>JAOTOL010001625.1:0-1252500 GCA_034440575.1 Imbricaverruca yamaguchii
GTGATGTAACTAGAGGGAGGTAATGTATTTAGTCGGGGTGGTGGCGTAACCAGAGGGAAGTAATGTGTTTAGTCGGGGTGGTGACGTAACTAAAGGGAGGTAATGTGTTTAGTCGGGGTAGTGATGTAACTAGAGGGAGGTAATGTGTCCAGTCGAGAATGTTCGTATGCCGAGAGGATGTTTGACCGTGGCATTGGTGTAGCTGGATGAAGGTAAGGGTAGCACCAGTCGCCCTTCCCAGTCAGTGTATCGTTATAAGTTAATCTGTAGACGCACCACCGGTAGAACTAGGTGAAATACGTCCCCGCACATTCTCTGACACGGCCCACGGGGAGAGCTATTCCAGACCGCACCATTTATATACGTAAACTGGGGTCACATAATAACAGTCACAACAGCCACTCTCAGCCGCAGTCACAGTCAGTCACCGCCACAGGCACCGTCACCGTCACAGTCCACAGTCACAGTCACAGTCACAGTCACAATCATAGTCACAGTCACGGTGATAGTCACCGCTGTACAGTGTGGGCAGTGACCTTCCCGTGCTGGCCACACCTTTTTATGTCGAGGAGCTTCCGTCATATTCAACACAAATAACAACATGAGTGTGGCGGTAAACAAAGGAAACGGCCGTTAATTACTATAAGAGCGAGGTATCACGAGACGTTCTAATCAGAAGGTAGGAGGAAACCTGAGTAGTTTAGTCCGTTATGAATTAGCGTAGTTTATTGTAATGGCCATGCCATTTCGGGGCTGTGACGGCCAACTGATGACGTTCGCGTGCTGTGCTGGTGTTGTGCTGGTGCTATACTGGTACTGTGTTGGTGCTGTGCTAGTGCTGGTACTGTACCAGTGCTGTACTGGTACTGTGTTGGTGCTGCACTAGTGCTGGTACTGTACCAGTGCTGTACTGGTACTGTGTTGGTGCTGTACTAGTGCTGGTACTGTACCAGTGCTGTACTGGTACTGTGTTGGTGCTGTACTGGCGCTGTACTAGTACTGGTACTGTACCAGTGCTGTACTGGTACTGTACCAGTGCTGTACTGGTACTGTGTTGGTGCTGTACTGGTACTGTGCTGGTGCTGTACTAGTGCTGGTACTGTACCAGTGCTGTACTGGTACTGTGTTGGTGCTGTACTGGTACTGTGCTGGTGCTGTACTAGTGCTGGTACTGTACCAGTGCTATACTGGTACTGTGTTGGTGCTGTACTAGTGCTGGTGCCTGTACTGTACCGGTGGCGTGCCGCTGCTATATTGCTGGTGTACTGTTGCCATACTGGTACTGTACCATTTCCGTATTGATGCTATGGGCGCAAAGTGACCCTTGATGTCGACGCGCCCCTAAACTCCAATCCACCACCACCACCGTATTGATGCTACACTCGTGCTGCACTGGTGCCATTTCGGTACTTTTTTTAAGGGAGTCGGCCCCAGAGAGGGCCCAACTTCGCCGCCCCACTTAGTGTGACGGGCACTTCGTCGCCACACTGCCACTTACCGGCAACGGATGTTGTAGTCCTCGTCTGGCCTAACTACACCCGCGGGTGCGATGTCGACGGGCTCAGCCCCTCACAGGTCGACCTGACACAAACAAATGCGCTGGCTCCACCGACTGCCACCGATTACGTGACTCATCGGCTGTCGGGGCACGTACTGAGCACGTAGTACCGGTACTGAGCACGTACTACTGGTACTGAGCACGTACTACCGGTACTGAGCACGTGCACTGAGCACGTACTGCCGGTACTGAGCACGTACTGCCGGTACTGAGCACGTACTGCCGGTACTGAGCACGTACTGCCGGTACTGAGCACGTACTGCCGGTACTGAGCACGTACTGCCGGTACTGGCCGCCTGGTCGGCCGTACTCCCGGTACTGAGCACGTACTGCCGGTACTGAGCACGTACTGCCGGTACTGAGCACGTACTGCCGGTACTGAGCACGTACCACATACAGCGTGCGTTGTGCCGCTGCACTGCGGTCAACAGCGGACTGCTGTGCTGGTGCTGAAGCCGTACTGGTGCCGTGTTGGTGCCGTGCCGGTACTGTACGGTGGACATCCCTCCACCCCCTGTACAGGTGCCGTGCCGGTACTGTACGGTGGACATCCCTCCACCCCCTGTACTGGTGCCGTGTTGGTACTGTACATCCTCCACCCCCTGTACTGGTGCCGTGCCGGTACTGTACGGTGGACATCCCTCCACCCCCTGTACTGGTGTGTGGTTGGACATCCCTCCACCCCTATACTGGTGCCGTGTTGGTACTGTACGGTGGACATCCCTCCACCCCTGTACTGGTGCCATGTCGGTACTGTACGGTGGACATCCCTCCACCCCCTATACTGGTGCCGTGCCGGTACTGTACGGTGGACATCCCTCCACCCCCTGTACTGGTGCCGTGCCGGTACTGTACGGTGGACATCCCTCCACCCCCTGTACTGGTGCCGTGTTGGTACTGCACGGTGGACATCCCTCCACCCCCTGTACTGGTGCCGTGTTGGTACTGTACGGTGGACATCCCTCCACCCCTGTACTGGTGCCGTGTTGGTACTGTGCGGTGGACATCCCTCCACCCCCTGTACTGGTGCCGTGTCGGTACTGTACGGTGGACATCCCTCCACCCCCTGTACTGGTGCCGTGCCGGTACTGTACGGTGGACATCCCTCCACCCCCTGTACTGGTGCCGTGTTGGTACTGTACGGTGGACATCCCTCCACCCCCTGTACTGGTGCCGTGCCGGTACTGTACGGTGGACATCCCTCCACCCCCTGTACTGGTGCCATGTTGGTACTGTACGGTGGACATCCCTCCACCCCTGTACAGGTGCCGTGTTGGTACTGCACGGTGGACATCCTTCCACCCCTGTGCTGGTGCCGTGTCGGTACTGTACGGTGGACATCCCTCCACCCCCTGTACTGGTGCCATGTTGGTACTGTACGGTGGACATCCCTCCACCCCTGTACTGGTGCCGTGTCGGTACTGTACGGTGGACATCCCTCCACCCCTGTGCTGGTGCCGTGTCGGTACTGTACGGTGGACATCCTCCACCCCCTGTACTGGTGCCGTGTTGGTACTGTACGGTGGACATCCCTCCACCCCCTGTACTGGTGCCGTGTTGGTACTGCACGGTGGACATCCCTCCACCCCCTGTACAGGTGCCATGTTGGTACTGTACATACCTCCACCCTGTACAGGTGCCATGTTGGTACTGTACATCCCTCCACCCCTGTGCTGGTGCCGTGGTTGGTACTGCACGGTGGACATCCTCCACCCCCTGTACTGGTGCCGTGTCGGTACTGTGCCGTGGACATCCCTCCACCCCCTGTACTGGAGCCGTGCCGGTACTGTACGGTGGACATCCCTCCACCCCTGTGCTGGTGCCGTGTTGGTACTGTACGGTGGACATCCCTCCACCCCCTGTACTGGTGCCGTGCTGGTACTGTACGGTGGACATCCCTCCACCCCCTGTACTGGTGCCGTGTTGGTACTGTACGGTGGACATCCCTCCACCCCCTATACTGGTGCCGCGCCGGTACTGTACGGTGGACATCCCTCCACCCCTGTACTGGAGCCGTGCCGGTACTGTACGGTGGACATCCCTCCACCCCCTGTACTGGTGCCATGTTGGTACTGTACGGTGGACATCCCTCCACCCCCTGTACAGGTGCCGTGTTGGTACTGCACGGTGGACATCCTCCACCCCCTGTGCTGGTGCCGTGTCGGTACTGTACGGTGGACATCCCTCCACCCCTGTACTGGTGCCGCGCCGGTACTGTACGGTGGACATCCCTCCACCCCCTGTACTGGTGCCGTATTGGTACTGTACGGTGGACATCCCTCCACCCCTGTACTGGTGCCGTGTTGGTACTGCACGGTGGACATCCCTCCACCCCCTGTACTGGTGCCGTGTTGGTACTGTACGGTGGACATCCCTCCACCCCTGTACAGGTGCCATGTTGGTACTGTACATCCCTCCACCCCTGTACAGGTGCCATGTTGGTACTGTACATCCCTCCACCCCCTGTGCTGGTGCCGTGTTGGTACTGTACGGTGGACATCCCTCCACCCCCTGTACAGGTGCCATGTTGGTACTGTACATCCCTCCACCCCCTGTACAGGTGCCATGTTGGTACTGTACATCCCTCCACCCCTGTACAGGTGCCATGTTGGTACTGTACATCCCTCCACCCCCTGTGCTGGTGCCGTGTTGGTACTGCACGGTGGACATCCCTCCACCCCTGTACTGGTGCCGTGTTGGTACTGTACGGTGGACATCCCTCCACCCCCTGTACAGGTGCCATGTTGGTACTGTACATCCCTCCACCCCCTGTACAGGTGCCATGTTGGTACTGTACATCCCTCCACCCCCTGTACAGGTGCCATGTTGGTACTGTACATCCCTCCACCCCCTGTGCTGGTGCCGTGTTGGTACTGTACGGTGGACATCCCTCCACCCCTATACTGGTGCCGTGCCGGTACTGCACGGTGGACATCCCTCCATCCCCTGTACTAGTGCCATGTTGGTACTGTACGGTGGACATCCCTCCACCCCCTGTACAGGTGCCGTGTTGGTACTGCACGGTGGACATCCTTCCACCCCCTGTGCTGGTGCCGTGTCGGTACTGTACGGTGGACATCCCTCCACCCCTGTGCTGGTGCCGCGCCGGTACTGCACGGTGGACATCCCTCCACCCCCTGTACTGGTGCCGTGTTGGTACTGTACGGTGGACATCCCTCCACCCCTGTACTGGTGCCATGTTGGTACTGTACGGTGGACATCCCTCCACCCCCTGTACTGGTGCCGTGCCGGTACTGCACGGTGGACATCCCTCCACCCCCTGTACTGGTGCCATGTTGGTACTGTACGGTGGACATCCCTCCACCCCCTATACTGGTGCCGTGCCGGTACTGCACGGTGGACATCCCTCCACCCCTGTACTGGTACCGTGCCGGTGCTGCACGGTGGACATCCTCCACCCCCTGTACAGGTGCCGTGCCGGTACTGCACGGTGGACATCCCTCCACCCTGTGCTGGTACCGTGCCGGTACTGTACGGTGGACATCCTTCCACTCCCTGTACTGGTGCCGTGCCGGTACTGTACGGTGGACATCCCTCCACCCCCTGCACTGGTACCGTGCCGGTACTGTACGGTGGACATCCTTCCACTCCTGTACTGGTACCGTGCCGGTACTGTACGGTGGACATCCTTCCACTCCCTGTACTGGTGCCGTGCCGGTACTGTACGGTGGACATCCTTCCACTCCCTGTACTGGTGCCATGCCGGTACTGCACGGTGGACATCCCTCCACCCCCTGTACTGGTGCCATGTTGGTACTGTACATCCCTCCACCCCCTGTACAGGTGCCGTGCCGTTACTGCACGGTGGACATCCCTCCACCCCCTGTACTGGTGACGTGCCGGTACTACACGGTGGGACATCCCTCCACCCCCTGTACTGGTACCGTGCCGGTACTGCACGGTGGACATCCCTCCACCCCCTGTACTGGTGCCGCGCCGGTACTGTACGGTGGACATCCCTCCACCCCTATACTGGTGCCGCACCGGTACTGCACGGTGGACATCCCTCCACCCCTGTACTGGTGCCGTGTTGGTACTGTACATCCCTCCACCCCCTGTACTGGTACCGTGCCGGTACTGCACGGTGGACATCCCTCCACCCCTGTACAGGTGCCGTGTTGGTACTGCACGGTGGACATCCCTCCACCCCTGTACAGGTGACGTGCCGGTACTGTACGGTGGACATCCCTCCACCCCCTGTACTGGTGCCGTGTTGGTACTGTACGGTGGACATCCCTCCACCCCTGTACTGGTGCCGTGTTGGTACTGTACGGTGGACATCCCTCCACCCCCTGTACTGGTGCCGCGCCGGTACTGTACGGTGGACATCCCTCCACCCCTGTACTGGAGCCGTGCCGGTACTGTACGGTGGACATCCCTCCACCCCTGTACAGGTGCCATGTTGGTACTGTACGGTGGACATCCCTCCACCCCTGTACAGGTGCCGTGTTGGTACTGCACGGTGGACATCCTTCCACCCCTGTGCTGGTGCCGTGTCGGTACTGTACGGTGGACATCCCTCCACCCCTGTACTGGTGCCGCGCCGGTACTGTACGGTGGACATCCCTCCACCCCTGTACTGGTGCCGTATTGGTACTGTACGGTGGACATCCCTCCACCCCTGTACTGGTGCCGTGTTGGTACTGCACGGTGGACATCCCTCCACCCCTGTACTGGTGCCGTGTTGGTACTGTACGGTGGACATCCCTCCACCCCTGTACAGGTGCCATGTTGGTACTGTACATCCTCCCCCTGTACAGGTGCCATGTTGGTACTGTACATCCCTCCACCCCCTGTGCTGGTGCCGTGTTGGTACTGTACGGTGGACATCCCTCCACCCCTGTACAGGTGCCATGTTGGTACTGTACATCCCTCCACCCCTGTACAGGTGCCATGTTGGTACTGTACATCCCTCCACCCCTGTACAGGTGCCATGTTGGTACTGTACATCCCTCCACCCCCTGTGCTGGTGCCGTGTTGGTACTGCACGGTGGACATCCCTCCACCCCTGTACAGGTGACGTGCCGGTACTGTACGGTGGACATCCCTCCACCCCTGTACTGGTGCCGTGTTGGTACTGTACGGTGGACATCCCTCCACCCCTGTACAGGTGCCATGTTGGTACTGTACATCCCTCCACCCCCTGTGCTGGTGCCGTGTTGGTACTGTACGGTGGACATCCCTCCACCCCTGTACAGGTGCCATGTTGGTACTGTACATCCATCCACCCTGTACAGGTGCCATGTTGGTACTGTACATCCTCCACCCCTGTACAGGTGCCATGTTGGTACTGTACATCCCTCCACCCCTGTGCTGGTGCCGTGTTGGTACTGCACGGTGGACATCCCTCCACCCCTGTACTGATGCCGTGTTGGTACTGTACGGTGGACATCCCCCACCCCCTGTACAGGTGCCATGTTGGTACTGTACATCCTCCACCCTGTCAGGGCCATGTTGGTACTGTACTACCTCCACCCTGACAGGTGCCATGTTGGTACTGTACATCCCTCCACCCCTGTGCTGGTGCCGTGTTGGTACTGCACGGTGGACATCCCTCCACCCCCTGTACTGGTGCCGTGCTGGTACTGTACCGTGGACATCCCTCCACCCCCTGTACTGGAGCCGTGCCGGTACTGTACGGTGGACATCCCTCCACCCCTGTACTGGTGCCATGTTGGTACTGTACGGTGGACATCCCTCCACCCCCTATACTGGTGCCGTGCCGGTACTGTACGGTGGACATCCCTCCACCCCTGTACTGGAGCCGTGCCGGTACTGTACGGTGGACATCCCTCCACCCCCTGTACTGGTGCCATGTTGGTACGTACGGTGGACATCCCTCCACCCCTATACTGGTGCCGTGTCGGTACTGTACGGTGGACATCCCTCCACCCCTGTACTGGTGCCATGTTGGTACTGTACGGTGGACATCCCTCCACCCCCTGTACTGGTGCCGTGCCGGTACTGCACGGTGGACATCCCTCCACCCCTGTACTAGTGCCATGTTGGTACTGTACGGTGGACATCCCTCCACCCCCTGTACTGGTGCCGTGTTGGTACTGCACGGTGGACATCCCTCCACCCCTGTGCTGGTGCCGTGTCGGTACTGTACGGTGGACATCCCTCCACCCCCTGTGCTGGTGCCGCGCCGGTACTGCACGGTGGACATCCCTCCACCCCTGTACTGGTGCCGTGTTGGTACTGTACGGTGGACATCCCTCCACCCCCTGTACTGGTGCCATGTTGGTACTGTACGGTGGACATCCCTCCACCCCCTGTACTGGTGCCGTGCCGGTACTGTACGGTGGACATCCCTCCACCCCCCTGTACTGGTGCCATGTTGGTACTGTACGGTGGACATCCCTCCACCCCCTATACTGGTGCCGTGCCGGTACTGCACGGTGGACATCCCTCCACCCCTGTACTGGTGCCGTGCCGGTGCTGCACGGTGGACATCCCTCCACCCCCTGTACTGGTGCCGTGCCGGTACTGCACGGTGGACATCCCTCCACCGCCTGCCGGTACTGTACGTGGACATTTCCTGTACTGGTGCCGTGCCGGTACTGTACGGTGGACTCCCTACTGGTACCGGCCGGTACTGTGGTGGACATCCTTCCACCCTGTACTGGTACCGTGCCGGTATCGGTGGACATCCTCCACTCCCTGTACTGGTGCCGTGCCGGTACTGTACGGTGGACATCCTTCCACCCCTGTACTGGTGCCATGCCGGTACTGCACGGTGGACATCCCTCCACCCCTGTACTGGTACCGTGCCGGTACTGTACGGTGGACATCCTTCCACCCCTATACTGGTGCCGGCTGTACGGTGGACATCCCTCCACCCCTGTACTGGTGCCATGTTGGTACTGTACATCCCTCCACCCCTGTACGGTGCCATGTTGGTACTGTACATCCCTCCACCCCTGTACAGGTGCCGTGCCGTGCACGGTGGACATCCCTCCACCCTTCTGGTGACTGCCGTACTACACGGTGGACATCCCTCCACCCCCTGTACAGGTACCGTGCCGGTACTGCACGGTGGACATCCCTCACCCCCTGTACTGGTGCCGCGCCGGTACTGTACGGTGGACATCCCTCCACCCCCTGTACTGGTGCCGCACCGGTACTGCACGGTGGACATCCCTCCACCCCTGTACTGGTGCCGTGTTGGTACTGTACATCCCTCCACCCCTGTACTGGTACCGTGCCGGTACTGTACGGTGGACATCCCTCCACCCCCTGTACAGGTGCCGTGTTGGTACTGTACGGTGGACATCCCTCCACCCCCTGTACTGGTGCCGTGCCGGTACTGCACGGTGGACATCCCTCCACCCCCTGTACTGGTGCCATGTTGGTACTGTACGGTGGACATCCCTCCACCCCCTGTACTGGTTCCGCGCCGGTACTGCACGGTGGACATCCCTCCACCCCCTGTACTGGTCCCGCGCCGGTACTGCACGGTGGACATCCCTCCACCCCCTGTACTGGTGCCGCGCCGGTACTGTACGGTGGACATCCCTCCACCCCCTGTCGCGTGACGACCGTCCGCTGCCGTGTCCTCCGACCATGTGGTACCCCCGCCCCGCCCCGGCCCCTGCCCACCAGGCAGTGGTGCCACTTTTGACGCCTTCCGCCCCGCACCGGACGTCGTCCACCTCGGCGCACTCGACTGCCCGGTGTTTGCAGCGCGTTCGCGAAATTTACGACAAATTAACTCCAATTCGCGAGTTGGCGGTGCCGCCTGACTCCTAGATGAGTCACCACACGAGCATGACGGGACAGGGGAAGGGGACGGGGTCGGCGGCGACGGGGAGCGCCAGAGATGATGAGTTGATTGCCGGGGTTCCTCCCTCGCGATATTAACGCTCCCGGCGCTGTGTGTGATTTTTCAGCTCTTATCGCGAGTACAAAAGCGTCGGCCCGGCCACTTGAAGCATGAAGCATCGCAGGGTGTCGGCAGGAATGTCGAGATTAAAATGCACCGTAGTCGTCGGCCGGAGTAGATTGGGCGTCATCAGCGAGCTCTGGCGCGCGTGCACACGACAACGTCACCCCACCTCATTAGCATGCAATCTGGCATGCGACGGTATCCATATAATTTCTTCCGTTTCTCGGGTATGTTGTGGTTACTAATGTCTCGTGTAGTCTCCAGCCAAGGGCCATCAACATCTCCCCGAGGGCACTCCGTTGATTCGGGGTCCTCTTGATTGGCCCGGGAGCCTTTCCGTCCATCCGGGGCCTCTTTCGTCAGTCCAGGATCATTCACGGCGGCCAAGGAGGCACTTGCGGGCACCTCCGACCCTCCAGGGGCGGCTGTCCCCTTCGTCCCCTCCTTCCCTCTTGGCTACGCCACTGAATGGAGTGTCTTCCGCTTCGTAGTTTGAGCAGCCGTATCACCACCCAAAGTGATCCTGTGAATCATCTCGGGTGGTGCTAGCCACGGGCCACTGGAATTATTGTTGCCAGGTATGAAGTGCTGTTGGTGTCATCGTGCTCTTTTATCTCTGGTGCCGTTAACATTAGATGATGCTAATAGCTGTTGTGTTTGATGTTGTATGTAAGTAATACTTTTTCATGAAGTGCTTTGGATATTTGTGTAGACGTGTGTGCGCAAATTTGTATTCCCATATAGTAATAAATAGTCTTCTTGTAGCCAGTTGTCTTCTTTTTCCTTTGTACAAATGTCTTCACTTGTAATTATTCATGTTGACCTTTCGGTGTTCGCCGTTTATTTATGTCTGATGTATCACGGCCGTCGGCGCTGTTGCCTGTTGTTGGGGGCGGGATCGCCACATCGCCGCCGCCTTGTTGTGCACGGTCGGCGCTGTTTGCGAGCCACTTGAGTCTCATTAGCTGGTGGGCGCCCGACGCCGGTGCTGAGGCGGCCGGCCGGGCCGGGCCCTCGCTGTCGACGCGCCGTATCGCCGCCACTGCGGGGCGGCTGTTCCGGCCGCCTCATCACTCGCCGTCCGCCGGCGAAATAGGCCCGCTTATCGCCAGCTCAATATTCCGGCCCGGCGCCCCGCAGCCAGCCTGCTGTCGCACGGCCAGCGCGACCCGCGCGCGCGCCACGGCCGGTCACGTCGGAAACGGCGCTCCAACGACGGCCGAGAACCGCCCAGATAATAGCCGAACCGACTGAGGACCGCCCAGATAATGGCCGAACCGGCCGAGGGCCGTCCAGATAATGGTCGAACCGGCCGAAATCCGCCCGGATAATGGTCGAACCGGCCAAAATCCGTCCAAATAATGGCCAAACCAGCCGAAATCCGCCCAGATAATGGCCGAACAGACCGAAAGCAGCCAAGATAATGGACGAACCGGCCGAAGGCCGTCCGGATAATGGTCGAGCCGCGGCGCTTTGATCAACCCGAGCGGAAACTGCGCTATTTTAACCGATAATGAGTCTGTTCTCGGCGCCGTGCAAGCGCAGTCCTTTCAGATAGCAATGAATAGGAAGATGGCCATTGCTCAGCGTTGAACAAACACAGCGAGGGAAAGTGACAAAAATACTAGCATTGTGGTGGAAATGGTCACACAAAGTCGTTTGTGCAGTGACGAAGCAGTAGCCAAATACTCCGCACGTAGTATCCAAGTCTTGTCCCAGCAGTGCCCAGCTGGCGGTAAGTGCACGTGGAGGAAATGCCCCCAGGGCAGAGGTTCCCTTCGAGGTAGAAGTAGCCTTCAGCAGCGGTGAGGTGTCGCGGAGGTGTAAAGTTGCGACAAGGTGATCCTGCAGGGTGTGACTCGGCAGCCGCCCAACATCACCGGCACAGCAGCCGTCCAGCGTCAGGACGAGACTTCTCTCAAGCACGCTGGCTGACCACTTTCGCTCGCGGAGGGCGCCAATCCAGTGTACTCGCCGAGGGCGCCAGTCTAGTGTACTCGCCGAGGGCGCCAATCCAGTGTACTCGCCGAGGGCGCCAGTCTAGTGTACTCGCCGAGGGCGCCAATCCAGTGTACTCGCCGAGGGCGCCAATCCAGTGTACTCGCCGAGGGCGCCAATCCAGTGTACTCGCGGAGGACGCCAGTCGAGTGTACTCGCCGAGGGTGCCAGTCCAGTGTACTCGCTGAGGGCGCCAATCCAGTGTACTCGCCGAGGGCGCCAGTCCAGTGTACTCGCCGAGGGCGCCAATCCAGTGTACTCGCCGAGGGCTCCAGTCCAATGTTCTCGTGGAGGACGTTCTAACTGTTGCAGCACTTTCCTTGTCACGGAAGTCATTTATCTACATTGCCGGCGCTGTTGTTGGCTGTTGTGTGCTGTTGTTGGCTGTTGTGGGCTACGTTGGAGAAGCAGCGGGTGCTGGCGAGGCCGCGTGCGTATTGGTATTGGTAGGCGAGAATGTGGAGTGTTGCGAGTCTGGGAAGGATGCTGTGTAAAGGGACCCATTGATGACTGGAACGGTGCTGGGAATGGTTGTTTGTTTCTTTCTCTAGAAGTGGCAGGAATATTGAGCGACATTTCGGCTTCGCAGGCCGGAGCGGGGCGTGTGGCGAGATTGGGGTGTGTCAACAAACGGCAACCAGTTCAGACGTAGACTAAAAAATGTAGACCAGACAAGGCGCCCTCGGTTGGCCGCGGAGGTTACGGGATGTATCAGGATCCTTGGAGAACGTTAGGCAGACGTTTGACGATGGAATGGCTCCCAGAATTCCCAGGAGACGTGGCTCGAAGGACCGGCGCTCCGGTGGCCTTTGGAAGCAGGTGTCCACTATTGTAGTCCTGTCCAACGTCACCAAATGTACGTTGGTGATCCAGGCAGCACCATGGTCCAGGGTCCAGGCTCACGTACGGTCCGAGTCGGGCTCTAACTAGGGGTCCAGTCAAGCTCCGCCACGCCGCCAGTTCCGGGTCGTCTCCACCTCTTCGAACAACTATGCCGCTTGTGGAGGCGGGCCTTCGTCGAACCGCCTGGTCAGCGGGTACTTGCATCACCACTACGCCACACAGCGATTTGATACAAAACTCTGACAGGCAGCTGCACGACGCAATCAGCGTCGTTCGACGTGAGCTTTGGGATGCTGAGGCCGATGTGAGTGGAATTTATGGTGAGAAGGGCGTCTGCACTTCCCCAGGACTCTCTCGTGGAAATCGGCACTGGTATGATCCAGTGTCGGAAGGTGTCCTTGGAACCACGGAGAGACGCCACGGTACGCGTGCTGGTGTGGTGAAGTATCAGAAACTGTCGATGGAAACACAACGTGACTCTATGGTATGGACTCACAAAGTGCTGAAGTATCAGAAACTGTCGATGGAAACACAACGTGACTCTATGGTATGGACTCCCAAAGTGCTGAAGTATCAGAAAGTGTCGATGCGGCCACAGAGGACTATAGTATGTACGTGTACTGGTGTGGTGAAGTATCAGAAAGTGTCGATGGGGCCACAGAGGGACTATAGTACGTACGTGTACTGGTGTGGTGAAGTATCAGAAAGTGTCGATGTGGCCACAGAGGGACTATAGTACGTACGTATACTGGTGTGGTGAAGTATCAGAAAGCGTCGATGGGGCCACAGAGGGACTATAGTACCTACGCGTACTGATGTGGTGAAGTATCAGAAAGTGTCGATGGGGGCCACAGAGGGACTATAGTACGTACGTGTACTGGTGTGGTGAAGTATCAGAAAGTGTCGATGGGGGCCACAGAGGGACTATAGTGGGACTATAGTACGTACGTGTACTGGTGTGGTGAAGTATCGGAAAGTGTCGATGGGGCCACAGAGGGACTATAGTACGTACGTGTACTGGTGTGGTGAAGTATCGGAAAGCGTCGATGGGGCCACAGAGGGACTATAGTACGTACGTGTACTGGTGTGGTGAAGTATCGGAAAGTGTCGATGGGGCCACAGAGGGACTATAGTACGTACGTGTACTGGTGTGGTGAAGTATTAGAAAGTGTCGATAGGGGCCACAGAGGGACTATAGTGGGACTATAGTACGTACGTGTACTGGTGTGGTGAAGTATCGGAACGGGCGGGAGTCACGAAGGGGCGTCATAGTACGTCACAGTGGTTATATAGTGCCTGTCATGTCAGCAAACGGCAGGAAGCGTTTGTCGGGTCGCCAAAGAAAAGGTCATGACAGGTCTAATCTCATGAAGCAAGGGAAGCTGCAGTGCACAGCTGTAAATCCCTGTGCTCAGTAATAGGCTTGCAAATGATGCTCGTTTGTGGACGGATTTGTGATGAACAGCGAGGGAACATCAATATGAAGGAGTGGCGTGAGGCTAGTGCCGTGTTGGAGGCTGGTTAACGTGCTGATGGGTTGGTTGACGCTTGGAGCCAGGTTTCGTAATGGGCGAGGGCATCAAACTCAATTCAGAATGGAAAATGACATCAACACAATCAACAGCAACGTTCCTACCGTCTCCCGCTGTCATTGGCACAGGTATCTCGCCTCTCAATTCATCCAAAGAGATGAGCACAGAAGTTTGCGCCTTATGCCACGCATGACGCGATGCGACCCTCAAACCGTAAGCGTCTCCTCGTCTCTTCTTCACCTCCTTTATCTCCTTCTCCCCGGTGGCGGCAGGCACCGCGCCCGGTGCCGTTTTTAATTTCCTCGACAACCCAATCTGCATAAGTCCACGCGCGCCATTCATACATATTAATGGCGCGAGCCGGCCGGCCGCTCATGCTGCTCGGCCGCGCCGTCTTTGTGTTCCCACCGGGCGGCCATCGATCGTGGCGCCGTGGCCGGCCTCGCTCGCCCCGGCCGGGAGGGAGGTGCCCACCATCCGTCATTCCGCCGTCACGACCGACCGACACCGGGGTGACGGGGTGTCGGCGGTACGAGGCGGCGGCCCGAGGCAGTTCTGAGGTCGGCCGTCTCGACCGACCAACAGCGGAATGGTGGCGCCACGGGGCTGTTTGCGGCAGTTCCGGACTCATTTCGCAGTAGACGTCATGGCGTCTTCTTGTTGGTGGTTGTGCGGGCCTGTTGCGCTGTGCAGTTGGTGTCTTGCACTGAGACGATGCACCCTCGCGCAAGACAGTTCCGAACGAGCGACTTTGAATTCGACTGCGCACTAAGAACAAGACCCCGGGGTACCTCTTCGGAGAAATGACGCTTCTGGAAACTGGCCTTCGTCGAACCGCCTGGTCCGCGGGGTCTGCATCTATAATTAGCAACCGATTGCGTTCCTTAATCTCAATCAGCCAGCAAGCCGCCGTTGAGATGCACGCCTGGCTGGAATCCTGTAGTAGCATTGAGCCGCTGCGCCTCTCAGCTGGGAGTGGGTGCTGCCGGCTCGGAGTTGCGGCGGTCCTGTGGGGCGGGGTGGCGGCGGAGTTACGCTGCATCTCTCAGCCGGGAGTGGCTCGGGAGTGGCGGAGTTACGCTGCATCTCTCAGCCGGGAGTGGCTCGGAGTGGCGGCGGAGTTACGCTGCATCTCTCAGCCGGGAGTGGCTCGGAGTGGCGGCGGAGTTACGCTGCATCTCTCAGCCGGGAGTAGCTCGGAGTGGCGGCGGAGTCACGCTGCATCTCTCAGCCGGGAGTAGCTCGGAGTTGCGGCGGAGTCACGCTGCATCTCTCAGCCGGGAGTAGCTCGGAGTGGGAGTACGCTCATCTCTCAGGGGTGGTGGTGTTGCGGCGGAGTCACGCTGCATCTCTCAGCCGGGAGTGGCTCGGAGTTGCGGCGGAGTCACGCTGCATCTCTCAGCCGGGAGTAGCTCGGAGTGGCGGCGGAGTCACGCTGCATCTCTCAGCCGGGAGTAGCTCGGAGTGGCGGCGGAGTCACGCTGCATCTCTCAGCCGGGAGTGGCTCGGAGTTGCGGCGGAGTCACGCCGCATCTCTCAGCCGGGAGTGGCTCGGAGTTCCGGCGGAGTGGCGCTGATCACGGCCGTCAGAGTCGGACGACGTCCGACAGAGATATCGACGCGTCTGCGCCGCCCGGCAGCGGCGACGGCTGCTGCGCCAGAGGCTCGACTCGCCCGACCCCATTGATCTCCCTCCGGTGAGGGGGCGCGGCTGACTCAGCCGTGGCTCTGGGCCGCCTTCTGCCGCGGGCCAAACCTCCGCCCGGGTGGAGGCGCTTGGGCACGCTGCGATGGAGGCGGGTGGGGTGAGGTGGGGGGGGGGGGGTCGGCTGGTCTCGGGCTGCCCACGCGAGCCGGCACGCCCGCCCGACGCTGTGTGTGGCGACCTCGGCTCGCCAGATCCCATTAGACCTCAGCGCCTTGGCGCGCGGAGGACGCTCGCAGCGCGTGCGAACATTCCTCGTCGTAATAATAACACGAGCACGCGTGCGACAGACTCGGAGGATGTGTGCCATTAGTCGGGTGCATCATTACACTTCCGTCCAGTGCGTCTTGCCGCTAGTGCATGGATGGGAAGTCCTGCGGGTGCCGAGCTTTCTGCCGGTTCCGAGTGACTCAGTAGGCTCTGGGGCAGCAATGCGCCGCACCAGCTCAGTGCGGATAATTGTGAGAGGGTCATGCGGGAATTAGATGCGGTTCTGTGATGGGACGTGACAGCAACGGTGAAGGCGGTAACCAGAGCGCGTATTAGAATGGTGATTTTGCCTCTTTTACGCAAATAATTTTGCTATTACAATGGCAATGGTGTATTGCGACATTTGATTGGATATTTTCCTGGTTAAAAAAAAGAATACAGAGGAATGGTGCATCATAGTTGTTATTGGCCTTTCTAATCTTTATCATGTGTTGTCACAATCTGCCCTTCTGTGCACTCTTCAGTGATGTATGCTCGCACCTGGCTCTCTTCACGAAAATAGCATTCGTCATTGGCACGTCTATCGTGCCGTGGCAAATCCTATCCTCGTCCATTCTACCTCGTGCTGTTTGGTGACATATGGCAGCATCCCATTCTGGCACCATCTACCTCGCTCTGACTCCACAGCGAGCACGTGCCCCGCACTCGTGACTCCACAATAAGCACGTGTTCCACATCCGTGATTTCACAATAAGCGCACCCCACTACGCTCTGGTATTACGCTTGCGCGGTCCCTCAGTCTGACTATTGACAGCGGTCCGAAATAAACGGCGATTGATCACTTCCAAGTTCATCGTTTCGGATATGTCGGACACGTCTTGTTTTATTGAGCGTACCACGGGGAGCTCTATCATAGAGTGCCTTGCTAAGTGTTCACTATTCCAACTAATGCCAAAGCTTATTCGGAACTGTACAAGAAGAAGGAGATGAGAAAAGGAAGCCAAACTGTGTTCATGAATTGCACATGATTCGTTCCCATGACTAGTCGTGGAGTAAGTTTAAGGATGGGTTAAAGTTAACACAATAGTGCTTATTTTTCCACTTCTATTGTCCAGATGTATTTGGTTAATTCTGGATTTCCGTATTCGGTGTCTGATTTTTGTACAGTTTCGGGTAGAGATCAGCCATTGGGTTTGCAAGTCCGATCGCATTATCGTCTCTGTGGCCGCCGTCTGCCCAGATATCCGATGTACCCGACGTGGCTGTCTGCCCAGACATCCGATGTACGCGGCGTGGCCGTCTGCCCAGACGTCCGATGTACGCGGCGTGGCCGTCTGCCCAGACGTCCGATGTACCCGGCGTGGCCGTCTGCCCAGACGTCCGATGTACCCGGCGTGGCCGTCTGCCCAGACGTCCGATGTACCCGGCGTGGCCGTCTGCCCAGACGTCCGATGTACCCGGCGTGGCCGTCTGCCCAGACGTCCGATGTACCCGGCGTGGCCGTCTGCCCAGACGTCCGATGTACGCGGCGTGGCCGTCTGCCCAGACGTCCGATGTACCCGGCGTGACCGTCTGCCCCACGGCAGACGGCCACGTCGGGTGATGTGACTGACTGATGATGATCCGACCGGCTGATCCGCAAATGCGTGTAGAAGAGTCGGCCCGACGCCGGCCGCCGGGCCGCTGGTTCCTGCGAGACGGCTGTGCGGTGTCAGCCTGCCGTTGGAGTGGTCCGGTCGAGACCCCCACCCCACCCATCCCCACCCTCAGCCCGACCTCGGCCCCCACCCCCACCCCCACCCACACCCCCACCACCACCACAACCACCGTCACCACCATCACCACCCCCACCCCTCCACAGCCCCCCCCCCACACACACACACACCACCACACCCATCCCCCCACCCCCACCCCCACCCACACCCCACCCCACCACCACACCCACCCATCGTATCCCAGTTGAGGCGGCTGAGTGGCGGGCGCGGGTCAGGTGGAGCGCGACCTGTAGGGCTGGAGTGAGTGTACGTCTGGAAGGGGCCGCCGAAGGCAGTCGAGGATCGCGAGCGATTGTAGAATTGTGCCCGATCCAGTCATCACGAGTGACGTTCGATTCAGATTGATTGGAAATTGTCGGCGGAGACAAATTGGTCTCCCCGCCGGTGGTGATGGCGATTGAGTTCCGCTATCCACTCGCCGCCGATGGTAATCCACGGTCGATAGATCAAGCAGGGAACACGTCGACATACGGGCGGTGACATGTGATCTTTGAATGCACAAAAGCGGCCACGCATTTGTACATTAAAAGGTTATATCACACAATGTGGTCAGTGCACCCTAAAGTTCTAATAGCTAAAAGTTTTGTTTGGAAAAAATCCTGTATTTCTCTTGCTTTTGCCTTTTCATCCTGTTCTTTTTCTTGTCTTATTTTCTTTCCCTTTCTGTACGACTCCGGCCACCCATCTGGCTGCCACATACCGGCTCTGTGCTCCCAGACCAGCTCCGCCGTCGGCGCTCTGTCTATGGGCTACCCCCTCCTGATGGGCTGAGAGAGTGGTTTTCTCGTGTCTCTCCGCTCCTTCGGTCCCATGGACTATCGACCGCCACCCACTGCACGCTCTCGGCTGTGTCCGGTCCGGTCCTGGCCGCTGCCCCCCCTCCTGATGGGCTGAGAGAGTCGTTTGTCTCGTGTCTCTCCGCTCCTTTGGTCCCATGGACTATCGACCGCCACCCACTGCACGCTCTCGGCTGTGTCCGGACCGGTTCGGGCCGCCGTTGGCTGGTGTTTTGCTCCCCAGTGTGCCGACCCCCGTCATGTGCTCGTGGTGTCCAGCCCGCACCACTTCCCAGAGGGCTGTAGGACTGCTGCGGGTCAGAGCGGCTCCGATGTCCCAGCTCTAGAACACCAGAGATGCACTACTCTGGTGCACGTGTAAAAAGAAACAGCAAAAAATGAAAGGATGAAACGCCGATTTGGACAATGTAAGAAAATCTATCCAATCAAACGAGTAAAAGTTCGACGGGGTGAAGGTCAAAATGAAGAATATCCATTGCCAACGCACTCAAGATATCTGTAAAAGCCTTTTACTGAACGACTCTTGCTTGGATCCCTCAGATATCAGCTCCTTTTTCGTGAGGTCCCATGAATTCCTCACAAGGTCAGTTCTCTTCTCAAGGACCAGATGTATTGTATTACGATGTCAATGATACCAGGGACTCCTTCAGCTGTCTTCAGCTTCAGAGTCCCTTCCGCCATCCATCCCCCTGCAACGCTTTATTCCTACTGCCACATATGGCCCTTTAACGTTTCATGCCTACCGCTACATATGACTCTTCAACGCTTCATTCTTGTCGGACTGTTGCTCTACAGGGGCCTTTAAACCTTTGAGCCTTCTAAAATCTCACCAACTCTCCATGGCGCCTTGAACTGCCCAGGACCTTCAGCCCCATTTGATCCATTGTTTGTCCAGATTTCATTCAGCGCTCAATAATCCTCAGGTCTTATAATCCCTTTGCATACTTAAATGTGACTTTTGCTTTTTACGTTGCTCAGGTTCACTTTTGTTTTGCTTCATTTAGCTCATTAGCATTTGGACTCTTTGGCCGCCTGGCGTTTTCATTTACTTTTCATTTGATTTTTTGTTGATTTTGCTTCGTTACATTTAAATTTTGTTCAGTTTCTTTTATCCCTATCTAGATTTTACCATTTTTATTTTTCCGCTTTTACTTCGCCTTTCGACTTTTCCCGTTTGACTATCCCTTTTGACGTTTCGCCCTTCGGCGTTTTGCCCTCGGATTTGTGTCGTACAGCCGTCCTAACTGGCCCTGCTCTTCCTTTACCAGACCTCTAAATAGTACCAGCAGAGTCTGCCATCACCAGCCTGGCCTGACCTGGGTCAGTCTGAAGGGTAAAACCAACTGGCCGGCGACAAGCCGTGGTGCGGCGCTGAGACAGATTGTTGCACGTTATTGCGCTGCCGCAACCTGGGAGAAGCCGTTACACGGGGCGACGGCGCCGCGCGGTAGTGCTGCTCATGATTCGATTCGATATCATCTTCGATGACGTCTGAACTCGCTCATCGCCGCTTTGCCACTATGCATCAGGTGGGCGCGATGCTGCGCCGCCGTACAACAGACCGGCGGATACTGTACCGCCTGTATAACTGACTGGGCGCTGCATCGCCATACGTCAGACAAGTGGAATACTGTGCCGCCATGCAGCAAACTGGCTGGATACTGTACCGTCATACGTCAGACAGGTGGAATGCTGTGCCGCCATGCACCGACCTGGCGAATTGCTGTGCCGATTAGCCTGGCATATCGAGGAACTTCACCTCATAAACATAGGGGTGGCCGGGTACCGGTGTGGCTTGTCAAAGCCCAGCTTGGTCAAATTGGCGGCACAGTTTTCGTGGGGAATGAGTGGGGCAAAGCATAGGCCTGCGCGCGTCAAGAATAAATGAGAACGTAGCAACACTTTGCGATCAGTTTTCCAGTTTCCGTTGGTCTGGCGACAGGACGGAGACAGTTTGGATTAGATGACAGCCGGAAAGTCTCAAGCGATAGAAATATGGCCACCAGTTATTTGTTAGCCTCCAAAACTGCGGCCATATACATCACCGGTGGTAGATGATGACTTGAATTAATCCATCAAATTGTCCAGCTGCATTGTTTTCGCTGAGAACCGATGGATCATGTCAGCAAACTCATTCATTTTGTATCGTCGTGGCATCGGTTTGACGTCGTTCATTACGTGTGGACCATCGGTAGATTAGCTTTGTTATATCTGCCTAGCATGTCTGGAGTCCCAATTCATGTGCGGCGCGCTACATGCATCAGGCTACACATCACCACTTGTTGATGTCGTTCATCGATGATCACCGGAATTGATGGAAAATTTTCACGTGTGTTGCACACGTCACCACCGATAAACTCACGTGACATCTCTCATCGAGCGTCCGCCATCCCGCTGCGTCGGCCGACCCCCCTCCGCTCATGTGACGTCAGACGCCACGTGATGGGATCACTGTAACGCCCCTGAATCTCATCAACAATCGATGCTTAAGGCCACATTACCAGGCCGGGGATTTCACCGGGCGGCAATCTCCCGCCTCGGAGGTGCTTGCGGCGGCGGCGGGAAATAAGCGGACCGACGCCGCCGGCGGGTCGGGTCCTGCGCGATATTACCGCACGCTTGATGACGCGTCCCGACATGATCAGCATCGATTTTCTGTCTGGTCAGCTAACCCCGCAGCTTGGAGTGTGTATGCTGTGCCGGCGAGCACACCATTCCGGGAACAGTGCTGCTCCACATCAGGCGTGTCGGGGGGGGGGGAGGCGAGGGAGCTGTGTCGGTCAGATTGGCAAGCTGGAAAAAACGGCCAGTGTGTTAGCCAGGACGTGGTTCCTATTCCGTGTTGTGCCGCATCGACATCGTCGGGCCTGATTGACCAGTCTAGAAACATCGACGTATGTTTTATGAAGCATGTGATTCAAAGAGGATGTGTGTCAACACTGAGGGACGAACAAGCCACACGTTGCAAGTGACTACAAGGGAATGGAGCTGCCACCAGCTCCCTCCTTGCCTCCTACACCCACGGGTACATTGCTGCCACCAGCTTCCTCGCCTCCTACACCCACGGGTACATTGCTGCCATCAGCTCCCTCCTCGCCTCCTACACCCACGGGTACATTGCTGCCACCAGCTTCCTCGCCTCCTACACCCACGGGTACATTGCTGCCACCAGCTTTCTCCTCGCCTCCTACACCCACGGGTACATTGCTGCCACCAGCTTTCTCCTCGTCTCCTACACCCACGGGTACATTGCTGCCACCAGCTCTCTCCTCGCCTCCTACACCCACGGGTGCATTGCTGCCACCAGCTCCCTCCTCGCCTCCTACACCCACGGGTACATTTCTGCTACCAGCTTCCTCCTCGCCTCCTACACCCACGGGTACATTGCTGCCACCAGCTCTCTCCTCGCCTCCTACACCCACGGGTGCATTGCTGCCACCAGCTCCCTCCTCGCCTCCTACACCCACGGGTACATTTCTGCTACCAGCTTCCTCCTCGCCTCCTACACCCACGGGTACATTGCTGCCACCAGCTTTCTCCTCGCCTCCTACACCCACGGGTACATTGCTGCCACCAGCTTTCTCCTCGTCTCCTACACCCACGGGTGCATTGCTGCCACCAGCTCCCTCCTCGCCTCCTACACCCACGGGTGCATTACTGCCACCAGCTCTCTCCTCGCGTCCTACTCATCTGACCTGTGACGACTGTCCATGATCAGCAGCGAACTCTTGGGTTGCACCCGTGTTGCCACTCGTTTGCGCCGTGTTGAGGGGTGTCGGGGAAGCGTGCCAGGAGTGTTGGGGAAGGGTCTCGGGGAATGTCGGGAATCGTCTCGGGGAGTGGCTGCGAAGTGCGTCGGACAACACGGTGCTGCTTGCGTTGAATGAGACGTAGCTGTGCGCTCAGAGCTGTGAGCCGGAGCCGTTCTCTGACCAGCGCGCGATCGTAAACAGCTGTGTCCGACTGGTGGTCTATTGTGTCGCCTCGAGGCGGACGGCGGTCCCCCCCCCCCCCCAACGGGCCGACTGGCATTTGGCCACGGTCACTAAAAGCCGGCCCTCGGTCATGGGTGGACAAGTTTGAAAATTATCGCTGGGGCCCAATACACGGAGAAAGTGATTGTTGGCGGGGTTGGTGAGGTCCACAACTGGCCCGTACTGCAAGCAATTAGGCGGAACAATTAGAGCATAAACCGTTGAATGGACTTGGATAATCACCTCTAATCCGCGATCCACACGATTGCATTATTTGCCGCATGCGGGCCGAGAGGTATAGCCACCTGGATTCTTCACTTCACCAGGATTTGATTAACATTTCGGACGCACCCACTGAAAAATAGATGCCAACGTGCCGTCGTAATGAAATTGTAGGGTATTTGAAGTTCACATGCTATGAAAGGGAGGGATAATGGGAAAGATTAGTCTTCAGGAGCTTAACAATGCGGAGAATGAAGTGCTGGGGATATGGTATGTGCTGCTCAGACAGAAGCGCGGCAGCCGCCCATCACTCCACGTTCCACAACCGGCGGTATGCTCAGGATAGAAGGATATGATGTTGATAGGAGGCTGGCTTACATGTACACAGACATACTTACACAGAAATAATACCAAGCCAAAAACAAACATGGATCATGCATTTCGCTCGCTTCACTGAAGCATGTGTAGTCGGTTTCATCAGATGATAACCTCATGCTCATATTTAAACAAGGAAATAGATCCAGATTCGCGCTGCATGTATTTCCGCCACGGACCTTCTTCAACGGTGGAACAACTTCTTGACTGTTGAAGAAGGTCCGTAGTCGATATATATAAAGTGCGAATTTCTTTGTTTTAATATGAGCATAAGGTTTTTTAACGCGTTTTTCTTACTCATAATCATGCTCAACGCAGCATTGCCTCTATTCATCAGATCGTGTTCATCTTCAAGCATAGAACAGCAAAAAGTCGAAGCGAATGTTAGAAGCGAAGGTTCTGAGGTGCAGACTTGCACCAGGGCTGTTTGGAGCTGCGTCATTGCCCGGGATGATACTGCTGAGTTGGCTGCGCGTCCTTACGCCGTGGGTGCTGTGTTTCAGATGGAGAACTGTACGTGGCGACAGCGGCCGACTTCTCTGGTCAGGATCCGCTCATCCTGCGGGACCGGCTGCGTACCGACAAGTGGGACACGGTATCCCTGGACGGTAAGTGCTGGGACAATGGGACACGATACCGCTGGACGGAAAGTGCTGGGACAAATGGGACACGGTATCGCTGGACGGTAAGTGCTGGAACAATGGGACACGATATCGCTGGACGGTAAGTGCTGGGGCAAATGGGACACGGTATCCCTGGACGGTAAGTGCTGGGACAAAGGACGCGCGGTGTTCCGGATGGTCAGTATGGGACAAATTGGATACGGTGTCCCTGGACGTTCAGTAATTGGCTACGACGTCCATGAGTGGGCAGTAGTGGCATACGACGTCCTTGGACGGTCAGTAACGGGAGACGGTGTTCATGAGGGGCCAGTAATGGATACTCTGTCTCTGGACGGTCAGTAATGGGATTCGGTGTCCCTGGACTGTCAGTTATTGGAATTCGATGTTCTTGAACGGTTTGCATGGGACGAATGGAACGCGATGTCCCTGAGCGATCAATAGTTACGGGCGATGGCGAAGCCCGAGCGGGTGGATGGGAGTACCAATGTACATATGACATGTACATGGGCGTACGCACGACACACGTTCACCTGAGTGAGCGTGCCAAACCTTACCGCTTTTCAACCGAAATAACTATTTTTGCCGCAACGCTTCAAGTCATATTTCGTTTACTGAAAATTGTGCCTGGTCCATTCAATCTGAATTAGGACCTTCGCCGTCATGTTATTTTGAAGCACGCGCTCGCTTGTTCAGAGGGTTTTCTGGCGGGTGACAGCAGTGTCCGTCCTGCTGGTACGGCTAGGGGTCGGTCAGCTATGGGTCGGTCAGCTAGAGTGTCGGGCAGCTTGGGGTCGGTCAGCTAGGGGTCGGTCAGCTAGGGGTCGGTCAGCTAGAGTGTCGGGCAGCCAGCCGGCGGTCACGTGGCTGTGTCGTCAGTCCACGTGACCTGCGCGCTCTGAGCCCAGCTAGTGTCAGTCCGATGGAAGGCTCCGCGGCGAAGTTGCATGAGGGAAAAACTGAGCGGGAAGGTTGTGAGACGAGGGGACTGTGACACTGCGCGGTGGAAAATGGAATTGGAGTTTAATTGGACAAATCTGCGTAGTGAGTTTAAGCTTCAGACATTCGGTAAGATGGCATCCAGTTCCCTCCGAAGTGGGTTCTTTTCCGTCACACACATGTTTCATTGAGGGCGTTTCCTCTGCGATTGGGATTGTCTGCCGAAAGTGTGACAAGCGACCTGAGCTTGGATGCAGTTCGGCCAGTTGCCGAAATAGGCTCCGCCCACTTCTGACACTCTTCCGCATCGTGATCATTAGACTTCATAAGGTGAATGTACTAAAGAGCTGCCAGGAGAACGCAGCTAATACCGACAAGTGTCCGATAGCGTCATAGTGCCTGATTCTGCGCCTGCAGGAAGGATTCCATAGTCCGCCTCATGCTCTAGCCTCTCCAGCACCCCTCACAACGCTTTGGGTACTGGTGGAATGACTGGGACATGGTGCTACTGAACAATCATTAATGTGACTGCAGTTTTCAATTATTACATCGGACAATTGAGGTCCCGCACACAGCAAAGTCTCATTCAATACCAGAGTGACGCTCCGTGTGAACAATACAAGTCGTTGATAAACTGGGGACGCTTCAATGCTCACGACCGCGCCACAGGTGAAGACGTGATCTGTTGTGTTGGGACGTTGACATCCTTACCTGGTGGTGGTGTTATCTTGGTTGGCGTGTCACTGGCCATGTCCGGGGTTGTGCAGTCACTGCAGGGGCAGTCGCGGCACTGCAGGGCATGTCACTGCAGGGCATGTCACTGCAGGGCATGTCACTGCAGGGGCAGTCGCGGGGTTGTGATATGGTTGCGACAGTCGCGCCACAGCGTATTCATGATGGTGTCGTGCCCTGACAGATGAATGTCCGACGACCTATCCGTG
This sequence comes from Imbricaverruca yamaguchii, assembly GCA_034440575.1. Taxonomy (NCBI): domain Eukaryota; kingdom Metazoa; phylum Arthropoda; class Thecostraca; family Neoverrucidae; genus Imbricaverruca; species Imbricaverruca yamaguchii. Next base: position 25,399 of record JAOTOL010001625.1, read on the forward strand.
AATGTCTCACGGTCTGTCCGTGAATGTCTCACAGTCTGTCCGTGAATGTCTCGCGGTCTGCCCGTGAATGTCTCACAGTCTGTCCGTGAATGTCTCACAGTCTGTCCGTGAATGTCTCACAGTCTGTCCGTGAATGTCTCGCGGTCTGCCCGTGAATGTTCGCGGTCTGCTGCCGTGAATGTCTGCGGTCTGCCCGTGAATGTCTCGCGGTCTGTCCTGAATGTCTCGCGGTCTGCCCGTGAATGTCTCGCGGTCTGCCCATGAATGTCTCGCGGTCTGCCCGTGAATGTCTCGCGGTCTGTCCGTGAATGTCTCGCGGTCTGTCCGTGAATGTCTCGCGGTCTGCCCGTGAATGTCTCGCGGTCTGCCCGTGAATGTCTCGCGGTCTGCCCGTGAATGTCTCGCGGTCTGCCCGTGAATGTCTCGCGGTCTGCCCATGAATGTCTCGCGGTCTGCCCATGAATGTCTCGCGGTCTGCCCATGAATGTCTCGCGGTCTGCCCATGAATGTCTCGCGGTCTGCCCATGAATGTCTCGCGGTCTACCCGTGAATGTCTCGCGGTCTGCCCGTGAATGTCTCGCGGTCTGCCCATGAATGTCTCGCGGTCTGCCCATGAATGTCTCGCGGTCTGCCCATGAATGTCGCGCGGTCTACCCGCTCGCACTCTTGTGATGGCGCGTGATGAATGCCCCGCTGCAATGTGTGCCGATCCATCACGAAGTGTAGACATTCGTGACCGTTGGTCGCGGCGCCATTCAGTCGTGACTCTAAGTCGGTTTGTTGTTCCCGAGTGTGTATATTGGCTGTTCAATGAACACACCGCGCCAGTCTGTGCATGCTGTGTGACGGCTGGTACCTGTAGGTACCAGCCGTCACATAGCTATGGTGACGCTATGGTGCTAGTAGGTAAAGCTATGGTGACGGTATGTGATGCTATGGTGACGGTAGGTGAAGTTAAGGTGACATAGGTGACGTTATGGTGACGGTAGGTGAAGTTAAGGCGACGATCGGTGACTCTGTGGCGATGGTAGGTAAAGCTATGGTGACGGTAGGTGATTTTTAAAGGAAGTTGCGCTTTGGTGACGATTGGTAACCCTTTACGGATGTGCTCTATTGACGGTCGAACCCTTTGGGGATGTGCTTTAGTGACGCTCGGTGATCATTAGTGACGGCTGGTGACGCCCTAGTGATGGTTGGTGACTGTTGGTGACCTCGGACCGGTCTGTACTGACCATGTGACGCTGCCACGGCCGTCTTTGGTGTCGGCCGACCCTGTGACAGTCCACTGCCTAAGCATTGATCTTGGACAGACCCCGGCGGCCGCTCTCCCTCCCTCCCTTCCCTCCCCGGGGTCCACTCTGCCAGAAGCCACCCGTGGAGAGGCGGTGGGGCGGCGGCAGTCGGCGCGCGACGGTCAGGTGTGGTGTTTTACCGCGGCTGCAGGAGCGTTGTCAGGGGAGTCGTCAGAGAAGTCGGCAGGGCAATCGTCCGGGGGGGCAAGGGGACTGTTAGGGCAGTCGTCAGGGGGTCGTCAGAGCAGTTATCAGGGGTGACCGTCACGGCAGTCGTCAGGGCGGTCGTCAGGGTAGTTGCTGGGGGATCATCAGGGGTGACGTCAGGGAGGTCGTCAGGGGAGTAGTTAGGGGGAGTCTTAGTCAGGAGGACCGTCAGGGACTCGTTATGGGAGCCAAGCTGTTGGATGGGCAGCTATGTGAACGGCCCCTCAGCTGACCGGGCCGGCTCTCCCTGGTCTGCTGCTTTACAGCCTGACCTGTGCTCTGTGGTGGGCGGCTTGGTGTTGATGTGTGGTAGGTGGCTTGATGTTGCTGTGTGCTGGATGGCTTGGTGTTGTTGTGTGGTTGATGGCTTGGTGTGGCTGTGTGGTGGATGGCTTGGTGTGGCTGTGTGGTGGGTGGTTTGGTGTTGCTGTGTGTGTGGTGAGTGGCTTGGTGTTGCTGTGTGGTGGATGGCTTGGTGTTGCTGTGTGGTGAGTGGCTTGGTGTCGCTCTGTGGTGGGTGGCTTGGTGTTGCTGTGTGGTGGGTGGCTTGGTGTTGCTGTGTGGTGGGTGGCTTGGTGTTGCTGTGTGGTGGGTGGCTTGGTGTGGCTGTGTGGTGGGTGGCTTGGTGTTGCTGTGTGGTGGGTGGTTTGGTGTTGCTGTGTGGTGAGTGGCTTGGTGTTGCTGTGTGGTGGGTGGCTTGGTGTTGCTGTGTGGTGGGTGGCTTGGTGTTGCTGTGTGGTGGGTGGCTTGGTGTTGCTGTGTGGTGGGTGGTTTGGTGTTGCTGTGTGGTGGGTGGCTTGGTGTTGCTGTGTGGTGGGTAGCTTGGTATTGCAAGCTGCTCGTCAGTCCCTGGACGGAGGATGCTGCAGAAGACGCGCCTATCGTGTGGGAGACTTGCGGCTGACGATCGACCTGGGATAAGCTTTTGCTCGGTAAACATTGTGGTATTATCCTGGATGCTGCATTATCTGGAGAGCGTTAGTATTGTCTGAGGATCATTTTTAATAGACTCTCCCACAAGAACCTTGACGTGCATTAATGATTGCTAATGAACAAACACTGAGGCCCACTTGTGCTACGCATGCCCGGAGGGCACGGATACTTCTGGTGTCACCGGGGCTGTCCACCACACGCGATAATTCTGGAATAGCCACGTGGTGTGAATGAGGTGATGCACGCCAATAACTGCACTGGGAAACCGAGTAGAGCGATTGAGAAAACCTGGCTCACAAGAGCATCACAGACCTAAACATTTGGATCGTGTTGTGTCTTCTCGCGAGCTCCATTCAGGCACTGGTTCACAGTACTGGAAACCATCGGCTTATTACTCATCGGGATTGACGACTATCTGCTTCAGTCGGCCCCCGTCCCGTTTGCCACATTGTCGTGTTGCATAACACGATGAGGCGGAGCTATTTCAAAAATACATTTAGTATCATGCTTTGCATATCTCCATTCTTCGATCGTCCAAAGGAGAGCCTTCTAGGAATGGTTGACTGTCCCCGGCTATCCTGGTCTGCCGATGCTTCCTCCAGCTGAGGTTGTGCCCCCCTCACTGGTGGGCGCCATTTTCCGCCAACCGGTTGCGTCACGGAACGAGAACCCGGATTAGCCAGTCTTGTGGTTGTTTAAAGTTGCGCTAAGAGCAAGGTGTAAACAAAACCCAGGAGAGCCAACCAAACATTCGTAGTTGAGACGCGTCCAGATCTGGTTCGAACTACCTGACACCGCTGCCCCATTCACTGTCACTCCTGGGGTCGCTCCTCCAGGATGTCTCCCTCCCGAGTCCACCGGTCCTTGGTGGCTCTTTTCCGATACCGCCTATCCATCTCTATGCCAGTCCCAGATGGCCGCCTGTTCCTTTCGCTGGGTATCAAGTCTCAGATGAGGCGTTGGAGCCGCCCTGGCGCGTCGTTCTGCTCCGGCAGGGGCTGACAGGGATCGACAGAGACCGACAGGGGCCGGCATGGGTTGACAGGGGCCGACAGAGACCGACAGGGGTCGGCAGGGGCCGATAAGGGCCGACAGAAGCCGGCGGAGACCGACAGGGGCCGACAGGGGCCGACAGGGGCCGATGTAAATCGACAGGAGCCAATAGAGGCCGACAGAGGCCGACTTGCTTGTTCTTGTTTTCGTTTTTTTTCGTTTTTGTTTTTGTTGTTGACGACGCACTTTGTGCGCAATCATGGCCAATGGCGTCGCCCACACTGTTTTGCCGGTGGGCCGCGGGATTGGGAAGTGTCCTGAGTGGTGCGATTTTTGAACCTGGGACCTTGATATCCAGGTCTCAACACCTTAACAACTCGGCCACCACTACCTCTTTAGAGGACGATAGGGACTGACGGAAAGCGGCAGGGACCGACAGGGAACGACAGGGGCCGACAGGGAGACAGGGGCCGACAGGGACCGACGGAGACCGACGATGTCCGATATGGACCGACAGGGACCGACGATGTCCGACAGGGACCGACGATGTCCGACAGGGACTGACGGAGACTGACGATATCCGACATGGACCGGCAGAGGGCAATGGCGTCGTTACGTCGCCAACCGATGCTGGCGAGCCCGAGACGGAGAGGCCGTTGGCGCCGATCGAGGGCGCGCCGGGTCGTTCTGTCCGCCGCCAACGACGTCATGGCCCCGGAAACATCTCACGTCGGCTCGCCGCCGCTGCTGCACTGTCTCATCTGTGGTCGGATGTCGGCTCAGATTGTCTCATCTGTGGTCGGATGTCGGCTCGAATTGTCTCATCTGTGGTCGGATGTCGCCTCGGATTTTCTCATCTGTGGCCGGATGTCGGTTCGGATTCTCTCATCTGTGGTCGGATGTCGGCTCGGATTGTCTCATCTGTGGTCGAATGTCGGCTCGGATTCTCTCATCTGTGGTCGGATGTCGGCTCGGATTGTCTCATCTGTGGTCGGATGTCGGCTCGGATTGTCTCATCTGTGGTCGGATGTCGGCTCGGATTGTCTTATTTGAGGTCTGATGTCGGCTCGGATTGTCTCATCTGTGGTCGGATGTCGCCTCGGATTGTCTCATCTGTGGTCGGATGTCGGTTCGGATTCTCTCATCTGTGGTCGGATGTCGGCTCGGATTGTCTCATCCGTGGTCGGATGTCGGCTCGGATTCTCTCATCTGTGGTCGGATGTCGGCTCGGATTGTCTGATCCGTGGTCGGATCAGCGACCGCACCGTCCAATCTTCACTCGGATGTCGACCGGAATCAGCTGCCGCATGAGGAGCCACCGGATCTCCACTGGGCTACCCCGAACTCGGGGATAAAAGTTCACGAAAGTAAAGACTACGACGAATCTCAGCCGCTCCAATTGTAAGGCCGCTGACTTCCAACATCACAGACCTGCCCATTGGCCTCAAGCACGTGACAACCACGGGAAGCAAGTGGCCGCGAAGGTCCACTTTGGAGCACAGGTAATATCCGGTGATCTTCGCTCTTGGGGAGCATTTTATCGCGGCTAGTGGAATGACGTCATTTCCTTGATAACATCGGAAGTTGGTGCGCTTTATCAAGCCTTGGTTAGCTCAAGGAAAAGAGCAGAGGTTTCGCCGAGTAATATCAGGGCGGAGAAAGCTTGGGCCGAGTAAAATCATGGATGAATAATAGCAGGCCCGAATAATGTTAGGGCCGAGTAATATGATGGATGAGTCAGACTCTGAGTAAGGCTGGAGCCCAGTGTTGTTGGAGCCGAGTAAAATCATGGATTATATTATCAGGGCCGAATACTATGATAGATGAGTAGCACCGGGGGTGGGAAATATCGGGACCGAGTGCTACCAGGGCCGAGTACCATCAGGATCTCAGATCTCGGCGCAGTCGCATGTGACGTCAGCAAACCAAGAACGCCGAACGACAGGCTCGTCTTGGTGCCGGCTCTTCCACAGTGGCGTCGGCTGCCAACCAACTCGGGCGCGTCAGCTTCAGCGTCTCGGCAGCTTCTCAGCTGACCCGGCCCGTAAGCACACCCACTGAGAGGGTCACGATCATGTCGGCGACCGAAGCGTCTCGTGGGGTGCGTGACACCTGGCTCGTCGTGATCACGGCTGCTGCCTGTCGCCTGTCGGACGGGCTTGCTCGGCAGGGCAGGCGGCGGTGGTCCGGTGACCCCGGTGACGTCATCTGATGACGACAAACTGACGTCACCAGCTCGCTCGGCGGACGGCCATCACGGAAGGGCAACAGATGACACAACTGCTGGTGTTCGATGCTTTCGCAGCGTGTGCACACGACGCTGGTGTGGACACTCATCTTCAAACCGAGCAATCCTCTAAACGGAGGCTGCTTTGAAACTGCTGATGTTTTCATTCTGGACTAGTTGGGGACAAATTGCCGCGCCATTGTGTTTGTGTTATGTCAACGGAGCACCATCGTCGCGTTATTGAAATAACTTCCATACGCACTTAATTTTGTATTTCGCTCTGAATTTCCTGTTGTTCTGGTCTGGTAGACCAGGAGGTCTGGTCTTCCTACCTCCCTTTAGTCTACCTTCATCGTGCCGTATACCCACCACAGTGTTAGTAATACTAGATCATCATCTCCATCTACGACACTGGACACTGGAACTTGGCATTAACGCGATGCGGTCTCCTTCTACCACAATCAAGCTGCTCCGTAGCATACCGCAACATTGGATGCACAATGAATGCCGAAGCACAATAGATACCAGCAAGTCCAAAAGTTTGATAGTTTTAGACTGCACAGATATTCAATTTTGTGCAGTATCTACCTCAATTTTCTCCGCGACCTTACAAGAATCATTTCCCTCCAATAAACTTGAGGAATAAATCCGAAACCATCGGCATATTCAATCTGCGATGGCTTCACAGCATTTCGGAAGAGGAAGATCCTGACAAATGCTATCGGAATAGCGCGAGACGACGAAAACAGAGGATTGGGCCAGATGGTGGCGGAAGATCACTCTGACGGCTGAGGGGAGTGGAGATCGGCCACGGGCGATCGAACGTATGAGACTGTGGGATGCCGCACCCCCCCCCCCCCCCACTTATCCCTTGCGCGATGAAGGGGACATGGTGGGCACTCCTTTGGTGAGCCTATTAACGCTGCTTACCCTCCCTAGATGCCATCCTTCTTAAAAGAACAAGTATTCCAAGTTAAGCGCTGCATCCTGACAGAATACGTAGGTTCGGCTAGAATACATCCTCATATGTGTCTGGTCATTTATTCAATGCTTCTAATGATTCAAGTTAAATCATTGTCTGCGAGGACAGCACTCGTTGCTCGGCATCACTGCTAAGCCGCGAACAGCGCCATTTTTGGAGAAGCAGAGGTTGAATATTCACATTATATCCTCATCGACCTACTGCTTGACTTTCGTTTCACTCGGTTCGTTTTTCTTCCAAACTTTAGCTGGAATCCACAGACCAGTCTACCAACTTTAACAATAACTTTTTTCTGTCGATTGACTTGCAGCGAATGGCTCTATCTCCGCTGAAGCTTGACGGCGCCTGTTCTGTGATGGACTATCTCAGCAGACCAGGAGATTATTTTTCCCGTCGGCTCCGAAGACGATCACCTAGTCTCCTTCAGATGGTAGCATGGTCTCCAACCGGGGCAAGCTTAAGCCAACCGCCTGGTGTGGTGATCACAATGTCCACAGTGTCCACATTGTCACAGTGTCCACAGCACCATAGTGTCCACCCACCTGGTGTGGTGGTCACAGTGTCCATCCGCTTGGTGTGGTGGTCACATTGTCCACAGTATCACAGTGTCCATCTCCCTGGTGTGGTGGTCACAGTGTCATTGTGGCCACCCTCCTGGTGTGGTGGTCACAGTGTCATAGTGCCCACAGTGTCAACATTGTCACAGTGTCCACCCGCCTGGTGTGGTGGTCACAGTGTCATAGTGTCCACCCTCCTATTGTGGTGATCACATTGTCACAGCGTCCACCTTCCTGGTGTGGTGGTCACAGTGTCATAGTGTCCACCCTCCTGGTGTGGTGGTCACAGTGTCATAGTGTTCACAGTGTCAACATTGTCACAGTGTCCACCCGCCTGGTGTGGTGGTCACAGTGTCATAGTGTCCACCCACTTGTGGTGGTCACAGTGTCATAGTGTCCACCCTCCTGGTGTGGTGGTCACAGTGTCATAGTGTTCACAGTGTCAACATTGTCACAGTGCCCACCCGCCTGGTGTGGTGGTCACAGTGTCATAGTGTCCACCCACTTGTTGTGGTGGTCACAGTGTCATAGTGTCCACATTGTCAACATTGTCACAGTGTCCACCCGCCTGGTGTGGTGGTCACAGTGATAGGCACTCCTGGTGTTGGATCACACCAGACTCCATCCCACCCCTTCCCAAGTTGAGGTAGAGCGGCATTGGAGGACCTGACCCCCTGGCCTCGTCCCCAGTCGAAGGTCGACCCTGTTACTGTCGGCATTTGGCATGCTTGCGTGGCCCTGCGTTGTTCTCGTGTGGATTCACAAAGTTTATGGCTCATATTTCACTTCGCTGTTGAATTGCCGGGCATTGATTGAGTATCTGGATGTAACGGCGCATCAGCTGAGGACGGCTATATAATGACCCTGACTTGGCATTCAGCTGACATAATTAAGCTATCAGTCAGCTGTTTCGATGCCGAGCTATAGCGAGCAACCCAGAGCCTGATACTAGCTCTAATGACATCCTAAGGACACGGCAATTGTTGGCCGTAATCGTGCTGCACCATGTAATATGCATTCAATAGTCGTGCGGCACTAAATCATTCGGATATTTATTACTCGGTCCCGCCGCTTGGCGGATTAGTTGCTTATGAATAATGGCGCTCGTATATTTCGGCCGGGCTTCAAATCAAGTCGACAGAGGATTATGGAAGCCGGAGTCCAGTGCTTCTGCTGACGAACCGTGGCTGTATAGTGCGCACATTTAAGTGAATAAGCCGGTCAAATACTCTGGTTTCCATTCTCCATTCCATTCCATTCTCCGGTGAGTGCATTGCTCTGTCGCTCTCTCCTCTGTACGGTGTAATCTTTTTATAGCTGCACTCTTGCTGTGAGTGCTTTTACGTGGTGCGCGCTCTAAGCTGGCCGCAGTGCCGCACTACCGCACTGCTGCGGCGGTCCTGTGTGCTCCGCGCGGCTGCCCGGCGTCCGTCGCCTGCAGCTGACCTTCGGTGACCTCGGCGGGCGTCGCGTGACCCGTGGCGGCCGTGACGAGGCCGCGTGCAGTGTGGGAGCGTGGGATAGCCGCCGGTCCGAGACACCGCCGGCCAGCTGGGCTCGGCCGGGGCGCAGGCGGCGCGCGCTCACGGCAGATATCTGTCGGCGGCGTGCGGCTTTATTGCGGAAGCTCGCCCCGCCGCCGTCGCGGCGCCGCTCCAGCGCTGCGGGCGGCGCGGCGGCACCGCAGAACGCTCACGTACCGTGGGCATTGCCACTGCCGGCTTACCGCGGAAATATTGCACCCACTTGGATAAAGTGTGTCCAACGTCTACTGCAGTCGGGCCGTTGTCGGCAGATTCGCTTGCGCTGCTGCCAATGCTGGGCCCTCATTTGCTCGCTCTCGCTCTCTCTCTCTCTCTCTCTCTGGCTCTCTGGCTCTCTCTCTGGCTCTCTGGCTCTCTGGCTCTCTGGCTCTCTGGCTCTCTGGCTCTCTGGCTCTCTGGCTCTCTGGCTCTCTGGCTCTCTGGCTCTCTGGCTCTCTGGCTCTCTGGCTCTCTGGCTCTCTGGCTCTCTGGCTCTCTGGCTCTCTGGCTCTCTGGCTCTCTGGCTCTCTGCTCTGGCCTCTGGCTCTCTGGCTCTCTGGCTCTCTGGCTCTCTGGCTCTCTGGCTCTCTGGCTCTCTGGCTCTCTGGCTCTCTTGCTGTGTCTCTGTCTCTGTGTCTCTGTGTCTTTGTCTCTCTGTCTCTCTGTATCTCTGTATCTCTGTATCTCTGTATCTCTGTATCTCTGTATCTCTGTATCTCTGTATCTCTGTATCTCTATTTCTCTCAACCTCTCGCTCTCCTGTCCACCGCGTCCTCCGCGTTCACTGAGTTTTAACCTCAGCCCCAATCGGGCCAGTTGTGTCTCGTATGCTGTTGATCCTGTTGAACCTCTTGATCCGCACTGTGAATATGTTTTGCATGAGCCGTCCACCCCGCCAACGGCTGCCCCTGTACATCGGCTGACCGCTGTCGTCGCCGACTAGTAGTATACAGCGCCGGGGAGCACCTCCGTTCCCGGGTGACCTGTCGTCTCTTCAAAGAGGGCACTGGATTGCCCCTCCCGTCGATATAAGAAGACACTGTAAATGCCGGAAGTGGCCTATACTGCTCAGAACGCCTCGCCAATGTGTGTCAAGTCTCTCTCAGGGCAGTGTATCAAGCCAATTGCATGCACCCTGTCTGGCAGTGTCTGGTGGTGTCCGGTGGTGTCTGGTTGATGTCGCTTTTCGGTTTCGCTTCGAAGGGGTCAGATGACTGATCAGATTCAACTGGCCCTGACTGACTAGACTCAACTGACTCATCTGCGATCTGAGGTGAAGCTGATCTTGCCCTCACGTACAAAGGGGTCGGATCACCCTGCCGGTGGAGGTACTCAACATTTACGTTCAGAAGGTCTGCGGACATAAGATCTACGTTCATAAGATCTACGTTCATAAGATCTATGTTCATAAGACCTAAGTTCATAATGTCTACGTGTAGAAGCCCGTCCTGGCTTGACTCTGGGCTACACTTTGTGACGTTGTGATAGCCGGTGTGACCTACCTGTGACACTTTTTGACCCATACGTGACCCAGAAGTGGCTTGATAGATGTTCAGTCGGCTCCGATGTGGTGACCTGTCACGAGGAATGTCTCATCATGTGGATGTCGTGCGCATTATACAGCATATTGTGTATCGAATGTATATCTAACTGTGCTGAGATACTCGTAGCAATTTCCACTGTTGTGCTGTGTTCCAGCAGCCTTTCTGCAGCTGGCAGTCTGCCAGGTGTGGGATTTTGTTTCAAAATTTTCAAATAATTATTTGTATATGATGCAATCATATACGGACATCATTGGTTCTTATAATTATCAATATAAATGATATAATTCAAGCAAACAGAGTAACAAATTTCAACATAAAAGTTTTTCGGAGGTGGATGGGTGTTTCAATCGGCATTCTTCTGTTGCACATTTATTGATTGGTACGATGTTTCAGATCCTGATTTTGTGAGCTCCTTCGCATTGGACGACCACGTGTACTTCTTCTTCCGGGAGACGGCCATCGAGTACATCAACTGCGGGAAGGTGAGAGACCCGGGCAGCATCGCATGGTCACTGTCCGGGTATTGCCTGGTGACGTCACCAGAGCAACTGTGGTGACGTCACCAGAGCAGCTATGGTGATATCTGTGGCAGACGACTCTGTAAGGAATCGAATTTCACCGGACTGTAATTTCCGTCGGACGTGTTCTGGAAACATTTTACAGCATGGCCGTCGGATAGTGATCAGAGTGATCATGATGGCCTGCGGTCGTGGCATGGTAGAGGGATCACGACCGTGGTGGTCAGACCCCTGGGCATCGATCATGCTAAGTTAGAATGTTATGGAACGATCACATTCTAATTGAGTATTTTCATCCCAATTGTCGCTTTCTGGAATTCAGTTAACTTTATCTCGTAGCAAATGACTGCAATGGCGCCCAAAATAGGGAGCATTCGAAGTATGAACACTCGAAGTTGCTTATTTATATCATCGTTCTAGAAGCCCTACTGTTAGTATCGAATTACAGTACAGTGCCAATAGTACTACACTGGAATTTACTGAGAAAACGCATCGCATTCTTATAAACGGTCAAAGCAATGTCCATAATCCGTGTGTGATTTATGTTCTGACGGGTACACTACCGTTGTCACTGATTAATCATCCCTGAGACAACTTCTTACCAGCTCAAACACCCTGAGAACATCGATAACCGGCAACATCAATCATTCTGACGAAGAACGCCACACTCCCAGTAGATGGCTGTCCCAGTGACCGGACAGTTATTAGTTAGACAGTAGGACGGTAGACTCTATAGGATCGGAGGTGAATTTGAGCCGGCGAAGGTGCTTCTCAACTTGCCGTCTAATCAAGGGTTAGCCTCAGAGACGGTGGTGTCGAGGGTTGGCCTCAGAGCCGGTGGTGCCGAGGGTTGGCCTCAGAGCCGGTGGTGCCGAAGGCTGGCCTCAGAGCCGGTGGGTGGCCTCAGAGCCGGTGGCTGGCCTCAGAGCCGGTGGTGCCGGTTGCTGGCCTCAGAGCCGATGGTGCCGAGGGCTGGCCTCAGAGCCGGTGGTGCCGAGGGCTGGCCTCAGAGCCGGTGGCTGGCCTCAGAGCCGGTGGGTGGCCTCAGAGCCGGTGGGTGGCCTCAGAGCCGGTGACTGTCCTCAGAGCCGGTGGCGCCGAGGGCTGGCCTCAGAGCCCGTGGCGCCAAGCCGTCGTGCTACCAGCAGCCCTCCCCGGAGCGTGCTGCCGTCAACCGAGATGTCAGCTGGCGGAGCTATTCACTGTTTTATTTGACGCAATAAAGCGGCGAATGACGTCATTTGTCTGTGTCGTCATTGGCCGGGAGGCGGCGGCACGTGCACGGAATGCCACGCTTCATTGGACGTGCGGCAGCCGGCGGCGGTCGGGTCGGCGCCGGCAGAGGGGCGGCAGGGGGCCGAGTTATGCTCGGCATCCCCCCGGTAAATACTTTTGGTTTTGTGTTTGCTGTGCGCCGAAGCCGGATGCCGCTGGTGGGCTCGGTGCGCTCAATTGGCCGTAATCCGCGACTTGGTGAAGTGTGAGCTGGCCAGGGTCGAGCTCAGACTTCGCCAAGTCGCGAAGTCTGAGCTCGAACCTGGCCAGCTCACTGCTGAGTGTGTTTGTGCCGTGCCATGTTTGTGCCGTGCCATGTTTGTGCTGAGTGTGCTTGTGCTGTGCTGGTGACAAGCAGCGCTCCGTCTGGCAACTTCTTCCGTCTGGCAACTTCGTGCTCAGAGCGCCACCCACCTACACTTGATCCCTCCGCCCCCACCCGCCGGCTACTGATGTTGTGTGGGCACCAGTACGGTGTTAGTTAGCACGAGTCAGTTGGATGTCAGGCACCAGTGTCAGCACAGTTGGATGTGTCAGATGGGCATCCTGCGTAGTTCCCGGTCACGGCGGCAGGTGGCGACACGGTGCGATCGATAGCTCCGCCTACGCCGACCGACAGTCGACAATCTCGGCTGACCCTGAGAACTTCCAAACTCGTACTGTCGGTCGGACTACTACCGATCCAAGGTGCCCTTATACTTAATCCAACATACCTTAACCCGTACCCTTACCCTTAATCCTCGGCCTGGATCCAGTTGGTTGACCTCTGTTTGCATTGACCTCCAGTGCCATCGGTGCTGACACTGTTGACCCCCGGCACCATTGGGCATTGTACCATTCAACCCCGGGTAACATTTTCTTGGTCCCACTTGACGTCGGCACCATTTTCGTGGTACCGCCCGACCCCGGTACCATTATCTTGGTACCGTCTGACCTGGTGCGGTTGGCATGTCGACGTCGACGGCCACAGTATCATTATCTGCCCAGCACTGTCGACCTCTTCAGGCACCGCCAGCCAATGATTCTGCCCGACCTCCATCGGTCACGTGAAGTCACTCGCACAGGTCACTGACCAACAATGGTCGCTACCGAACAATGACCTCACTACACTGAACCCACTGCCAGTCAGGCGGTACCCGTCAAACTCCGTGCCACTCCGAACCCGTGGGTCGTCTAAGGTGCATTGTAGGTCAGGTCAGGTCACACTGTGGCTGTAGCCGTAATCTCATGACTGTTCGGTCAGTTATCGCTATATGCCTGTCCAGTTTGTTGCCGTTATATACTTGTCCAGTCTGTTATCGTGATACGCCTCTCCAGTATGTCAGTTCCATATATCTGTCCAGACTGCTTTCGTTATATGTCTTTTCAAATGGTATAACCTCCATGTGCCTGCCCAGTCTATTATAGATATATACCTGCCCAGTATGTTATCGTTGTTTGCCTGTTCAGTATGTTGCCATTGTATATCTGTCCTGTCTTGCCGTTGTTGGTTGGTTGGTTATTTGGGCTTTCCGGCGCATCGACTGCGTTGGTCATACAGCGCCCTGTCTTGCCGTTGTATATCTGTCCAGTCGGTTATCGTTGTAAACCTGCTCAGTCTGTTACCGTTATTTGCCTGCGCAGTTTGTGACTATCACGCGTGGCAGCACTTGACTTGAGTGCTGTTTGTTTGCCGCCGTCCAGCACCATCAAAACGGCAAAAGCCAATTTCCGGTTCACGACAGAGAGCGGCGGGTGTCGGCGAGGTGGCGCCTAGTGGCCAGTGTGTTCGTGTGGTCGTGTGGTCGTGTGGTCGCTCGGCCGTGTGACCTGCGTGTGACCTGCGTGTCTGCGTGTCAGGTGCAGTGCGTGTTGCTTTCAGTTATTGAAGCCTACATTGGTAACACGTTTTTACAGTGATGTTGTGGAAGTACAGATATCGGAATTACGTTGGACAAGTACCCTTGCATTAAATCGCATTGTCTCGCTTTGCATCTTGGCTTAAATTAAATGGGCTAAAAAAGAAGAGGCGTTCTAAGATATTTTTCACCCAAAAAAATGAAAGGAAACTTTGAATAGTGGTTGCAGTAATTAATGGGAGGTAATTATGCTGTATTGTAGAGGATCCAATATGGTTTGTGAAGAATGAATATATAAAGTTTTGAATTGTGGATCTAGAAGTGGAATGCATCTAGAAGTGCATCTTGGATGTGTGGTATTATGTTACAAATTAGTCGAAGACTAATGAATCAAACGTCGTCCATGGTGACAATCTTGTTGTCTTCCAATTTGGAAGGAAGTTTTATGTTGTGCGTCTTTCAAATTTCCAAAACTATGCATCTTTTAGATGCATAGTTTTGGAAATTTGCTGTAACTATCGAAGCCTGCCAATATAAAGATAGTTCCTTCTATGTACGATTTTTGTTTTTCCCTTGCACTGCCCTTAAACAAACTGTATAAGAAGTCGTGGGCATTGCTTACACAAGCATGCACAAGGGCGAAAAATATTGGTACCTAAACTAAGTGTAGTGTGCTACAATGCTGGTCTGATGTCATGTATGCTGTGTTTGCATTCCAGCATATTAACAGCCATATTCTTTTGTTCAATATCTGAAGAAACCAACTAGCATTTTTGTGGTTTTATTGCAGTTCCAAGCCTTGCTTCTGAAAAGGGCACATAATGAGAACGTTGATCTATTAACCACTCTCATTGATAGTCTATTTCAGCAATTAACATACCAGAAATATGTGAAGTACCTTGGGATTTGTCATCAAGTGTTCAATGTGTATGATAAACTTGGTAGCTGGAATATTGATGTGTACCTCAAGGTGCATGACGATCGTCATAATTAGGGTTTTATCGGTGTATTAAAAAAATCAACTGAAAGATCGGTTGAAATACCACGACATATTTCAATATTAGCTTGAAAAAAACGTGGTCCGGGTTTATTACCCGGGTTTTCTAATCGGGATTTCTGTCCCTGCATCTGCCGCCTCCAGTTACCATCACTATGCATATGACTATGAGCCATTTGGAAAACGCACGGTTCAGTGACCGGGAACAGTTTCTAGGCGCTTCACGTACCGCCCTGGCCTGGTGGTATGTATTTAAAGCGCCAAGTCGCGTGTCTCCAGCAGGTGCCAGAGTCATACTCGGCCTCAGTCGGTAAGCTTCATGTTCGACTTAGATGTGGCCACACCCGCGCCGGATACGGCGCCCGACTGAGTGATTACGGTGGCCACTGTTTAGGTATTCCGCACGACCGGTGAACCGGAGTCGACGCAGCCAACCTCTCTGGGTCATACCGTCTGAAGCCATATCATATTTCGCCAGATGATTGCTAACGATCATGCTGGATGTGCGCCTTTCTTTACAAGAACCCGGTAAATTACGGTATTGATAACTTGATGCGTCACCGCTAACTTTTCTTGCCATCTCCAATGTAGACCAATCTCCACTGTTCAATTTGTGTTGTACATATCATAGTGGTCAGATGACCTGACCTAATCTCTGACGGGAGCGACGTGGAAGTGCGCTGGTCGTATCCACATACCTGCGATATTGTTCTCGGTAGACGCACACCTCCAGTACGCCGACATGCACTGTTTTTGTCGAAGCATCCTTAATAAGCCAGCCTCCTAATGTAACGAAGTCAGCTTTGGGCCATCGTTCCAATGCATGTGGCAATGGAATGCCGTTTGGCAAATCCATGTATCAAGCGTGGTTCGGGAAGCGCGTCCAAATAGTAGCGCGTAACTCACGGACGTTGCAGGTCACGATCAACCCGAGACACACAATCCCGATTAAACTGGCTACCTGTCGTCTAGATGTCCAATGTGTGTTGAAAACATAGATTTATAGTTATCTGGCCTGTCATCAAGCAATTAATCATCGCCATCGCCAGTCAAAAAGTGTTTGTTGAAAGGATGGTACTGCCGAAGAGGCTTGATGTCGCCTTGGTGACCGGAACTCTCGGGATCTCCGGTATATTTTGAGCGTTGATCGGTCGAGTCTCACGTGAAGGGACAAACAATAAGATAGAACAATTAATGTTGTCATGAAAATGTTGCTGACAAAGAAAAATGTAGAATAGGTGCGCCGGAATTCCGAAGAGAGGATTTGAACGTGTTCTAAGAACGAACGTAGCGAAAGGGAAGGATAGTTTTCGGAATGAGCATGAAGTAGAAGCCGGATTGGGAATTTGCTTTGAACTCTATCAACGCGCATTGTATTGGAGCCTGCTGGACTAGTTCAAATGGCACGTCCGTATTCCGAAACAGGTCGAGCATTGGTCAAATATGCGGCTATTGTGGCGATATTGCTGAATGCTGGCTCTTAACGCCGGCTGCAATGCTCTACTAGGTAGGCGCGGTGACTCTCTTGTCCTACGAACTACGTCTGAAGTGCATGAAGAGTTTCTCATCAAAAACCACTCCCAAATCGCGAATCTGCACATTGTTTTTCTCTCAAGTTATTCCATTGAGTGGTTTCCATAATGGTTCCGCCCGCTCATACATTTGAGCGGGCGCAGAACTGACTTCTTGGGAGCTGTTTGTTGTTTGTTATTTGGGCTTTAGGGCGCCTCGACCAGAATTGGTCATTCGCGCCCACTGCCTGGGAGCCATATGACCTCTGCAGTCGATGCGCCCCTAAACTACAATCGCTATCGCCCGACGGCCATCGCGAACGACTTGCATTTTTTGGTGAACTTAGATTTAGTTCTCACCAAGTAAAGCACGTCCCACAAAAATCCGGGTCGTCCCACAGCGGTGGTACGTCACGAGGGTCGCTAATTTATCGGGAAATTATCACGTCGTCTGCGCAAAGAAGCCACCTTCTTTGTCGCACACATTTTGTACCAAATCGTTGATGAAAAGGGCGAACAGCAGTTGGGTCAAACGTGCACTACCCGAGACGCCAGAATTAACTGCCTTCCAGTCCCATGTATTGTCGTTCTTGCCGTTGCCAGATAAATATGCGACGAACCAGCTCAATGCGGTAGCTTGCATATGGCATGATTGTTGTTAGTTTGTGGATTATTGATTCGGCTGGCTCGCTGGGAAACTGCTGAATAGTCTGCATAGATTCCGTCCGCGTGATATTATTCCAAGACAGTCCTCCGTGCTGACTTCAATATATCAGATCACGATGAAGATGCGGCCTCCACACCCGCTCAAAACCTGCTTTGGAACAGCCGGGTCCGACGGGCGGAGCGTCGTGCGACATGTGGTCAGGTGCTGGTCGACATGAGGTCAGGTGCTGGGCGACATGTGGTCAGGTGCTGGTCGACATGTGGTCCTGTGCTGGGTGACATGTGTTCCGGTGCTGGTCGATATGCGGTCCTGTGCTGGGCGCCGTGCGACATGTGGTCCCGTTAGGCTTCAGACGCGATGTTAATGCGGACATCGGGGAATCTCCAGTAAAGAATGAAAACAGGTAGGTTCCTGATGCATTCAAGAACTCTGGAATATACGACCGCGGCAGGCACGCCCATATGCTCACTAGTGTGTGCACGAGAATATAGTTGCAATTTATTAGGTTCTTTCTCCATAAAATATGATGCGAAGTGCATTCATGAACGTTAGCGTGCTTCCAGACGTCAATTTCATTGCCACTTACAGTGATATATTGCGCATATTGTTACTTTGCGTATTGGCTTCTGGAACTATTTTTCGCCATAGCCGGCGGGCCCCGCGGCCCTTCCCCGACAGTCCGACATTCATAATATGACGGGTCGCGCTCGAGGGTGCGGATCATTCCCTGCATGTCAATGGGTCCCAATGCTAAAGTTGTAGGTAGATTAGGTAGTTCCGCCACCACTGCAGTTGAGCCCGACACGTTTCCTAGATACTGTTCAGGAACATTACGCTCATGGGCGTTGGATGGAAAGAATGCATCCACAACCGTAAATTTCACCTGCACCATTTTGGCGTGGCATTGTCGATGTTACTGAGTATTGTTGCAGGGTAGAACTTTACTTTTTGTGGTGCCCCCTCTGAGCAGCAACCGCCGACGCTTGACGTGCCTCGAGCCATGCCAGAACCTCAATAATGTCGGAAAGATTTGTTAAAATGTTAAAATTGCCATCGTTAAAAATCGTTAAATGTAGCCAAGTGTTGAATGAGAAGGCAGCCGATTTTATGCCGGTTTATATGGGACAATTGGAAAATAATTCGTTAATGTAGAACATCTGATATACAATTAAGAGGATTACAATATCATAGCTTGAGACCGAAATCCTGAAGTTGAGTGCAAAAATGACAGGGTTAGTTAACTATAAAAGTAGTTCAGTATGACATCAGAATTCAGAATGATTCAGAATGATTTTATGCCGGTTTACTTGAGACGATTGAAAATTAATTCGGTAATGTAGAACATCTGATGTGCAATTTGAAGGAATACAATGTGATACTTTTGGACACAAATTCTGAAATTGAGTGCAAAAGTGGCAGGGTTCAACCTTAAGAGAAGTTATTCAAAATGCTATATAAATTTCGCACGTTCTATTTTCGTTTAGTTAAGAACATTGGAAATTGTCAGCACATCACATCGTAGATGTATTAGTAGATACGTTTTTGTTACCAGATGTTGAGTGACCAATTGCTCCTATTTCACTTTAAGGGCAAAGTGGCAGTGGAAAACGATTTGATAATGAAGCGAACTACACATCATAAGAGAGTTTGTTTCAATGTTGTTCAAAATTGACCATTGGTAATTGCTTGCACCTCCTCCAGAAACTAGAATATAGCATTAATCATACCAACACCACTCTGGTGGTGTTCTTCACAATCCACCACCAGGGTGGCGTCACCGGTAATGTCCGCTCATGACGTCTAATACGGTGCTGGGCCCCGGTGTGCCCGGTCGCCCGAGCCAGGTCGCGGGTCGGCGGGCGGGGCCAACGACCGTTCCACCAATCACAGCCGTCTGGAACAGCGGGCCGGCCTGCCATCAGCTGCCATTAAAACTGTAAACGGCGAATCGATGCCGTTCCGGCCGGCGGACTGGGGCACGACTGGGGCATCGTCGCCGGCTCCAGCCGACTCTGGCCGTGACTGAAGAAGCCCCACACGTGCTGTATTACCCCCGCTCCGGTTATGATATACGCTGTATTACCCCCGCTCCGGTTATGATATGTGCTGTATTACCCCCGCTCCGGTTATGATATGTGCTGTATTACCCCCGCTCCGGTTATGATATGTGCTGTCCGTTCCTGCTGCGACCTGTGCCGCCTTCTGCCTCTGCCGCTACCACTGTCAGTTCCTCTCTCCGCCTCTGCCACTACCATCCTCAGTGCCCCCCATCCCGCCTCTACCTCTCCCACCCACGGTGACCCCCCACCCTCACCCCACCCGCCCCCTCCCGCCCCTGCCACTATCAGTGCCGGCCACTGCCTGCGGCAGTATCGCCACCGGCCGCACCAATTAGAGGTGTGCCATCGTCGGCCGACCGGTAATGAAGTTGTCTCGGCGCCCCAATTGTGGCATTAATGGCACACTGGTGCTGTAGGCCTGTGTCGCCAGCCTGGTTGCCCCCTCACACTACTCAAGCTGCCATGGCTCGACTGTACCGGAACGCTGAGGATGGATGGCTCGCTTGTGCCGGAACAGGCCGTGGATGGTGCGTGCAGTATCGCCGTGGCGTGTGCCCGTGGCCTGTCTGTTGTGTGGGCGTGGCCGAACGTCCTTCAGCGCGCCACGTGATCAGGTGTGGGGGGGTGTCTCCGGGTGGCCACGGCGGTGGGCTGACGCGCAGTCCGGAGCCAGCGATGTCCATCGGACAGTAGCCGTGCGATTTTGAAATGGTCGGTGGCCTGGCCGTAACGCGTTCACGTCCGACCGTGGTTCATGGTGGTGTGGTCCGGCATGGCCCGGGAGATGCGCCGACCGTGACATGTCCGGTCGTGACCTGACCGTCAGCCGACCATGGCCCGGGAGATGACCCTACCGTGAGGTGTCCGGTCGTGACCTGACCGTCAGCCGACCATGGCCCGGGAGATGATCCTGCCGTGAGGTGTCCGGTCGTGACTTGACCGTCAGCCGACCATGGCCCGGGAGATGATCCTACCGTGACGTGACTGGTCGTGACTTGACCGTCAGCCGACCATGGCCCGGGAGATGATCCTACCGTGACGTGACTGGTCGTGACCTGACCGTCAGCCGACCATGGCCCGGGAGATGATCCTGCCGTGAGGTGTCCGGTCGTGACTTGACCGTCAGCCGACCATGGCCCGGGAGATGACCCTACCGTGACGTGTCCGGTCGTGACTTGACCGCGAGCCGACCATGGCCCGGGAGATGACCCTACCGTGACTTGTCCGGTCGTGACTTGACCGTCAGCCGACCATGACCCGGGAGATGACCCTGCCGTGAGGTGTCCGGTCGTGACTTGACCGCGAGCCGACCATGGCCCGGGAGATGATCCTGCCGTGAGGTGTCCGGTCGTGACTTGACCGTCAGCTGACCATGGCCCGGGAGATGACCCTACCGTGACGTGACTGGTCGTGACCTGACTGTCAGCCGACCATGACCCGGGAGATGATCCTACCGTGACATGTCCGGTCGTGACTTGACCGCGAGCCGACCATGGCCCGGGAGATGACCCTACCGTGACGTGTCCGGTCGTGACCTGACCGTCAGCCGACCATGGCCCGGGAGATGATCCTGCCGTGACGTGTCCGGTCGTGACCTGACCGTCAGCCGACCATGGCCCGGGAGATGATCCTACCGTGACGTGTCCGGTCGTGACCTGACCGTCAGCCGACCATGGCCCGGGAGATGATCCTACCGTGACGTGACTGGTCGTGACCTGACCGTCAGCCGACCATGACCCGGGAGATGACCCTGCCGTGACGTGTCCGGTCGTGACCTGACCGTCAGCCGACCATGACCCGGGAGATGATCCTACCGTGACGTGACTGGTCGTGACCTGACCGCGAGCCGACCATCGCCTGGCAGTATGCATCTGTGACCTGTCACTGGAGTGGCCTAGCCTAGGCTGGCCTAACCTAGGCTTGCCTAACCTAGGCTTCCCTAACCTAGGCTTGCCTAACCTAGGCTGGCCTAACCTAGGCTTGCCTAACCTAGGCTTCCCTAACCTAGGCTTGCCTAACCTAGGCTTGCCTAACCTAGGCTTGCCTAACCTAGGCTTGCCTAACCTAGGCTGGCCTAACCTAGGCTGGCCTAACCTAGGCTTCCCTAACCTAGGCTTGCCTAACCTAGGCTGGCCTAACCTAGGCTTGCCTAACCTAGGCTTCCCTAACCTAGGCTTGCCTAACCTAGGCTTGCCTAACCTAGGCTTCCCTAACCTAGGCTTGCCTAACCTAGGCTGGCCTAACCTAGGCTGGCTTAACCTCGACCCTGGTTTGCTGAGCGTATTTCACCGGCTGCCTGTGTGTCACGATCTGACCGCGACCCGTGGCCTGTTCGTTGCAGCGGGTGTACTCGCGAGTGGCGCGTGTCTGTAAGAGTGACCTGGGAGGACCCAGTCGGTTCGCCTACACCTGGACGTCGTACGTGAAGACCCGCCTCAACTGCTCCGTCGGCGGCGACTTCCCCTTCTACTTCGACGAGATCCGTGAGTGGGCTCATCACACATGCGCACCATGATGATGCACAAGCTCGTCACCTCGCTGTTTAGTAGTGCCTTCTTCAAGTCGAAGCAAATCATTTGTAGCCTACACAGTTTGCCCGTGAAAACCAACAGGCGAGATGTTAAAGCTTACAAGTGGAAGCTACTCGAACTGAATATGACACATTACATTTTGTGTGGTAATTGATGCAAGTTTTTGAAGGAGTTGCATGCTATTGGTGTGGTTGAGATGAAGGTGTTGGAGCGCTATTGAAAGTAGTTCAGATGAGATGCGGTTACTGGTTGAGGGGACACTTTGTTTGCGGTGAAGGCCAATGGATGAATTTGCCTGACCGCCCGTCAGCGTGGTACGTGGACGTCAGCTATGTGGACGTCAGTTGATGAAAAGTCACCAGCATTTAGCATGGTGGCGCACGTCAGTCCACCTCCAACAGCTGACATAGAGAATAATATGACACACGTCAGTCCACCTCCAACAGCTGACATAAGAATCATATGACACACGTCAGTCCACCTTCAACAGTTTACAACGCGAAAGCAGTGTCGTGCGGGTAATTTCAAAGCAGGGATTTACCATTATTTTTATATCTCACAAAGCTTAGTCTTTGTGTTCCATTGTGAAAATGCCTGGCTTGCTAACCGTTTATTGCTGTATGTGACCAATTCCTAACACATTTAATAATAGAGGGTTCATCCAGAAGCCAACCTTCGACACATATATTGTTATGCCATTTTCCGTCGACATAGGGATACTTATGGCTATGTCCGTCGATGTAGGCATAGCTATCTCGTGCACAGCTTACATATTTATAATTATTCGTGTTATAGGATACGCTAAGAAAGATTTCAATAATTAATCGGAACGTTGTTAGCATATTGGTTTTGTTGGCTTATTGGTTAAGTTATCTCCCCTGGGGCCGGGATGGCCGAGTGGTTAAGGCGTTGGGCTCTAGGTGCCAAAGGTCCCGGGTTCGACACTCGCACCGCTCTGGAAACAGAGCCCGACCCGAGGCCGACCCGGACGGTGTTCGTGAGTGGAGACGATATGGCGACCGTCGGCACCACGTGAGGTCTAATCCGGGAGCCTTCCCGATAGTCGCTGGCCGGCGCTGTCCGAGAGTTATGCCAGCGCTGGCCAGTGCTCGTGGAGGGGGCAATCATTGTGTCGCCGGCCGTCGGCCAGATATAGCTCTGGTCCGGAATTGCTGGGGCGGCCCGGGCCGGGGCTGCTGACAGGCCGCCAACTGGGCCCGGATCCTGGTCTATCGCACCCGGATCCTGATCTGTCGCACCCGGATCCTGATCTGTCGCACCCGGATCATCCTGGTCTATCGGAACCGGATTCTGATCCATCGAACACGTATCCTGACCCATCGAACACGAATCTTGATCTATCAGATCCTCGCTGACCGCTGTGGGGCCGCTGACTTTCGCTGACCTTCGTTTAACGCTGTTGAGTCGCTGACCTTCACTGACACTCTAATACGCGCTAATACGTCGCGTGATTCCTCATATAAGCTTTCATCTGTCACATTTCGATGTTATGTTAGCGCAGAAAACGTTTCACTCCACACCAGAAACGTACCGCATCTTGGTAGCCTGCAAACAGGTGATGAGAAGGCGCTTAAGACCATCTCAAAGTGTGCATGTTCCACTGTCCGTAAGTGTGAAGTGTTTAATGAGTAATTTCGAGTTTCTCGACAGCTATTTCCCGTTGCACCCATGTGATCTTCTGTAACCTGGACAGTCGAACTTATATCCGTGCACGGGGCTTATCGCCATCAGCAGAAAACAACTGAAATTCCTGGAGCATCTTGCAGGGCTTTGCTTTGATGCAGTCGTGTATGCAGAAACTTTCGGGTGGCAGATCTGTTTGACGTGTATGCTTCGCATCACGTCACCTCATTTGCAACACCATCGCGCACGGGGCAGATGTCACGTCTAGCAGATATGTCTGGTCTGGGGTTCTGGGTTTGGACTGGGTGTATTGGCTTGGGCTTCCTTTCGCCTGTTGCATGTTAAAAGCCGGGTCATTGTCCATGATTATGTAGCAAACGCCACATAAAAATGTAGTTGTCATGGCCCTGTCGTCTAGAAAGGTTGTCCAAACAAGTCATGAATTATCATCGCCTCCATATTTCGATACCTTGAGCATTCTTAGTCTCGTACCGCAAGGAATAACTTCAAAACTAATCATCCTTCTTTCTTCATCGCTGCATATATTATTTTATTAAGTCCAATTTGCACATTCATGAGAAATGTACGACCTATCCGTATAGCTGATGTTCCAGGCGACAACCAGTTTCTGTCTCCCCATTGATTTTTATGCTGATTAACTTACCAAACATGCACATGTAACCACTGAGCTAGATACTGTCTATTGGGTCTGGGATAATTTAAAAGGTCTTGTCTAAGCACGAAATTTAAGAGCATCTTGATATCGAATCGCACTTCGCAAACCATGGCCCATTTTTAATATTGTTAGTAGCCATTTAGATTCAATCAAATATGCACCAGTATAGTTATCAAGGTTACATAATCAAAGAAATTGTCAGTCACAATCATAGTCGCATTTGCAAGACACGCACGATACACATAATATCCGAAATAAAGACAAAGTACAAAAATAATGGTGGGCATACCCGCAGACACCACCCATGCAAAAACAACCCATACCGACAGCGGCCAATGTCTTCTGATCACATCGACATGGCGTGGGTAGCTCAGCGGTTAAGCTGAGCGTCTGGCAAGCTAGAGGTTCGGGTTTCGATTCCCCGCGATGCCCGCCCTTCCCTCCACGGTGAGAGACGGGCGACGCCATATGGCCTCAGCCGCTGAGTGCGTCGTGAAATCACAGCCACCACCTCCACCAGTCACATCGACTATGCGGCACGGCAAGGTACTCACGAGCGGCGGTATCTGCGCTCTGTCGGCGGCGCAGGCTACCCGCCAGGGGGCGGCGACGCTGACCGGCCGTGTGGGCGGCTGGCTCTGACTCGCAGCCGCCACGGCCGACTTTGCCACGACCGGGCGGCGGATAGACCGACACTCGACAGCGCCCTCATAGTCGTCACGGCGGTCCGCAGGTTCTCATGGTGGTCGTCACGGCGGTCCACAGGTTCTCACGGTGGTCGTCACGGCGGTCCGCAGGTTATCACGGCGGTCCTCAGGTTATCACGGCGGTCCGCAGGTTATCACGGCGGTCCGCAGGTTATCACGGTGGTCCGCAGGTTATCACGGTGGTCCGCAGGTTCTCACGGTGGTCGTCACGGCGGTCCGCAGGTTCTCACGGCGGTCCGCAGGTTATCACGGCGGTCCTCAGGTTATCACGGTGGTCCGCAGGTTCTCACGGTGGTCGTCACGGCGGTCCGCAGGTTCTCACGGCGGTCCGCAGGTTATCACGGCGGTCCTCAGGTTATCACGGTGGTCGTCACGGCGGTCCGCAGGTTATCACGGCGGTCCTCAGGTTTCAGGTCACGGCGGTCCGCAGGTTCTCACGGCGGTCCGTAGGTTATCACGGCGGTCCCAGGTTATCACGGTGGTCGTCACGGCGGTCCGCAGGTTATCACGGCGGTCTCACGGCGGTCCGAGGTTATGTGTCACGGCGGTCCGCAGGTTCTCACGGCGGTCCGCAGGTTATCACGGCGGTCCGCAGGTTATCACGGTGGTCCGCAGGTTCTCACGGTGGTCGTCACGGCGGTCCGCAGGTTCTCACGGCGGTCCGCAGGTTATCACGGCGGTCCTCAGGTTATCACGGTGGTCGTCACGGCGGTCCGCAGGTTATCACGGCGGTCCCAGGTTATCACGGCGGTCCGCAGGTTATCACGGTGGTCCGCAGGTTCTCACGGTGGTCGTCACGGCGGTCCGCAGTTCTCACGGCGGTCCGCAGGTTATCACGGCGGTCCTCAGGTTATCACGGTGGTCCGCAGGTTCTCACGGTGGTCGTCACGGCGGTCCGCAGGTTCTCACGGCGGTCCGCAGGTTATCACGGCGGTCCTCAGGTTATCACGGTGGTCGTCACGGCGGTCCGCAGGTTATCACGGCGGTCCTCAGGTTATCACGGCGGTCCGCAGGTTATCACGGCGGTCCGCAGGTTATCACGGTGGTCCGCAGGTTCTCACGGTGGTCGTCACGGCGGTCCGCAGGTTCTCACGGCGGTCCGCAGGTTATCACGGTGGCAATCGACCACCAGCAGGCTGGTCTGGCGGGACCAGCGGCCACAAGATGTCGGCCTGCTCCTGTCGAAGCAGACGGGTGGTCCACCAATCTCTCGAGTGCAGCCTCACCTCGGGAGAGCGAGGCTGCTCGCGCTGGGTGTACGCCACGGAGACCGTTGCCGGTTCGGTGAAGGCAGTTGATGTCCGTTTGTCTCACTTTTGTTAAGTCACGGGTGTCGTATTTTGGTTTGGCGCCAGGTTCTCCGAGATTCACAGCCTTGTTTCTCGCCGCCCCGTCGCAGTATATCCCGATCTGATCCACGCTCACTGGTTTCGGATCGTACACGCATTTGTCTCTCGTCGCTGTGGGGTTCACTCACCTCGCTTGGCTGAAGTCGGAAATCCATACACCATTCCAGTAGGGACGCAGGGCCAGCGGACGTTTCGGTACTTCTGTGTTGAGATAGGCGGGGATGGCTGAACCTGTGAAGATGAGCCGCTTCTGCAACTGAAGCTGCCACATCTCATGTAGCTTAGTGGCCAGCAGACACACCCACTTCGTACGCATGAGGAGGTCTCGCTCTGCCTGTTCTGCCTGTTTCTCCACAGCTTTGAGTCGTTCCTCCTTAAACTCACTGGCTGGGAAAGTAAAGCTCTACTAATTTTCGAAAGCCATCTCCCCATTAGGTTTTTTCACCTCATCTCTGACGTTTCTTCTGGTGCTGCGCTGATCTTCTCCATGTATGAAGGTTTTGAGGTCGCCGGTTATTGGAGCGGTGTTTGTTCTCCAGTGGAGAATTTATGCAGGTTCAACTTCACCTTCGCGAACATTAGTGGCTGTTGTGTGGCGTCTTTCTTAAGTCTGTAAATGGAGATTGTCAGTCTTCATATTCCTCCTCCTCTTGGATATTTTCATGTTTTGATGACTGGTTCAGTAAACATAAAACTTCAAGAGTTGGCTGGCTTCGAACCGGCATCCCCAGGCACTGCGACCGCCAGCGGCATGGCCGTGCCCCGGGTCGCTGGGCCATGTCAACTTCCGGCTCCTGGCTCCATGGTCAGTGGGCTGTGTGCTGTCAGCGGGTACATGGCTGCCCGCGGAAAGCAAGGCTCGCGTGCACCGTGACCAATTGAAACACTTGTTATGTTAGGCAGACCGATACATTGTGATCCAAAACACACACGCACACCTTCTGACAAGGTGATCACCTTGTCGCCTGTTTGAATTGCCTGCAGAGGTTTAGAAAGGTCGCCCACCACTCCGACCAGCCACAACACACAGTGTGCCTGTTGGCCACCTCCGACAACATGGTCAGCCATGCACCGTATATTATTTTCTGAGCGTATTTATACGCTGAGGATGAGGTGTAAATGTTCCGCGCGTCTTATTGCTGAACTAAATGCTAAGAGCTGTTCGTGTTACGTCACATCCGCCGGAGTGGCTGATCAGAATTGGTCCAATTTCTCAGCCACCAAGAAGTTGGGTCGGCAACGTTTTTGCTGTTTGGCGTACGATTGGTCCGGAATGGAGCCAGCTGATTGGTGGGATGGAGGAGTCAGCTGATTGGTACGATGTCTGACCGCTTGGCCTCGGCTTCTGCTCTGGACGTTCTTTTGCCGACCCTTAGCTGCTCGGTTTTTACTCCCAGGCTGAGGCCGAGCATGTTATTGTGCGGCCATCGGAGCGATAAGTGTGATTATGGCTAATGCGTCCTTCAATTGGTGTGCAATTTGCAAGTTGACTTAATTTGTTACCAGTAATTGTTCCGCTGACTTTTGATGGAATTAACGCCGCTGGCAATTTCTAGCGTCATCAGGACTTGCCGCGCTCATTTTATATCCGTGGCGAGAATTGGAAAAGCCATGCGAGAACAACGAGAAGCTTCCATTTGGGAGGGAAGACGCAGACCACACCTTTAAATCAATTCGTAGAATTAAAGTTAAAGTTGAAATACAATTTTGACATCGAGTGACGGAGATCATATACTCCAACAGTTCCTACCAACGGTTCCGTGTAGACAATGAGTGGTGCATCTTTGCAATGTGAAGATGAACGCTCCACGAAAACAACATTATTCACCTAGGGGAGATTGTCGAGTGATGAAGTCCGAAAATGAAAACAACATTCTTCACCCCAGGACAGGCTCTCGAGTGATAATGTCCGAAATTGAAAACAACATTCTTCAACCGGGGGAGGTTCTCAAGTGATAACGTCCGAAAATGAAAGCAACATCCCTCACCACAGGAGATGTTCTCGAGTGGCAATGTCTAAAGGAATTGTCTTGGGGACGGCATTATCGACGCTTCGGCATTGAACAGCAGTGCATTGCAGCCGGTTATCATCAGGAGTCACGCGACAACACCTACTTCCCAAATCACAAAGCCAAAAGTACGCGACCGACAAATAGTCGCTCCTCAACAACGGCGACCTCCGAGTTATCTTTATCGTGAATAACAATTGCTGTATCACGACAAGTAGCCTATAGCTGATCAGCTAATGAAGTTAGCGCTGATTGGCTTATATGCTAGTTTGCAGCATATCTAGGACAAGTGTCTATGGGCGCTACATGACCAATGTAGTCGATGCGCCCTAAAGCCATAATAACTAACTAGGACAAGTGTACATGCGTTGCTTTCTCAGTTAGCCAGATGTGTAGCTCCAGGCACGTTGGCAGCCAAGCAGACCTTCGTTCTGGCTACCTGGGCGGGAGGGGGAGGGGGACGATGGCGTGTTACTGCTACAGCAGCCACTCCGATATCGGAAGCCGATAAGGCTTCCGATACGGTAGCCGATAAGGCTTACCGTAGTCCGTGAAACTCGGTGGGGTGTTGCAACAGCCTCGGAAAGTTGGCTCAGTGGTGACCAATTAGCTGGTCCACCGCGGTGGTGACCAATTAGCTGGTCCACCCCAGTGGTGACCAATTAGCTGATCCACCGCAGTGGTGACCAATTAGCTGGTCCACCGCGGTGGTGACCAATTAGCTGGTCCACCGCAGTGGTCACCAATTAGCTGGTCCACCGCAGTGGTCACCAATGAGCTGGTTCACCGCAGTGGTGACCAATTGGCTGGTCCACCGCGGTGGTGACCAATTAGCTGGTCCACCGCAGTGGTGACCAATTAGCTGGTCCACCGCAGTGGTGACCAATTAGCTGGTCCACCGCAGTGGTCACCAATTAGCTGGTCCACCGCAGTGGTCACCAATTGGCTGGTACACCGCGGTGGTCACCAGTTGGCTGGTCCACCGCAGTGGTGACCAATTAGCTGGTCCACCGCGGTGGTGACTACTCGACAGCTGTAAGCCGGAAAGCTGACGATCCCGGAGACCGTGGTCGCTGGTCGACCGGGTCATACCAGGTCATCCCTCGGTCATCTCCGGGCCATCCCCGGTCATCCCCGGGCCATCCTCCGGTCATCCCCCGGTCATCCCCCCGGTTGGCGGTCGTGATATGTCTGCAAGTGCTGGTGATATCGTGCCGGTTCTGTGCGTAGGAAGCGGGCACGTTGGCGACTGCTAGCGTCGGGAGTCTGGACGAGCCCAATGCTGACAGCTGGTGTTTGGGGATCCGGGCTGGAGTCGTCGGCGGCTTGTCTGTTCCTGCTGTCATTCAAAGGACGGAGCTGGTCCAGTGGACCAGCTCCGTCGTGCCTCCCCGCCCTCTATGGACCAGCTCCGTCGTGGCCTCCCCGCCCTCTATAGCCAGCTCCGTCGTGCCTCCCCGCCCTCTGTGGACCAGCTCCGTCGTACCTCCCCGCCCTCTATGGACCAACTCCGTCGTGGCCTCCCCGCCCTCTATAGCCAGCTCCCTCGTGGCCTCCCCGCCCTCTATGGCCAGCCCGCCTCTTGGACCAGCCTCGTCCCCCGCCCTCTATGGACCAACTCCGTCGTGGCCTCCCCGCCCTCTATAGCCAGCTCCCTCGTGGCCTCCCCGCCCTCTATGGACCAGCTCCGTTGTGGCCTCCCCGCCCTCTATAGCCAGCTTTGTCGAGACCTCCCCGCCCTCTATAGCCAGCTCCGTCCTGGCCTCCCCGCCCTCTATGGCCACCTTTGCTGAGGCCTCCCCGGCCTCTATAGCCAGCTTCGTCGTGCCTCCCCGCCCTCTATGGACCAGCTCCGTCGTGGCCTCCCCGCCCTCTATGGACCAGCTCCGTCGTGGCCTCCCCGTCCTCTATGGGCCAGCTCCGTCGTGGCCTCCCCGTCCTCTATAGCCAGCTGGCTATAGAGGACGGGGCCTCGTGTCGTGGCCTCCCGCCCTCTATGGACCAGCTCCGTCGTGCCTCCCCGCCCTCTATGGACCAGCTCCGTCGTGCGTCCCCGCCCTCTATGGACCAGCTCCGTCGTGGCCTCCCCGCCCTCTATGGACCAGCTTCGTCGTGGCCTCCCCGCCCTCTATGGACCAGCTCCGTCGTGGCCTCCCCGCCCTCTATGGCCAGCTCCGTCGTGCCTCCCCGCCCTCTATGGACCAGCTCCGTCGTGCCTCCCCGCCCTCTATGGACCAGCTCCGTCGTGCCTCCCCGCCCTCTATGGACCAGCTTCGTCGTGGCCTCCCCGCCCTCTATAGACCAGCTCCGTCGTGCCTCCCCGCCCTCTATGGACCAGCTCCGTCGTGGCCTCCCCGCCCTCTATGGACCAGCTCCGTCGTGGCCTCCCCGCCCTCTATGGCCAGCTCCGTTTTGGGCCTCCCCGGCCTCTATAGCCAGCTCCGTCGTGCCTCCCCGCCCTCTATGGACCAGCTCCGTCGTGGCCTCCCCGCCCTCTATGGACCAGCTCCGTCGTGGCCTCCCCGCCTCTATGGCCAGCTCCGTCGTGCCTCCCCGCCCTCTATGGACCAGCTCCGTCGTGCCTCCCCGCCCTCTATGGACCAGCTCCGTCGTGGCCTCCCCGCCCTCTATGGACCAGCTCCGTCGTGGCCTCCCCGCCTCTATGGCCAGCTCCGTCGTGCCTCCCCGCCCTCTATGGACCAGCTCCGTCGTGGCCTCCCCGCCCTCTATGGACAGCTCCGTCGCGCCTCTATGGACCAGCTCCGTCGTGCCTCCCCGCCCTCTATGGACCAGCTCCGTCGTGGCCTCCCCGCCCTCTATGGACCAGCTCCGTCGTGGCCTCCCCGCCCTCTATGGACCAGCTCCGTCGTGGCCTCCCCGCCCTCTATGGACCAGCTCCGTCGTGCCTCCCCGCCCTCTATGGACCAGCTCCGTCGTGCCTCCCCGCCCTCTATGGACCAGCTCCGTCGTGCCTCCCCGCCCTCTATGGACCAGCTCCGTCGTGCCCCTCCCCGCCCTCTATGGACCAGCTCCGTCGTGCCTCCCCGCCCTCTATGGACCAGCTCCGTCGTGGCCTCCCCGGCCTCTATAGCCAGCTCCGTCGTGCCTCCCCGCCCTCTATGGACCAGCTCCGTCGTGGCCTCCCCGCCCTCTATAGCCAGCTCCGTCGTGCCTCCCCGCCCTCTATGGACCAGCTCCGTCGTGCCTCCCCGCCCTCTATGGACCAGCTCCGTCGTGGCCTCCCCGCCCTCTATAGACCAGCTTTGTCGTGGCCTCCCGCCCTCTATGGACCAGCTCCGTCGTGGCCTCCCCGCCCTCTATGGACCAGCTCCGTCGTGGCCTCCCCGCCCTCTATGGACCAGCTCCGTCGTGGCCTCCCCGCCCTCTATGGACCAGCTCCGTCGTGCCTCCCCGCCCTCTATGGACCAGCTCCGTCGTGGCCTCCCCGCCCTCTATGGACCAGCTTCGTCGTGGCCTCCCCGCCCGCCGCCGCTCCCTCAGGACCAGCTTCATCGGCATTCCCGAAGCGGCGGCGCGCCGTCTCTAAATTGTGGCTGCGATTGGATCGACGTCGATGTGGCCGTCGCCCAGACCCTCCCACCCCTCCCCCCCCCCCGCCCCGCCCCCGCCATTCCTCGTGTGCCGGTGCCAGCGGTCTTCCCTCCTTATTTCCCCGGATGGAAGGCGCGTGGTAGTTGGTACCGTGGAGGAGGTAGGAAAATGTGGGGAACGCTTGAGTGCGATGTCGCTTTTGTTCGGTGTATATGATAGCATATCATTGAATAGCTTTGAACACCAAGGGTTCCGATAAGCAAAGTGTGTGCATGTGTGTGTATGTACTTTCGTACTTGTGTGTGTGTGTACGTATGTGTGTGGTGGTGTGCATAAAGCATGAAGCTAGAGTGTGCACTAGGTATGTGGGGTTCATAGTCGGAGTGCATCGACAGCCGGGTTAGCTTGGCGCGGGCGTAGTGGGTAGTCGACCACCTCGGAGTTCTCACACTTGCTCCTCCTTAGACTAACAGTGGGCGTGACTCCCATGACTTGTGCACATTTATCACAGGCGATGGGCGTGGCTCACTCGGCAAATCCGCCCCGGCACCAGCAGTGGGCGTGTCTCGCCCATCCGGTGTGCCGCCGCTTTGACGTCGAGTGCGACCGGCCTGACGAGCTGAAGCACCCCCGGCTTGCTCTGACCACGCCCCTAACCACGCCCCTCACCACGCCCCTCACCACGCCCCACGGCCACTGCACCTCATCGTGAAGCGCCCGCTCCGAGCCGGCGCTGGTTTCCGACGTCACCGGACGGACCGACCGTGGTCACTGCCCGCTTCCCAGAGTAACCCGTCCGCCAGCAGTGGTCCCGCCTCTGCCAGCCTCCCCGTGTAGCCTCCCGTGTCGTCGGCGTCGCCTGTGACGCCGATGACGCGGCTGGGCAGCCGGAGCTGCCTGCAGGCGGTGCGGCCCCGGCCGGGTGGCCCGGCCAGCGCGTGCCGCTCCAATAACCGGCCAGCTGCATCTTTACGGCGAAATAGCCGCCGAGATTAAGCTGCGCGGCCCCAATTTGTGAGGTATCGGCCGGCGGCCGGAGTCAGCTCGAGGCCGGCGCCGGGCTGGACTGGACTGGACTGGACTGGATTGGACTGGACTGGGCTGGACTGGACTGGACTGGACTGGACTGGACTGGGCCGGACATGGCTGGACTGGGCTGTGCTGGACTGGACTGAGCTGGACTGGACTGGACTGGACTGGACTGGACTGGACTGGACTGGACTGGACTGGACTGGACTGGACTGGACTGGACTGGACTGGGCCGGACATGGCTGGACTGGGCTGTGCTGGGCTGGGCTGGTCTAGATGGGGTTGGACTGGGCTGGACTGGACTGGACTGGACTGGACTGGACTGGACTGGACTGGACTGGACTGGACTGGACTGGACTGGGCCGGACATGGCTGGACTGGGCTGTGCTGGGCTGGGCTGGTCTAGATGGGGTTGAACTGGACTGGACTGGACTGGACTGGACTGGACTGGACTGGACTGGACTGGACTGGACTGGACTGGACTGGACTGGACTGGACTGGACTGGACTGGACTGGACTGGACTGGACTGGACTGGACTGGACTGGACTGGACTGGACTGACTGGACTGGACTGGACTGGACTGGACTGGACTGGACTGGACTGGACTGGACTGGACTGGGCGGTCTGGACTGGACTGGACTGGACTGGACTGGACTGGACTGGACTGGGCCGGACATGGCTGGACTGGGCTGTGCTGGGCTGGGCTGGTCTAGATGGGGTTGGACTGGGCTGGACTGGACTGGACTGGACTGGACTGGACTGGACTGGTAGACTAGACTATGGTCGGGGTGGGTCGGACTGGGCTAGACTGGGTCGGACTGGGTCGGACTGGTCTAGACTGGGCCGGACTGGGCTGGACTGGGCTGGGCTAGCGTGTGTGCTAGAATGGTCGGTGGCGTGTGTCTCGCCCCGAGCGTGGGAATATCTCGGCTGCAGGCTGTGCCAACACGGACGGCACGGCGTCGCGTGTCGGCCGATTATTTCGGCTCAATAAGGACATCAATTGCTTCGATTATACAGCGTCCAGACTCGGGCGTGGGGCCCGAATGGGCACGCGGCGATGTGTTCAGCGATGGTTATTGCCGGCTGATGATAACGTGAGCGTCGTGGGCTACTTGAGATTATGGGCGAACCAACGACTGGTTTCACCGGGCGCGATGACTGGTTTGCCCCCAAAACTGTTGCAATTCTGGTTAGATGTTTGGGAAGTGCAAGCCGTGCAACGCGCATGATCTCGGCTGCAAAACGGTGTCTTCCGGGCTTCAGTTGTTTCCAGGCTTGAGTTGATTCAGGACTGCAGTTGGTCGAAATTCGCTGGCCGCTCTCTCGAGGCCGCGCACCAGTGTGTTTGTGTTTTTCTTCCTCCCTGCCAAGGCCTGGCGGGACGTTAGCGCAGTTTTGTCTTCCTCTCGGCGCAATACCGGCCGTTTGCCATTATATATTATTCTATCGATGCGATCCGCTGCGTAAACAACTCCATCTGCCAGGGCCCCAGCGGCCACCGCACAGTGTGGCTGCCGGTGAAGATGCGACCGAGGCTGCGGTACGCTGCCAGCACCTAGCTGCCGGTTTGGTTCATTGACCGGCTACGCGATGGGCCACGCACATCGTATCGAGCGATGAGGTATGGTGACGTCATGGCACCGCTAGCTGTTTGCAAGTCGTTCCTGTTTGAATGCATTGACGCCACCAATGCTGGGTTGGCTCCGGTGCGGGGTGGACATTAGCAGTGCCTCGGCCGTGTGGCCGGCGGGCGTGGATGTGGACGTGTCGTAAGTGGACGTGGACGTCAGCACGACAGCACTGGCCGTCGACAGAGCTGGCGCA
The DNA here is from genome assembly GCA_034440575.1 of Imbricaverruca yamaguchii. Classification (NCBI taxonomy): domain Eukaryota; kingdom Metazoa; phylum Arthropoda; class Thecostraca; family Neoverrucidae; genus Imbricaverruca; species Imbricaverruca yamaguchii. The sequence continues at coordinate 59,848 of JAOTOL010001625.1, forward strand.
GCTGGCTATGCTGACGTCGTCCGACTCCCGATGGAACGCTGCGCTTACAATGCGACCGACTGGTGCCACTTGGCTGGAGGTCGGCCGGCAGTCGTTCGGCAGTGGTGGAAATTGTTGTGTGGCTCTTGGGATGTCATTGGGGTGTGGGCTAGCCGCATCAGGTGGAGTATCTCTGGATACCATTGAGATGTATCCTAAGCTATATGATCAACATGGTCGATGCGCCCTAAAGCCAGATGTATACTAGCTGCACCAGGTGGAGTCTCTCTGGATACCATTGAGATGTATGCTAAGCTATATGATCAATATGGTCGATGCGCCCTAAAGCCAGATGTATACTAGCTGCACCAGGTGGAGTCTCTCTGGATACCATTGAGATGTATGCTAAGCTATATGATCAATATGGTCGATGCGCCCTAAGGAGTAATATAGCATAATCCCTAACGCTGCTTTTGATGTAAACTCAGCACCTCCTGGTATATTGAGGGTCGTACATTTCGTCTCACACGATGCGCCCTAAAGCCAGATGTATACTAGCTGCACCAGGTGGAGTCTCTCGGGATGCCATTGAGTCTATCGGGAAAACATTGAGATGTGGGCTAGCCGCACGACACCAGGTGGGTGTCACGTTCGATGGAGAGGAAATGACGTGACGGCACTTTTGGCTATACTACCATCGGCTCTAAATATCGCAGGTAAATATTCCTCCGAATTTGCAATCCGAGACCAGCCACGTCGCAGCGTAGGCAATTGTGTGCTTTGAAAATATGCAAAGTATTTCCGCGATACGAAAAAAAGTTCAGTAAACTAACCTTGCTTTCCCAATGGCCACGTCGTCGCAGCCGCTAACTTCCGGAGACTATTCTCCTCCTTTCCCGCCGAAACTTCACCACCACTCTCAGTGACACCCTCACTCGCCCTACGGTGAGTGGCCGCTGGTCGCTCATCGTCACCCCAAAGTTGCCCTCACCTTTCTCATCCCAGAGCTACAGAGCTACTTCACCTCCCCACCCCAGAGCTACTTCACCTCCCCACCGCAGAATAACACTTGCCTCGACACCCCGGAATAACCGCACCTCCACACTCCAGAGTGACACTCACCTCGAGACCACGGAATAACCCTCACCTCCACACTCCCGAGTGACACTCACCTCCCCGTCGCATAATAACCCTCACCTCCCCGCCGCGGAATAACCCTCACCTCCACACTCCCGAGTGACACTCGCCTCCCCGCCGCAGAATAACCCTCACCTCCACACTCCCGAGTGACAACCGCCTCCCCGCCGCAGAATAACGCTTTCTTCCACACTCCCGAGTGACACTCGCCTCCGGCCGCAGAATAACGCTTTCTTCCACACTCCCGAGTGACACTCGCCTCCCCGCCGCAGAATAACGCTTTCTTCCACACTCCCGAGTGACACTCGCCTCCCGCCGCAGAATAACGCTTTCTTCCACACTCCCGAGTGACACTCGCCTCCCCGCCGCAGAGGCGACTTCCGACGTGGTGGAGAGCAGCTACGGCGGCGCCAAGAACCGCTTCATCTACGGCGTGTTCAGCACGCCGCCCAACGCCATCGGCGGCTCGGCCGTCTGCGCCTTCCGGCTGCAGAGCGTGCTGGATACGTTCTCGGGCCCGTTCAAGGGGCGCGCCTCGCTCAACTCCAACTGGCTGCCGGTGTCGGCTAACAAGGTGAGAGGCGAACTTGGCCACCGATTACCAGTGTTAGTCAACAAAGTGGGAAGCGAATATGGCCGCTGGGTGCTGGTGTTCACCAACAAGGTGAGAGGCGAACGTAGCCACCGGGTACCGGTGTTGGTCGATAATTTCGTGGGTGGCGGGCGCTGGCCCGAAGTGCACCGTCTAAGTGATTAGTGCCGATTACGTTTGTTGTTTGGTCTGAAATGAGTCGAGCTGTACACACGTTTTATTCATTATTCATTCCTTCATTTTGTTGTTCGGCTAATTGAAAAGCACAGACATTCAGAAATATACACACACCTAAACACTGAGACATGCACATACAAAAGCCATACATATATAAATACATGTATATGTATATATATATATATATATATATATATATATATATATATATAACTTAGATACGCAAGTTACAAAAGTATTACAAGACGACTGTACCTTAACTTTAACGCACATAAAGGACAGTTTTAACACGATTCGATATCTGGTCGGTATTTCCAACTATTAAATCTGTTGGCCACAGAGGCCACTTTTAAGACATGGTGTTCCAATACTTCCCAGCATGAAATAATGTGATTGGACGTCGCCCATACATGCCATCGCCAGGCCCGCTCACTTATCATCCCACCATTTCTCTTTCACCTACATTATGATCACAGTACTGCACTATGTACCAGGCGAGGTGGCGGTATCCATGTCAGGATATCTCATGATCTCAGTACTGCACTGGGCGAGGTGGGCGAGGTGAGATGGCAGTATTCATGTCCTCTATCCATCCAACCATCTATGTTTAAGTCCAGATCCGGCCAGAATCTTCCTCGTTCAGCCGCGATCCGACAGATGGTGATAACTGAGAAGTGTTCGCCATGTCACCGGATTACCGCCGACCGTCCAGTGGCCGCGGCGCTGGGCTTAAGGGCACGATCTGCCTGAAACCAGATCCTTCGGTCCGGCGGCACGTCCCGAGGTCACGACCTGGCCTCGTGTCACCGGAACAGCTCTGTGATCACCGGGCCCGAGAGATCGGGCTAGTGCCGCCGTTTGCAGAACGTGATACGGCGGGGAGGGTGAGAGCAGGAGCGAGAGCGACACTATCACACATATATGATATCTTCTATCCTGGCTGAACAATGGGACTGTCGTGTACCCAGCTGGCGTGGGTGTCCTTGTGAGTGTCCGGCTTGCAATTTACGTTATCTCTGAGGATCTAACCATTAACTCCAACTGGTGTCTTGTGAAGCGATTATTCATCTGTACAACCAGCGAAATAAAGTAGCGAGTTTTGGGCGTACAACTGATGGCACCATACGTGAACCAGGGACACTTTACAGCCATGCTCGACCACCAACAAACAGAGCAACAAAGCATGGACGCTGTATGACCGAAGCAGTCGTTGCGCCCCGAAGCTCAAATAACCAACCAGAGCAACAAAGCAAAGCCAGCTGCATGCCTCGAAATACTGAGCAGACGGCCGGCCGGCCGTCCTCTGTGGCCATCAGGGTGGGCCGTCCTCCGTGATCATCAGGGCGGGCCGTCCTCTGTGGTCCTCAGGGCGGGCCGTCCTCCGTGATCATCAGGGCGGCCGTCCTCTGTGGTCATCAGGGCGGGCCGTCCTCTGTGGTCATCAGGGCGGGCCGTCCTCCGTGATCATCAGGGCGGGCCGTCCTCTGTGGTCCTCAGGGCGGGCCGTCCTCCGTGATCATCAGGGCGGGCCGTCCTCTGTGGTCATCAGGGCGGGCCGTCCTCTGTGGTCATCAGGGCGGGCCGTCCTCCGTGGTCATCAGGGCGGGCCGTCCTCTGTGGTCATCAGGGCGGGCCGTCCTCTGTGGTCATCAGGGCGGGCCGTCCTCTGTGGTCATCAGGGCGGGCCGTCCTCCGTGTCTCGGGGGTCCTCTGTGGCCATCAGGGCGGGCCGTCCTCTGTGGCCATCAGGGCGGGCCGTCCTCCGTGGTCATCAGGGCGGGCCGTCCTCTGTGGCCATCAGGGCGGGCCGTCCTCTGTGGTCATCAGGGCGGGCCGTCCTCTGTGGTCATCAGGGCGGGCCGTCCTCTGTGGTCATCAGGGCGGGCCGTCCTCTGTGGTCATCAGGGCGGGCCGTCCTCTGTGGTCATCAGGGCGGGCCGTCCTCCGTGGTCATCAGGGCGGGCCGTCCTCTGTGGCCATCAGGGCGGGCCGTCCTCTGTGGTCATCAGGGCGGCCGTCCTCTGTGGTCATCAGGGCGGGCCGTCCTCTGTGGTCATCAGGGCGGCCGTCCTCTGTGGTCATCAGGGCGGGCCGTCCTCCGTGGTCATCAGGGCGGGCCGTCCTCCGTGGTCATCAGGGCGGCCGTCCTCTGTGGTCATCAGGGCGGCCGTCCTCTGTGGTCATCAGGGCGGGCCGTCCTCTGTGGTCATCAGGGTGGCCGTCGGGCCGTCATCTGTGGTCATCAGGGCTGGCCGTCATCTGTGGTCATCAGGGTGGCCGTCGGGCCGTCCTCTGTGGTCATCAGGGCGGGCCGTCCTCTGTGGTCATCAGGGCGGGCCGTCCTCTGCGGTCATCAGGGCGGCCGTGTAGACCGAGACCCAGCACGGTTCCTCGCTCCACGCGTCTCCTCCTGTGTCGGCAAATGGCGGCCGTCGGCTGGCCGAGTGCCACCCCCGCTTCCGTCCGGCCGGCCCCCCTCCACGTCCCGTCTAATCCTGCCGGCCTCTCGATCTCTCCGCTGATCAAGCCCCGCGAGCGCGCGCCGTCTTCCGTCCGACTGATGCGTCTCGTCCGTCTTGATAATAATCAGCGGCGGCCGGCGTGTAGAAAGAGAAAGAGAGAGAGAGAGAGAGAGAGAGAGAGAGAGAAGAGAAGAGAGAGAGGAAGGAGCAGGATAGGGAACGACGCGCGTCGAGAATCGCATAGATCGTGCTCCAGTCCAGGAGGACACTGAGTGTGTTGCTTGTTTTGAGCTCGCTTGTTTTGAGCAAACACGTTTTTGTCTGCTGGTTTCCTTCAGCTATCCGAGTACCAGTTATTTTGTCCTGGCTTTCATTGTGAAGACAATGGTAATGTAAAATAATCACGTTGATCAATGTTTAGTAAAATGACGAAGCATATTTTTTAATACAAGTAATACTCCAATCCTGTAAAAGTAAAGTTAAGAAGACAGCAACACCAAGCACAAATGATATAATAGGAAAATGGTTATGGATATTGAGGCTCTTGCCTGGATATTGAGGATATGGATATTGAGGCTCCGAATCCCATCGAAGCGGCGCCGCTGTGTACTTGCTTCCGTAGTACACATACTACTGCGCCTTTGTGCTTCCGCTCCCCCCACTCCCCACCCCACCCCCTGCGGCGCCACTGTGCTTCCGCCTCCTCCTCCGTGAGTGGACTCTGCCGGCCTTCGTCCATTCCGTCGGCTCCAATCCCCATCCAAGCGGCGCCACTGTGTTTCCGCCCCTCCCCGTGAGTGGACCCGTCTGGCCTTCGTCCATTACGCCGGCTCCGACCTTCGTCCAGGCTGCGCCGCTGTGCTTCCGCCCCCCCCATGAGTGGACCTGTCCGGCCTCCGTTCATTACACCGGCTCCGACCTTCGTCCAGGCTGCGCCGCTGTGCTTCCGCCCCCCCATGAGTGGACCTGTCCGGCCTCCGTCCGTTCCGCCGACTCCGATCCCCGTCCAGGCGGCGCCACTGTGTTTCCGCCCCTCCCCCATGAGTGGACCTGTCCGGCCTCCGTCCGTTCCGCCGACTCCGATCCCCTTCCAGGCTGCGCCGATCTCGCCGAGTGGTCTAGTCGTTTGGCTCCGGCGGCACGTCTCGCTGGTGTACGGGTCGGCTGCGGTCGGAAGCCGTTCTATCATCACCGCATCGCTTCCTGTTCCCCATATCGCGCTGCAATGCGCGTGCTATCAGAACATATGAAATAGAAAACACAAAACTAAAACAATACCCAGCACAAAAACGAACATAGCACGTGCTATTAAAACACCATGAAGCCTAACGTCGAAATGGTATCAAATAAGAATAATAACTTTGTCATCATCCGTGATAAACCCACCTTCATATTGTACTTCAGTTTCGCTGGTGAGAGACGACAATTTGTAATAAGGCCACTGATGACTTCTTGTTGCATTACATCAGGCATCAGCGCTCGTGAAGTTAGCAACAGCCACAACAGACAGCCATAGCAAATGCCCACAGCAGACTGCCACAGCAGACTGCCACAGCAGGCAGCTCCAGCAACAGGCGGCTGTGCCAACTAGACTAATGTTGTAGGCCAGATCTATATAGCTATACATGATAACGTGTCGCAAAAGGCGTCCCAGGTGAATGCATGACTATATCAAGTTACTCCATGCAGTGGCGTAGCCACCATTTGGTCCAGGGGCGAACATATATCTGGAGAGGGTCCCAAGCCCTCCCCCACCCCATCCCCTTACCCACTTTTTAGTATCTCCTGGATATATATATATATATATATATATATATATATATATATATATATATATATATATATATATATATGTATATATATATATATATATATATATATGTATATCCCAAGAGATTTGAAAAAGTGGGTAAGGGCTTGGGGTGTGGGAGGGCTCGGTAGGCAAGTGGACCCTCTTCAGAGGTTCGCCCCGAATATATATATATATATATATATATATATATATATATATATATATATATTAAGGCGCTGTTATGGCTATTGCGAGACATGTAATCAAGGTTCAACAATCCGGTAAACAACAAATACAAAATCAAGCCATTTAGCCTCTGACAACAACCATGAAAGGAAACCTATTACGGACAAGATAGGAAACTTAGCGCATCTGTAACGACGGCGTGAATTGTATTAGCTTGAGTAAAAATACGAGTGCTCATCTCCATGGACACAATTGCTTCTTTCGTTATCCGCCACGTGCAGACATATTTTAACAGGGAGGGCGTTCGTGATAAGGATGGGGCCCACATTGTTGCGCCTTTTCAACACCGCCTTGCTTTCTCAAAAGGAGGCGTGAATACCAGCACGAATACCGTGGCTGCTGGAGCAGTGATGGTCAGGCCACCAGGACAGCTGTGGCCGCTTCAGCGGTCGTCACCGTTAGACAGCTGTGGCCGCTGGGGCGGCAGTGGTCACAGGGGCGGCCGCCACCGCTGAGGTGACGGAGGGTGACCTTCCTAGTCCTTGGCAGAATCTATGGCTTTCCAGGTATTCCTCGCACGCATTGCCAGTTATCAAGGACTCGCTTAGCTCTCAGGAGCCCGCGGCCCTCGTGTGTTCGGGTGAAGGACCCAGTGGCCCTTCATCCCGGCTCTGGGCCCTCTCTGACGGTTCGGGTCCTTCCGTAGCTAGGAGTCCTCTCCGTCGGTGCAGGGGCCCTCCTTAGCGATCCACGGCCTCCTCTGTCCGGGCGGAGGCTCTCTTTCAACAGCTTGTACCCTGTCCATCAGGCCAGGGGTCCTTGTGCGCCTTGGGTACCATCCACCAGCCCAAGTGCCCTTCCTGACGGCCTGAGATCCTCTCCGGCAACTAGTTCACCCATCGTCTCAGGGGCTCTCTCTCTCTGACGACCCAGGGCCTTTCCCGGCAAGCCGGAGACCCTTTTCAAACGTTTGAGCTTCGTGCATCAGATCAGGAACCCTTTCGTCGGCTTGGGTTTCGCCAACAGCCCAGGGGCCCTTCCAGCTCTCCGGGGTCCGTCTATTGATCTGGTAGCCCTTCACGTTAGAGCCTAGCCATGGGTCCTCAACATTTTCCTGAGGGACACTCTCCGTTGACTCGAGGCTCTCCTCGTCCGCCTGGACACCTTCCGTCAGCACGGAGTCCCCTTTCATCGGTCCAGAAATCCTTCACGTCCGCCCAGGGGCCCTTACGGGCCTCCTGCACCGCCTGGAGAGCCCCCTCCGACCCTCCAGATGGGAGAGGCTGCCTCTTCGCCCCCCCCTCTGGCCACGGCGCTGACTCCATGACATGAATTTTGTTACAATCGGTGCTTGTTGCTGGAAGCGTACCATGCAGCAGAGACAAGTACCGCTTACAGCTAAATTCATTTCATGGAGTAAATATATATTGTGGTGCATTCTAAATCTGTGTCTGTAACTTTCTAAATCTAAATTGTAAATTTAAATATGTTATTTGTTTGCAGTGCTTTGTCATGTATAGCTACATATATCTGTCACATGACATCAATTTAGTCGGCATAGTCGCTTGTTGCTGGAACTGCCTGATGGAGCCACCTGCTGTGGCTGTTGCTGCAGCACATTGCTGCACGGACATCCGAAATTGCCGAGAAGCGCTTCGCTGTTCGAATTGCCGACCAGTGCCGCCCCAAGTCTCCACAGTCTCAGTGTCTTGATATTATCCAGACGGCTGTTGTATATCTCGCCTCGTGCGGGGAAGTCCGGGAAGTAAACCTCGGATCTATCGCCACGCCGGAAGCCGGCCGAGTGTTGACTGGCCGCTTTACGTCCCGTTTCAACATTGATGTCGACCAAGTTGAACGCTGGCGGAGGGCTCTTGAGGCCGTGGGGGCGGCCGACGGCACACGGAGCAGTCTGTCGCGTCGTTCGCAGTCTGCCCCGTCTGGCATCTGCTGCCCACTGTCTGCCCCGTCTGGCATCTGCTGCCCACTGTCTGCCCCGTCTGGCATCTGCTGCCCACTGTCTGCCCCGTCTGGGATCTGCTGCCCACTGTCTGCCCCGTCTGGCATCTGCTGCCCACTGTCTGCCCCGTCTGGCATCTGCTGCCCGCCATCTGCTGCCCGCCGTCTGCTGCCCGCCATCTGCTGTCCGGCGTCTGCTGCCCGCCATCTGCTGTCCGCCGTCTGCTGTCCGGCGTCTGCTGTCCGCCGTCTGCTGTCCGCCGTCTGCTGTCCGCCGTCTGCTGTCCGCCGTCTGCTGTCCGCCGTCTGCTGTCCGCCGTCTGCTGTCCGCCGTCTGCTGCCCGCCGTCTGCTGTCCGCCGTCTGGTGCCCGCCATCTGCTGTCCGCCGTCTGCTGTCCGCCGTCTTGCGCCCCTCTGAGGAGGGGGCATCCATTAGACGGCACGGATGTCGCCGTACCGCGGATCTCGGATCTGAGATCCGGCCGCCGGACGGAACCGCCCCGAGTCGTATCGATCCGTCGCTTAATGGCTTGTTCCGGCGGCGCTAAAAATGCCGACTGGAGCCACAGTGCCTGAAGATGACGGCCGGAACCCAGAATGTGAAGATGGCGGTCGTGTCCCATGATGCGAAGATGACGACCGGGACTCGGGACGTGAAGATGATGACCAGGTCCTAGGACGTCAAGATGACGGATGACGACTGGAACCCAGGATCTGGAGATGACGACCGGGACCCAGAGCACGAAGATGACGATCATGGCCCAGGATGTGAAGATGACGATCATGGCCCAGGATGTGAAGATGACGGCCGTGTTCCAGGATGTGAAGGTGACAACCGGGACTCAGGTCTTAAAAGGACGACCGGGGCCTAAGTCATAAAGATGACGGTTGGGGCCCAGGTCTTAAAGTGACGACCGGTGCCTATGTCGGAAATATGACGACCGAGACCCAGGAAGTGAGTACGGTGACCAGGATCCGGAATGTCGATGCAGACGTTGCTACGGCGGTGCTATGTAGGCGGACGTATGAAGACTCGGAGACTCGGTACGGAAGTTGAGTACGGACGTGACCAGGATCCGGAATGTCGATGCAGACGTTGGTACGGACGTTGGTACGGACGTTGGTACGGACGTTGGTACGGACGTTGGTACGGACGTTGGTACGGACGTCTGGTGCCGAGGAATACGTTGTTGGGAGCTTCGACGTCGGACGTGATGTCGCATCGCTAGTAACTTGCGATCGGTATGGAGACTAGACTGGAGAGTAAACACATTGAGTGTGATGGAGGGAGGATGAACGGTGGGCTCCATTCCCACAGGCGCGGTTGAGTGATCAGGAACTTGATCGTGCCGTGTGGTGGTAGGCCTGATCACACAGCCGTACCCCGGAACAGGCTCTGCTCGCGCCTGTAATGGCAAAAGTGTCAAGTGTCAGTCTGACCTCATGCGACCGGAATGGCTGCTGGAAATCCTCATTCAGCGCCCTGCAGTTTTTCGCGAAGAAAAAATGAACGGTGTGTGGCAACGTGCACGCTTGACACACCTTTTCCTGCTTCCGTTTTCCATGCATACATTTCGCATGTTATGGAAAAGGCTTGGTCATGTCATTCATGGTCACTAACCTAATACGGTTGGGTAGGGTAGGTGTCATATACAAATTTAATATGTCATACGTTTTTGTATAATAATGTTCACACAAGGCCTTCAGGGATGGGTTACCACTACAGAACTTATAAACTATGATATTAGATTTTGCGATTTTTTCTAAGTCCTGCCGTAATTTTTTTCTTCACTATGACTAATCTTTGAGGGCTAGTCACAAATTTCTGCCATACTATGCAATTTAGATCACTGAGTTGTCTTAAAGTATAATTTCTTAGTGTGATCTATCGATCTCAAACATGATTGTATTGGTATAAATCGCACTTAAAATGTTACCTACAAAGTTGTATAATGTCGAATTTCGATTTCGTTCAAGGGCATTACGAGGCGAGTCTTTCCTCCCGATTCCAACATACAAGTAATTTTCGAAATTGCCCAAGAAATGAATCGCAAGGGTGCCACATGTGACTTTGACGTTGTGTAGGTCTGAGCTTTCGGTTGGCACAGGCCTATTGGTTTTTTTAAATTCACAATTTCGGTGGCGTTCTTCCATGGTTTCTGAGATGCTGGATGAGGTGTGGATATCCTCGCCAAACCGACGGAGGCGTCTATATCGGCTCCGGGTGGCCCTGTCTATATCGGCTCCGGGTGGTCCTGTCTATATCGCCTCCGGGTGGTCCCTGTCTATATCGGCTCCGGGTGGTCCCTGTCTATATCGGCTCCGGGTGGTCCCTGTCTATATCGGCTCCGGGTGGTCCCTGTCTATATCGGCTCCGGGTGGTCCCTGTCTATATCGGCTCCGGGTGGTCCCTGTCTATATCGGCTCCGGGTGGTCCCTGTCTATATCGGCTCCTGGTCCGTCCCTGTCTATATCGGCTCCGGGTGGCCCCTGTCTATATCGGCTCCGGGTGGTCCCTGTCTATATCGGCTCCGGGTGGTCCCTGTCTATATCGGCTCCGGGTGGTCCCTGTCTATATCGGCTCCGGGTGGTCCCTGTCTATATCGGCTCCGGGTGGTCCCTGTCTATATCGGCTCCCTATCGGCACCGTCCGCACGCTGGGTGACCCCACTGCGAGGCGTACCGTCCGCACGCTGGGTGACCCCACTGAGGCGTCCGTCCGCACGCTGGTGACCCCTGGGCCCCCGTCCGCACGCTGGGTGCCCTGAGGCCCACGTCCGACTGTGACCCCACTGGGGCCCACTGTCTGCACGCTGGTGACCCCACGCGGCCCCTGTCGCACGCTGGTGACCCCACTGGCCGTCAACGCTGGTGACCCCTGCAAGCGTCACGTGGTCCCTGTCTATATCGGCTCCGGTGGTCCCGTCTATATCGGCTCCGTTCTGTTTATCGCTCCTGGTCCGTCCCTTATATTCTATTCTTTATATCCGGTGGTCCCTGTCTATATCGGCTCCGGGTGGCCCTGTCTATATCGGCTCCGGGTGGTCCCTGTCTATATCGGCTCCGGGTGGTCCCTGTCTATATCGGCTCCTGGTCCGTCCCTGTCTATATCGGCTCCGGGTGGTCCCTGTCTATATCGGCTCCGGTGTCCCTGTCTATATCGGCTCCGGGTGGTCCCTGTCTATATCGGCTCCGGGTGGTCCCTGTCTATATCGGCTCCGGGTGGTCCCTGTCTATATCGGCTCCGGTGGTCCTGTCTATATCGGCTCCGGGTGGTCCCTGTCTATATCGGCTCCGGGTGCTCCCTGTCTATATCGGCTCCGGGTGGTCCCTGTCTATATCGGCTCCGGGTGGTCCCTGTCTATATCGGCCCTGGTCCGTCCCTGTCTATATCGGCTCCGGGTGGTCCCTGTCTATATCGGCTCCGTGTCCCTGTCTATATCGGCTCCGGGTGGTCCCTGTCTATATCGGCTCCGGTGTCCCTGTCTATATCGGCTCCGGGTGGTCCCTGTCTATATCGGCTCCGGGTGGTCCCTGTCTATATCGGCTCCGGGTGGCCCCTGTCTATATCGGCTCCGGGTGGTCCCTGTCTATATCGGCTCGGGTCCCTGTCTTTCGGCCCGTCCCTGTTTCGCTCCGGTGCCCTGTCTTTGCCCTGGGTGCCCCCTCGCCTATATCCGCTGGGTGACCCCACTGCAGGCCCACCGTCCGCCGCTGGGTGACCCCACTGCTATGTCCACCGTCCGCACGCTGGGTGACCCCATCTGCGAGGCCCACCGTCCGCACGCTGGGTGACCCCACTGCGAGGCCCACCGTCCGCACGCTGGGTGACCCCACTGCGAGGCCCACCGTCCGCACGCTGGGTGACCCCACTGCGAGGCCCACCGTCCGCACGCTGGGTGACCCCACTGCGAGGCCCACCGTCCGCACGCTGGGTGACCCCACTGCGAGGCCTACCGTCCGCACGCTGGGTGACCCCACTGCGAGACCCGCGGCCGTCGCTGCTGACCCGCCGCCGGCAGCAGCGAGCCCGCGGCGTCAATGCGGCGGAAATTTTAATGATCGGGAAATGAAGAATGGCGCCGCTGGTGGGACAGGCGGCCCCAGCCGCGCGATGTAGTGCGCGAATAAGACGTGCCGAGCGGCTATTCAATAGCGTCCTCGGTCGGCCGGCCCAACGAAGGTCGATTGCGCCGGCGTCGCGCGTCAATTGATATTTGAGAGCTGCAAGGCCGAGTCGACAGACGAGCCGGGCTGTCTGGCCGCCGCCGATGCCTGGAAATAATAAGTTGCGCGCGACTCGTCGCCTTTGCGACTGCCTGGTGAACCGCTAACAAGCGGCAGAACTGGATACGCCAGGCTGGAGCGACGCCGGTGGTGGCTCCTTTGTCTCGGCCCTCGCCGCCAGTACGGCCTGTTAAGACCGGCGACTGCCAACCCCCCGCCGCGTCTGCCTAACAAGATGCAGGGAAACACTGATGTTTGAATAGCGACCGAAACTGTGGCGGCGGGCGGCGCAGCGCTTGTGTGGCGGAAGATTGTGGGGCTAACGCTGTCTTAACCCGCGCTGGCTCACAAAGTTGGCCGTAAAAAGCGCCGCTGCAGCGCGAGCCAGCTCCTTCTGGCCTCGCCGCCGCTCCTGCCCGCCATATTTGTGGCCCAGATGGATGGACCGGTGGAGAAGTAAACAGGAAATTAAGGCCGGTGTTTTTCCATTTCCGTGGCAATTTTTCACAAAGAACCTCCCAGTCGGGTGGCGCGGCGTTTGGTGTTCGATGATTCTTCTGTCAACAGTACAGGAGGTGAGAGGACAGTCCGTCCCTTTCCGTCGTTTTAAAGCATTGCTCCGGAAAGTCAAACGGCGTGTGGATTGTTCGTTTGCGACCACACTGACACCCAATGCGACTTCAGTATGAACCGTATGTCAATTGAATTTTCGAGTCAATTGAAAGGTACCGACGTCAATGAAATCCGATTGCTTTCGATTTTGTGGAGCTACCATAGAGCAAGCACATTAATTTACTTCAGTGTCAATCCAGCTTCAACATAAATGTATTCAAATTGGCTCGGGACAGGCATTATGCCTAGGGAGTACCTAAGTCATAAATACCCAAATTCAGAGTAAACAACATGCTCAATTAAAAGCGAAATTGCATCGTAGTATCATGTCTAATAGCTGTATCTGGATATTTGTGTTTGATATATGGCTATAGTGATAATCGTTCAACGTCATTGAAGGAGATTCTCCCGATAAAATTAAGCCTGTGTTGAGAAGTGTTCTGCTCATATTAATATAGTAACAAAATGCATGTGTTTCTGTGTACAGGAAGAGGCACGCACCTGTATTCCGAATCACTAACATTAACCCTCACCCTGGAGCGGCATTTTGCCGCCCTCTCCCTCAGTGTATGGGGCTCTATTGGCCTTGAAAAGGTCAATGGCATGTAAAGGTCTTGCTGAGATATCCGCCCTACTCCTTTCAAGATTAGCCATCCGCGGAATCGTAGGAGACCAATCATCAATCATTCATAATTTCGGAGAAAATGACATGGCATGTTTCATATATTCATATATTCACGTTGCATGTCAGTTATGTTGCATCGTCAATTTGTTGTGCCATCGGGTCGGCAAAAGGTCATCAGCTGCGCCAGGCGGCGGCATGCTGCCTTGCACTTCTCATGTGGTCATGGAATTACCTGACAAGAACTGTATAAAACCATTGCATTGGCGACTATTTAACAATGTTGTCCGCGTTTGATTTGATTGGTTCTGACTGCTTATTGACCCTGTTTCTCTTGCGCTTGCTTTGTTTCCACTTGTCTGCGCCTCCCTTGGTCTCATTGGGCTCCTGTTGTCCCCCTGGGTGTACTCCGCCCTGGCTGTACCCCTCCTGATCTGGCCGGTCTCCTGTTGTTCCCCTGGGTGTACTCCGCCCTGGCTGTACCCCTCCTGACCTGGTCGGCTTCCTGTTGTCCCCCTGGGTGTACTCCGCCCTGGCTGTATCCCTCCTGACCTGGTCGGCTTCCTGTTGTCCACCTGGGTGTACTCCTTCCCTGAGTGTACCCCTCCTGATCTGGCCGGTATCCTGTTGTCCCCCTGGGTGTACTCCGCCCTGGCTGTACCCCTCCTGATCTGGCAGGTCTCCTGTTGTTCCCCTGGGTGTACTCCGCCCTGGCTGTACTTAACTTCTTCTTTCCCTTGTATCCCTCTTACCCTCTGACCTTGGCTTCCTTTTCCCCTTGTACTCCCCTGCTTCTTTGGGTTCCTTTTTCTTGTACTCGCCCTGGCTTCCCTCCTGACCTGGTCGGCTTCCTGTTGTCCCCCTGGGTGTACTCCGCCCTGGCTGTATCCCTCCTGACCTGGTCGGCTTCCTGTTGTCCACCTGGTGTACCCCTTCCTGAGTGTACCCCTCCTGATCAGGCCGGTTCCTGTTGTTCTGGTTACTCCCTGGCTTTCACCCCTCCTGTTACTGTACCCCTCCTGACCTGGCCGGTCTCCTGTTGTTCCCCTGGGTGTACTCCGCCCTGGCTGTATCCCTCCTGACCTGGTCGGCTTCCTGTTGTCCACCTGGGTGTACTCCTTCCCTGAGTGTATCCCTCCTGACCTGGTCGGTCTCCTGTTGTCCCCGGGGCCTCGTGTGCAGCCGCTTGACCCTGTCCACCCCTTGTCCTCAGGTACCGACGCCAAGACCTGGCCAGTGCGTCAACAACAGCAAGTCGCTGCCTGACATGACCCTCAACTTCGTCAAGACGCACCCGCTGCTGGACGAAGCAGTCGAGGCGTTCTTCGGCGGCCCCATCCTCACGCGCATCAGCATGAGGTGAGGTCGCTAACCTTGTACCGGAGAGGTCGGGCACCAGGCTACCTGCGTGGACCATGAGGTTGAGTGTTGCAAGAAGTGCTGGCGGGAGGAGGAAATTTCCCATCGTGTTTCGTGATCAACGCATTGCTGTGGAACATTCGCAACCGGTGCCGCCGCTTCGCCGTGCTGAGACATGTCAACCCGCAAACTCTGCAGCCATGTTCTCAAAATGTGTGAACATTGCACGTATAAAACATTCAATTTGGGATGGTCACACAGGCGGTATTTATCAGAGTCCGAGGACCGTTCGGAAGTTAAGCTCGCGCTTGTACTTGTTAATCCCCAGCCCTCCAGCCATTCCCAGCTCTCCAGCCATCCCCAGCCCTTCAGCCATCCCCAGCTCTCTAGCCGACCTCCAGCTCTTCAGCCATCCCCAGCTCTCTAGCCATCCCCAGCTCTCTAGCTATCCACAGATCTTCAGCTATCCCTAACTCACCAGCCATCCCCAGCTCTTCAGCCATCCCCAGCTCTTCAGCCTCCCCGCCGTTCAGCCACCCCACCCCAACTGTTCCGCTTGCCGGCCGTTTAGAACCGTCGGCCGTACTATGCCGGCGGCGGCCGCGCGATTGCGTTAGTCGGCGGTTCATTAGCGCTCGGGTGGCTAGCGAGTCAACATGACTGCATCGATACGCTCTGCGCGCCTGTGTCGCCGACGCATCGGCGCGTCGGCACCGGCGGCGACCCCGTCGATCGTCCGCCGGCGGCGACTCGATAACGGGCGGTCCCGGCCGACGGCGCCCGTCCCGGCTCGGAGTGACATCGGGTCATTGTCCGCATCGTTCGGTCATTGTTCCCATCGCTGGTCCGTTGTTTCCCTCACTGAGTCGTTGTTTCCGTCACTGTTTCGTTGCTTCCATCACCGGGTGGGTGGGCGTTTCCCATCGCTGCGTCGGTGTGGTCTGCTGTCCTATGGTCTGTTCGTGTTACTCCTCACCGATTCAGTGATTCCCGTGGTGGGATCGGCGTTCCCGCCGCCGGGTCAGTGTCTCCCGACATAGGGTCAGCGTTTCGCGGCAGCGGGTCAGCGTTTCGCGGCAGCGGGTCAGCGTTTCCCGGCAGCGGGTCAGCGTTTCCCGGCAGCGGGTCAGCGTTTCCCGGCAGCGGGTCAGCGTTTCGCGGCAGCTGGTCAGCGTTTGGCGGCAGCGGGTCAGCGTTTCGCGGCAGCGGGTCGGCGTTTCCCGGCAGCGGGTCGGCGTTTCCCGGCAGCGGGTCGGCGTTTCCCGGCAGCGGGTCGGCGTTTCCCGCCATCGGGTCGACGTTTCCCGGCAGCGGGTCGACGTTTCCCGGCAGCGGGTTGGCGTTTCCCGGCAGCGGGTTGGCGTTTCCCGGCAGCGGTCGCTTTGCGGCAGCGGGTCGGCGTTTCCCGCATCGGGTCGACGTTTCCCGGCAGCGGGTCGACGTTTCCCGGCAGCGGGTCAGCGTTTCGCGGCAGCGGGTCAGCGTTTCCCGGCAGCGGGTCAGCGTTTCCCGGCAGCGGGTCAGCGTTTCCCGGCAGCGGGTCAGCGTTTCGCGGCAGCTGGTCAGCGTTTGGCGGCAGCGGGTCAGCGTTTCGCGGCAGCGGGTCGGCGTTTCCCGGCAGCGGGTCGGCGTTTCCCGGCAGCGGGTCAGCGTTTCCCGGCAGCGGGTCGACGTTTCCCGGCAGCGGGTCGGCGTTTCCCGGCAGCGGGTTGGCGTTTCCCGGCAGCGGGTCAGCGTTTCCCGGCAGCGGGTTGGCGTTTCCCGGCAGCGGGTCAGCGTTTTGCGGCAGCGGGTCGGCGTTTCCCGCCATCGGGTCGACGTTTCCCGGCAGCGGGTCGACGTTTCCCGGCAGCGGGTTGGCGTTTCCCGGCAGCGGGTTGACGTTTCCCGGCAGCGGGTCGACGTTTCCCGGCAGCGGGTTGGCGTTTCCCGGCAGCGGGTCAGCGTTTCCCGGCAGCGGGTCAGCGTTTCCCGGCAGCGGGTCGACGTTTCCCGGCAGCGGGTCGGCGTTTCCCGGCAGCGGGTCGACGTTTCCCGGCAGCGGGTTGGCGTTTCCCGGCAGCGGGTCAGCGTTTCCCGGCAGCGGGTCAGCGTTTCCCGGCAGCGGGTTGGCGTTTCCCGGCAGCGGGTTGGCGTTTCCCGGCAGCGGGTCAGCGTTTCCCGGCAGCGGGTCGGCGTTTCCCGGCAGCGGGTTGGCGTTTCCCGGCAGCGGGTTGGCGTTTCCCGGCAGCGGGTTGGCGTTTCCCGGCAGCGGGTTGGCGTTTCCCGGCAGCGGGTCGGCGTTTCCCGGCAGCGGGTTGGCGTTTCCCGGCAGCGGGTCGGCGTTTCCCGGCAGCGGGTCGGCGTTTCCCGGCAGCGGGTTGGCGTTTCCCGGCAGCGGGTTGGCGTTTCCCGGCAGCGGGTCAGCGTTTCCCGGCAGCGGGTTGGCGTTTCCCGGCAGCGGGTCGGCGTTTCCCGGCAGCGGGTTGGCGTCCGTCGTCGCCGGACCTCCACCACCGACACGCCGCCTGACACCGGTCGTCGGCGCCGTATTGATTCGGTGGGCGGACTCGATGGACGGGGTAAATAGTGGCCTGCGCCAGCCCGTAGTCTGTCTGTCGACCGAACCGAATTGTTTATCAGTCAACACAGCTGCTATCTACGATGTAGATCTATTGGATTCGGGGGAGGGGCGAACAGGAATGTCGTGTGGTGACTTCGGAACGGATCGATCCGTTTGGTCGGCCTGTCTGGTGTCTGGTGGGTTCCCAAGTGCCGGCTTCGGCTGGGCTGCGCCACGTGCTGCCCATATATGGCACTATCTATGCATCATTTCCGACACACGTTAACACTGGTGTCGCACTGGTGACAAACACCATACGGTACCCAGTAATGTGTACCCAGTACTGTGTGCCTAGTAATATGTGCCAAGTACTGTGTACCCAGTACCCAGAACCGTTTGTTCAGTACCGTGTGCCCAGTACCGTATGTTCAGTACTGTGTGCCCAGTACCGTGTGCCCAGTACCGTATTCTCAGTACTGTGTGCCCAGTATCATGTTCCCAGTGTCGTGTACCCAGTATCCAGTAATTTGCATCATATGCCATCAAGCCACCAATACTGAGTCCGGCCATCGGGCCACCAGTATTGGTCCAGACCGGGACACAGCCGATCTGACTGGGTGAGGTCGGTCGTTCGGTGGAAACTCTGTGCTACTCGTACCATTCCACTCTTCCGCTCTTCCGACACTTGTGACACACCGGTGGCGCTCAGGCGACACACAGTATTCAGCGGGTCACACGTAGGTCACACTGGGGGCGGTCGGGGTGTCAACAGAGCCCGGTGGTTTAGTATCAGCCACTGCCTGTCAGACGTGATGATGTGCCCATGTCACCAGTCCCCCCACCCCCCACCCCCCACCCCCACCCCAACTGCCCTCACAGCATCTGCACACATGCCAAACGGTGGAGGGCACACTGACCAGGTCGTCTCCAGCCACTGGTTTTGATTACATCAATAGGATGGCTCGACTGGATTTTCTCTGTCGGCTCGTGGACGCACTTCCGCACCGTGCGTTGGTCCATGTTCCGGCCGTGATCACTCCCAGACAGCAGCGTCTCCGCTCGTGCCAATCGCAGCCTCGACGGAGCCGCCGTCGGCAGAATGATTTGGCGCCATTTATAATGGGAGGCACCGTTGGCGCGGTTTTTGCCGGCGGGGGCGCGGTCGCAGCCTGATTACGTATTGACCGGGCGCGGGGCCGCGCCGTCTCGGCCGCCTCACACCGCAGGCTGCCGGTCCGGGGTCACCGCGCTGCCAGCTCGCCGGTCACGAGCGGCCCCGGTCACCGGTCACCGGGCGTCGGCCGCCGGTCACTGGTCACCATTGGTCAGTGCTGGGACCTAGTCATTTGTTGCCGAGTGTGATTCACTGGTCACTAGTCACCATTGGTCATTGGTAGGACCGGGTCCTCTGTCTCCGTCTCCGTCTCCGTCTCCGTCTCCTCTCCGTCTCCGTCTCCGTCTCCGTCTCCGTCTCCGTCTCCGTCTCCGTCTCCGTCTCCGTCTCCGTCTCCGTCTCCGTCTCCGTCTCCGTCTCCGTCTCCGTCTCCGTCTCCGTCTCCGTCTCCGTCTCCGTCTCTCTCTTTCTCTCTTTCTTCTTTCTTCTTTCTTCTTCTCTCTTTCTCTCTCTCTCTCGTCTAACGGTGGCGTTGCAGCCTCTGGGTCGGGCACGCGTCCCTGCCCAGCTTTCACCTGATTTGCTTAAATTTCCCATTTTATACCGGGAAGCTAACTCACATGGGGCCGATGTCACGTGGCGAAGGCTATTATCGACTGCGCTCGGCTCCGGCGCGGGGAGTGAACGTGTGCGGGCTGGCTGTGGTCGGCGGTGCGACTGCGGCCGTGGACGTGGTGTCGGTTCCGCAGCTGATGGCGCGCCGCCCGCCCGCCGCGCCCGCCTCGCCCGCGGCTGTGCCCGGCCCCTGGGTGTTTTGTTGGTCCGGGCCCTCCGCCGCTCTGCGGCTCGTGTGGCTCGGCCAGTCCCGCTAAGCTGTTTCTTCGATAAACAGCTACGCCTGGTCGTCGCCCGGCGCTGTGCGTCTCGGCTCTCGTGCTGGTGGGAGTTCTTGTGTGCCCAAGTTGGTACGATGTGGGTCGTTCGTGTTGAATGCTACTGTTAGATTATAGGTTGTGCTGTGGGGGGATTAGAATTGGGGCGGACGTGGTGGGATTGATGCAGTATGTGTCTTGTGCTATGTTTGTAAATGGGGAGCCGTGCTAATAACAGGTGTACCTGTCGATGAATTTAGAGCCAACATTCAGATATGTGCTGCTAGAGGTGTGAATCACATCGGGATGGTAGTTTATGTGGCACTCAGGACACAACATTGATTACTGTTTTTCAGTCTCTTCTCTGTGGTCTCAGAGCATCGTCTCTATATAGGCGTAATTCAGACGAGACCCTGTGGCTCCTATTGGGCCTGAGCACGTGATGGCATGACCTTAAATGTCGCGTTAACTGCGTGTGTGTTCGACGGATTTGGCTGGCCTGGCATCCGATCAAACAGGTTTGTGACGTAAATAATATTTTGGGCGCGAGGAATGATCAGTGTGGTGACCTCCGTAATCTAGACGTGCTGGATGACACTGCAAGTTTCCGTCCCTATACTGAATTCCAGGTCCGGACCTACAATTCCAGTCCCAGACTGGCAAATTGCCAGCCAAGACCCAAAGCTTCCAACCATTTCGACGTTCATTTGAAGAGCAGGCGGCGAATCCTCAACTAGCGAATCCTACCTCTATGCCATGCCCGGAAACTTCACCGCTTGGAATGAGTTCCGAAACTTATCATGCATTTGAAAATCCTGGAAAAAAAAGCATCATCAACAGGGCATCACTTCTATGCAGTATTTACGACCAGCGGACAGGACTTCAAACAGACTTCAGCACTATAGACTATGCGCTGAACATTTTCTATCGCCATGAGGCACAAGAGACACAACAGACAATTAAAATGAGCTGAGCCACCTCAGTGGCCTGCGTGTGGCTGCCAGAAGCGCCAGGATTCACCACCAGGGGAGACTTACCCTACATTGTTCAGAGCATTCAAAGGCAAAATGAAGGCATAGAGAGATGACAGGTGAAGTTGGATAATGACGTATTGCAAGTTTGGAAACTGCAACACCAACTTCCAGATCCGGTGCGTCAGCTTGAGACTGCATCAGCAACACTCTACGGGTGCAGTTGTGCCTTGAAACTCCAACAGCAACACTCTAAGTTTGCAGATGTGTTTCAATACTGCAACAGCAATACTCAAAGGTGTAATTGTATTTTCAAGCTGCAACAGTAACACTCTAAGGTTTTGATTGTACTTTGAGAGTGTAACATCAACACTAGAAGGTTGTAGTTCTGTTGTGCGACTACAACAGCAACACTAAAGTTTTAGTTTGCTGGGGATTGTTCACCAGTGAGCACAGCACGGTGTGAGTGTTGCATGCCGAGTTTTGTAACTTGCGATAGTTGTTGGTTAATATGGTTCAGCATGAAATGGAGATGAGTCTTACAGCTGGAAGGAAATGAAAATTAGAACAAGAATCGCTTTACTAGCAGACACAGAGTACTTGGATCTAGCCACACGTTTTGTATGGAACGGATTGCGAGCGACACTTTCACAGGCGAGGTGGAAACGTTTGGGTGCTTCACGCCACCACCAGCTCAACATCAACCAATCGTCTATCAGCCTCAAATCTGCAAATATCCGGCACCACTAAATATCACTCCGAAACATAAACGTGCACGCTTCACGTTAGAGAACACGCTCAACAAACAATCCCCATAGCTTGTTGTTGATTTGGAGTGACTAGAAGGCCGGACTGTGCACAAGCAAGAAGTCGCCTTTGGTTAGACTGTGTCTGCCGTGTAACTTGACCACGTCAGTACCGTTCGGCATCTGCCGCACAAGGTCTGGGAAGGTTCAGGTCTGAGAGCGTGGTCAGACGAGTACGCTCTGTCGTACCAGGTCTGGGAAGGTGGTCAGACTGGTACCCTCTGCCGCACCAGCTCTGGGAAAGTTCGGGTCTGGGAGTATGATCAGACCAGTACCCTCTGTCGCACCAGGTCAGGGAAGGTGGTCAGACCAGTACCCTCTGCCGCACCAGGTCTGGGAAGGTGGTCAGACCAGTACTATCTGTCATACCAGGTCTGGGAAGGTTCAGGTCTGGGAGCATGGTCAGACCAGTACTCTCTGTCGCACCAGGTCTGGGAGTATGATCAGACCAGTACCCTCTGTCGCACCAGGTCTGGAAAGGTGGTCAGACCAGTACCCTCTGTCGCACCAGGTCTGAAGGTTCGGGTCTGGGAGCATGGTCAGACCAGTACCCTCTGCCACGCCAGGTCTGGGAGTATGATCAGACCAGTACCCTCTGCCGCACCAGGTCTGAAGGTTCGGGTCTGGGAGTATGATCAGACCAGTACCCTCTGCCGCACCAGGTCTGAAGGTTCGGGTCTGGGAGTATGGTCGGACCAGTACCCTCTGCCGCACCAGATGTGGGAAGGTTCAGGTCTGGCAGTTTTGTCAGACCAGTACCGTCCATCCTCTGCCACATCAGGTCTGGGAAGGTGGTCACCTGGTGGCATTGTCCTATCCCGAGCTGATCGGGGCCCATGTGGAGCGGCTTCCATGTGAAGCGGCCGGGACCTGGTGGCCTCCATGTGTAGCTGACATGTGTGTCATGGCGAGTGCTGGCCGGCGGCTGTGCTGGCCGGCGGCTGTGCTGGCTAGCGGCTGTGCTGGCCGGCGGCTGTGCTGGCCGGCGGCGGGTTATCGGACGGAGCTCCGGGTTATCGGGGGGTGTCGACCAGCGGCGAGACTGCCGGAAATGAGGTGACGTCAAACTGTGTCCGACCGACGGCTGGTGGGGCCTTCGGTGGCGCGTCGCTTCCCGTCCGCGGCCGAAATTGAGGTCAGTTCGACTGGCCCGATCGAACGCCTCAGGGACGCGAGCTCTGGCGCCGGCGGGTGGGCGGGGGCGGTCGGGGGGGGGCTGATGGAACTTGGCACGACCCGACGCTGGAGACTGCTGACGAGATGTGGGGCGGTGGCGGATGCAGCGGCGTGGCCAGATGTGGGGCGATGACAGATGCGGCAGCATAGTCAGATGTGGGGCGGTGGCAGATGCGGCAGTCTGGCCAGATGTGGGGCGGTGACAGATGCGGCAGCGTGGTCAGATGTGGGGCGGTGACAGATGCGGCAGCGTGGTCAGATGTGGGCGAGACAATGAATGTGAAAGGTTAACCCGTCCCGTCTCGGGAGGGTCTTCAACCGCTCCCCCCCCCCTCAGGTTTTTCGCAGATAGCGGACGAATGGCGCAAGGCAGCTCGCCCAAATTTGGCATAACTTTTCCCACGTCAATTTGACATGATGATTCAAACTTTTTATGTCAGGTCATGTAGGGTCAACGAGTTAGTCAAGGTCAAGTGAGGTCGCCTCCAAAAAAGTTAAACCAGTCGTCACGCTTTAACGGATACAGATATTTTAATAAAACTTTCAGCGTTTGCTTATCTTTACGGATGCAACAAAACGTACGAGTGGAATTTTCCATTTGGTTTCGTTTTTTGACTACATATAAATTTCGCTTATTTGCCAGATTGCAGTTCAAATACCGGATTCTGGCTAAAGTAAGCATTTTGATCAGGGAAAGTTGACTTCCAACAACGTTTCTCAGTCTGCTGTACCCATTGGAATAGGAAAATTAAAGAAAACTTGAAAACTCAAAATTGTGAAATTCCCAAAAAATATTATTTTTGGGGGGCCAAGAGAAATATTACCATGGTCGATTTCGCTGTCCTTTTCTGATTCCAAATAAATTTTGTTTTTCATATATTCCAAAATGAACTCCTCAGAGCCAAAATCATAATGTAAGTCGTGAAAAGTCGTGAAAATCTAGCCCCCTGGTGACGTCACTTCTTAGGGGAAATTGTATTGGGGGTGGACCCCGACCCTACTCGTCGAGCGCTTTCCGATGACACCTATTTCGTGTTCGTGCGATGCTTAGTGTGGATTTTAGAGGGGGGTCTTCAACCGCCCCCCCCCCCCTGAGACGAGCCTGAGACGGGGTGTGAGGATTTGACCGGAAAGACGGCGCGGGCTAAGATCCGCAGTAGGAATAGGAGAGGAAGATGGGTGAATGGAAATGTAGCACAATGGACGATATACGGTTGTGGGGACGATTGGGGGACAGCTGTTTGTTTGTTTGTTTATTGGGTGTTCCACGACGCACTTTGTGAGCATTCACGACTAATGGCGCCGCCCGGACTGTTTCGCTGGTGGGCCGCGGGATTTGGAAATTGGGATTTGTCCCGAGCGGCGCGAGTGTCGAACCGGTGACTTTTGGTAGCCAGAACCCAACACCCTAACTAGTCGGCCATCCCCGTCCCGGAGGGACAGGTGTGAGGCAAAGGGTAAACCACTCTTGACCGTAACCATGACCGTGACCGTCTGATGTGACTGTGACCGCAATCGTAACCGTCTGATGTGACTGTGACCGTAACCATGGCCGTGACCGTCTGATGTGACTGTGACCGCAACCGTGACCGCGACCGTCTGATGTAACTGTGACAGTAACCGTAACCGTCTGATGTGACAGTGACCGTGACCGTCTGCTGTGACCGTGACCGTGGCAGTGTGTCTGGTGTGACCGTGACCGTGGCAGTGTCTGTCTGGTGTGACCGTGACCGTGACCATGGCAGTGTCTCTGGTGTGACCGTGACCGTGACCGTCTGATGTGACCGTGACCGTGGCAGTGTTTGTCTGGTGTGACCGTGACCGTGACCGTGACCGTGGCAGTGTCTGTCTGGTGTAACTGTGACCGTGACCGTGGTAGTGACCGTCTGGTGTGACCGTCTGCTGTGACCGTGACCGTGGCAGTGTGTCTGGTGTGACTGTGACCGTAACCGTGGCCGTGACCGTGACCGTGACTGTCTGGTGTGACCGTGACCGTGACCGTCTGCTGTGACCGTGGCAGTGTCTGTCTGGTGTGACCGTGACCGTGACCGTCTGCTGTGACCGTGACCGTGACTGTCTGGTGTGACCGTGACCGTGACCGTCTGCTGTGACCGTGGCAGTGTCTGTCTGGTGTGACCGTGACCGTGACCGTCTGCTGTGACCGTGGCAGTGTCTGTCTGGTGTGACCGTGACCGTGACCGTCTGGTGTGACCGTGACCGTGACCGTCTGCGGCAGGTACCGGTTCTCGGCCATCACAGTGGACCCGCGAGTCCCCCTGATCGGCCTCGGCGAGGATAAGACAAACCGTCACGTCGACGTGCTGTTCATCGGCACCGGTGGGTACCCGACTCACTCCATCACTCTGTCTCTACAGCACTCCGTCACCACACCACTACACCACTCCAGCACTACACCACTCTGTCTCTACAGCACTCCGTCACCACACTACTACACCACTCCAGCACTGCACCACTCTGTCTCTACAGCACTCCGTCACCACACCACTACACCACTCCATCACTACACCACTCTGTCTCTACAGCACTCCGTCACCACACCACTACACCACTCCAGCACTACACCACTCTGTCTCTACAGCACTCCGTCACCACACCACTACACCACTCCAGCACTACACCACTCTGTCTCTACAGCACTCCGTCACCACACCACTACACCACTCCAGCACTACACCACTCTGTCTCTACAGCACTCCGTCACCACACCTCTGCACCACTCCGTCACTACACCACTCTGTCTCAACAGCACTCCGTCACCACACCACTACACCACTCCAGCACTACACCACTTTGTCAATCCGTCACTACACCGCTATGTCGCTACAGCACTACAGCACCGTCACCACACCACTCTGTTACAATAACACTGTCACTAAAGCACTGTCACCACAGCACTACATCACTCCGCCACTCCATCACTCTGTCATTCCGTCACTACACCACTCCTGTCACTCGCCCACTACACCACTCCGCAACTCCGCAACTCAATCGCCCCGTCACTCCATCAATCCGCCACTCTGTCACTCTCAGCAGCACCGATCCAGAACTCCAATTGGTGCAGAGACAGCGTATCAATCCTCGCTGATGAACACGTTACCTACAAATGGTTGCCAGACACAAGTATATTTTTAGATTTGTTCGGTCTATGCCACGCCAGTCAACATTGCATATGAACTGCACTGTGTGCAAAATGCATATTGTAGATAGCATGCATACCTTACCAGTAGAGATACAAGTACAGTTGGAGTGTTGTTTCGTCTGGTGCGTCATGGTTGCCGCTCCCGTACGTGAACCAGCCGTTCTCCTTCCTATGGCGTGCCGCTAGGACCATGGCGCCACACAACACCATGGTACTACGGCACGATGGCACTACGGAACCACATCACGGCACCACGGCACCACACAGCACCACGGCACCACACAGCACCACGGTACCACACAGCACCACGGCACCACGGTACCACACAGCACCACGGTACCACACAGCACCACGGCACCACGGCACCACACAGCACCACGGAACCGCATCACGGCACCACGGCACCATACAGGACCGCGACACCACAACACCATAGCTCCACAGAGCACCACCGCAGCACCACGGAACCACAGCACCGCTGTCCACGTGCTCGTCTGGCCGTGGTCGTGTTCCGGCACCGCCCAGTGCGGCGACGTCACTCCATCACTTGTCCGTAGCGTGTGCCGCCCACGCGGGGGGGTGTCACGCTACGCGCTACGGACACGCTACCGGGCGTACAGACCGTGGCCACGTCTGTACATCCGGTAGACAGCCAAGAGTTGTTTACTGGAGACCCGGAGACGTCCAAGGGCGCGTTGAGTGTTCGAGTCGGGCGGCACCAGTCTGGTCCGGTGGCACCAGTCTGGTCCGGCGGCACCAGTCTGGTCCGGCGGCACCAGTCTGGTCCGGCGGCACCGGTCTGGTCCGGCGGCACCAGTCTGGTCCGGCGGCACCAGTCTGCTCCGGCGACACCGGTCAGATCCGGCGGCACCAGTCTGGTGTGGCGGCACCGGTCTGGTGTGGCGGCACCAGTCTGGTCCGGCGGCACCAGTCTGGTCCGGCGGCACCAGTCTGGTGTGGCGACACCAGTCTGGTGTGGCGGCACCGGTCTGGTCCGGCGGCACCAGTCTGGTCCGGCGGCACCGGTCTGGTCCGGCGGCACCAGTCTGGTCCGGCGGCACCAGTCTGCTCCGGCGGCACCAGTCTGGTCCGACGGCACCAGTCTGGTCCGACGGCACCAGGGGGGTGTGATCGATGGCAGACGGACCTCGACACGTATCGACTGCTGCTCCGTCCACCGGCACTAAGAGCAGGAGCCAGAGCAGCGCGCCACATGTGGGTGACATTTGGCGTCAGAACGCGTCCCCCCCCGCCCCCTCCCTCGGGCGACAGGGAGCTGGGGCGGTAGCCGGACGCCGCCGCTTGTTGTCCCTGCTGGTGCCGTCTTCGCTGCTGCTGCGGCATCCAGCCGAGAGATGCGTGGATAGATGCGCGTGTGTTTGGCTCGCATTGGATGGAATAACAACGAAAGCAGGATCCCGCTCACTGTACTCAACTGACATGCTCAACCAGTTATACTGGTAACCAGCTCAAACTGGAATAACCAGTTCAACTGGAATGCTGTGTTCAACTGGCATGCTGTGCTCATCCGGCATACTGTCCTCAACTGACATACTGTGCTCAACTGGCATAATGTGCTCAACCGACATACTGTGCTCATCTGGAATACTGTTCTCAACTGGTGTACAGTGCTTAACTGACATACTGTGCTCAACGGGCATACTGCGTGCAGTTGGCATCCTTTGCTCAACTGGTATGCAGTGCTCAACCGGCATACTGTGTTCAACGGGCATGCCGTGCTCAACTGATGTACAGCTCAACTGACATTCTGCGCTCAGCTGACTTTACTGCGCTCAACTGGTATACTGTACTCAACTGTACTCTCCTGTGTTTGTTGATCATCCCACGCCGAACTTAACTGAGGGACTGATTTGGTCAACTTTTCAGAAGTTTGTAAGACTTCAGTTCCGTAGGTAGTTGGTGGAGTGTGTGTGTGGCAGCTACGACAGCGAAGCACTCCGACCTGTCCGTCGCTGGAGCCACGTCAACGGAGAACTGATGGCGATAAGAAGGTGAATGTCAACACTAAATGTCATCAATTATCCCTTCTTTAATTCACAAAAAGGCGTAACGAAAACCAAGCCCCCGGTTACGAAGGAGTCAAATGCATCAGCACGATCGTGCCGTATCTAATCCCGATACGTTGATGCGTGCTGCTTATGGTTCATCAGCATCGCGATGCTGAAACACATTGGCGCAGACAAGGAAGGGTCCTGGCGGGCCCCCTTTTTCCCAGAAATGCACCAGATCAGCAAAAAAAATTGTGGAAGTTGCACCATGTCAAACGATAAATGCACGTTTCATTGCGAAGGGTGGGAGTTCAGAAGCCCCTAAGAATATCCTGGCTGCGCTTCCGCTCCACCCTGGGTGGGTTGGTGGTACACGTGCATCGATAGATTTATAATTGATGACACAGAAATCGTGCGATACACACAGAGCTGAGCCAAGTGAAGACTTCTGCAACATCGGCACACCGGCATTTGCTGGTCGGCCAGATTGTATGGTCTCGCCCGGACCGAGAGCGCATTTGGTTTACCTCCGTCACAAACAGTTCACCCGTCGGATGGGACGATTAACACGGGCAGCAACCAGACTAATGCTAACTGCCACCGGTGTAAGCAGAGCACTGGTGTAAACACCATAGCAGCCTACTGTAAACTGCGGAACCCAGGAGTATATGCGGACGACAAATTGGCAGTACTTGTTTAGGTGCGCACTTCGTGAACCCTCGCTCTTCGGTACGCCGGGCTAGCTGAAGTTCGAATTTCCCTTGTCATGATACGCGAAGCTCGCGCTTTGTTCTACCATGCACACAAGTGAGCAGGGACTGGCAGGATCGTGGCAGTCGGCACGGCCAGGCCGCAGAGGACTCCTGCTGCGGAGAAGGAGCACGGCACACGTGAAGGTCGACACGGCCAGGGCGCAGAGGACTCCTGCTGCCGGAGAAGGGGCACGGCACACGTGAAGGTCGACATGGCCAGGGCGCAGAGGACTCCTGCTGCCGGAGGAGCACGGCACACGTGACGGTCGACATGGCCAGGGCGCAGAGGACTCCTGCTGCCGGAGAGGGAGCACGGCACACGTGAAGGTCGACATGGCCAGGGCGCAGAGGACTCCTGCTGCCGGAGAAGGTGCACGGCACACGTGAAGGTCGACATGGCCAGGGCGCAGAGGACTCCTGCTGCCGGAGAAGGGGCACGGCACACGTGAAGGTCGACATGGCCAGGGCGCAGAGGACTCCTGCTGCCGGAGAAGGGGCACGGCACACGTGAAGGTCGACACGGCCAGGGCGCAGAGGACTCCTGCTGCCGGAGGAGCACGGCACACGTGAAGGTCGACACGGCCAGGGCGCAGAGGACTCCTGCTGCCGGAGGAGCACGGCACACGTGAAGGTCGACATGGCCAGGGCGCAGAGGACTCCTGCTGCCGGAGAGGAGCACGGCACACGTGAAGGTCGACATGGCCAGGGCGCAGAGGACTCCTGCTGCCGGAGAGGGAGCACGGCACACGTGAAGGTCGACACGGCCAGGGCGCAGAGGACTCCTGCTGCCGGAGAAGGGAGCACGGCACACGTGAAGGTCGACATGGCCAGGGCGCAGAGGACTCCTGCTGCCGGAGAAGGGGGCGGACACGTGAAGGTCGACATGGCCAGGGCGCAGAGGACTCCTGCTGCCGGAGGAGCACGGCACACGTGAAGGTCGACATGGCCAGGGCGCAGAGGACTCCTGCTGCCGGAGAAGGGGCACGGCACACGTGACGGTCGACATGGCCAGGGCGCAGAGGACTCCTGCTGCCGGAGAAGGGGCACGGCACACGTGAAGGTCGACACGGCCAGGGCGCAGAGGACTCCTGCTGCCGGAGAAGGGGCACGGCACACGTGAAGGTCGACACGGGCAGGGCGCAGAGGACTCCTGCTGCCGGAGAAGGGGCACGGCACACGTGAAGGTCGACACGGCCAGGGCGCAGAGGACTCCTGCTGCCGGAGAAGGAGCACGGCACACGTGAAGGTCGACATGGCCAGGGCGCAGGGGACTCCTGCTGCCGGAGAAGGAGCACGGCACACGTGAAGGTCGACATGGCCAGGGCGCAGAGGACTCCTGCTGCCGGAGAAGGGGCACGGCACACGTGAGGGTCGACATGGCCAGGGCGCAGAGGACTCCTGCTGCCGGAGAGGGAGCACGGCACACGTGAAGGTCGACATGGCCAGGGCGCAGAGGACTCCTGCTGCCGGAGAGGGAGCACGGCACACGTGAAGGTCGACATGGCCAGGGCGCAGAGGACTCCTGCTGCCGGAGAGGGAGCACGGCACACGTGAAGGTAGGTCGACATGGCCAGGGCGCAGAGGACTCCTGCTGCCGGAGGAGCACGGCACACGTGAAGGTCGACATGGCCAGGGCGCAGAGGACTCCTGCTGCCGGAGAAGGAGCACGGCACACGTGAAGGTCGACATGGCCAGGGCGCAGAGGACTCCTGCTGCCGGAGAGGGAGCACGGCATGAGTTGGGTGGTTTCGAAGTGCACTGGCCGACGTTTCGGCCGATCAATTACGGCCTGCGGCTCAGCATGACTATGTGGACAGCTGCTGACATTTAGCCCTGGCATTCACCATCCCATCGCCATCAGCTTGCCGTTTCAGCTGGTGGCTGCAGCGACGGAAAGGTCGGAGTGGATCGCTGTCGTAGCTGCCACGCCACACACTCCACAAACTACCTACGGAACTGAAATCATGCAAACTTCTAAAACGTGCGCCAAATCAGTGCCTAAGTTAAGCTAGGCCTGGGATTCTCAAGGACCTCACAATCTTACTGATCAGTGCGAGAAGATGTGGAGATGACCACTGTGCTGTGGGTCAGGGCCGGCGTTATTGACCGTTCAACCTGCCACCAGATGGCAGGACAAAAATTTAAAGATGGCGGCCACAACGGAGATAAACAATTCGCGTACGGTGTTTGAGTGATACTGTCTGGAGCTTGCTTCAGGGTAAAGGAGATGGATCCTACTGCACCTAAAGTATCAATTGTGCAAATATCTGAGTATATCGGCGATAAAAAACGTTGTGCCATTGAGGGGGAAGCCGTACTAGATGCAGGGCACATAATTTCTTGTGGTACGATTGGGAGAGAACCTGGCAAGGTTACAGTGCAGGCGCTCTGCGTAAAATCCAGCCACCTACGCGAGAAGCCCCATGAGCTACATGCTGTGGTTGAGTGTGGAAGATTCTGGGTACAGTGCTCCTGCAAAGCTGGTCTCTCAGAAAGCTGCAAGCATTGCATTGCTCTGCTACTATACCTAAACAGGTGAGGAAAGTGAAGTGTTGAATGATTGCTATTATTGACAAAACTGCACATGGATGTAATATTGAAATAGCAAATTAGCTTTAGCAAGGCGTAAAACCAGTAGGTTCTGACCCCTGATGACATCAGAATTTCCACCTATGCCTGGCATCATGCAAATGTGGAAGCCTTTTTGAATTATTGATGTTGGGAATATCTGATTCACCCACAAAGGGCACTTGTGTCTCATAGTTGCACTGGTCTATTTATGTTGTATGTCTACATTCTCTGAAATATGTTGTTATGCCAGAGCTTGAAGCTCATGCACTTTAGTATTGCTAGCACAACACCAACCAAAAGAAGCAATGCTATGCAACAGCAACATTTTGATTGACCTGCTAGTGGTCACACAACACCGGTATCCACCATGATAATTGTATGCACTTCAAACTCCTTTTAGGGTAAGAGAGAAACATGACAAAGTATTTCAGATACTTTTATTCTTATTCAGATAAGGCATTTCAAGAAGACAATTTGTTGATGATGCATACTTCTTGAAGTGACTAAGATGATGTTCAGTTTAGATACAAAATAAATCCATTCCATGTTTTTTTTTACCATCAAGCAAAGGAGATAAGGCTACGCTTGGATGATTCTATTTTAATTTGCACATTTTTAGAAATGTTTGTGCATTGTTTGAGGATAATTAATTTCAATTCTTCTCCCAACTTGAAATGTTACACTAGGATAAGTTTTAAGATGGTAAATTTGTGCTTAAGGTGTTTTATAATTTTGGGGAATTTCTTTTTCCAAGCAAAGCATGTCATATTAGCTTGCAGAAAAATGGGAATTAAATATTTATAGAGTAATCATTCCATTTTTCACTGGCACATGTTCATGGATACATCAACCACTGCGATTGCCGACATTGGTGCAGCATTAATGTGGGACAAGTATAACAATTACAACATGAGTATGCATGCTACATTACCCAACATTAGGTATACAATAGTGGTGAATCCCTGATTATGCAACACCAATAGCAGAATTACTCTGGAAAGAAGACCAAGAAAGCGAAGAATCATGAGACCAAAATGTAGCAGTTTTTATATAAGCTAATGTACTGTCAAGCAAATGAACCTTCAGAGTGAATATTAAGAGGTAAGAAAATAGATTTAGAATGATATGTTACTTGGAAAGTGTTTGGTTGAGCGATGTCCATAAGATGCCACTGGTAAGATATTGTATGCAAAAGATATCAAAAGGGTAATAATAAGAGATAGACAAAAAAGAATTCATTTGATGTAGAAGAATATGGTCAGTTGCATAATAGGCTTCACCACGAGTCCAAAACTGGCACAAAACTTTATATAAATACCAAATAAATTTGAACGCATCCCTTATGTGCACATGATTTAAATACCGACAATTCCTCAAGGTTGCTTAATTTTACCTTTTGCATTACATGCTAATTGTACATGTAGATATGCAGTTTATTATTATGTGTATGAAAGCAATATGGTTGAATTACATGCTGGTAACACCAATAGTTTTATGAAGCCTTCATCCATATATACATACCAGAAAGTATATAATCATCCTTCTTGAAGTGCTTGCTGCATACCTTCATGTGCCTTGATGCTTTCTTGCCCATTTTTAAAATGTTGTGCCACTTTTTTGAAAGTAACTTATCTCTCGGGAAGCGATGGAAGCTGACTTCAGGTTCCCTCCTGTGCAATGATTTGCATTGTGGAACACAACAATATGTATTGGACTTGCTCACCTTATCCACTTGATTCATCATGTTCACAGCTTTGCAAGAGCCCTCACACTCTCAAATTTCAAGGACCCGAAATAGTATGAGTTACAAGGACCCGAAATAGTATGTTTCTGATAGCGCGCCAGATTTGTCACACTTTTATCCCACCAACTGTAGTTCAACGTTTCTGCCGGCAGGCGGCAACCCTTTCGCCTTGAACGGTCAATGGAAACCCCCAATATTAGTTATGCATTGTTGCGGAAGCAAGGTGTTCCGATCCAGTGGATATTTGTAGGATTGACACACGGCCACGGTCAACTTTCTCCGTGAAGCCTGTACGGCAGGAGTTCAATTGAGCGACCCGACCTGACCCGATCCGACCTGACCTGACCCGATCCGACCTGACCTGACCCGATCCGACCCGATCCGACCCTGAGCGACCCGACCCGACCCGATCCGACCTGACCTGACCTGACCCGACCCGACCCGATCCGATCCGATCCGGTTCGATCAGACCCGAAACGACCTGACCAGACCAGACCCGACCCAACCAGACCAGACCAGACCCGACCCGACCTGACCCGACCCGACCCCACCCGACCCCACCCGACCCCACCCGACCCCACCCTATCCGACCCGATCCGGTCCGGCCCGGCCCGGCCCGGTCGTGACATTCTTGAAGCCTCAATAACTTGAAATAATAGAAATTGAGATGGGGAGAGACAGATAGTTGGGGCAGGGAATGAAGCAGGGAGAGGGAGATGAAAAGTAAGAGGGCAAGAAAGCCAAGAGTGTGGCTAGTTTCCACATCATCACCGACCGTCCATATTCAGACCTACTCAGCATCGGTTCTATTGGATAGAGCATTTTCGTTGAAAGAAACTGTAGTATTCTGCCAGAGTATCGTCAAAGATGTTGAATCAACCCTCCAGCTTCAGTGTTCAAACTGGGATGGCTGAAGTGTGAAGTGAAGTGGGAAGGCGTTCGAGTCTGGAGGTTGAGCGTGGTGCCAGTGTAGGGCCACGGTTCCCCTCCTCGCTGTCGCGACTCCGACTCGACCGGCTGCCGTGTTGGCCACCGAGCAGCTCAGATGGGAAGCCAACAGCTCGCACGCTTCCGCCGCCGTACGCTCCTACAGATCTGACCCGGGCCGCCGGTCCGCCGAGCCGACCTGGCCTCAGGAGCGCTGCACCGGCCGCCCTAATGATCCCCGCCTAACGACTCTCGTCTCCGGCCGATGAGTAACACCGTCACAGATCTCCTTAACGGCTGTTGTTGTCGGCAGATAACGGACGCGTCATTAAGGCCGTTAACGCCCACCAGAAGGAGGTGGCGCCCGTGGTGATAGAGGAGATCCAGGTGTTCGCCGCCGACGCCGCCGTTAAGGGGTGAGTGGGTGGCCCGCGGGCAAACTATCCGGGCGATAAATCGCCGTGAAAAAAACGTGAACTCAATGGTGCGCGTGCATTCGTGCATGCTCTGGCATGCACGAATTCATTAACCGTTTTCAGAAATTATCATCAATGGCACTGTTGAGTGTATTAGGAGTGGTAATGCTATGAGAGGAGCGCGATGCCATAATTCATGCCGGAGGTAAGAGCACAGGTAAAAGGTAAGAGGTAAGGTGTTATGTATTCGAACAATGACGTATGTCAGCACCACCATTGGATAATATGGCTCGCTTGTTGTAGTGCTCGTTGGAGGAGCCTAGGGGCTGACATAGAAACTAATGTGCAGGAATACCACCCAGCATGGCTCATGGTGGTGCTCGTGATGTTTTGACCATGTCCATGTTGTGCATGTTCTAACTGCATGCTTCATTCTGTCATGGCCCAGGGTTTTTCGCAAATTTAATAAATCCGGAACTTCGCCAGTGAGTAATGTAGGAAGTAAATATGAATGGTAATGAGTGGATTTGGATGGTTTTCTCTTCAGAGCCATTATTATAATTGATTGCCACACATTGAGTACAATTATTTGTGTGTGGAGTCCAAACGACTACTTTCACACATAAAAATGTATGTACTGGACCCTGTATAACCTACCATAGCGTCATCGATATCTCTGCTGCTTCTTTTGGGCAAAGTTGTGATTATCTTCGGACCTCAGCTGGTCTTGTATGTGCCTAACCACAACGGTGGCATTGGGCGCGTTGGAGCATTTTCGTGTGGTGAAAAATGGTCTATGAAGAAAATTAAGTCCGGGCTTTGTCAAAGGGAAAATGGAAGGCATTAAATAAACTAAGTCAGATTACACAGCTGCAGTGCCAGCTACATTTCATGTAAGAGCTAGCGGCCCACCGATGCACTCGTGGTATCCCGCCGTCCCAATCTGCAACCAACGTTAAAAAATATGGCGGCCCAAGGCAATTTCCTGGAAGCTCGCCTGCAGTCCGAACTGAAGCCCCTGCCAGCCCCATGTGGGACAGCCCGAAAAATGTCACCATTCACGCGAAATGCCACGGTGTGTTTTATCGGCGATTTCATTGGCTACGGACGATAAGCTCATCCACGCAGATTATCCATACTGACTGCATGCATCTTGAGCAAGCTCTTTTCTTCCTTCTGTGTTTATTGTTTGGTTCTGGCCGGAGGGTCGGGCCACCGGCTCCCCCTGGCTGCGCCCCTGTCCCTCGACGTCGGATGTGTACGTGCACGAGATGCGCGCAGCAAGGTGCATTGCACAGGCCTGGCCAGGTGCCCCCTGGTGTGGTCTCTGTCCGCAGGGCTGACGCACGACCTGCGACGCTCCGAGTCTGGCAGTGCCGGGAATCCCTCGGGGCTGGCGCTCCGGCGTCTCCCATCGTAATTACGCGTCTAAAAGTCGACCGGTTTAATTCGTCGAACTGTGGGAGCTGTG
Source organism: Imbricaverruca yamaguchii (assembly GCA_034440575.1). NCBI lineage: Eukaryota > Metazoa > Arthropoda > Thecostraca > Neoverrucidae > Imbricaverruca > Imbricaverruca yamaguchii. The sequence continues at coordinate 95,484 of JAOTOL010001625.1, forward strand.
ACGGGCAGTGGGAGCTGTGACGGGCAGCGGGAGCTGCGACGGGCAGTGGAAGCTGCGCCGGGCAGTGGGAACTGTGACGGGCAGTGGGAGCTGCGACGGGCACCAGGAGCTGTGACGGGTAGTGGGAGCTGGGACGGGCAATGGGAGCTGTGACGGGCAGTGGGAGCTGCGGCCTGTGGAAGCTAGGATGGGCAGTGGGAGTTGTGACGGACAGTGGAAGCTAGGATGGGCAGTGGGGGCTGTGACGGGCAGTGGGAGCTGTGACGGGCAATGAAGGCGACGTCAAGCAGCGAGGTTTGTCCGATTTTTTAGTTGTGATTTGCGTCATCGGATTTGTCTCGCAGGAATAAATCGGCCGAGCGACATTTGGCTCTTGCGTCTGTGGAGGCCGTCGTGAACTGCTAGAAAACTGAACTGCACTGAACTGAAATTGATAAACACTGGGAGCGGTTTTGAGTCGGTGTCCTCTGTGAAGTTGGTGCTATGATTTGTGTGATTCGGGTGCTGTCTGTCTGAATATCAGACAGCTAGTATGTGTTTCCTTTCAGTCGAATTCACTCGCAGGACAATTAAACGCGTAGTGTACATGATGCGGACGGTTTGGTGCCGATTTCAACACCACTTGACCAGTTTTTAATCGGCCTTCGCTGTAGTGTTCCATTCAAATAATCCCCAGGCTAGTAAGTATTAGCGCCGCCTGCTCAGGAGTTGGACGATTGCAGGCTCAGTTTCCGGCAGCGTGCGCCACATCTGTCCCACGGAGCCCCGCTCAAGTCGGCCGCGCCACGTTTGTCCCACGGAACACCACACAAGTTGGCTGCGCCACGTTTGTCCCACGGAACACCAAACAAGTTGGCCGCTTTTGGTGCGTTTTTGGCGCGTTTTTCGTTCGGAAGTTTCGTGCAACGCATTTAAGCTCGCCGTTCTTGAATTAACTTCAGCTAAAAGAACAGCGAGCGGACCACACTGTTGTGTGATTAGTGCTGCGGACACCGAATCGACGCCTGCGCTCTGTTGTTTGTTTAGCCTCTGGTGTGTGTGTGTGTGTGTGTGTGTGTGTGTGTGTGTGTGTGTGTGTGTGTGTGTGTGTGTGTGTGTGTGTGTGTGTGTGTGTGTGTGTGTGTGTGTGTGTGTGTGTGTGTGTGCGTGTGCGTGTGCGTGTGCGTGTGCGTGTGCGTGTGCGTGTGCGTGTGCGTGTGCGTGTGCGTGTGCGTGTGCGTGTGCGTGTGCGTGTGCGTGTGCGTGTGCGTGTGCGTGTGCGTGTGCGTGTGCGTGTGCGTGTGCGTGTGCGTGTGCGTGTGCGTGTGCGTGTGCGTGTGCGTGTGCGTGTGCGTGTGCGTGTGCGTGTGCGTGTGCGTGTGCGTGTGCGTGTGCGTGTGCGTGTGCGTGTGTGTGTGTGTGTGTGTGTGTGTGTGTGTGTGTGTGTGTGCGTGTGTGTGTGTGTGTGTTGAGCTGCCGACATTGAGACATTGCATACAGCGCTGCGTTCACGTGGCGAGAAAAGGCACGCTTAAATTCCTCCCGGCGATATGCATTCAGGGTTTTAATTTCCCGTATGTTGTGTACGCGCCAGCAGCTGCTTGGTCTGATTTGGCTTGCGATCTGACGACAGCTGCAAAACGTGTTTGCAAGTCGTATCGGCATTCAGAATGGATGTTTTGTTGTATGGTCGTCCGTCGCTCCTGGCAGGCAGCGAGCTGCTGAGCCGTGGCCATGGTTGTTGTCAGATACCCCCCATCCCCCCCCCCCCCCCACGCCTTCGAAAATGTCGACGTTAACCTTTTGCGGCGCTTCATAGAGTTATGCAATGGAGAGGGGGAGGGGCTGCGGACCAGGGTGAATTTCCGCGCTGAAATCTTGTGGATCGCAATAGATCCTTTTCCAACACAAGACAACACTGTATGACCGAAGCAGTCGAAGCGCCCCTAAGCCCAAAGAACCAACCAACAAAAGACAGCAAGGAGTTGTGTCTCCGGAAATAGCATACATGCACAGATCCCCGTTGAGAGGAACGTATTTTTCGTTCTTCAAATATCTAAACTTTCATGTCGACACCGAATCCAGCTCTCCCAGTTGGAACATGAAAAAGTACGAAAAGGTACTACCCTATCCATCTCGCATCCATATCGAACAAGTGCATTAATGGCATGCCATGCCATCATCAAGCCGTTTAACCATGGTAACCGTTACCCATTTTCAAACCTCTAAGGAGTACTTTAGTTAGTTGATTCCGAGGTACGGGATGTGCTCTGGGTATTCCCAACAGGAGTATAACGTGTTTCCGAAACAGTCTGGGGGACGAGTAGTCTAGGGGTAAGTTGCCCGTCTCACAATCGAAAAATTGCTTGTTCGAGCCTCACCTGTCGCTACTCTTCGCCCGCAACCAATCGGCGTGAGAGATTGGCGACGCTTCATGACTGAACGGTCGACGTGCCGCAAAACCAATAACCACCGATCAGTCTGTTCCCCTCGACCCTGGCATTTGCAGGAGCCTGGCGCGTGACAAACACACGGGGGCGTGTGTTTGTCACGTATTGCCGTGCCGCAGACTACACACCAGTGGTGTCGGTGAGGGTCTGACCCGTGACCCGTGCCGCAGGCTACACATCAGTGGTATCGTCAGCCCCGTCTGACCCCTGTGCCATTCCGCAGGCTACACATCAGCGTGGTCGGCGAGGGTCTGACCCGTGACCCGTGCCGCAGGCTACACACCAGTGGGGTCGGCGAGGGTCTGACCCGTGTCTCCCGTGTCGCAGGCTACACATCAGTGGTATCGTCAGCCCCGTCTGACCCGTTACCCGTGTCGCAGGCTACACATCAGCGTGTTCGGCGAGGGTCTGACCCGTGTCTCCCGTGTCGCAGACTACACATCAGCGGGGTCGGCGAGGGTCTGACCCGTGACCCGTGCCGCAGGCTACACACCAGCGTGTTCGGCGAGGGTCTGACCCGTCTCCCGTGCCGCAGACTACACATCAGCGGGGTCGGCGAGGCTCGCCTGGTGGTCAGCTCTGACTCGCAGGTCGTCAGTATACCGCTGCACCGCTGCTACACCGACAAAATCACCGTCTGCGGGTGAGTCGGGTCTGCGGTCGCACTCTCCAGCTGCTGCTCTGTCCGCACTCTCCAGCTGCTGCTGCTCCCGCACTCTCCAGCTGCTGCTGCTCCCGCACTCTCCAGCTGCTGCTGCTCCCGCACTCTCCAGCTGCTGCTGCTCCCGCACTCTCCAGCCGCTGCTGCTCCCGCACTCTCCAGCTGCTGCTGCTCCCGCACTCTCCAGCTGCTGCTGCTCCCGCACTCTCCAGCTGCTGCTGCTCGCTGCTGCTCCCGCACTCTCCAGCTGCTGCTGCTCCGCACTCCCAGTTTTCACTCTCCAGCTGCTGCTGCTCCCGCACTCTCCAGCTGCTGCTGCTCCCGCACTCTCCAGCCGCTGCTGCTCCCGCCCTCTCCAGCTGCTGCTCCCGCCCTCTCCAGCTGCTGCTCCCGCCCTCTCCAGCTGCTGCTCCCGCCCTCTCCAGCTGCTGCTCCCGCCCTCTCCAGCCGCTGCTCTCGCACTCTCCAGCCGCTGCTCCCGCCCTCTCCAGCCGCTGCTCCCGCCCTCTCCAGCTGCTGCTCCCGCCCTCTCCAGCTGCTGCTCCCGCCCTCTCCAGCTGCTGCTCCCGCCCTCTCCAGCTGCTGCTCCCGCCCTCTCCAGCCGCTGCTCTCGCACTCTCCGAACTTGCCGAGGAAGGGCCGTGCTGGAAACATGGATGCGTTTCTCTTGTCGCTGTCCAGAAAGCTACCAATTCAGAGAAGCGTGAACTCTTGTTGACATTGAGACTCGTGGTGGTGTATTACAAGGCAGGGCGGGCAGGGTGCGGTGAATGTCCAGGGTGGACTATTAGATGTCGGTGGAGTTGAGGTATGTGTAGCGTTTTGATCAGTCTCGGACATTGTAGCTCGCGTTGGGACGTACTCGTGCCGGGTATGGCGTGCCGGGGGAGGGGGTGGGCAGGGGAAGGTGCCGGAATTCTCCAGACGCCTGTTGAGTCGCCCAGGTGCGTGTTAATCAGCGGTGGTGGTGGTGGCATTGGATTATGCATTAGAGACCTGTTAGCCTTTGGGCCGACAGCCCGGCGGTATTCAGCGGCACTGGCAGGCCCCTGTCCCCTCCCCTGTCCCCTTGACCCCTGGGGGTCGCCTCGCTGACCCACAGGTCAAGCTGTGGTTCAGAGGTACACTCTCCCCGAGACTGGGGGGGGGGGAGTTATCGCTGTGGACAGTTGCACTATCGACTGAGTCAATGTTCGCCATTGTCGTGCGTCATGGTACTCGTTGAAAATCCTGCGCCCTATTGGTGTGGATAATTGCGACCCAACTTCAATCGTAACTTACAGACATAGGCATGTGATCTTCGACAATTCGAAACAGTTTAATGTATGCACGGTGTTGCTCATGTTCTGCTGAACTACTCACACGAGCCGGCTAAATACCTGACCCTCAACGGGAACTCGGAGACTTTTAAGTAGTTGCGTGAACAATTGCAGTAACTTTCGTCGCAGATAATTTGTTGGAAATTCTTCTCTGGTGATGCTCGCAATTCTAAATATTTCGACTACGTTTCCGCCACAATATTTCTTATATCGTCCTACCCGCACGTTGTACGCAAGATTTTCGTCGTGCCATGGCATGGATATCCCTTAAAATTCATACGCTACTCACAGAACTGGGCTATGCTCCTCATTTCCTATGAACCATTTCAATTTCATTGCATTAAAGCGAGAACGTCAATAGCAGCGGATTTCGGCTCAGTGTCGCTGGTTCTGTCGGTGGTGCCCGGAAATAAGAGCTTACAATGCATATAGATCAACTGTTTAGTCAAATCTTCCCCGTTGGCCATTCGTAGTGTTCGGGCATTATGTGCATGCTAACTGACTGATGAGCTTTAATTATGATTAGGTCTGCCAATGGGGGTAGCTGTGTGATTATGCCATCCCTAAGGGGCCTCTGTGCACATCTGCCGTCCCTCAGGGACCCTGAATCGTCTCTATCAACCGTCAGGAATCTTGGTGTGCCTCCACCATCGCTCCCCAGAGGCCCTAACGCACCTTTGTACCGTCCCCTAGGGACTGTGAAATATTCATGCCGTACGTCGGCAAGCCTGACGCACTTATGCCGTCGTCCAGAGTGTGGCGCTGCAGGACCTCTAATGATGGATCGTGACGTGTCTGCGCCCTTCCCCAGGGAGTGTGTGGCGCCGCAGGACTCTAATGAGGGGTCGTGACGCATCTGCGCCCTTCCCCAGGGAGTGTGTGGCGCTGCAGGACTCTAATGAGGGGTCGTGACGCATCTGCGCCCTTCCCCAGGGGGTGTGTGGCGCCGCAGGACTCTAATGAGGGGTCGTGACGTGTCTGCGCCCTTCCCCAGGGAGTGTGTGGCGCCGCAGGACTCTAATGATGGATCGTGACGTGTCTGCGCCCTTCCCCAGGGAGTGTGTGGCGCCGCAGGACTCTAATGAGGGGTCGTGACGCATCTGCGCCCTTCCCCAGGGAGTGTGTGGCGCTGCAGGACTCTAATGAGGGGTCGTGACGCATCTGCGCCCTTCCCCAGGGAGTGTGTGGCGCCGCAGGACTCTAATGAGGGGTCGTGACGTGTCTGCGCCCTTCCCCAGGGAGTGTGTGGCGCCGCAGGACCTCTAATGAGGGATCGTGACGTGTCTCCTTCCCAGGGAGTGTGTGGCGCCGCAGGACTCTAATGAGGGGTCGTGACGCATCTGCGCCCTTCCCCAGGGAGTGTGTGGCGCTGCAGGACTCTAATGAGGGGTCGTGACGCATCTGCGCCCTTCCCCAGGGAGTGTGTGGCGCTGCAGGACCCCTACTGCGCGTGGAACTTGCGCCGCAAGCGTTGCACGCACATGGACCGACAGCGCTACCCCGGACCGGAGTACGTGCAGAACGTGCGCGAGGGAGCGTCCCGGCAGTGCCCCGAGGGTAAGTGGTGGAGTGATCATGCAGTGCCCCGAGGGTAAGTGGTGGAGTGATCATGCAGTGCCCCGAGGGTAAGTGGTGGAGTGATCATGCAGTGCCCCGAGGGTAAGTGGTGGAGTGATCATGCAGTGCCCCGAGGGTAAGTAGTGGAGTGATCATGCCGTGCCCCGAGGGTAAGTGGTTGAGTGATCATGCCGTGCCCCGAGGGTAAGTGGTGGAGTGATCATGCCGTGCCCCGAGGGTAAGTGGTGGAGTGATCATGCAGTGCCCCGAGGGTAAGTGGTGGAGTGATCATGCCGTGCCCCGAGGGTAAGTGGTGGAGTGATCATGCCGTGCCCCGAGGGTAAGTGGTGGAGTGATCATGCCGTGCCCCGAGGGTAAGTGGTGGAGTGATCATGCCGTGCCCCGAGGGTAAGTGGTGGAGTGATCATGCAGTGCCCCGAGGGTAAGTGGTGGAGTGATCATGCCGTGCCCCGAGGGTAAGTGGTGGAGTGATCATGCAGTGCCCCGAGGGTAAGTGGTGGAGTGATCATGCAGTGCCCCGAGGGTAAGTGGTGGAGTGATCATGCAGTGCCCCGAGGGTAAGTGGTGGAGTGATCATGCAGTGCCCCGAGGGTAAGTGGTGGAGTGATCATGCAGTGCCCCGAGGGTGAGTGGTGGAGTGATCATGCAGTGCCCGGAGGGTGAGTGGTGGAGTGATCATGCAGTGCCCCGAGGGTAAGTGGTGGAGTGATCATGCCGTGCCCCGAGGGTAAGTGGTGGAGTGATCATGCCGTGCCCCGAGGGTAAGTGGTGGAGTGATCATGCCGTGCCCCGAGGGTAAGTGGTGGAGTGATCATGCCGTGCCCCGAGGATAAGTGGTTGAGTGATCATGCAGTGCCCGGAGGGTGAGTGGTGGAGTAGCCCTGCAGTGCCCGAAGGGTGAGTGGTGGAGTGATCATGCCGTGCCCCGAGGGTAAGTGGTGGAGTGATCATGCAGTGCCCGGAGGTTGAGTGGTGGAGTGGCCCGGCAGTGCCCGGAGCGTAAGCGACGCGACCACCCACAGATCTCGTGACTGGAATTGCTGCTTCAGTATCAAGTATATCATCATCATCATTCGCCTTTATCGTCTCATTAAAAAGATAGATGTCACATCATTGCTGCGCCAACTCCCTGCATAAATTGTGCTCAGTCGTGTGTGTGTGCGTAGTAGCGATTAAAGCTCAGAGAATGACCGTCATACTAACTGCGGGCTGTACTGCTAACCTTGGGAAATGATAATCTGAGCCTGGGGCGTCGCATGGGAAGTGGTAGGACGGAGACGGTGGAAGTCGGCTCTGTCTCAACAGAAGAATCCCAGCAACATCACCAAGGTCACCAGCATCAGCGAGTCAAGCTGAAGTCTCAGCTGACGCGCGGTATTGCCGGCCGTTCGTCCGCAGCTGTCTCATTTCCCGTCGCTTCGTCTTTCCGGCGTCGTTTGTGAGACGTCGTTTGTCTCGCCGTATGGTCTTCCACGGTGAAGAATCTCATATTGGTTCAATCTGGCATTGGCTTCCCGCCATTTTGTCTTGCGGCGTCCATTGATCCGCTGCATCGTTTTCCACCGTATCGCGCCGCGTCAATTTGTCTTCCATCGTATCTTGCCGCATCGTCTGTCCAGTCTCCACCGGACTGCCCCTAGTTCTATCGTCTCCCGCCAGTTGGTATGCGGCCAAACGCGCCGCGAAATCATCTCCCGCCAAACCATCTCCCGCCAAATCATTTCCCGCCAAATCACCTCCCGCCAATGTTCCACCACATCGAGAGCCCGGTGGTGGCTGCATCAGGAGGTTCCCTCCCGTTGCAGATGCAGCTGCAACGCCCAACATCCGTGTTGACAGCTGTGTCAGAAGGGTCCCTTCCGCTCCTGCTGCAGCTTCAGTTGCAGCTGCAGCTGCAGCAGTGGCGGGCACCCACTCGGAGCTGACCGACTCCATCCGGCGGCAACTCGACACCGCCCAAGTCGACATTAGCATACAAATTTGTTCGATCTGTACTCAGACTGCGTCGACGTCGACGTCGACGCGGCCGGGCACGCTGAAATAAACTAGCCACGCGCTCTGCATAGAATGCGGCGCCGGAAATGAAGATGTCGATCGGGAGCTGTCCATCTGCGTATTTGCATTTTGATGGTGGTCGGCGGCCGGGTCCGACACGTCGGTAAAATCTGCACCCTCGGCAGCGTCGGCAGCGTCGGCAGCGTCGGCAGCCGCAGCTTTATTTCGGGTTGGAGATCATGGGGACGGGTAGCAAGGGGTACGTTGCCCGTCTCACAATCGAAAGATTGTGGGTTCGAGTCTCACCTGTCCCTACTCTTCGGCCGCGACCAATCTGCGTGAGAGATTGGCGACGATGCATGGCTCAACGGTCGACGTATAGTAAGACCAATAGCTGCCACTGGGTTGGAGATCATCAGTGGCGGGTACGTGATGACCAGCAGCAGATCCAGGATTCGGCCAAGTGGGGAGTGCATCCGAGGTTTCGGTTCACTTTGACTGTGGTACCCCTTCTCTCGCTGAGAGAGCCCATTAGATGTTTTGCTTGGCAGGATGAGAGGTGTAGGTGTGCGCTGTATTGGCTGTGTTACATGTAGCATCGTACAATAGCCGATGTTCGTCTTCGTCTGTTTTGTGGTACCGAGACCTTTTGCAGCGTATATTTTGTGATCACTTAAAGCTGGCTGAGGAGGATTAATCGTCTTAGCGTGATACTGGTGGAAAATGTGTCACCACAATCAATATGTGGATACGTTTTGCGACCCTTGTGCCTGTGCAACCAATCAACCGATTTCATTGATTCAAACGGCAATCGAAAGCTCAGCAAGTTCTCTTGAGGTAAGTTACCGTGTTGACCTAGAGGTAACTGCTAACGTTGAAGGCTCCTCAAATGAAAATATATCGGCCTCAGACCTCAGAAATGAAAGGAATATTTCAATCCCCACGTTTGATACTAAGAATGGTAAACTTCAGCCCTTCTGGAGACATTCAGTTGCTGGCAAGAAATATCACGGCCCAACAAAATAGTAACTCGTGACGATTTCTCGGTGCAGAATATAGTACTTGCACGGTGTAAATAACGTCTTCCGAGGCTAAAAGAAAGAAAATTGGCCTTTGCATCTGCTATCGAGCAGTATATGTCTCTACATCTACATTAGTTGTACATCTATGTAAGCATCCGTTGAATATGAATGCATGGCAGCTAAAAGACCTTGTTTGTTCGAGCCACGCCCGAGTTGAAATCCAGACCTAATTAAGCCAGCAAAGAAAAAACATCACTAACGCCGAGTGCCACTTGGAATGGAATCTGCATTACTTTCGGAAGGTATGTTTTCAGCGGAGCATGGCGATAGATATGGCTAATAAGTTATACAGGGCGTGTATGACACTCTGGGCCTTCTCCGTCGGCTGAGAGGCCTTTTTAGCTGCCCAGGCAGGCCGGAGACCTCTGTAAAAATCGTCCCCCTGCGTTTGGCCTGGGGCTTGTTCTGTTCTGACACCTCCGTCGTCTCTGGGGCCCTTCATATCGGCTCGGAGCCTAAGACAGCTCAGGGTCTCCATCGGTGGCTGGGATTCCTCATTGTCGACTCAGAAGCCCACTCCATCGACTCACAGGTCCTCCTCGTTGACTCGTGGGCCCTCTCCATGGGCCGGAGTCATCTGCGGCCCGAGGCCCTTCCAGCGACCGTTGTTCCATTCGTTGGCCTGGAAGCCCTTCACGTTGGCCCAGCCCGGGGCCCGAAGCGTCTCCACGTGGGAGCTCTGTTGGCTCGGAGACCGTCTTCATCGACCCGGAACCATCTCCAGCTAAGCCCAGAACCACCCTCGTCGGTTCAGTGGCCCTTCACGTTGGCCCAAAAGCCCCTTACCGGTCGTCCGGGGCCCCCTGGAGCACCAAATGTCTTGTGTGCTTCGTCCTTGGATTCAAAATGATAATTCGTCCCTGCGTTGAAACACGTGTTCTACGCCCCGTTTGGGCCCAGTGTGGTCAGATGGATGCGGCGGTGGCATGGCTCTATGCGCCGAACGTCGGCCGCCGACATCGATGATCCGTGTCGATGGGTCGGGCCGAGATTCCGTCGGGCCGAGATTGTACTATCCCGCCACACGGCAGAGGATACTGGGCGGTGTGCTATCCCGCAACACGGCAGAGGCTACTGGCCGCTGTGCTATCCCGCAACACGGCAGAGGCTACTGGTCGGTGTGCTATCCCGCCACACGGCAGAGGCTACTGGCCGGTGTGCTATCCCGCCACACGGCAGAGGATACTGGCCGGTGTGCTATCCTGCCACACGGCAGAGGATACTGGCCGGTGTGCTATCCCGCCACACGGCAGAGGATACTGGCCGGTGTTGCTACCGGATCAGCCGCTATGGAGGAGTGAATGTTGTACCCTCGAGTGTGTGTGTGTGTGTGTGTGTGTGTGTGTGTGTGTGTGTGTGTGTGCGTGTGCGTGGCGTGCGTGCGTGCGTGCGTGCGTGTGTGTGTGTGTGTGTGTGTGTGTGTGTGCGTGCGCGTGCGTGCGTGCGTGCGTGCGCGTGCGTGCGTGCGTGCGTGCGTGCGTGCGTGCGTGCGCGTGTGTGTGTGTGTGTGTGTGTGTGTGTGTGTGTGTGTGTGTGTGTGTGTGTGTGTGTGTGTGTGTGCGTGTCTGTGTGTCTGTGTGTATGTGTGCGTGCGTGCGTGCGTGCGTGTGTGTGTGTGTGTGTGTGTGTGTGCGTGTGTACGCTGGAGGGTGTACCGAGAGGTGTGCGTCTGCGGCAGATGCGCCCACCAGGAGAGAGCCGGGCCGGGACGTCAAGTCTCTGGCCGGTGTGTTCGGCGCCGACCAGCCGCTGTCTTTCCAGTCGGAGCGAGGTCAGCGCAGGCGCGACCGGCCCACCTCGGGTCATCCGGCCGACGGACGGGGTCAAGGTCAGTGTCGCACCACCTCAGACCACCCTGCAGACGGCTGGGTCAGGTCGGCGCGATATCACTGCCTCGGGCCATCCGACCTGATGCGGCCAGGTCAGGCTCAAGGTCGACCTGTGTCAGGTCTCCAGGCAGACAGATGGTGGGGGAGGCGGGGCTAAGATCAGTGTCATGTGTAGCCTTGCCGCACCCTCATGTGGAGAGAGCGCTTGGCGCTGTTCACAGCGAGACTGTCGTTCAGACTGTTCACAGCGGGACGTCCCACTCTTCAGGGTGGCAATGGTTCTCCGTCCCCCATCGGTGGCTCGGTGGTGCCCCCAGTCAGTGATGATGGGTGGCGAGTGGCCCCTCTCTCTCTCTCTCTCTCTCTCTCTCTCTCTCTCTCTCTCTCTCTCTCTCTCCGCGTCTCCGCAATGTCTCGTGCCCCCACGTCGTCTCTCAAGTGTCTCGTGTCAGCACGTCGTCTCCCCAGTGTCTCGTGACATCTAGTTATCTCTCCAGTGTTCGGTGTCCGTGACCGTGACGGTGTCCGTGGCCGTTACGTGACGGTGTCCGTCTCTCCAGTGTTCGTGACATCTTGAACAGATAACGTCGTTTCATTTGCTGGTGACTATCTTCTTTCCCCAGTGTCCGATGACAAATCGTCTCCCTAGAGTACTGCAATCCCATCTTGTCTTCCCAGTGTCTCGCGACCTTACTGTGCCTCCGCAGTGTTTCGCGACATCGCCATGACCCTGGTTTGGATGATTCGCTGTGACGTCACCCAGTGTCGCCGGTGTCTGGATGCCGCTACATTCTCCTCATTGTCCTGCGATCATTCCCGACCCCCCGGTGACCTGTCCCTCCTCTGTCAGGTTCCGACCACCTGACCTCCAGACTCCCGGTGACCTGTCCCTCCTCTGTCAGGTCCCGACCTCCTGACCTGACCCCCAGTGACCTGTTCCTCCTCTGTCATGTTCCAACCACCTGACCTCCAGACTCCCGGTGACCTGTCCTTCCTCGGTCAGGTCCCGACCTCCTGACCTGACCCCCAGTGACCTGTTCCTCCTCGGTCAGGCCCCGACCACCTGACTTCCCAACTCCCAGTGACCTGTCCCTCCTCGGCCAGGTCCCGACCGCTCGGAGACCGTCTCGGACGAGCTGTTTACCGCCGAGACGCTGGCCGTTGCCGTGGCGACGACGGCGATCGCGGCGCTGGTGCTGGGCTTCGCGGCTGGCCACTGCTGCGCGCGCCGCTGCCACAAGGACGACGCCAACATGCCGTACGCCGACACCGACTACACCTACTTCGACCAGCGGCAGAACGTCAACACCAGGTGTGGACACTGGCAGCTCGCCAGCCCGGTGCTGACGGTCCCCTCACAGCCCGTCATGGCCAGCATACCGCACTGCTGGTCCCATCACAGCCCGTCATGGTCAGCATACCGCACTGCTGGTCCCATCACAGCCCGTCATGGCTAGCATACCGCACTGCTGGTCCCCTCACAGCCCGTCATGGCCAGCATACCGCACTGCTGGTCCCCTCACAGTCCGTCATGGTCAACATACCGCACTGCTGGTCCCATCACAGCCCGTCATGGTCAACATACCGCACTGCTGGTCCCCTCACAGCCCGTCATGGCCAGCATACCGCACTGCTGGTCCCCTCACAGCCCGTCATGGTCAGCATACCGCTCACAGCCCGTCATGGTCAGCATACCGCTCACAGACGGTCCACTCACAGCCCGCCATAGCCTACATACCGTTCACAGACCGCACGGTCCTCTCCTGGTCCACCCACAACCCTCACAGTCCGCCAATGTTCCGTCCATTGTCCGTTCACGGTCCGCTCACAGGCCGGCAGTCCTGCAGTGACGTAATATGACGCGACTAGCTGGTGACGCGTGACGTCACGAGACGTGATGCCGCAGTGACGGGCTCCTGTTGGTGGGAGCGGGTCGTGGTCGTGATGCGGTGTGACGTTATCGCTATGATGTGTGGCAGCGCTGTGATGGTGCCATCGCTGGGCCGTTAGACGCGTCTTCGGTGTGGCGTGACGTCATCAGTATGTGACAGCATGACATGACGACAGTGTAGCTGGGAGGATCATTGCTGGCGCTGTATTATACTGTGGTGTGCACTGTGCACTTCGAGTTACTAAAACCCGAGACGTTGACATGGAACCCATTGAGTTGGTATTTCTAATGGCTTCAAGTCATTCGGTAAGTACTAGCGATGCTCAATGTTACTGAGAAGTGTAATTGATTGTTGGCTTTGTGAACTTAGCCAAGTTAGGTAACCCAGTGGCCTGTGACGTCAGGCGCCGATGCGAGTGGCGGTGTCCGGCATACTGAGCCACTTCACTAAAGACGTGGTGCGCTGCGATCTTAGCCGACTGGTGGAGCAGCGTGCTTCTCTGTGGCTCGCCTGGTGACCTGGTGACCTGGTGACCTGGTGTGTCGCGTCGTGACTGACCCGGACGGCGGCAGGCTGGCGCACGACCCCACCCTGCTGGGCGAGGAGGTGACCTACTCGGAGCCGGTGTTGATCCCCACCAACAGCGTGGTGGGCACGCTGAAGAAGAACCAGACGGACGGCACACTACCGCTGCAGTACTCAGGTGTGTGTCCAACTGGACCGGACCGGACAGGGTCCCGGGCAGGTGTGTGTCGGACCGGACAGGGTCCGGGGCAGGTGTGTGTCGGACCGGACAGGGTCCGGGGCAGGTGTGTGTCGGACCGGACAGGGTCTGGGTCAGGTGTGTGTCGGACCGGACAGGGTCTGAGTCAGGTGTGTGTCGGACCGGACAGGGTCCGGGGCAGGTGTGTGTCGGACCGGACAAGGTCCGGGCCAGGTGTGTGTAAGACCGGACACGGTCCGGGGCATGTGTGTGTCGGACCGGACAGGGTTTGAGTCAGGTGTGTGTCGGACTGGACAGGGTCTGTGTCAGGTGTGTGTCGGACTGGACAGGGTCCGGTGCAGGTGTGTGTCGGACCGGACATGGTCTGAGCCAGGTGTGTGTAAGACCGGACAGGGTCTGAGTCAGGTGTGTGTCGGACTGGACAGGGTCCGGGGCAGGTGTGTGTCGGACCGGACAGGGTCTGAGCAGGTGTGTGTCGGACCACAGGGTCTGGCAGGTGTGTGTCGGACGACAGGGTCGAGCAGGTGTGTTAACAGGGTCTGAGCCAGGTGTGTGTCGGACCGGACAGGGTCCGGGGCAGGTGTGTGTCTGACCGGACAAGGTCCGGGCCAGGTGTGTGTAAGACCGGACACGGTCCGGGGCATGTGTGTGTCGGACCGGACAGGGTTTGAGTCAGGTGTGTGTCGGACCGGACAGGGTCTGAGTCAGGTGTGTGTCGGACTGGACAGGGTCCGGGGCAGGTGTGTGTCGGACCGGACAGGGTCTGAGTCAGGTGTGTGTCGGACCGGACAGGGTCCGGGGCAGGTGTGTGTCTGACCGGACATGGTCCGGGGCAGGTGTGTGTCGGACCGGACAGGGTCTGAGCCAGGTGTGTGTCTGACCGGACATGGTCCGGGGCAGGTGTGTGTCGGACCGGACATGGTCCGGGGAAGGTGTGTGTCGGACCGGACATGGTCCGGGGAAGGTGTGTGTCGGACTGGACAGGGTCTGAGTCAGGTTGTTGGTCGGCGGTGGTTGTTGACCTGATGTTTGTTTTCGTTTATGTTGGGCCGGATATTGGCAGGCTGATAAGTGGGTGGAGGTTTTTCCATTTCCGCTTTATGATTCAGGCTCGCAATGGAATGTCCATCGGGTTGACAAGATGGAAATGTGCCTTGTTTGGTGTGGTTCCACGGAGATGGAACAGGGTTTAATTCAGCTCTGTCCCAGACGGGACACTGATGGTCAGATCAGGAGGCGGGACAGCTTAGATTATGTGTATGAGAGACAGGAAAGTCTTGTGCAGATAAGTTGGAAGCCGGAAAGTCTGGGTCACATGTACGGACGACCGGACAATGTGACCCAGATCGGGAGGTGGGGCAGTCTGGGTCAAGTCAGGAGACGGGATAGCCGCTACGGCAGTCGGCACATGGCGAGCCAACGACCCATCACGTCCCACCATGTCCCGACACGTTCCATGACGTCCCATCCTGTCCCACCAGGTCCCACCATGTCCCGACACTCCCAGTGGTCGTCAAATCACTCGGCCAATAAACTCACAGTGAGTCGCCGCTCTTCAGCTTGCGCGTGACTGGTGTTTGGTGTCTTGGAGCACATGTGTGTCGCTCCCTGTGATAAGTGAATCACCGCAGCCAAATACCATGTAACACACAGCTTGAGCGCATCAGCGGTTGGTTCGTTTACGTTAATCATTTCAAGGCCTCGATGTTTTTTTCTCCTACCACTCGCTTCTCTACCTCTCCGCGTGTTGTGTACCTTTTATCAGCCTGTCCGCGCCATTCGCCTTTCCTCCCTGTATTGCGCTTGCTAATCACTTCACGTCGATTTCCAGGACTACGGTCGTCTTCGTTTGACATCCTTCCATACCCCATCACTTCAGGGGCTCATCGTGACTCGGGGATTCGGGGAGTTCTTCCTTACTGTTGCACGCCACCTATACTGATATGTGAAAATCTGCGTTTTCTCATTCTGCGTATTTTAGACACACCTCCGTCCTTGAACGTAGAAGTGAGGGTATCAAGGTGCGAGTGCTGATATTGTAACTGTGTCGTGCCGCTGACACACCCGACCGCTCTGTGACGAGGTAGATGTCTGGCCTGAGTGGCTACAGTTGGTGTTCCACCGACTCCCGCGGTTCTGAGCCAGTCTCCGTGGCGCTGCCCGTCCAGTACTATACACGGTCATGTCAGGTCACCACCTCTGAGCCCGCACTGTGACTGTGTCGTGCCGCTGACACACCTGACCGCTCTGTGACGAGGTAGATGTCTGGCCTGAGTGGCTACAGTTGGTGTTCCACCGACTCCCGCGGTTCTGAGCCAGTCTCCGTGGCGCTGCCCGTCCAGTACTATACACGGTCATGTCAGGTCACCACCTCTGAGCCCGCACTGTGACTGTGTCGTGCCGCTGACACACCCGACCGCTCTATGACGAGGTAGATGTCGGGCCTGAGTGGCTACAGTTGGTGTTCCACCGACTCCCGCGGTTCTGAGCCAGTCTCCGTGGCGCTGCCCGTCCAGTACTATACACGGTCATGTCAGGTCAGCACCTCTGAGCCCGCACTGTGACTGTGTCGTGCCGCTGACACACCCGACGGCTCTGTGACGAGGTAGATGTCGGGCCTGAGTGGCTACAGTTGGTGTTCCACCGACTCCCGCGGTTCTGAGCCAGTCTCCGTGGCGCTGCCCGTCCAGTACTATACACGGTCATGTCAGGTCACCACCTCTGAGCCCGCACTGTGACTGTGTCGTGCCGCTGACACACCCGACCGCTCTGTGACGAGGTAGATGTCGGGCCTGAGTGGCTACAGTTGGTGTTCCACCGACTCCCGCGGTTCTGAGCCAGTCTCCGTGGCGCTGCCCGTCCAGTACTATACACGGTCATGTCAGGTCACCACCTCTGAGCCCGCACTGTGCGAGACTGCTGACCGTACTCGCCCCTGACTCCACAGACAAGTACGAGGGTCCGATGCTGCCGCTGCGAGGTGACGTGTACGGCACCCACCGCCAGCTGAGAAGTCGTCCTCTTCAGCTGGACGATACAGGTGCGTAGCGCAGCATTGACCTGTTGCCTTCGCCCCGACCAAAGCGTAGCTCTAACCCACTGCTTAACCTTAGCTGTGGGGCGTAGTGTCGACCCATCCTAGCCATGGCCCGAGCCGTCGGGAGTAACACCAACACATCGCATTATCCCTGACCCTCGGGTGTAACACCGACCGGCGGGTGTAACTCGCCGACTACCGTAAGTCCCAGCTACGGCCGCATGCCTTGCTTGCGATCGAGACTCCGACCTTACTGGCTCTGTCTCTTATCTCCTGATTAACCCGATCTGCTGGTGTAACTTCGAACTACAGGTAAAACATACATAAGTGTGCTCCATGCATGGGTGTAACACATTTCGGGCTACTGTTACTGCAGCGACAGCATGACTGTTCAGCAATGGTGGAACATCGTAGGTGTAATTCATACCTACACTAACTATTGCTACTGTAGCGACAGCATAGCTATTTAGCACAGAATGCTGGCTGCGGAAGTAATTTCCAGCGATAGCACGATCACCATGAGATCCATTTGTGTTTGACAGCCTCATACGTGAAGAAGAGCATAGGTTCGTTTGCGACGCAATTCGGCTGATTGGTCATGGGGCGTCGCCAACTTCCCACGCCGATTGGTGACAGGTGCACTTGGTAGTTCTTTCTTGGTAATCCTGCCCTGGTAATCCTGCCTTGGTAACTCTGCCTTGGTAATCCTGCTTTGGTAGCCTACCTTGGTAATCCTGCCTTGGTAATCCTGTTTTGGTAATTCTGTAATCCTGTAGTCCACGATCTTGCAATTAAGAGTCGAACCCCACCAATGTTAAGCAGCTTATCCCATTGATCAACCATCCTTTCGCTGAAAACTTGTCGGCGTTTAACTGTCATACACCTTGACTCATCTAACCTGAATTGATAATCCCTGTGTGATATCCTAAGCAGAAGAGCATCCTCCAGACTGACACTATATCTAACCAGTGTGCTATCCTAAACATCTGAAGCGCATCACCTCTCAATCTCCTATACTTGGGTGAGTACTTATCCCATGTCACACGCCTTTCGCCATATTCTAAATTTCCTGTTCCACTGATCAGCCTAGGAGCCTTGCGCTGTAATTTTTGTAGCGTACATATGCATATCTACCACTCGACAAATGCATTGTTTTGCAGATTCTAAGTTGACAAGTTAGTGATAGTCGTGTAGTTGGTCACATGACCCCAAAAACTTTGAATTCGAGGTATGTATTTATGGGTCGGGGTTCCATAATTGCCTATGCAGCCCTCGCATGTGCGACCCCAAGTGGTGTTGCACACAGGCAATGTACATTGTTTTACAACTGGTTTGTTTTATATTGAGCACTGCTATTGGTGATTCTACTATTATAATTGCATCCACCTAGCTGAATTAATTAGCTTTTATGTTTTGTGGCTACTTCAAAACGCGGCTATGTTTCCTGGCATCCCGGTGCACGGCCTCTGTCGGCCGGTCGTATTCCCACGTGCTGTTGGCCCCCTCCCATCCGTGTTTGTTCTGGTGTAACGTACTAGTGTGAGGTGGTGACGTCTGGTCGTACTGCAGGGGTGTGACAACAGTACAAGGTGTAAGGAGGAAACTTTCTTCACCAACACCAACAAGGGTAGTAAGAACTACTGGAACCAGCTGCCAGAAAACATCGTCAGTAGCACCAGGATTGAACATACTTTAAAAACAGCATAGACAATCATTATAAGAATAGAGGGCTTGCTTTTCAGTATTACAGGGAGGGCTGATTGACAGATTTGGTGCAGCAACTGGTTCAGTATACAGAGTACAACCAAGAAGGGCCCTTGTGGCTCGTAGTCTGCACTAATCTTTTATGTCTTTATGTCTTTATGTCTGTATAACGTACTAGTGTGAGGTGGTGACGTACTAGTGTGAGGTGGTGACGTCTGGCTGTGCTGCAGGTCTGGGGGAGGAGCTACCGTTCCGGCGGGACACTACCGGCCGGCACGAGCCTCCCGGCGATGGATACGCCACCACGCGGAGCGTCCGTAGGGTCTACCTGTAGACGTGTCGACAGATGGCAGGAGTGTCGGGACTTTGCAAATTTTATAGTGACAGAGGGCGGACGCAGCATATGGCAGCACCCGTTTCATATGGCGTCATGGTGGAGGTGTTGAGTGCGGCCGGTGGCCTGTCTGGGTAGCCGGCGTGGGGTCCGCACCGGTATCAGTACCGGAACCGCTGCCAGTACCGGTACCGCTGCCAGTTCCGGTACCGCTGCCGGCCCGGTGCGGACCGCACAGTCCATTTGTACTCGCTGGTTCCGACTCGGTCCCGAGATGTTTCGAAACAGAAACTTCCAGTTGAGGTGAGACGGCTGCCGTCGGATGCGAGCGCACGTGAGCGCCGCGAGTGGGTGCTGTTTTCCTTCTTCGCTGATCTCAGAGGCCCGCGAGCCGAGCGGGCCACGTAGTAGCAGTGTTGACGACCTCCGACGCGGCGGCCGCTGTGCGGGCCACCAACCGGCAGGCGGCACAACTGCAAGTGCCAAGACGCACAACGAGATGCCGCCACCGGTAGTTCGTGGGTTGATTAGAAGTGGCCTGGTGTGTACGCGCTAGATGGGACCGCAGATCTGTCGCCTTTGTCCGGCAGCTCGGCTGCACGGGAACTGTCTCCGCTCTTCACTGCACGAAGCTCCATACGGAAATCGACTGCACTCTGTACATAAGAAGTCCGCCAGTTGAGCGGGGCCGTGGCTCCTTGTCAGTGCCGGGGCAAAACTGGACTCGGCCATATGCAATGGCTTGTTATCCGGGCGCGCTATGCTTTTATGTTTTGCATGTTCGCAGCAGGCTGGTTTTATATGTGCCGCTTTTGAGTTCTCAGTTTTATGTTTTCAGTGAAATGTTCCTCAGTTTCTGGAGCTTACAGCATATGTATGTTGTTTCAAGTACAAAGCGGTCTATTGGAATGGAGAGTGCGATGTTTGTTTACGTGCTGTTTTATCCGCGATTTCGTCACGTATTTCATTCATCATTCATGGTCTATTTTGCCCGGTGCGAGTCGAGTGGATAGCTGCTGTGTATGCTTCGCAGACGGTTTTACCATGTTTGGCGCAGTGGCTGCCAAGCTGTTGATATTACGCTCGCCGATCGATTACATTGCAGTACAATTCAGCACGTCCCTCTCCCCTCCCCTCTCCCCTCCCCTCCTAGACGCCGGCCACAGCCGACCCCTGCCCCACCGGTACCGGAAGGCTGTCTGCGTTGTCAGCGGTAGCCACGGCCAGTCATTTATCGGTTGGTATCGGTATTTGTATCGGTCGGCATTGCGAAGCTGAGTCGGAGATGCAGCAGTCAATCAGCTCAGTTGTCAATCTCCGCTTAAATGTTATGAGCAGGTGGCATGTTCGACTCGACACTCATAGCAAGCCCGCCAACTTGTCAACACAACTGTTTCCCCTTGCAATCCTTAAAAGTTACTCCCAACCATTCAGTTATGTTGAAAGAAAATCCTCCATTGTTGTCGCAATCCTTAGCTCTTCCTGTCTCTACCAAGCATTGACATTTTTATCTGCAAGATACCTTTAGGGGTCAGAATAATGCTCTTCACACATATTTCAGCCAATCGCCATAGACATCCTCCGCACATGTTTCGGTCGGCCGGCTGGCGCTATTGAGCGGCGATGTTGGTGCACCCCAGGCGGCACATGCCACACCTCTGAGAAGCGCTGTCTTCCAAATCACCGCCTCTGCACCGCTGGCCACCGACACAGACACACGCAGTTACCGACACAGACACACGCGGTCACCGACACAGACACACGCTGTCACCGACACAGACACACGCTGTCACCGACACAGACACACGCGGTCACCGACACAGACACACGCGGTCACCGACACAGACACACGCGGTCACCGACATCGTGATCGCCACCGATCACACAAGTCACAGCAATCACTGATGATACAGGTCACACTGATCACGATCACTCTCACGTGTCGATCACGGTCACTCTTGCATGGATGACCTACCACTTTCACCCACGAGTGACCTGTCGCTCTCACCCACATGGGCGTCGGTACGGTGGGTGACGGGGGACGCATCCACCAAAACGTGAAAAGTGTCAGCGCGCCTATTGCGCTTGATAGGGGAACTCGACCTAAAGGTCGTCTCGCCATCCACCCCATCGAAAGCATGTGGCCACGGCCACGGCTACCCATCATTTCGGTCACTACACCGGTCACCAGTATCGCCATCCATTGCTTCCAGGCACTGCTCGCACTCCTCTAAATCTTGTACGACAGTAAATCATTCACGATATTCACGCGCTTCTCACTCGTCTTTTGCTTCCGTTGTGCGACGTTTTCCTCGCTCTCGTTACTCTTTGTCGCATCGAACACAACGCCAGGTTTTCCCAGTCCGAGCGAACAGACGAACCCAACCAGCCGATCAATCAGAGCCAGGCGCTCTGCAAGGGTATCGTACGCACGTGTTCATCTCTCCCCGCCTGGCACACGCTCTCAGACAGCTTCTCCCGGGCGTTCCCTCAACCCCCCCCCGTCCCCTGTAGGTCTCGTGCATGCCCTGCCCCACAGAGATGCCCGTCCGGGGCCGCCTCCTCACCTCCACCTCACCCTCCAGTCTCGTTCTCCACGAGTCTAGCGCGTACAGCCGACCTGTGTTCGTCTCGTGACCTGTGATAACAGTGTTGGTATTGTGGTACTGTCCATAAGAGTGATGGCTCGGCGCGGATCCGGCCCAGTCTGGCCGCACGCCGGTGCCGACAGCAGTGTCGACAATTTGCATTCGGACGATACTTGCCTAGTGATGAATATATACATACATATATGCGCGTGGATGTCTCTGGCGCTGGGAAGTGCGCCGCATGTCTGACGTCATCAGGTCGTTCATTGGATAGCGTGCGGCCAACAAATGCAATGAGCGAAGACTTCATAAAGCTGTGTGTGCACAAGCGATGTGTCTCGGTGCTTACGTCGGGGAGAATTCCCATAGTTAGCCCGCCTAAGAGCAGTGGCGTCGCCACACACTTATTCCAGGGGGCAAGGTCGAAAGGGAGCCTCCTGCTCCTCGAAAAGGGGCATAAAAGACATAAAGACATAACATATTAGTGCAAATATGAGCCACAAGGGCCCTTCTTGGTTGCACTCTGTACACTGAACCAGTTGCCCACCAAATCTAAATCTGTCAATCAGCCCTCCCTGTAATACTGAAAAGCAAGCCCTCTATTCTTATAATGATTGTCTATGCTGTTTTTAAAGATGTTCAATGTGCTGCTACTGACGATGTTTTCTGGCAGCTGGTTCCAGTGTTCCACTACCCTGTTGGTGAAGAAAGTTTGCCTTAGCCTTGTTCTGCTGTGGTTAACTTTAATTTTGAATTTATGACCTCTAATTGCATCATTTCTGTTAAATTCAAACATTTCCCCAAGGTATCCCCTATCCAGACCATGGACACATTTAAAGACCTCGATGAGATCTCCTCTCAGCCTTCTATATCTAAGTGAAAACATATTCACTTTCTTCAATCTTTTCTCATATGCCAGGTTGCTTATGCCATTAACCATTTGTGTACCCCTCCTTTGTACTCTCTCTAAAAGCCAACCATCTTTTTCATAGCTAGGAGACCAAGCTTGGATGCAGTATTCCAAATGTGGCCTGACGTATGCAGAGTAAAGCTTCCTGGTCACTTCCTCACTTCTGTATGATACATTCCTATTTATTGCCCCGAGCATTCTCAGTGCCTTCTTCCTGGCTTCCTTGGTCTGTTCTGACCCCCAGTTTTGTGTTTAGAATAACACCTAAATCCTTCTCCTGTTGAGTCACTGATAGCACTTAGCCATCCATCAAGTATGGAGCCTTCATATGCTGCTTACCTACATCCATGATTTTGCACTTATCAAAATTAAATTTCATTTGCCATTCTTCGGACCACTTCACAAGTTCGTCTAAGTCTTTTTGCAGCGAGATATGCTCATCCTGACCTGTTATTGCCCTAAAGACCTTCAAATCATCCGCAAATTTCAAAACTTTACTGCTTAGGCCACTTTCAATGTTATTTACAAATATAATGAACAGTAATGGCCCTAGTACTGACCCCTGGGGGACTCCACTAAGAACATTTTGTCATGATGACTTTGTACCATTTAGCATCACTCTTTGCTGTCTATCTGAAAGCCACAACTCTATCTATTTTAAGATGCTACCTGCAATACCATGGGCCTGAAGCTGTATCATTAACCGTTTATGGGGTACCTTGTCAAAGGCCTTACTAAAGTCAAGATATGCTACATCAACCTGATTTCCCTGATCAAATTGTTCTGTGGCGAAGTTCAAAAAGTCCAAGAGGTTTGTGAGACACGATCGTCCTTTTCTAAACCCATGTTGAGTATTTTGAATCAATCTGCTACCTTCCAGATAACTAACTATTCTATCCTTGATAATTGATTCGAGTACCTTGCAGACTAGGGATGTGAGACTTATTGGCCTATAGTTTTCAACTTTCCCTCTTTCTCCTTTCTTGAAAATAGGAACTACATTTGCCCTTTTCCAATCGGTTGGAATTTCATTATGTGAAACTGATCTACAAAATATTATACTAAGTGGAAATGCCAGTTCCTTTTCAGTTTCCCGCAACACCCTATCATAAATTTCATCAGGTCCTGCTGCCTTATTTGGCTTTATTTTCCTGATATGATTGTAAACAACATCACTATCAATGAAGTGAACATCATTTGTCAGATCCCATGTCACTGAACTATGGTGTACGGTCGGCATCCATTGTGTTAGGGCCTTTTATTGTTTTTAGGCCCTTAGTAGGGTCCTGGAATTGGAAACATGATTTCATATTAATGTACTGTTTGTTCTTGGCATGGTGCATTATTTCCTCAACACGCAAAAGCAATAAGCATTTTTTCGCTGAAAACTGGGCCATACCACGGTATAAATAAGCAATGTGGATAACTACCTAAGTGTCAAAACCAACCAACGTCTCAATGCCTTTTCGAGCAGAAGTATCTTCCCGCTGTCCTCTAGATTGAAGCGAGTATAATGCTAAGCACATCTTACAGATATCTCCCATTGATAAACCCACTTTTATGTCCTCCATGAATAACTGAATATAGCAAGATTCATCACTCCTGTTATTTATTACCACCAGCTTGATGCCCTAAGCAAAACTTAAGCGATCATTTCTGAGTCCTAGGACGATAATTTTATCGTCCGGAACTTTCTCTTAACCCGGGGGGTTTTAGTCTCGGGGGGTTTTAAACCGCGCCCCCCCCCCCCATCAGGTTTTTTTCGCGGATAGCGGACGAAAGGCGCGAGGCAGCGCGCCCAAATTTGGCATGCTCTTTCCCACAACAATTTGGCATGCTGTTTCAAATTTTTGAAATCAAGTCATCTAGGGTTAACGAGTTAGTCAAGGTCAAGTGAGATCACCTCCAAAAAAGTTGAACCAGTCGGCACGCTTTAACGGATACAGATATTTTAATGAAACTTTCAGCGTTTGTTTATCTTTAGGGATGCAACAAAACATACACGTGGAATTTTTCTTTTGGGACTACATATAAATCTTGCATATTTGCCAATTGCGGTTCAAATAGAAGATTCTGACTAAAGTAAGCATATTTTATTGGTGAAAGTTGACTTCCAACAACGTTTCTCGGTCCGCTCTACCCGTTGGAAAAGGAAAATGAAAGAAAACGTAAAAACTCAAAATTTTTAAATTTCACAAAAACAATATTTTTACTTTTGGAGGGCCAAAGAATGTATGGCACTGGACGATTTCGCTGTCCTTTTCTCATTCCAAATACTTTTTTTTCATATATCTCCCAAAATGATCTACCAAGAGCCAAAAGCATGATGTATGTTGCAGTGTAAGTCGTGATAAGTCGTGAAAATTTATTCCCCTGGTGACGTCACTTTTGTGGGGAAAATGTTCTACGGGTTGATCCGAACCCTACTCGTCGAGCGCTTTTCGATGACACCTCTTTCGTTTTCGTGCGACACTTAGTTTGGATTTTAGAGGGGGTTACTTCCCCCCGAGACGGAGTATGAGGTTCTGACTGGAGAGACGGCGCGGGTTAAGAAAGTTCGAACTGCGTTATGAGCAGACAACGCAAACATAATATATGCATGTAATATAAACCTTCATCTTTTCATCATATACCGCTCAGCTGACAATGAAGTATGTGATTTTCACCGACACACATGCACACACACAGACACACACACACACACACACACATATATATATATATATATATACATTTATATTTGTAAACAGTTATAAATGGCTCACCTAGGCGCCGCGTGCCATTTACCTTATTCACAATGAAGAAGTATGGAGAATGCTCCGATTTCTTGCTTATTTTGGCATTTTATATAAACTGTGATTGACATATTTTTATCAAACTCCCACCACAAAGTGTCTGTGTATACCCGGTAGAAGAAAGAAATACTGAGTATACCTACCCAGCATTCTTCCACATTTGTTCGCAGCCTTGACTCGCCTCTGCAAATCTCCACCTACACCCTCACAGGGCCTGCCTCTGCCAGTCAGTAACAAATTATTCGTGAAATAGGGTGGAATATATCACTTTCTGAACGCTCAATCGACATCCTTCTCCGAAAAAAAAATCGACATCCTGCCCCTTGATGCATGCCAACCATTCATTAATGCCCGAATATCAACGATATATAGACCATTCAATCCGTTACGACCCACTGATTCCGCAACTGCACTCGCATCACTAATTACATAATTGGTCATACCTCCTTAATCCTTTGTGCTACACTTACCGCCTAGCACAAAGGATTAGCGAGGTATGACCTATTATGTAATTTTATTCCCCACATAATTTCTTGCCACACATTTCCATGCATTATTCACATTCCCAGACGGGAATGTGTATGAAATACACACAGTTGGAACGTTAATAACGTGGGCAGTCCAACGGTGGCATTCGAATCACTGACGTCCGATTAATTCCGGAGATAGTCATAAAGTCATAAAGTCATAAAGTGTTAAGGCTTAATAAGGGCCACAAGGGCCCATCTGGGTCAAGCCTGTCTAGAAGATATTAGAAAGTACATGTTCACACCTATCAATTCCAAACCCATGCAATCCCTCCACCTGTGCCACCACAGCCAATCTCATCAGTATGACATCGCAAAGGAAGTTGCCAAATCCACTGCTAGGTACACCCCATATAGTACAACATAATACTAGCATAATGTTATACCCTATATAGCTAGTGAAAATACTCAATATCCCATGCATCACAAGTTAGAATTCAAAAACAACATTTTCCTGTCTAAAAAAATTATCCACCCTACTTTTAAAGACATTCAATGAGGGACTCCCCACTGCATCAGCAGGCAGCCTATTCCATTGGTCAACAACCCTTTGACTGAAGACCTGTTGTCGTTTAACTGTCCTGCACCTCATTTTGTCTAACCTGAATTGATGACCCCTATGGGATACTCTAAACTGCAGAGCATCATTCAAATTGACCTGATCTAGCCCTCTAACAATTTTGTACATTTCAATCATGTCTCCCCTTAATCTCCTATACTTGAGTGAGTACATATCTAATGCATTAAGCCTTTCTCCATATTCTAAGTTACTTAATCCACTGACGAGTCTAGTGGCTTTGCGCTGACTCTTTCTAACATATCTATATCCTTTTCTAGGTAGGGGCTCCATGCTTGTACAGAGTACTCCAAGTGGGGCCGCACATATGCTAAGTACAGCTTTTTCATGACTTCCCTGCTCTTATATTTCACACTTCTATTAATGAGTCCCAGCATTCTGAGTGCCCTATTTCTAGCTGAGATACATTGTTTTTCTGCTTTAAGGTCTTTTGAGACCAACACACCTAAGTCCCTTTCCTCTTCAATAACATCCAGTTCCCTCCCTCCCATTTTATAACTGAATGTCTCGCCTGCAGACCCTATATGCATAACCTTACACTTATCATAGTTGAAAGTCATCTGCCATTGATCAGCCCACTCTTTTAGGTCGTCCAAATCTAGTTGAATATTACTAGATTGATCTCTGCTGTTAGCCACTCCTACCAGCTTGATGTCATCAGCAAATTTGAACACTCTATTCCTCAGCCCTACTTCAATGTTGTTCACAAAGATGATAAAGAGGAGGGGCCCTAGAACAGAGCCCTGTGGCACTCCACTCAGAACATCTTTCCAACCAGATTTACATCCATTCAATACTACCCTTTGTTTCCTTCCCTGCAACCATGCTTCAATCCAATGTAGAACTTTTCCTACAATCCCATGTTGTTGTAATTGATGAATTAACCTTCCATGTGGAACTTTATCAAAAGCTTTGCTAAAGTCCAAGTACACAACATCCATCCTGCTTTCATTGTCTACTTCTTTGGTAACATACTCAATGAACTCCAATAGGTTAGTTAAACAAGACCTTTGAGATCGAAATCCATGTTGAGTATCCCTTAAAAGGTTGTGCCTATCAAGATGAATCTGAACATTCTGTTTAACCAGCTTTTCTAGTACTTTGCAAACTAATGAGGTCAAACTGACTGGCCTGTAGTTTCCTACACTCTTCCTATTTCCCTTTTTGAAAATTGGTACTACACTTGCATTTCTCCAATCTTCAGGTACTTCTGAATACTCCATAGATCGCCTGAAAATGATACCTAGGGGAGTTGCTAAAGCTTTAGCACACTCTACTAAGATCCTAGCATATATTTCATCTGGTCCGGAAGCTTTATTAGGTTTTATATTCTGCAACTGCTTCTCTACGGCTTCTGTAGTTATTGTAAGATCCTCCAGCATATCACCTGCCATGGCATGGCCTACAGATGTTCCTATTGTACCAGAATTATCTTTAGTGAAGACTGATGAGAATTGCTTGCTTAGGGATTCCACAATGTCGCAATCATCAACCACTATTTCCCCATCTACCTCCAGTGGTCCTACACTACACTTTTTAGCCTTAAATTTATAGAAGCTAAAGAATCTCTTAGCATTACCTGCTGAACATTCTCGAGCAAAGTTGATTTCAGCAAGTCTTTTAGATGCTCTAACACACCTCCTAACTTTATTTCTAGCTATTCTATATGATTCTAGGTTTAACCCAGAGTTAGTATCTTTTAGTTTCTTGAATGCTTGTTTCTTTGAGTCCAGTAATTGCTTAACTTCCCTAGTCAGCCACGAAGGGTGCTTAACCCTGTTTGATCTAATTTGCCTACTGGGAATGAACCTATCCTGACCCTGAAATAGCTTATCTTTTATCATTGTCCACATTTCATAAGCATCTAAGCCATTCAATATGACTTCCCAATTAATTTCACTTAGGAAGCTCCTGAACTCACTGTAATTCCCTTTTGTAAAATTCGGAATCAATGTTCTGTTGGTTGCTACCCTTCCAACATATAATGAGAAGCGTATAATGTTGTGATCACTATTACCAAAGGTCTCTCCTACGTTAACATTTTGCACAAAATTTTCCTCATTAGTAAGCACTAGATCTAATATTTTATTTTCCCTTGTAGGCTCGTGTATCATTTGAAAGAAGAAATTGTCCTCAAAACAAGCCATGAAACATCTTTCTGATTTGCTTACACCTATTGTTTTGTTTCCCAATCCTGCTATGTTGAAATCCCCCAACAAAATAGTTCTCTCCTGTACTCTCCTACTTATCTCTTCCTGCATCAGCCTGTCAGTGTTTTCATTCTGGTCTGGAGGTCTATAGAATGCCCCAATCCTAAATTTTGTTCCATTCTTCAGAATTATATCTAACCACAAAGATTCTACTCCTGCACTATGTACTCCATCCTCTATGGAATGACATTTCATTACTTGCCTAACATACAAGAGAATGCCACCTCCTATCCTTGCCTCTCTTTGATAGGCATGCATGTTGTAGCCTGTCAATTCAAATTCTTGCAAGTTGTCTCCAAACATGCTTTCGTTAACCCATGCTTCTGTTATGCACACCAAATCTAGCTGTTCAGACAACATATATGCATGCAGTTCCCCAATTTTGTTCCTAACACTTCTGGCATTGACATAAAAACATGATAAATTATTCCTTCCATTGCTTGCTATGCTTCTCTCTTTATCAGCTACATCCCCCCATGTCCTGCCTAGTTTCCCTGTTTCCTGTTGAGAGCCTCCTCATACCTATTGCTGAGCAATTCCACTCCTCTCTTGCTCAGATGTAATCCATCTAAAGCAAACATCTCCGTCCTCCCCCAAAACTCCCCCCACAAATCCAAGAACTGCACCCCAAGCTCCTTACAAATGTTGGCCACCCTGGTATTGAGCCCAATGGCCCTCGAATACCACTCCATGCTTGCATGGACCATAGGGAGGATGGATGTCACCACTCCTCTTTTCCTACTTCCTGCTAAACTACCTATCAAAGCCCTATAGGCTTTCATTGTTTCCTCTGTATTATTTTTTCCTACATCGTTAACTCCAACCTGCACAATTACCGTTGCACCCTCTCCACTTCCCCTCATTACTCCCTCCAGCCTATCCCTAACATCTTTCACCTGCGCTCCCGGGTAGCAAACACGCATCCGTCTGCTGGGGTTCTTGCTACAAAATGTTCGATCCATGTACCGAACCCTGGAATCCCCTATGACTAAAACCTCTCTCTCTCCATCTCTATCTTCAGCCATCTGGTCATCCCCACCTCCGTCCCTCTCATCATTACCTTCCCTCTCCTCCAGTGCATCAAACCTATTTTTAATTGGGACGCCCATGTCCACCTTCCTTAGCGCCAGTCGGGTGCTATGGCGCCTTGCCACCTTCCAACTGCCACCATCCCGGACCAAGCCATCCGAACTCCCATCAGTCCTCCGCTCGGGCACCCGAGTTGCCTGGCTGGCACCTCCCATGATGGGTCCCGCCACCAAACACTTCAAGCGCTCCACCTCCCCCGTTAACATATCTAACCTCTTACTCAAGTCCCCAATGATTCCCACACACTTACAATTCCCACAGTCTCCTTCCATTTTTGTTGTTTTTTTTTTTCTTTCTACTCTTAGTACTAAGTCTAGTTACTGTAAGCTTGTAAGCCTACAAGTATCTACTGTAATATATCTACAGTAATACAGTAATATAGCCTATAAGTATCTACAATACACTATAATCCCGTATAATTACACTAGATATGAAGATACCTACTGTAATTTATGCCCACTATTTTAGTCCTAAAATCTATCTTAAACTTACACACCAATTTGACACAAACTTATTCACTACAGAAGCCTACACTATAGAATTATACACTCTAGAATTACACACTACAGAGCTCACACCACACAAATATACACCACTGAATCAAACACTGTAGTACCCGTCCACAACACCCAACAATCCTGCAGTTACACTAGGATATGAAGATATACCTAGTGTAATGCTATGCCTACTATCTTAGTCTTAAAATCTATCTTAAACTTAAACACCAAATTGACACAGCCAACACCCTTAGAACTTAACAAAATGGCGCTGGGCAGCCTCCCTGGGTTAATATAGCCTAATTTGCTGGTCAAAAATACTTATTTGATAAAAACTGTTGAAATATACGCTCAGAAGCAACCGCTAAATATCTATACACAATTTATCCCAGTACACCGTCCTTTTCCGCAACACTTAGCTTGTATGTAGTAGCCCCACCAAACACGTGTTTCCTCCTCAACGCCTGGCGGCAGACTGAAGGTAGTGGTGTCCAGTCCGTATCATGCAGAGAATTGGCTGAGTATGTAGGTAGGTGTGCATTCGGAGCTGAGGGTGAAGAGTGAATTATTTGTGTTTGTTTTTCATTTGGCTAGCCTTGTACTGAGACCAACAGTGAAGGGAAAGAGCATTGCTCCTGTGAGTTACGAGAGGCAAAGCTGAGCTGATCATCACAACTCTGTCTTGTTGTGCTGTCCATTGTTCACTTTGTTTCTATGCTTTGATGTGACCAAAAATGATGTGCATTACTTATGCATATTATGTAGGTACTGAATAGGTGCATGTGATTTTCCGTCAGGTTACCTGCTAATAGATTCCATGCATTAAAAAAATAATATGTCCATGAAAGTGTACTCTGGAAGAAATCTGTTTGCACTCAGACTCAAAACCTGGAAAGTAAGTTCCCCACCCTGCAACTGACCCAGCTCTGGTCTCCCTCTGAGATACTTGTGACCACCAGGTAAACATTAGAGATAGTACAAAAGAGGACTACAAAAATTGTTAATGTTTTAAACAACCTGGCATATGGGGAAAGATTGAAGAAATTGAATATGCTTTCACTTAGATATAGAAGGCTGATATCTCATTGAGTTCTTTAAGTTTGTCCATGAGGGGATATCTTTGGGAAATGTTTGAATTTAACAGAAATGATGCAATTAAAGGTTATCATTTCCAAATTAAAGTTAACCACAGCAGAACGAGGTGAAGACAGTCTTTCTTCACCAACAGGGTAGTAGAACACTGGAAGCAGCTGCCAGAAACCATTGTCAGTAGCAGTATATTGAACATCTTTAAAAAACAGCATAGACAATCATCATAAGAATAGAGGGCTTGCTTTTCAATATTACAGGGAGGGCTGAGCAACAGATTTGGTGGGCAACTGGTTACAGAGTGTACAGAGTGCAACCAAGAGGGGCCCTTGTGGCTCATAGTTGCACTAATCTTTTATGTCTTTGTCCTTATGTAAAAATGTGCCAGGTAAGCATAGTTCTACCAACTCTTTGTGTATGGAACAAGTGAAGTCTGCAGGTGCCATTTTAGGCTTCAGAGAGCTGTTGGCTTAAGAAAACCATAAGGCTATGATAACCTGTGACAATGTTTAAACCCACAATGTTTTGACAATTACACCATTATTTTTAGTGGCTACTGATGGCTGGTACCACAACACCTACAGTCTAGTGATAATGCAGGACAGTTTCATGTTCAGAATATGGTACACCACTACAAAATAATTGTCTGTTTTAATGTTGCTCTTTGTAAGTGGAGAGGATTTTAATGGAAATGAGTTTCAAATATGGATAGCTTGTTCGTTTCTGTGTTTAGTAAACACAGTTCAATTACCAGTTTGTGCATGCAGAAGCAGTAGAGCTAATCCTGATATCCCGGAGGGGCGAGCAGGCCCGTGGGGCCTCACACGGGTCAAGCGACTGGTTGCCTCGGTCTGGGGGGCCTGGGTCTCGGCCCAGTGGCTGCCGGACCGGCCGGCTGGGGTCAAGGGATGGGCGGCGCTGGATCCCGGTCGGGGTGGTGAGTATCTCTCTCCTGGCCGGGTGATGGCGTCGCCTGCCCCGTATAGCTCCTCGGGCGCCTGGCGACCTCTCGTCCGCGGGACCCAGGCGTTCCTCGTTAGGGCCCCTTTGCGGTGGGGCGTCCGAGGTGTAGAACACATCGCACTACATGGCATCCTCAAACATAAGCAATTCGCCTGCCCCATCTAGTAGGGGACAGACAAGCAGACAAATCAGACATCCAAGTGTGACGCTGCTGTGCGGAAAAGTGAAGAAGCACGAGATACATTTGTATCATCCGACATTGTCAGTGAGCCTAGTGTTCTCCATCGTTCCAGTGTTGCAGGTGGAGACGATGAGCACCCTGGCGGCCGCAAAGCGGTCGCTGGCTGCGCCTACTGTCACCGCCTACAGCCGTCGCCCGGCTTCTACCACCACCTCTCCACACGCGCCAACCACCACCGTCTCCAGCCGCCACCGGCCCGCCTCCGGCACCTCTGCGCCCGCGGCTCGGCCTCGCGCCGCCGCCGCGGCCGCACCTGACGACGACGACACTGAGCTGGCCAAGGCGCGCCACGAGGTGTTCCAGCTGGGCCTGGAGGGCATGTCGCGTGCGCGCCGACGTGACGTGCGCCTGCAGAAGCTGATCCGACTGGGCGCCAAGCCGCCGCCGCGCGCCGCCACCAATTACAGGCAGCTGATGGTGGAGGCCCGCCAACGGCGCGACACCGACCGGCGCGAGAAGGAGGCGCTGCGCAGGAGCGGCCTGGCGCTGCCCAACCTGGAGAACATGGACCAGCTGAAGAAGTTCCGCCGGCCGCGCAACAAGAACAAGGTGCGCGGCTTCGACGGCCAGCCGGGCCGCTTCAAGAACGGCGTGCAGATCGTGCCGCGCCGCGTGCGCAGGAGCTGACGCGAGGCGCACGTCGTGGAGGTGGCGACCAGCTTCGTAGTCCTGGTGTTGAGGTATTCTGGTGGGACGGGAGTGTGCACAGGAGGGCGAGGTTGTGTGACAAGGTGCGCTCGGTGCGAGTTGTGCTCGTGGTATGGTGCTCGTCTCTGCGATCTGTTCCTGTTATACATGAATAGGTTCAATCGAGTTATTTTATTGCCGGCATGTTGCGACATAAATGGCGTTTTTGTATCGGCCAACAATCTGAGCTCGCGCTCGTACAAAACAAAGTAAAGCTCTTCTTTCAGCAGTCCGTCGTCCATAGCTAGGTGGTGAGCGGTGGCTTCTAATATGACATGAAGCAGCGTACGCTATCAGCAAAATAGATCAGCAGGTCTCGGCATTACCTGCTAAAAGATAATCACCCTTTGATGAACGAAATGTTATATAAGTGAAACCAATGTGGCTACCGGAGATCCGTAAGATTTGTTTTTCATGTTTGGCGTGATGGCGTTAAACCTGCTCCTGAAGCTTTCATTTGTATGATAATTTGTCTGAGCTTATTCCCACACCGCTGACACACCCCAGTAGTTCGGTGGATAATGTTTGGTCCGATACCTAGTCGGTGACGGCAGGGGTCTGCTCAGACGTGTGCCGTCGTGCCCGGGGTCGTCGGTGGTGATCATGGCTGAGGTCGCCGGCAAGGTTCGGGTCCCAACGAGCGTGAAGACAGCTCGCCTGCTCCATTAGGAGCTGATAAGCATGACCGAGGTTTGCGGTGATATTCCAGCGCGCAGGCAGCTTGCCACGCACCTCGCGCCGGGTACTCTATCCGGCGGTGTTTGCTCATGACATACATGCAGTCCTTCGTAATTACACTAGGAGAGGAACTCCTTACTGTGTGCGAATGAGGACGCTCCTGGGGCGAATGGAGATACGACTGCAAGGAATTCGACAATATGAAGAACTGTACTCCGTGTGAGCTTATCTCCCCCTCAATCGACATTTCCCTTGCTGACACGAGAAAACGAGATGTCACAAAATAGGAGCAACACTTACACTCGCTAGAGCATATATACAATACGTATCATAATCACCTCATCACCTACACTGATGGCCCCAAAATAAACACCGGAGTGGGTGGTGCCTTCGTGAGAGAATCCGTCACAAGATCATTCTCACTGCCTCCACATGCCACGATCTTCAGTGCCGAGTTGATCGCCATCAACAAAGCACTGGCATACATCGAGGTTGATGACGAGGTTTTACATGTTATTCTGACTGACTCCCTCAGCGGTCTCATGGCATTGCGTAGTTTCAATCCCCAAAACGCCACTGTACGAGACATTTTATTACAACTCACTTCGCTTCATCGTATGGGAAAGCAGGTCGCACTTTGCTGGATCCCGGTACATGTAGGAATCCGTGAAAATGAGCTGACAGACCAGGCTGCAGGGCGTGCCGCACACTCGACATACCGTCGTGCGCTTCCGCTTCCTGTTAGTGACCACTACCCAACAATATCATCATTTCTTTTCAAGCAGTGGCAGAAAAGCTGTGACCGAACAGACAAACAAATTGAAGCGAATCAAACCACACTTGGCACTGTGGCCCTCGTCATTCAGTCGAACTAGAAGGGACGAAGTGGCCATCTGTCGTCTCAAAATTGGTCATACGCTAGCAACACATAGATACTTACTGTGAGGGGACGACAGACCGAGATGTGCGAAGTGTAATGCCGCGCTGACTGTGCACCATGTGCTGGTGACGTGCCCAGCATATGCAGAAGGACGCAGGCGGCACTTCGGATATGATGCGAATACTCTGAAATTAGTTGACTTATTGGGAAACGATTCCCGATTTATATATAACAGCAGTTTTTGGATTCCTCGCGGAGATACGGTTCCAAGTGATATATGCACCTGCTTAGGTGATCTTACTCTATCAGACATCTTTTATTCGAACGTGACAATCTGACGCATGTCTGAGTAAGTTTGTTATGGGTGCAATATAATCCAAATGGATTGCACCCTAAAACCCCGATAATCATCATCAATCGCACCGGGCACGGAGCTGAGGTACATGGCGGTGCATTTGCACTGCGATTTTAGCAACCGTCCGCTACCCTTCGCTGGGTCTCTCGGTCTTTGCATTGGCTCGGAATGAGCCATCCAACCCGCTCCTATGCCACCGCCTTGAAAACCCAGGTAACGTTTGCCGCACGGCATGAAATCTGGATGTGTTCCCTCAGTGTTAGACGTGCTCGCTTAGTTTTGATTTGCATACGCTTACGACCCAATGTTACTTCGGAATTGGTCACGATCCCCGGTTGAAGGAAGGCCCACGGTTGTACATTTCCGTGCCCGCATTGAGCTGCGCCGATAGCCAATCGGCGTGAGAGATTGGCGACGCTACATGACTCGGCGGTCGATGTGTCGCAAAACCAATAGCCAACCAAACTTGATGAGTAGCTGACTGTCTGCTGCGACACTTGATGATAAACTCTACCGTGTGATGCGACATATGCTGATAAGTGGACTGCATTTTGCGACACTTGAGCAGCTGACGGTTGTCGGGACTGACCTGATCTACACGTATATTAGCCTAGTTCTGCATGCTACTGACTATATTTGTCATTTGGGGTTACAGGTTAAATCCAGGGGCATTCAGTTTGTGTTCAGTATAATTCGGCATATGAATATCGTTTTGATCAGCTGTCTGCTGCGATACTTGATGAACAGCTGGCTGCCTGGTGCGAGATGGAGAGCACATCCCTTCCATTTGCCGCTGCGTTCGTGTAATTTCTATCTGAGGGCGAGACCGGGTGACGCGATCCACGTCATCGTGTGGCGATGTCGTGGATGACGAAGCCACAGTTCGCTGAAGTCGGGCCACCACCGCACGACAGCGCTGACTAGCGCGCTGCCGTTGCCGTACCTAAAACGGATGGGAATCGTACCACGCCGTACGCCAGTGTTTCAGAAGAGAATTCGTCACGGCACGGCCAGACGAATGCTATATATTTTTTTCAAGATAGTTTTGTCCACTCTTTGTATGCAGATTGTATAGCCCCTGGCATTGCATCATGGTGGACGCGCGCATGCTTTGCGTAGTTCCGAGGCGCTTCTCAGAAACTCTTGGCGGCGGGGCTAAAATATTAACGTTGGTTGCCCAAATATGTATGGCGGGGCTCAGAAAGTTTGCGCTGGAGCCCCAAAATCGTACTGTGGGGAAAAATTGCTTGAACCGCAAAACCATCCATGCCAACCGTTTCGCTCCCAACGAGTGACAGGAATGGCCCCAGGTAAACCAAGTGGGACCCCGGAAACTTGAGCAGTGGCCCGACAATCACCCTGGGCTTGTGCTGGGGCTCCAAAAGTTCCGTCGGTCCGCCCAAAATGTCGCGTCGGAGACTCAAAGTGAATGCAGCGCGGTCTCAAAACTTCCCGCGATGGTTAAAAAATCACGAGCATTGCGTTCATCAAATCACGATCACGAACATTGCATACCAAGATTATTATCGAGGGCCTCAAGAAATTCGCATCGAAACGTCAATGAAGTGCAGAGGGGCTTAGGAAACTCACGCTGGAGCCCCATAGCCCACGCAGATATTTTTTTTTAACTCCCTGGGACCCAAATATTCGCGTCGTTCCCCGCACAAATTCGAGTATGGGGGAAATAAATACAGCGTGACTTTAAAACTACCGGAATGTTCAGACAACTCGCGGCAGGGCTACGAGAATTCGTATCTGGGCCAGGAATATCGCACAGAAGTCCCGAGAGATTGAACTGTGGATGCGTAAATCTCCATGAAAAAATGCGTAGGGCCCCGAAAAGCTACGCCGGGACTCAGACTTCACAAATATTCGGGACAGACCCCACATCCAAAAAAAATCGCTTATAACTCCGATAAATCGCATTAGAGTACCCAAAGGTTACTCCAGGGCCCATAAAAGATGTGCTTCGGGACCCAAGGCCCATAGAACACCAGGGCTCTCCAAAGCACACTGGGGCCGCAAAGACAGCATGTGGGCTTCCCAAGCAGGCAGGCTGGGGTTCGCAAAAAGTGCACAAAGGAATGTAATGCGTGCCTTACACTACATAAGCGAATTGGGTCGTTCGAAAACGCGCCGGTCCGTCAAAAATACTGGGTCTACAAAAAAAGCAACAAAGACCTAAAAAACGACGGGTCTCAAAAACGTGCTGGACCTCTGGCAAAACTGCGATGGGACGAACACATCAGTAGACAAAGAAAAACGCAACTGGCTCAAAAGAGAACACCTAAACAATGTCTCAGTTTGGTAGCCATTCTCACTCTCACTCTATTTTGTTCCTGAACGACAGCAAAAATCGGTCTATTGCCGCAACACAGCACAGCACCACAGTAATACAGCAACATAGAATAGTAGTAAGTACAGCAACACCAAAACGGCAGCGCTATCATTCTCTGTCTGACGTCATCACTGTGAAATCCACCTCTTATTGGTTGGCCCGACGAGATTGTCACTGACGTCATCAAGACATGCGCAGTAGGTGCCGAACGGTCGTCAGGGGCGAAAGTCGCGAACTGTAGCGTGGCAGTGGCCGATGGGAATGGAGGTGGTGGCGGCGGCAGTGGTGGGATGGTGTTGCTGAAGGGGCGTGGTGTGATGTGTTAAGTCGCGGCTCTTCACTTGGTGAGTAACATGCAGCGGTGGGTGCCTCGAGCCGAGAATGCGATATGTGCAGGTGAAATGTCTTTCGTGTGGCTCTGCTGTCCGGCCGGTTTCTGTTGCGAGCTACCGCCCACACGACTGCCGGGTGTTGTAAATGGCGCCAGGGAATGGATCTCGGCCAGGTCATTTTAGCGAGCAATCTTCAAGCGTGTTCTTCCACGCTTTAAGGATCATACTTGACTGGCGCACGTCCCTTCCCGCCCGGTCCGTAGTGCATGTCCGGCTAGAAACCTGGACATGTTCCCCTCCCCCAGCGAACATGTTCCTGAATTTCTTTAAACATGGGCCAGTGCAATCGCCTAGTACAGTTACCTAGTACGTACCAATGAGTGTGCACTGCATAAAGTTTGACCAGAAGGTACCTGTGATGCAGACGATCAGAAGGTGCTGAAGGCACCCGATCGTCTGATCATCAGCACCTTGTGTACCCATCTGCACCTTTGTACTTCTCTGACCCTGCGTACCCCTCTGACCCTGTGTACCCCTCTAGCCATGTGCACCCCTCTGTCCCTGTGCACACCTCTGCCCATGTGCACCCCTCTGACCCTGTGTACCCCTCTGACCCTGTGCATCCCTCTCACCCTGTGCACCCCTCTGTCCATGTGCACCCCTCTGACCCTGTGTACCCCTCTGACCCTGTGTACTCGTCCGACCCTGTGTACCCATGCTGACCCTGTGTACCCCTCTGACCCTGTGTACCCCTCTGTCCCTGTATACCTCTACCCTTGTTAACTCCTCTGACCCTGTGTACCCCTCTGACTCTGTGTAACCTTTTATCCCTGTGTACCTCTCTGACCCTGTGTACTCTTCTGTCTGTGTACCATTCTGACCCTGTGTACCCCTCTGACCCTGTGTACCTCATTGACCCTTTTTTCCCCTGCTGAGCCGGTGTGCCCTTCTGGCACTGCATACCCCACTTACCGCGTATCCTGCTGACATGGTATACCCTGCTCGCTCTCTATGACCCACAGGGTGGATACAGGGGGGCACTGGAGGCATGCATGCCTCCCCTTCCACCACCCTCTCATCCCCAACCACCACCAAGGAAAGGTGGTTCCCCTCTGGCCTAAAAGGTGGTTTTTCTCCTGCCGGAAAGGTGCTCCTTCAGGCTCTGGTACACACCCTCCCCACCCAGTCGGTTTTTAGCCAACGAAACCCCTCCGAGAGGATGTGCCCCATGGTAATTATCTGATCCACCCCTAATGCCCCACCGGCTCTGTGTACCCCGCTGACCATGTGTACCCCGCTGACCCTCTGTACCCCACTGACCCTGTGTACCCCGCTGACCCTGTGTACCCCACTGATCCTGTGTACCCCACTGACCCTGTGTACCCTGCTGACCCTGTGTACCCCACTGATCCTGTGTACCCCACTGACCCTGTGTACCCCGCTGACCCTGTGTACCCCACTGACCCTGTTTACCCCGCTGATCACGTGTGTGCCGTTACAGCGATGGGGAACGCGCTGCTGCCACACCATGACCAGGGCGGCGACGAAGAGAGCCGGCTCGAGCTGGTCACCCTGCTGGATCTGCCGGTACGGAGCACACTGGGCGGCGCCGATCGATGTGGCGCCACAGTCCTGCCGACGGCCAGGCGCGTCACCAGGCCGCCTGGCCAGGCGCGTCACCAGGCCGCCCGGCCAGGCGGTACCACTCACACGGCACCACTCACACGGCACCACTAACACGGCACCACTCACACGGCACCACTCACATGGCACCACTCACACGGCACCACTCACACGGCACCACTCACGGCACCACTCACACGGCAACACTCACACGGCACCCCTCACACGGTACCGCTCACACGGCCCACTCACACGGCACCACTCACACGGCACCACTCACACGGCACCACTCACACGGCACCACTCACACGGCACCACTCACACGGCACCACTCACACGGCACCACTCACACGGCACCACTCACACGGCACCACTCACACGGCACCACTCATACGGCACCACTCACACGGCACCACTCACACGGCACCACTCACACGGAACCACTCACACGGCACCACTCATGTCACTACTCACACGGTACCACTCATACAGTATCACTCGCACGGCACCAA
Organism: Imbricaverruca yamaguchii; assembly: GCA_034440575.1. Taxonomy (NCBI): domain Eukaryota; kingdom Metazoa; phylum Arthropoda; class Thecostraca; family Neoverrucidae; genus Imbricaverruca; species Imbricaverruca yamaguchii. The sequence continues at coordinate 134,959 of JAOTOL010001625.1, forward strand.
TCATATGGCACCACTCGCTCTGTATCACCCACACGGCACTATTCACACCTACTTGCGGCAGATGTGCAGTCGGACGCTATTCTGGCTAGCACACTCCACCCAACTCCATCGGTATTTTGTGGAGTAAGTGCGATTTTCCCTTGTGCTGAGGACTGGAGCGTCACGAGCCGCTGTCTAACAACATTCCCGGTAAGCTGCGTTCCCGGTCAGCCGTCTCCCTGGGCCTGGACACGCATTCTCGGCACCTACTAGCACTGAGCACCCTACCGGCTCTGAGCACCAATTTGTGTGTGAACTACCGATATGTGAGGAATTTTGGGGTGAGAAGTGCGAAGACCGGTTTTGAGCAGCTCGTCCAGCCTTCTGTCACTCGCACAAAACGTGCCAGCGGGCGACAGTTTCTAGAAGTGTGCGTGTGGTTCAGACTTGCCAGAGGAACTGTCTGCCATCGGGCAAAATTGACATTCGCGCGAGAGGTATCAACAGCTTAAAATGACATGGCCCGAGTGGAGGTGTTTACGGAGCGGGCGGAGCACGAGTTGTACATGATGATGAGCCACGTGTCGGACGCAGCCAGCTGGAGATTAATTTGCCTTCTTTGTTACTTATTTTGGACTGTTTAGCTAATCCCGGACTTGTGTTTGGATCTGTTTCTCTCGAAAGTGGATCTGTGTCTCACGAAGGTGTGTCACAGATCGTCATAATATCCTCGACGAAATAGTTTCTGAGCATTTCTTAAGCTCGTCTTCGAAATTGCCAACCATCACTTGCCTACTTTGTATGCATTGTTTCAGCCAAAAAAAAGTAGTTGTTTAACACTGCGGCGAGTTTCGCGAGATGCCAAGCCTAGATTCGCGCCGATAGATTTGTGATGTGTTTGTCTCATTGATGAAGGCATTTGTCCCTTTTCCCTGTTGGAAAAGGAAGTTTTCTGTTTTTTTTTAGTGAGTGGCGCAGCGACTTGCCCGCTTTAGCGCAGTGGGTGATGTTTTCAGATTTAAGCCACGTCATCAGGGTTCAGACTGCTGTTTAGAAGATCGGGCAACGACTGTTCTGAAATCAGTCGAGCCCGTCGTTTTCAGTAGCCAGGGTCTGGCTATCCTCCCCAACTGACTCCATTGACAGTGCAAATGCGCTCCTGTGTTCATTTTCTGACTTTCGCTGTAGGATGAAAGGCAGTACGATTTGCGCATCTGCCCACCAATATAGAAATGCTGGCTGCGCCACTGCCCCGACCGCAAACTCAGCCTCCAGGCTGCTACCACGTGGCAGACTGGCTGCCGTACGTCGCGTGCCACAGCCCAGTCTTCCAGCGGAACAGAGTCGGGGAATTCCCGGGCCGGGCCCGGAAATTCGCACCGTGCCGGGGCTGTATGACTGACAACTGTCGTCAGCCATTCCTGGTCACTGTTCTGTTCATGTATGTCAGTGTCTTGGAACTCTGACATTTTGGTGGAGCCTACATTTGATGACATTTTTTTTACATCACTTGCTTTTATGTTAAGTGCCATTTTAACTTTTTCTACGAGATATGAGTGATGCTTGGATCTTTAAAAGCATATGTGGTTCCTGTCAGCGACACTGGCGACTAGCAAAGGCAGCAGATACACTACTAACATCATTACCATCACCAAGCAATCAACAATGGTCATAGAAAGCAACTCATCAATAGACATTATCCATATTCATGCACTTTTGTAATATCAGTTGGCTTTTTTTCACATTACCCTCCTCTCCCTCCACTCTACAAAATATTAATTGCATGACATTGAGGAATTATCACGTTTGCTCGGTTAGCATTCCGACAAGCCTCAGCTGGGTGTTAATTTTGGCTTGAATTGTCGACTTTTTGCCGTCAGTCGCTCTCACGCTTCTGTGTCACCATCCGATTTTCGGCCCGCCGCTCAACAACTACCTCGCGAAAATGCTTTTGCGGCCTGAGGTCAAGTTAAGTGGCCAGGGTTTGACGCCAGAGGGGCGGGGCGACTACATAGCCAGGGGCACAAACGGCTGCGCGGGGCCCACCCACTCTCCTCATCTGTGTGATGGTTAGCTTGGTTAGCTCTTGATCTTTTGCTTCCGTTCACTTCCCAGACTTTTATTAGACGCTCATATTCTGCCGACTTTCCGCCTCTGGTGATTCGTGGCTCTATACCGGCTTGGTCTGAAATCGAGCTAGTCATGTTCCCCTCCCCCCTCGTCGCCTCTCCCCCCCCCTACCACCACACAAAAATATGCCGCTGACGTATTTCCTCACGTCAAAGGAGCCGACTCAGGTCGGTCCAGACACTGTCGCTGGGGGAAGTGGACGGAAACCCCTGCACTCTCACTCCCTCTCCCTCCAATCCTGTCGGAACTCTGGCTGTCCACACACATCGACATCTGCCCTTCCGACCCCTTCCTTTCTGTTCCCCTTCGCTGGTGCAGCCGTCGGTCCGCGTCATTATCCCCCGCCACTCCCCCCTCATTACCCCTCCCCGCGCGCGCCGCGTCCGGCGGCGGTTTGTGTGACGGGCTTACACCGCTCCCCCTCCCCCGGCCGGAATGACGCACCGCCCGGTGACTGTTTTTGTCCTGGCGCTCAGGTGGCACCGATGATCGGCGGGTTTTAGTGACGTCACGCTCGGAGCGATGTCATTTGTCCATTTCACCGCCCCAGGGCTTTTAACGTGTACCTGCATTTGCTTCCCAGCAGTGCTCTGAAATTCATTTCGAGTCGGGTGTCAGATGGAGGGAAAGATGCTGACCATGTTTGGCCGAACATGACGCTTCCGTCATCTCGGTATCGAAGACATCGCTCAGCTCAGAGTGGTCGCACTCAATCAGGTCATTTTGGATGTGGTTCGACGTGCCCTTGATCTGAACATTTTGACCCACTAGGTTTGTTTATTGGTTGGTTCACGACACACTATGCACATTCACGACTAATGGCGCCGCCCACACTGTTTCGCCGGTGGACCGCGGGATTGGGAAATGTCCTGAGTGGCGCTAGAGTCGAACCCGGGACCTTTGGTACCCATAGCCCGACACCTTAACCACTCGACCATCCCCGCCCGTGACCCACTAGGTGATCATTTCGTGTTTGGCCATAGTCCCCCAGCAGCTCCAATGTTCCACCCAGATTTTTCCTGTTGGCACTGCCCTCAGACTCGTGCCGACGGACCGCCACTTCCCAGCTCAGCCAGCAGCACGACGGCAGCGTGAGCAGGGCAAGTTTGACTCAAAACATAGGAGCTGCTGATGAAGTACGATCGTTGAGCCATCTTCCTGCCATGCTCAAACTGCAGTAGTTAGCCCGTTTGAGTTCAGCGCGGTCGTGGTTCGCACGTCCGTTGCGCTGGGTTCACTTAGCAGCTGGGTTGGCCTGATCGGTAATCCGTAGCACGCGCCAGAAGTGGTGCGGATCACATGTCACTGAACTATTGTATGCGCCTGAAGTAGCCGAGACGTTAATTACGAGAAGATCCGATTTTCTTTCTGAGAAAATGCCTCTGGTAACGAAAGGCTTTGCAGTATTGGTATGGGAGAGCCGCAAAATATCCAATTCCAAGAGGACCACTAACGATTGGCCATGTCGTTGTCGGTGTGTTCTCTTTCTGAACGAGAAGCCAGAACTTGTCTCAGCTGTGGCTGCAGACCGTGCCTTGGGCCCGTGCCGTCCAGCACGTGTTGACAGCACGTGTTGACAGCACGTGTTGACAGCACGTGTTGACGGCACGTGTTGACGGCACGTGTTGACGGCACGTGTTGACGGCACGTGTTGGCAGCAAGTGTTGACAGCACGTGTTGACGGCACGTGTTGACGGCACGTGTTGACGGCACGTGTTGACGGCACGTGTTGACATCAAGTGTTGACGGCACGTGTTGACAGCACGTGTTGACCGCACGTGTTGACAGCACGTGTTGGCAGCCCGGCACCCACACATGGTGACCTCCCCCCCTATATCCAAGCTGCAGGACTGTGTTTGAGGGGGCGTAGTATGGTGGCTAGACTCATCTCGTAGCCGTTACGTCGCCGTTTGAAGCATCGTCGCGTGATCGGCGCATTGCGGCTCTCCACGGAGCTTCGGTGCGGGAGAAATATAATGGTCCGTGGCGGGGCAGGTCCGGTAGTCAGTCCGCTGAAATAACTCCAGCTTCTGTTGCCAGCTGCTGGTCATGGAGAAGATCTCCGAGTATCTGTCGGCAGAGGACGTCTGGCAGTTGGGTGCCACGTGCTCCCAGCTCAGAGAGGTGGGTAGCCGCTGGTGTCGCTGGTGCCGCTGGTCTGCAGATGGTGTCACGTGAGAGAGGTGGGTAGCCGCTGGTGTCGCTGGTCTGCAGATGGTGTCACGTGAGAGAGAGGTGTAGCCGCTGGTGTCGCTGGTCTGCAGATGGTGTCACATGAGAGAGAGGTGTAGCCGCTGGTGTCGCTGGTCTGCAGACGGTGTCACGTGAGAGGTGGGTAGCCGTGGGTGCGCTCACTGGTGTCGCTGGTCTGCAGATGGTGTCACATGAGAGAGATGGGTAGCTGCTGGTCTGCAGATGGTGTCACGTGAGAGAGGTGGGTAGCCGCTGGTGTCGCTGGTCTGCAGATGGTGTCACATGAGAGAGATGGGTAGCCGCTGGTGTCGCTGGTCTGCAGATGGTGTCACGTGAGAGGGGTGGGTAGCCGCTGGTGCCGCTGGTCTGCAGATGGTGTCATGTGAGAGGGTTGGGTAGCTGCTGGTCTGCAGATGGTGTCACGTGAGATGTGTGGGTAGCCGCTGGTCTGCAGATGGTGTCACGTGAGATGGGTGGGTAGCCGCTGGTGTCGCTGGTCTGCAGATGGTGTCACGTGAGAGGTTGGTAGCCGCTGGTGTCGCTGGTCTCCAGATGGTGTCACGTGAGAGGGGTGGGTAGCCGCTGGTGTCGCTGGTCTGCAGATGGTGTCACGTGAGAGGGGTGGGTAGCCGCTGGTGTCGCTGGTCTGCAGATGGTGTCACGTGAGAGGGGTGGGTAGCTGCTTGTGTCGCTGGTCTGCAGATGGTGTCACGTGAGAGGGGTGGGTAGCTGCTTGTGTCGCTGGTCTGCAGATGGTGTCATGTGAGAGGGTTGGGTAGCTGCTGGTCTGCAGATGGTGTCACGTGAGATGTGTGGGTAGCCGCTGGTCTGCAGATGGTGTCACGTGAGATGGGTGGGTAGCCGCTGGTGTCGCTGGTCTGCAGATGGTGTCACATGAGAGAGATGTAGCCGCTGGTGTCGCTGGTCTGCAGATGGTGTCACGTGAGAGAGGTGGGTAGCCGCTGGTGTCGCTGGTCTGCAGATGGTGTCACATGAGAGAGATGGGTAGCCGCTGGTGTCGCTGGTCTGCAGATGGTGTCACGTGAGAGGGGTGGGTAGCTGCTGGTGCCGCTGGTCTGCAGATGGTGTCATGTGAGAGGGTTGGGTAGCTGCTGGTCTGCAGATGGTGTCACGTGAGATGTGTGGGTAGCCGCTGGTCTGCAGATGGTGTCACGTGAGATGGGTGGGTAGCCGCTGGTGTCGCTGGTCTGCAGATGGTGTCACGTGAGAGGGTTGGTAGCCGCTGGTGTCGCTGGTCTGCAGATGGTGTCACGTGGAGAGGGTGTAGCCGCTGGTGTCGCTGGTTGCGATGGTGTAGGGTAGCGCTGGTGTCGCTGGTGATGGTGTGGAGGTGGTGTCGTGTGCGCTGGTCTGCAGATGGTGTCACGTGAGAGGGTGGGTAGCCGCTGGTGTCTGGTGGATGGTGTACGTGGAGGTGTAGCCGCTGGTGTCGCTGGTCTGCAGATGGTGTCACGTGAGAGGGGTGGGTAGCCGCTGGTGTCGCTGGTCTGCAGATGGTGTCACGTGAGAGGGGTGGGTAGCCGCTGGTGTCGCCTGGTCTGCAATGTGTCTGTGAGAGGGGTGGGTAGCCGCTGGTGTCGCTGGTCTGCAGATGGTGTCACGTGAGAGGGGTGGGTAGCCGCTGGTGTCGCTGGTCTGCAGATGGTGTCACGTGAGAGAGGTGTAGCCGCTGGTGCCGCTGATCTGCAGATGGTGTCTCGTAATAGGGGTGTGACTCGCTTACTCTTAGTGACATTTTAGATGACGATTCGCGTTTTATTCACACGAGAAAATTATTTGAATATATCTCCGACATCAAGCTCCATGTCATCTGTCCATCACTGCAATGTGCTTGTATCGTGCATGTATGTTAACACTCGCACGTCCGGCGGTCCGCGCCAACTTCGCATGTCCGGGGGGCAGATGATTAGATCTCTGGAACTATGCTGGCTAGCGACAAGCGGAAAACGGCGTTGGATAGCTGGTGACGGGCTCTACCGAAAGTGTTTCGGTAGTTGTTTCGCTCAGGTCAACATTCAGGTCACTGGCCCATCATAGGTAAAATTCGACCAGATCAGGTGGGACTCAGATATTGGCACATATCTCAGGACCTATAACAGATATAAAAAAATGGCGAACGCTATTCGACAGTCCTTGAAATGCGCTACCGACAATACGCGGTGTAATTTAGGGTCAGGCTAACCGAAACTCAGGTCAAGGTCATCAAGTCATGACCTCAGGTCAAGGCCTAGGGAGGTCATGCGAGGTATCAATCGACACGTCTTGATGATACAAGCACAATGACGGTAATTTCAGCCTTCTAGCTCAATGCAGTGCGATGTAATGCGCATAAATGTGTAGTGATCTCAGATGACCTCAGAGACCTTGGTGAGGTCACTGAGCAAAAATGTCAGCGGTAGCATTGAGCATAGCTTCCATCTATATGCCACAACCGTTGTGAGATCATTTCGAGAGCAAATATGTAACTAGGAAACATTTGTATATTTTACCATAGCTCTATAATGGGGAACCCATGGCAGCGACCTTACCTAAGGTCAATGCTACGAGAAAAACGATATACATATTTTGATCCCTGATGAGATCATGATATGCTATAAGTTTGAAATCAATCGCCCATTTATTGTGGAAGTTATGCCACCTAGAACTCCGAATGTAGTTGGGCCACTTCGCCTGACCTGACCTGAGATGATCCAATATTAAAAATGTATGAGGATATGCGGAAAAGACCAATGAACAGCTATGCGAGGTTTGGCCTTGCTAACCCTATTAGTTTGGCGGCAAATGAGGAAAAACCGGAGGGGGCAGATATCTGCCCCCCCCCCCGGACGTGCGCGGGTTAAAGATGTGACTTAGGCGTGTGAAACTGTGTACATGTGTACTTCGGAAGAAGGACCGATCATATTTAGCAGGAAGCAAACTATTAGTTATGGATGCTAAATAACCAAACCCAGTCGATGCGCGCTAAAACTCAAAGAACAAACCAACTAACGTGAGAGTGGTGGGTGGCCCTAACATGTGACCTGACCTGGTCTGACTTGAGGTGTAATCCGGCGGCGTCTATCGTGTGATCTCATTGAAATGTAACCTGACCTGAGGTTATGTTCGTTGCCAGCTACGGTGTGACTTGTGACCTGATCTGACCTGAGATGATGTTCGGCGGTGAATATTATGCGGCACTACCTATGACCTGACCTAGGGTGGTGCTCGGCGGCAGTTACTGCGTGGCTCGTGGCATGTGACTTGATCTTACCTGAGGTGGTGTCCGGTGGCAGCTACTGTGTGGCTCGTGTCATGTGAACTGACCTGACCTAAGGTGGTGCCCGGCGGCAGCTGCTGTGTGATTCGTAACATGTGACCTGACATGACCTGATGTCATGTCTGGCGGCAGCTACTGTGTGGCTCATGACATGTGGCCTGCCCTGACCTGGGGCGATGTCGGATGGCAGCTACTGTGTGCCTCGTGTGATGTGACCTGACCAGACCTGGGGCGATGTCGGATGGCAGCTACTGTGTGATGTGACCTGACCTGACCTGGGGCGATGTCGGGCGGCAGCTGTGCACGGACGACAAGCTGTGGCGTGACCGGATCCTGCGTGAGGTGCGCTGCCTCATCCTGGATGACCTGGACGACAGTCAGATCCAGTACCTGCACCAGCGGCACACGGTCGCCATGACGATCAGGGACGCCACACTGCACCAGCCCCGGCTACAGTGAGTGGCACGGGACTGGTGACGAGGCCGGCAGCTGGGGAGGGGGTGTGTGGGGGGGGGGGGGGGGGGGGGAGAGGAGGGGGCGGTGTGGGTGGGGTGGGGAGGGGAGGGGGGGGGGGGGGGGGGGGGGGGGGGTGGGGGGGGGTGGGAGGGAGGCGGGCTGGTGTGAGTGGCACGGGCCGGTGTGAGTGGCACGGGCTGGTGTGAGTGGCAAGGGGCTGGTGTGAGTGGCACGGGGCTGATGAAGAGGCCGGCGGCTGGACAGGTGGGCCGGTCTCGGCTTTTGAGTATCGTCTGGCTCATCTTGGTGCTCACCAAGCGTTTGAATAGCAAGCTGCTCAGTTAATTTTCTGCCCCGGCATCAGTTGCAACGTTCGTCCCTAAGGTGACAAGTTGCGAAGGTTTATGGATGTCTAATGTGTTCGAAAGTTCGCCTTCTACTGGTTGCCGTGGTGTCCCTCGAATCAGACGTGAATCACCGGTAAAAATTAAGTTGGGGAGGTCCAAATAAGTGATTGATTCGTTGCGTAGTCGATTCGTTTCATGTAGGGATGTTCCTTTCATATATTCCTTTCATGTCGGATGATATCTGATAACTGAGTTGTGTCATGGAGGCAAAAGAAGACTAGGTGAGCTGCTAATAGCGGCTGTGTTGTTTTTAATATCCTGTTGCGGGCGCGAATGATCACCTAGCCCAAATAACCAACTAGCTAACTAGCTAACCATAAAGTAACTGCATGACCAACGATTTTGTTAGTACAGGTACGATCGTACGGCCGGTTCGACTTTGCCTGGTGGCATTTGGTCTTCTAATGCCCTATCTTGTTGTATTTTGTTCCGCTTGTGCGCGCGTGCGCGTGAATCTTTTGCCATTATCAGTTGCAGCGCTGCGCTTTTTCCGGCTGCATCGTTCCCACAATGGCCACATCGCACACGCTGTATCAGTTGCACCATTCGTACCTGCTTTGTGAAACTCTATGTCTAAGGTGTTTACAGGTTGAATGGTGAGGTTTTGTTTCAAAGAGAGTAGTCTCACCATTATTGAGGCCAATATCGGAGTCTGTCCCATCTGAGTCGGGCCCATGTGCTCCTAGGCCACGCTAGGAGCTTATCGAGTGCGCTTACGCCTCGAGTTTCATGCGGCTGCACGTCGCCCTACTGTGGACGTGTCGTCTTTGTATGGCTGCTACGCGATTGTTTGCCGACCGTGCGCACTTGCACGGGCAGCACCGGCGCAGTTCTGAATCACACCGCCATTGTCTGGGCCCTCCTCACCCCCTCCCCATCCGTCATCCCCTTCTTCCTGTTGGTTGGTTGGTTGCGATTTACGACGCACTCAGCGGCTGAGGCCATACAGCGTCGCCTGCCTCTCACCCTGGCAGGAAGGGCTGACATCGCTGAGAATCGAACCCCGTGCCTCTGGCGTGCCAGACGCTCAGTTTAACCACTGAGCCGCCGACGTCCTGCTCCCTAGCTGGTCGACAGTGCGGCCGAGGACGAAGCGCGAGACCCACAGTCGCGGTGCGCTGCTCGACTCGTGGGCGCTCATCACCGACCTGGTGACAGGCCGCAGCGCCGTGGGACCGCCGCCCAATGACGTCACACCTCGTCTGCTCATGTATGGATCAGGTGGGTAACGTCTCATCTCGTCTGCTCGTGTATGGACCAGGTGGGTAACGTCACACCTCGCCTGCTCATGTATGGATCAGGTGGGTAACGTCACACCTCGCCTGCTCATGTATGGATCAGGTGGGTAACGTCACACCTCGCCTGCTCGTGTATGGACCAGGTGGGTAACGTCACACCTCGCCTGCTCATGTATGGATCAGGTGGGTAACGTCACACCTCGCCTGCTCATGTATGGACCAGGTGGGTAACGTCTCATCTCGCCTGCTCGTGTATGGATCAGGTGGGTAACGTCACACCTCGTCTGCTCATGTATGGATCAGGTGGGTAACGTCTCATCTCGTCTGCTCGTGTATGGACCAGGTGGGTAACGTCTCGCCTCGTCTGCTCGTGTATGGATCAGGTGGGTGAGGTCACATCTCATCTGCTCATATTTGGATCAGGTTGAGTAACGTCACACCTCGTCTGCTCGTGTATGGACCAGGTGGGTAACGTCCGTTGCGGCCTGCTGGGTGTAGCCCTGTGTTCCGGTGGGTACGTCCTGCCTGCGAAGCCTGCCGTGGTGGGAGCGTGGTGAGTCCACTGTCTGTTGTATGGATCGGTGGGTAACGTCTCATCTCGTCTGCTCGTGTATGGACCAGGTGGTAACGTCTCGCCTCGTCTGCTCGTGTATGGATCAGGTGGGTGAGGTCACATCTCATCTGCTCATATTTGGATCAGGTTGAGTAACGTCACACCTCGTCTGCTCGTGTATGGACCAGGTGGGTGACTGTCACCCGTCTGCTCATCTGACGTCCGCTCTGTATGGATCAGGCTGGGAACGTCACCTCGCCTGCTCGTGTATGGATCAGGTGGGTAACGTCACACCTCGTCTGCTCGTGTATGGATCAGGTGGGTGACGTCTCACCTCGTCTGCTCGTGTATGGATCAGGTGGGTGCGTCACACCTCGCCTGCTCGTGTATGGATCAGGTGGGTGGCGTCACACCTCGGCTGCTCGTGTATGGATCAGGTGGGTGGCGTCACACCTCGGCTGCTCGTGTATGGATCAGGTGGGTGCGTCACACATCGTCTGCTCGTGTATGGATCAGGTGGGTAACGTCACCTCGTCTGCTCGTGTATGGATCAGGTGGGTGGCGTCACACCTCGGCTGCTCGTGTATAGATCAGGTGGGTGCATTACACCTTGTCTGCTCGTGTATGGATCAGGTTGGGTGACGTCACACCTCGTCTGCTCGTGTATGGATCAGGTGGGTGGCGTCAGTGGTGCAGGTTTTATGGCTCATGAGACCTCTATCAGAGGGATGGCCTCCACTCCGAGAAGGGGGTGCATGTGTATATGAGCATGTCCTTCGGGGAAACTAGGCAATGGGGTGGGGAGGGATGAAGTGGCTCTGCCATTTCATGGATATGCCAGTAGTGACAGCCTAGGCAATAGAACCTCGGGTCAACAAATAGGGATAGCAGTAGGTCGAGGGGGCAGAGTGGTGGCTCATCCAAAGATGAAAGAGCTACTCAACATGAAAAAGTCAAAGCCGATTATGAAACATATGTTAAGTGTATGATGCTTAATGCTCAGCGTATTTGATCCAAATTTGAGGAGTTCAAGTGTTATGTTGCCGAGAAGGAACCATATTTTGTTTGCATTAATTACTCAGGCATGGGTCAGTGAGGGGTATTTTGGGGATAGCTTGCAGGACTATAAGATACAGTCTCAGTTTATTATACCCATCCGCAATGTAGTTTGTAGCTGGTGTGGGAGGGGATTGACGAGAAAGTTGGCTTTGTCGGGGTACCAGCATACTCTTGTCGAATAATCACCGAGTTGTCTTTACCAACACAGGTAATTGTCTTCATCGTGTTTCGCGCCGGCTGCCGAGGGTTCATTGTCAATAGTGGTTCCTAGCAGCATGATTATTTCCGTGCTTATAAGGTATTTTCATGGAATACATTTATATAAATATGTATTTACTGCAATACTTTATCTTTGTCAGATGAAGTTCCATGAGGAATCTGGATTTTCATTATTGCCATAATGTGCCAAGAAACAATGGCTGTCGCCGTCAAATTAATGCAGTATGTGCCACTGGCTACTGACACACATGCTTTATTTCATGCGGCAGCAGGTTTGATGAACAATAGCGCACTATTGACCTTCCTTAGTTCCTCACTTTGCCACCTCTCAGAATGTCTGGACAGCGTTTGGAACGTGCCACAACTGCTACCACCTCCTCACTTTTCCTTACCAGGTGGCACATCTGGAGAGCAGGAACGTGCTACCTGTGCTACCACCTCCTCACCTTCTCTCACCTTCTGGTGACACGTCAGGGAAACAGCAGCGTGCTACAGACGCCACAATCTTCTCACCTTCCCTCACCGTCTGGCGGCAGGTCTGGAGAACAAGAGCGTGCTGCGTCGGATGATGATGGAGAAGGTGGAGGGCCTGTGGGTGCACTCGCTGGTGCCGAGCACGCACCGCGGCGTGGGCGCCGGCGTGCGCTTCCGCTTCTCGGACGACGCCACCTTCGACCTGGTGACGCTCTACTCGAACACGTCCGAGGTCCGCCGGCGCCGCACGCTGGGCGGCGCCGCGTCGCAAACGCCGCTCTACGCGGCCGTGGAGGACGGCGGCCGGCTCAGGATGGAGGCGTTCGTGCTGGAGCTGGTGAAGAACGCCGACGGCGTGGTGCACGTGGTGGAGGTGTCCGCCGAGAAGACAGGTCCGTCTAGGCTGGGGCTGGGCAGGCGGGGTGGTGACGACTGGTCTGGGCTGGGGAGGTGGGGTGGTGACGACTGGTCTGGGCTGGGGAGGCGGGGTGGTGACGACTGGTCTGGGCTGGGGAGATGGGGTGGTGACGACTGGTCTGGGCCGGGGAGGCGGGGTGGTGACGACTGGTCTGGGCCGGGGAGGTGGGGTGGTGACGACTGGTCTGGTCTGGGCTGGGTAGGTGGGGTGGTGACGACTGGTCTGGGCTGGGGAGGCGGGGTGGTGACGACGTCTGGGCTGGGGAGGCAGGGTGGTGTACATGGTGGAGGTGGAGAATGTGCTAAGCCAGTGGCACGAGTGTATGGAAATGGTGCCACTTCAAGAGCACTTGCTACTTCAAGATTGTGTCTTACTTACATTTTGTTATTTTACTTTACATGTCGGTCAAAAGCATGACCAGCAGTGTTCTCTAGTGCTTCCCATCACCACCAGCAGGAAGTTGCGTCAACATCTCACCAGCCGTCATCCGGCTCAGACGCGTGGACGCCTGACCCGCCGAACACGACACCGCCATGTGTACAGCTGCGATCGCCGCCGGCGCCATTCTGTGCCGACTCCACAGGACAGATGGTGACACCTGGCGGGATGTCGCGCAACTATCGGCAGAACCTCGGGTCCGTCTCCGTGCCTGCCTCTGAACGAAAAACTCGAGCGGCGTGAATGGGGACGGTGCGCCGTACTGCGGAGACGCGCAGACGGGAAACAGCGCTGCTGGTCCGACGGTGACGTGCGCGCAGCTGACGCGGCGGTGTTTGTCGGCGCTGCAGCGTGTTCGGAGTGCGCTCGCGGTGCAACTGTCAGCGGTTCTGGGACCAATGGCCGACAGCGAACAGCCCGACAGCTTTTGGCAGCGGTGTTTGTCGGCCTCGTCGCACCTTCAGAAGTTCAGACCTGAACTTGAAGCGGGCTGGATGAGTTTTGGTAACTTTCGAAAGTGAGCTGGAGGAGTTTCGAACCGGTTGCGAGTAGGCGCGGCGATGCTCAGGTATGCCTGGACGATGTCAGCCGAGGACGTGCGAGGGCGGAGAAGCCTGGAGTAAGCCACGTCGTAGCCAGTCTGCCAATGTGGCCCTCTGATGTCAGGATATGGCAGCATGGAACGCTCCACAACCTAACGCGGCCGCAGCCTTCTAAGGACGTCAGGATATGGCAGCAGAGAACATCGCACAACCTGACGCGGCCGCAGCCTTCTGACGTCAGGGTATGGCAGCAGGAAACACCGCACAACCATAACGCGGCCGCAGCCTTCTGATGACGTCAGGGTATGGCACCAGGGAACACTGTACAGCCTAACGCCGCCAGAGCCTTCTAATGACGTCACGATATGGCAGCAGGGAGCTCCTTCATCCGACGGAACTTCATAGCGTGACGAGCAGATGTTGGGTGCATAGTTAGGCCCCAGAGTGTGTCTTGCCGTGGTGCACTTCTCAACATCTGTACATATCCTTGACTGACTGTAGAAGGAATGTCTGCGTTTGTGTAGCATGCGAGGTTGTGCATGCGGCATCTCCTGAGGTCGATCTGCCACATCGTGAAAGAAGACCTTGGGCAAACGCCATACAGGTTGGTCATCCGTCACCAGCTTCACCAGCTTCATACAGCCGGCAGGGAGCGGCGGGTCACGTTTGCTAGGTAGTCTTCCGATAAGTGCACAGCTGAACCTCGACGTCTCGGGAGGATTTGGTTTGGGCGCTGAATAACGTTGCAGTCTGCACGCCCTTAAGCTCAAATAATCAATAAAAAGAGAAGGATTCGGTTCATCGACGAGACGTCGCGACCTCGACGGCGGCGTCAGCACAAACAACTGCCGAGTTTAGACACATTGGTCACACATTGTGTCAGTGGAGGTCATCCGTAGTCGAGAGGTCACCACCGTGTGCGATGGGCGCGATGGGCACCGCCAGACCAGTTTAGTGCTGCGATCCTGACCGTTCTCCGGGCGACTGATGACCGACCATAGAGAAGACGTCTATGCCGCCTGGTTCCAGCAGGATGGTGCTGCTCTACACTTCCAACATCGCACTGGGGTGGCAGGAACGGCACTTCCACGACAAAGTCATCGTCCTCAAGATGATGTACGCCTGGCCGGTCCACCCCCGGACTTCACAGCCTTTGACGACTTTCTCAGGGAGATACCTCAAGAGTGGGTACATAAACAAAGACTGAGGGCCTCCCCAATGGTGGGCGCTAAATGACCTTGTAGTCGGTGCGCCCTTAAGCCCAAATAATCAATCAATCAACCTCCCCAATGACATGAACATGACCATTGCACGTTATATTCGGCGAATCTCCCAGGAGACATGTGCCGTAGTCATCGCGGATATGAGTACCAGAGCTGATCTGCATATCCAGCAGAAGGCGGGCTATCTCCAGTGTACGCTCTGACCGTCATACCTGCGACTCGGTGGCCAGTTCTGCCACCGTCAACATATACCCATGCAGTGCAGCTTTGAGTGCTGTAACAAGCATGCTTCTGCGACTATGACGGAAACAAATGCGACAAATGTTCTGGCTCCACCTGTGTGCTTGAGTGCATGTATGTAAGTTTGAAACTATGTAAGCTCGTATGAGTGTGTAGACACATGCTTGCGTGCGTATTTTGGAATGTAGGCGTGCTGGATTATATGTTAGCGGTGTGTGCGTGTGCGTGTGACTGCTCTGCACGCTTGACCCTGGTGACCTATGACGTCGACAGACTACGGGTTCGAGTCGGCCGAGATGGCCGCCATGCAGGACGTGATGGTGGCCGCCGACAGGCAGCTGCCCGTGCTGACCCTGCTGCTGGTCAGCCAGACGGCCGACACGATCCCCCGCCAGCTGGGCTGGGCCGTCCAGCGCGCGCTGGTCACTCCCACCAGCGGGCCACAGGCGGTGAGTGGTGACCGCTGGCTGACACTGACCCAGGTCACACCTGACCCAGGTCACTCCCACCAGCGGGCCGCAGGCGGTGGGTGGTGACCACTGGCTGACACTGACCCAGGTCACACCTGACCCAGGTCACTCCCACCAGCGGGCCGCAGGCGGTGAGTGGTGACCACTAGCTGACACTGACCCAGGTCACTCCCACCAGCGGGCCACAGGCGGTGAGTGCTGACCCAGGTCACTCCCACCAGCGGGCCACAGGCGGTGAGTGGTGACCACTAGCTGACACTGACCCAGGTCACTCCCACCAGCGGGCCACAGGCGGTGAGTGCTGACCCAGGTCACACCCACCAGCGGGCCACAGGCGGTGAGTGCTGACCCAGGTCACTCCCACCAGCGGGCCGCAGGCGGTGAGTGGTGACCACTGGCTGACACTGACCCAGGTCACACCTGACCCAGGTCACACCTGACCCAGGTGACATCCACCAGTGGGCCGCAGGCGGTGAGTGTGACGACTGGCTGACACTGACCCAGGTCACTCCCACTCCCAACAGCTGGCGTGCGGCTCGCGGTCGCTAAATGTTCCATGATGTCACACGCCTCGGGGCCGTGGCCCGCCCCTGCACAGCAGTGTACCCGCGGTGCCATCATGTACCCGCGGCAGCGGTAGCGCCACCGTCCGCCAGGCCACGTGTGTGTCGACGCTGACGGACCTGGTGCGACAATAGACACAATAGACAGCTGACACTCTACCGTCCGCCAGGCCACGTGTGTGTCGACGCTGACCGACCTGGTGCGACAATAGACAGCTGACACTCTACCGTCCGCCAGACCACGTGTGTGTCGACGCTGACGGACCTGGCGCGACAATAGACACAATAGACGGCTTACACTCTACCGTCCGCCAGGTGCTCACCACGTGTGTGTCGACGCTTACGGACCTGGTGCGACAATAGACAGCTGACACTACCGTCCGCCAGGTGCTCACCACGTGTGTGTCGACGCTGACGGACCTGGTGCGACAATAGACAGCTGACACTCTACCGTCCGCCAGGTGCTCACCACGTGTGTGTCGACGCTGACGGACCTGGCGCGCGGCTTCAGCTGGCTCGCCTTCGTCGGTGGACACCAGCTGCGCGCCTGTCCCGCGCTCGCCGCCAGACCTAGCGCCGTCGAGTTCGCCTTCGGACCGTCGCCGCCTGTGCAGTCCGCCTCCTAGGGTGCGCGTCCGCTGCCGGTCCGGCGGGTCACGAGGCGGCGACGGTCTGCTGATTGTCGCTCAGGTGATCGTGGCCCTCGGCTGATGGTGGTCACGGTGGGCAGTGGATG
This sequence comes from Imbricaverruca yamaguchii, assembly GCA_034440575.1. Classification (NCBI taxonomy): domain Eukaryota; kingdom Metazoa; phylum Arthropoda; class Thecostraca; family Neoverrucidae; genus Imbricaverruca; species Imbricaverruca yamaguchii. The sequence goes on from JAOTOL010001625.1 coordinate 151,574, forward strand.
TGGGCGCGAGTGGAGCTGTTGGCATGGCACGCTGTATCGTGGTGCCATCTGCAGGACACCTCTTCATCGAAGGAGCAAGGTGTTGAATTTTATGCCAGGGCAGTTTGGGAACGGAGAGAGAGTGAGCGGTAGATGGGAGGAGAGAGTGGGCCGAAGTAGGAGGAAAAGCATGTCATCATGCAGGGGTACAGCCTTTCTAAGATGATCATCTTGACGGGGCTTAAGCACCTGCAAACTCATTTTGATCGATTTCATAAGATTGCCTATGGGCCTCATGGTTAAGTGTGGATGTTATCTGGGAGTGGGAGGGAATGGAGCCTCGAAAGTAGATGTAGAACCACACCGGTAGTGCAACTCGCAAACGGCATGCCTATCACGGCAGCCGTGTTTGCAAGATGAGGTAGCGTGCGATTGGCGGTCGGGTGTCGAGTTTTGTGATAGCACTGTGTGCCGGCACATCGAACTGCGTGAAGTGCAGCGTCCCTTTCCTCGGCCGGTCACCATAGCGTCGCCATTCTACGGCTACGGGCTCTCTGTGGCTTGTGAGGATCGAGCCAGCCGTGAGCCGAGGCGCGGTGCGCTCGAGACTGGGCTGCTGTCGAGCTGGTCTGGCCGGCCGGCCACTCTCGGAGGCATTCGTGTGGCGGAAACGATGCTGTCGTGCCACAGGTTCAGCTCTGCTGGCACCCCACTGCCGGCTGTTGTGTAAATGTCGGAGGAGGCTTGTACTGCTGTTCTGGAATTATGTCTATTGGGCTCAGCGGAGTCTGGCGGTTTCCGCGCTGTCGAACGCAGGCCGCGGTGGTGATTCTGATCGCAGTGATGAATCGTGCACTTATGGACGGTGGCACCGGGACCAGTTCTGCCGGCCCGGTGGCCGGATGAGAACCATGTCAGAATTGATCGCCCCCGCCCCCCCCATGGCGGTTGTCGTTCCACCGAGTGGCCGCCGGTGTGCCACTGTCGCTCCAGTGACGTCGCACCGGGGAGGGGGCGGGCTGTTCCGTCAGCGATGTTATTGCAGTGTGACGTGGGGCAAGTTTCTCACTGGGCAACTATGTGACTTATTTGTAGACGTGTGCTCTGTCGAGGTTCTAATTTTGGTCATTCCCGGCCTCAGGCATAGTTGCTCTGGGGGGAGGGGGAACTGATTGGTTGTGATAGCTCAGCCTGCCGAAACCATCCACCGTGCTGCGCGAGTGAAGCGCCGTCTCTCGGGTGGTACGCCGAACACAGCATGGGCCGGCGGCGCGCTGCTCGCCGCCAGTCGGAGGTGCGGCAGACGTGGCGCACCCGCCGGCGACAGGCTGGTGCGGCAGACGTGGCGCACCCGCCGGCGACAGGCTGGTGCGGCAGACGTGGCGCACCCGCCAGCGACAGGCTGGTGCGGCAGACGTGGCGCACCCGCCGGCGACAGGCTGGTGCGGCAGACGTGGCGCACCCGCCGGCGACAGGCTGGTGCGGCAGACGTGGCGCACCCGCCGGACGGCTGGTGCGCAGTGGCGCACCCGCCGGCGACAGGCTGGTGCGGCGGACGGCTGCGCCGGTTTGGTGGCTGCGCGGCGCGTCGTGGCTGGGCAGCGAGCGCCGTCGCGACGTCTGTGATGAGCCGCGTCGTTGCCGGGGCCGCTACCGGAACAGACAGACTCCCAACAGCCGACAGCACCACACGGTGGCAGGCTGGAAAATACATTAACGCACACACAGACTCTCAAACTGGGTGTGCGCAATCAGCAGCGTGCAAGTGATTAGTGAATGACGTCACATGTGGATGTAAATGACGTCACTTGTTTACGGAGCGGTCCCTGTCATTGGTGAGAGCTTGGCAAGGTTTTCAGTTCATTTTCACCGGCGACAAGGAGCAGGGTGATAAAGAAGACTGCAATCAGTTATGTGGACATCGAAACGAGCACAGCATCGCCCGGATACTGTGACGACGACCTGACACGTGGGAAATGCATCTCCATGCTTTTCATGGTGTGTTTGTAAAGTATTGATCGCTTCCTAAATACATAGAGGTGCTCAGTCCACGCATGACCTGAAAACACTGAAGGGATAATTTAGTGTCGTTATTCACACGTGCTGTACAGTCGGTGATGTGCGGTGTCATCACCCGACACACACGAGTTCCTTTGAGTAAAGGCGCGTCAGCTGGGTTGCGATAGCCATCATCTCGTTCAGCTATCGATCTTTGTCTAGTGACTTGCTGTGGAGAGTACTCTAGTTCACTCGTTGCTGCTGTGTTTGTTTGTTCCTATATTGTTTTATTAGCGCCGTTCTGTGTATGTTTGTCTCTTTATCGTTGTGTTCATTGGCGCGGTTCGATGTATGTTTGTTTGTCTCTGTATTGTTTTATTGGCGCGGTTCGATGTATGTTTGTTTGTCTCTGTATTGTTTTATTGACGCGGTTCGATGTATGTTTGTTTGCCTCTGTATTGTTGTTTTATTGACACGGTTCGATGTATGTTCGTCTCTTTATTGTCGTTTTATTGGCGCGGTTGGATGTATGTTTGTTTGTCTCTGTATCGTTGTTTTATTCACACGGTTCGATGTATGTTTGTCTCTTTATTGTTTTGTTATATTGGCGCGGTTCGATGTATGTTTGTTTTTCTCTGTATTGTTGTTTTATTAGCGCGGTTTGATGTTTGTTTGTCGCTGTATTGTTGTGTTTTGTTGGCGCAGTCCCAATGGTCGCTGTACGACTGAGCTGTCTGTCGGCCCGCGCAGTGGTCCCGGGACCGGCCCGCCGGCACACTCATATTGGCCAATAATCACATGATCTACTGTCGTAATCGGCTGACTTCCCTGCTGCCGACTCCTGCTATTGGAATCAATCGCGTGATGTGACGCGTCAGTTTGTGATTTTACTACTATGACGTGACTGATGTGACGTGGCATTTGTAGCATGATAGTTGTGACGTGACTATTGTGACGTGACATTTGTAGCATGATAGTTGTGACGTGACTATTGTGACGTGGCATTTGTAGCATGATAGTTGTGACGTGACTATTGTGACGTGACATTTGTAGCATGATAGTTGTGACGTGACTATTGTGACGTGACATTTGTGGCATGCCATTTGTGACGTGACTGTTGTGACGTGACTGTTTTGACGTGACTGTTGTGACGTGCCTGCTGTGACGTGACAATTGTGACGTGACTGTTGTGACGTGACTGTTGTGACGTGCCTGCTTTGACGTGACTGTTGTGACGTGCCTGCTGTGACGTGACAATTGTGACGTGACTGTTGTGACGTGACTGCTATGGCATGACTGTTGTGACGTGACTGCTGTGACGTCACAGTGATTGTGACTGGACGTGTCCACTGTGATGCTTTTCAGAGTCGACCATTGACCAGCCCCACACTCAGTGACTCAGTGAACCGCCGGCAGGCTGACGGCCGCTGGCCAGACCCACACTCAGTGAACCGCTGGCGGCCGCTGGCCGGACCCACACTCAGTGACTCAGTGAACCGCTGGCCAGACCCACACTCAGTGACTCAGTGGACCGCTGGCCAGACCCACACTCAGTGACTCAGTGAACCGCTGGCCAGACCCACACTCAGTGACTCAGTGAACCGCTGGCGGCCGCTGGCCAGACCCACACTCAGTGACTCAGTGAACCGCTGGCCAGACCCACACTCAGTGACTCAGTGAACCGCTGGCCAGACCCACACTCAGTGACTCAGTGAACCACCGGCGGGCCGGCGGCCGTGAAACGCATCGCTCTGACCGACCGTGACCCGCGCGCACGGAGAACAACAGCTCAATACGTGCGCAAGTCAATGGTATCGGTAACATTTTAATTGGTTCCTTTTCGTCAGTAAAGCTCATACATAATCAGCATGTTGATCAACACCTTAATTTTATTGCAGAATGTCGTAGAATGTAGAGAACCTAGGTGGCGGTAGGAGCCATTCCTGCCCCGTGCTGAATGGCCACTGGCACCTCCCAGGGAACAACTCCGAAACTGTCGGCCATAATTGTGGAATGTTGTGAGGTGGAGCGGGTCGCACCGTCAGCATGTTGTGCTGACCATTCCGCAACTGCCATTTGTGCTGACAATAACATGCAGCGAATATCGAACGCGCTCAAGGTGTCATTGGTTGTCACTATGTATCGTCGAACACGCTCTGTGTGGCAGCGGTTGTCGCCGTGTAGCGTTGCGGCAAAAATGTGACGTGCTTGGTCGGCAGCTCTTCTACAAGTTCAGGGCAAGGAACTGTGACTATGGTAACGATTTCCGTGTGTAGGCTTATTTAGTAATAGTTACCAGATGGAGGCGCAGCCAAGAAGCCCCCCCTCCTCTTTTGTAGCCAAAAATTAACGAGCTGAAGCAAAACAAAAATGAAATGGTTGCGTAGAAGCAGAAATTTTTGGCGCGGGAAACTCGCCGAAAGTGGTATATATTTCATAGCATTTTTTTTTGTCTCCTTGCCCCCAAAAAAAAAGAAGTCCTGGTTGTGCCTCTTTCCCGTCAAAGCAAATAGCCACTTGTAGTCCGCCGCAATCGCCTTGCCTTGCTGCATGAACAACATTAATTTGCTGTTTGCATGCCTTCAACTGAGGTCATGCACACCTGCATGCAAATGGAAGGCCTGCTTGGGCTTCTCAAGAATTTCACCCGCTAGGTGCTCAGGCACTAAGCAAGAAACAATTTCCATCTGCTGTGTTCGATACCTGCTACTTTCCGGGAGTTTATATCGCGTCAGGTTCTGTGTCTACCATTTTGAACTGGACTGACATTTAGCCTTCTACCTAATCGTCATTTCTCAGTTGTAGCGTTGCATAGATGGCATTGCATTACCTGGTGTTTGTGCCTCCTCAACTTCCGCTCCCACCTGGCGAGTGAACGCCTCACATCAGACAAGCACAGATGTCTGCAATCTTCAAAAGCCTTGAATTGGACATACGGCGATGCGTGACCTGCGCAGTTTGTTATTTTCTGTTTGCACGTCCAACAGCTTGTCAGAAAGCGTTCCATTTTATGCTGCCCCCACCCTCTCCCCTCCCCCATTGGTCCTGAGAGCCGTGCCGTTGGCGGACCGTCACGGACAGCCGTGGGCAACGCTGAGCCGGGAACACGGCTACCTGTGGCGCCGCCGCGGTCACTGTGGCCTGCCGTCCCGTGCTGTGACGTGTGACGTGGCCTGAGACCATGTGACTGCTGCCGACACTGATGGTGACGCTGCGACTGCTGCTGACCATGTGACTGCTGCCGACACTGATGGTGACGCTGCGACTGCTGCTGACGCTGCCAACTACTGACGCTGTGAATGTTGCTGACGTCTCCTACTGACGCTGTCTACTGTTGATTGTGTATATTACCGACGCTGTGGCTGTTGCTGACGCTGTGACTGTTGCTGACGTCTCCTACTGACGCTGTCTACTGTTGATGGTGTCTATCACTGACGCTGCCAACTGCTGACGCTGTGAATGTTGCTGACGTCTCCTACTGACGCTGTCTACTGTTGATGGTGTCTATCACTGACGCTGCCAACTGCTGACGCTGTGAATGTTGCTGACGTCTCCTACTGACGCTGTCTACTGTTGATGGTGTATATTACTGACGCTGTGGCTGTTGCTGACGCTGTGACTGTTGCTGACGTCTCCTACTGACGCTGTCTACTGTTGATGGTGTCTATCACTGACGCTGCCAACTGCTGACGCTGTGAATGTTGCTGACGTCTCCTACTGACGCTGTCTACTGTTGATGGTGTATATTACTGACGCTGTGGCTGTTGCTGACGCTGTGACTGTTGCTGACGTCTCCTACTGACGCTGTCTACTGTTGATGGTGTCTATCACTGACGCTGCCAACTGCTGACGCTGTGAATGTTGCTGACGTCTCCTACTGACGCTGTCTACTGTTGATGGTGTATATTACTGACGCTGTGGCTGTTGCTGACGCTGTGACTGTTGCTGACGTCTCCTACTGACGCTGTCTACTGTTGATGGTGTCTATCACTGACGCTGCCAACTGCTGACGCTGTGAATGTTGCTGACGTCTCCTACTGACGCTGTCTACTGTTGATGGTGTATATTACTGACGCTGTGGCTGTTGCTGACGCTATATACTACTGACGCTGTGACTGTTGCTGACGCTGTCTACCACTGACTCTAATCTACTACTGACGCTTTCTACTATTGACGCTGTCTACTACTAATGCTGTCTACTACTGAGGCTGTGACTGTTGCTGACGCTATCTACTACTGACCCTGTCTACTGTTGCCGACGCTGCCTACGACGGACTCTATCTACTACTGACATTGTCTACTACTGATCCTGTCTATTACCGACGCTGTGTACTACCGACGCTGTCTATTACCGACGCTGTGTACTACCGACGCTGTCTATTACCGACGCTGTGTACTACCGACGCTGTCTGTTGCCGACGCAGAGTCTGCAGACGCTGTGTGGAGGAAGTGCCGTGTGGAGAGCTTTCAGCACCAGTGCCTACCGCCGTCGAGTGCTGAGACTTGCTGTGATGCAGTTTGTTTAATATACACCATTGCACTGAATGTGTCCGACGCTGCTGAGAGTGAGGAAGTCCACACGACGGACGCGATCCGCGTGCAGCTCAAGAGTTACGCGCCGGTGCGCCGCGTAATTTCATATGTGCTCGATGCGCCCGCACGCGTGACTTGTTCACCCACGTCTTGAGGACACTGCACATGCTGTGGGAGCTTCCCAAGGCAGGACGGAAGGAATTGTGCGCAATGCCCTGCAGTGTACAACTTTGGCCCATCCAAAACACGACACGCTCGATGTCGGATGCATTTAGTTACGCATCTATATCGCCGTCCACCACAATGAGGTGACGGCGCTATTTACGTGTGTTATGGTCTCACGTGATGTCTACGTCACGGTGACGCGCGTGCCAGCTGTCAAATCTTCTCTTTTTCGCTGTTAACAAAGCGTGTACTGCTGCTACCTAGTGGCAAGGCACTGGACGTCGAGCAAAAAAAACAGGCTGTCGAGCGCAGGGTCAACAAAGCAATATTTTCGGGAATTGAGATGGTGATGGCTTCCCAAAGATAGTCTCGAAGAACCGGTCATCCTACCCTGCCGCTCCAGCATCGCTACCGTCGGAGGGGGCTGGCCAGGCTGTCTGACCTCGCCATTCCTACCTCCACAGGGGACGGACCAGGCTATTTGACCTCACCATTCCTACCACCACAGGGGGGGGGGGGAGCGGACCAGGCTATCTGACCTCACCATTTCTACTACCGCAGGGGGCGGACCAGGCTTTTTGACCTCACCATTCCTACCGTCAGAGGGGTTGTGCCAGGCTATCTGGCCTCACCATTTCTGCCGTCAGAGGTGGAGTGCCAGCCTATCTGACCTCACCATTCCTACCGCCAGGGGGGGGGGGGGCAGCCAGGATATCTTACCACTCGTCCGTCCCATTACCACAGCCATATATATTGAGCCGCTTCCACCAGACAGGTTGTCCCTGGATCCGCCTGTGCCCAGCCCACCGGCGTCTGGCCTGTCGCGTAGGCTGTGTAGGACTAGGAAGGTCTCCTGATAGAGTGAATCAGATTGTGATGCTCCTGAGGTTTGGGAGGAGCAATGAGGGATGAACAGAGCTACCTGAGAGCTAAGGAGAGCTCCGAGAGCTGGCGATGTTTCCTTGGAATTGTGATGCCTGTCCCGGAGCTTCATGATTCTCCTGAATCTAGACAAGCTTGTCGAGCACGGAAATTTCAAATACGAGTTGAATAGGGCTCCTGACAGATGAATAGACTAGACAGAGAATTCAATCCACTCCAGAGTCAGAGTGGATTGAACTGGGATGCTCTTGAACTGTTCATGGGCAACTGAGGGATCATGGGCTCCTGATAGCTAAAGAGAGTCCGCGATGACTGTCGATGAGCGGGAAGAGTACTGGGGGCTAGCATCAGGGATGAATTATCCTTCAGCGCCATAAATGGCCATAAATGTTGCGTAGGACTGGGGGGTCAGTCACCGCCACCTCGGCGGTGGCGGTAAATGTGTACGTATGTATATAAATAAATATATATTTATCATATATCACGACTCCAAATATGCTGTCGTGTTTAGCCAAGCATGTATCAGAGAGAGCCTGGTATATATATATATATATATATATATATATATATATATATATATATATATATATATATATATATATATATTGGGACCAGGCTCCCTCTGATAAATGCTTGCTTAAATACGACAGCATATTCTGTGTTCATTGCCTTTATCGGTGTCTTCGCATGTTGAGATCGTTTTTCTGTTACATGCTGTATATCTATGCAAAATATTACTAGTTGTTGACATTAACTCCGACGTTTCAACCAATTTGGGTTAGTATCGAGGTTCGACAGTTGTTCGAAACATACAGCACCACAAAACATTCCACAGATTTATGAATATCGAAGCGATGAATAACGTTCTACTTGTTGAAGAACACTTCGACTTCGGTCTTAACTTCCATTTCCATTTTAATTTTCATTTCAGGCAACAATGACCCATCCCCGAATACCGATTATTCGTCACTGCACCAGAACTCTCACATGCAGTGGGAGTTGTGTCAGCTGACCGAAGGGCCCTCGGAAAATGAAGTGATATGTATATGTATGTGGGTAGGGGACCGTCTTTATATGCTCGCCCCCACCCTTCGGCCAAATCCTGGTTATGCCACTGGGCACCTGCGCTAGACATGATAGCTTGCCTTGAACGTTTGCGGGAAATCCCCAATATTTTTTCCAGTCTACATGAGGATCATTGGTGCTCTTCGCAAGAAATAAGTCACCGACTGGTCGTTTTCCTCCCCTGGCTGTGTTCCCGGCTGCTACCGACCCCAGTTAGTCTGGAACGTCGCGGATCCGCTTACTGCCCATTAAGCCCCCGCCCAGACTGTAATGACACGCTGATGGTGAGCTGCCACTGGATTCAGTATAAGCGACAGTGGTCCGCCCTGTGCTGTAATGACACGTTGATGGTAAGCTGCCACTGGGGTCAGTATGGGCGAAAAGTGGTGCTCGCTGTGATTTGCATCCCGTAGCTAAGCGTTTCTAACAGGCACTGGTGGAAATGTCTGTGATTTAGATGATTGGAAGTAGTATGATGGAGAGTTTTGGATGTCAATGACTCCAAATGCTGTGGCAATAATTCGTAAGAAATCAGACACAACGACTTGTGCGTGTATTGGTAAATGATGACACCTTGCTCTTATTGTTATGTGCCACTTAGTGTGATGTTTTCACATCATCTCTGGACAGGTCGTTTAACATCTCAGTATGCGTTCCTGGTAACAGCTAGATATATATATATATATATATATATATGCACATATGTGTGCATGAGTGTCTTCGTGAATGTATATATGTATGTATGTATGTAGCGGCTGGCGTATAACAATATAACATGATTCACATGTTGCCATTCGGTGACCACTAAGCGCGTATCTGCGATGATGTGCTTCAAATGCAGAAGTCCTACGTCTGATGTCAGCTGGCGACTGGCTGACGACAGGAGTGGAACTTCTCCAGAGTTATGTGGAAGTTCCAGACATTTTGTAGCTCAAGTTGATCTAGTATGTACTTATAAACCCACAGGTCTGATGATTAAATTGGCGAATAATATCTGGTGGTTGATGGGCATCAGCTGGCGACTCATATGTGGTGGTTGATGTACATCAGCTGATGAATGATGTCTGGCGGTTGACTTACACCAGCAATGGGCCTCAAATGTCGAGTCACGCTTTTGAAACGTCTCAACCGTGATACCGTTTCGCAGAATGTCACTGATGTATTATTTCATTGCGCGTTGGAATACGCTCAGATTTAGGTTTAGATTTTACTTACGTCCTTATTCTTTCACTTAGGTATAGCGCCACCCCAACCTACACCGCATAAGGACCAGCTGGCCAGTAATCGATCGTGTCATTACTGTAGCGAAGCTGGCTGTGGAGGCACCTTGATTTCGGAACTGTAGCCTCCTGCCCGCCGTATCTCGCGACAGGTTCCGGCGGATACCATGCCCCGGGGGCCGAGCTGCTTAGTCGGCATGTCGCCGACCGCCGGCGAGGCCCACGGCTGTCGTCCCCCCCCGCTTCCTGTCGAGGTGCGCAGATGTCAGGCGGATGGGCACCGGCACCATGCGGCGACGTGGCCTCGCTGCACGGCCGCCGCCGTCTTTAGATGATGGAGTGTCTGGGGTGATGTAAATATGAAGGCCAGTGGGTGACGCGAAAGGTGTGTCAATGCATCTGTGATGTCAAGTGTGCATGATGTCGAATGTGTCCGTGATGTCAGGTGTGGTGTCAGGCACTTACGGACAAGTGTGTGTGTCCAAGTCTTGGATGTGTGCGTGGATTATGTCTTAGATGTCCATTATCATGTCAGCATATGATAATGGGCGACTACTGGACGAATGTCACGGTGTCTGTGAATGTCAGATGCCAGCTGTCCGTGAGCTGAGCTGTAGTCGTGTGTCGCTATTGTTAGGCACTGTGTCGCCCCCACCAGCCAGCTGCCTGTGTGCTGTTGAGCTCAGCAGCTATGGTGTCATACGCCAGGCGGCAGCGCGGCTCCGCCGAACTATGCCGAACTCGGCATAAGTTCCACGAGTCGGCCGAGTGCTGGTTGCCACCAGAAACGACTCTGGTCTGACGGAATGTCTCTGATGTCTGACGGACGGCGCACCCGCCGTTGCAGTGAAGTCCACCGGGCACGAGTATTGTTCTCGCATGGTGCAGGGCCGTACGGCCGACGCTCTGACATATGACGAGCCCCGGGCTAAGTCACATGATTTTCCTGACGTGATGCCACGGTCGTTGGCGATTGAGTTTAGCTGGCGCGGAGCCGAGGGTTCCGGCAGAGTTGTGAGGCGGAGCTCAGCGGGCCAGGGAGGCCACTGGCCGGCTCTGTCCAGTTCTTCAATGCTGGAAGTACGCACGACTCTGACTGAGAGCCGTTGGCTGTCTGTTGAGATGTAATAGCTTGAGGTGAAAGTCGTGGTGTACTTGAAGACCGGTCGGTACGGAAATTGAGTTGTATAGGAAAGCTGTAGTCTCGAATATTTGAATGTGTTACCGGAGACTGAGATGCTGTGCCGTGATGTGATGATGTTTATCAAGATGTGACTTATAGTGTATGGTGATTATCAAGATGTGCGGTGGCCATGTGAATGTTGAGTTGCTATGAAGTGAACGCTGATATAAATGGTGGCCAGAGAACTAACGTATGAAGATGTGGCAAAAAAGATGTATGCTGGCCAATGAGTGGCTTTGTATCAAGATGTGGGATGGCCTAGTGACTTGTCTGTCGAGCTTGATTGAAGCTGCCTCTCGCTGAAAGATTCTAATATACTAATTTGGCTATCACTGCTGCACTAATGAAGCTAAATTATTGTCGCCAAATTTCTGCTTATTAATGGCGCGAATATATTCGCGAGATTTGAGGTGCCTGTCAAGAGACGTTTGGATCGAAGTTCTTGGAACTGCGGTACAGAGCTATTGGAAACATATACCGGGGATTTGTAATATTGTCAACGCGAGGTCCATAGTACTATTCACTTAGCCCACAGAAGTTTGCTTTGGACATGCGCGAAATGTCCAGTAAGCTCTGAGGAGAAAAGAACTTCCCTACATTACCTCATGCTACGTGACCGATGTAGCATGAGTGAGTCAGCCGACAGTTGACCATCTTCAGTCGACCTATGGTACTGACGGTGCCGTAGGAGGTGTTGCATTGAGCGGAAGGGTTGAGGGGTGCGAGGTATCGCGGCACACCGTGGCACACCTTAGCAACTATGCCATTTCGCGAAGGTTCGTCATGGTTGTGAGGTGCATGCGCAATGTTCGACAGGGGCAATTTCGGTAAGTTCTGCAAGGCCGCAACCAATTTAGACTGAACTAGATTAGCTTACAAAGTGGGTATGCCCACGCACTGTTTCAGAGATTGGCTTCTTTTCCGGATGTGACGCAAGCGGCTCAAAACGCAATGCAGAATGCCGAAGTCCGTCAGATAGAGTTGAAATTTACACACCTGTTCCAAAATTGCACGCGGTGAGCTTGTCTCCACAGGCTACCAGGGGGTGCCAGCAGATCCACAGGTGATCCGGCCGCTGTGATTCCAGATCCAGGCAGTCGAGTTGGAGTTGGAGTACCATAGCTGTGTAGTCGAGTTGGAGCTGTACGCGTGGTCGAGTTGGAGCTGTACGCGTGGTCGAGTTGGAGCTGCACGCGTGGTCGAGTTGGAGCTGCACGCGTGGTCGAGTTGGAGCTGCACGGGTGGTCGAGTTGGAGCTGCACGCGTGGTCGAGTGGAGTTGCACGCGTGATCGAGTTGGAGCTGCACGCGTGGTCGAGTTGGAGCTGCACGGGTGGTCGAGTTGGAGCTGCACGCGTGGTCGAGTTGGAGCTGCACGCGTGGTCGAGTTGGAGCTGCACGCGTGGTCGAGTGGAGCTACACGCGTGGTCGAGTTGGAGCTGTACACGTGGTCGAGTTGGAGCTGCACGCGTGGTCGAGTGGAGCTACACGCGTGGTCGAGTTGGAGCTGCACGCGTGGTCGAGTTGGAGCTGTACATGTGGTGGAGCTGAACACGTGGAACTGGAGAGGAAGCTGCGCTCTTTGGCACGGTGTGCTCATTTTGCCAACCCGGTTCAGTTTCCTCGCAATTTGCCGTCCCCAGTTACTCGGTTACTCAGTTGGATGGCAGCAAGTTTGTGGCTGGTGGATTAATTCAGTTTCTCAGGATTACTATCGTTCGCCACTTTTGTTTGTGCCCACCAATTGGCTCACGAGTTGTTCTCACTACGATAGCGACAACAACAACAACAACAACCACAACACTAACACTGGCTGCACGTGAGCACAGTGGCGTCAAGCGGTGTCGGCCATTTTGGTGCTGCATATCGAAGATCAGTCGGGACTCCTTGTTGTTCTGGAATCAGGTGAGCTCTTCGGTTGATCCGTGAGATATTCATATATATATATATATATATATATATATATATATATATATATATATATATATATATATATATATATATATATATATATGTATATATATATATATATATATATAGTATCAACAGAAAGTGAGAAACCGATGGGATAGTCGGCCTCTGCAGAATGTTTTGCCATTTATTTTTGCGGTGTTGGTTATCGTGTAGGCTTCATCGGCAGATGACTCTGTACGACTGAATCCCCGGTCTGTTCTAGTGTTGATTCCTTGTGTGCGTTCCAGCTTTGATTCTAGGTTGATTAATGCAGGCCGCAGATGCACATTTTTTTTGTCGTCCTAGTGCCAGATAGCCCTTGGAAAGCGTTCACAATTTCCCACAACTAAGGCAGTCCGCCAAAAAATGAAGCCTTGTACCGATGCGGCATTATTCCGATTTTCACACAAAATGTGGGACCTCTGAGCGCTGATTTGTGGGACGAAATTGCCAACGATTCTCGTGATGCACCACAGGCGATTTCCTTTCGCTGTGATGACGGTAATTTGCGGCGTCGGCAGTGTCGGCGGTAGCCGGGGACCGCCGTGCTGGTAATGGAGTGTCGGCGGTAGCCGGGGACTGCCGTGCTGGTAATGGAGTGTCGTCAGTAGCCGGGGACTGCCGTGCTGTAATGGAGTGTCGTCAGTGCTCGGAGACTGCCATGCTGGTAATGGAGTGTCGGCGGTAGCCGGGGACCGCCGTGCTGGTAATGGAGTGTCGGCAGTAGCCGGGGACTGCCGTGCTGGTAATGGAGTGTCGGCGGTAGCCGGGGACCGCCGTGCTGGTAATGGAGTGTCGGCGGTAGCCGGAGACTGCCGGGCTAGTAATGGAGTGTCGGTGGCAGCCAGCTGGTCAGCCGATTCTGTAGAAGTGTGACGTCTCACGTAGATGTAGCGTTCGCACTCGCTTTGCACGCGCCACTGGTGGCTGAGGCTCCGAAATGCCCGACTTCACGAGCCCACGTGACCGGACACCATCAGGCCACGTGGTTCCGCTGTCGGTCACTGCTCTGCCGAGTACCGTTGGCGCCAATTCTGCGCGCCTCAGCGCCGCCGGCGCCAATCCGGCGCGCCGCAGCGCTCGCCCAACAAGCACAACGTATCCTCACTCCAAACCTGTATTTACAAGAGCTCAGTGTAGATAATATCAAACAGAAGACACCATACACACGGCGACATGCCTCGGCCGTCGCCTTCCGAACCGATGCACACCAGTCTGGACGGATACACATCAGTCTGACTAGTTCACACCAGTCAGGACTGATACACTGATGACTGATCAGTTTGGACGTGTGTATCAGCATAACTAGTACACGTCAATCCGGACGGATAAACATCAGTCTGACTAGTTCACATCAGTCTAGACGGATACACGTCATTCTGGACGGATAAACACCAGTCTGACTAGTTCACGTCAGTCTAGACGGATACACGTCATTCTGGACGGATGAACATCAGTCTGACTTGTTCACGCCAGCCTAGACGGATACACGTCATTCTGGACGGATAAACGTCAGTCTGACTAGTTCACATCAGTCTAGACGGATACACGTCATTCTGGACGGAAAAAAACATCAGCCTGAACCGGTACACATCAGTCTGGACGGATAAACATCAGTGTGGACCGGTACACATCAGTGTGGACCGGTACACATCAGTGTGGACCTGTACACTGGACCTGGACGGAGACAATGCCGCACGAGGACGGACACTATTCGACTGCAGCACCTGGCCGCGGACGGATGCAGTTCGACTGCCACTCTCACCATAGGACGGAGACAGTTCCCGCTGGACGGACTAGCGCTCCAGTTGACACCGGAAGCGTGAGATCGCGTGGACGCGGCGCCCGCTGGGACCAGAGCGGCCACCTGCTGTGTGAATCCGACGTGGGTCACATCATGGACGCGAATCACGTGAATCTGACGTGGGTCACATCATGGACGCGGCTCACGTGGACCTGACGTGGGTCACATCATGGACGCGAATCACGTGAATCTGACGTGGGTCACATCATGGACGCGGCTCACGTGGACCTGACGTGGGTCACATCATGGACGCGGCTCACGTGGACCTGACGTGGGTCACATCATGGACGCGGCTCACGTGGACCTGACGTGGGTCACATCATGGACGCGGCTCACGTGGACCTGACGTGGGTCACATCATGGACGCGGCTGTCTGACGTGGGTCACATCATGGACGCGGCTCACGTGGACCTGACGTGGGTCACATCATGGACGCGGCTCACGTGGACCTGACGTGGGTCACATCATGGACGCGGCTCACGTGGACCTGACGTGGGTTACGTCACGGACTGCGTGCGCTTTCCACTGTGCGCACTGATTTCCATCAAATGTTCATTGCTTTTTTGCTCTTCAGCCTGCTCGAGCTTGTACTTTGCACCTTTGCCGTGCGTGCTCGTGATCACGATTCCTCGGAGAAGATCCGGCGAGCGCTGCCCGCTGGGTTATGTCCGCTGCCGACAACTGTTATCTGATGGGCCTGCAAAGACTGAATCTCAATTTTTCCGACATGATGTGCGTTCATTCAATGTCTGAAGGTGTGCCGAGTTCCAAGACGCTTTCCTGAGCAGCTAACGAATTACTTCTGAAATGTCAGGGAGTAAAAGTGAATCCATATAATTGAGAGGGAAAACTACAATTTCGGTATATGCTTCAGCACAATTTCATCATTCTTAAATACGATAACTCCAGGGTCATTCATGAAATTAAACGCACAAGAATTTTACAGTTGTCCGAAACATCGTTGAAAGTTTTTAGACGCAAATGTGATTAAAGTGAGGAATGCACACGTTTCCTCTTCAGCTGGCATCTGCTACATTCGTGTTCCCAAAAATATACCCATCCTTCATGGCCACAACGCATTGTAGACTGCCGGCGCAAGGAAGAGAACACCAACACACATCTAATGGTACACTTACTTACTAGCAGTCAATGAGTATTCACCATCAAAAGCACTCCACCCGAGCTGGAGAGGAATGCGGAGCGCCGCCACGACGCCAAATGCGCCGCACGGCGAGTGGCGATTGTGGCGCTCCACGGCCCGCGCGGCGCCTGACGCGCTGGTCGAGCAGTTCGAGCTGACGGTGACCTGCCACGGGTCCAGCTGACCCGAGCAACGGTCACTCGACCGACCGGCGCGGATTTGGGCCACGTGGTGACCGCTGGCGGGGCCCGTCTGGAGTCTCCACGTGGTGACCGCTGGCGGGGCCGTCTACAGTCCGGCGTGGACCTGGGTCACGTGGTGACCGCTGGCGGGGCCCGTCTGGCGTCTCCACGTGGTGACCGCTGGCGGTCCCGTCTGCGGTCCCGTCGGCACAAGGTGGGCCCGGCGGCGAGGTCCGACCGAGCCGCAGTGGTGTCGGCGGCCGGCACCGCCAGCACAGTGCGTGCACACACATCCACACACGCACAAACAGGCACGCACGCACAATGACCAGACAGGAAGACTGATATTCAACGCACTACACAAGTACACAGCGGGCGCGGACGGAACTGCTGCCAGTGCTACGGCCCGGTGTTCCCGGTGTTGCCGGTGTTGCCGGGGTCACGGCCGGGAGTTGCCGGTGTGACCAGTGGTGCCAGTGGTGCGGTAGGTTTGTAAGCCGGTAGGTGGCCGTGTGCGATTTCCCAGCTGCTCCGGGTGTCGACAGAGAGACACCACCGGCGGGCGGCACGCGCTCTGGACGGCTGAGGTGCGCCGTGTTCGGAGACCCGACGACGGTTTCTCTGGGATGGCGGAGGCGTTTGCCAGACTCGTGCGGCCTGCGAACGTCCTCGGCCGCGGAACACAGACGCCACGAGCGTCATGGTCCGCGCCTTCAGTGGCAAGTTACTGGCCGCCGCGTGCTAAACGCTGACTAAACATGCAGCAGTCGCCTGCGGGGACAACGGACTGAGACCACCGGGCACAAATCTCGCCGGAGAGCTGTAAAAATATACGCCGCGCCGCCTCGCGCCGAGGTCGGGATCGACCTGCTCGCGGACCCGCCCGTCCGTCCGGACCGACGTGCTCCGCGCGTGTCAACTGGCCGGTCAGCTGGGACCTAGCCCAGCTAGCGGGCGCCCTCCTCCGACTCCGGCTCAACACCGACGCTCTGCCAGCTCTACCAGCTTCCGTCGACGGCGCCGCGCACGGAGAACAGCGCGCGCGCACGCGCACACACACGCACGTACGCTTCCGGGACGGAGGTGGGCTCGGCGACCGGCCGCTCGGCCGCCATCTTCGTTGGGCGCGAGTGCAGAGTGAACTTCAACGGATTGGGGACGAGGAGGGTGGGAGTGGGTTGGGAGATGACACTGCCGGGGACTGCTGGCGGCCGCGCGGATGAGCTTGTGATTGTGCCGGCCGTCAGCCGCCCCGGCGCCTCGCACTGTGGTGCCGGCACCGGCTGCCGGAGTCGTGCTCGCTCCGACCCACGGCCGACCTCCTGTCTCTGCGTAACCGCTCGAGCTCACAAACACTGACCACATTTGTGACTCGGATGTCATCGACCTCGGTCACCTTGGTGCCGATGGCGGTGTCCTTCCGTGACCCTCGCTGCCTTCCTGCGCGTTCTACGCG
This sequence comes from Imbricaverruca yamaguchii, assembly GCA_034440575.1. NCBI lineage: Eukaryota > Metazoa > Arthropoda > Thecostraca > Neoverrucidae > Imbricaverruca > Imbricaverruca yamaguchii. The sequence goes on from JAOTOL010001625.1 coordinate 169,134, forward strand.
CCACTGGTATGCGCGCGCTGCATGCACCGCCTTATTGCCGACGGTCAGACCGGGACCCAAGCCGAAGAGGACTTTGATCAGTCTGCGAGCGTACCTGGAGAGTATTTCCATTTATGTTTTTATCTTGGATTCGGAGAGCATGATTTCCGGGCCGTCTAATTCTCATCGGATATAGTTTTTGCTCTGTGTAACATCAGCTTACTGCTGAAGTCCAGCGAGTTTTGGCGCTATCAAGGAGCAATGGTTTGGCAGTCGCTGTTGCGCAGCACCATTCAACCTTCAAGGGCGAGCGGCTAGGTTTTTTTCACAGACGATAATGTTCCGGATGAGAAAAGTTCGGGATCAGCCTACTTTGTCCAGCACTGAGTCCTGGAGTTGATATAGTGCCGTCCAGCAGCGGACCTGGGATACATGAGAATGGATGAAAAGTGGCCGGACAGCCATCTTGGAGTGGACGAGAGGTGAGCCTGCCGAGATTCGGGAGTGGACCGGGAATCCAGACGTGTGGAGGGCTGCACGGAGTGGACATCGCGGTTGGCCATGACACGTGTTGACGACGTACGCTTGGATGGACTAGACTAAGAGATCATATATGAACCAACCAACCATCCATGAGGGCGGGAATGACGTCATCCGGGTAACCGTGCTGATCTCGCTTCTGACTAGAACTCATATCGAGGTGGCCGTTTGCTGATCACAATGTTGACTAGACGTTCCAACGACAGCTGACTCCCTGCGCGCCGACTTTCGCGTCCTCTTGGCCATTGATTTGCCATTCGAGACTCATAGTGAGACGACGGTGACACGATCGCCCGAATTTACACGCCAGGAAGGGAACTGGATGAACTCGAGCCAACCACAAACCGGACGGAGCTGGAGCAATGGTGGACTGTGAAGATCGTGAACAGAGCCAGATGGGAGCAGGTGTAGATCGTGAGCCGATCTGAAGTCGAGCAAAGATGGACAACCAGTGGACTGGAATGAACCTCCAGCGATGGTCCCGTGTGTCTGGGTACACGGGCGATCACCAAGGCTCTGTCACGTGCTGCTCCGGAGATTGGGCGCTGCAACATCGTACACAAGAGAAGCCATGTCACGGCGCCAGAGCAATGTCATCTGTCCTCCACTGCACCGATCGCAGGTCAGGTCGTGACGTTACCAGCAGTGGTCCCTCGCCACCAACGGCAGGATCACCCAGGGCTACACAGGCCAGGTCAGGTCAGGTCAGGTTGCCTTCAAGGACATCCGCACCAATAAGTAGATGCTCGAGACGCTACTCGCCGCAGCGATGGGCGTCCAGATCAGCTCAGGCCAGGTCAGGTCGTCGTCAGCAGAGGGGTGGTCGCGCCGCACACTAGATGCTCGTGACGATGCCCTCCATGTCGATGAGGCCCTCCAGGTCGAGGCTGGGGTCGAGCATGGAGAGCGCGCGACTGATCTCCCAGTTGGTGGTGCTCTGGTAGCCGGCGTGCAGGCCGGCGTGCGGCGGCTCGAGGCCCATGGCGTGCGACAGGTCCGCGGCGTGCAGCGGCGCCGGCGGCAGCGCCGCCTGGTGCGCGTACAGCGACAGGTCGAGCGAGCTGGCCAGCGAGTCGGGACTCTCGCTGGCCGAGTCGCTCAGCTCCGAGTGGCCGAACATCTCGTCCTCGGCGCCGACCAGGCTCTCGGGGCTCAGCTCGAGCACGGAGAGCGCCGCCGGCGCCAGCAGGTCGGCCGGCTGGCCGTCGGCGCCGAAGTGCAGCGCCTCCAGCTCCACCTCCTGGCCGACGCTCGGGTCCCACACGGACGCCCCGGCCGGCTCCAGACGGCCGACGCACACGCCGACGCCGACGCCGACGCCGACGCCGGCGCCGGCGCCGACGCAGGCGCCGAGACTCGCCGCCTGCGACGCGGGCGCCGGCCGCTGCGACGCGCGCGTCTTCTTCTTGTAGCCGGGGCGCAGGAACGGCGGCCGCCGCTTCTTGAACACGCCGTTGACGATGCTGGACGAGTAGTCGGGGTCGAGCCGCCAGAAGCCGCCCTTGCCCGGCTCGCTCTTGGAGCGCGCCACCTTCATGAAGCACTTGTTGAGCGACAGATTGTGGCGGATGGAGTTCTGCGGCAGAGGAGGGCGTCGCGTTAGACGTGCGGCAGAGGAGGGCGTCGCGTTAGACGTGCGGCAGCGCGGGACTCCTCGCGCAGAGGACCAGAGGCATGGTGAGGAGTGCTGTGGAACGCGGCACTCCTACAGACAATGCATCGCACACAGCGGAGAGAAAAACGGCAAAGTGAAGGCACCAAAATGGGCCCTGCTCGGAAAGGGCCGGTCGGTTGGTGGTACGGAGTAGACGACCTGCGTTCTGGTGCTGGCGAGATCGAAGGCAAATATAGTCACAGCACACTTGTTGATTGTTATCATGTAACAAAATCGCATCGAAATATACGACCTTGAGCAACAATTCAAACAACGCCAGACATTTGTGTTTTGACAGGATATTTGATTGCCCCGACAGAAGATTTGTTGAGTCCTCGCACACAGTTCCATCGACAAGACGCAAAGGCTTCATTTTCAAAGAAGCATGCTCGTCGCATGATGGCATGGTGCATGATAATCCATCATCTCATGACGTCATGGTGGATGATGATCCATTATCTCATGACGTCACAGTTGATGATAATCTGCTATCTCATGACGTCACGGTGGGTGGTAATCCAATATCTCATCACGTCACGGTGGATGATATGCATTGGAACTGCTCGCCTTTCCTGTCGGTCCGACACAGACGATGGCGTCGTGGAGACACAGAGACGGGACATTCCGAGAGCCGTCCCACATGTGTTAACGTGTTGAAGTTGTCCCAATCAGGAGCGCAAAGTGTGCTCTGTTTGGTGTCCGATACAGGCATGGCGTGTCGATAGCGTATGGATTTCACGGTAAACACCCCAATATATCGAGACGCGTCTACTGAGCAACTACCTGTAGCTGCGGGTAACCACCTGACGGACAGGTAGTTCCGATGTTTTAATTGTAATCGAAATATATTTACTCGGAAGAGACATATGTACATGTTGAACCAGTTCGGCTTCATTTCCGTCAGCGTCGCTATCGACATGCTCTCTATTCCAGCAATGCTTCAGTCATGGTGGCCAGTACAAAAGTAGTCCGTAACCAGGAATTGTTTGCTTAAAAATAGTCCTAACTTTTAGATCGAAGCTGAAGAGGAACCTTTTCAAAATACGGAATGTGCTAACAGGAGCCATGCCTAGTGTCATTTTGTGGATGTATTCCTGCTAGAGCGCGATGCAATCCCACATCTTATTTATCCTCATATCCATTTTTCAACTTAAAGTTTGGACAATTGCTAAAGCTAAAAAGGAAATAACAACACCGTTTAATGTTTATGTGTCAGCAACTCTGGCAGTCGGCATTGCTGCATCTATAAAGGCGCGTTTTTCACTGCTTTGTATGGAAATAGTTTCATTTTTTAGCATGTGTGCAGATGACTTTTCGCTGTTTTACATTTTCAAGGGATTCATTTTCCATATGAAGTGAAACATCGACACGCTCCCGTTACCCTTCATGATATTTTTATAGCATTTCACAGACGTTTCCCGAACTATAATCTTCTCACAATTACACCATCTGAAGGTGCTAAAAATCCATCACCAAACGTGCGTTAGAGACCGCCCGGGAGAACGTGGAGTCTGCGATACGTTCGAAGGAATATTCGTGTCAGCCAATCACCAGTATCCCACAATCACCAGTATCCCACAATCACCAGTATCCTACAATCACCAGTATCCCACAATCACCAGTGTTCCACAATCACCAGTATCCCACAATCATCAGTATCCCACAATCATCAGTATCCCACAGTCATCAGTATCCCACAATCACCAGTATCCCACAATCATCAGTATCCCACAATCACCAGTATCCCAGCGAGGGCCGATCGACGGATTTGGTCGGCAACTGGCTCAGTGTTCAGAGTGCAGCCAAGAAGGGCCCAAGAAGAGTCCGGGTCCACCCTCCAAAACAATCTCACCCCAAAAGTGACATCACTAGGGGGCTAGATTTTCACGACTTTTGACGACTTACATTATGTTTTTTGCTCTGGGGAGTTCATTTTGGGGATATATGAAGAAAGAAAAGTATTTTGAATGAGAAAGTGACAGCGAAATAGACCAAGGCCATACAATTTGTTGGCCCCCCAAAAATACAATTTTTTAGATCAAAATTTTGAGTTTTCAAGTGTTCTTCATTTTACTTTTACAATGCATAGAGCAGACCGAGAAACGTTGTTGGAAGTCAACTTGCCCTAATCAAAAATGTTTACTTTAGTCAGAATATATTTCTATTTGAACTGCAATTGGCAAATATGCAAAATTTATGTGGTCAAAAATGAAAAAAATAGAAATTCCACCCATACGTTGTGTTGCATCCCTAAAGATAAGCAAACGCTGAAAGTTTCATCAAAATATCTGTATCCGTTAAAGCGTGACGACTGGTTGAACTTTTTTGGAGGTGACCTCACTTCATCTTGACTAACTCGTTGACCCAAAATAACCTGAACTCAAAATTTTGAAATAACATGCCAAATTGACGTGGAAAAAGATATGCCAAATTTTGGCGCGCTGTCCCGCGCCGTTCGTCCACTATCCGCGAAAAACCTGAGGGTGCGGTTGAAGACCCCCGAGACGGGAAGGGTTAAAGCCAATTCTGTGCCATCCTGGTGGCGTCAAGCGCATTATATTGTGTATTGTGGGCATTGCATTGTGTATTGTGGGCGGTGTCTTTACCTCGTGGATGCTTGTTTCCGACATGTCACTGGTAAAACTACGTTGGGGATTACCAATGGCAATTCACACATGGTTCGTACCTCAGTACCTTATAGCTTAACAGCCAACTACGTAAAGTTTATGGTTTGAACGTCGGTGATCACCGTCTCCGTCAGGTCGGTCTAGTTCGCGATGAACGCCGCCACCTGGATCAACAATAGCTCGCTCCCCAATGACGCATGCCAACTTTTCGATATCTTTGCTGCGCTCAACAACAATGTTGCCGTGGTATGCAGTTGTTCGAGCCAAGTTGGCGCTGCAGTGCAGCCTCAACACCCCATCCGCTGCGAACAAGGCCATCCATGCAGCAGCGCTGGCACGAGGTGATCTGAGGACAGCCATGCTCAGCTGACCACTCAGATCCTGTCATGATCACCTGGTCCCTCAGACCCTGAGGGAATTGTCTGAGGGAAGGGTTTTCACCTGGTCTAAGAGAAGGGTCTTCACCTGGTCCCTCAGACCGTCATGATCACCTGACCCCCTCAGAACCTGTCATGATCATATGGTCGCTCAGATCCTGAGGGAAGGGTCTGAGGGAAGGGGTTTCACCTGGTCTGAGAGAATGGTCTTCACCTGGTCCCTCAGACCATGGCTTTTTCACTTGACTCCCCCTAGCGTTCTCGCGTAGCTCCATCAGGCCCTGTAATAGACAGGCCGTGTAGCCACCCGTGTTCCCATTGTTCTGTTGCGGCTCCTCGGTCCCTATCCCCCAGGCCCTTGATCCTGTTGTTCTGTTGCGGCTCCTCGGTCCCTATCCCCCCGGCCCTTGATCCTGTTGTTCTGCTGCGGCTCCTCGGTCTCCACCTGCCCTGGCCCTTGATCCTGTTGTTCTGCTGCGGCTCCTCGGTCCCCATCCCCCGGCCCTTGCTCCTGTTGTTCTGCTGCGGCTCCTCGGTCCCCATCCCCCGGCCCTTGATCCTGTTGTTCTGTTGCGGCTCCTCGGTCCCCATCCCCCGGTCATTGATCCTGTTGTTCTGCTGCTGCTCCTCGGTCCCCATCCCCCGGCCCTTGATCCTGTTGTTCTGCTGCGGCTCCTCGGTCCCCACCCGCCCCTGGCCTTTGATCATGTTGTTCTGCTGCTGCTCCTCGGTCCCTATCCCCCTGGCCCTTGATCATGTTGTTCTGCTGCGGCTCCTCGGTCTCCACCTGCCCTGGCCCTTGATCCTGTTGTTCTGCTGCTGCTCCTCGGTCCCCACCTGTCTTGGCCCTTGATCCTGTTGTTCTGCTGCGGCTCCTCGGTCCCTACCCGCCCCCGGCCTTTGATCCTGTTGTTCTGCTGCTGCTCCTCGGTCCCCACCTGTCTTGGCCCTTGATCCTGTTGTTCTGCTGCTGCTCCTCGGTCCCTATCCCCCTGGCCCTTGATCATGTTGTTCTGTTGCGGCTCCTTGTTCCCCACCTGTCCTGGCCCTTGATCCTGTTGTTCTGCTGCGGCTCCTCGGTCCCTACCCGCCCCCGGCCCTTGATCCTGTTGTTCTGCTGCTGCTCCTCGGTCCCTACCCGCCCCCGGCCCTTGATCCTGTTGTTCTGCTGCGGCTCCTCGGTCCCTACCCGCCCCCGGCCCTTGATCCTGTTGTTCTGCTGCTGCTCTCGGTTCTTATCCGCCCTTGATCCTGTTGTTCTGCTGCTCCTCGGTCCCTACCCGCCCCTTGGCCCTTGATCCTGTTGTTCTGCTGCGGCTCCTCGGTCCCTACCCGCCCCCGGCCCTTGATCCTGTTGTTCTGCTGCGGCTCCTCGGTCCCTACCTGCCCCGGCCCTTGATCCTGTTGTTCTGCTGCTGCTCCGGTCCCTCCTCCCTTGGTTTTCCCTACCCGCCCCCGGCCCTTGATCCTGTTGTTCTGCTGCTGCTCCTCGGTCCCTACCCGCCCCCGGCCCTTGATCCTGTTGTTCTGCTGCGGCTCCTCGGTCCCTACCCGCCCCCGGCCTTTGATCCTGTTGTTCTGCTGCGGCTCCTCGGTCCCTATCCCCCCGGCCCTTGATCCTGTTGTTCTGCCTCTACACTCCGGACACCACCCGCCTTGGCAATTACGGAGCTCCGCAAGTTTGCCGGTAGTCGGTTGAATGGTTGGCCAGTAATGGTGCACAGGCTATCGAAGATATTGAGCGCTTCCCGCGAAGTGGGTTGCAGTTGGTTTACATGTGAGCTGCATATGCTGACACGTCATACACGTAATGCTAAATGTCACGACTTTTTTGGGGAACATGTTTATCAGTCACATACTGTGGCGTCGCCAATGGCCCTGGTTGCAATCTTGGTCCAGTCAGCAGCCCTTCCAATGGCAGTCAGGCTCACAGTCTTGCTATTATTACCAAGTCGGTAGTCTTTCCAATGGTAGACAGGTTCACAACCTTGTCATAATCATCAAGTCAGCATTCTTCCAATGGCAGTCAGGCTCACAGCCATGCTACCATTATCAAGCCAGCAACTCTTCCAGTGGTAGCCAAGCTCATTATTGCTATCATTACCAAGCCAGCGGCGCTACCAATGGTAGACAGGCTCAATATTGTCATTGTTGCCAGATGTTGAAAGGCCTGTCTATCCACTTGATGCTAATCGTGTGAAGCAGATTCCTTTATCGATGCAGAAAAATACCCGCGTTAATGCGAAAGTAAATCTGCACTCTTCCGTCGGTTTGCGGCTTCCTGTTCCACTTGAGTTATCTCGACTTCCAATGGCATGCTGTTTTACTTTCGACCTCGCAAGCATATCGCAATAATATCAGAAGCTGATGTGGCTTAATAACGGATGCTTGGATCTTCATTGAAAGCGAACTTCTATCCCTTACAACCTCCGTTTAATATTATGGCATGACCAGAACACAGCAGACATGAACGGGGTTTTCGACAAATCGGTGGCAAGAATATCCCATCGCATCTCCGGTGGAGGCGGCGGATCAATTTCGAAACCATGTGAATGGGTGGTCAACTTGGAAACCATGTGAATGGGTGGTTGAATTTGAGACCATATAAGCAAATGGAAACCATGTGGAGGGATAGTCGACTCGAAAGCCATATGAAGAAATGGCTGACTGAAACCATGTGAGTGCTATATGACCAACGAAGTCGATACGCCCTACCACCTCCCTCACGAAACCATGTGAATTGATGGCTGACTTCGAAGCCAGGAAACCAGGTGGAGAGGTGGTTGATTTGGAAACTATGTGAAGGTGTACTCTGTGCGCTTGCGGAAGATTCGAGAGGACTGGGTATTGACCACGACCACAAATTTTACCGGAAATCATGCGCTTGCCATTCTGCTTCAGCAAACAGGTTGCCAGAAGTATAACTATCCAGAAGGTTAAGGCCACGGGTGTTACCTCGATGACAGCCATCCAGTGACAGAAGCTTTCTAGACGTGTCGTAAAAACTTTCCACGAATGTTTGTTGAATGTGGAAAACTATAGGAAGTCTGGCACAATGCGTGTACCTTGATGGTGGTACACGCATGACCTGCATGACAAACGCATATGTCAGTGAAACCTGCCAAGGGGTGAAGAAGCACGCTATAGCCGAGGTACGATGCGAATGATCGCTTGTCTGTGTGGCACACTTCAACACACGTCAGGTCACTTCCATTTTGTTAATGATCTGATCGCTTGTCTGTGTGGCACACTTCAACATACGTCAGGTCACTTCCATTTTGTTAATGATCTCGTTGCAGTCCTGAAGTGGAAATGTTACGACCATTAGTGGCAGGAGTGCTATAGCGAGGGGACAGATCGAAGGTCAATTAAAGGTCAAAGAAGTGGACAATGAACCGTATGTGCATTGTCTATTCTGCTGATTAAATTTTAGTGTGGGGAAGCATGACCTGCCAGCTGTGGGGAGTGTGGTTAACTGATCCAACCGACCCTAACGTAGATCGACTACAGTTCGCTACAAGCCACGGCACGGCACGCTAATATACGTTACAGTAAGCAATGGTACCATACAACACGCTATGATAGGCTATGATAGGCTATGGCACGCCACGAATGCCACGACGCGCTACGGCACTCTACTATGCGCTACGATATGCTATGATGCGCTACGATGCGCTACGACACGCTACAATGTACTACAACACACACTATGATGCGTTACTATGCGCTACTATACGTTACCATGGTTGACAGACCTTTGACGATAACAGTTTTTGCAAAAGTTCGTAGTACACTTCAACACACGCCAGTTGGCTTTCAATTTGTTCATGCTCTCCCTGCAGGCACCCCGTTACATTGGAGGTGACCAGTTCGATGTGCTCATGATGTTTATCGCCGGCACTCCACGGTACTTCAATTAAAAACGTCCAGGAAGCTGTTAAATATGATCGACAAATCATCAGAACTATGCCTGGCAGCCCGATCTCTGCCAATAGGTGTCCGCATCAAATTTACAGTGTAGATGTACGGACAAAGTTTTAGTCATTCAAGTAAATATGTGTAAATGCTCAAAGCGGTGCACAACAGTTCAATGCCAGTAAAAAACGTATGTCAGAAGTATCGTAATACAACAGAAAGTGTGTCCTAGGCAGCTGGGGGAAAATTGTTACTTTACTATGCCAACTTTGTTTTTTATTATGTAGGAAGCCGCCATGCGCACTCTCATCATGAGCGATGTGAGTGCTGAAACATGCCATGAGCATCACCATCGGTGCATGGAACACCATCAGTCATAAGTCATTTGGCGTCAGGGAAGCATGACGAGTGCGTGGGCGCGAATTATCAACTATAGTCGAAACGCCCTAAAGCCCAAATAACTAACGAATTATGAAGTGTGTATGAAACTACAGGACAGTCAGTCTGACCTCAATCATGTAAGACATAAAATATTAGTGCAACTATGAACCACAAGGGCACTTTTTGGTTGCACTCTGTGGATACAACCAGTTGCCCACCAAATCCGTCGATCAGTCCTCCCTGGGATACTGAAAAGCAAGCCCTCTATTCCTATAATGATTGTCTATGTTGTTTTTAAAGATGTTCAATGTGCTGCTACTGACAATGGTTTCTGGCCGCTGGTTCCAGTGTTCTACTACCCTGTTGGTGAAGAAAGACCGTCTTAACCTTGTCCCGCTGTGGTTAACTTTAATTTTTAATTGATGATCTCTAATTGCATCATTTCTGCTAAATTCAAACATTTCCCAATATATTCCTTCTCCAGCCCATGGAAAAATTTAAAGACCTCTTAGCCTTCTATATCTAAGTGAAAACACGTTCAATTTCTTCAATCTCTCCTCGGATGCCAGGCTGCTTAGTTCCTGATATGCATCATATTCCTCATATGCCATTTGGAAGTTACTAGATTGTTATTAAAAAACTGGTGAAAGAGAACGTTCAGACTCATTTAGATAGGCGCAACCTATACAGGGATACTCAGCATGGATTTCGATCTGGGAGATCTTGTTCAACTAACTTACTGGATTTCATGCGAGTATGTAACGAAATAAATAAATATTCAAAGCCGGATAATGTTGTGTACTTAGTAGACCTTAGCAGATATTTTGATGAAGTTCCGCACACAGAGATGCATCTAATTCATCAGCCAGAGTAGCATGGGATTGATGGAAAAGTTGTAGGTTTAATTGTGGCATGGTTAAAGGTACGGGAAATATGGTATTGTTAAATTGATGTGAATGTGAACGGAGGGATGTTCTGAGTAGTAACACAGGTGTCTGTTCTTGGTCCAACTCCCTTTATAATATTTGTGAACAACATTGAGATAGTGCTGAGGAATAGGGCGCTCGAATTTCCTGACATCAGCCTGGAAGAGGTAGTGATAAATCTAGAAGTCGTCAATGACGGATACCTGTCAATTATGAAAAGTGTAAGGTTATGCATCTGGGGTGTGGGGGTGATAGTTTCAGATATACAATGGGAGAAGGGAACTGGATGTTATTGAAGAAGAAAGTGACTTCGGTGTTTGTTTCAAATAACCATAAACCAGAAAAACAATGTATCTCAACAATAAAATGCTGGCAATCATTAATAGGAGTGTGAGGTGTAATAGCAAGCAATTTATGAGATAAAAAATACCTGGCTTATTTGCGACCCCACTAAAAATATTATGTAGAGACATCGCGGCCTACCTACTAAGAAAGAGATATAGATATGCTAGAAAGAGTGCACCGCAAAGCAACTATACTTATTAGTGCACTATGTAACTTAGAACAATGAGAAAGGCTTATGACGTTATATATGTACTCACTCAACAATAGGATTCAGTGGGTGGTAGGATTGAAGTGCATGAAATCGTTAAAGGGTTAGATAAGGTGAATCTAAATCGGGCTCTTCTTTTTCGAGCATCGCATAAGGGTCATCAAATCAGGTGAGACAAATCAAGGTTTAAGAACAGTTAGGCGACACCAGGTTTTAAGTCAAAGGGTGGTTGATCAATGGAATAGGCTACTTACTCGTGTTGTACGGGGTCACTCATTGAATGCAATTAAAAATAATGCATGCAAGGTTCGACAATCTTGTTTTTAGTTTTAATTTGTAGTGGATGGGGTTATATTTATATTAGTAAGTGTACACGGTACAGGTATAATCTTGGTGGATAGCTCCCTCGGAAATGAGCACGTGGTATTGGTTTGAGTGTTGATCATCTTTTTGCCCACGCTTATGGCGTCTTCCATTTTCAGGCTAATCCAGATGGGCCCCTGTCGCTCTTATTAAGTCCAAACATGTCACGACTTCATGACTTTGTGGCGTCATCGGTCCAGCTTTAGCATGCACGTGGCGTTGCCGAGGATAGAACCGATCATTCCGCGGGGGCGCCGGCAGTGGCACGCGGGCCCCAATCGCCGGAATGTGTCCCTGGGCGCCAAAACCCGCCGCCAGTGTGACGTGCGGCCGGCACATCGGCACGACGCCGGCACGTGCGGCACGTTCCGCCGGCCCTGACTCAGCGACACGGCCACGGAAACGACGAGCACACAGGCGACGCCGCACCGCCGACACGCCGCGTTAATAATTTCGTGCGCGGGGGCGATTGAAATCGGCACACGGCCGGCATCCCGAGTTTCTGGCACGTGCCGGTCACGTGCCGTGTCTCTCGCTCCGTGTTCCGCTCGTCGTTACGTCACGCCGCGGCTGCGGCCGGAGGGGGTGCCGGCGGCGCGGTAGCGGCCGGAAGGGGGGGGGGGGCGGCGGGTCGGGGAGGGCCCGTCGGCCGCGCCGCCGTTGGCGCTGGCCTCTCCGTTAATGGCGGATCGATGCGGGACTGGACATGCCAAGGTTGGCATGGGCGGCTGTAGTGGCCGCCACCTGGTGTGCCGAAGGTTGGCATGGGCGGCTGTAGTGGCCGCCACCTGGCGTGCCGAAGGTTTGGGGGTAGTGGCCGCCACCTGGCGTGCCGAAGGTTGGCATGGGCGGCTGTAGTGGCCGCCACCTGGCGTGCCGAAGGTTGGCATGGGCGGCTGTAGTGCCCGCCACCTGGCGTGCCGAAGGTTGGCATGGGCGGCTGTAGTGGCCGCCACCTGGTGTGCCGAAGGTTGGCATGGGCGGCTGTAGTGGCCGCCACCTGGCGTGCCGAAGGTTGGCATGGGCGGCTGTAGTGGCTGCCACCTGGCGTGCCGAAGGTTGGCATGGGCGGCTGTAGTGGCTGCCACCTGGCGTGCCGAAGGTTGGCATGGGCGGCTGTAGTGGTCGCCACCTGGCGTGCCGAAGGTTGGCATGGGCGGCTGTAGTGGTCGCCACCTGGCGTGCCAAAGGCGTGCCATACATCTGCTGGCACCAGCCACCGCTGACCTCTGTGACCCACGTTACCTGTGTCCGTATCCGCACGCTGTATCCTGTGTTTGTATCCTGTATCCTGTACCTGTATCCGCACGCTGCTTGTGTGACCCAATGTGACCTGTGCGTTATGAGGTGCTGTCCGTTAATTATTTCACCCTCGGGCATGCGTACATACCTCGTTAGTTAGTTATTTGGGCTTTAGGGCGCATCGACCAGGGTTGATCATTCGCGCCCACGTACATACCTCAGTTCCTCCAACCGACGTGCTGGTCCACCATAGCTTCGGTACGCTAACGTGGACCTTCACACCAAACCAACCTCTTCATTTGAAGACAACCCATTAACTTCGGCGCTACCTTACGGGATGAGTGGCCACTTAGAACTGGGCAGGTGCCAGTCGAGAAACTTTTATCCGGTCATTGGAAAAGTTGTTTGTGCCCCTTCCTCATTGTCTTGGCCACGCCGCTGTCAGCTATAGCTCCCCTGGGACGCCCCTGTCAATAAGGAGTTTCTGGCCACGCCCCTGCTAGTCCAGGGCGCGTCACCAGCCACCCACTCCCACAGTCACCCGCTGGCGTCGGAGCACATTCGTATTCCAGACGTATTCCCGCTGGGTGGATTCCGAAGTTGTCACGCCCCGACACCAGCCTCGATCGGATTCGTGCCTGCCAGTCCGGTGTGCCTGGACTCGCCTCTGGTGGTCGCGTGCCGCCGCCACTTCTGCTGGAGCCCATTTGGAGAGAAGACCGTCATCGCGCCCGTTGATTTATTGAAGCCCACGCTGTCGGCGTACCCGTGCGTCTCACCTGGCCGGAGCGAGGCCCACCACCGTGCCGAGGCCCACCACTGTAGCGAAGCCCACCACTGTGCCGAAGCCCACCACTGTAGCGAAGCCCACCACTGTGCCGAAGCCCACCACTGTGCCGAAACCCACACTGTAGCGAAGCCCACCATTGTGCCGAGTCCCACCACCGTACCGAAGCCCACCACAGTACTGAAGCCCACCGCCGTGTTGAAGCCCTCTCTTCAGGCTGATCGCTTTTCCTGATCCATTGAGCTGGTTGCTCCGCCTAATGCTCGTGCCCCGCCTAACTCCTAGAGTGACCACTCAGATAAATTTCTTAGATTGATTCGTCGAATTGGCTTATGAGACTAATTCCTTTAGCTTTCCACCAGATCCGAACCCATTCAGATAGATTGGCCATATCGATTTATCTGTTGAAATCAAATCATTACATTAATTCCTTAGACCATTTTAAAGAACAATTATTAAGTGTGCTGGCCTATAGTCATACCTGGAAGTGATTCCAAGCCAGAATACTTGGCTCCATCATTAACACCTGCTAACTTTGCGGGGTTTGGTTTGTACGGCGCGACGTCGCGGATGTGCTCCTGAACTTTTGGGACTGCTAGTCCTTCACTGACACTGCCAAAAGTACACCGACCTCCGCACCTTTCGTTCTATCCCGACGGCTTGGCGTGGTAAGCTTTCGAGACACTACTGGCTGTAGGTCGCTCCCTACACCTGTACTAGCTAAGGTGTGCTGGGTGCCGACCTCGGCTCACACGACCAGCTGAGCCCTCAAATGTGCCCAACAGCCCGCATCAACAGCTTGGCCGCCGTGATCGGTAGGACGTTCGACTCTTGACCGTAGGATCGTGGATTCGAATCCCAGGGACGGCAGGATTACCTGGTCAATTCGCAACCAACCGGCGTGAGAGATTCGCGGCGCACTCGATTCGCGGCATAACAGTCGAGTGCGCCGTACAGGAACTAAACGTTCTTCTTCGACATCAGCATCAGGGGAGAGACCACGGACACCCACGAAACTCTTCCCGCTTCCGTCGGTACCCCTCCCCTCCCCTGGTGATACACCCACTCGATATCGGTCTGACCCATCGCTGACGGCTCAACTATCTAGCTACAGGTCCTGAGTGAAGAAGAAGAAACAGGCGGCACGTCATGAAGAAGTTACGAAGCTAGATTTGCCCTCGCTCGATGACCCGCTTGCCAGGGGAAATTGGTAATACGAGACGTAAGCTTTCTGGCGTACGATACGGGACGGGAGTAGGATAGCAGCGATTCGCAGCGCATGCGTTTCGCCGCAAGGCAATTGAGAATGCAGCAGTCGATGGTGAATTCACGACCACGCATCTGCCGGGCCGCAGACACAATGGCGCACCCAGGAGCGGTGTAGAGGCGGCCATGGCCCTTCCCTGTCGAGAAAATCCAGCTGAAGTTCGCAGGCCAAGGGACAGCTGCATGATCAGGACTTTTGAACGCACTTCACATGTATCTTAGCCTCGCTTCTTCACATTGCCCGGGCGCGACGTCGGTCCGTGGTAGCTGTGACCATTCATTGATCGGCAACGTCACTATCGGGCCATTAAAGTGGCCACCCGGCTCGAAGCAGCACTAGCAAGTATCACAACACGGCGACACGACTTGGACCACAGTTTGTTGCACGGCCCCGACCGGTGTGTTCAGACACGCTTCACTGGCCGCGGCAGGTGCGGGTCGTCGCAAAGTCGCACGCCGAGGGGTCAGACCGGCAGTCAGCTCGTGCCGGAACCAGTCGACTGGGGGGGGGGGCTGCCGCTGACGAGTGCACATTGTACGATGTTCAGCGGGCGGGCGTCGCCCCGGCGATGATGACGACTGTCAGCCGACACTTCCTGACAATTCCGTCCATTTGTCTCCGCTGACGTGTGACGACGGCGAAATAAATGGCGCCGCCGACAGTGCCAGCGGCAGAGGCGTGCCAAATGCGCGGACACCCGCACGACATTAAAGCAACTGACTTGCGGAGTTAGTTGAAATGCAAGCAACTAGTTATTCAATAGAAGGAATTGGTTAAAATGCAAGCAACTTAATCCATGAAAGCAGCTCGTTCAAATGGCACCTGATAGTTTATGGGTTTTTTCAGTGATGCTCAAACGAGCGTCAGAGTTAGTTCACTGCGGTATTAAGCATATACGACAGTGCAATAGCGCAATACAGTGTGTTGTGTCTTCATATGGACAGGCACAGGTGTTCTCACGGATCGAGTCTGGGTCGCTGGTACCCAAGACTCAAGACGCCTTCGTGCCCGAACCTAATCCATCCCTTGATCAGGAAACAGTGCCCCACCGAGAAGGCTCATTCGCCCTCCCCCACCGTTTTTCCCACGGAGGATTCATCCACACTCCGCCACCGAAATCTTCAACGAAAGGCGTTCCTCTCAGATAAACTGGCGCTCCTTGGTGAGGTTGAAATACACCGCTCGAATTTCCCATGATCAATGGCGGTCTCCGGGAGGAACGACACACCTGGCTGTGCCCCCAGGCGCGCACCCAGGATTTTTTCATGGGGGACCCGGACCGAAAAGGGCATTTGGCCGGCTCCAAAGGGGCATTTTGCGGCCCGGGGCACACTGGAAGGTTTGCTGACCGGGGGAGAGGAGCGTGAATTTTCCATGGGACACGTTAAATGCTATAGCACCGAACCCTTGTATTTACAATATTTCCAAAAACATGCAGCCTGCATGCATTATGTCGTGAGATGAAGGTTACCCGCTTACCTTTGATGTAAAAGTACGCAAGATATGCATTTCTGGGAAGGATGATAACAGCTGACACGAAGGCGATGGTCCTGAAGGCAGGTGACATGTACACAAACATGCAACACAATAGAAATAGCGACGAAAGCTTCTTGCATACCCAGATGCAGCAAGAGTAAGTGTCAAACAATCAACGCGATGGATGCGACTATGCGAGCATGCAAATACATTTTAGCAAGGAATAGTCAATGATTTCAAAATTTTAACATGGTGATGTAGCCACGAAAGGAGAGGTTTTAAAATTGCTAGAAAAATGAGCTAGAATCAGGGCAGGGCACAGGGCAGGGCACAGAGTAGGACACAGGGCAGGGTACAAGGCAAGGCACAGGGCAAGGCACAGGGCAGGGCACAGAGCAGGGCACAGGGCAAGGCAGGGCAGGGCACAGGGCAGGGGAGGGTACAGGGAAGGGCAGGGCACAGGGCAGGGCAGGGCAGGGCACAGGACAGGGCAGGGCACAGGGCAGGGCAGGGCACAGGACAGGGCAGGGCACAGGGCAGGGCAGGGCACAGGGCAGGGTACAGGGCAGGGCAGAGTTCACGGTACGGCACAAGGCACAGGGCAGGGTACAGGGCAGGGCAGAGTTCACGGTACGGCACAAGGCACAGGGCAGGGCACATGGCACTTTTAGATCAAAAGGGCACCTAATTGGGACAGGCATAGGACAGGAAAGGGCACAGGGAATGTCATTTTTATGCCAAAAGGGCAGTTTTGGGCCCAAAGGGCACCTTTGGCACAGCCGGGGCACATAAGGCAGGTTATTTTTGGGCTAAATACCGGCCAAGAGGGCACTTTTAGGTCAAAAGGGCATTTTGGTATCATGGGGGGCGGGCCCCCTGTCGCCCTCCCCCTCCGGTGCGCCTATGCGTGCCCGTGCCCCCCCCAGATTCTATGGCAGAACATGTTTGGAGCCGTCAGTCTTTTATGGCGCACGCGCCGACGCAAAGTGGCGCAAAACAGCACAGAGTGACGCACTCCAACGGCCGACGCGTGCACCGCAACTGCCGCACGTCGGCCGACGTCAGAGTCACGACAAGTCGAGCCTTCCCAGTCACGTGACGCGCGTCACGCAACAGCTGGGGCGTCCGACGGCGGCGCTGTGGAGTGTGACGGGTACCCACGGGGTGTAGTGCTGTGGAGTGTGACGGGTACCCACGGGGTGTGGTACTGTGGAGTGTGACGGGTACCTGCGGCCGCCAACGGTGCTGTGGAGTGTGACGGGTACCCACGGGTGTGGTACTGTGGACTGTGACGGGTACCCACGGGGTGTGGTACTGTGGAGTGTGACGGGTACCCACGGGGTGTGGTACTGTGGACTGTGACGGGTATCCACGGGGTGTGGTGCTGTGGAGTGTGACGGGTACCCACGGGGTGTGGTACTGTGGAGTGTGACGGGTACCCACGGGGTGTGGTACTGTGGAGTGTGACGGGTACCCACGGCCGCCGGCGGTGCTGTGGAGTGTGACGGGTACCCACGGGGTGTGGTACTGTGGAGTGTGACGGGTACCCACGGGGTGTGGTACTGTGGAGTGTGACGGGTGCCCACGGCCGCCGGCGGTGCTGTGGAGTGTGACGGGTACCCACGGGGTGTGGTACTGTGGAGTGTGACGGGTACCCACGGCCGCCGGTGGTGTTGTGGAGTGTGGAGTGCGGAGTGTGATGTGGACCCTATCCCACGGGCCGGGGCAACACAGGCAGTATGGCCGGTCATCTTCGGTATCATTTACCGAGCATTCACCGTAGCTAGTAATACAACGGGCTATGCATGGGCTGCCCTTCAGCCAAGCAAACGAGGAGTCGGCTGGTCAGGCTGGCCCGGATGGCGTTACGGTGGATCGAGTGTTTTGGTCACATAGGCCATCAACCTTTCCCGCTGACGTGTATCTGATGTGGGCTCCGGCATTTCTACGACAACTGGTATGTAATGCATATACCTAATGATGGCACAGGCCTCATGAGAGTGAGCGCCAGAAAATGACAGCAAAAGACAGGATAAACATATACACGTGCACCACTAATGGTGCACCAGATACTACGGTTGCAAAGACAGAACGTCAGTCTGATGTCCAGACAGAGTCCAGAGAGGGTAACAGAGTAACAGAGTCCCAGGGTAACAGAGTCCCGGCTGGTCTGGGGCTCTGTCGCATGGAAGTGCCACCATAGTTCATGCTAGAGACAGAGCGCCTGTCTGTTTGCCATTGCCGTGCAACTATTCCCACATTTTCCGTGGCCTCTCCGGTCTCCGTTAAGGTATCTAGGTCAGGGCTTGTGTAACTGCCGCGAGGCGGGCTTCCCTAGCTTGCGTGCGACATGGCGTTGTTTGCTCTGGAACGTTATTTTCATTCTTGGCGTCAACTCAGCTGTTAAAATGCCCTGCGACCTCGTCAATGCCGCCATTTTGGATTCCAGGTCAGGTGTTGGTGTATGTGGTCGTCATTTTCCCGGGTTCGACCGCGGTATAAAACATGCATCGTGAGCAGAGGCGGCAGCTTTTAAGACTAGAAAGCAGACTACCTCGGGCAACATCCTCTTCTTTTCCAGAGCCCGTTTTAAGTGGAAATCCTAAGCTGGCCAAAGGTATCGCGAATAAATAGAACATGATTGGTTCTCAACTTTGGCTCCGCCCAAAACACTTCTGATCCTCGATGAAATCTCTCAAATTTTCATCGCATGTTTCAAGAGCATTCGAACATCGGGGAAACACCTGCATCATTCGCGACGAGAAGTCAGTGAATACCTTCAAGACTCGATGACTCGATGACTCGACTCATTCCATGAATGTCCCGTTGTTTTCAAATAGCTGTTGCGCCGAGCACTACCAAGATCTGACCTTGAATTGCAAGTATTGTTTGCACCTTTATCTGCAGGACAAACTCAAATCAGTTTCCAGTTCTCCCAGTGGCAATGGCTAGAATGTATACTGTTGGTAGCGCCAGATCAATTATGACTAGTGTTAGAGCAATTACTCGTGTCCAAGCACTACCAAGAGTGCACGAAGTAACAAAACCACAATCGTAGCATAGATCTGATGTCTAGTACTATGCTAACTTTAGCGTACTCACCTTGCTACCACCGTTATTAACCGTATCTCATCGCAAGGAACGTTGAGTGAGGCAGAGGATATTAACAAAGAACAGGTAAAAATTTAGAGCGTACAACATAAATATTTGTATGTATGTTTTAATTTCTCCTGTACTTTGTCTCTTTTTATCTGAGCACATTACTGTATGTTTTAATAATATTTGCAACAATAACGGCCCCTAACGCGCCCACCATCATGAAGCTCTACTCGTTGTTGAACGGCACTATATTAACTATTCGAAATCGAACTGAGCGCAGGGGTCGACATGCGAGATTAAATCGAACACATGTTCTGACATGTCAATCAGGTGAGAATCTTCATGTCTACCGCCGTGCGACGATGGCCAGTAAAAATGTGACGGTGGTCAGTAAATGTGACTGTGGTCAGTAAATGTGACGATGGTCAGTAAATGTGACGATGGTCAGTAAATGTGACGGTGGTCAGTAAATGTGACGATGGTCGGTAAATGTGACGGAGGTCAGTAAATGTGACGATGGTCAGTAAATGTGACGGTGGTCAGTAAATGTGACGATGGTCAGTAAATGTGACGATGGTCAGTAAATGTGACGGTGGTCAGTAAATGAGACGATGGTCAGTAAATGTGACGGTGGTCAGTAAATGTGACGATGGTCAGTAAATGTGGCGATGGTCAGTAAATGTGACGATGGTCAGTAAATGTGACGATGGTCAGTAAATGTGAAGATGGTCAGTAAATGTGACGGTGGTCAGTAAATGTGACGGTGGTCAGTAAATGTGACGGTGGTCAGTAAATGTGACGATGGTCAGTAAATGTGACGATGGTCAGTAAATGTGACGGTGGTCAGTAAATGTGACGATGGTCAGTAAATGTGACGATGGTCAGTAAATGTGACGGTGGTCAGTAAATGTGACGATGGTCAGTAAATGTGACGATGGTCAGTAAATGTGAAGATGGTCAGTAAATGTGACGGTGGTCAGTAAATGTGACGGTGGTCAGTAAATGTGACGGTGGTCAGTAAATGTGACGATGGTCAGTAAATGTGACGATGGTCAGTAAATGTGACGGTGGTCAGTAAATGTGACGATGGTCAGTAAATGTGGCGATGGTCAGTAAATGTGACGGTGGTCAGTAAATGTGACGATGGTCGGTAAATGTGACAATGGTCAGTAAATGTGACGGTGGTCAGTAAATGTGACGGTGGTCAGGAAATGTGACGATGGCCAGTAAATGTGACGGAGGTCAGTAAATGTGACGGTGGTCAGTAAATGTGACGGAGGTCAGTAAATGTGACGATGGTCAGTAAATGTGACGATGGTCAGTAAATGTGACGAGCCCGCCGGGCCGCAGGAGGCAGCCGTCTGCCACATGTGAGCAAGCTGTCCGCAAGCTCGCCGCCAGCACTACCGCAGTGGCAGCACCTCTGCCGCATGATCGACTTGGCGCCACGATAGTGCCGCAGGGTGCTTGGTTTGCAGCAGGCGGGAACGTCACAACAGGAAGGGAGGGGAGGGCGAGCGTGCGCAGTTAGTCAACAATTTCCATACAGTGTACACATCGGTGTTACATGGAGAGCTCCGTCGAGTGAGAGAAAATCCTCCCCCGCCCCCCTCCCTGGCATCAGCGACTTCACGCCAATGAACTGCTTGAGCTGTTGGGGCTCGCCTACGTTAGACAGCCACAAAACCAGTATGGAACGATACGATATGAGCAGACACCGGCCCGCCAAGACGTTATGCGGCGTCGAACTCGACGATGCGTTTCCGGCTGACCAATTGTCACAGCCGAAAAAAAATAACACCGCCGACGAGCACTTCACCACACGTCCGTGGTCGACCACTCATGTAGTTGGCGAGCACATTATGGGTCTGAATCCGCGCTCCATGAAAATGATGTCAATTCACTATTGCATATTCACATTTGCAATTGCCGCAATTGCAATTGCGATAATTATGTGATGAATCATGTGAAGACAGTTACCTTGAACATGCATACGTCGACTGACATGATGGATGTTTTGACATGCTTCGGGCTGCATGTCGCCTACAGATTAGGAAAGGAGGTCTAACAGTGAGGAGTTCTATATATTTGCCTATTCTGCTCTGCCCTCTCTTTTTTCGCTTTATTTGACTCTTGCTTTATCTTTGTCTTTGTCTTTCAATTTCTATTTTTATTTTTATTTCTCTTTCTCTGACTCTTTATCTTTCCATTTATCCCTCTCTCCTTCTTCTCCTTTTCCGTCTCCGTCTTCGTCTTCGTCTCGGTCTCCGTCTCCTTCTCACCCTTCTCTTTCTACGTCTCCTTTTCCTCCTTCTCTGTTTCATTTTCCTCTGCTTCTCCTCCTTCTCCTCCCTCTCCTTCTCCTTCTCCTTTTTCTCATTCTCCTTCTTCTCATTCTCATTCTCATTCTCATTCTCATTCTTATTCTCCTTCTCCTTCTCCTTCTCCTTCTCCTTCTCGTTCTCCTTCTCCTTCTCCTTCTCCAAATTTTCTTCATTCTCATTTTCATTCTCATTCTCATCCTTATTCTCATTCTCTTTGTCTCGTCTCTTTGTCTGTATTATAGATCATCAAATCAAAATTAAAATTAATCACAGCAGGATAAGGTTAAGACAGTCTTTCTTCACCAACAGGGGAATAAAACACTAAAACCAGCTGCCGGAAACCATTGTCAGTAGCAGTACACTGAACATCTTTAAAAACGGCGTAGGCAATCATTGTAAGAATAGAGGGCTTGCTTTTCAGTATTCCGGATTTGATAACTTAGGCTATCATTATAAGAATAGACGGATTTGATGGGCAACTGGTGCAGTTCAGAGTGCAACTAATGATGGGCCCTTGTGGCTTATAGTTTCACTAAACTTTTTATGTCTATATCTTTATGTCTTTGTTTTTGTTTTTGTCTTTGCCTTTTGTATTCATCTTTATCTTTACCTTTATCTGTGTCTTCATCCTTTTCTTTTTCTTTTTCTTTTCTTTTTCTTTCTCTTTCCCTTTCTCTTCCTATTTCTCTTCCTATTTCTCTTTCACTTTCTCTTTCACTTTCTCTTCCTCTTTCTCTTTCTCTTCCTCTTTTTCTTTTTCTTTTTCTTTTTCTTTTTTTTCTTTCTCTTCCTCTTTCTCTTTCTTTTTCTCTTTCTCTTTCTCTTTCTCTTTCTCTTTCTCTTTCTCTTTCTCTTTTTCTTTCTCTTTCTCTTTCTCCTTCTCTTTATGTCCCTGTTCCCTTATGTTCTTCCATCCTCCATCTTATTCTTCGACTCTCATCTTCCTAATCACCATCCCGAACGCCCCGCCCCCCTCGAGCGCCAGGACGCTAAAGACACGTGTCCGATTACCCTATGTTTCCCGTCCCGGGATCCTATCTTGGTCCTGTTGATGAAGCTTGTCTCGGATGGGCGTCACATAGCCATTACAGTCCATGTGCTGTCAGGAGCCAGTCATCGGTCAATCGCGATGAATGCGCAGTCAATTGGCCAATTGTTCGCCACCGCCGCATCGCTCACACCTGCGGTTGTCAACATGACAGCACAGTGCAGTGATTGGGCGGGGGGGGGGGGCTGGCCAGAACTCAATCGCTCCTCTACTGCGAGTATGCGACAGTCAGCATTCATCACGAGGGCTTCTGAGATATTCGAGTAATAAGTGAGTCTGGAACTACATCCGCGTGGAAAGCGTGCCACTGGTGAATGGCTTATCCGACTCATTTTTTTTAGAAAGATGCTATTCAACTCACGACTCAAGATATATTTTGTGGAAAAGAATCGATTCAACTCGTGACTCATCCAAAAACGATTGTTTCGTGAGTCGATTCTCGATTCAACTCGAGTCGAGCACAAGTCTGGGTAGTGGGTAGTTTCATCCTAGGCCTGCACGAGTTTTGGGCTCGATTTCTGTGCGTGTTTGGACGAATTCCGCTCACCTAAGATCTCTCAAACCATCGCCCGATTTGCTCACAAAAGAACTCAAGAATTGCCGTGACTATGATGCCGTGACTATGATACCGTGACTATGATGGCATGACTATGATGCCGTGACTATAATGCCGTGACTATGATGCAGTGACTATGATGCCGTGGCTATGATGCCGTTACCATGATGCCGTGACTATGATTCCGTGAGCATGATGCCATGACTAAACTGTTGTGTCTATGCTGCCGTGGCTGATACCGTGGCTATGATGCCGTGCCTACGATGATATGGCTATGATGCTATGGCTATGTCATGGCTATGATGTTGTGGCTATCCTGCCGTGACTGTAATGGCATAGCTATGATGTGGTTATCCTTCCGCGGCTATGACGAAGTGGCTTTGATGCCGCGATTATGATGCCGTGGCTATGATGTTGTGTTTGTGATGCAGTGGCTATGATGCCATGGCTATGGTGCTATGTCTGTGATGCTGTGGTTGTGATGCCGTGATTATGATGCCGTGACTATGATGCTATCATGCTGTGGTTGTGATGCCGTGGCTATCATGCCGTGGCTATGAATATGCGGTGAATTGTGTCAATGTCGTGCATTTAGTCTTCAAAGTTCCCAAAAGTTGGCTTGTTGAACTCTGATTTTCTGAAGCATTATGTAATGAAGTATGTCTAATTATAGGCTGGCACAATGGGGCTAAGAGGCTAAGGTAACAGATAACATCTACCACTTCCCACACAACACCATGGCGTATTAATTCATGCGTGAATTCAATTTAGCAGCCCCCCCCCCCCTCCACCCCATCCGCCCTCTAGGGCCGCGAAGACAAAATAACTTACTCCTTTTGACGTCAGCATGGGAAGGATAATTATGAAGAATCACCAGGGCTAGTCGGAACTTGTCGCACCTTACCCGAACTGAGCGGCATTATTCCGAGCTGACCTAGTTGTAGCACGTGCCCCCTGCCCCACTCCACACCCTCTGCCGCGACCTGTGGACATTGTAGCCCCAGAGCGGCTGTAAGACGCGGGACACGAACTGGGTCAGCTCGGGCACCGGTCCATAAACGACACGGACGGACCTGGGCCGCACCAGCAATTACGCGGAACGGCCGCATATCGACCGGCGCCGGCCGGCCGGACAGCCATTAAACCGGCCCGCCTCACGGCGTCCAAACCGGACCGCCTCACGGCGTCCAAACCGGCCCGCCTCACGGCGTCCAAACCGGCCCGCCTCATGGCGTCCAAACTGCCCGGCCCATGGCATTAAAGCCTGGCCGTCCCACAGTGACCAAACTGGCCAGCATCATAGCGTCCAAACTGGCTGGCGTCATAGCGTATAAACTGGCCGGCCTCACAGCATCCAAACTGGCCAGCATCGTAGTGTCTAAACTGGCCAGCGTCATAGTGTCCAAACTGGCCGGCCTCACAGCGTCCATACTGGCAACCATGATAGTGTCCAAACTGTCCAGTGCTATAGCGTCCAAACTGGCCAGCCACACAGCGTAGAAATTGGTCAGCGTCATAGTGTCCAAACTGGCCGGCTTCACAGTGACCAACCTGGCCATCCTCGCAGCGTTCAAACTGGTCAGCAGCATAGCACCCAGACCGGTCGGCCTCACAGCGTACATACTGACCGGCCTCATAGCGTCCAAACCTGACCGTCTCACAACGTCCGAACCGGCCAGCCTCACAGCGTCGACACTGGCCAGCATCATAGCGTCTAAACTGGCCAGCGTCATAGCGTTCAAACTTGGCCGTCTCAATGAACAAATGACGCGGCCTCATAGCGTCCAAATCGGCCGGCCTCATGGCGTCCAAACTTGTCAGTCTCATAGCGTCCAAGCCGGGCTGTCTCACAGTGGCCAAACCAGCAGTCTTACAGCGTCCAAGCCGGCCGATCTCTCAGCATCCAAACTGACCGGTCCCATGGAGTCCGGTAACCCTAGTCACGCCTAATCTGCCTGCAACGCCCAACCGACCATTAGGTTGTGGAACCCCCATTGCGTGGAACACCTAACCGCCTATTAAGTTGTGGAACACCTATCACCTAGAACACCTAACTAACCATTACGTTGTGGAACACCTATCACGTGCAACACCTAACTGACCATTACGTTACGGAATATAAGCCGTTGGCGTCCAAGAGGATCGTCAACGATTTTCCACAACGACTGGGAGTCAAGGCCGACTTTGAGTCAATTCTTCCTGCAGCCTTATGCAATGACGATGTTAACCTTCAGCACGCCTGAGGGTGAGCCACTAATCACCGCCTCCCGTGGATATTTCGCACGAATATTAGCAAAGTTGGCGAATCTCAACCTTATAAGAGCAGGTCTGGGTATGAGTGAAAAATAACATTTCACATGCTGTATTGCAACGTGAAACCGTGCTGAAAGTTTCCCGTGCGATTAAATGCCCCACGAAATTCTTTCTTTGAACACAGATTAAAAAGGATTCGTGAAAAATATTGTGATGACGATCGTCAAAAATAAAACTTAAGGGCGCACATCTAACCCCGAGTGCAGAAATTAGAATGTCAAACGCTGCAACAAACACAAAGAAGATCTCCTACGACTTTAAAAGCATGGTGGTCGAGCTGGGCTGGACTGGACTGGGCCGCTGAGAACTGTTGGTGCCTTGTAAACGGGGGGCAGACTCGGCTGGTGCCATGTACACGGGGGCGGGCTCAACTGGTGCCATGTACATGGGGGCGGGCTTAACTGGTGTCATGTGCACGGGGGCGGGCTCAACTGGTCCCATGTACACGGGGGGGGGGCGGACTCGGCTGGTGCATGTGCATGTCGTGCGGACTCGGTTGGTGCCACTGTCGCTCACATCAGTATTGGTGTCCACTTCTGCAGGAAGGCGCCATGTGAGACGGCGCCATGTGAGACGGCGCCATGTGGGACGTCACCATGTGAGACGGCGCCATGTGGGACGGCGTCATGCATCCCATGTGTGCGTGTGGGGGGTGAATTTTGCCAGCCCATCCCATGAGCTGGTGGAAGCAGGCAATCCTGCGCAACACCTCCACACTCCCACCAAGCATTTCTATGATTTAAGCATCGGCTTGCCAATGCGGTGCAGGCTATGCCTTGGCCGATGGCGTGCGCATTTTTTTCAGCTCTCCGAGCGCAACAATCGGTCGGCCGTTTAAACGTTAACGAGTGTCGAGGCCACCAGCCGGTGACGTCACGGATCAATGGGAGGAGCCGGCCGGCCGGCCGGCCGTCCAGCGTGGTGCGTGGCGCAACACGCCGCACACTTCGCACGGCAGAGCATACCGTGGTGTGGCAGTGTGTAGTTAGCCACATAACACACGGCGGTGTGGCAGTGTGTAGTTAGCCACATAGCACACGGGGGTGTGGCAGTGTGTAGTTAGCCACATAGCACTCGGCGGTGTGGCAGTGTGTAGTTAGCCACATAGCACTCGGCGGTGTGACAGTGTGTAGTTAGCCACATAGCACACCGCAGTGTGGCAGTGTGTAGTTAGCCACATACCACACGGCGGTGTGGCAGTGTGTAGTTAGCCACATACCACACGGCGGTGTGGCAGTGTGTAGTTAGCCACATAGCACACGGCGGTGTGGCAGTGGGCAGTTAGCCATACGGCGGTGTGGCAGTGGGCAGTTAGCCACACGGCGGTGTGGCAGTGGGCAGTTAGCCACACGGCGGTGTGGCAGTGGGCAGTTAGCCACACGGCGGTGTGGCAGTGTGTAGTTAGCCACATAGCACCGGCGGTGTGGCAGCGTGTAGTTAGCCACATAGCACTCGGCGGTGTAGTAGTGTGTAGTTAGCCACATAACACACGGCGGTGTGGCAGCGTGTAGTTAGCCACATGGCACTCGGCGGTGTGGCAGTGTGTAGTTAGCCACATAGCACCGGCGGTGTGGCAGCGTGTAGTTAGCCACATAGCACTCGGCGGTGTAGCAGTGTGTAGTTAGCCACATAACACACGGCGGTGTGGCAGCGTGTAGTTAGCCACATAGCACTCAGCGGTGTGGCAGCGTGTAGTTAGCCACATAGCACTCGGCGGTGTGGCAGTGTGTAGTTAGCCACATAGCACACGGCGGTGTGGCAGTGTGTAGTTAGCCACACGGCGGTGTGGCAGTGGGCAGTTAGCAACACACGGCGGTGTGGCAGTGGGCAGTTAGCCACACGGCGGTGTGGCAGTGTGTAGTTAGCCACATAGCACCGGCGGTGTGGCAGCGTGTAGTTAGCCACATAGCACTCGGCGGTGTAGTAGTGTGTAGTTAGCCACATAACACACGGCGGTGTGGCAGCGTGTAGTTAGCCACATAGCACACGGCGGTGTGGCAGTGTGTAGTTAGCCACATAGCACCGGCGGTGTGGCAGTGTGTAGTTAGCCACATAGCACACGGCGGTGTGGCAGTGTGTAGTTAGCCACATAGCACACGGCGGTGTGGCAGTGTGTAGTTAGCCACATAGCACACGGCGGTGTGGCAGTGGGCAGTTAGCCACACGGCGGTGTGGCAGTGGGCAGTTAGCCACACGGCGGTGTGGCAGTGAGCAGTTAGCCACACGGCGGTGTGGCAGTGGGCAGTTAGCCACACGGCGGTGTGGCAGTGTAGTTAGCCACACGGCGGTGTGGCAGTGAGCAGTTAGCCACACGGCGGTGTGGGGTGGGCTGGTTAGCCACACGGCGGTGTGGCAGTGGGCAGTTAGCCACACGGCGGTGTGGCAGTGGGCAGTTAGCCACCGGCGGTAGCCACGGCGGTGTGGCAGTGAGCAGTTCCCACGGCGGGTGCACACGGCGGTGTGGCAGTGAGAGTTAGCCCACGGCGGTGTGCAGTTAACCACACGGCGGTGTGGCAGTGGGCAGTTAGCCACACGGCGGTGTGGCAGTGAGCAGTTAGCCACACGGCGGTGTGGCAGTGAGCAGTTAGCCACACGGCGGTGTGGCAGTGAGCAGTTAGCCACACGGCGGTATGGCAGTGGGCAGTTAGCCACATAGCACACGGCGGTGTGGCAGTGGGCAGTTAGCCACACGGCGGTGTGGCAGTGAGCAGTTAGTCACACGGCGGTGTGGCAGTGGGCAGTTAGCCACACGGCGGTGTGGCAGTGAGCAGTTAGCCACACGGCGGTGTGGCAGTGAGCAGTTAGCCACACGGCGGTAGCACTCGGCGGTGTGGCAGTGTGTAGTTAGCCACATAGCACACGGCGGTGTGGCAGTGTGTAGTTAGCCACACGACGATGTGGCAGTGAGCAGTTGGCCACACGGCGGTGTGGCAATGTGTAGTTAACCACACGGCGGTGTGACAGTGAGAAGTTGGCCACACGGCGGTGTGGCAGTGGGCAGTTAGTCACACAGCGGTGTGGCAGTGTGTAGTTAGTCACACAGCGGTGTGGCAGTGGACAGTTATTCGTACGGCGCGGTGTGGCAGTGGACAGTTATTCGTACGGCGCGGTGTGGCAGTGTGTAGTTAGTCACACGGCGGTGTGGCAGTGGACAGTTAGTCGTACGGCGCGGTGTGGCAGTGTGTAGTTAGCCACACGGCGGTGTGGCAGTGGACAGTTAGCCACACGGCACAGCCAGTGGGGCGCTGTAGTTCGGCTCTGCCGACCCCGGCGCTGCACGTGGCTCCCACGGCACGTGCTCCAGAATGTTCCAATGCACTTTAGGAAGTGGAGCGGTCAGCTGGGTAGTGGCGGCCAGGGCGAGTAATGGCCAGAGGCCCACTGTCAGAGCGAGTAATGGCCAAAGGCTCACTCTCAGAGCGAGCAACGGCCAGAGTAATGGTCAGAATAATTTCCGACATATTGTCTGAGTGAGTAATGGCCAGAGGTATGGCTAGTGTAATGAGCTGTTGCACGAGAAATGACCAGAGTAATGACCAGAATAATAACCAGAGAAACGACCAGAGTAATGACCAGAGTAATGACAAGAGTAGCCTCCAGATTCATGGCGAGAGGCCCATTGTCAGAGTGAGGAATGACAAGAGGCCCACTGTCTACGAACTATGGTCAGAAAAATAGTAAGAAAAATGTCAGAGTAATGGCCAGAGTCCCGCTATCGACGTCAATGGAAGCGCCTTTGGTCTACATGTTAATGGAGTACGTGTGTTGACGGACATGCGGCATGCCCTCATTGCATCCACTCTGGGCTGTCTTGCTGCATACGACGCAGTTTTTACAAAGACATAAAGACATAAAACATAAGTGCAACTATGAGCCACAAGGGCCCTTCTTGGTTGCACTGTGTACACTCAACCAGTTGCCCACCAAATCCGTCGATCAGCCCTCCCTGTAATGCTGAAAAGCAAGCCCTCTATTCTTCTAATTATTGTTTATGCTGCTTTTAAAGACGTTCAATGTGCTGCTATTTACAATAGTTTCTGGCAGCTGGTTCCAGTGTTCTACTACCCTGTTGGTGAAGAAAGACTGTCTTAACCTTGTTCTGCTGTGGTTAACTTTAGTTTTGAATTGATGACCGTTAATTGCATCATTTCTGTTAAATTCAAACATTCACCCAAGATATACCCTCTCCAGACCATGGACAAATTTAAAGACCTCGATGAGATCTCCTCTCAGCCTTCTATATCTAAATGAATACATATTCAATTTCTTCAATCTTTCCTCATATGCCAGGTTGCTTATACCATTAACCATTTTTGCAGCCTTCTTTTGTACTCTCTCTAAAAGCCAACAATCTTTTTCATAGCTAGGAGGCCAAGCTTGGATGCAGTATTCCAAATGTGGCCTGACATATGCACAGTAAAGCTTTCGGATGACTTCCTCACTTCTGTATGATACATTCCTACTTATTTTCCCAAGCATTCTCAGTGTTGATAATTTCTATATCCTTCTATATCCTTCTCCGGTTGAGTCACTAAATCCTATCTCTATACTATCTAAATCCTTTTCCTGTTGAGTCACTGATAGCACTTGGCCACCCATCAAGTATGGAGCCTTCATATGCTGCTTGCCCACATGCATGATTTTGCACTTATCAAAATTGAATTTCGTTTGCCATTCTTCGGACCACTTCACAAGTTCGTCTAAGTCTTTTTGCAGCAAGATATGCTCATCTTGACCTGTTATTGCCCTAAAAACCTTAAAATCATCAGCAAATTTCAAAACTTTACTGCTTAGGCCACTTTCAATGTTATTTACAAATATAATGAACAGTAGTGGCCCCAGTACTGACTTCTGGGGGATTCCACTAGGAACATTTTGCCATGATTACTTTGTGCCATTTAGCATCACTCTTTGTTGTCTATCTGAAAGCCATAACTCTATCCATTCTAAGATGCTACCTGCAATACCATGGGCCTGCAGCTGTATCATTAGCCGTGTATGGGATACCTTGTCAAAGGCCTTACTAGTCAAGATATGCTACATCAACCTGATTTCCCTTATCAAATTGTTCTGTGGCGAAGTTCAATAAGTCCAATAGATTTGTGAGGCATGATCGCCCTTTCCTAAACCCATGTTGAGTATCTTGAATCAATATGTTTCCTTCCAGATAACTAATTATTATATCCTTGATAATTGATTCGAGTACCTTGCAGACTAGAGATGTGAGACTTACTGGCCAATAGTTTTCAATTTTCCCTCTCTCTCCTTTCTTGAAAATAGGGACTACATTTGCCCTATTCCAATCTGTTGGAATTTCATTTTGTGAAACAGATCTACAAAATATTATACTAAGTGGTAATGCCAGTTCCTTTTCAGCTTCCCGCAATACCCTAGCATAAATTTCATCAGGTCCTGCTGCATTGTTTGGCTTTATTTTCCTGATATGATTGAAAACAACATCATTATCAATGAAATCAACATAATTTATCCGATCACATGTCACTGAACTATGGTGTACGGGCGGCAGATTGGTCATATCTTCCAATGTAAACACTAATTTAAACTGCTTGCTCAGCCCCTCAACCATCTCAATAACCTCACGCAATATAGTTCCATTTACTTCCAGTGGACCAATTGTGCTAGAAACTTTACTCGGCTTGTAGAAACTAAAAAACTTTTTGCTATCCTCATTACAGTTCCTAGCTAAATCAAGTTCTTTTGCTCGCTTTGCTGCTCTAGTTCTTTGCTTCACAGTGTCCCTAACTTTTCGATGCGCCTTTAGATTTACGATATTTGAAGCTTCCTTAAGCACTCTAAATGTAGCTTTCTCAGCCTTAATTGCTTTTATCAAGTCTGGTGTGAGCCATGCTAGCTTTCCTATCCTTCTTTTGCGTCTTTCCTTTTGGGGGACATGTCTAATCTGAATTTCCTTCAAGTAAGATTTCAACTTTTCCCACATTTCACAGGCATTTAAATTGGAGAATTCTTCTTCCCATCTTATGGCACTTAAAGCCGCTCTCATGCAGTCAAAGTCTGCCCTGTTGAAATTTGGAACCTTTACCAAATTATCCTTAATAATTTCCAATACATGTGCCTTGAATCTAACTATGTTATGGCCACTTCTTCCCAGAGTTTCTCCTACAGTCAAGTCTTGAACCAAGTCACTTAAATCCGAGAATACAAGGTCCAAGAATGAGCCATGCCTGGTAGGTTCCGTTACACATTGGTGTAAGAACAGGTCTTCTTCAAGGCATTTCCTAAAAATTTTGCATGATGGGGAGCCAACACCAACATTTTCATATCCTTTTAGATTAAAGTCACCAAGAATAAGGCAAGAATAACTTCCTTCGAAAGTTTCTACTGATTTCCTCACAAATCACCTTATCAAGCTCCAGTTGCTGAGAATGTGGGAGGGTTCCTGATCGTTAGAATGCTCCTATCCTCAGTGTATTGCCTTTTCCCACAGTGATAATAGCTGTTTTCAGCTGCTTACAGGTGCTCGTAGCGCTGCCAGAAAGGTATCTATACCTGAAATTGCATTGTTTATGTCACCGGTATCTAGTATGGCTGCAAGAATTTCATCTCGCCCATGTAATATACATATCTATATGCCTGCATACATAACTGTGTATTGTCGAAATGCCGGCTAGGGCGTGCCGACTTCCAAATGCAATCCATTCAGTTTGTAAAATAATTGGCCGACTGAACTAGTCCTACGGAGTCTAGTCCTACTATTACTCTAACTGACTGACTTCCCGCCATGCTAGTTTGAGAGCTAGCTCACACCGAAGTGGCTGTGTGACTTTGGAGCGGTACTGTCCGCGTCGTCCGTGGCCGTCCATGGTGTCTCTTCCGGCCCACACCAGACAACAGGAGCTGGATGACGTCGGCGAGGATAACAAGGCAAACACACAAGCTAATATCTTTGCATGGTGGATGGCTTGTCAGGAAATATTCAGCCACGTAAATAAGGGCTGGACAAGCGAAGCACAGCTGGCGCCAATAGGCCTAGCTTTTAGTTGGAATGAAGAAGCGAATGAGATTATGGATGAACTCCGCCACAAAATTGAACCTGTGTAGAATGGGAAGTGGGCAGAGGATCGGTGGACCGCTATTTTAGTAAGGCCGGGTACGAGTGGTTAGTATGGTTAAAGCGCCGGTAGGCCCGTGACGGAGTTTTCGTAATATGTCGATTTTTGCGTTCTCCGGAAATTTTAATTCCGACAAGCTCATTCGTATTTCGGCTTGTTCCAAATTCAATAAGCTCTTATCGTAACTACGTGCAATTATTTTCATTCCAACCAAACACATGGGCGTTTCTTAAGGCAGATCTTCCTCGCTCCAGCATGGCTGGCTGGATTCTCACCTATTTATACCAGATGCTTGTGTACCAGGAAAGTGTCCTTGAAGTCCCTCGCCACATTTTCTTTGTTCAGATTGGACGACGCCGGGCGGCCGAGAGTGGGATGATGTCATGCGAGGTATGACGTCATTCGGGGACGTTGCTATATCGGTGCCGACGGTCGAGCAGCGGAGAACGAACTCGACCTACGTCCTCCTCGGTCCGCGTCCTCCTCGGCCCGCGTTGTCCTCGGCCCACGTCCTCCTCGGCCCACGTCCTCCTCGACCTACGTCCTCCTCGGCCCACGTCCTCCTCGGTCCACGTCCTCCTCGGCCCACGCCCTCCTCGGTTCACGTTGTCCTCGGCCCACGTCCTCCTCGGCCCACGTCCTCCTCGGCACACGTCCCACTCGGCCCACGTCCCACTCGGCCCACGTCCCACTCGGCCCACGTCCTCCTCGGCCCACGTCCTCATCGGCCCACGTCCTCATCGGCCCACGTCCTCCTCGGTCCACGTCCCACTCGGCCCACGTCCTCCACGGCCCACGGCCCACGTCCTCATCGGCCCACGTCCTCCTCGGTCCACGTCCTCCTCGGCCCACGTCCTCCTCGGTTCACGTTGTCCTCGGCCCACGTCCTCCTCGGCCCACGTCCTCCTCGGCCCACGGCCCACTCGGCCCACGTCCTCCACGGCCCACGGCTCACTCGGCCCACGTCCTGCTGGGCCCAGCCATACTCCTGATTGCCATCGTTTGTGTTCGTTCATGGGATACGATGAACATATTGGTTCACCGATGGACATGGGATAACCCAGAACATGTAGGCGCACAGATTGACATCGGATATTACAGAACATGTTGGTGCACCAATGGGCATCGGTCATTGCAGAACATCTGGGTGCGCCGATGGGCATGCACCTCTCCCACTTGGCCCCACTTGCCTCCCTGCCTCAAGTGGCTACCGATTGCACCTATCGCCACCAACGCTGTGCACAGCTAAGTGCATTCCAGTGTCGCTCGGACGTAACGTAAAACAAACCGGAAATGTGAAGTGTAATCGCTCCCCGTCCACCCCCAACAACGTCGTGTAGCCCAGCGAGGTTGGACGCTGTGCAGGTCAGCGAGGTTGGACGCTGTGTGGCCCAGCGAGGTTGGACGCTGTGCAGGCCAGCGAGGTTGAACGCTGTGTGGCCCAGCGAGGTTGGACGCTGTGCAGGCCAGCGAGGTTGAACGCTGTGTGGCCCAGCGAGGTTGGACGCTGTGCAGGCCAGCGAGGTTGGATGCTGTGTGGCCCAGCGAGGTTGGACGCTGTGCAGGCCAGCGGGGTTGAACGCTGTGCAGGCCAGCGAAGTTGGACGCTGTGTGGCTGGCAGGTTGTGGCGCATCACATCACACATCTGTAGCATCACGCCACCTACTGATGTAGCATTATACTACCGACTGATGTAGCATCATACCACCTCCTGCCGTAGTATCACACCACCTACTGTCATGTCATTACACCACCTACTGATGTAGCATCATACCACCTGCTGCAGCATTACACTGCCTACTGCCATGTCATTACACCATCTACTGATGTAGCATCATACCACCTTCTGCTGCAGCATTAGACCGCCTACAGCTGTAGCATCACACGACCTACTGATGTAGCATTATACCACGTACTGCTGCAACATTACACCACGTACTATATTTGTATATTTGTATGGATGTGTGAGTGCATGTGTTTATGTATGTGAAGTAAGTTTAGATGTACATGTTTCATGTGTGTGCATGTGCAGGCTTGTGTGATAGTGCACATGTATGCACACTTTTCCCCTCGTAACACTTTTCACT
Source organism: Imbricaverruca yamaguchii (assembly GCA_034440575.1). Classification (NCBI taxonomy): domain Eukaryota; kingdom Metazoa; phylum Arthropoda; class Thecostraca; family Neoverrucidae; genus Imbricaverruca; species Imbricaverruca yamaguchii. Next base: position 203,740 of record JAOTOL010001625.1, read on the forward strand.
TTGTGGCCTCCGGAGTTCCTTGGCGCTACTACCTAGCTGAGGTGCTCCTCGGGCTACTTCTATTAATAACTGGTGGTGGTCTATCTGCAGAAAAAGACAAATAAAAAGATGCAAATAGTCGTAGTGAACTGCAGGTATGAAGACAAATGGCATGTGTATTCGCATCCTGAGGCATTCCTAAGCTGGCTCTCCTAACTTTTGAATAGTTCGTGATAGGAAAGCCCAATAACATTCGAGCCTGTAACAGTGCGTGTAGCCAAATAGGATAGGCTCCTGCATACGAAACAGGGGTCGACATTAGGAAAAAAAGTACTGCTGTGGCATTATACCACGTACTGCTGCAACATTACACCACCTACTGCTGTGGCATTATACCACGTACTGCTGCAACATTACACCACCTACTGCTGTAGCATTATACCACGTACTGCTGCAACATTACACCACGTACTACAGTAGCACCACACCACCAACTGCTACACCACCTACTGCTATGGCATTATACCGCCTGCTAATGGCTATGCCACACAGATCACCGCAGGTCTCGTGAGCGCTCGTCCGCGGATAGCTGTGTGTGCACTATCGACAGACGCACTCTACCTCACTGACAGAGCCCAGCGGCGGGCACTTATTGGGCCGCTCACAGTGTCGTCTCCGCACTGTACACGCGTCCTCTGAAGCCGACAGGTCGTCTGACATGTCAGCTGCGACTGACATGTCAGCTGCGACTGGTGGGCGAGCGCGACAGGGCCTGGTCTAGCATGCGACGACGACTCGGTCTCTGGCACTGTCACAGGCTTTCAGCGGTGCGCCTGGCCGAGAGATGTGGTTTCCCCGCGCGCTGTCAGCGGCGTCCGCATCAGTGCACAGCAGAGCACACACACAGCACACGCACGTGCGCGCCGGCAGGGCTTAGTGACGACGTGCGGCGGAAACAGCGGCCGGCGGAGGGGTGCGGAACACAGCACGACCGGTTATACGGCAGACGGTGGCCGGCAGGGGGACGGGGTGCGGTACACGGCACGACCGTTTATACGGCAGACGGTGGCCGGCAGGGGGACGGGGTGCGGTACACGGCACGACCGGTTATACGGCAGACGGCGGCCGGCGGAGGGAGGGGTACGGTACGCACTAGGGACCAATCAGGCGAACATTCCGGCGCCAACGTACCACGGCCACTTCTCATAAAACTACCGGATTTTGAATTCGCCAGCAATGTGCATTAAGTTGGTAGTTTGTCGCTGCTGACTGACCCGCGGCCATTCTGTGCCGCAGGCGCCGCACTGTGTCACCTGCTGGCGTACATTTTCGAAGGTAGTTTGTTTATGAGACGGGCCCTGGTCGATGCCCTGGCTAATGAGTTTTTGCCGGCACCCTGAGGTGCCTGGGCGGCCACTGTCGCTGCAGGGGTACTGGGGCCGGAGTCAGCACCGCCCACGCCTGGTCAGTGCTGTCCATCACTGCTGAATACAGCCAGCCACAGCCCACTACTGCCCACTACCGCACACCACAGCCCACCACTGCACACCACTGCACACCACAGGCCACCACTGCCCACCACTGTACACCACTACCCACTACCGCCCACCACAGCTCACCACAGCCCACCACTGCCCACCACTGCCCACCACTGCACACCACTGCACACCACTGCCCACTACCGCCCACTACTGCACACCACTGTACACCACTACCCACTACCGCCCACCACAGTCCACCACTGCACACCACTGCCCACTACTGCACACCACTGCCCATCGCAGCCAATCACAGCCCACCATAGCCCACCACAGCCCACTACTGCACACCACTGCACACCACTGCCCACCACTGCCCACCACAGCCCACTACTGCCCACCACAGCCCACCACTACACACCACTGCACACCACAGGCCACCACTGCCCACTACCGCCAACTACTGTTTACCACTGTCCACCACTGTCCACAACTGCTCCAACTGTCCACCAATTCTTACCACTGCCCACTATTGCGTATTGTTGACCACTAGTGGTCACTACTGTAAACCACGGTCGGCTACTCTCCACCACTGTCCACCACTGTCCACCACTATTCGCCACTGTCCATCAGTGCCCACTACTGCTCATCGCGATAAGTGTGTCAGGAGTGCAGCTAGACTCGTCTCATAGTGAGCACGGAAGTGTTGAAGGAGAGGGTGACTCTGGAGCCGGAAAGGTTTCTATGAAAACTGAGAAAAAAAGGTTATCCGGCTGGATGGTCCATATCAGAGACTATAGTAGCGGTTGCATAGTTCAATTTCAGCTCAACACGTGAGCCTAGATGAAGTTGCGCTCTTTCGAACAGTGCTTATTTTTTCCGGCTCAGTTCTGCTGCTCTGCAATTTGATTGGTTCGGCTAGCCGGACGGCAGCCGGACTGGTGTCGGACTAGCCTAGTTCACGTTCCCGGTACTGCTGTCGTTCGCCGGTATTGCCGGTGTCGGCCAATCACCGTGAGGTGCGAATTGCTCCCACTGCGCCGACAGCCGAAGTACGCCGGCACATTGACGTCCAGCGGCGGCGGTTATATTGGCGCTGAGTATCGAATGTCACTCGACAGTCTTTGTTCTGCTGGAACAGGGTGACATAGTTTGTTCGCCGATGCGATATAAATAGATGCAAGTGTGTACACAACATGTTAGTGGATGTGGCATAGACCTATCTGGCATCAGTGTATATCTGATACAGATTCCGTGTGTCTCGTAGTTGTGTGAGACACTCACAGCCTTAGTTCGGCAGCTAAGGCCATTTTTGCTATTTTCTCTGCTACGTTTGATACCGTACGGCATTCGGTCACCACACCACTGTTCGGCTGGTTTCCCCATCCATTCTAGTGCTGGATGGTCGTGTGTTCTGGTATTGATGCCGGGCGGACTAACGATCAATTCAATCACGGACCTGATTTAGTGAAGTTGGAAACTCCAAGAGAACGTTCCATTGCCGTCAGAAGTAATGTTCAGTGCTAAATAACGCTTGGAACATGTCAAATCTCAAATCTTCCACAACTGGAGCAGTCCATTGAAAGGGCAGTGCTCCACCTGCTGTTTCCTGCCCTTCCATTGCTGCTTTACTGAGCATTCCATTGAAAGGGCAGCGCTCCCCCTGTTGTTTCCTGCCCTTCCATTGCTGCTTTACTGAGCAGTCCACTGAGAGGGCCGTGCTTCGCTTCCCTCACCTCCATTGCTGCGTTACTGAGCGCAGTCCACCTGGTGTCTATGTGACATGTATCATGGGCTGTGTCACCAGCCACTGCTTCAGCACCAGCGCCAACTACCGCTGTCCGATACGGCCACTTGTCGGCCACTGAATACCAGTCGTGGGAGCCACGAAACAACCGGTGGTTCACCCCGTCCCCTCCCGTGACGTCCATAGGTCGCACAAGAAGACCATCTTCAAATGACGATCCGCAATTTAGCTGTTCAAACGTAGAATAACCGTCATCATCTTGGCATTACATGGCATGCAATATATATATTGAACACAGCTACATCTACGATGCCTGTGGAACGCCTCCGTGTTCAGAAGAGTCGCTTTCTCCGTCCTGAGGACGCTATTCTGGTATTCTGGAGGAATAAGACTGGTCGAAGGGCGCCGGGTGCCACCAAACTTGAGCACAGGACCGACTGAGATACCTCGGGGAACGCCTTCACTTCCAAGAGGGGCGCCAATATTGAACGGAGAGGCACCAATCTTGAGCAGAGAGACCTGGGCTAGAGGGGAGTCTTCCTATCATGAAATGGCGCTAACCCAGACCTCAGTCCATTTTCTGAGCCCCATGACCACCAAGTAATGTTTAATACTTCGGTCCCTCCATCACCGACGTGTTCCTGTGCGGGGGAATAGTGTGCCGAGGACCACTCATAGCCGCAGAACAAGGGCGCCATCGTCTCCGAGGGCTCCTGGCCCAACGCCACTCCTGAGTACGTCACTGCCTGCAACTGATTTCCTACCGGTCGGCGCGGCCGTTAAAAGGAAATGCAACGTTAAAATACAGACGAGTCAGCTCAGCGGCAGTACGCGAAGTCCGCTACGACCTCGAACACATCTACAACGTACCCGACATGCGGGAGAACAGCTGAGGCCTACCTGCCAGCTGGGGTCCGCCGACTTGTAGTAGACGAAGTTCTCCTTGATCCACTTGTAGATGCTGGCCAGCGTCATCTTGTTCTTGTTGTCCTCCATGGCCATGATGATGAGCGTGGCGTACGAGTAGGGCGGCTTGACGTCGCACTGTTTGTAGTCGATGTTGGGCAGCGCCGACTCGGCCTTCTTCCGGCGGCGCTCGCGCGCCGAGTCTGCCGGCGGCGATGCCGGCGGCGTCGGCGGCGTCGAGAACGGACTGAGGTTGAGGTTCTGCAGCCAGTTGAGGCTGGTCAGGTCGCCGCTGTCGTCGGCCGACGGCTGCGCCGGCCGCATGGGCGAGGGCACCAGCGACATGGCGGACACTGCGGGATCGGCAGGAGAGTAGAGGGCCAACTCACATGGCGTCAGCGACATGGCGGACGCTGCGGGGTCGGCAGGAGAGCAGAGGGCCAACTCACATGGCGCCAGCGACATGGCGGACGCTGCGGGGTCGGCAGAAGAGCAGAGGGCCACCTCACATGGCGCCAGCGCCTGACCGCCGGTCCGGACCACGCGCGTCGGGATCAGGATCTGGGTCGGGTGTGCACTCGCGAAACACGTCGGCGACGTCGGAGTCTCGCGGCGCGCGCGGCCGGCAGTTCGACTCGCGTCCAGCCGATGCGGAGCGTGCGTCCAGCCCTGGAAGCGGTGTCCAGCCGGCGCGTGCTGCTGTCGGCCGCGGCGGGTGGCCGGGTCGGGTCAGGTCAGGTCAGGCGGTCGCCGGCCGGTGGTGGCGTGGCCGCTCGGCTCGGTACGTCCTGCGACAGGCGACACAGCTCGGTCAGCGAGGCCGTCAGCAGCTGACTGGCTGTCGGCGGCCGTCCCGGCGTCGGCGGCCCGTATCGCGCGCGCACGGTCCGGGCCGCTGAACCGTGCCGCTCACCTGCCCCCTCCCATCCCCCCGCGCCCCCGCTCCCCCGCGCGCGCGCGCCCAGGAAGGAGCGCACCTGCCGGCGACGGTTGCTGGGGCCCCAGCGGGCCGGAGGGCGGCCGGATCAAAGCGTGGACTGCGCCGGCGGTGAGACTCTCAATGGGCGGCCGGCCGCCGCTGATCGAGACAGGCCAGCACATTGTCTCACACGGGTGAACCCGCGGCAGCAGGTAGGAAAGCCTCGTTCCCATAGGCTGCAAGCGTGCAGGATGACGCCCTACCGACACGGCTTTGTCAATGTCCTTGTTTGACCACTTTATGACAGCGGTGGGTATACTCGGTTACGAAAGTGGGGTCAGCGGATCGACGCTCTTAACGCAAGGTGCTAGGTTCGCATATGTGCATATGTGTGTGCGTGTGGGGGGAGGGGGCATATATGTACGGACGTACATATATGCATGCATTTGGGCGTGTGTGAGGGAGGGGACTATGCATGCACACACGTGCGTCCCTACGTGTGTGCATGCATGCAGGCGTGTGTGTATTGCATGGACGTGTATCGAGTGCACGGGGCTAGATATGCTGGGGCAGATGGTCACTTAGTCCTCCTTGGCTTCCTAGGACATAGTATTGTCTGGGATGTTTCAGGATCTTTTTGTTTAATACTAGAATATCTTCCCGTTATATGCTTAACCCAGATGACAGCTATGGTTCTTATTAGGAATTATAACTATGCTGTTTCACGTGATGCATATGAACGCACATGCACATGAAGGTCCATGCAAGGCATACACATGCACACGCACGAGTGCATGTGCATACATACGTACCCCCCCTCCCTACACACGCAGACCCACACACACACGCACACGGACACACACACACCCACATGGACACACATGCACGCATCCTGCGTTAAGAGCATCGATCCGCTAACTCAACTTTCGGAACAGAGTACCAACCGCTGCCAAGAAATGGTCAACCAAGGACATTAACAAAGCCATGTTGGTAGGGCGCCATCTTTTACACCTGCAGGCTATGTGAATGAAGCTCCTACCTGCTCCCCGCGGGTGTGAGACAACGTGCTGGGATGTGGCCTTCAGCAGCCGGCGGTATGTATACACATCCATCCAAGGGCGGTAAGATCGTGAGTCCGTAGCTCAGTGGGTAAGGTGAGCCTCTGACACGCCACAGGTATGGGGTTCGATCCCCGGGATGCCCGCCCTTCCTGCCTGGGTGAGAGGCAGGCGACGTCACATGACCACAGCTGCTTAGTGCGTCGTAAGGTCTCAAACCAACCAACTACGTGATAACCTAACTGCCACATAAATTGTGTGCTCGTGCCCGTGCCTTTCGAACCCGTAGGTACCCTCTCCAACAGACGTGCATCCAAGAGACATACGTGCGTCTGACGATCACGTGGTACACTCGTTTGTTCATTGGTTGGTTCACGACACACTTTATGCACATTCACGTCTAATGGCGCCGCCCACACTGTTTCCCCGGTGGGCCGCAGGATTGGGAAATGTCCTGAGTGGCGCTAAAGTCGAACCCGGGACCTTTGGTACCCATAGCCCGACACATTAACCACTCGACCATCCCCGCCCCCGTGGTACACTCGACTTGACTGGCTGCCCTGTGTCGGTATTCAGTCACGTGCCCTCCCTCCCTTGACCGCCCGGCGGCGCAGCACAGTGTGGTGTCGTCGACGAAGGACGACAGTGACGTCACACGACGTGTTGGCGCCACGGGCGAGTTGGCGCCGTTTCGACTGTGCGACGTAACCGGCGAGTCGACGCCGACGGCGGCGGCGACAAGTGGCGACGTCGGGCGACACGCGACGCTGCAAAATGCAGCACGTGCCGGCCGGGTCGACATCGGACTGGTGGTGACGTGACCGGCCGGCAGTCGGAGAGAGGCGGGGGCACACCTCGGCCGTCCGTCGGAGAGGCGGGGGCACACCTCGGCCGTCCGTCGGGCAGAGGCGGGGGCACACCTCGGCCGTCCGTCGGGCAGAGGCGCGGGCACACCTCGGCCGTCCGTCGGAGAGAGGCGCGGGCACACCTCGGCCGGTCTCCGGCCGGCCGAGGCCCCGCCCCCGCCACGTGACGTCAGTTTGGCGCGCTTTCCGTCCGCCGGCCGGCCGTGCAACTGTCCGCGGCAAACCCACCTGCCGGCCCTGCCTCAGCCCCACTGCCACACCGCCGCCCGCCTCCCCCTCGGTGGACCCACCCTCCCCCTCGTCAGCGCACGCGCCCACCTGGCGGTTCGCAGGCGGCTGGTCCGCCGCCCGCCCCACACGGCAGGCGGCCGGAACTGAGTCGCCCCCACCCCCCGGCGGCTGGGGTACCGTCATCCGCTGCGAGCCACCTCCAGAATACTCACTGCCCCCCACCCCCTCCCCCAGTTGTCCGGAAAAGGGGCGACTGAGAGGGCCGGTAAAATGAAGGAAAATGACTACTTATGACTATGTTAAGGAATCGCAAAGGGACGAGGAATTCGAAGGAACACGCATGGTACGAATTGCCAACAAAGCATCCTTCCGGAATGTGGAAGAGGCCTCGGCATTCCGGTACGCTGTTCGCATAACATGGGTTGAGCTTTAAAAAAAAATCAGTTCTAATTGATATACTTAGCCAATCACATCTGATCTATATCCGCGACGGGTAGAGATTCCATTAGATATTCAAGTCATTTCCAAACGCACAAACACCATAAAGTCGGATTGGCTTGATGGCACTGACTTCTGCAACAAGTAACAGCTGGAGCATGACTACTCAGCACGGTGGAATGTTTTGTTTCATTCATGAACAGCAACATGCTCCACCCGTGGACACTCTCCATCGATTCGGGGGACGCTCTTCATCGACGCGAGACATTGACCCGGTGCCACTTAGTCGGCCCCCGGGCCTTCACACTAGCCGATGGGATCCATCAAACCTCTAAAGCTCTCAGGAGTTCTGCACGTTACTCAGACCATCAGCTCCCAAATGGGGCACGGGCCCCATCAGGTGTCAACAAGCCCATTAGTTCCCGCTGGCCCCTCCAGCTCCCGGGCCAGTTTTGTTTGCGTTCATGAATCGAAATTGGACATCGGACCAATGTCGTATTATGAATTTTTAATCGAAAAGGTAAATTCCCTGACGAGCGTTTTTAAGTGTCCACTTCGATGGATTCCTTCTGATGCTCTGAGAAAGCGTGTACCCCTTGCTCCCTTGTGTGCGCCTATGCCTGGGTCAATGGAAGCGGGTGGAACGGGGATGACCGAGTGGTTAAGGTGTTGAGCTCCGGCTACCGAAGGTCCCGGGTTCAACACTCGCACCACTCGGGATATTTCCCAATCCCGCGGCCCAGTGGCGAAACAGTGTGGACGGTGGCATTAGAGCCGTGATCATGCATGAAGTGCGTCGAGAACCACCCAATAAACAAATCATATCAACTTTGTTTCGGAGCTCCTGGGAGCTCCTGCGCTGGGCTTTCGGAGCTCCTGGGGTGGAACATTAGAGCCAATGTTACAGTGATGAGACATTCCTGTTTATCCGGTCTGAAACATTTATCGTAGATTCCGAGTCAAATACATTACATCATTCATGTACGATGAGCCTCACTCAGTTTTTGTAATGTCGACTCAGTGAATCAACAGAGTGGTGCTTTTCTCCACCAAATGTTTGTGGGTGCTCTAATTCTGTAGGTAGTCGACAATAAAATATTTTATCAACAGGATGATACATGGTGGTATCGTTTTCATCCAGGTGAGCAGCAGGTGCTGTGCAATGCGAACGTGTGATGGGAACGAGTAAGTGGTTCCGGTCGAAAATCACCAAGGTTGGTGTGATTTGGTGTAGTTTTTCATCTATTGATCTATTCTCGGTGCAATTTTGTGCAGGCGTTTATCCTTGGTTGGTGAATTCCCGTGCAGGATACCATCCTGCATTGGTGCGTATTGATGCGGTTCATTCAGGATTGGTGCGTTTTGCTGCGGACGGTTATTTAGTGTTGGTGCGCTTTGGTGCGGAAAATCCTGGGTGCTGGTGCGTCTCGTTGACCTCTTTGCCGCGCTTTGACTGGGCTCCGCTGGCCGTCATTCGGTGTGAGTTGTTACACGAGTTACAGCACGTTATTACCCGACGCCCCTTCCGACCCATGGCCATCAGTTTCAGGAGGGCGTACGGGATGCAGTTTCAAGCGGCGAAATTAATTTTGTATGAGGGTGATGGGATGAAATGCGATTTTGATTGAATGCCGCTTTCAACAAGAAAGCGGGTTCTAAAATACAGTTGGCTCAAAAACTTCGGATGCCCCCCCCCCCGGATAACTCCCCGCTCACCACTGATATGACGCTAACAAGAAGATTAATCCTCCGTAAGCCACTTTGCATTGATTAACAAATGTGTGAGCGAGATTCGTGGCGACTGTATCGACGCCACGAAACTCCCGAACACTACCACCAGCTATTGTATGATATATGTAACAGACGATTTTTTTAGCGCATCCCCCGTCACTTGGTCAAGGAAATTGGCATGATAACGGCATAACAATCCGATGGACAATACAGTTATGGGTGTCCCTCCCCTTCACCAAGTCCTGGTTCCGCCAATGGCTGCAGATGTGCTGTGGCGTACTGAAAATGCTGCAAATGGTATTTGCGACAGCTTCGGGTAGCATGCTTGTTTGTTTGTTTGTTTGTTTATTGGTTGGTTCACGACACACTTTATGCACATTCACGGCTAATGGCGCCGCCCACACTGTTTCGGGTAGCATGCATGATTCGAGCATGATTAAAGACAATTGAAGGTGTAATGGATAGGTGATGGCCAGAAATTGCGAGTAATGTGGAAAGGATCCATTTCGAAGTACATATTCATGTGTTTCGCATTGCACGTATTTGCAAATGTGATTATTGCAATGTAGCTGTGTTTGTTCATCAAAGGCTTAGCATATTGTCCGTATATTTTTTGGATAGACCATTAGCATGAGCCACCTGGAAGATTTTGCGATGGAAGAACATGTGTGATGGAAGACTATCTATGTCGCCATTTTACAACAGTTTTCACATTTATTGCTGGGACAGTTACAAGGAGGGGCATGCACACCCACCCCAACCATCACGGATAGGTGACACCCCTTCGACATAGAAAGGCGCTTCTTCAGGAAGGCTCGAATGTATCCTGTCCCCTGTCCCTCCTCATCCTCACTCTCAACGGATTTGTCAGCCCGTTCAGAAGCAAAGGACCCCTTCATTATGCTCGTGTGTACCTTGACACACTAAACGAATGTTTCGATTGAGGGCTCCCCTTCGAAGTGATGTTCCCCACCGTGAACAATCCTGGATCTCCCCCTGGCAGTTGTTAGGCATTTAGATACGCAAATCATGAAAAGTGTACAGCTAACATAAACGGAGGATCGCTAGCTGGCTGGCCTCCTTAGTGCTTCTGCCGCTTATTTTCTGGCGAGATCAGGATTGCCATGATTGCCCGCAGCGTTCTCCGCTCAAAGTACCGTGGCAAAGCTCCTCTGATTCTTCTTGTGAGCAGCCTGACCCCGTGACGACGCCAGGGATCAGAGCAATGTGAAGCACTCAAGGCAGTGCGCCTGCAGCCGTGGTCGCAAGTACCTGGCTTTACCGAAGGAAAAGAAGAGCGTATTCTATTCCGGAGAAGAAAAGTACCTGGATAATCCCTCCTGCGCACTCCTGCTCAGCCGGCCTGCTGAGCCCGCGCGGCCGCAGAGCTCTGTGGCGGCCGGCTAAGATCATCTGGCCGACCAGGCTAACGTGCGCAACAAGTGATTATGTGGCCGCTCTTCCTCGTCGGAACTGCAATCCAGAGTGGCCGGTTATTTCCGACGTTGCACATTAATTATACACACGGACTTCACCGTGTTTTCAGCACTCGACCTTTCCCATTCAGCGCTTCTGTAGGCGCTTTATGCTTGTTGCAGACATTGCAGAGTCTGATGTGTCCTACAATGTGTACCAATTTTGATGTAAAATTTTATCTTTTTTCCTACAGAAGGTAGAATTTGGTTATTAATGAAGCTTCTAGGTCCTTCTTTCGACAAAATCCATAGGCGTCGTGTTCTTCCATCCCCTTCTGATCTGGTGAAACAGCGCTTGCAATGCGAACACTGGCCCGACCTCGCCTGACCAGTTGCCAACTGGCCATCCTAGCCGGAGGCGTTAATAGTGAGTGCGAAAAGCGACTCGGGTCAGTTGTACCAAGACGAAGAGACCTTTACAGGTCAGCGCTCTATTCACTGAACTAATCGGGCGGCAAATTATGGACTGACTAGCACTTAGTCTAGCGCTGCGTCTCGCTTGTGATTGTGAACCGGCCAGCACTTAGTCTAGCGCTGCGTCTCGCTTGTGATTGTGATCCGACCAGCACTTAGTCCAGTGCTGCGTCTCGGTTGTGATCTACTGGGTTTTATCTAGCGCTGTGTCTTCCTTGTAAGTGACTAGGACTTTATCCAGCGTTGCGTCTTCCTCGTGCCAATCGACCGGCTCGTACCAAGTGGACCCACATTACTAAGTGAGCCCACATTACCAAATTGCCGATGATGATGATGCAGTGACAAAACTGCCGCATGTCAGGTGATACCGCGACGAAACTCACGCATCCGAGCGATACTGCGTCCATGTTTCTCATGCACGGCGGTGCCGTGGTGATACTACCGCACAAGCAGTGACACTGAAGCGATATCGCCACAAGTGCAGTGCTCAAAAGGCCATGGTGTTGTTTTCCCCAGGATTTCGCTTTCTTAATCTTTGTCGCTGTGTCATGCTGTTCTCTTAAGTTGCCAGGGATATGCTAATTCTGCCAGTACCGGAGCCTGCATCCGTTGGATGGTCTTGCAATGGGCGCCGTTCTCTGGCCAGTGTGGAGGAGCAGCCAACCGAATGTCCGTCACATGCATCGCATGCACCACCAACGGCATGCACCACCAACGGCATGCACCACCAATGACATGCATCGCCAATGGCATGCACCACCAATAGCATGCACCACCAATGGCATGCACTGCCAACGACATGTACCACCAATAACATGCATCACCAATGACAAGCACCAATGGAATACATCACCAATGGCATGCACTACCGATGGCATGCAGCGTCAGAGCAAAGCCATCAGAGAATCGCGGCTTATTGACATCATTAGCAGGGCTTGAAAAGTACCGTATGAGCGTGGCGATATTGAAAAGCTTCCATTCGTTGTATTTCTGTGGAGGCGTGTACAGTGGACACGGATCAGGCTGCGAGATACGATCCGGACCCAGGTCGGGAAGCGACAGCTAAGACCAGCTGGTTCAGCAGATGGCAGCCCGCTCCCTCCGCCCTCACTCCGGACATCCAGTCTGACCTTATGTCATACCCTGTGCTTAGTAATAAATAGAGGGTGTCTTCGTGTGGTAATGCGACCGCCCGGACGGGCGATGTTCTGGAGTGTGGATAATTGCACTTTTGCGGACGGTGATCCTCGACATTTCTTGTGTTCCAGTAAGTGCGCAGGTATGGTGGGTATCGCTTATTATTTGAAGTCTCCCCGACTGACATTTGTGGAGGTGTCCGTTATCAGCCGGATGCTTCTCCACCGCTGGTTTCGATCAGAATGTGTAGCGCGAAGAGTCACTTCTGTGGTCCACTCGGGGTGCCCTACACCAGCACTACGAGGAGCGAGCGACGTCGAAGTCTCTTCCTTCAGCTACTGGAACAAGATCGACCCAACGAGATGCTTTTGGGATGCCATATTTTTGCAGCGACACAACCAAAGAGCATAAAATAAACACGGACATGCGTTAATTTTCTGCGAATTAACGCAAGGCTTAATTGTATGAGTTACATATTTCAAATTGCAAGGCTTTGGCACGTCTAGTATTTCCCCGACATCATTGCATGGGTGTATTATTGAGTTTTCACGCTTGTAGCTTTTCCACTGATGTTTTCAAGCTTTGCATCATTGTCCAGTGTATTATTGAGCAACACACCATTTATAACGAAAATGTAGGCGCTGGTGGCTTTCATGCTATCAGCTCGTCTACAGTAGGAGGGTAACATCACGTAGATATGAAAAAATATCAATGTAAATGCACAGCTCAGTCACGGGTGGGTATTTTTCCTTTGAAAATCACCTGGTATCACAGGAGTGATATTGAATACCTCAGTTATTTCATTTTTGTTGTAAGCGCTGGTCTCAGTGTTTGGGCATAGAAGAGCACATACATTTAATTGTACTAATTCCTCACCACTTCACAGTAAGAAATTTCGGCCACACCGGGGTGCGGTCATCCATGTGCACATCCATCCATATACACAGGGATACGCACACCCAACACAGGAATACGCACACCCAACACAGGAATACGCACAGCCAACACATGAATACGCACACCCAACACAGGAATACGCACACCCAACACAGGGATACGCACACCCAACACAGGAATACGCACACCCAACACAGGAATACGCACACTCAACATAGGGATACGCACACCCAATACAGGGATACGCACACCCAACACAGGGATACGCACACCCAACACAGGGATACGCACACCCAACACAGGGATGTGCACACACACAAACACAGTGATGTGTGCATGTACATACACGGGATGTGTACGTGCACATGTACAGGGATGTGCACATGCATGCACACAGGGATGTGTGCATGCACATATACAGGGATGTGTACATGCACATACACAGGGATGTGTGCATACATATGCATAGGGATGTGCACATACATATACACAAGGATGTGCACATATATATATACACAGGGGTGTGTGCATGCACATAAAGAGGGATGTGTGCATACATATACGCAAAGATGTGCACATACATATACACAGGGATATGCACGTGGATACACATGGATGTGCACATACACTTATACCGACAACGCGTATGCGAAGATACATTTGCTGAACAATGCGGCCATTAAATCAGTCCCGTAATCTTCCTATAATCGCACAGAATTATAGGAATATACTGATCTACTTAGGTAGAGCAGGTATCACATCTCCTTAGGTAGCTCATCTAGCATATCTACTAACTCATCTACTGCATCTGCTTAGGTAGATGGGAAGATACTGGCCAGCTGGTGATAACAATACAGACGAGCCGCGTGTTAGAGGAGGCAGCGGCGGAGAAAGGGGAACCGTGCTTATAAAAAGAGAGGAAGGGAGAAATAGAGATGGAAGAATATATCGAAAGACGGGTGAGTGAAAGAAATGGAGTTGGAGAGCAAGGAAGAAAGTGATAGGGATATAATGGTAGGGAGATAGGGAAGGCGAAATGGAGAGAAAGAGGGCGGGAACGTTCAGGGACAGGGATAAGTCAAAGGCAGAGCATGGGAAGTGCGTGCAATGAGGCCAACGATACAGTGGTATTTATAATGCGAATAATTCATCAGTTGGACACAGGCGCACTGGAGGGGGGCCAGGACCCCCACCATGAGACCAAAGTGCCCCTTTGGCAAAAAGTGTCCTTTGGACCGAAAAGTGCCCTCTTGGCCGGAATGTCAAAAATTTAGCCCAAAAATCACCTGCCTTATGTGCCCCGCCTGTGCCAAAGGTGCCTTTTTGGCCAATAACTGCCCTTTTGGCCTAAAAATGACATTCCTTGTGCCCTTTCTTGTCCTATGCCTTTCCCAAATAGGCGCCCTTTTGATCTAAAAGTGCCCTGTGCCCTGCCCAGGTTCGGTGCTATAACACAAAACGTGTCCCATGGAAAATTAACGCCCCCCCCCCTCCGCGGTCAGCAAACCTTCCAGTGTGCCCCGGGCCGCAAAGTGCCCTTTTGGAGCCGGTGAAGTGCCCTTTTCGGTCCGCCCCTCCCCACCCCCCTCATGGAAAAATTATGGGTGCGCGCCTGGTCGGACAGGAGCGGGGACGAGACCAGCGCAGACGGCAGGTCGAGCTTAGAGCCATATTCAGTCGATTGTGTTGAATGTGGCACATGTCAGGCAGTTCACCTGGTAGTCTCCCCCAGGGAAAAGTGAAGCTCTGGCTGAAAAGGGCGGCCCATTGAGAAAACACGATTACACCCATTCCCAAGCTCAACGAATTGCTTAGCCAAAGATGCCTCTGTTAGAGGAAAAGGCACCCATTTCAGACGAAAGGCCACCCTTAAGTGTGCTCGGGTGCACCCTTCCCTCGCTCATCGAATTTCCCCTGCCGAAGGCACCCCTCCGACCCCCCCCCTCCTCACACACACACACACACACACTTATAATTCCTGGATCTGCCCGTGACCGGCGACAGCAGTTGATATCTGTGTGTGTCACCTGTTGACCACACTGCTTGAATGCTGCTGGTGGCGGTCACGGCTAATAGCTGCACGCACCATGTCCAGTCTCGCACCACCTTCCAAACGTGTCGCACGCTAGTTAACGCATGCACAGCCTCGCGCCACATTCAAAATATGCACATCGGTTATCGCATGCCGTGTTGTCGCAGTGAATGCGCCATAAAATAGCTTGGGAGCCAGTGCACGCGCCACGTGTAAGCTACTCAACACTGCAAAGCCCACTCCGTAGAACCTCAATCTGACGTGAAACATAAAATGCATTCGGTGGAGTCGACCCACCATTGACGTGGAAATGCCTGACATGATAGTGGTGTGGAAATGCCTGACCTGATAGGGACGCGGAAATTCCTGACCTGATAGTGACGTGGAAATGCCTGACCTGATAGTGACGTGGAAATGACCGACCTGATAGTGACACGGAAATGCCTGACCTGAGAGTGACGTGGAAATGCCTGACCTGAGAGTGACGTGGAAATGACCGACCTGATAGTGCCGGGGAAATTTCAGACCTGATAGCATGCTGATGTTTATTGGAACACAACATGATTTAACTCGCCACTGTAACAATGGTGCGAGGTGTCGCAGCAAATTCATATGCAATGTAAAATCGCTTAATATGATATGCTGAAACCGGACATGAGATAATGACGGAAACACGATTGTATTGGACCAGTCGCTGGCCTGTTATGGCGAGCTACATTCATCAAATTCGCAGGTTCTTTTTTTGCGGTATGTTTACTTCACCGTTTGCATTAAGCGTGCATTGCATTCAGTTCAAGGATCTCATTCTTAACAATGCTCCCTCTGCCGAGGCAAAAGCATCTAGGCATGCATCAAGGAGCAGGGAGGCACGTTTGCCTTTCGTCGCCATTTTGTCCTCATTGTTGCCAATACACCTCCCACGGAGGCATGCTCAGCTGTTCTACTTTCATGTGTTGTGAACCTACGATTGATATAGAAAAACCAACATCAACTTCATTTATCAAAGCTACTAAATGCAGTTAAATTATTTAGCCTACACTACTAAAGAAAATGGAAAACCAAGGGAATATTTGCATGTCACTATTAACGTTCTTTTTATGCGGATGCCAATGTAACCAACATCCACATATCGATATCCCACCGCCGGATCCAGAAATTATGGTCAAGGGCAATCATCCGAAGGGGTGCCAATCCCCATAGGGACACCACTGCTTGAGGAGGTGTCAACGGATGCCCTCGATTGTCCCTGTAAGAGCGTCTTCTACTCACTCACTACTTAGGCTGGACAGTTCAAAGAGTGCATCTCGCGTCCTAGAGGGGCGCGTTCGACTGGAGCACTCAAGTGGTGCACTCGAGTGTCCTGGAGAAGCGCCTTTCATCAGTAAGAAAGGTGCCGAATCTGTACGGGACGCATGTCTCCTGTGTCTCCACCTTTAATCCGCCCCTGTGACATCCAACAAAACCGGTCCACTCTTTGTCTGCTCACACTGGCCGTGGCTACCGTGCGCCAGAGGTGCACAAACGTACCCCTTACTCTCCATGGAGGGTAGCAGATGGACCTGATAACGCTACCCCTTCGTGGCACGATCTTGTCGAGAACATTGGCAGCCCCCCCAATGTGTTAGAATGGATGTTTCATGCAAATGAAGATGCCTATCATAATTGCATGCATTAACTCGGAAAATTGTAGCAGGGGTGGATCCATACATTTTCAGTGGGTGCTGCATTTGTTTGAAGCAGCACCATTTAATCTGAGGGGCACCACTGCGAAAGTCCCCGGAACGACGTATTCGGCGGAAAATCGTTCAACAGAGGAAGGGGTGCACTCAAGCATGCTGAAGTGGTGCTTTTCGTCTTCGTCTTTCGCCTTTTCCTGCGAGAGGGGAACTTTTGGCTAAGAAATCCCTGGAACGGAAGGTAGAAGGGGAGGTGGAATCCTGGAGGGGAGCCACCTTTCTATGCGAAGGGGATACATGCCCCCACTGTTTTCCACCCCTGTATTCGCCTCTGATTAGAAGATGCCTGGGGATATCACTTCGTGTTGTGATGCTACATTCCCGGGAAACCACATTGCATATTACTTTTACCGTAGATCATGCTAAATTCTGATTGGTTGAATACCAGGGAAGTGTAAACTGATTGGTGCAATGGTCAAGATAGGATACCCCGTTGAAGAAGGTGTTGATCCGTTTACCCTCTCGAGTCGTTTGGCTGAATACAAAGCATATCCGGTGTCTAGCGACACAATGTAGAAGCATTTTGTTGAAGATGATTTTGGAAAATTTATCCTTGGCTTTGATTTTCCTGCTGACTTGTTGGAAATTCCAACGGAAATTCGCTAAATTTGTATCAGTTCTGTTTCTTATGATTAATGACTTCATCTCCGCACTAACCGGGCCGGAGGCCATATGATGTACAGAACTCTATAAACTCAGGTTTCATGGATGTAAAACGAGGAATTCTTACGGAAGTTTGGAAACGTAAATATAATTTAATGTTGTGAGGTATAAATACGAAATAAAAATAAATAAGTTAATATGCTACTTTCTGAAAATAAATTCATTCAAAACATCTATTAATTAGGCACCAATACAGTTATGACAAGGCTACGCCATTCGCGAATTACTCCTTGTCGGTCGCCTAAAGGTATGGTAAAGGAACAGTGATTGGAGACGTCCGTTCATCTCTGATTATGCGCCATGTACCTGATTGTGAGTAGCAAGGGACTTTAGGGTTTATTGCGGTCCTGGTCACGACTAAGAAACAGTTTGGTCGAGGATTTCCAGCATGCAGAACATAATCTCGTCATGAACACCATAGGCTCCTTCTCTAGCGATTGTTAAGTCATGCACGTGCTGCTTGGCAGGGTTCAAGCTTATTGCTATGCCGTAAAAATGACAACAGACCGTAATATTCAAAAAACATTCTCGGATATTACTACCACGATGTAAAATATCATCTGTATGTTTATGTCCGATTATCTAAAAACTTTCTTCACAATTCCATGATTCCCAGCTTTAAATGAAACCATTGTTATCTTGAAAAATTTAACTCAAGTCAATCATGCAATTCTTGGAATATATATATATATATATATATATATATATATATATATATATATATATATATATATCATCGTGGCATTGTGAGTCATCGGTGTTGTATGGTCAATGTCTAGCTCATTTTTTGGAAGGATTGAAATTTCCCAGATTTTAACAATATGACTGCTCTTGGAACTTCAACTATCTGAACCGCAAACTAAAAAGAAATAACATGCATTTCAAAGGGGCATTCAGAGTCATCTAGGGACATGGCTAGGTAAATTTGTACTTGAAGGTAATTTTTAAATTCTTGGAATTCTTTTCTGTAACGCAATGTTTATGGATGTGGTTAACATGAATTGGCCACTCGTATCTCTGGAAATGCATACTTTTCAGTTGGCATGCGAAATAACACCAGAAATGCGCTTGGAGGATTATAATATGTCATACAAAATAATGTTCTTAAAATATAGCATAGCCTAACCTAATCTTGCATCAATGCATCAATTCTCCACGCGAGAATCAGCCAAAAAGGAACATTTTCAGGCCTTTTTTTCTGTTAACAAATTGCACTAAAAACCTAATATAACCTAGCCTAATCCGTTTCTGAAGAAGGAACTTTAAGTTTAAAATTACTTTTTGGGTCTCAAAGCAATTCTTATTTTCCAACTTGAAAGAAAAAACTTAACCTAACGAAACCAAACAAAACCTGACACCTTTGTTTGCTCCATGGCGGTAAAATGTGCAGGATAGTTGTCTCATGAATCACTTGATGTTCATGTTTGTCATTCAATCCTGGATCGTTCCTATTCCTCGTCCTAATCCTGGTCCTTCCTATTTATAGCATATGAAACACACTGTGACTTCCAAGGGAGTTGCGAACCTTATGCTAAATAATATATCAACACTTTGTGAAACACATTCAGCCTTCAAACAAGACAATAGAGGACATTTTTTTGGAGAGGGCAGTGCTCCAGGCGGCAAAGACCCAGGACCGGTGTGCATTTGCCTCAACCTTATATTCGTGGTGTTGCAATGCAATTTTGGAAGCTTCATGTTACGGTTTTAGCAACCTCAGCTTATTCTGGAGTCGTTGAAATTTTATTTACATTCATTTTTAGCAACTGAAGTGTACCGTAACGCAAATTGCTAAGTTATGTAGGCACACTGATTTGAAAATCTCGGTAGACATATTGCAGTTCTCGCATAACCAGTGTGTGAATACCATCTTGAATCTTTGTCATACTGTACCTATGCATCATGTTTAAACTTGCTAATGCATTACGTTTATGTGCATATCAATCAAATTGATTGGCACCAATAAATAAATGACTGAGGGAAGTCAATGTTGACACTGAAAAGAGTGACTAGGTAGTGATCTGCATCTTCAGTGGCGGTACTGTGCACTGGAATGTAAGCGCAAAGAGGTTAATGCACTAGGCAGGCCAGCATGTGATAGGTAGCAAGACAGACCTTTGTGGTTAAGAGAGGGTATCCGATTGACACATTTTTGTACCTCTGCTGTGCACCCTCCATGTTGTTATACGCACTACCAGTAAGGCCTTGTCATGGTTGTGCAACATGCTGTGCGAAACAGTTGTGGAGTTGGGCGAAGTAGCGCTCCGGAACAACACGCGACCCTCCCCCTCCCACCTTCCCCCTCATCCACTGGAGACTATGCCATCTACGACAGCATGCGATCACTTTACGGACACTGGAGACTATGTGATATGCGCGCGGTATGTGACCACTTTCCGGACACTGGATATTATGTGAAATGCGCGCTGTATGTGACCACTTTCCGGACACTGGAGACTATGTGATATGCGCGCGGTATGTGGCCACCTTACGGACACTGGATATTATGTGATATGCGCGCGTATGTGACCACTTTCGGACACTGGAGATTATGTGATATGCGCGCGGTATGTGACCACTTTCCGGACACTGGAGACTATGTGATATGCGCGCGGTATGTGACCACTTTCCGGACACTGGAGACTATGTGATATGCGCGCGGTATGTGACCACTTTCCGGACACTGGAGATTATGTGATATGCGCGCGTATGTGACCACTTTCCGGACACTGGAGATTATGTGATATGCGCGCGGTATGTGACCACTTTCCGGACACTGGAGATTATGTGATATGCGCGCTGTATGTGACCACTTTCCGGACACTGGAGATTATGTGATATGCGCGCGGTATGTGACCACTTTCCGGACACTGGAGATTATGTGATATGCGCGCTGTATGTGACCACTTTCCGGACACTGGAGACTATGTGATATGCGCGCGGTATGTGACCACTTTCCGGACACTGGAGATTATGTGATATGCGCGCTGTATGTGACCACTTTCCGGACACTGGAGATTATGTGATATGCGCGCTGTATGTGACCACTTTCCGGACACTGGAGACTATGTGATATGCGCGCGGTATGTGACCACTTTCCGGACACTGGAGATTATGTGATATGCGCGCGGTATGTGACCACTTTCCGGACACTGGAGACTATGTGATATGCGCGCTGTATGTGACCACTTTCCGGACACTGGAGATTATGTGATATGCGCGCTGTATGTGACCACTTTCCGGACACTGGAGATTATGTGATATGCGCGCTGTATGTGACCACTTTCCGGACACTGGAGATTATGTGATATGCGCGCTGTATGTGACCACTTTCCGGACACTGGAGAGGATGCCACCTGCGCATGCACCCATTTTCCGTGCACTTAAGGCGTGGCGGCAATTCAGCGCGATTGCCAGCTCTCCTGCAATTTCACGCGGGAAGAATTCTCGGAAAAACTGAATTCTTGTGCGGCTGGGAAATGTGACGGTAATACCGTGTGTGACCGTCTCCAATGACAATGCAATTTGTCGTGTTGAGGACCGTTGAACTGCTGCTGGGTTCACTAGTGATTTGCCTTGTTGCCTTGTCGCCTTGTTGCCTTGTCGGCTGCGGCGCAGGCTGTTCGAACAAGTGTTGACATAAAAGGACGTGAAAATGAGTCATTCACGTTATCTCACCAGTGTTTTATTCTCACGGACACCGCATACAAATATACAGAAACAGTCAGAGGTCAAAGGATGCCAGCTGTTAAAGGTGATGCCACGCACCACTACCGTATGCAGGTGACCCACAAGGTGGTGTGCATGAGTCGCCATCGATTAAGACGTAACATTACCTCTGTATTGCACTACAATAATGTCATTCCCATGAAATGCTGATACAGGTGTTGCCTGAACATGTACTGATTTGTTAAGCATCGGCTACATGTGTGCCTTTTTGCAGCAATAATTGCGAACGACAGTTTTGCGACGACACGACTGTGACCAGACTTTAATGCAGCAGCGAAAACTTGGAGTGACATCATTGCCGCACGCCGCGACTGTGAATGTGAATAGTGAGTGAGTCTATTCACGGTGAAGGTGAATAGGCCATTCATCGTATTGACAATCAGCAGTAGCGCCCGTAGTGGCTGTCATGTTTTGTTCTGTGAACTCCTGGACCATGTACGATATCGATTTGAGCATTGGCAAGCCTTCCGACCATTGAGCCTACTTAGCACCAACGCGTAGGTGGCGTCCGCTGAGGTCATGCAGCCGGGACGGGACAGAATCAGGTCACGACCGATTTTACGCCCTAATACTGAGCTTAGGTGTACATTGAAACACGTGTCATGCACAAACTGTCTGCATAGTCAAAGCCATCATAGGTGAATGCACAACTAAAGAAAAATATAAGAACGCGTTCCGATAATACTGTCATGCCACTGAGTCAGATGGAGATTCAGACTGGACAAATGGTTCTTGGCGCGCAGCTTTGTCGCTTATTAGTTTTTTTAACCGGAATATATGTAGTGGCACATGCTGTCCTCAATAGTGTTCTAGGGGTACAGTCAATGCCAGGTCAGACCATTGATGTATCGTCTGGGATGCACCGGTGGCACGCGTATTGCAGGAACTCTGGAGGCGACGCCATGGACAAAAACGAGATAAACATGGCCAGATCGGAGCACACACGGGTACTCTTGCACTCTCGGTACTCTTCCGACGTGTGTAGAGCGGCGAAATGTCATGAGATGAACTTGGAGTTTCGTTTTAGCACAGCTTGCAAAATGTTAAGAACGAGAAACAATTTTATGACTTTTGCATAGTCATCCAAAACGGGAGCAGGCAAACATATGGCTTTGTGCTGGCGTCACTCAGTACCTACTTTTCCCTGGGCATAGCTGGTTTCGAAAGTCATCGGCTTCACCAGCTTATCACATATTTACTGGCATTTGGCCTTGACCTTGACCATTTCCCTGTAAATGTGCTGTTTTCAGTTTGCATATCATCGACATTGAGCACACAATTAGATCAATTTTGTGGTTTGAACACTGCGCCGACGATCTGTTGATTGACATTGGCACTGTAGCCAGAACATTGACCAATCTTACCTGACCTGAAACTTCAATCGAGGACGAAAGCAAGTATGTTGCAAGTAATTATAACACGTCATGGATGGACCATTTACATCATGCAGCTTACCGAATCTTTATCTAGCTTACTACGGAAGATGAGAGGATGGAACTGCCCCCCCCCGTACTATCCCGTAATATAGTACGAAATTCTGGCGCAGTGCCCGGGTTAAATGGCTTTTGTTCATGCCCCTCCCGTTTCCATCGTTGTGGTGCAACAAAGTCGGTCGAAGCTTTCGATGTAGAAGTAACGTGAAACATATGTTGCAGTCGTAGTTTTGTCGTGTCACATCTGTTTCAGTGGCAGGTTTGCCGTGTTGGTGTAGCAGTAATGTGTCGCCGCAATACTTGCATTCGAAGTGGTGTTGTGTTGCAGAAAAGGTGGTAGCTGTGCATTGCATTTATAATCATGTCGTGGAACCGTCCTGCATGCCTTTCTGCGTGGGTCACTTCCTCCTACGTGGTCAGCTTCCTCCCCCTTATCTACCCTCCCCCACAATGTCTTCTATATCTGAACTCCAACCTCATTGGATTTTCCGCTCACCCTCTCCCCTCGATGACCAAAAAAATAAATCCGCCAGTACTAATCTACACTATACGCAAGGCCTCCCAAGGAGTAGTCAAGCTCCACCTCCCCCAGTCACCGTTGCGTAGTTCTTGAACGACCCCCCTGTTGGCATCAGGATAGTAGCTCAGCTCCGCCCCTCCCCCTCCCTCGGTCACCGTCACGTGGCTAATGAACGTCCCTTGCTTGCATTAGAATGGCTCCGCTGAGGCAGCTAGCCGCAGCCGCAGCCACAGCAGTGTAATGCGGGCCAGTATATCCATCCAGGCGTCTCAGTCGGGCATTGCACTCGCTGTCCGGATGGCGCTTGTGTTGGATCGTTGCCAGCTCTCCGCGATGGTCACTTTGCTGCCAGTTACACCAGAGAAGTGGTGGACTGGTTCAATGGTCAGCTGTCAACCGGATGGGTGTCGGTTGTTTTCCAGACTGCGACCTGCCAGTGATTCCATCACCTTTAAAATGAGTGGGTGACGGACCCTTGGACCTGGGGCAGGCGCGCGCCATCCGAGCAAAACGCTCCTGGGAATTAGCCCGAACCAGGCAAGGTTCGTGGTGAGGGGAGTAATATCCGGCACGACAGCGAGTAGAGTGAGTGAGTGTCCCTCTGTATTTTTGTTTTCATACAATGTAATTGTTTTTATACAATGTACTTGTTTTATACAATGTAGTTGTTTTTATACAATGTAGTTGTTTTTATACAATATATTTTTGTCTTCATATAATGCAAATGCCCCTTGTTGATGTTCGTGACCACCTGTTAGAGACAGATGTGCACCAAACGGTACGCTTTTAGGAACATTTTCAACTTCAGTTTTCTTGATGAATATCCCCAATTCATAAATATCTCTAATTCAATTCATCCCTAAACATCCTGATTAATTATCTTATTCGTCTATTCTTCCTTCACATCTCTTAGTCATCGAAAACATCTATTTTAGAATCTCCATTCAATCATAGAAGTTATGAAGCTCAGGACCCACCGAAACGATTTTCAAATTGCGCTGAGTTGGTCCTTTTTACTTCCCTGAATTTATTATCCCTGCCTCATTACCTACCTGACTTAATTTAGCAAGAGAAAGTTGTACACCAGATGCGCCGATATTCTGACTATTTTAGCCACAATGACATCACCATGTGTTTCTACTGCGAGTATGCAATGGGTTAAAAAAAACTAAACTGCGCCATTCATAATAGGCGCATTCCAGGTGGGCGGTGGGGGCGGTCTGTCCTTCCCCTTATTATCCCAAGACACATTAGAGCAAGGAAAAATATGCTAAGCCTTATGCCACACAATAGGATAATGTTTTGGTGCGCTTTGCGCCCTGGAGGCTTTCTCTGTTTCATCGCACTTTTTGAGGTCGGGCCCTCCTTAAGAAAATCCTGGCTGGGTCACTGCCTATGATCCACTAGATGTGTACCTTGAGTTTCGAGTGAACAACATTTAGCCGTACAAAGTCAGATATATAAAAATAGTGCGACTTGGTTTTCTTTTCGTTTGTACCTAATTTAGCTTCAAGTTTTGACAATTACGGTAGCCTATCTTTGAATGAAGACAGTTGATGTGATAATGGCATCAATTTTTCTCTATAAAATTCCACAATAACGTGTTAAATTAAAATTAGCATCGAGCACGGACATATGGATTTTTAATAACATGCATGATGATGTATAGTATATCACGGTCAGCAGAACAAAATCAATCGTTTTCATATTTGGTTACAACTTGCGTTCCCTCTTCCAAATTTATCAGGGCATTTCATAATAACACTTTTATTGACGTCAGGAACTCAACAAGTAACGGAAATTTTACGAGGGCGTTTTCGACATGAGCTTCTCGGACAACTTCCTTGCCAATGGCCTGGCGCATCCATAGGTCACAGGGACACATTCCTGTTTACCGAAGTTCTCAATTGGAATTACAGGTTTCGTCGAATTAGCTATGGATGTTCAGCACTGTGTTTGCCTACAGTGTGCTACTCATTTCCTTTGACATATACTCAGTTACTTGTACTTTTTGTTTCCAAGTATCTCATTTTATACTGTGGCATTCAACAGTATTCTTTCGGCACGGGGCTGCATTTATTCCATGCCACTCAAAGGAAGAAATGGAATCAAGCACTGTCAGAACATATAGCGTACTATTCCACTCCTGACGATTGCCCCTGGCCGAAACGTTGAATAATATAGTATAATCCCTGACGTTACCTTTGATGTAAACTCAACAACTCCTGGTATATTGAAGGTCGTATATTTCTTCTTACGCAATAGCGTACTATTGCCAGGAACTGTTGGTGTTGAAATGTATGAACTCGACAAATATGGTAGGAAGTGGCTCGTATGAGCAATGTTAAGCAATAAAACTAGTTGGGAATGGCCCAGTCGAACGTTGCTGTAGCTTGAGCACCGCCAAACGTATATAATCGTCACCGATGGAAATGAAACCCCTCTTACAGTCTCCCGTCCATCCTACCTACCCACCCTCTCCTACAGTTGTCCTGCACCCTTCTGTAGGGGTGCAGGATAATAGAACCATGAGCGCCTCCTGAACTGTTCCGAATAAAAAATTGCTTTACCTTTCCCTGCACCCACTTAGCTAGATGGGCTTGCTGTCCCTACCGCACTCAGGGTGTCATTCTCAGGTCCATGCTGACCACTTCCATCCCCTCTCTGAGCACCCCTTCCCCCGAGCCCCCGATAGTGTAGGTCCCCTGAGCGCACATCCCGGTGTGCCCCGAGAGCGGTTCTGCTCGCCTCTGGTTGTCTTGTCAGCATGCTGTACACTCCAGCAAGCAATGTTCGTCCGAGCCGGACACACAGGACATGTGAACACCGGAGAATACCTCATCCCCCCTCACGCCGAACGCCGAACGCCTCGTCTGGCGGGTGCCTGCAAGGGCGGCAGGGGTGGGAAGGAAGCGGTACACTCATCTGGGTTGGTCGAGTGCGACTTTAGTCACGCCGCTGCCTGTAGCGGTGGCAGTAGCGGCAGCAACGGCAGGGGTGGGAGAAGGAGGCGGCACACCCAGCTGAGTTGGCCGAGTGCGACTTTAGTCACGCCGCTGCCTGTAGCGGTGGCAGTAGCGGCAGCAACGGCAGGGGTGGGAGAAGGAGGCGGCACACCCAGCTGAGTTGGCCGAGTGCGACTTTAGTCACGCCGCTGCCTGTAGCGATGTCAGTAGCGGCAGTAACGGTAGGGGTGGGAGAAGGAGGCGGCACACCCAGCTGAGTTGGCCGAGTGCGACTTTAGTCACGCCGCTGCCTGTAGCGATGTCAGTAGCGGCAGTAACGGTAGGGGTGGGAGGAGGAGGCAGTACACCCACCTGAGTTGGCCGAGTGCGACTTTAGTCACGCCGCTGCCTGTAGCGGTGGCAGTAGCGGCAGCAACGGCAGGGGTGGGAGAAGGAGGCGGCACACCCACCTGAGTTGGCCGAGTCCAGTGCCGCGTCGGTGCGGCTGCCGGGCGCCGGCTACACCTGCCGAGGACCGCTGCAGACTGAGTCGACACCGACGCCGACGCAATCAATACCCGGCGGGGCTCGACGGGGCAAGCGCACCGCTCCTTACCTGGGCAGGTACGGCGGCCGCCGACGGCACACGGACAACTGTCGGCCGACACTGGTGGGCGGTGGGAGTTGCTCGCGGGCAACTGTCGGCGGACACTGGTGGGCGGTGGGAGTTGCTCACGGACAACTGTCGGCGGACACTGGTGGGCGGTGGGAGTTGCTCACGGACAACTGTCGGCGGACACTGGTGGGCGGTGGGAGTTGCTCACGGGCAACTGGCGGCGGACACTGGTGGGCGGTGGGAGTTGCTCGCGGGCAACTGTCGGCGGACACTGGTGGGCGGTGGGAGTTGCTCGCGGGCAACTGTTGGCGGACACTGGTGGGCGGTGGGAGTTGCTCGCGGGCAACTGGCGGCGGACACTGGTGGGCGGTGGGAGTTGCTCACGGACAACTGTCGGCGGACACTGGTGGGCGGTGGGAGTTGCTCACGGACAACTGTCGGCGGACACTGGTGGGCGGTGGGAGTTGCTCACGGGCAACTGTCGGCGGACACTGGTGGGCGGTGGGAGTTGCTCACGGACAACTGTCGGCGGACACTGGTGGGCGGTGGGAGTTGCTCACGGACAACTGGCGGCGGACACTGGTGGGCGGTGGGAGTTGCTCACGGACAACTGTCGGCGGACACTGGTGGGCGGTGGGAGTTGCTCACGGGCAACTGGCGGCGGACACTGGTGGGCGGTGGGAGTTGCACGGACAACTGTCGGCGGACACTGGTGGGCGGTGGGAGTTGCTCGCGGGCAACTGTCGGCGGACACTGGTGGGCGGTGGGAGTTGCTCACGGGCAACTGGCGGCGGACACTGGTGGGCGGTGGAGTTGCTCACGGACAACTGTCGGCGGACACTGGTGGGCGGTGGGAGTTGCTCACGGGCAACTGTCGGGGACACTGGTGGGCGGGACTGGCGGCGGACACTGGGGGGGTGGGAGTTGCTCACGGGCAACTGGCGGCGGACACTGGTGGGCGGTGGGAGTTGCTCACGGGCAACTGTCGGCGGACACTGGTGGGCGGTGGGAGTTGCTCACGGGCAACTGGCGGCGGACACTGGTGGGCGGTGGGAGTTGCTCACGGACAACTGTCGGCGGACACTGGTGGGCGGTGGGAGTTGCTCACGGGCAACTGGCGGCGGACACTGGTGGGCGGTGGGAGTTGCTCACGGACAACTGTCGGCGGACACTGGTGGGCGGTGGGAGTTACTCACGGACAACTGTCGGCGGACACTGGTGGGCGGTGGGAGGGGGAGGGGCACACGGGCAACTGCCGACGGTGAAGACAGCAGTGGATATACTTGCGCACATCGATGGGCATACCTTGGCACATTCATGGATATACCTGTGCACATTGGTGGGATACCTGGGCACATTGCTGGGGATACCTGGACACATTGGTGGGGATACCTGGGCACATTAGTGGGATACTTGGGCACATTGGTTGGATACTTGGGCACATTGGTGGGATACCTGGTCACATTGGTGGGGTACCTAGGCACATTGATGGGGAAACCCAGACAGCCAGTGACTTGGATGTCTGGGCACACCCTAGCAGGGGGCCTGGGCAAACAGTGACTTAAATTCCTTGCACACCACAGTAGGGGCACCTCAACAACCGGTAGCTTGGACAGAATTGGCTGTGGCTTTGTCTGGGAACACGATGCTAGAAATCTGATATTGGCAGCCGTGGGGACGCTGTAACATAACCGTAAAATATGCATGCACTACTGGCATATTACCATAATGCTGGTCTGTAACTGTAAATGCTGTGACCCCGTAAGCCAGCCGACATGCAACTCATGAACTTGAGCCGGGCGGTGGCTCGCTGACGGCTCGCACCGCGACGGCGGCCGGACGTGAGTTTAAAGTCCAATGGCCGGGCGCGCTGCGGTAGTCTGCGAGCCGGGTGAAGGTCACCTGACTGTTCCTCACCAGGTGGCATCGCCGGGTTGCATCGGAAGTGAAACGTCACTTGACTACCAACTGGAATCCGGGCCCAAAGTACGTCTCTATTAAGTAGCCCATGAGAAAGTGACGAATCGTCTCGAGTCGTGTGCCGAGAGCTAGGGCGGCGTTCCAGACTCCCGCTGACAGAGCGCTCCGGATTGTCAAGCCGCGCGGGTCTGTTGCGCTCGGACGCGTCTGTAAATTGATTATCTGTCTTTCGGCCACTAAATTTAGAACTTATGACATTTACTGTCGGCGGTGCCATCGACCATTATTTCAACATCCTTTTGAAGTGTACGAATTGTCGTTTATTACCGTTTAATTGCTTTCAACTGCACAATACATCCAATGCAGCATAACATGACTTTCGGAAGCTGTCGCGACGCGCGGTTCTACTACACCACATCACGTGCCTACAAGGACGACCTTTACAACATGATGGAACGCTGCTTATTCATGAGCTCTCCGAAATTAAATTGCATGTATGCGGCCGTTGATGACAGATTAAATCACTCGGTGAAAGGGTTGCGAAACGAAAGGAATCTGTCCCTCCCCTCAATTACTTTTTCTAGGCTAATGAGGACCAGGTGAAGGGACACATTTTTGGAGGTAGCTTTTTGGTTGGTTTTAGTCTTGAGAACTCTGAGGAAAATATCGTTGGCTTTGGTTCGCCGATAGGTGAAGTTTTTTCGTCACCTTATGTAGGACTGAAGAAGGGTGAGCAGCAAAATAGAACAACTGTTCGTAAAATATTCCATCAATGAACAACGGAATTATGAATATGAAACTGAGTAATGCTTTTCCATACACACAAAATAGCTCGTGTGAGTGCAAAATGACGTGCATGATCAATTAAAAACGAAAAAAGTCTTGTGCATGGCATCTGTGCCAAAGGGAAACAGATGTATTTCAAGCTCATGACACCCATTAAAAAAGGCACGCACAGACATTCTTCACCATGGGCACGGCTGGGTATCACAACGGATGTGCTTCACGTGTGCAAGTTCTTTGTGGTACTCATGCTCACTTAGCAAGTGAGCATCCTTCCCATTTACCGCAAGAAAAAAAAATTGGTCGATTGGCAGCGGAGCGTTGTTTAGCAGCTCCCGAACAATTTTGGGAGGCCACGGTGAGATGTGTGAAAGCAATGCGGATACTGATGTCAAAGATCTAAGATATCGCTGCGATGTGTTTACACTGCACCAGGTCGCTATAGATGGCGCGACGTCCCGTCAGCGCCATCTATACTGGCCATGTCCACGCCGCTGCCCGTTTCTGCCATGAGCGGTGTTGCGCAATGACATAAAATAGTATGAATAAATATATATATATATATATATATATATATATATATATATATATATATATATATATATATATATATGTGTGTGTGTGTGTATGTGTGTTTTTTTTTTAAATCTCGTGTGTGTGTGATTTTTCTCGTGTATGTGTGTTTTTTTCTCGTGTGTGTGTGTTTTTTATCGTGTGTGTGTGTTCATTTTCTCGCCTTCCTCAGTGCAGGAGGTGACGTAGCCATAAGCGCAGCTAGCGCAGGGCAAGAGAACATTCCCCCGAATACCTTCAGGTGGCGCCCCGACCCCCCCCCCATCCCCGACTGCAGTTCGAGTGTGCTCCTCTTTGAAATTTCCGCCCGGAGAAGTCCGTCTGAGTGCAAAATGCGTCTATGCAAAGGTACCCGAGTGCGCACCCAACCCGTTAGCATTTGACAGTGAGTGGCGCCCCTCGGGGTAAATGACGCCCCCTGAAAAGCGTTCTCCCTACTTTTCCTGTTTCTAATATATCTCTCGCTGTAGAGACTCCGCCTGGCGTTCCAAAACTGGCAGTGCTGACGAAATGAAACATACCATAGCGTATTGCACCTGACATCTCGCGATTGGTGCGCGATTTTCATTATTCCTCGGATCCCCGGATTACTGTTTCAGCTTCCTTTGTTCTGGTCTCCCCTGCCTCCACCCCTCCCCGCACTGTCGCACCGCCCCGGCGACGGTGTGCGGCAGCGGCAGCAGCAACGACAGCGGCGGCAGCAGCAACGACAGCAGCGGCAGCACCAGCAGCAGTCACAGCAGCGGCAGCAGCAGTGGCGGCAACAGCGCAGACGCTTCCGTCGGCCAGGTTCGCCGCAACTCGGACGGTCAGCCCACCTTCCCGCCGTGACGTGTCGACAAGCTGCCGTGACGTGTCGTGACGTGTCGTCACGCTGCTGTGACGTGTCGTGACGTGTCGACAAGCTGCCGTGACGTGTCGTGACGTGTCGACAAGCTGCCGTGACGTGTCGTGATATGTCGTGAGCTGTAGTGACGTGTCGTGACGTGTCGACAAGCTGCCGTGACGTGTCGTGACGTGTCGACAAGCTGCCGTGACGTGTCGTGACGTGTCGTCACGCTGTCGTGATGTGTCGTGATGTGTCGTGAGCTGTAGTGACGTGTCGTGATGTGTCGTGATGTGTCGTGAGCTGTAGTGACGTGTCGTGACGTGTCGTAACACTAACACATGCAGCCTCCACCCGTGACAGCTTCCGAGCAGACTACCTCGCCGGCGATTGTGACGTCCGAGCAGACCACCTCGCCGGTGACTGTGACGCCCGAGCAGACCACCTCGCCGGTGACTGTGACGCCCGAGCAGACCACCTCGGCGATGACTGTGACGTCCGAGCAGACCACCTCGCCGGTGACTGTGACGTCCGAGCAGACCACCTCGGCGATGACTGTAACGTCCGAGCAGACCACCTCGCCGGTGACTGTGACGTCCGAGCAGACCACCTCGCCGGTGGCTGACGTCCGAGCAGACCACCTCGCCGGTGACTGTGACGCCCGAGCAGACCACCTCGCCGGTGACTGTGACGTCCGAGCAGACCACCTTGCCGGTGATTGTGACGTCCGAGCAGACCACCTCGGCAGTTACTGACGTCCGAGCAGACCACCTCGCCGGTGACTGTGACGTCAGAGCAGACCACCTCGCCGGTGACCGTGACGTCCGAGCAGACCACCTTGCCGGTGACTGTGACGTCCGAGCAGACCACCTCGCCGGTGACTGTGACGTACGAGCAGACCATCTCGGCGGTGACTGTGACGTCCGAGCAGGCCGCCTCGCCGGTGACTGTGACGCGTTGATGGGTGTGTGGCAGCTCGGGTGATTGTTGTTTTCCCACGACCCCGGCGCCGATTGCAGGGTCGACATCCATTCGTGGTGCCGTCGTCGGTCGGTGACGTCATCAGTTTGTCCGTCGGGCAAACCATTGCGCATGATAGTGACGCTGTCTGAGGGGTGTGTGGGAGGGAGGGAGGGGGGGCGGTGATGTGGAGGCGCGGTGGGGATGCACTGCAGGTCGAGCATCGGTGTTTTCTGGAGCACGGCTCAGTAGAAAGAGCCGCGTCATCGGCCTAATGGATCGCTCGCGCTGTTCTGCGGAAGGCTGCACACGGAATACGAGTCCTGATGTGACCGACAGGCGGCTGCAGCGTCTTCGTGTTTTACCGCCGTCCGGAGAGATGAACGGTGGCACCGGGTTAAGCATCATCGCATCCACTCGGAATGAACTAGAGAGGCTACGGATCAAATGACATAAGACCATTAAAGATATCTGGGAAATAGAACATACACACTGAACAGCGACTATATATGCATTAGTTGGGTGACTTATCAATTCCGAAAATATGCATGCGAGACGATCAGGGAAGCTCTGCCTTTTACGCACCAAGATTGGTTCGGGCCTAGGTGTTCCTGCGCCAACCATCGGCACACAATAACTCTAGTTGGTAATTTTGCACTTCCATCAAAAACTAAAAGCTGTTCATGGGCTGCCTTTTTGGACCCAAGTTAGGCTAAGGTAGCTAAGAAGCATGCAATGTCGCAATCCCAACAAGAGGCAAGTCTGTATGAAAAGACACAAACAAGACAAGCGATAATTATTAGAATGGCCGAAGCTTGAACGGTTGTAGCAAGCTAAATGGTAGTGAGGGAGTTAAGTAAGGGAGAGCATAGGGAAACGTGTTTTGCCGGTTGAAAAATAAATATTAAAAAAAAACACATGTATGATAACCCATGAACAAGCCATAGCAAAAAGAGACGGAATTCTGAAGACACCCAGTTGCTACTCTTACCTGCAGAGATATGTGGTGACAAAGCTATGTGACAATACAAAAGAAGAAATGGGCAAATAATTACTCTAAGCGAATTTCACCCAGCGCTTATGTATAAGAAAAATAAAGAAAATGTCCGGCATCATAGTGGAACCCACAAACACATTTGAAACTATGTGGAACCGGCTTTTGTTCCGAGCATTCGAATCTTCCATCACCGATCATAAAGAATACTCATGTGGGACTAATAACGTTAGTCCAAAAGACCGGTGAACTAACAGCCGCAGTTAAAGGGTGGGGCCCGTATCGCTATGAAATGTAGCTTTGAAGGTAATATGAACAGCTGCCACCAACAGACCCAAAATTTGCATCAGGAATACCATTTCGTCCCTGGTACCGCAGTCCGCGCAACTACAAAGGAGTTGGGGACGAGTAAATTGTTCGTAAAGTTCGAGAGGGGTAAATTGTTCGTCTCACAATCGAAAGGTTGTGGGTCTCACCTGTCGCTACACTTCGCGCGCGACCAATCGGCGTGGGAGATCGGCAACGCTGCATGACTCAATGGTCGATGTGTCGCAAAACCAATAACCAACCAACCAACCAACAAGGGAGTTTCATCGACGAGAACATTAGAAAAGCATGGGACGTTATTGGAAGAAAGAAACTACGAGTAGCAATATTAATCCAATCTGGATTAATGTTAGCAGCAGCCATGGAAACTGCTGAAACCGCATCAGGGGAATGCGATTATCGCTATCATGGGACTGTTATGCATTCGGTTCATTCTGCAAGCACTTGGTGCAACATCGTCGGTGCAGCTGACGTGCCCCCAAAGGTCCAATTTACAAACGCTTTGATATATCCGGACAAGTACAATTTTCCGCTAATAGATGGTTTCCTGGATAAAGTCACCCCGTCGAACTTGGTGTTGTCTTCTTGGATTCCAGCCACCCGAGGCGTATAGTCCATCTGCGTCGGCTAAAGCTCTGTCTTCTCCGGAGAAAAGAGGAAACTGACAGCCTGAAAGCCTCCAGCTGCTGACTTGTAGATATAGGAGGCAGAGGCAGATACAAGTAGGGAGAACTGGGGGAATGTGCCCCATTCCATGGAAGGTGACCGCTCCTCCGGCCGGTAAAAGGCGCCCATCCGGGAAGGCTCGAGTGAACCCCTTTTTTCAAAGTCAGAAGCGCTCCTCCGATGGAAAACGTGCCTCTTCAGTGTGCTCGAATTGACTACCCTCGAATAATTTTGTGCTGCCAGAGGCTCCCCTCGGAGGGAAAGGACATTCTTCCAGACAGGAGCGAGTTCAGAATTGTCATAAACTTAGTCTCTGGAGTAGTCTAGCTGAACAAATTTGAGGAGTGGGATGCACTCAGGGCTTCCCGGAGGGGCGCCTTTACCTTCCAAGGTGCACCCCCAATTGAACAAAAAATTAGAGTGGATTCGCTGAATCACACCGAATGGAGACATTTTCATTCCAAGGAGTACCTATGGTTGAATAGTTCAAAGGGGTTGCAATCGAGCTTTTTCGGTGTGGAGCCTTTTCCCGTCCGGAGGGGCGCCAACTTCCACGGGGGCACATGCCTTCAGTGTCAGCCCCTGCCTCCAGGTAGTTTCGCAGTGGCGCCCCTCCAAAGAAATGGCGCCCCTTCAGACAAGTGCCCCCATGAAAAGTCCTCAATCAGCCCCCGGAATAAGTCCCGGCGCTCGAAGGGCCGTTGCGCTGCAGAAGTTACAATACTGAGTTCTTAAAACTACTTCTTTTGGACATCCTCGACTTTTCCAGGGACTGCAACACAGTGCATAACCAATCGCCTGATGCACAATCTTCACAATGGGAAATAATTATTCGCCGATTTTGGCTACATGTGCGATTAAAAGCTTCTCTTATATTGCCCGTGACTTTTACTAAAACGACCGCCTTGTCCATTTCGCAGACACAAAGGGAAGACCTGATCTTGTTGATACAATTTTGGACAAGCTTAAAATATCTCATCACCTCGGGGGCTAATGAAGAGATAACTACGCCTCCACTAAACCTAAACCTTCTAGAATCATTATAGATAATTTGTTTCCGTCGCCTGCTCTGGGTTTTCCACCAGAGCGAAACATCGCGCAACTACCGATTCATCAACTTACCCAGCTATAGCGGTAAGTTGTTACTGACAATTGGGTAAGTTGATAAAATGCAGGCTAAATAAAGTAGATAGTCTCTTGGGGACGTTCGTTTCCACCACCTGGAAGGTTCGTGTTGACCGCTTACAGTGATAGCACTGGCTTGGGTTATGACTTACCAGCCCACAGTTAAAGGTTAATTACCCGTGCTCAGGTCCACAACTGTGACCGGCTGACGCGACCGTTGGTTGTGCCTGGTAGACTATTATTTACGTCACTGCCTTCAAGGCTCGAGAACACTACGCTGCGACATTCCGTTAGTTTCTGTTTGGAGCTTATGTCTGGGCTTGGATATTAATGGCCGGCCTACCTAACTTTAAATATGTCCACGCCCTTTCATGCTGAAATGTGCGATCGTAGGCCACATCCACAGGTGGTCCTGGGCTACAAATCGGTAGGGGATGTTCTCCCAATCGTCTGTCTAGCCTTTCCTGCCCTGGGTCATGTAGGGAGACCCGCACAATCCCATGCCCGAACTATCCTTGGGAACTTACATAACGCCGAACTTCATTTTACCCGCCTGTGATACAATCAAGAGGCCCGGGCCTGCCGGATCAACTGATACCGGGTAGGAAACCAACCTGGCCGTTTGTGGCTATGCTACCTAAAGCTGTGCGCACAGCGTTTCAACCGAAAACAAAATTGGGCGCCGCTGCCCGCGAGCTTACCCATCGATCCTTTCGGGTCTGAGCACCGTCAGGATTCCCTTCCGCGCTCCGGGATCATCAGGCCGGAGGGATTTGCGGCCTATAATTACTCGTTATCCAGCTGTCCTGTGAATTTTCCAGTCTTTCCGGCACGCTTTCCCAGGGGTTCAACCAACAGTGTTCCGTCATTTCTCGTCTTTGATCAGCCATTATCCGTCTCCTCCTCCGAGGAGGTGGAGGCTATTCGTGACTCACGTTTGGTGCCCACGAAATTTATCGGCCATGGAAGGACGGCTCATCGCTCATCTATCTCATCGCTAAAATGTATAAATCGTTCAACGTCATCCACCACAGTCGGTAATCGAGGTCATCCTGTTCCGTCTTGCCGGCTAGCTTTACATTAAGCAATGGACGGAACCAAAATTAGTTCACTATCTAATTCCCAGTTACGCTTAGTGTATTTGATGACACCATGGTCAGCGCTTTGGACGTTCCTTACCGGCACAAACCTGGAGTTTTCGACCTCCAAATTGTAATCAGGCAATCAACATCAAAGGGGAAAATATTATTCAGATCTCTGTGCAGGGTGTGCCGTAACTGTTTTGCTAAGAGGGGACGAGAAAGAAAGAGAGATTAAAAAAGAGGGAAAGAGGGGGAGAGGGGGAGAGGCCAGTAATATGTCCACTTTGGCCGTCCGTGCAGTTTATCCGCAGAGTGACGTGTTGCATGGGATGTGAAGT
This sequence comes from Imbricaverruca yamaguchii, assembly GCA_034440575.1. Taxonomy (NCBI): domain Eukaryota; kingdom Metazoa; phylum Arthropoda; class Thecostraca; family Neoverrucidae; genus Imbricaverruca; species Imbricaverruca yamaguchii. The sequence continues at coordinate 240,284 of JAOTOL010001625.1, forward strand.
CCGTAGTATTTCACATCGCATACAAAGAAGGGGAGGTTAGTTAGCACGGGTTTGGCCAGACCTGTGTTCCTTTAGCATCATTTCGAGAAAAGGTGGGTCTCCTGTTTTTCAACCCGCCTTTGGACGTGAATGAGTGTATACTCATACGCGCATTCGCTTTTCCAAGTTATATATTTAACAGGTGCAGTCAATAAATAGAGGAAGAAACCTAACCTATCCTACCACATTGCAATCTAAGAAACCTTACCAACCACCTTACAATCTAATAAACCCTACCTACCACCTTACAATCTCCCCCACCTTCTTTTTGTACGCACGTGCATGCACTAATTGGGCTGCTTTCCCGCTCCGGGGCCGAACCTTTTCGCTTCACTCACACACTTTCACTCGCGTCCACTTATCCCCAGCTGGCTCCAACTGCTCCCTCCCACTCCTCTGATCTCCCACGCCAGGGATAATTTTCTCCTCCCTCCGCTGACCGGGGCCGTACCAATTTCACGTCACCGGTGACGGGCGGACCAAATCACGGACATTGGTGCATGGCACATCGGCAAGGTTCACTCACATGACAGGGGCAGCTGTGTCGCGAAGGTTCCATCACTACACAGCTCGCGACCCACTCCAAACGACTTCGTCTAATGTCGGCTTCCTGACGGCCCCATCGAATGTTCGCCGCTCAATCCTCTGTTAAACGTCACGCCGACTGTCTGTCGGAGTGTCATGTCTGACTGTCGGACTGTCAGTGTCGGACTGTCAGTGACTGACTGTCCGACTGTCATCTATGCCACTCATGATGGGTGTGCTCGGTGTCGTCGCCCGACCGGAACGATCTCGTTTGTTCCGTCACGGTCCAGGGGGCTTCGCGCAGCTTTCTGTTTCTGACTGCTGCGGCGAGTACTCTGGCAGGCTGGTCCGGTCCGCGACAGTACAAGCGCCACATTAAAAAATGTAAGCCGTCTTGCAGTAGCCATGGAAACCGGATTCATACTTTTAGAGCAAACGCTGTTGTGTCAACCATCCCGTGTATCAACTACACTCGGTCTCTCCTACCTACCTGGGGAGTGGCAATGCATGCGCACTCTACCATATATGACATCAGACATGCGAAACGGTGATACATCAGAAATTGATATTTCTTGTAATAGCTACAGAGTATAGTACAGATATAGTACAGAAGTACAGAAGTATACAAATATAGTACAGAAGCAAAATATTGCACGTGTAGTGCACTTAGTGCGTCACAAATTAAAACCATTTTAATTCCGTGGCATCGGCGGATCAGACAGCCAGACAGATAGTGGTGCACATTTTATGCCTTGGACTGTACTTACCTGCTGTTACTCCGGTCTTTTCGTTCGCAGAAACCACGCTCGCTCACATGGGGCCAGGCTTTGTTCCCAGCATTGCTCTTCTCATGTCCATGTGTGCCGGCTTCTTTTCCTAGATAGTTGTGCAATCTTACGCCCTCATTACGACTTCAAGATTGACATCCCACGTAGCAAGTGTGCGTCTGTGATAATACAGGCAGCAAGTGCGTATCTGCAAAGTACTCGTTTGACGTTGGTGACGAGGGGCCCGACCACATATCGACATTTGTTCTGATACGTGAGCTTAGACATGCTACAAGACATGGATCAAGATCCATTTTACATCGCGCATAACGCTGCTTCATTTCGCCCCATGCATACCGTTACTAGGAGAGCACTGGTATTGGTAACGGGGTTGAGGTTGCAAGCAGTGATGCGGAGCCGGAGCCGGAGCCGCCGGAACATTTTACTCGGAGCCGGAGCCGGATACTTCCCCGGAGCCGGAGCCGCCCAAAATTTTCCCGGCTCCGCATCCCTGGTTGCAAAGGCGTAATATGATCGATCACAGGGGTGTGACATGATCACACACATGCATTTGCACGTCCTGGTGTACTAGTCTGACTGTTGGTGGGAAACCGTGGCAGAAGACAAATGACTGTCATCCCGAGCATAGCGAGCGTACGAAGAGGCGGGGGAGGATTCGACCCTTGACCATAAGATTTCGGAAGCTACTGCAGGAATAAGCAACAATGAACTCACTTAAATACAAATTTAATGTCCATAAATTAATGCCTTCAGGGTTAGATGAGGTCGAAATCTGCCGCTACACCGCGCCGTCCTTACCGCACAAAAGAAGCCTTTGTGGCCTTGTTATTTTAGAAGCTATGTAGCAAATTTTAGCACTCGTGCAACAAAATCTGGTACATTTCATCATTTATGTAATGGGGTACCTATGGGTCGGGGAACTTATAAATGCCTTCCGATTCATCGATAAGGTTCGGCACCTCAGGCTGCTTGTCAATTGGACGTGTAGAAATAGATCCGTGGTCTCGTCGTGGTCAACGACTTTGGGTGATCTAAGATGGTCTTTTCACTTTAGAGCAGCACAGGGCAATTGTGGGCCATGAATTCCACATTAGCGCGCATTTTTATCCATAAAATTACAAACTGTCAAACGCCAGCCATTTCGAACATCTAGAAAGTTCAGGTCACGTATTTGATCTCATCGGGCGCCTTCAATATGGACTTTCAAAATGAACGTAGGAGCGAACTTGGTGTTTGTTTCTCTCGAGAAACAAAGGCATATGGATGCACCAATTTGCTCCGGCATGCTACATACATGCTCTTCTTTTCTAAACGAGACTTGGACATTTTATTTAATTTACATTTTATGCCCGGACCTTTGATCTCAGGGCGTCAACCAATGACCTCAGTCGTTCATATTCTATGTAAATCGTGAAGCTTGGTGGCAAGCTATGCGCATTTGCCAGAGACATGAGTCTATGGCATGCGTAGTTTGAAATCGCCAGCTGGAGCGAAGGCTGGAGATACAACTACACACGCATGTGCGACACCAAATGATCATGTTTAAAAAAATGCGAGTTGAGTAGATCCATATCGGGACTTTCTTCGATATCGAGACTTTCTTCCAGCTAAAAATTACCGCACCTGTATGGACGTCCCACGGCATCTTGAACTGCACAATCCTAAGCGTTTCTATGGGAAACAGTTGAACTACCCTTGTGGACAGTGTCAGTGGTCACCTGCGTAATGTGAGGCCAGTCTCAGCGGTCCCATGTGTAATGTCAGACCAGTCTCAGTGATCACCTGTGTAATGTCAGACCAGTCTCAGTGATCACCCGTGTAATGTGAGGCCAGTCTCAGTGGTCACCTGTGTAATGTGAGGTCATACTCAGTGGTCACCTGTGTAATGTGAGGCCAACCTCAGTGGTCACCTGTGTAATGTGAGGCCAGTATCAGCGGTCACCTGTGTAATGTGAGGCCAGTCTCAGTGGTCACCTGTGTAATGTGAGGCCAGTCTCAGTGGTCACCTGTGTAATGTGAGGCCAGTCTCAGTGGTCACCTGTGTAATGTGAGGCCAGTCTCAGTGGTCACCTGTGTAATGTAACGCCAGTCTCAGTGATCACCTGTGTAAAGTGAGGCTAGTCTCAGTGGTCACCTGTGTGATGTGAGGCCAGTCTCAGTGGTCACCTGTGTAATGTGAGGCCAGTCTCAGTGGTAACCTGTTTAATGTGATGCTAGTCTCAGTGGTCACCTGTGTAATGTGAGGCCAGTCTCAGCGGTCACCTGTGTAATGTGAGGCCAGTCTCAGTGGTCACCTGTGTAATGTGAGGCCAATCTCAGTGGTCACCTGTGTAATATGGGACCAGTCTCAGTGGTCACCTGTGTAATGTGAGGCTAGTCTCAGTGGTCACCTGTGTAATGTGAGGCTAGTCTCAGTGGTCACCTGTGTAATGTGAGGCCAGTCTCAGTGGTCACCTGTGTAATGTGAGGCCAGTCTCAGTGGTCACCTGTGTAATGTGAGGCCAGTCTCAGTGGTCACCTGTGTAATGTAACGCCAGTCTCAGTGGTCACATGTGTAATGTGAGACCAGTCTCAGTGGTCACCTGTGTAATGTGAGACCAGTCTCAGTGGTCACCTGTGTAATATGAGGCCAGTCTCAGCGGTCACCTGTGTAATGTGAGGCCAGTCTCAGTGGTCACCTGTGTAATGTGAGACCAGTCTCAGTGGTCACCTGTGTAATGTGAGGCTAGTCTCAGTGGTCACCTGTGTAATGTGAGGCTAGTCTCAGTGGTCACCTGTGTAATGTGAGGCCAGTCTCAGTGATCACCTGTGTAATGTGAGGCCAGTCTCAGTGGTCACCTGTGTAATGTGAGGCCAGTCTCAGTGGTCACCTGTGTAATGTGAGGCCAGTCTCAGTGGTCACCTGTGTAATGTGAGGCCAGTCTCAGTGGTCACCTGTGTAATGTGAGGCCAGTCTCAGTGGTCACCTGTGTAATGTGAGGCCAGTCTCAGTGGTCACCTGTGTAATGTGAGGCCAGTCTCAGTGGTCACCTGTGTAATGTGAGGCAGTCTCAGTGGTCTCAGTGGTCACCTGTGTAATGTGAGGCTAGTCTCAGTGGTCACCTGTGTAATGTGAGGCCAGTCTCAGTGGTCACCTGTGTAATGTGAGGCCAGTCTCAGTGGTCACCTGTGTAATGTGAGGCCAGTCTCAGTGGTCACCTGTGTAATGTGAGGCCAGTCTCAGTGGTCACCTGTGTAATGTGAGGCCAGTCTCAGTGGTCACCTGTGTAATGTGAGGCCAGTCTCAGTGGTCACCTGTGTAATGTGAGGCCAGTCTCAGTGGTCACCTGTGTAATGTGAGGCCAGTCTCAGTGGTCACCTGTGTAATGTGAGGCCAGTCTCAGTGGTCACCTGTGTAATGTGAGGCCAGTCTCAGTGGTCACCTGTGTAATGTGAGGCCAGTCTCAGTGGTCACCTGTGTAATGTGAGGCCAGTCTCAGTGGTCACCTGTGTAATGTGAGGCCAGTCTCAGTGGTCACCTGTGTAATGTGAGGCCAGTCTCAGTGGTCACCTGTGTAATGTGAGGCCAGGCTCAGTGGTCAACTGTGTGATGTGAGGCCAGTCTCAGTGGTCACCTGTGTAATGTGAGGCCAGTCTCAGTGGTCACCTGTGTAATGTGAGGCCAGTCTCAGTGGTCACCTGTGTAATGTGAGGCCAGCCTCAGCGGTCACCTGTGTAATGTGAGGCCAGTCTCAGCGGTCACATATGTAATGTGAGGCCAGTCTCAGTGGTCAACTGTACAATGTGAGGCCAGTCTCAGCGGTCACCTGTGTAATGTGAGGCCAGTCTCAGTGGTCACCTGTGTAATGTGAGGCCAGTCTCAGTGGTCACATATGTAATGTGAGGCCAGTCTCAGTGGTCACCCGTGTAATGTGAGGCCAGTCTCAGCGGTCACCTGTGTAATGTGAGGCCAGACTCAGTGGTCACCTGTGTAATGTGAGGCCAGTCTCAGCGGTCACCTGTGTAATGTGAGACCAGTCTCAGTGGTCAACTGTGTGATGTGAGGCCAGTCTCAGTGGTCACCTGTGTAATGTGAGGCCAGTCTCAGCGGTCACCTGTGTAGTGTGAGACCAGTCTCAGTGGTCACCTGTGTAATGTGAGGCCAGTCTCAGCGGTCACCTGTGTGGGCAGACTGGGCTGTTTTTCCAGCACCTCGGCCGGCTTTCACGACCCTCAATTTTATCGATCCGGGCAGTTCCAACGCACTTGACCGGCGGCGGCCAATCGGCGTCGAGTTCTGATCGCGGCGGCCAGTGGCGGCCGCCGTCTCAGCCGGGCGGCCATCGACCCGCGTCGGCTGGCCGGCGGCCGGCGCACCGCCGCACCTGAGGCGGATTACCGGCCGCCGACGCTGCGCCGGCCGGCCCCGGCCCAAGCGGCCGCAAATCACCGCAAATGCCCTCCGAGTCGGTCGGCACGCGTCCGGACCGCAGCAGGCACGTTCTGGCTCGGAGTAGGCACGTTCTGGCTCGGAGTAGGCACGTTCTGGCTCGGAGTAGGCACGTTCCGGCTCGGAGTAGGCACGTTCTGGCTCGGAGTAGGCACGTTCTGGCTCGGAGTAGGCACGTTCTGGCTCGGAGTAGGCACGTTCTGGCTCGGAGTAGGCACGTTCTGGCTCGGAGTAGGCACGTTCCGGCTCGGTGGCACGGCACGGCAACCCGCGTAATGGCACGAGCGCTTTTCGTTGCACCGTATCGAGAAAAAAACGTGCTGCTTTGTGTACCAGTGCCAGCCTATCATTAGTAAACAAATGATAGTCTGGGGAAAGTTGCCTTTATGACCCAAGTATAAGTGGAAAAAGCTGAAGTAAATATATATGAAAGAATCTTGAAACAAAGGCATGTTGGTGATTTAGTAATCGTGATTAACGCTTTGAGCTGTGATTATCTTTTTCATCATTGAGGATTTTCAGAAGTCTGAGCCGCTCCAAGGCTTCTACAGGTCGACGGAGTGGCTTTTATCCAAGAGCGGATTGCGCAGCCATGTGATGTGGCAATAGCTACTACATTTGACTGTAATCACAAGGGCGAATGGTGCGTGAAAAACACTGAGTATGATATAGATACCAATAGGGACCAGGAACACCATTTAGCCACCGCATTCAACACGAGTGCCCGCGAAGAGAGAAAAACAGTAAACGGTTGACTCATCTTGTATTCGTGAACAATGTCAGTACAAATATTCAGTCTCCGTCGGACCACACACATTTGGGCCGAAGCCGCCAGCAGTCCAAACTTAAGATGCTTGAGTACTAAAGAAACTGCCTCCAAACAACGACAGCCGGCCGTACGCCCACGCGGCAGCTGTCCAGCTGTCCAGCTGTCGCCTGTTCACGGCCGGCTCTGCGCCAATGGCCGGCCGCCACGTCACGGCTCTGCGCCAATGGCCGGCCGCCACGTCACGGCTCTGCGCCAATGGCCGGTCGCCACGTCACTGTGTCGCCGCCAAGCCCGCTCGCCAGCCGCCACGGCGCCCCGCAAAACACAACTGAAGGGCACGCGCAGCGCCCGGAGCGAACATCATCCGCTCGGTCGACAGACGAGGTCACATCATCAAAACGGAGGGGCTGGCGACGACTGGCACCCACGTGCAAAACAAGCACATCCGATTAGAACACAAACGCGCGTTATTCTTGCGGAACAGAAGCGTCTAAATGCAACGTATGACGCGATGGCGCTTGAGCGAAATCACGCGAATGAACAGCTCGCAGAGCGCCGCGGCGGACGGCCCGCATCATGCCACGTCCGCCCCGCCCAGTAACATGTACACATATGTATAGCCTGCACACGCTGGTCAGTCAGCCATCGACTCGCTCCGTGGAGCGACAGCCCGTTGGTACGCCTTCCCTGCCCCGTCCCCACCCCTCGCGGTGGCCCCGTGACCCGCCGCTCGGGTCCGGTGCGCACACGTCCGCGTCGCCGTCGACGCTCCGCCAGTCAACCGACGAGCTTCGCACGACGGCAGCACCTGTATATAAAACTCCGCGGCGGCGGCGGCGGCGGTGGCGGCGGCGGCGTGGCCGCGCGCTCACTTGACGTCCGTCTCCAGCTCTAACATGGCGTCAAGCTCGTCGGTCAGGTCGGCCAGCATCGAGCCGATGTCGTTCAGCACGTCGCCCTGTGCCGCGGCGGCCGACGTCCGTCCCGCCCTGCGGCGCGGCACCTGCGTTACCGGACACGCCCAGAAGCGGGCGGCGACGGCGGCGCCGCCCCGCGGCCGCGCCGCGAAACCGGCCGCCGCCGCGCCAAATGGGCCACGCTCGACGACGACAGAGCGGACGGCCATACGATTACCGCGGAACTTAAGTGATTGGCTGAGGGGCATCTGATGTTCGCGAGCCGAATTAATAAGCGTTCAACACGAGTCTCATACTTTACAAATGGCGCGGGACCTGGAGAGCCAGCCAGTAACCCCCTCACCTCATCCGGACCGCCTAGAAATAGCCCAGAAATCATGCTCGGGGTCCCGGACGGCCGGCACGCGTGCAGAAACTTAGTCGAGGGAAACTTGGTCAAGGCGGTGCTCGGAAACGACACACTCTACCGAAGGAACACAGAGCATTCAGACGAGACGACAGGACGCCGAGCCGGGCGGTGCCTTTCACCCGCCGCGATGGAACGCCATGCGAAAACGGAACGGAAACACATTCCGCAGGGCTGGCGGAAAAAAGAAGCGTGCCTCCACCGTCGCCGTCGGACAGCGCGCGCGACTCGTCCTCGCGTTGCCGCGGGCATGCCGAGTGGCCATCCGAGGCGATACGTGCAGATAGGTGCGCCACGTGCAGAGAAGTGCGCCACGTGCAGAGAGGTGCGCCACGTGCTCGGGACCAACGCCACGGGGTGAGTGTGCAGTGCCGAACACGAGCCCAGAAATCAGGCCGGACCCGGCCGCCGCAGACCGAATGTGCAATGCCGAATCGTAGCCCGGAAACCCGACCGGACCGGTGGGCGTCACCACGCGTTCGTGCGCCAGCGCGTCCAGCCATGCCAGCCACCACGTCCACGTCCACGTCCACGCTGTCGGCCAGCTCGACACCGCGTCCGCCGCACCACCGCATGCCGCCTACTACAAAGCGTCGAAAGCTCGAACCATGCACCGCGCACCGCTACTGCGGCGCGTCCCGCCGGGCCTCAGTCTGTGCCAGCCAGCCACTCACTTGGCACTTAGACTAGAGGTCAGCTCGCCGGCTGCGTGGGGCCGCTGCGACCGCTGCTTGATGGTGCCGGCGTTGTCGTTGGCGAACGGGAACGAGTCCGACTCGGTGCTGGAGTTCGACTGCGGGCACACAGAGGTGAGCACGTCAGCTGTCGTTTGTGATTAGGCAATCCGGGTACTGGAGCTTCACTAGACACATTGGACTCTGATTGTGGAGAGTACATCGAAGCGCACATCCAATCCTGTCTTTTGTCATACACACTGATAATATTCAGTCCAGATACACGCATGTGTGGCAAAAGGACCGGAAGGCTTGTCCGTGATTGAAAACGTATCGGGAAAAACAAATACCAGTAACTTTTAAGAAATGTTGATCGATTAATTATTTTGGCTCAAGGGCGCGCCGACTGCGAGGTCATTTAGCGACCAACTTTTAAGGAAAAGTCGTTCGTTCTTCCATTGTCGTTATCACCATCATTACATCGCTCGTCATCTTATCATCGTCACGCTACGACTCCATCCAGTGTGACCCCATGTTAACTCTGCGCGCGACCTTGTTCTCCAGCGCCCTGGCGGACGCACCTTGAAGCTGGCGCTGCTGTCGGTGCGGCCCGGCCGGCAGGGGGCGGGACTGCCGCTCTCGCAGTCCGAGGTGTCGCTAGTGTCGCCGTCGCGCACCACCAGCGGCGGCGGCGGCGGCGGGAACGCGTGGCGCGCCGCCGCCAGCTGCGCGTGCTCCGCGGCGCGCAGGCTGTCGCGTCGCGGCGGCGCCGGCACCGCCTTCTTGGGCGTGGCCTGCGGCGTGCTGAAGGCCGGGCCGGAGCGCACCACGTCGGCGCGCTTCTGCGGGTCGCGCGGCAGACTGCCGTAGCCCTTGGGCGGCTCGCCGGCGGCCGGCTCCGCGTCGCGCGTCTTGGCCACGATCTTGGCCACCGGGCGGGGTCGGGTCTGCGCGCGCGGCCGCGGCAGCGTGCCGGCGCCGTCCAGCAGGCTGGCCGGCGGCGGCGGCTCGTTGGTGGGCGTCACGTCGCCGTCCTCGTAGCTGCGCCGCCAGGCCGGCGCCTGCAGGATGTAGCGCTGCTGCTCGAAGTACTGCAGCTGGGTCTGCGGCGCCGGCGGCGGCGGCGGCTCGTCGCCCGGCTCGGCCGACTGCTCCACCTGCGGCCGCGCGTCAGGTCGCCGGGTCAGGTCGCGGCAGCGGCTCACGACGATGCGTAACGTCACGTCAGGTCACCAGGCTGGATTAAGAGGGCAGGTCACCAGATCGGGGTACGATGCGCGGACTGCACGGGGTAGGCTACAGTAACTACAGAAGGACAACCCATTCAGTTTCATGTCACAATATCGGCTCTGACGTTTGGCACGTGGCGGCTCTGGCTTTGTGCGTCGCAAACAGCTCGTGCTGGCTGGGCCCCAATGCGAGCCTGTGGTGCCATTCCCTCCTGAGCCAGGTCACGTTACACACTACGTCTGACTGCTCGATCGCTTTGTTCCGCACGTGAAATGCTGTCTCAGGTTCAGCATCGTCGAAAGGAGTAGAACGGAATGGTATGAATATATCCAGACCGACCGCAGTTAGCGAGTACTCCGAATTACATCAATTAATGGGATTTAGCTCACCATTTAACCCGGGCCGAAACTCTACTAAATGTGGTGGTCATAACGAGCATAACTTCGTAATTTTAGATGGTGAATCGCTGTTGGCCAAAATCCATACCATGCGGTCTTTAATGACTGCCTTCCAGAACGAAACGCCGCCAAAAGGCGACGTGTCGTCTTCATAGTCAACCAATTCATGGCTCTCATCGCACTTGAGTGGAAACCAATTCCACAGCCCTCAGGCTAGAATGTGAACGGCGATTTATGACGAGGCTTCCTAAAATTAAGATCCACATGCAGAGCCGGGAGTAACGTAAAATTCACTCTCAGCTGATCGATTTCAATCTGCACTTCCCTCCGTCTGAATGGCGTGACCCGGACGTGTACCCAGACAGGGGCCGGGCGCAGGTACCGCAGCTGGGCCCGGACCTGCACCCAGTGGCGTGCCTGCATCGTCCGTGCTCAGATCTGGATCTCCGCTGCTATCGATGAAGCATCTTAAACTGCCGCTCACATGGAATAGGGCTGTCCTGGAACTGTGACACGGACAGGATCCTGACCTGCTTCAGGCAACATAGCTGGATGCGATGGTTCCCAAGTGACGTTCAAGCACCTGCCGTCGTCCTAGATGACCCAGCTGGAGTTGGCCCTGCTGGACGTGTAGATCTGGGCCTGCCGTTGCCGCAGCCGACTCACCTGGACCTGGACCTGCTGGAGCGGCAGCGGCCGGTACTGGGAGAAGCCCTGGAAGCGGCCGGCGGCGGCGGCGGCGGCGGCGGCGCTCTCCGGCCACGCGCTGTCGCGGCCGACGCCCGCGTGGTGGAACGTTTTGAACTGCTGGTACGTCGGCTCCGTCGGGCTGGAGCTGGCCGGTATGGCGATCTCCTGCGCGGATCACAGCAAGGGGCACGTGTCACAGCGGCGCACGGGTCACAGGGGGGCACGGGTCACAGCGGGGCACGTGTCACAGCGGGGCACGGGTTACAGCGGCGCAAAGTCGGAAACACGCCGTCTGGCGGCCACCACGTCAGCCTCGTCATCGTCTCACCGCTGGTCAGCACGTCGCCACTGGCACGGAATTATTGAACTATCCGCAGTGTGCGGGCAACGGCGAGCCTCGACACGGCGCCGACCGTACGACGGCGCACGCTGAGGATGCTCGCCACTTCCGGAAGCCGTGCCAAGGCGGTGACGCAGCGCAGTGTCTCCGCCGCACATCGCGACGCCGACAGCAGAGGGCCGCACGGCGCCACAACTCGACCTCCAATAGGCTCGTGGATGATGAATTGGAGCTTAGGGGCGCGTTGACTGCCAAGGTCATTTTGTCCAATGGGCTCGTCGCACTACAAATGGCATGCGGTGTCATGAATAGGCTAGCGGGCCGCTACCTTAAGGGATAGCATCTTACATGCCGTTGTGCTCGCATGTGTGCGAGTGGTGGTGGGTTACCGAGTTCAAGCCGTCACCGAGCCCAAGTCCAGCAACTCGCATCGTCCTGGAAGTTGCTGAGTTTGACCTCGATGACCCACAACTAACGGAGCTACTCCGAGAGGTGCACGGTGCGGTGTGTTTGACCCACCTGAGTTGTGTACTGATGCTGCATCTGAGACGGCACCCGCTTGCCCGTCAGAATATCCTTGGCCCGCTTGATGGCCAGTGTTATCTTCTTCTGGTGCCCCAGTCGGGAAATGCCTGACAACAGGAAAACAACAGTCATCAGCAGGCCAGACTGGTGCAAGTCTGGTGCGGCTTGTCACTCATCTGGCAATTCCAGCATCCAGTCGTCGAGCATCCCTGAAAGCAATATCGAGAAAGCTGGCAGCTTCCACAAAATGTCCCCTGATGTTGGTCTGCAAACTCCCCGAGGAAACCGAACCAGTCTCCCCCCCCCCCCCCCCCCCCCCCAAAAAAAAAAAATCGATCGGTTGATCGATTGATCTCCCAAGGTCCCCCAAGAAACTTTGGAGACAAAACATACCTCAACGATTGATCTCCCAAGATCCTCCAAAGAAATTTTTGAGACAAAACATACCTCAACAACATCTTCCAAGCCAGCTATCTCAAAATATCTCACTAATGACCTTAAAGTCCAGGCCACCACAAAATCCCCCGCCAATGCCCTTCAACTACAGGTCACTCCACAACCCCTAAACAATCTTACAGCTAACTGGCAGATCACACCAGTGCTGTTCTTCCCCCTAAATGTCCACAACCCGCATCACCCCAACCCCCTGCCCGAGCTCCCGGCAGCGAGCGCCGGCCACTGACCGATCTCCTCCAGGTCCTCCCAGGTGATCTCGGTGACCAGCGACACGGTGGTGTAGCCCTGCGCGCGCAGCAGCTCCGAGTAGTCGCTCAGCCGCAGCAGGTGCAGCCACCGCTCCAGACTGTCGGGGATGAAGTCGGGCAGGCCGTCGGAGATGTTGAGGCGCGCGATCTCCGCCTTCAGCTTGCGCCTGTGCGCCGGCTTGGTGATGCCGATCGCCGTCAGGTCCTGCCCGGCCGGCGGCGCGTCAAGCCACGGGTCACGTCCGGGTCACGGGTGTCGTCCGGGTCACGGGTGTCGTCCGGGTCACGGTGGTCGGGCGGCAGCATGCTTGCACCTCCAGTGTCAAGTGCTACAGTTTCGCGGCGCGTACAGTTCAGTGGCGACGGGAGGTTGGCTGGCTGGCTATCGACTTTCAGGGCGCATCGACCAGGTCATCGAGGTGGAGCAGTCGGATATCCACAGAAACAGCGGGTAGACGAGGTAACAACGACATGTCGTGGAACGGCGCCAGAACTGGTGTTGGTAGGAGTAATGGGGCAAAACACCTCGCAAGAAAATGCAGTACAAGTTGCACCGGGCGCTGCACAATGATGCGATGGTGGGCCCCTACACCCAAATAATAACGAGGTCACACCAAGTCCATCAATGCAAACACCAGGGAGACGATACCAGATCGAGGTCACGACATCTTGGATGCGTCTCGAAGGCGGCACGAGGCCAGGTCACGCGACTTGTGCATGATATGATGGTCAATCGCAAGGTCATCGGAGATCGGCGGCACAGCGCAACATGCCAGCTGACGTGGAGAGCGAGAGCGACAGAGGGTTAGAAGGCCCACAACTGGGGACCGCAACGCTGGAGAATCCCGCCATTCGCCGCCCCAGGCTCCACCAACGAGCATGGCACGTGGAAAAAAACGGTCACGGGAACAAAAACTGCCGACATCAGCACGCGCGGTACATCCAGCTGCGGGATACGCACCGGACACAACGCTCGACTATCCTCTCGGTGCTGGAACGCATCAGGGCGAGTCTGGTACGCCCGACATCGGCAGTTAAAGTTGTCACTTTCCACCGCTTCATCAGCCAGACCTCGAAAACGAAGCCATTCACCGGATACGGCGAGTTATGCTGCGCCGCATTGCTGTCGCTTATCGGGAAAAGTCGCAGAGCTGCCGCCGCCGGGCCCAGACGGTGCGGATCTCGCCTCGGCTGGGATCCGCTCCCTCAGGCGTGCAGCTAATAACAGTGATGGAGGCTCAGAGCGCCGACGGCGGCCCCGCGTGGGCCGGCCGATATCGGGGACGGAGCGCCCGCGGCCGCTTTACAGCCGATATCGGGGACGGAGCGCCCGCGGCCGCTTTATAGCCGATAATATCGGACCGGCTGATATCGGGGAAGGAGCGCCCGCGGCCGCTTTATAGCCGATAATATCGGACCGGCCGATATCGGGGACGGAGCGCCCGCGGCCGCTTTATAGCCGATAATATCGGACCGGCTGATATCGGGGAAGGAGCGCCCGCGGCCGCTTTATAGCCGATAATACTGGACTGGCCGATATCTGGGAAGGAGCGCTTACGGCGGCCCTACAGCCGATAATATCGGACCAGCCGATATCGGGGACGAAGCGCTTACGGCGGCCCTTCAGCCGATAATATCGGGCCGGCCGGTATCGGGGACGGGGCGCCGGCGGCGGCCCTACAGCCGATAATACCGGACCGGTCGATATCGGGGACGATCAGAATAATCAAGGACATTGGGATGATGTCATATAAAAGTCTCTTCTGCTCGCGACCGTCCATTAATTTTCGATGGATCGCCAGGAATGCATGGGTTTCGACCACTATCTCAGACACATGGGCGCTCGCCATGCCGGGTAAACATGTGCAGTTTTGGCGACCTTCTAAAAGTGTCTCTAGACCGTCGTCCCAACTCCACAACCCAATACCAAATACCCTCGTCTTAACTCGATCCAGATATCGCACTCATCGATATGTGATTGAAGGGACAAAACGAGCAACTTCAAATAAAACGCTCCTCAATAGAAACCCGGAAGGTTTGCTTCAAATGAACTTAAACAAACACAATCTGCCGCTCGCTCGCTGTCTGTTCTACAGCATTTCCAGAGGACATTCGCGGCTTTATTGCCTACGATGAACGGGACGTGAGCCAGCTGAAAGCAAACATGGAGCTTTCAAACTACACACGCAGTTGCCGATAAACGCTAGAACGATTGCTGCGATCCCAGAAGCGCAACAGAAGGAAAAGTGTGGCAGTGTGGCATTAAAATGTTCCTGCCTTCACGCAGTCCAATAGACATAAGCGTACCTTTACGGGTTCTGGGTTCTTTTACGATGCATTCAACAGCTAGATCACATAACGTCGCCAACCTCTCACGCAGCTTGGTAGCGGGTGGACTCTGCAAATGCCGCCGGTCGCGAGATTCGAACCCACAATCCTGCGATCAAGAGTCCAACGCTCTACCAACTGAGCTACCGCGGCCCCCTTCGTCAGCGTTATGGCTCCGTCAGGGCGCCAACGAGAGAGACGGCGACACCGGTCGTGCCGGCGCCATTAGGGTGGTGATTAAGAAGGATCATCAAGAAGGATCGGCATACTGCGCCTAGGGGCGGGGGCGTGTAAAAAATCGGCGCCGACGACATCCTCATTAGCGAGTTTTACAACGGTAAACAAGCATCGGGACGCAGTGTTGATGACTTTGTCTATAATTAAAGCAGTGCAATTCCTTTCAAAGCACTACACAATGCTTCTAAAACAATATGTAACTCATATGCACGTGCAATTAATATGTAATGCATTTTGAAATATCGGCTTTGAAATATTTGAAATATGTACTGATATAGAAACATCGGCACTGTCGTAAAAAAAGTACTTGACTCACAGAAACAACCAGCAAATCTGGCCACATCTGGCACAAGGACACATGAGCCAATATGGCGGTATTGATCACAGCGGTAGCCAGCTCGCAAACCTTGACACCCGAAAACCGTTGAAGTTTGCAAACGGTTGTGGCCGACGAGTTTACTCCGGGAGCCGGGTTCGGGTGGTCCAACTACCCAGGTTTCCGACCAAATGTCCCAGGTGCGGAACTAGATTTTCGGTTAGAACTAGAACGGAACATTTTCATGGTTAGTGCACAAACAAGCTGCTATTGGGTTATAACTTTTTATTTAGGTAGGCGAGCATGCTTTGTTTGTTTATTTATAGATTAACGTTGTCGCTTATGTAAATTAAACGGTTTCAGCTCAACGTAATTGATACGACCCAATTCCGAAATTGGCCCGTTCTGACGATTACTTCCCGCTTATGCCCATCGTGAAACTCCCTATGTTAATCGTGAAACTGCCTATAATGCCCATCATGAAACTGCCTATTGTCACTCTGTCCAAGACTAATCGCGTGTTCGAGTTCAGAGAAGACAATTGTGTCTGAAGAAGAAGTGCACGGGCGGGAAATGTAAGCAATTAACGTGGGCGCAATATGACCAGAGTAGTCGAAGCACCCGAAAGCCCAAATAGCTAACTAAGCAATTAACGTGAAACTAAGGGGACGAGTAGCCTAGTGGTAAGTTGCTCGTCTCACAATCGAAAGGTTGTGGGTTCGAGTCTCACCTGCCGCTACTCTTCACCCGCGACCAATCGGCGTGAGAGATTGGCGACGCTACATGACTCAACGGTCGATGTGTCGTAAAACCAATAACCAACCAACGTGAAACTAACTCACGGTATGTATATTTTCTCCCGTGCTACTGACATCGAGTCACTGATTGGTACCAAAGACGAGAATTGTAAAGTCAGCTACATAACAGAATATAGTGCAGAAATGATCAAGGTATGCTTCGGTCGAGGGACGATAAAGAATGGTATTAAAGTGGGGGTTCCGACAACTGCATTCCCTTCCAGGTGACGTTCAAACCCAAGTTGGAAAACCCCATTTCAGAGTTGTCAAAGATCACAAACCAGATCGTGCTATCGCTGCAGTGCTTATTCCGAGACAGTCTTAGCACAATTTCCCTGTTTTCCACACCACCACCGCGGCAGTTCTTGTGGTGACGTAGCACGCCGACACCGAGGCAAGCCTGCTGTCACACGGTATACACCGGCTGGGGCTCCGGCTGTACCGACCGTACCAGCCGTACCCGGCCGTACCCGGCCGTATCAGCCGTACCAGCTGTACCAGCCGTACCAGCCGTACCAGCCGTACCAACCGTACCCAGCCGTACCAGCCATACCAGCCGTACTAGCTGTACTATCCGTACTAGCCGTACCCAGCCGTATCAGCCATACCGACCATACCAGCCGTACCGACCATACCAGCCGTACTAGCCGTAACAGCCGTACACCAGCCGTACCAGCCGTACACCAGCCGTACCAACCATACCAGCCGTACACCAGCCGTACCCAGCCGGCCGGCAGCTATGTCCCGCGTCTGACGGCGTGACCGCCGCCGACGGACCCGGCGCGGTGGTGGCCGCTGCCGCCGGCGCTCACAGGTCCATGCACCGCCCGCGGCAGTAAACAGTGACGTCAGACACAGACCGGTGGCCGGCAGCGGCGGCGGTAAACAGTGACGTCACAGACATGAAGTGTCGAGGCTCGATGAGAGCTCAGAGCTCTCCTTGAATGGGCTTATAAAGGGAGCATACTATACGAGAAAGAAGATAATAATCTTCCATATTATGCTGCCATGACCAATCATGACAGCATTGCATGACCAGATGTCATGATACCACCACACCGTCCTGTGATAGCCGGCGGACGCTGGTAAAGTGACCCTTACTGGCTGATGTAACGGCGGCTATCTGTTGGCTATCTGCACTTTACGGTAATTCCAACGGAGCTGAACGCTCTGCGCCCGTGTTGATGTCTGCTGCTGAGAAGCTGGCGATTGGCGTGCTGCCGTAGCGGGTCGGCTGAGATTAACGGCATGGCCAGCCACCGCGCCAGCAGCGATACGACCCACGATCCTGGGGATCAGCCCGTCTGGGACTGGCTCGTGGCTGCAGCGGCCGAATGTGGCGGAGGGCCGCCGGCGGCGATAACCAGGCTGCACAAAAACACGAAAAGGTACGTGCGGAGTGAAAACTCCCCGCAAATGATTGTGCATCAGGGCTACACAACTTCCGCCTCTGCAACACTGAAGTAAATATACCCTTTGTACCTCAGATTTGCACATAATCGTGGACTCCTTACAATAACCTACCCATGCAATAACGGATAAATTGAGTAGTATCTCCGCCACGAGTTCCGCTTATTTCGAGTGCCGTGGAGCAATATGGTGCGGTGTGGGTAGACATGTGATGATCGGATGCCTAGAGGCGTGTCAACAACCGACTCGTTTTGCGGGCTAAACACGTGGCTCTACGGGGTTACAGAAGTGGCAACGGGTACGCCAGTCCCGCTTCTGCAAATCTGGCGCCGAAACGATCATCCCGGATACTATCGACCAGCAGCATGCAAAGGTAATAACTAAATCAAACAACTGCTGGCTGAAAATGCAGCCGTGCGGGCGCAAACACTGTGCCGGGCACACGTCACACGCCAACAGTGTCGGCCGGCTTATGCTGGGGGTCGGCTGGTGGGCCCATGACCGCACCAGGCTTCCGGCTCTGAGCCACGGCTGGGAGCCTGGGGAGGGAGCCTCCATTGTCCACGGGAACCGAGGTCAGTGTCGGTCCACGGGAACCTGGCGACTGTCCACGGGGACCTGGCGGCTGTCCACGGAACCTGGCGACTGTCCACGGGAACCTGGCGACTGTCCACGGGAATCTGGCGACTGTCCACGGGAACCTGGCGACTGTCCACGGAACCTGGCGACTGTCCACGGGGACCTGGCGACTGTCCACTGGACCTGGAGGCTGTCCACGGGGACCTGGCGACTGTCCACGGGACCTGGCGACTGTCCACGGGACCTGGCGGCTGTCCACGGAACCTGGCGACTGTCCACGGGGACCTGGCGGCTGTCCACGGGACCCGGCGGCTGTCCACGGCAACCTGGCCGCTGTCCACGGGACCCGGCGGCTGTCCACGGCAACCTGGCCGCTGTCCACGGGACCCGGCGGCTGTCCACGGCAACCTGGCGACTGTCCACGGGACCTGGCTGCTGTCCACGGGACCTGGCGACTGTCCACGGGACCTGGCGACTGTCCACGGAACCTGGCGACTGTCCACGGGACCCGGCGGCTGTCCACGGGACCTGGCGGCTGTCCACGGCAACCTGGCGACTGTTCACGGGGCCTGGCGACTGCCCACGGGACCCGGCGGCTGTCCACGGGACCCGGCGGCTGTCCACGGGGACCTGGCGGCTGTCCACGGGACCTGGCGACTGTCCACGGGACCTGGCGACTGTCCACGGGACCTGGCGACTGTCCACGGAACCTGGCGACTGTCCACGGGACCCGGCGGCTGTCCACGGGACCTGGCGGCTGTCCACGGCAACCTGGCGACTGTTCACGGGGCCTGGCGACTGTCCACGGGACCTGGCGGCTGTCCACGGGACCTGGCGGCTGTCCACGGCAACCTGGCGACTGTTCACGGGGCCTGGCGACTGTCCACGGAACCTGGCGGCTGTCCACGGGACCTGGCGGCTGTCCACGGCAACCTGGCGACTGTTCACGGGGCCTGGCGACTGTCCACGGAACCTGGCGGCTGTCCACGGGACCTGGCGACTGTCCACGGCAACCTGGCGACTGTTCACGGGGCCTGGCGGATGCCCACGGGGACCGCGGCCAGTGTCGGCGCGGGAAGGCTGATGGCTCGCCGGCCGGGGAATGACATCCAGTCGGAGACGGCTGAAGTGATGCACCACGTGCCGGTGACGAACGCCGAGCAGGGGCTCACATTCGGCATTATCTGGCGTCGAGGGAGCGGTGGAGCCTCACTTCTGGCGGCGAGGGGGCGGTGGAGACTCACCTCTGGCGGCGAGGGGGCGGTGGAGACTCACCTCTGGCGGCGAGGGGGCGGTGGAGCCTCACCTCTGGCGGCGAGGGGGCGGTGGAGATTCACCTCTGGCGGCGAGGGGGCGGTGGAGACTCACCTCTGGCGGCGAGGGGGCGGTGGAGCCTCACCTAGGGTGGCCTCGGCGCCGGGGGAACAAACTGCGGCGGGGCGGGGCCTCACCTCCGGGGTCATCCGCGAGACGGTGGGCATGTCGTAGCCGGCGCTGACGAACAGCTGGTAGTACTCCTCGAAGTGGAAGTCGGTCAGCCACGCGTTCAGCACCTCAGAGTCCTGCGGGAGGAGGGGCCACTATCAGTCCAACAGATCCAACCGCCAACTCCGTAACAGAGCGCGAAACGACAGCAAGACGGTCATACACCGCAGCGATGCGCGCGCGCGAGCTCTCGCTCGCTCTCCCTCTCTCTCGCAGCCTCCAAGACGGAAGCCATGTAGACTTGCTTGGCCGTACATAACCGCTGCATAACCAGCTGTGTATAACCAGGCGGCGCATAGCCACTGCATACCCAGCCGTGTATACCCACTGCAGTCGGTGCGCCCTGAATCCCAAATAACAAGCCAAATCACGATCTAGAAACAAAAGGATCTCAGACGTTTATTTGAGGAGACGTGCATTGGATGTCCTCAGTTCGCTGTTCCGCCAAGATCGGGGCGTGCGTCGCAAAGTGATGTCTCGGTATTCTGAAGCTCCACGGTGTGGCCAGATCCCGGCTGTTCTGGTCGTGAGCGGAACCGGATTGGCACTTTGTAATTCTGGCCGTGGAGAGGAAAATCGTTAGGCAATACAATACGGAGGATATTTTCCCTCAAACCAGCGACGTCATAAGCTCAGTTTGTAATTTCAAATGACTTAAGCACTGTCACAGAGCAGTTCATTTTCAAACGGCACCATTCAACATCCAACTGAGAAAAATGAGAGGATAATGTTCTGCATACGTAAAATTCAGGAAAGCCTGTTTTTCCAACGCTGACTGTGAGTCAAAAGCTGGAGTCCAATCCAGCCAGAGTCGGTAGGCGCGGTCGGGCTGTCAAGCTCAGACACCTGACCTGATCATTATGCGCTCCACAGTAGACCAGCTTCCCTGCCGTGGGTCCACAGCAGACCAGCTACGCTGCTGTGCTGCACCAGGGCAGCTGCAGACCACAGTCAGCTCCAATGAGCCCGGGGGAGATGTAACTGCGCTCTCCCGTGGTGCCTCTACTGCAGACACCGGCCTATTGTGACAAGTGATCAGTCGGTGTACGCTGATCGCTGAGGAGCGCTCCCGAGTGCTGGTCATTCATGTCTTCACAGCGCGTGGTGAGATGATAGAAAAGTTGATGAAATCGTGCACCGCACCTTGGTGGTGCTAGTGTTGAAGAAGTATGAATAACACCCAAACGAAAGCATAAGCAAAACCCACATTATTTGTGCCACAAATGACGACCCCAGACACGTTTTTCACGTCGGGAGGATGTTGAATGCAAGGCACGTTCCAATGTTAACCCACGATTTCCCAGCGGCGACACCCGTGTTGTCCGCTCGGGTCGGTGGGGCGCATCAAATCTGCCGGCGGCCACACCCTCCCGCCTGTATGACACACAACAGCGCGCCAAATGGGCGCGGATTACCGCCGGCTTCTGTGTGAGCCGACATCAGAGTCGGGCCCAGGCCGGTGCGGATTACCGCCGGCTTCTGTGTGAGTCGCCATCAGAGTCGGCCCCAGGCCGGCGCGGATTACCAGAGGCTTCTGTGTGAGTCGCCATCACGGTCGGCTCCAAGACCTGTACGTCTGGACCCCGGCTGAGCTGAGGCGAGGGAACATTCCGCCAGCGCTCTGGAGGTACGAACTACCCGGAAATACTTTGCCGCCTTCTGTTCCAGCGACGAGTAGAGCATGCCCAATCATCCCCGGACGGTCAACCTCTCCTGGGACGGAGCGTGTCCAGCCACCTCCGGACGACAGCGGCAGCGGAAGGAGAGGCAGCAGCAGCAGCGGCGCAAAACGTCTCGGACCAGTTGAAAGCAGACGATTGGGGTGTGGGCGCCACGCCGTCGGACACCCGGCGCCGCTCGCAGACGGTCGTTCATGACGCCGGCCAGCGTCGACACCGACACCGGCGTCGGTGTCGACGTCCGTCGGTTATTCGGGTTTCAAGGGCGCATCGACTGCAGCGGCCGTACCGCGCTCATCGATGTCGCCGTCACGTGACGGCCGCGTCACGTGACGGCGGCGTCACGTAACCGAAACACGGCGGCCGGCGACGACGGGAGGTGCCGCAACCCCCGCCGAAGGCTGGCTGCACCGGCTGATGCACCGATCAGCGTCGGCGGCGTGACATCACCCGCAGACGCTGGCCGTGTGACGTCACCAGCCGGGGCCCACGTCAGGTCGGAAACGGATCGGGCCGGCCAGCGACCGTGGGAGGCGCCGCACGGTGGGAACGGAAGCTAGCGTATCCGGTCGTCGCTCAAACCCGGCCGGAAGACGACGGTGGGACAGTTACACCGCAGTCCGCCACAGTCCGTCCCGGCAGTCCGGCCACAGTCCCTCCCGGCAGTCCGCCACAGTCCGTCCCGGCAGTCCGCCTCAGTCCGTCCCGGCAGTCCGCCACAGTCCCTCCCGGCAGTCCGTCACAGTCCGTCCCGGCTGCCCGCCACAGTCCCTCCCGGTAGCCCGCCACAGTCCGTCCCGGCAGTCCGCCACAGTCCGTCCCGGCAGTCCGCCACAGTCCGTCCCGGCAGTCCGCCACAGTCCGTCCCGGCAGTCCGCCACAGTCCGTCCCGGCAGTCCGCCACAGTCCGTCCCGGCAGTCCGTCCCGGCAGTCCGTCCCGGCAGTCCGCCACAGTCCGTCCCGGCAGTCCGCCACAGTCCGTCCCGGCAGTCCGTCCCGGCAGTCCGTCCCGGCAGTCCGTCCCGGGAGTCCGCCACAGTCCGTCCCGGCAGTCCCTCCTAGCAGTCCGTCCCGGCAGTCCGCCACAGTTCGTCCCGGCAGTCCGGCACAGTCCGTCCCGGCAGTCCCTCCTAGCAGTCCGTCCCGGCAGTCCGCCACAGTCCGTCCCGGCAGTCCGGCACAGTCCGTCCCGGCAGTCCGTCCCGGCAGTCCGCCACAGTCCGTCCCGGCAGTCCGCCCCCTCCCCAGTCCGCAGTGCAAATACTAGCAGAACACCATGGCAAGATGGAGCACACCCACAGTAGGACACACCAAAACGACTCAATACAAGGACAAGATATATAAAGACCTGAAGTCGCAACAAAAACAGATATGGAGCAGCACGTGCTGGGAACATTAAGCCGCAAACACTCGTGAAAACTTTTGATCGCTGGCGTGTACAGCCTACGTCTTGCCTACACAGACCAATGACGTCTACATCCCATCCAACAGAGCCTGCATCTTATGTACACAAATCAACAGCCATAGCCGCACACATCCACACAGTCTTCGTCGCCACACGACCGCAGGCTGGCGTTAGACGTCCGCTCCCAGCCCTGGACGCACGGTCAGAAGCAGTTCGCACTTCCTACAGCGCGGCGATCCACTGCCTCATCCCGCCGACAATGGGTCCCGGCGGAAACACGTGTCACCGGTGGAAATCCGAGCCGACAGCCCAGACGGCCGCATCGAAGTCCGAGCCGATCGCCGGCTTATCCGCCAGTGGCCGATTTGATGGTGCCGAGGACGCTACGGGTGTCGACGGCGTGGCTTCACAGGGAGGGAGCGGGCGAGCTGGTCCATGTGGACCGCCCGGACCAGAAGAGGCGCGGACTGGACCAGTTGTGCTGTTTACCGGACCAGCTGTGATGCCGACCGAAGCAGTAGTGGTGCTGACCGGGCCAGGAGAGTTAGTTATTAGGGCTTTAGGGCGCATCGACTACATTGGTCATGTAGCGCTCAGACCAGGAGAGGCGCGGACTGGGCCAGTAGTGGTACCGATCGGACCAGGAGAGGCGCGGACTGGACCAGTAGTGGTGCCGACCGAACCAGGAGAGGCGCGGACTGGACCAGTAGTGGTGCCGACCGGACCAGGAGAGGCGCGGACTGGACCAGTAGTGGTGCCGACCGGACCAGGAGAGGCGCGGACTGGACCAGTAGTGGTACCGATCGGACCAGAAGAGGCGCGGACTGGACCAGTAGTGGTGCCGACCGAACCAGGAGAGGCGCGGACTGGACCAGTAGTGGTGCCGACCGGACCAGGAGAGGCGCGGACTGGACCAGTAGTGGTGCCGACCGGACCAGGAGAGGCACGGACTGGGCCAGTTGTGGTCAGTCCGGCCTCGTACCCCTCCGTTCTGCTTCACAGGCAACACACTGGATTGGTAATCCAGTGGACTATCTAAACACGCCGCAAACCTTTCTTCCTCTTGCTTCATTGCTATCTGTCTGAAACGACTTTCCCCGACTTTCTCTATCGCGCCAGTTTCGGTTTGTCCGATTCGCGCTGGGTTCTACACATTTGACATTGACCGTGTTTCTGATGGTGCAAACAGCCCCACTAACGTCCACCACCCGGTCAGCCGTGGATCACCGTTCTGCTCCCGCCGCCCCGGCCAGTCGTCCCTCCGTGTATGCAGACCTCTCTGCACTGACATCTGGTGGTGGGAATGTGCAACACAAACGGCCCCACCAATACCCGCACCGTCAACCCTGGCCTCAGCTACTGCTCTCGCCAAACGGGCGAGCAGTGCGCCCGTGCGCCGGCAGCCTCCGCTGATGGCTGACGGCGGGCACCTCCAGTAAACAAACCCAATCTCTACTGCACTAACTTCAGGCGGTAGGACATTCCAGTATATAAAATAAAATAAAAACACCGCAATAGAACAATGACACCAGTAGAGTCACCTGACCTTATCTGTATTCAGTCCACAAATGCACCGGAAACCATTAAGGGGGCGTGGCCACGGGGCCACACATTAAGAGGCGTTGTCACGGGGCCACATATTAAGAGACGTGGTCACGGGGTCACATATTAAGAGGCGTTGTCACGGGGCCACATATTAAGAGACGTGGTCACGGGGTCACATATTAAGAGGCGTTGTCACGGGGTCACATATTAAGAGGCGTTGTCACGGGACCGCATTTCTGTCCACTTATTAGCGGGTCCAAATGATAACAATGACAATGACGATGCGATGATGTTCATTATGTAATTAAAGAACGCGCGTATTCGTTTTTGTGGTGGAGGGGGATGGATTCAAGACCATCAGTATTGGTATTAAGCCTCCAATGACACTGCGGACGGACAATGCTAAATCGTGCCCACCAAACATTGAGTTTGAGACATGCAGAGCCCACCACTCCGCCTCCGCCTCCGCCCCCCCCCCCCCCTCCAGCTGCTCAAGAGAGTTCCTCCTCCAGCAGGCTAAACCTCCCAATGCTCGACTTCAGCACACATTTTTTCTTCTGAAATGAACGTGATGTCCGATACACGTGAAAACAGGTGATGATAATATTATTATATTATTATGATGGTGATATTTATATGATAGTGATCACGATAGTCTTGGTGATGATGGCAATGGTGATGGCAACTATGGTGGCAATGGTGATGGAAATCATGGTGACAATGATGAGAATGATGGTGACAATGATGATAATGATGATGGTGATGGCGGTGATGTGATGATGATGATGATGATGATGATGATGATGATGATGATGATGATGATGATGATGATGACGACGACGACGGTGGTGGTAATGGTGGGAATCATTGACGGCCGGCGTCTGCGATTACCGGACTCGGGAGACGTGCTGCAACTGAGGAAGAACACACGCCCCGTGGCATGTGCTGAGCGGGCGCATCATTATCGAGACCAGAGAGGAGCATCATTGCACCGAATAAACCGTCGGCACATTCCGGCCGGCGTCAAAAATAAACACACACCGGGTCACCAGGGGCGGTCTCGGTGACGGCCGGGCCGGACAGCCTCGGCCGGGCGATGCAGCTGGACATCGCCGACATGCGAGGCAAACGAAGAACTCAATGTGGAAATGGTGAGGCGGGGATGGCCGAGTGTTAAGGTGTCGGGCTATGGGTACCAAGGGTCCCGGGTTCGACTCTAGCGCCACTCAGGACATTTCCCAATCCCGCGGCCCACCGGCGAAAGTGTGGGCGGCGCCATTAGCCGTGAATGTGCATAAAGTGTGTCGTGAACCAACCAATAAACAAACAAATGTGGAAATGGTGATCCCAAAAGATGGACAGTGCAAGCTACTTGTGCGGCCTGTCTGAGGTCGTCCAGGCGGACAGCTGGAAGAGCTGTGTTGCGGTAGTTCGGTGTGGTGGCATGGCAGGATGGATATTGGTGACGAGCGATTCACCGGAGAAGGCCACCGTGCCCCCTCCAGAGATAACTGCGATACATCTTCTCCCGGGGAGCTGGGGCAGATTACGCCGTAGACGGAGCAAACGCTTGGGCCATCACACCAAAGAAGGCACGTGTCACCAACTCGTCACTGGGAGACTGAACGCCTGCTGAAGCAAAGGGCACGCTTTGGCGCCGTAAAAAGAAGAAACTCTTGTGTGACGCATTGACTGCTAGGTCACATGGTGTCGCCAGCCTCTAGCTGCGATTAGTCGCGGGTGGACTCGGCAATCCCGCTGGCTGTTGGATTTGAGCCACGACCTTACGATCAAGAGTCGAGCGCCCTACCCACCGAATTAGCGCGACCCCGCTTTGACACCGGTTCAGGGGGATGAATTGCATGGGGATTTGTACGCCACCTCCCTCTATTCAGCTGTGTCAGCGCGCACGCGCGTCTCGCAGCGTCGAGCCGAGGCGGTGACCTTGCTCTGGCAGGTGACCTGCAGAGGGGGCAGCTTCCAAGTCGCGCTGTTGCAGTGGGCCACCACCGCAGCCAGCCAGCTGCGTTTCCAACGAATTTTCCACCCAATCAGACACCACGGCCGGTCCAAAGATGGAGGGCCGAGGGCGGAGGGAGGAGGGAGGAGGGCGGAGGGCGGACGAAGGGCGTCGACTCCATCACCGTCTAAGAATACCGCCCACGCTGTCCGCCAGTCACGCGCTGATCTCATTACCAGGCCGTCCACTCAACATACGAGCCGCACAAACTGCCCCCCTCTACATCAAACCGGCGCCACTCACCGCGGCTATTGCATGACTCGAGACGCAGTACCCCCCCCCCGGGGGCGCACACAATCATCGCCAGCATGCACGGAAGCACGTGTTTGCCCGGACGAGTCGTGCTCACGCTTCAGAGCGGTGGCCCAGATAGATTTACGAGACGGGCCATACTAGTGTCAGTGGTGCGAAAAATGTCGGCCAATATCTTGTTACACGCTAGCGTGCATGACGTTCCGCTTCAATGCAGGGCGCCGATCGTGCGGGATGAAATTGGATGGCGCATCGAGCCACACAGTGGGTCACGTGGTCTGGTACGGTGCAGTGGGCGTCAGTCACGTGGTCTGGTATGGTGCAGTGGGCGTCAGTCACGTGGTCTGGTACGGTGCAGTGGGCGTCAGCCACGTGGTCTGGTATGGTACAGTGGGCGTCAGTCACGTGGTCTGGTACGGCGCAGTGGGCGTCAGTCACGTGGTCTGGTACGGTGCAGTGGGCGTCAGTCACGTGGTCTGGTATGGTGCAGTGGGCGTCAGTCACGTGGTCTGGTACGGCGCAGTGGGCGTCAGTCACGTGGTCTGGTATGGTGCAGTGGGCGTCAGTCACGTGGTCTGGTACGGCGCAGTGGGCGTCAGTCACGTGGTCTGGTATGGTGCAGTGGGCGTCAGTCACGTGGTCTGGTATGGTGCAGTGGGCGTCAGTCACGTGGTCTGGTACGGCGCAGTGGGCGTCAGTCACGTGGTCTGGTACGGTGCAGTGGGCGTCAGTCACGTGGTCTGGTACGGTGCAGTGGGCGTCAGTCACGTGGTCTGGTATGGTGCAGTGGGCGTCAGTCACGTGGTCTGGTACGGCGCAGTGGGCGTCAGTCACGTGGTCTGGTATGGTGCAGTGGGCGTCAGTCACGTGGTCTGGTATGGTGCAGTGGGCGTCAGTCACGTGGTCTGGTACGGCGCAGTGGGCGTCAGTCACGTGGTCTGGTATGGTGCAGTGGGCGTCAGTCACGTGGTCTGGTATGCTGCAGTGGGCGTCAGTCACGTGGTCTGGTACGGCGCAGTGGGCGTCAGTCATGTGGTCTGGTATGGTGCAGTGGGCGTCAGTCACGTGGTCTGGTACGGTGCAGTGGGCGTCAGTCACGTGGTCTGGTATGGTACAGTGGGCGTCAGTCACGTGGTCTGGTACGGCGCAGTGGGCGTCAGTCACGTGGTCTGGTACGGTGCAGTGGGCGTCAGTCACGTGGTCTGGTATGGTGCAGTGGGCGTCAGTCACGTGGTCTGGTACGGCGCAGTGGGCGTCAGTCACGTGGTCTGGTATGGTGCAGTGGGCGTCAGTCACGTGGTCTGGTACGGCGCAGTGGGCGTCAGTCACGTGGTCTGGTATGGTGCAGTGGGCGTCAGTCACGTGGTCTGGTATGGTGCAGTGGGCGTCAGTCACGTGGTCTGGTACGGTGCAGTGGGCGTCAGTCACGTGGTCTGGTATGGTGCAGTGGGCGTCAGTCACGTGGTCTGGTACGGTGCAGTGGGCGTCAGTCACGTGGTCTGCTATGGTGCAGTGGGCGTCAGTCACGTGGTCTGGTATGGTACAGTGGGCGTCAGTCACGTGGTCTGGTACGGTACAGTGGGCGTCAGTCACGTGGTCTGGTATGGTACAGTGGGCGTCAGTCACGTGGTCTGGTAGGGTGCAGTGGGCGTCAGTCACGTGGTCTGGTATGGTACAGTGGGCGTCAGTCACGTGGTCTGGTATGGTGCAGTGGGCGTCAGTCACGTGGTCTGGTATGGTGTACTGGGCAGTGGATGGGGATGATGATGGATTAGAAAATGGCAGGCAGGAAAGAGGAGTTGCCAACTCTCTCCAGCAACCAGTCATCTGACCCGCGGTTCCCCGGCGACCCGCCAGCTGACCAAAGGTTCCCCGGCGACCCGCCAGCTGACCAAAGGTTCCCCAGTGACCAGTCAGCTGACCCAAGGTTCCCCGGCGACCAGTCATCTGACCCAAGGTTCCCCGGCGACCCGCCAGCTGACCAAAGGTTCCCCAGCGACCCGCCAGCTGACCCAAGGTTCCCCGGCGACCAGTCATCTGAACCAAGGTTCCCCGGCGACCCGCCAGCTGACCAAAGGTTCCCCAGCGACCCGCCAGCTGACGCAAGGTTCCCCGGCGACCCGCCAGCTGACCCAAGGTTCCCCGGCGACCCGCCAGCTGACCCAAGGTTCCCCAGCGACCAGACAGACGTTTCACCAGGCGAAGGACATGACCACCGTCGGCAGCGCACTTGCCGCATCGATCCACTCACAGGGCGAGACCTGACCTATTTCGGACGTATTGGCATGCGGCGGACATACCGCGGTCATGTTTACGACCGGTCCGCTGGCTGATGGGTCAGCCTGTAGCCGCCGGCCCGCCCCCGTCTCTTGTCACACTGACCTGTCCCTCCCCTCTCATGTTGACCTGGAGCCTCGCGCCTGTCCCTCCCCTCTCATGTTGATCTGGAGCCTCGCGACCTGTCCCTCCCCTCTCATGTTGACCTGGAGCTCCGCGACCTGTCCCTCCCCTCTCATGCTGACCTGGCGCCTCGCGACCTGTCCCTCCCCTCTCATGCTTGCCTGGAGCCTCGCGACCTGTCCCTCCCCTCTCATGCTGACCTGGAGCCTCGCGACCTGTCCCCTCCCCTCTCATGCTGACCCGGAGCCTCGCGACCTGTCCCTCCCCTCTCATGCTGACCTGGAGCCTCGCGCCTGTCCCTCCACACCCAGCAACGACCACCAGCTGGGCATCGAAGCACCGCGAGGAATTTAGATGCCCATGTACGTATCGTACCTCGGCGTACACTACGGCGTAAGAGCATCGCGATGTCGTCGCGGACACGGTGGCCAAAATGCAAGCGATCACAGCCACTGCCAATGCATTCTCGTTGCATGGCAACGGCATGACAACGGCGTAGCAACGGCATAGCATCAGTTTAATCTGAGCGATGCATCGTACGGCATCACCCTTTGGAAGTTGTACGACTTTATGGCAAGCATTCCTGAAATGTCATGCATACATGCATGCCCACGCTCCAGCCACAAGCACAGTCTTTACTGCATCGAATACCGAGAACACTGGCACACATGACTCTATATATGCGAGGCGTGAACGTTTCACTTCTTTCAATTTCAAATGCTAGGACCTAGGGAGTCAGGTTCTTCTGTTGGAATAGGACATAGCACCTACAGAAGGCATGCATGTATGCATGCGTTCGCACACCAGCCTGCTGCCGTCGAAACAAAACGTTGACAAAGCAAACTGACCCCGGACGCTCCCTTTCCCACGCGACATCCGATCACGTTACTCGTCACCTGCTGGTGGTGTGAAGGTCAAAAGTCGCCGGAAATATCACGCCCTGGCGCTGTGGCCACAAGCATACCGGAGCCAGTTCTGAGGCACTCTCGTACTGCAGTACCGATCCTCGCGAGTACACTGCTGAACATAATTATTGCAGCCATTTGCACCAGCCCGGCTGTGTAAAACGCGCTGCATGTTGCAGCGTCCGTGACAACGTCATGCGCCAGCAGGCTCCCCTCGGCGACTCGCCCGTGACAATGTCACGTGTCAGCAGGCTCTCCTCTGCGACTCGCCCGTGACAATGTCACGTGCCAGCAGGCTCTCCTCTGCGACTCGCCCGTGACAATGTCACGTGCCAGCAAACTTTTATCGGCGACTTACCCGTGACAATGTCACGTGCCAGCAGGCTCCTCTGTGCGACTCGCCCGTGACAATGTCACGTGCCAGCAGGCTCTCCTCTGCGACTGTCCCAATGCTCGGTTACAAACCCGGCATCTAAAAAGGGCCCTCACACGCCTTTCGAAGAACCACAGCCACCCTGTCGCGTCCGCGCCCAAGACCACAATGGCCTCACATCCGTACCCGCTCAAAAATCGGCCCGTTCCGACCGCGTGGGGGGGGGGAGGTCCTCCCCACCACGCACTGGGAGATCACATGTCCGAACACGGGGAATGTCCACCTGTCGCCCCCCCCCCCCACATACCTGCTCCGGAATTAGGGGTGCAACAGGCGACCGCCGGGCTGGCCGCGGCAGTTCCGTGTGAGGGCTTGTCATGAGGGCTGCAGCACTGCAGCAGTGTTGCAGGGCTGCACGGCCTCAGGGTCTCGGGGCTACAGGGCTGTGCACAGCCGCCACGCAGCTGTGCACAGCCAATGCCATTACAGCTCGCGGCCCGTCAGCTTAATTGGTCGGATAAATCAGCGCGCCGGCGCTGGGCCCGCCGGCAACGATCCCGCCGACAGAGAGGTCATTTGCCTGAGGCGGCGGCCACCTGACCCGGGCCGCGCGTCTATCGACGGCCCCGAGAGGCTGGGCAGCAGGGACTGGGCCAGATCGTCCGGCTCCTTACGCCTCCATCTCCGTGAGCTGCACGAGTTCGCGGATAGATGAGCGTGGTCACTCAACTCCAACGGCAGGGAAACTTGGCGTGGTGCCGTATCGTCACTCAATCTTTTGAACATCGAGTTCCTCTGTCGGATAAATACTGAGTCCCTATGCCGGGTGCGCACAGAGTCCCTATCCGAATACACACGCCGTCCTCCTGCCGGGTAAATACTGAGTCCCTATGCCGGGTAAACACCGAATTCCCATGCCGGATATTCCTATCCCACGCCACATCTTATAACAATTCCTATCCAAATTCCTATGCCAAGCTATATCGAATCCCAGGCCGACAGAGTCCCTATTCCAAATACACACAGATTCCCTATGCCGGACAAATACAGAGTTTCTATGCCAAGCAAACAAAGTCCCCATGCGGGGTAAATGCAGAATTACTATACCACGTTAGCACATAATCCTTATGCCGGGCAAGACTGTCGGCGGGACGCTACACAAGAACAGCCAAGCGTTATCTCAGACACACACTAATTGCTAGCAAACTTGACGAGCTGGAACATTGAAGAAGAGAACGGCTCGACCCAAAACAATATACCCACGTTAGTGGTAGCGCCCAGCGGTAGCGCGGGGTGGTAGCGCGGAGTGGTAGCGCGGAGTGACAGCGCGGAGTGGTAGCGCGGAGTGACAGCGCGGAGTGGTAGCGCGGAGTGGAGCCGTGTCGAAGAGCGAGACACCTTTCCTGTGCTCAGCGAGCCGAGTATTATGTAGGTATGTCCTTGCCAGGAGTCTCACGGTGTTGGGGAGGGGGCTCCGAATAAACTGTTGGCGTCTTCATATCTAACCTGATCCGGACGACAGGACCTCCACTCCCCGGCGGCGGACAGAGGGGGGCGGACAGGGGGGGGCGACGGGTCGAGAGCCGATCAATACGGCTTGGTCACGATTCAATTTGGTGGAAAATAATCGTGCCTTTTAGGACGGGACGGGATCATGTTAAAAAAAAATGTCGGGGAAGAAGAAGTAGGTCGCACCAGGGTCTATGTAATAGGGCCGGGGCAGCGTAATGGAGAAGCCGCCTCCGGTCTCCACGCGTCAAGCTACGGCCGGCGGTAATGACCTGGAGCTTCCCGCCCACCAGGCGGGGACTAATGAGTGCGTCGGTCTCGTTCCAGACCGTCCAGGAAACGTCGACGCCGGATGGTTTATCTCGCTGTCGTCGGTGGCCTCCACTGTTTCGTCGCGTGCAAATGCCGGCGAGCAGACGTGCAAGATCGAGATGAACCTTTCAACTTCGCAGCCTCAGGACCAGACGGGTGAATCGGATGGAGACAAGGAGGCTGTGCGATGGGTCTAATGGTAAACCGACAAGATACGCAGAGAGACATAGGCATAGAGGGAGGAATGTATAGAGATTAGGATGGACAAGACAGGGACAGGGAACGGAGAGAAAGAACAGTGCGGGAGAGAAGAAGATGGGTGTGTGTGAGAGAGGGAGAGAGAACGAGAAGAGTGAGGAAGAGATGGAGAGGGACAGGTACCGGAAGAAGACGATAAGTAGGAAGAGAGGTCGGAAATGAGGAGCGGGAAGATAGGAAGCGACAGGGAGGGGAGCGGGGATACAAATGGAAAGAAAGAGGGAAGGAAGAGCGCTAACAGAAGTACAAATCGACCACGCCCACCTGTCGTTCGCAGTGCTGCCAAACCTATTAATCTGGCAGCCGGTCGCCCGGCCGGCCACAACCAAGGTTCGGCAGACGATAAAGTGAAACTCGCCGGCACAATATCCTCCCGCGAGCCACGTAGCCACACGCTAGACATGGAGTTTTACCACCTTCCTACTACACTGGTAGTAGGAAGGTGGTACTGTCAATAAAAGCCATAATAATGGTACCCATACTGTCCATAATAGCCACTGCACGTGGAGTGCATGCATCGTGAAAAAAAATGCACTGCGCTGTACTATGCTCTACCACGTCACATAAAAACATCTACTATCTACTACACTGCATTGCTATACATCTACCACTATACTATGCAACAATGTGTCAGGGCTCTGCTGGTGTGGCAGGAACACTAAAGGAACGAGGAACACTTGAAAAACGAGGAGTACTCGAGGAACCAGAAACATTTCAAGCACCGGAAACACTTAGGGAGACCAGTCGGTGAGTACAAGTGCAGGACTGGGTGCTGGGTGGAGCTGGGTAGAGCGGGGTAGCCAGGCCGGGTAGTAGGTAGCCCCAGAGCCGGAGTCCTGTGAGTGGGCAGCCGGGACCCTGTGGGTGGGCAGCAGGGGGCCGGTGAGCGGGAAGCAGGGGTCTGGTGGGTGGGCAGCAGGGCCCAGTGAGCGGGCAGCAGGGGTCTGGTGGGTGGGCAGTAGGGGGCCGGTGAGCGGGCAGCAGGGGGCCAGTGAGCGGGCAGCAGGGCCCAGTGAGCGGGCAGCAGGGGCCCGGTGGGTGGGCAGTAGGGGCCCGGTGAGCGGGCAGCAGGGGGCCAGTGAGCGGGCAGCAGGGCCCAGTGAGCGGGCAGCAGGGGCCCGGTGGGTGGGCAGTAGGGGCCCGGTGGGTGGGCAGCAGGGCCCAGTGAGCGGGCAGCAGGGGCCCGGTGGGTGGGCAGTAGGGGCCCGGTGAGCGGGCAGCAGGGGACGCGCCGGTGTGCCCCACGACAGTGTGGCGAGCTGGCCGGACCCAGGCGACCTCTGCCACCGGCGGCAGCCCCGCCCCTCTCCGCCCCGCCCCGCCCAGCTCAGCTCAGCTCTATGACGTCAGCTGAGGCCCAATCTGCCGGCTCGCTCCACTTCACCGTCCAATATCGGCCGTCAACGCCTCGCGAGATGTCTCCTCCCTCCTGACCCGCCCCTCCCCGTCCGCCACACACGCCGGGGGCACCACCATCCAAGCGGTCGACAATTCACCCCACCACCGGCTGGGATTGGCTGGCTGAGTGTTATCTTGGACTCGGGACGTATGCAGTGATGGCCGCATTACGGTACCGATCAGCTCGGGTCAAGATGTCCATCACGCTCAAAGTTTGAAAGCTACACCCGGGCGTCGGTAGCTCAGTGGTTAAGCTGAGCGTCTGGGAAGCCAGAGGTACGGGGTTCGATTCCCTGCGGTGCCCGCCCTTCCTGTCGGGGTGAGAGGCAGGCGACGCCGGACGGCCTCGGCTGCTGAGTGCGTCGTAAATTCGCAACCCCTTCCCACCAGGAGTAATAGAAGGGTATCACCGGTAAGTACAACGGGACGCTGTCGATCTGCACACCAAGGTAAAATCGGTCTGAACAACGGGATATCGTCAGCCGACCAGTCGGGACTCGATCCCTTCTGTTCGAGACCAACTTTGTGTCCGCCCACCAGGACCACCTCAAGGCCGACAGTCCTCTCGGATCAGGCTGAAGTGAAGGGGGCGGATGCGTCATTAGCATGTGGCAGCCGTCATCACCAGGTGCACCAGAGCCATCAGCCGGTGGCAGCCCGCGTCATCAGCAGGTGTCAGCCCGCATCATCAGCAGGTGTCAGCCCGCGTCATCACCAGGTGCACCAGAGCCATCAGCCGGTGGCAGCCCGCGTCATCAGCAGGTGTCAGCCCGCATCATCAGCAGGTGCACCAGAGCCATCAGCCGGTGGCAGCCCGCGTCATCAGCAGGTGGCAGCCCGCGTCATCAGCATGTGGCAGCCGTCATCACCAGGTGCACCAGAGCCATCAGCCGGTGGCAGCCCGCGTCATCAGCAGGTGGCAGCCGTCATCATCAGCAGGTGCACCAGAGCCATCAGCCGGTGGCAGCCCGCGTCATCAGCAGGTGGCAGCCCGCGTCATCAGCAGGTGCACCAGAGCCATCAGCCGGTGGCAGCCCGCGTCATCAGCAGGTGGCAGCCCGCGTCATCAGCAGGTGGCAGCCGTCATCACCAGGTGCACCAGAGCCATCAGCCGGTGGCAGCCCGCGTCATCAGCAGGTGCACCAGAGCCATCAGCCGGTGGCAGCCCGCATCATCAGCAGGTGCACCAGAGCCATCAGCCGGTGGCAGCCCGCGTCATCAGCAGGTGGCAGCCGTATCATCAGCAGGTGGCAGCTCGAGTCAGCAGGTGTCAGCGCGCGTTTCAGCAGGGAATCGCTGTCGACCGCTCCGAGCCCTGGCAGATCGACAGGCGCTGTTGCCATGGCGGCGGGAAGTTGTCCGGCGAGAAGTTCGCTCGGAGTATCGCCAATTTAACCGCTTCTCCTCTGCAAACTTGCATTTGCGCATACATCCTTAGACGTCGCAGCTAAAGTTTGCCCTCCATTTGTGACTGCGCCAGCGAGCCGGGTGAAGTCCGGCTCGCTTTTCGCACTTAGATTGCCTTTCGCCAACTTTCGCACTTAAATTGCCGTCTACCAGCGTGGAGCATCTGGTAGGGAGGTGATATCTGCCCGGCAGTTCTGCACTGCTTTTGTTGAGTTCCGTCCCCACCCTCTTCACCCACCAACCCACTTCACGTCTGTGCGCCGGCCCCGGTGCTGGCAGCGGCAGCTGGGCCGTCTGCTGACCCCGCCTCGGCCTCGCCACCCCACCAACAGGTCGCAGCGTCGGCTTCGACGCTGCGACGTCGGGATCGACGACCGCGGTCGGGGCGTGGCCCGACCCGGGAGTGGTGCGCCAGCGAGCCATCGCCGCGGGCACCGGGAGTACCCCCGACGTGCCCCGGTCAACCCCGCCAGCACACAGCTGCCGGCGACAACGCGACCCTATAGCCCACACGGCTAGGACACGGCCGGCCGGTGGGCGGGGCGGGGCGGGGCTGGAGCCGCCGCCGCCGGCGATCTCACCTCGAGCGGCCGGACGGGCTCCTCGTCGCCGCGCAGACACCACGCCATGTCGCCGGAACACGGGCGCCGCGACGGCGTCGCCGGCCGACGAGCGTGCTGACATCACTGACCCGGTGACCGCACCGCGCGACCGCACGTGACCCCGCCGATCGCCGCGGGCCGCCGCCGAGCCGGCAGCCGCACAACTGAGCCGCCGGCCGGCCGGGGCGCGCGGCCACCTGGCGGCGTCGGCGCCAACTGCCGCCGTACCGTGTATCGAGAGAGCGGCCAGGCCAGATTGGGCGGCTGGACGCAGCGCGACCCGCGCCACCGCCGGTCAGCTGATTGATGGGTTCGGCGAAAGACACGCCCAGCGCCACCAGCAGAGACACGCCCCGGGGACCGCCAGCGACGGGATAATTCCAGCCAGTCACCGGCAGGTGGATGCTGTGCGACAGCATTGCCGCTGCCCAAGCGACGAGTACATTTTCCGCCCATCACCGGAGCGGCAATATTCCTCTCGAGGCAATATTCCTCAGGGCGCAAACAAAACATGCGGAAAGGAACTCGACCTTGCATGGCCGGCACGGTTCAAGGCCGTGTGCAGGACAGATCGCACGAATCAACGTCCGAGTACGCCAGGCGACTCCAGTTGCGTGAACTTCCCCGCCCAGCGGCCACCCGACGCGCTCCGCCCCAGCTGGACGGCCGGCCGCACAGGTCGCGCGAGGTCAGGTCACGGCGCGATCTGAGGCGACAGCCGGCCAGACCGGCGACCTCATTCATATACAAAACGACATTGATTTGGCGGTGGCTGGGGGCGGGTGACGGGGGGCTGGTGGCGGGGGTCCGGGGGGCGGGGCGGAGGCGTCCCTTTGTGCGGCCGGCACGACGCACGGCTGTGCCGGCATACGATCGATGGCGGGGTCCGGCGCGCGCGCGCGCCGCCGCCACCGCCACCATTTCACACTTCCGAGAATCGGCACACGACCGTCCCCTGCCTCCGCCACCGCCAGCGTCGGCGGCGGGTCACGGGCGGCTGGTGTCCCAGACTGCGGTCACCAGCGTGGTGGGAGGAACAGTGTCTGCACGTGTGGGAGGCCTGTGCCTGTGTGTATCGGGGAAACAGTATCGGGATTATCACCATAACCATCAGTAACGAAGCATGGCGTGTCATAATCTTTATAAAATTTGGCTACGCCGTGAAGGAGAAAATACATCGCCTGTCAGCTGCACTTTAAAGTTACAAGCCATGTCACCTGCAGACCCCAGGACAAGCTTCCTTCCTGAACTGTTTATCCTTACGTTGTTCCAGAAAATCGTCACTGATCGGCATATGCCCTTCTGCGTTACCTTACAAGTGAGGTACATTTCGCCTACATCCGAACCGATGAATAATCAAAATAGCCCACGCCAACCTTGAGGCTGATTTATCATGATCAATGTACGCCAAATTTCATCATTACAATGCATTAGGCCGCGGCGGCTCGCTTCCCTCCCCCAGGCGACCATCGCCGCTCCAGAAGCCCGGCAGCGGCGCTACGTCAGCGGCGTTACGTCATGTCGCCGTCGCCTCGACACGGACGAGCTTGGCGTCCCGCACAAGACACTCGAGCACCACTGGGTGCCACTGTAGACTTGGAGGGGCCAAGATGTGCAGAGTTGTCCGTGTGACGGCTCCAGGGACTCGCACAGCCGTCACTTCCAGCACACGTGATGAGATTCCCCGGCAGGCGGGAGCGTAGCCGTACGCGCACACACCGCATATGGTCCCGCACAGCAGTGGCTGGGCTCAGGTGTCACGGGCCACAGGTCAGGTCAGGTCAGGTCACGGGTCACAGGTCAGGTCAGGTCAGGTCACGTGTCACAGGTCAGCCGACCGCGGCGCGTTTGACCCTCGGCCCTTGAGCCGTGTGACAGTGCGCTCCCTGACTGTAGCTCGGGAGGGGATTGGTGGTGGTGCACCAGGGTCGGCGTCAGGCAGCGTCGTTGTCGGCGCCAAGGCGACACACGGAGACGCTGCGTCGTCCTGCAGATCGCCGCCAGATGCAGTGGGGTCACTGCGCTGGCGGATGGACCCCGGGCAACCTTTGCCGACCTGTATCGGTGCACAACAAAAGGCTTCCTCGCGGGCAGATAATATCAGATCAGCACAGAACACCATTGTTAACGGTGTTGGGTCGCCAGCGGCAATCGTAGCGCGGCCCGAGATGGCTCCGTTGTTACTTGGGTTTGTGGCTTTATGACGCACCAATGGAGGCCATATGGCGTCGCCACCATGATACTTTTCGTTTCTGTTTCCATAGCGTGAGCGTATCCATAGCTAAGCGTTTTCAAGCGAGTTCGTAGAGCAAAAGAAACCTGAGATGTGGTGCAGGCACCAAGCTGTACCGCTAAAAGCAGCGATAAGCCGTATTAGCCATCGTTGGGCTGGTTGAAGACTGACTGCAATAACCGAGCAGACCGGCGACACACCATGACGCGACATCTATCGCAGTCTGCATGGACGCGCAATATATCGCCGCCGGATATTTTCTGACATCTAATATTGCCAGTACTTAGGAAAATATGGGAATGAAGTCGATAAAAACACGAATAAACGCGCAAGAGGTTAAATTTTACAAAAATCATAAATTCAGACCAAGCACGCTGCAGTAAGGTAGTAGTTATTGCCGCTTGAAATGTGCGGCGGTTTCGTCGGGTCAGGTCAGGTCAGGTCGGATCAGGTCAGGTCAGGTCAGATCGGATCACCATTCTCAGCATTATTCGCCCGTACATTGGAGTAGTCCCGCTCGGCCTTGGCGCGCGCTCTCGAGTCAGTCCGCCACAGACTTGTCTGTTGCTGGGCACGTCCACACGCCGCGACGATATCTACCGCCGAGCGTCTGTTGGCGCATGAGCCGCCTTCTGAGGCAGCAGCTGCATAATGCCGAGGCGGCGCTCGCTGGCAGACACGGGGAAGCTTTTCCGACGGAGAATGGACCGCGCCGGGCGGCCTCGGTCGGCGCGCGCGAGCAACGAGGTCAACCGACGGCTTAACGTGCGCCACGGCCAGCGCAGTGGCGCGTCAGCCCCCCTCCCCCTGACGCCAGCCTATTCCGCAAGTCACTCCACAACATTAGCCTCTCGTTACGAGAGGCTAATGTTGAGAGGCTACGAGCCGCCGCGTCACGAACGTCTGTCACCAGTGGCACGCACCGTACGTCATCGCCGCCGGGCAGCTCGGACCACGCTCCGAGGGCCGACGGATCTGACGAAGCCGTGCGCCGCTGAGCTCCGAGCTCCGCGACGAGCACAAGTTTCGGCGCGAAGTTTCGGCGCGAAGTTTCGGCGCGCTCGGCGACGTTGCCGCGGGCGACGACAGTCGCCAGACGCGCCGGAACGGAGCGCGCCGCCGGGCTTCGGCTCGAACCCGTCCCAAGTGGCCGTTTTGGTAACCGACGCGCTGATTTATGCGGCGCGAGATAACGTAATCACACGGTGGCCGCGGCCGGCTGAAACTCGCTGGACGACGGCCGGGACCGACGGGCACGTGTGCCCAGTTACGCGCGACAGGCGCGTCCGTCATCGAAGCCTGCCGGATTGGAAACAGGCGTGCTGGAGAGGCGCGGGAATAAGCGCCATACTGGAAAGGATGGGCGACGGAGCTACAGTACGTGTAGACGTGTTGCATGTGACCATGTGACGGCAGGCATGTATTGCGTGTGTGTGTGTATGTGTGTGTGTGTGTGTGTGTGTGTGTGTGTGTGTGTGTGTGTATATATATATATATATATATATATATATATATATATATATATATATATATATATATATGTATATATATATATATATACACATATATACAATATATATTGAATATTATATATATTGTATATAGTTGTTATCAATTTGACATCCACGACGACACCATGGTTTGTTGTCTCACCTTGTGTTAGTGTCTAGTAGCTCAAGTCACAGTAAAAACCACCCAAGAGAACCTAGGCACGATCGTCGTTGCCCTTTTCCCACATGGGATATTCGTGTAGGGAGAGGGGATGCGAAATGATATACCTAGTAGAGTGTAGCAAGCTTCTCACCAGCGCGTTCGAGCCGTCCTGTTCCGCAACACCACCAGCCTCAGAAGTGGTAGAACTCACCCACATAAACAATTCACCGGCCCGAGTCTAATCATGTCAGCGGGACTGTGTGCCCGGCTGGGATTTGCGGGCACGTCAGCTGGGTCGGCTATACGGCGGCCACTCTCAGCGGCACTGAAAGGCATCACGTGCCACCCTTCCAGCACGGCGAGACGGAACTTCACGAGAACGCCGGGTCACCGGGTACGGCCGACGTCTGAACTGCGCGCCACTGGCCTGCGGGTACCGGCAGCGAAGGCGGCCGCACCGACTCCCAGCAGGCTGTGTGGCGTCAGTCACGAGGGGACGGGTAGCCTAGGGGTAAGTTACTCGTCTCACGATCGAAAGACTGTGGGTTCGAGTCGCACCTGTCGCTACTCTCCGCCCGCGACCAATCGGCGTGATAGATTGGCGACGCTACATGACTTAACGGTCAACGTGTCGAAAAACCAACAACCACAGTGGCGTCAATCACGTGGGCGTACAACTGGTCCGCAACTGGGCGTGCTTCGGCCGGCACGAACTGAATAACCCGAGACGTCCGGCCAACTCGGCGCGAACAACTTGGCTTCCCACTTAGTGGAGACGGCGTCTGAAGCAGCTGAAGTTGACAGGAATCGCTCGCATAAACTGCCTGCCGCGCTACACTCGCACAGTGTTCCCCAGAGTCGCTGCAATCGGCACATTACCCGACGAAAGTATGGATCGGCAACGCAATCATGACAACAATTACCAGTAGGTACTAACATAATATAACTAGGCAAGACTTCTAGGTAACCTTGCGGGTTGCTCAAAACAGAAACAGTGCATGTATCCACCATCAAATTCCGGCCGGGAGGTTTGATTATCCAAACAGTTCCATCCCAGGATACAGCTAAAGGAAGATCAGCCCTCACAGGAAATGATCCCTGTTGTCTTCGCTAACTCGTCATCTACGGAGAACGCCACGCTCCATTTCCCCATCAGCATAGTTGTCTTGCAAAATTTACTTGGTTCGGTCTTCCTGAAACTCCGGCTGCATTTCCTCATCATCCAAACAAGTCACGTCTTCCCTACAGTGAAATAGGAAGTCATATCTTCCTACAGCGCAATTATAGCGTCCAGCAGAAAGGAGCAGCCGCCTAAAATGAAGGTCCCAGAATAACTTCCGTCGTATGGATCTGGAGTCTTCAATCGGTGGAATTTCCTCATTTCAGACTTGCGGATGATAGATGAAGGCATGCGTGAGAACGTGGCGCGTACTATTGTGTGGGGAGAGGCGAATGACCTGTTGCATAAGTAGGAATGACCCGAAATGATCTGAACCGGTGAAGAGCGTCACCCTTGCTCAACAGCCAGTAGGTCATGTGGCAGTTCTCTTCAGAGGCTGTCCAGCCATATGCTCTGGATCACCTTGGTCCCTGTTGTCTCGTTAGATACTTGGACCTTACGGCGCGCCGCCCACAATGATCCTGCAGCGCCTTCTCGTGTCTCTTCCCTATGGTTATTGGTTTTTACGACACACCGACCGCTGAGTCATGTAGCGTCGCCAATCTCTCACGCCGATTGGTCGCGGGCGAAGAGTAGCGACAGGTGAGACCCGAACCCACAACCTTTCGATTGTGAGACGAGCAACTTACCCCTAGGCTACTCGTCTCTCTCGTGCTCTTCCCGCGCCAGAGCGCACACCCGGGCCGAGCGTCTCCACCCGAGACCACAGCTGAACGCCGGCGTCTGCGCAATGTCCACGCCACGCCATTCGTGGCGCGGCACCTTCAACCATTACCAAATGCCCATCAACTTCCAAATGCCCATCCTCTAAAGAACACCAGCCATGGGCGCAAAATGACCTTAGTAGTCCACGCGCCCTTAAGCCCAAATAATCAATAAAAGAACACCAGCCAGTCTCTCAGCCATTATCGAGTTCTCCCCGCCGCGTCAAACGTGTCGAGAGAGTGACAGCACTCGAGCTCAGCAGCCGATTGGCTGTGGGTGCGAGGGCGCACGGTGACGGGTTCCACCGCCGCGGGAGGCCGACAACACCGCCGGTCGTCGCCAGGGGACGAGTAGGGTGCTCGTCTCACGGCCGAAAGGCTGTGGTTGGTTGGTTATTTGGGCTTAAGGGCGCATCGACTGCTTCGGTCATACAGCGCCCATCTGTCTGCATGCTACATGCTATTGTAAGACGAAATAACTCAAGTGTCGAGGGGACGAGTAGTCCAGGGGTTAGTCGCCCGTCTCACAATCGAAAGGTTGTGGGTTCGAGTCTCACCTGTCGCTACTCTTCGCCCGCGACCAATCCGCGTGAGAGATTGGCAACACTACATGACTCAACTGCCGATGTGTCGTAAAACCAATAACCAACCAACCAAGGTCTTCGCCAGTAACGCATGCATTGGCGTCGGCGCCGCCACCAACACTTCCGGCAGTCGGGGTCTGCGCCAGACCGACGGTGCGACTGCGGTGAATGCCATGACCGCGGTCGTCACACTCAGCACGGCTGCAGCGACAGCGCGCGTGACCGGGAATAAGCACGGGTCAGCCGCAGTGCGACACTGCTCCGGGGCGTCTCGACGGCCGGCCGCTCGGTCAGACGGAGGCGTCGGTCCCGGCCACCGACGGCGGGGCTCCCAACCGGCCGGTCGCAGCCTCGCACGAGATTGATTGATTATTTGGGCATGGTTAGTTGGTTATTGGTGTTTAAGGGCGCATCGACCGAAGAGGTCAGTCATGCAGCGCCCAGATTATTTGGGCTTAAGAGCGCACAGACTGCGGGGTTAGTATGGCGCCCGCCCACGCCCGAGGCAGCCCAGCTGCCCTGGCGCCCCGGGTCAGTTGGTGTGGGCAACACTTGCCGTGGGTGGGGCGAATTGGTGCCCTCACGATCCGCCGGCGGTTGCGCCGACTTCGGCTATGTGAGGCCGTGTCAGGCCGGTCAGGATCCGGTCGAATCAACAGGGTTAAAATAATGTTTTTTTTTTTGTTAGGTGTGAGATGTTGAAACGAACAGAGTATGATGTCGAAATTTGAAGTATGATGAGTTAGTGTCATCTTAAATACTTTTGGTGCCTCAGACTCAAATTCGAGCTGGTGGTGTAGGCACCTCGAGCTAATGGTGTAGGTTCCAAGGAGCAGAATGCCGATACTTTTTGGAGAAGGATGTCGATTGAATGTTCAGAAAGTGGTATATTCCACCCTATTTCACGAATAATTTATAACTGCGAATCAAGAATGATCCGATCTGAATTATCAGTCGAGGCTTGGACAGGTCAGGTGTGGCTGGACCCCGGCGTACAGCGATGTGCGACGTCACGTGCGCTCACCTGCATGCCGTCGGCGACAGTGTCATAAAATTACTTCACCATTAACTGTGTGGATGAAGAAAGAAGTTGCTTCGGAATAGTTAAAAAATTTGAAGAAAATAAAGGATCGCCACTTAAGGATTAAAAAGCCGGAATGCCTTTCACTTCAGCCACATGCATTTTACATTATTTAAGAGTTGTGTGTGTAATGACTGCCCACACATGTGACAAAATGGTAAAAACCTAAGACAAGGATGAAATAGCACAATTCCATTAACTGTGAATTTCCAGACCACATGGTCAATTATTTTACACTGGTCGGCGATGTGTGACGTCACGTGCGCTCACCTTCATGCCGTCGGCGAGCATCTGGCCGACGTTGAGGTGCGAAATGGCGTCGTCCTTCTCCAGTGAGCCCAGGCTGGAGCTGCTGCTGTGGTAGGACTGGCGGTAGCTGCCGCTCGACTCGTATGACTGGCCCGACAGCCTGACGCCACGGCCAAAGGTCAGTCTGGGTCACATGTCGGGTCAGTCGGGGTCATACGTCGGGACAGTCGGGGTCGCACGCCGGGACTGCCGGGGTCATACGCTGGACAGTCGGGGTCATATGCTGGACAGTCGGGGTCATACGCCGGGTCAGTCGGGGTCACACGCCGGGACAGTCCGGGTCACACTCCGGGTCAGTCGGG
The DNA here is from genome assembly GCA_034440575.1 of Imbricaverruca yamaguchii. Classification (NCBI taxonomy): domain Eukaryota; kingdom Metazoa; phylum Arthropoda; class Thecostraca; family Neoverrucidae; genus Imbricaverruca; species Imbricaverruca yamaguchii. Next base: position 283,982 of record JAOTOL010001625.1, read on the forward strand.
GTCACACTCCGGGTCAGTCGGGGTCACACGTCGGGACAGTCGTGGTCACACTCCGGGACAGTCGGGGTCACACTCCGGGACAGTCGGGGTCATACGCCGGGATAGTCGGGGTCACACGCCGGGTCAGTCGGGGGTCATACGCCGGGACAGTCGGGGTCATACGCCGCTCCGGTACACACCAAGTATCATGCTCACGCTTTACCAGTAATCTCCCATTATGACCATGGTGTCTTCGACACAACAAATCATCCCCTAAATCAAATTTACGAGTGCAGTGCATGTTTCATGAGCGTAAAGAAGCCGGTCGGCTCACACCCTGGCATCAACGGACATACAAAACCATCAACCTGAGATAATTGGGTGAGCTAAGTAGTGCTTATCACGCTATTCGCGATTCACCACGTGATCTGTCTGCACTGAACTAACAAAGATATATAAATTATTATTGACCATAACTTAGATAATAAATTAAATTTCGAAAGGTAATAACAGACGTAACATAATTAAGCATGATTCACATCAATGCAAGGTTTCAAATAACTAAGCACACAAACGTAGCTAACCAAAATATTTTGTGCAATTTTCAGTCTTCAACTCCGAAACACGTTCGTTGGTATCTACATGACCCGGACTGTATCCAGAAACTGTAGTTTGACGATTCCCCACCGCGTCAGTGCGCAGTCTCGCCGTGTGGAGGCGCCGCTGTCTGTGTACAGATGGCGCTGCGGTCGCTCACCGGTTGAGGCTGGGCGGGTGGGAGGTCTTGCTGTCGTAGGCGGAGCTGGCGCGGCCAGAGTCCAGGCTGGACGTGCTGTTGCGACAGCCGAAGCTGCTGGTGGAGCTGCCGGCGCTCGACGGCGAGTCGCGGCCCGGACTCTGAGGAGGCCGGCGTACGGTCAGAGGCGTCACCCATTGGTACAGGAGAGGACAACGGCACGTACAAACTTCGTGTTACCAGTACACGGCGTGCTAGCGGCAATGTTGCCTTTCCTTCCGATAAGAATATCAGCGCTACGCCACCGCAGAACGAAAGCGCAGCTCCCGAAGACCTTGATTGTTCATGCATTTCAGCGAGTTGGCAACCAAACGACTTCTCGGCGTGTAATGGTCTGCACTATCGAACACAATGATGATGATGAATTGGAGTTTAGGGGTGCGTCGATTGTCAGGGTCATTTTGCGTCCATAACTGTGCATACAGACAGCAATTAGCAATCGTTAGGATCGGCGATATACAACATCAAAGCGTGCTTGTTGAAGGAATGTAAAAATCCTCCCAGACGTCACGACTTCAGAGTAGTTTCCTATTAACTACCGAGCACGAGCAGCGCTTGGATTACGGTGGCGAATGCCTGCACCCATCGCGGTCCGTGACGGAGGCAACACACGCTATATCCGTTCTTCCTGCACTGGAGTACACAAAAACTGTCGCCGACATCCGCTGACATCATCAGAACGGCACGTGACGTGACGTCAAACCGCCCCCGCGGTGCTGAAGGCGATGCCACCACGCATGCCGGCGCACACACACAAGGACCGAGGACCGGACGGCTCAGCAGGGACCGCTGATATGCCCAGTGACGTTACTGCCGCTCAACGGCACTGGAGGGCGCACCACAGATTTGGAGGTAGACGACGATATAGAGATGGACTCCTGGGCCTGAGGTGGACTGCTGGGCCTGAGACAGACTGCTGGGCCTGAGACAGACTGCTGGGCCTGAGGCGGACTCCTGGGCCTGAGACAGACTGCTGGGCCTGAGACAGACTGCTGGGCCTGAGACAGACTCCTGGGCCTGAGACAGACTGCTGGGCCTGAGGCGGACTCCTGGGCCTGAGACAGACTCCTGGGCCTGAGACAGACTGCTGGGCCTGAGACAGACTCCTGGGCCTGAGACAGACTCCTGGGCCTGAGGCGGACTGCTGGGCCTGAGGTGGACTGCTGGGCCTGAGACAGACTGCTGGGCCTGAGGTGGACTCCTGGGCCTGAGACAGACTGCTGGGCCTGAGACAGACTGCTGGGCCTGGGGCGGACTGCTGGGCCTGAGACAGACTGCTGGGCCTGAGACAGACTGCTGGGCCTGAGGCGGACTCCTGGGCCTGAGACAGACTGCTGGGCCTGAGGCGGACTCCTGGGCCTGAGACAGACTCCTGGGCCTGAGACAGACTCCTGGGCCTGAGGCGGACTGCTGGGCCTGAGGCGGACTGCTGGACCTGAGGCGGACTGCTGGGCCTGAGACAGACTGCTGGGCCTGAGGCGGACTGCTGGGCCTGAGGTGGACTGCTGGGCCTGAGACAGACTGCTGGGCCTGAGGTGGACTGCTGGGCCTGAGGTGGACTGCTGGGCCTGAGACAGACTCCGGATCTGGGGACGTACTCCGGATCTGGTGAGATGCTTAGAGGTGGGCTGAGAAGGTGGCCCATGATGACTATTGGGGTCTTAGGATGCGTCAACCCCATTTGGTTACATCGCACCCATAACAGGGTTGCCTAAGCACGCGTCAGAATGTCACGTACGAATATAAAACATTGGTAGGTATCAAGGCACTTTATATAAGATCTGGGGTAGCAATTTATCAGTCAGGCAGGTGCATATATTAAGTCAAATCCTATTTCCGCAAGGAAGCACGAAGTCGCCCTATTGTGTATAAATCTATAATTATCTCCCAATAAGTCCTTCAACTTCAGAGGATTCGCATCATATTCGCATCGGCAACACCAGCGCATCGCTGGTGTTGCCGTGGCGTTCATGTTCCACGGTTCAGCAGCGGCTGCGCTGTCACCCGACCACAGACTCCCTGTCTCGTGCCCAACTTCTTCCCGACCATTTCCCGAGGCTGAATAGCGATGCTCGCCGAGACACCCGGCCATTAGAGGAATGCCTATGCTGGTGCTGGAGAAACAGCTGGCGCGGTGGTGTGACCACAGTATGACTTTGTAGCGCTCGCCATGCCTATCAGACCAGGGCATAGCCCACCACACAATCAGTCGGGCCTGGCAAGGCTGCTGCCACACCAGGCGAAGCAAACTCGTGCTTATCGCAGCGGATGTCCTCCGACTCCATTGCACCCCGCCCGTCCCCTCCCCAGATATCTCAGATTTTTTATTAACAAACCAACAACAAAAAAACGCTGTCTCGGCAAAACCAAGCGAACAACCGGTGATTCCTCCATGCTCCGATTTGGAGAACAAAAGGCATTGTCAGCAGGCCGGCGAGTTGGAGAAGTGGCAGGGGGATGGGGAGCGGAACCCGACCACAACCTCCAGTGGGTGCAGCCGGGCGCGAGCCGTGCTCAGACCAGTTGGCTCACGTGCACTGGACCACCGCGGTGACACAGGCGTGACGGGTCGGGCACCCACCTGCTGGCTCTTCCTCCGTGAACAAGGCCGCGCCAGCCTCCAAACCGTCGAATCACCGCCGATTTCCTCCCAGCCGGCAGCTGTGCAAACCGAACCGGTCGCCGGCGCCGGCGGCACGCAGCCGGCGATCACGAGCGGTGGCGGGCGAGCCAGGGGCAACAGCCGTCCAAGGCCAGGGGGAAAACCAGGAACACCGCGGACGAGCGCGGACAGCGCAGGCGAAGAAACAGGACGGACAAACTGGGGCACCGTAGAAGTAGGAATAACAGACGAACGGGAGCACCGCAGAAGTAGGTACAGCATAGACGAACGAGAAGACCTCAGAAGTAGGAACAGCACAGGATCGGAAGCAAACGCGAAGCACGCTCAATCCACGCAAGCCGCAGGGGCGACGGAGGTCAGGACACCAGCAGAAGCCGATCCCACGCGCGTCAGTCGATGTCACGACATGACCCAGGACACGATCACAGGTCCATCTGGCAGGGCCGCTCCTCCGTCCGACACAGACCAGGTACGGTACGTTTACGGTACCGCCCAGACGCCTGCACTCTGCTGCCCCCCCCCACGTGAGGAGGGTGGCAGAAGCGCTTTGTGTCAGCACGTGCACACTGCACCGCCCGACCGATAAGACAGCTCGACCTACCGCGTACAACGTGGATATATGAGTCAGCCGCCGCCCGGAGAGGTGCCGCTTTCGTGCAGGACTTAGAAGCTCTCTTAGGAGCTGACGTCACTAAGTGGCGGTACATGGCGTCGTGATGCAGTGCGACGTGCCGGGTCGTGTTTAAATCATCGCCAACCTTATTCAGTGGCAGATGACACGTTTAAGAGCGACAGAAAACGACGGCGGTGCTGATGAAAGCTATACGGGCAGCATTAAGCATGACATCACCCATGAAATTATCCGCCAGAAAGCCTGCGAAAAATCCACAGACGTGATCATCGAAAAATCGAGGCGACCAATTGCACCTGGAGAAACTACATCGCATCTGTCAGTCGGGAGAACAACATCCACATCAGCGAGGCGCACAGCAACGGCAGCAACGGAACGACATCCGCCAGAAGGAAGAACCGATGAGCATTATCCAACCGGGAGTTACTTAGTTATTAGGGCTTTAGGGCCAGTCAACTACGTTGGCCATGTAGCGCCCATAGATTGAACCGGGAGAACTGCATCGACATGCCCCGCAGACAACCAACGACACGACCGGTCGGGCGGCCAACAACACCTGTCGAGGCGTGAGCGGGTGAAGGTGGCGACCTTCGCCCTCAAATTTCTCGACAAGCGTTGCCGGCTGTCGTCGCCCCCCCCTCAGGTCTGACTCAAACACGTGACCACCACTGTCAACGGCGTCACTTCGACACCGGCTGTCGCCCCCCCCCTAATTCAGGTCAGACTCCGACACGTGACCAACCCGGTTACTGGCCAGAGATGTCGTCTCGCCGCCCGCGATGACGTCACAGCGGGTACCGCTCACTTCCGGGACCGGGATGACAGCCGTTACGAATTTCGGGAATTCAGTATCGCCTCACGACACGGGAAGACACGACACGACACGACAATACGACATGGCACATCACGACACGGTCCGAGGCAGCGGCGTGTGGCGGTACTCCCAGTCGGCAACGCCGAGAGTTGGTCCATCTCCCTGCCGGAACTTCAGCCGCCGGGGCGGCCGGCCGGCCGCTGTTCCAACCTGCCGCACGGGCCCCGCACCACCGCATGCCCACCTGATCCACAACCTGCCGCGCGGGCCCCGCACCACCGGCCGCCCACCTGATCCACAACCTGCCGCGCGGGCCCCGCACCACCGGCCGCCCACCTGATCCACAACCTGCCGCGCGGGCCCCGCACCACCGCTCGCCCACCTGATCCACAACCTGCCGCACGGGCCCCGCACCACCGCCCGCCCACCTGATCCACAACCTGCCGCACGGGCCCCGCACCACCGTCCGCCCACCTGATCCACAACCTGCCGCGCGGGCCCCGCACCACCGGCCGCCCACCTGATCCACAACCTGCCGCGCGGGCCCCGCACCACCGCCCGCCCACCTGATCCACAACACCGCACCACCGGCCGCCCACCTGATCCACAACCTGCCGCACGGGCCCCGCACCACCGGCCGCCCACCTGATCCACAACACCGCACACTGGACATGGCGCCAGGTGACCAATGCCCTGCACAACACAACCGGCGCCTGCACCCGTGACGCAGCCGCCGGCTGTCCGCGCTGGACGCCACCAAGGTTCGGCCGGCTCCCGGCCCGGCGCCAGGGCGTTACGACCAGGAGAGGAGCGCTCCGACCAGGGGAGGGGCGCTCCGACCAGGGGAGAGGCGCTCCGACCAGGGGAGTGACGTTCCGATCAGATGGGGCGCTCTGACCAGGAGATTGGTTGGTTATTTGGGCTTTCGGGTGCATCGACTGCGCCGGTCATACAGCTCTGACCAGGAGAGTAGCTCCGACCAGGAGTGACGTTCCGACCAGGAGGGGAGCATCGGGACGGCAGTGGGAGGAAACGATCAAAAGACGAGGACGAGTCGCTCGCGTACTGTCGCATCATTATCGCGTTATTGTAGCGTTACGGTCGCGTTACTGTCGAATTATTCTCTCGTACTTTCGCGTTGTTATCGCGTACGCATTTGCCAAAAGCGTCTCGATATCTCGTACATTTAGAAAGTGGAAAGGAAATATACTATAGATGACTTAAAAGATCGCCGCAGCCTGGGTGGAGCACTATCAATTCGTCACGGCCTTCACCATAATCACATGCGACATCCACCACACGTGAGAAGTGTCCAACACGTTCAAACCGAAGCGCAGACTCGGCAGATCTGACGTGGGAAATCCCATATGCAGTGCAATACAGCAGAAAGATCCGCGTGCCTTAGTGCACATTAGGTAGCACCGTTGATATTTTGGTCAAATGAAGGATTCAGACGCATTGTTTTATATCATGATGAAATATCGAGAAGTTTTGGAAACAAGGTAAAATTATGTTCAATTTCAGATTAGAGTTCAGACAATAATCGGAGAAGACATAATTCACAAAACCAACTGAATACGACGTGGATCTGCTTTGCGCATCTGTTATGATGATCATCATTAGTTATTTTACATATAATGTGATGTACTTCTTTTGTTGCCATATTTTACCATAGAATCCAAAAAGAAGGCCAAGATCCCGGAATATGCCCTTAAATAAAGGTCAAATACCCGTCCTTCGACCGAACGGGTTTTCGCCTCTTGCATTTTCCCATTTAATCCCCGGGTCAATGCACTCATGGCAAGCAAACTCGGCGCACCCTCGGCTTCTACCAAACTCAGTTGGCTACGAGTTGGTCGGTGAGCCAGATGGCGGTGCCTCACCTGAACGTCGATGCCCTGGTCATCGCCCTGCTGATGCTGGTACAGATGGTTGTGGAAGTGTGGCACGAACTCCTTGCCGGAGCCGAGGCCGGCCGGACCGCCCGGCGACGCCACGGTGCGCGGCGGCTGCAAAGGTCACAGAGGTCACAGAGGTCACACAGGTCGTCCTCCCAATACACCACCAGCGGCAGCACGGTAGGGGTCACCTCGGGTGGAGGTGGCGCCTCAGGCTGTCGGGAGTTTGCAACAGCACTTCGGCCACAGTGGCTGTGAACGGTACAGAGTCGATGGACAATGGGACGCACACACACACACACACACATAGATCAATCCACGCCCGTCGAGATATTCTTCGTGAAACATATTCCCGTCCTCCGTTCTTCAGAAACACGGCACACATTACGGATAAATGATCGAACCTTGTTTCCTCCTTCGCCCTCGCATGCCTTGATTCCTCCTCGCAACCCTCGTGGAAAGAAGCGGTTCCCGATAGGGAAACACTTGTGGCAGGTGGATCCCGGTTGAGAATTTCCGTTTCTGTAGGCACTTGTAGGCACCGGCGGTGTCGTGACATAAATCGTCGCCCACGAGAAACATAACGACTGTGTCGTGATATTCACGCTCGTCACCCATTATATGCATAATGGTGTTGCCGTGGCGTTCATGTTCCCCACAGGCTAAAAACGCACCGACCAACAGCGAGGGGAACACATTCCTTAACAGAGCAATCCCAATAATACCCGCTTCCAGAGGAAAACTCGCATGGGAACAACCACATCGCTAAGGTTCGCAACGTTAGCTCCTTACAATGTTTGAGGCTCATCAGTACATTTATTGTCCACGTTAGTATATTGGGGTACATGAGGCTCATGAAGACATTTGTTGTCTTCCACGTCAGCTCCTTACGGTATTTGAGGCTAATGAAATAGTGACTGCAAGGAAAATGAATTTGCGCTGTGACTTGCACTTCAGGACTTTTCAACTAAGAGTATTTTTAAGCCACCTCTAGCGGACTGCGGCATACGAGCCATTAGGACACGAATTTTACCCTTGAACTGTACGCCTAGCTTATGAGTTTCTATTCACGAGGTTTTATACACGAGTATTTGCTTGCGAGCCTTTACCAGACGAACCGTACACCCGGAGTGCTTTCGCTTATACGTTAGGATACGAATTATTGGCATACGGGCCTTTGCCATACGATCTGTTGACTATGAACCTTTGTCATACGATGTCGTTAGTTATTTGGGTTTTAGGGCGCATCAACTGCAGTGTCATACGATGTCATACGACACTGAGCCATGGGATCCATAACATCGCATTGCAATTACACAGGGACAGATCACATGAGAACAGAGTGGAGAGGCAAGCAAGCAACAAAGGAGACCCGTGAACAGCGTCAGCCACATTCAGTTGGTGTGCCACCCCAGCCACGTGGGCGGGCCGGCGTGCGACCGGCGGTGCAGGGGTCACAGACCAGCGGGTCGCCGCTGCAGACCGTTGACATCCCTGAGGTGGATCACCCGCAGGCGTCATGTCACGGGTCAGCCGACCATCGACGTCAGCGCTCACACTCGCTGACATTTGCCGTGCCGGCGGCCACTCCGCCGCGACAGGTGGGGGATGGGGAGGGGGCCGGCCGGCCGGCCTAACATCGCGACGAGTCGACCCCGCGCGCGCACAGTTTGTTTTGCGTTGCAGCCGGTGACGACGGACAGGCAGCCGCACCGGCCGCGGGGGCGTTCGTGCGTTGAGAATAGCCACAAAAAGCGACCTTCACGACGACCGGGCGCCGCGCGCTCCGGCCGCTCCAGACACGCAAAACCGTCCCCCAGCCGGACACACACCACCGTCCTATAGCCGGACACACCACCGTCCCACAGCCGGACACACACCATCCGTCCCACAGCCGGACACACACCAACCGTCCCACAGCCGGACACACCACCGTCCCACAGCCGGACACACACCAACCGTCCCATAGCCGGACACACACCAACCGTCCCACAGCCGGACATAGCCGGACACACACCACCATCCGTCCCACAGCCAGACACACACCACCATCCGTCCCACAGCCGGACACACCACCGTCAAACAGCCGGACACACACCAACTGTCCCACAGCCGGACATACACCACCGTCCCACAGCCAGACACACACCACCGTCCCACAGCCGGACACACAACACCATCCGTCCCACAGCCGGACACACCACCGTCCCATAGCCGGACACACCACCGTCCCATAGCCAGACACACCACCCACAGTCCCACAGCCGGACACACACTAACCGTCCCACAGCCGGACACTCAAAACCGTCCCACAGCCGGACACACACCAACCGTCCCACAGCCGGACACACACCACCGTCCCACAGCCGGACACAGCCGGACACACACCAACCGTCCCACAGCCGGACACAGCCGGACACACACCAACCGTCCCACAGCCGGACACACACCAACCGTCCTACAGCCGGACACAGCCGGACACACACTACCGTCAAACAGCCGGACACACACCATCCGTCCCACAGCCGGCCACACCACCTACCGTCCCACAGCCGGACACACACCACCGTCAAACAGCCGGACACACCCCACCGACCGTCCCAGCAGCTCCCGACACACCACCCACCATCCCAGCTCCCGACACACACCCGCTGTCAGCCGGCGCACGCCTCCCCGGTCGGAATTCAGACGCGAGCCGAGGCATGCGGCGCGGACAATAGGCAGCGCGGCCGCTTCCTTCCTGCTCTCCGCCAACCTCAGCACGCGAGCGGCGGCTGCCGGCCGTGAATAGGGCTTTGTTTCGGAAGCGGAGCCCACGGCCGCGGCCCATTGACCTGACAAGTGGGCAACCGCCGTGCCAGTAGTGGTCGCCATATCGCACCGTGCACTTTTTGCGCAGAGCCCGCAGAGTCCGCAGAGTCCGCAGAGTCAGCGAAGTCCGCACGGTTCAAACAGGGCAGCCAAACGAACGTCAGACACGCGCGACAAAAAATGACCACACTCATCACTACCAGCGAGCCGACCGACCAACAAACAGCCGAACAAACGACGTCGGGGCCGGTCGTGGGCTGAACGGAGGCGTTGGGCTACATCACGGGGCAGGCAGCACCCCCTCCCGGTGAGGGAGGGGGTAGGATGGCGTGACTCGTGATTGATGCTTGTCGGCGATGATCTCACTACTGTACGGCGGGGCAAAAACGTGAGGAACAAAAGTATCCATGTCATCCTACTGGTAATTTTAAAAACAGTTCATTATGGACATACACAGCGCCAACTATGCAGGAATGACAATGAGCGGTGAGTCAACAGAACGTGCAGGCAAAACAAATGACGAAACAAAGAGCGAAAAACAACCAGTGAAGATGGACAACGAAAGCCGTCCACCAGAAACCAAAACACCAAACGGCACGGTGTCGCCAACACCCTACTCACTCCCAAACACGTCTGTGTGTGTGGGGGGGAGGGGGTAATGCGAAATGGCTGTTTATGCCGCCCGGCGTTGCCGCCCACCTGTCTTAGTGCATGCTGTCCTCTGTGTGGTGTAGCACTCATGTTTGTGGTGCAGCGTCTCATCTGTGCGGGGGAGGAGAAGGTTGTGTAGCGTCTCGCCTGTGTGGTGGGGTGGGGTGGGGGGTAGTGTAGCTTCTCACTTATGCGGTGGGGAAGAAGGTGGTGTAGTGTCTCACCTGTGCGGTGGGGAAGGAGAAGGTGGTGTAGCTTCTCACTTATGCGGTGGGGAAGGGGGTGGTGTAGCGTCTCATCTGTGCGGTGTGGAAGGAGAAGGTGGTGCAGCGTCTTACCTGTGCGGTGTGGAAGGAGGTGGTGTAGCGACTCACCTGTGCGGTGTGGAAGGAGGTGGTGCAGCGTCTCATCTGTGCGGGGGGAGGAGAAGGTTGTGTAGCGTCTCGCCTGTGTGGTGGGGAAGGGGAAGGGGGGGGGGTATCTCACTTGCGTGGGGAAGGAGAGGTGGTGCAGCGTCTCACTTATGCGGTGGGGAAGGAGGAGGTGATGTAGTTTCTCACTTATGCGGTGGGGAAGGGGGTGGTGTAGCGTCTCATCTGTGCGGTGTGGAAGGAGAAGGTTAGTTAGTTATTTGGGTTTTAGGGCGCATCAACTGCAGTGGTTATACAGCGCCCATGGAAGGAGAAGGTGATGCAGCGTCTTACCTGTGCGGTGGGGAAGGAGGTGGTGCAGCGTCTCACCTGTGCGGTGTGGAAGGAGAAGGTGGTGTAGCGTCTCATCTGTGCGGTGGGGAAGGAGGTGGTGCAGCGTCTCACCTGTGCGGTGGGGAAGGAGAAGGTGGTGTAGCCGGCCGACGGGCCCGGACTGTGACCGGAAGACGTTCCGGACAGTCGACTGGAGCCCGAGTACATGCTGCCCGACATACAATCTGAAACAGGCCGGCCAGTTAACGAGGCGCGCCAATGCACACTGGCAGCGGGCGGAACACCACACAGTGGAACACCACACAGTGGAGCACGACCCAGTGGAGCACGGCGCAGTGGAGCATGGCCCAGTGGAGCACGGCCCAGTGGAGCATGACCCAGTGGAGCATGGCCCAGTGGAACACAGCCCAGTGGAGCACGGCCCAGTCGAGCACGACCCAGTGGAGCACGACCCAGTGGAGCACGACCCAGTGGAACACCACACAGTGGAACACGGCCCAGTGGAGCACGACCCAGTGGAGCATGGCCCAGTGGAGCACGACCCAGTGAAGCACGATCCAGTGGAACACGACCCAGTGGAACACAGCCCAATGGAACACAGTCCAGTGGAGCACGACCCAGTGAAGCACGACCCAGTGGAGCACGACCCAGTGGAACACTACCGCTGCCTGGCTTGGCGAGCGGCAATGACGGATACTGAAATTTTGCGCCGCGAGCGTGCGGCATGGCTATTATGGCTGTCCACTGTGGAATGTCCACCGTGTGTAGCCTATGCGCTGCGCCCTGTCTACTGTGGTATGTTCACTGTGGAATGTCCACTGCGTGTGGTCTGTGCACTGTGACCTGTCCACTTTATGTGGCTTGTTCACAGTGTGCGGCATACACACTGTAACATGCCCAACCTCCCAATATGCATTTCACATATCTGAAGGGACGAGAAATGTCTGCTTGCTGCCCATCGGCTGAATATATGCACATAAATTGCTTGATTGTTGCACAACGAGCCGGTCGTACATTCATTGACATGCAGCGCATGCCATCCGAGCCTCGACCGCGCCTGGAAACGAGGCTCGTCTCGGCCGATGCCTGGAGTTGGGCGTTCGCATGAATTCGTGACCCTGTCACTGGTCAGACAGCCTGTCCAGACAGCCTTTAGTGGCGCTGTCACTACCGTGGGGGTGGGGTGGGGGGGGGGGTGGGGGTGGGGGTAATGAGCCATGCACCTATGGTATCTTGCGTACCACCCGGGCCTACCCGGGCCGCTGATCCACCTCACCCCGACCCCAGGCCTACCCAGGCCGCTGATCCACCTCACCCCGACCCCAGGCCTACCCAGGCCGCTGATCCACCTCACCCCGACCCCAGGCCTACCCAGGCCGCTGATCCACCTCACCCCGACCCCAGGCCTACCCAGGCCGCTGATTCACCTCACCCCGACCCCAGGCCTACCCAGGCCGCTGATCCACCTCACCCCGACCCCAGGCCTACCCAGGCCGCTGATTCACCTCACCCGGACCCCAGGCCTACCCAGGCCGCTGATTCACCTCACCCCGACCCCAGGCCTACCCAGGCCGCTGATCCACCTCACCCCGACCCCAGGCCTACCCAGGCCGCTGATCCACCTCACCCCGACCCCAGGCCTACCCAGGCCGCTGATCAGCCTAGCCCAGACCCCGACGCCTCCCAGTCCTCCACGTGTTTGTTTACCCGACGCCCGCACCTACCAGACTTGAAAACATACACAGCATGTGCGCCCCTGCCGACGACACAGAACCTCAGAGGATTGGCCACCGGCGCGGTTAACGACCCCCTTCCCTGCAGACTGTACCCCCCCCCCCTATCCCCAGGGATCGCTCGACAAAAACACAGCTTACGATGACAAGAAATATGGTTATATACACTCGTCCAACTGTACGCCCGGTACTCGACAATAGGGTGGAACAGTACGAATAGTCGAACAGCGTGGCGGTTCGACGTCGGAGATCGGGGTATCAGGCTGGGAGATCGGACATGTCAGGCTCGGAGATCAGGCGTACCAGAAGTATCAGGCTCGGGGCTCAGCTGCATCGTCGATGTTGAGCAGTGCGGCAGCAAGGTCATGGCGAGCAGCATTGCAATTAATTATTTGGTATATGCAACTGTATATGTATATTTTGAAAACGACAGCATGCAATGCTATCTTAAAATAAAGATATATATGAGCCGTGCACCTATGGTGTTGACATCTTGCGTACCAGATATATATATATATATATATATATATATATATATATATATATATATATGCATGTATGTATGTATGTATGTATGCATGTATGTATGTATGTATGCATTGATGTCTGTTGGTTGGCATTTGTATTTGAGTTTTAGGGTCGCACCGATCAGGTTTGGTCATTTAGCGCCCATATACTTACGTCTGTGCGTGTGTGTGTGCACGCACACACGGATAAGGAATACAAAATAGAGTAATATAGCCCACATAATAGATGCCTAGCAACATAAAAGAACATTATTTTGCTTTGTCGGTCATCGGTTAGTAGCTGTTAGTAGATTCTTCACTGGCGCCAGAACAAATAGCCCAGCAAATAAGCTCAACTTGGAGCAATCCTGTGTGATGATGGTGCTATTCCTGTCAGCCCAGACGTGGAACAGTGTGGGATGATATTGCTCTCATAATAGACGGGACCGTCTCCAGCTACGAACCAATCTAGCAGGCAACTTCCGTATAATTTCATTTGTGTTCAGCTAACTTCCTCTCCTGCTACAACGTCCTAACGATCTGTCCATCGATCGCATTGACCTGAACACGGACGAACGAGCGACAGACAATACCTGGGCAGAAGAAGCAGACCTCTTCTCCACGTTAAAAGACTCATACCAGCACTTGGTAAGGCATCACGATTGTAATAATAATAATAAGTACGATTGATAATCTCAAGCCAAACCTCTTAGAATTACCAATATAAATAGCATACCTCCTGTCGTGATATTGGTACATTCAAAATTTCCAGTGCCGCATATATAACAACAAAAACAGGTTTTTGTGATCGCTAAGTATGTGATCGCTAGGATCGTCACGAGGTATCTTTTCGAAAAGGTCTTCCTCTCGACGAAACATCCGCCATCACAACACAGTATCCACCAAGGCTGGTGGCTATTGGTTCAGCCTTGGCCCGGCGGCAAAGAAGCGCACCACAGCAGCAGACAAGCCGTCACAGCAGCCGACCAGCCGAAACAGCAGCCGACCAGCCGCCACAGCAGCCAGCCAGCCGTCACAACAGCCGACCAGACGACACAGCAGCCGACCAGCCGCCACAACAGCCGATCAGCCGTCACAGCAGCCGACCAACCGTCACAGCAGCCGACCAGCCGTCACAGCAGCCAGCCAGCCGCCACAGAAGCCGACCAGCCGATCAGCCGCCACAGCAGCCGACCAGCCATCACAGCAGCCGAGCAACCATCACAGCAGCCAGCCAGCCGTCACAGCAGCCAGCCAGCCGTCACAGCAGCCGGGACCAGGAGCCTGTGGTCAGGCCGCCGCGGTCGCCGACCACCCGCCGCGGACGCAAAACATCTGTCAGCATGATCCGGCCGCCGAAGTCCCCGTGACATCACCCACAGCTGTCTGCTCTTCCGACGGTAGCACAGCAGCTGCGCAGTTCGTCCGAACGAGCCGGAGCTGGTGGCGGCCCAGTGACGTGACTCGTCCCACGGCCACACGGCGGGTGCGCAGTCGTCCGAACGAGCCAGCAGCGGCCCGAGACGCCGCCGCCCCTTCGATCACGCAGGCGAAGCAATCGTCGCGAAGCCCGCTGGCCGCCAACATTCGACACCAGCGCCTCTGGCGGCGCACAACTACAACCGAAGGGCTTCCGCGGACGACACGCCGAGAGTTGATTACAATCTATTCGGGCATCGTATCCTCATACGCCGCCGCGCGCCCTCGTCATTGTGGCCGAACGCGGCGCACTGCGTAACTATCACGGCGCACTGTGACAATTAGCGCGGCTAAATGTGGCATCTCCAGAACCATCTCATGGAGTCGCCGATGACGCTTGAAAAGCGGCGCGCCAGGCCTTGTTCCCTGCGGAATACCCGCTCGATGCTGCAGCACACCGCAACATACCACAATTGCTAGTTGGCTATTGGCTATTGGTTTTACGACACATCGACCGTTGAGTCATGTAGCGTCGCCAATCTCTCACGCCGATTGGTCGCGGGCGAAGAATAGCGACAGGTGAGACTCGAACTCACAACCTTTCGATTGTGAGACGAGCAACTTATCCCTAAGCTACTCGTCCCCACCACAATTGCTAGTGCATGGATGTCGACTTGCATGCTTTTGAGCGATGTCCCCCCGCCCCGCTCGCAATGCTGGTCAGCTCTCAGTAATTATAATTTCCACGCGTGATCCGTTGGGCGGCCCTCACGATAATGACCTTCCTAATACCTTTATGTATCACCACCATGATTTTCAGAAAACTTCGCCCCTGCCCCGTCGTTCAGCTTAATGACCACAGCGCACCACGCCCTGGCGACTTTCCAGACATTCTTGACATGGAAGGCGGCCGAAAACACCACGCACACACGCACGCATGCACGGTTCGCAAGCGTCAAACACTTCACCGATATCCAAAGCGCCGGCAGCGGCCGCGGCCTCGACCCGACCACAGCGATGGCAAGCGCGGGGGCCTGTCCCATTCATCATCCGCGACCGCGACACCAAGAGGAAGCCGGACAGCGTGCGCCAAGGCCTCAGCTGAGACGCTTTTTCCGGTCCGGCAGCCGCCGGATAAGTAGTCGCGCTGACGTCTGCGCTGACGTCTGCGCTGACGTCTGCGCTGACGTCTGTCGACGGAAGGTCGGCAGAAGCGGCGCGCCGCAGCACGTCCCGGCCCGGCCGATCGCCACACCTGATCGCCACATCTGATCGCCACACCTGATCGCCACACCTGATCGCCACACCTGATAGGCATCTGGTCGCCACACCTGATCGCCACACCTGATCGGCACACCCGATCGGCACACCCGATCGCCACACCCGATCGCCACACCTGATCGGCACACCTGATCGGCACACCTGATCGGCACACCTGATCGGCACACCTGATAGGCACACCTGATCGGTACACCTGATCGGCACACCTGATCGCCACACCTGATCAGGACACCTGACCGGATCCCGTGTGACGGACTCGGCCACGCCCGCCCCAGCAAATATGACGGACAAAACGCGATCCGCCGCCGGCGCTTAGTTGCTGTGATTAGTGAAGAGTCCGCACCCCGGTGGCGTCCTGGTGACGTCGCAACTGGGACGTCATGCCCGATACATTGCCAAGAGCGGCCCACAGGCATCCAGCGACGTTGTCGATGGCCAATTACTGTGGAATGCAACTCGAAAACAGCCTCCAAGAAGCCACACGTATGCATAGCAAAGCAGCGAAAGTACTCGCCGGGAACACATGTCGAACGGCCATCGTAGAGGCGCAGTCAACAAATAGTCCCCCGCCTCGAATGGAAGAGCGATGCAGTGCACTGCACTGCACTTCTTCTATCCCGGTGTACTCTCCCACAAAATTGAGCACGGATGATCCACATCACTTCTTGTGGTGGGTACCAAGCCACACGGCACGTACAGTTATAGAAGCAATAGCATATTTCTGGGAGATCCCCTCCCGTCTTTCCTGTATCAGAATCTGCACTTTGCTACGCGTGCCACCACGTATTTTCCATTTGTTCAACGTTAAGTTCGGCGGCATCCGCGGCCAATCAGCCACAGTCTGACATCATCACCAGAGTTCTCACCAACCACAATCAGCCTAACTTTCCCCCACTTCTTTGTACTCTTCCCTTCACCCTGGCGTCTCCTGCCCATCGTCCTTCCTTAATGATGGGAAACGGTGCCCTCCTGCCCTCCTTATGGTGTCTCCTGATCGCCGTCCCTTCCTGAGGGGTGTGCAGCAGTCTCGTACTGTTTTCCTTACGGCGCGCCTCCTGTCCACTGCCCTTCCCAAGGGCAGTGCAGCAGTGTCTACACTTGCCTTCTTCCTGGGGTCTCCGCCCCACCTCATGGCGTCTCCTGCCCACCTCCTGGTTTCTCCTGCCCACCTGCTGGTGTTCCCTACCCACCTCCTGGTGTCTCCTGCCCACCTCCTGGTGTTTTCTGCCCACCTCCTTGCATGTTCTGCCCACCTCTTGGCGTCTCCTGTCCACCTCCTGGCGTCTCATGCCATTCTCCTGACGTCTCCTGCCCGCCACCAATCCCCACGGGTGTGCGCAGTGCAGCAATGGCAGACCACCACCACCATTTACCCGCCGCCGCCCGTACGCCCGATGGCTATCAGTGGAAAAACAAACATTGCCGAGTCGCGCTGCCTTGGCGGCGGCGGCGGCGGCACCGACTCAGCAGGCGGAGACAGACGGTGGCGGCGGCACCGGCTCAGCAGGCGGAGACGGAGGGTGGCGGCGGCACCGGCTCAGCAGACGGAGACGGAGGGCGGCGGCGGCGGCACCGGCTCAGCAGGCGGAGACGGAGGGTGGCGGCGGCCGCTGAGCAGGTGGGGACAGGGGGGGGGGGGGCTCTGCCAGGTGCGTCCAATCCTGGCTGAACTCACATTGGTGCCGACACCTCCAACGGCCGTGTGCGTCGTCACTAGTGGCCTGAGTTGTAGCTGTAGACCTGCGTGCACAGCTGTGGACCTGAACACTCAGATGTGGACCTGAGTGCGAAGCTGTGGATCTGAGTGCGAAGCTGTGGGTCTGACTATCCAGCTGTGGACCTGAAAATCCTCCAGTTGCGGGCTAGTGCACAGCATACGCGAGTTGCAAGACAGCAGTTACAACCAGCTGCTACGCACACGCCCAAGGCAATGGACAACCAATGGAATTGAGAATGATGCCCCACAGAAGTGGCTTTATGTCGCTGTAGCTTATAATGGTCAAGATCAAACCGACATACGTCAGCGTCAAAGTCAGACCAGGCTGGCCCCGACAACAACTGAGTCACAACCCGTCTCAATTGGTGTGGTCCGCTGCCAGCCCAGTCCAGATCACCAGGCCCGCTCCACTTGGTCCATTGCCCAGGTCGCCAGGCCGGCACCACCCGGTCCACTATCGGTCCAGTCCAGATTACCAGCCCCGCACTGCACCACCCAGTCCACTGCTCAGATCACCAGGCCGGCACCACCTTGTCCACTATCGGTCCAGTCCAGGTCACCAGGCCGGCGCCTCCACTATCGGCCTAGTCCAGGTCACCAGTCCGCACCACCCGGTCCAGCCCGGGTCATCACCTGGTCCACTGCTGGGCCAGTCCAGGTCACCGACCCGCACCACCCGGTCCAGCCCGAGTCGTCACCTGATCCACTGCTGGGCCAGTCCAGGTCACCAGCCCGCACCATCTGGTCCAGCCCGAGTCGTCACCTGATCTACTGCTGGGCCAGTCCAGGTCACCAGCCCGCACCAGCTGGTCCAGCCCGGGTCATCACCTGGTCGACTGCCGGCCTGGTCCAGGTCACCAGGCCGGCACCTCCCGGGCCAGCCCGGGTCATCACCTGGACGATCGGCTCCACTCTCCAGGTCGCGCCGAATGGCGGCCGCGGGTAACAAAAAGCCCACTCACGCGGCACGCAGAGTCGCAGATACCATCTGCAGGGCAACGGCCGGCGACAGAGTGCGTGCCTGGTGCGGGTCAGGTCACGGCGGGGCGGCCTGCTGGGCGACCCGTCACCGCAATACCGCCGGTCAGGAGCACAGGTCACGAGCAGCACGGGCACATCGTCTCTGCCCAGCCAGGGCAGCCACAGCAGCTGGGGCAACCGGGGAGGCCAGGGTGCCACCCGCCGTCAGCCTCAGCTTAGATTTGGAACAATGCTCTTGGCCGGAAGTTGTGTGATCCACAACATTATCCGCTTCAGATAATTATCGTCCTCCGTTCTCATCGGACAAAATGTTAGTCTCCTTTCCTCCTCAAACTAAATGTGCTGTGATAGCAATGTCTGAAGTTCTGTGTAAATACAAAAAGGAGCTTTCTATGTCAGAAACAAAGAAAAGTATTTCCTTTCAGTTCATCACATCAAAATCTTCCCTGTCCAATTCCAGAATTCCACACAAAAAAACATCTAGCCTCAGCCACAGCTCGACGGCCAGTCAGAGCGGCCGCCATGTTCCCTGAGTTTGAGCCGTCAGACACGGCTCAAACTCTGCCCAGCCAGAGCAGCTAGAGCGGCCACAGCAGCCAGAACGGCCACAGCAGCCAGAGAGGGTCAGAGCGGCCAGAGCAGCCAGAGAGGGCCGGAGCAGCCACAGCGGCCAGATCGGTCAGGGCAGCCAGAGCGGCCACAGCAGCCAGAGCAGCCAGAGCAGCCAGAGCGGCCACAGCAGCCAGAGCAGCCAGAGCAGCCAGAGCGGCCAGAGCGGCCACAGCAGCCACAGCAGCCAGAGCGGTCAGGGCAGCCAGAGCGGCCATAGCAGCCAGAACAGCCAGAGCGCCAACAGCAGCCGGAGCGGCCAGAGCTGCCAGGGGGCCTCCTGTCGCCCGGTTGTCAAGTCCGACACTAATGTGCACCGCCGCAGCGACAGCTCGCGTAACGCACGGCCTTAACGGTCCCATTAACGTCCGCACAATACTCGGCCGTCGGTGCCGCGGCCGCCGTGTTGAGCGCGAGATGGCCAGGCTGCGCCATTACCGCGCGGCCGACACGGGACGGTTCGGCGCCGGCGATGACGACATTCTCAACCGGCAGTCCCGCAAATCGGACAGCTGACAACGAACCGGCATCGGCCTGCCCCGATACCGCGCCAACCTGGCGGTCCGACGTCACCAAAACCCGCCTTCAGTCCGGTCTGGTCCAGCCCGGCTACGTTGGAAGCCACACCGCCGTCTGCCGAGTACTCGGCACGAGACAGTCCTCGCCCGGGTGAGGTTCACCTGCGCACCGCGTGCCGAGACGTTTAGGTGAAGGCAATCACGACCGGAGGCAGCTAATCGCACTCGGTTCTCGTCCTAAAAACACCACCTCCGAACACCTAGCGGCGCCCAGGGTGACGGGTGGCGACCGCAGACGTGACCTCGAGCGTGACCTCAACACCGCCTCGGTCGGCGCTGACGTCTGCCGAGCTGCAGCAGCTACAGCGGATAAACTCGCCCCCCAAAACAGCGAAAAGCCAAGAAGCAGCAAGGTTGCCGCCGGGGAGCTGCCCATGTGTGCTCCGCAACGCTGCGTGTTTCCCCGGTCACAAAATGTGCCGCGGTGCACCATTTCAAGCAAATCCAACAAGCATGCACGAAACCCGTAACATTCGCAGGATAACAACAGGTACATCTAGGGACTATCAAACATCAGTTCAACTCTAATCAAATTTACGTCCTTATACAAACTCAGCTATGACACGCCTATGCAGCTAACTCATGATTTAGACTGATATATCAGCTGCAAACGTACGTGAATGCAACAGGTATGACAGGAACATGTATGAATGCCGACATATACGAATGCAATCTTACAAGCCCAGCTCAAACGCAAATACGAAGCAAACCTCGACACGATCATCAAACAAACCACAGCACAATTACCGCACGAGCTCCCGAACACTTCCAACACGCGAACCAGCACAACCACAAACCGGATGTGGTTCACAAATTCCGGCGCAGCGAGCTGTTCAGCCGGCCACACCACCTCCACTTCGCGCCGCTGCGGACCGAGACGCCGTGGCCGACCGGCCGCCCGGGTACATCACACCGGCTCCCAGCTCGCACCACTCGTTCCCATCGCAAGTCACGCGCCCCGGCAACCAGCCGGAAATGGCGGCCATCACGTGTGACACGAGAGTGACCTGCGTGTGACCTGCGCGTGACCTGCGGGTCGAATGTCACACAAGTGCGACTGCAACGGCGCGTGGACGCGGCAAGCAATGCGGTCGTAGCGGACTCTCGTCCGCTTACACTAACGGTGATGTCAAGCTCAGCTGGCGGCCTAATGAGTGGGTAGCTTCCTTGAAAAAGCTATCTGGGGTGCGCGGTGTGCCCCGAGCTAGGTTCCAAGTGCCAGCTCCGTCATCATGCTGATAATGGACACACAATTATTATTGCGTCAATAACAAGTGCGGACCAGTGTGCCGAAATCAGGTTTGGTTTTGGTGATGGTGGTGGATTGGAGTTCACGGGCGCGTCGACAGCAAGGGTCATTTTGCGCCCATAACTGAATTTTAATCAATCTACGGTGCTGCTATCATATCCTGCTATCCATCTTCACGGGTGGGGGTATATCACGTCAAGGCGAGCTTGTGGTTTAAAGAGTTTCCTGTTTGCAGTGTAAAATGTGTCAGAGTCCCAGCGTTAAGAATACTACGGGAAAATTCCGGATAATTCGCTCCAAAGCACGTCCACGACCAGTACTATTCGCTGAGCCCCAAACTTCGTGATGTGCGTTAAAGTCACCACATAAAATCAGTGGGGGAGTGAGCTGGTTTACCACTTGCAGCAGTTCTGCAAGTGAAAAGGTTGTTCCTGAGGGTAGGTATATGGAGCATATGGTGGTAACACGGCGATTAATTATTATCCGAGCAGCGACAGACTGAATGTTTGATCTCAGATGTGCTTGTTGGAAGGGGACTGAGTGGTGGACGGCAAAAAGTACACCACCATGTGCCACCGTGTGGGTGACGACGTCTTTGCGTAAAACAGAGTAGTTTCTTAAATAAAAGGAAGCGCCAGGAGATATGATTGATTATTTGGGCTTAAGGGCGCATCAACTGCTACTGGTTCGCCAGGAGATAGTCTGGCCTCCTGTAGGCATACTACGCCGGTGTACGACGGTCCAAATTATGTTGCAATTCGTTATTGCTAGTTTCACACCTCTACAGTTCCACTGTATAATATTACCCGCATACTGGATCAAATGCATTTTTGTAACGGACCCTTCGGGGCCGTTTGGGATCACCCTGCCGATGATCTCGGGCATGTCTATGTCTATGTGTAGGTGGGATCATGCCCGATGACTATCGCCGAATACATCTGAGCAGGAAGCCAACAGCAACCGAGACGGATGCCGGAACTCAGACACACAAGCGCGAGAGGCTGCGTATGTTGGGCTGGTGGAAGCTCCAGAGGGCTGGGGAAATGTGGGGGTAGAGGGTTGGGGAAGGGAGAGGTGGAAGCAGAGGGTTGGGGGAGGTGAGGGGTGGAGGAAGAGGGATGGGGAGGGGAGAGGTGGAAGGGAGGGGAGAGGTGGAGGAAGAGAGTTGGGGGAGAAGTGGAGACAGAGAGCTGAGGAGGGGACAAGCGGAGGCGTATGACTGGGGAGGGGAGAGGTGGATGAAGATGGTTGGGAGGGGAGAGGTGGAGGACCATGTTCCTCACCTGGTCCGGGACTGGCCGGCAACTCCAGGGGACTCGGCGGAGGCAGCAGGTGGTCGTCGCCGCAGCTGCTGCGGTTGTCCGGCTGGCCGTAGCTGCCGTAGCCGCTGCTGAAGCTGCTGCCCGAGTGGCGGTGACTGCTGACTTCTGGCACCGTGGGAGGAGCCACCTTCCTGATGACGGCCGGCTTCTGCGGCCGATTCATGCCACCCACTGCAACAGAGAGACGGGTCGGGTCAGGTCGGGTCGGGTCGGGTCGGGTCGGGTCGGGTCGGGTCGGGTCGGGTCGGGTCGGGTCGGGTCGGGTCGGGTCGGGTCGGGTCGGGTCGGGTCGGGTCGGGTCGGGTCGGGTCGGGTCGGGTCGGGTCGGGTCAGGTCGGGTCGGGTCGGGTCGGGTCAGGTCAGGTCAGGTCGGGTCACGTCACGTCACGTCACGAAATGCCGAACAGAGACGGTTCCGATCGGATTATGTCTAGTCAACGTCAGGTCACCGATTACGAATGGCGTCCGACGCTCCCAAAAGCAACTTGCAAAACCAGGGGATTGGACCATAGCGGGCCAGACCACGTGACGCTTGCCACGTCAGTCCGACAAAGCCGCCCGGGTCACACCTGGGTCGTGGCGGTAGTGTTCCCGGTAACGGCCGCCGACTAACAACTGCTGTGACCTCTGGTGCTCAGCTTGGTACATCGGTGACGCCGGAGGCCATCCTCAGCAATAACGACGCACAATCGCACAGCATGCGGCAGACCCGCCTCGAGTCATTCAAACACAGCCGCTCATCGGAGACATCGGCATTTCGATTGTTCGCCATCCGCCGCGTTAACGGCCAGCATTTCTCATCCGACGCATTGCCATGATGCGCTGAACGCAAGCGTGCCGATGCACACCAACAGCGGCCAGCTGGCCCGGCTGAGGCAGCCGGGCCAAGTGAAGAACGAGAAGGTGCCGCTGACAAGACGCCACGCCCCGCACGAAGCGCGCACGCACAGCGCAGAGCGGAGCGTCGTCACCAAACCAGCATCACGCGCGCTCTCGTGTGGCTCGCGGCGAAGATAATTCCTGCGGTGGTTACGATCGGTGGTGGCTAGGTGATCACTGGGTGATCACTGACCATCACTGGTTGATCACTACTATCGGTGGGTAATCACTGGGTGATCACTGGCTGATCACTGCCTATGACTGGTTGAGCACTGACTGAGGTGATCACTGGCTGATCTCTGGCCATCACTGGTTGATCACTGACTATCGGTGGGTGATCACTGGCTGATCACTGACTATGACTGGTTGATCACTGACTATCAGTGGGTGATCACTGACTTGTCAATGGGTGATCACTGGATGGTCACTATCACTGGCTGATCACTCCTCACACTGCACGGCCGCACCATCGACCTGACATTCCGGCCGATGACCTTCCGACCCCGGCCGTTTATTAATTGAAAAATCCGCAGCGCATCAACAGAGCATCACCTTTCCCGGGGCGATGAGAGCGTCTAGGCACGTCGCCTCCTAATCACCAATTACACTGACTGACTGGTCACCAGTCACACCGGCAGGAGAATGTAGTTGGAGGGTGTGGAGGATGTGCAGAATGTGCAGGAGGATGTAGATGGAGGGTGTGGAGGATGTGCAGGAGGGTGTGCAGGATGTAGTTGGAGGGTGTGGAGGATGTGCAGGAGGGTGTGCAGGATGTAGATGGAGGGTGTGGAGGATGTGCAGGAGGGTGTGCAGGATGTAGTTGGAGGGTGTGGAGGATGTGCAGGAGGGTGTGCAGGATGTAGTTGGAGGGTGTGGAGGATGTGCAGGAGGGTGTGCAGGATGTAGATGGAGGGTGTGGAGGATGTGCAGGAGGGTGTGCAGGATGTAGTTGGAGGGTGTGGAGGATGTGCAGGATGTGCAGGATGTGGAGGTGTGGAGGATGTTGAGGTGTGGAGGATGTGCAGGATGCTGAGGTTGTGCAGAGGATGTACAGGAGAATGTAGAGTATGTACAGGATGTTGAGGATGTGCAGAGGATGTGGAGGGTGTACAGGAATATGTAAACGATGTACAGGAGGATGTAGAGTATGCACAGGATGTTGAGGATGTAGACGATGTACAGGAAGATGTAGAGGATGTAGAGGAGGATGTACCGGAGGAGGATGTGTCGTGCAGTGTGACACCGGTGTTCTGTACGCCGCTGCTCGTGAGTGGTGGCGGTGCACCGGACGTGCCGGCCAACGAACCGCGTGATGATCGTCCGTGGCGAACGGCTGTACAGATGATGCATCACGTGTGTGCAGAAGAGATCGGCCTGGCTGACACACGGTGGCCGACACACCACGGTCATGACCAACACACCAGCACCGTGGCCGCCACACTCATCAGCACCGCACGCCAACACATGCCACCACCCGCACCCGGACACCACCTGCACCCGGACACCACCTGTACCGGCAACTGCACCCCGACACCACCTGCACCCGGACACCACCTGTACCGGCAACTGCACCCCGACACCACCTGCACCCGGACACCACCCGTACCCGGACACCACCTGTACCAGCAACTGCACCCCGACACCACCCGCACCCTGACAACACCTGCACCCGGACACCACCGGCACCCGGACACCATCCGCACCCGGACACCACCCGCACCCGGACACCACCTGCACCCGGACACCACCTGTGCCGGCAACTGCACCCCGACACCATCTGCACCCGGACACCACCCGCACCCGGACACCACCGGCACCCGGACACCACCTGCACCCGGACACCACCTGCACCCGGACAACACCGGCACCCGGACACCACCCGTACCGGCAACTGCACCCCGACACCACCCGTACCCGGACACCACCCGTACCCGGACACCACCTGCGCCCGGACACCATCCGCACCCGGACACCACCCGCACCCGAACACCAGCTGTACCGCAGAGTCGCCGTGATAATGGGGGGGGGGGGGTTGCTGAACCCTGGGGACGGCCGTCTGACGAGGTTGGCGCTAAGCACTGGGCGCAGCCGTGACCGGCCGTGTGCTCAGGACGGCTCGGTGAGCCGCATGAACAGGGGACAATCTGGCCGGCCTGGCTGATTCGCGGCTCCCGAGCAGACGAGCACGGCAGCAGGAGTCACGTCAACGGTGAACAGGTGCACGTCACCTGTCGCCGACAGACCGGCACAACCCGTCACGTCACGTCCACACCCACCGACAAACTCGGCCAGGTGAAGGGAGCTAGGTACGCACACATCAACATCCACGGACAGACCCGAATAGGTGGGCGGCGCTAGGTAGGCACACATCAACATCCACGGACAGACTCGGGTTGAGCTAAGCACATAGTATTAGTATACGGACAAACGTGTCGCCCAGCAAGTCGAGAGAGCCCTCCGATCATGAGAAACTCCCACTGGTGGATCTAGCCCACCGGTTTGGGGGGGGGGGGCAACTTTCTGCTTTCGGCGTCAGCCCCCCGCCCCCGCCCCCAAGTAGCGGATGCCCATCCTAGCGTGTAGTCCGTGCCCATCATGCCATTATTTTTTCGTTTAATAGCACCGGATTTCGACCACTTCCAAACCCATTCTCAGAAAAATAATAATTAGCATAGATTCTATGCTATCAGAATCTATGCTATCAGATTCTATGTTATCAGATTCCATGTTATCCTATCAAATAATCAGAGATTCTAATCTAAAAACCTAACCTAGCCTAACACATTCCACTTCAAAAGATCAATTTCCTAATGCCCACAATTCTTTAGATAACTTTTACAACATAAATCAGAAGCCTATACTAACCCAGTGTAACCAAACCTAACCTATTTGTTTTCTTCATGAGGGTACCTATATATGCAAAACTTGTCTCATACCTAGGTAGGTACCTACCTACCTACCTAGATACCTCAAACTGCAACAATACCCTTAAAGTTTGAAAGCCAGGTCCTACCGCCAGAATCTCCCCTACCTGCAAACCCACCAGTTATCTCTTATTCGGGATGTCAATACATACCTTGTCTTGCTATTTTTCTTGAAAAAGTCGGTCAGCGTAGCCTGTCTTCATCTTAGCAACCTTACACCAACATACAAAACATGCTCTTTAGCTGGGCTCAACTAATAACTCTCACAGAACACCCTGTTTAAATTCAGCTTTCGAAATCTGGCTCACTGGGTCCGTTTGTCTGTTACCGGTTAAACTAAATGCATGAAGCCATCCGACTAAAGACTAAAAACTGACTGCTGAAACTGCTGATTTTGTCAACTCTTGCTGTACGTAGAACTTGAACAGCATAGAAACCTTGATGTGCGTCAGAATCTACTATGCTACCATATTGGACTTCCAAATAATTATTTTAAAATGCCTTTAAAATTGTAGATTCTTTCACCCGGAACGCTATTTTTAACTTCGGCAAAGGCTACTGTATTTTAATTTAGTTTACATTTGTTTGTTTGTGGGGGGCCAAAAGACACCATGCCCCCATTTGAAGCGCTTCGAGGGGGTCATGGCCGGAATGCCCCCTTCCCCCTGGATCCGCCAGTGGAAACTCCAGCTAGTTGTGAAAATATTAGCACGCTATGGCTGGCGTCACTCAAATCTCACCCGCCATGGATCATTTGCGGCCGACACCAGACATCCAGTAGAGTGGGGGGGGAGGGGCGGCAGACCGCTCAACCTCTCAAATCGACATCTCGTTCCACTCCACGTCTCGCAGGGGAGGCGGTAAATTACAGCACGTGCTGCCTGCAGCGAGCACGTCCAGATCCAGCATCATCGGCCGTGCCGACGGGCGATGCCGCGGGCCACACCGCACCGAGATTGTTCTGAACCGTACAGGAAGCCGTCAATAGATGGCGTTGACAGAGCGGTCGGTTTTTGTGTCGGCCGGGTCGTCAAGGCAACAGACATGACCAATGACGTACGGACTCACGTCAGAGGAGGGTCGGCCAGGACTGAGGGCGGGCCGCCACCACTCATCATCTGCATCAGACTGACAGCTTACACCACTACACCACTAGCGCGGATGGATCTGACAGCTTACATCACAATTACACCGTAAGCGTGGCTGGATCCGACGGTTTACACCACAATTAAACCAATAGCATCGCTGGATTTGACAGTTTACACCACAATACCACCGCCAGTGTGGCCCAATCCGACAGTCTACACCACAATTACACCACGAGGGTGGCCGGATCTTTTCGCCACGCGCCGCAGCCGGCTTGGACGTGAGCTACACGACTGCGCCGTGTTTACCGGCACCGCGCTGGGCGTGCCGCAAACAGGTTTGGCACGGCGACACCACAAATCTGCCGGCTCGGGAAAGCGACACCACAAATCTCAACAGCTCCGGACGGGCCCAGGCGGCTGGGCTCACGGCCGCCTGGGCTGCCGGTGGCTATCTCGCCGGCTCCAGCCGTCGGAACGTCGCCGGCTTCAGCCCGGGTCGCGTGCCGCCCGGTCCCTCCACACAGCGCCGAGGCGGCCCCCTCTATGGCCGGCCGTCGACGAACCCGCCGGCGCCAGTCACGGGTCAAAGGTCACGCAGCTGTTCGTTCGGCGCCGCTTTCGCACCGATCGCGCTGTCGGTAATTGAGGAAACGCGGCCGGGGCCGGGCAGCGGCGACGGCGCCGTACCCGCCGGTAAATGCCCGCGGGGCACGACAGGTCGCCGCCCGGTGCGCACATTCCAGGCATGCGATGGTGTCGGCGTGTCTCGGCGTGTCTCGGCGCCCCGTGGAGGCCGCCTCTCGACACCGCCGCGTCCCTGGCGAGCCGTCGTGCCAGACGGCCACTTTTTGCCCGGCTGGTTTATGATGCGTGTCGTGTGCGTTTTTGTGCCCTCTAATTCGTGTCCCGGTCGGTGCACGCGGGAAAGCGCGGGCGGGTGGGTTGACGGAGTGGGGGTCAGCAGAGCGGGCCTCCAGAACGATGACGGCAACATGCTGGGATCGTTATCGTCGCCGCGCTCCAAATGGCCCCTCACGGCGTTCCTCGCCCCGCCACTTGCGAGTTTGTTTTGCCGACACCGGAGTTCAGGCATGCGACTGGGAATACCCCGGGAATCTTACTCCATGAACTCCTCGAGCGTTGCAGCAGCGGGAAGCCGTTAGTTCGGCGGTGGGACGGACCGCAGCGTTTGGCACCAATTTACTCGGCAAGTTAGTGCGCGAGTTAGTTGGTGAGCTAGTGCCAGAGCTGGACTAACCACCAGCCCACTCCACAACCACGCAGGAGCCGGTGCACGGCTTGCGGTTCGCGGTTTGTGGCTTCTCACAGCCGACAAAAACGTACGAATTACTCCGCCGGTCACACGTCAGGTCACACACGGGGTCACGTGCCCGCAGTAAACAACACCGGAGGCCACGCAAGCAATCAGAGGCCGCTTACTACAGAGACATCCGACCAACAAGGGCAGGACATCCGCCTGCGTTGGCAACACGGCGAGCGACAAGTCCCCAGCGGCGGCGCGGCGCCACAGACCGGCCGCTAAGCCGGCGCAGTGAGGCGCCAGCAGCAACCAGACCGCAGACGTCCTCCGCCCGGGAGAAGCCGCGCGGCCGGCCTGCCAGCGCTCCGCGTGAGAACGCTCCCAAGGCCGTGAGGGTGCAGCACCGTCGGCGCTGTTCGGACGCCCCGCCCCGCCAAATAACGTGAGTAAAGCCGGCCGTGGTTGAACGCCCCGGGAGGAGCGGCCCGAGCGTGGGGACAGGCGGCTGCCGGCTGCCGCTGCCCAGCCACTGTGACCACGCCGACCACGACGGCACGTGACTGCGACCACAGTGACCACCAGCGGCCATGACCTCGTTAATGGCACCGGTCGTGACACCAGTCAGCTGGGGCCGCTCCCTCTGAATGATCAGTGACGTTGGCCACAGTGACCCAGACTTCGCTGAGGTGACTACAGTGTGGTCCGCCGGGACTTGCTGATGAGCCATGGCTTCTGCACCGCGAAAGTACAGGAAACCCAGAGTACAACCGTGCTAGCATTTTCGCGAGGTCTATCACGTCCATAAAACCACGCTTTCTGTCGGCCTGGAGCACCAACATGACGCGACAAGCCTTTAAAAACGTCGCACTCAAAGCGTACTCGCTCGCCAAGCAGGCCATTCACAAACCGGCAGCCGCCGCAGGGCCGGCGGCGCGCCACTTCTTGTCACGCGGCGCGCCATTTCTTGTCTTCGCTCGGCACGGCCCCGACAGCCAGTCACCCGTTCCTCCATCGCCGCCGCCCATCAGCCGCCGCCTCACAAGGTCAACGAGGGTCGCACGCCCGTCGGCGCCTCTGATGCTCTCGGCAGCCGCGCCGTCAACACGCCGGCCATCAGGTCGCGTTGGGTCACGGCCGCGTCACGGCGAGGTCACGCCGTGCAATCACGCGCCCCGCCGGGACGACGGTCGAGATGGCGCCGCGGTCGTGTCGGGCGGGACGCGTGACGGCCATCAGCGCGGACCGCAGACGCGCCAGCGCCACAACACACACAGCGATGCATTATTGATGCCGGCCGGGGGTTAATGGAGCCGTATGCAGGTCAGACGGCGCGAGACGACACCGACACGGCTGCCGACGGACGGACGGACTAGGCACCGTTGTGGGTCATGGCGGCTGTCGGGAGATTACGCCGGCCACGCCGAGGCGTACACAGCCGACCGACGGGTAATGAATGGCCATCGCAACCGAAAGGTCAATAGAAACAACACTTTGGAAGGTGAGGGGTTAACGAATGTTGGACAGTGTGCCGTACAGTCCCGTGGGTGGGGAGGGGGCAGACAATCATCGTAAACCCCTCGTTAACTTTGGTCACGAATTGTAACCGTTGCTGATCGAGCGGTCTGCGTCCGCCTGACAAGATATCCCGTCGGCTACACCTGCCTAATGATCCCCCCGATAACTTCTCCGGTCACTGCGTGGTTCGTGATGCGCTCCGGGCAGCTTCTGTGATCAGTCGAGCTCCTCGCCGCCACCATCGTCTGGCGACCAAGTCGCCATCGCGTCGGGAGACCAAAATCCCAGCCAGCGAGCCGGAGCTCATACACACGTCACGTGTCGCCACGTATGGCGGTCACGTGACGTGTGGACACACGTGCGGTCACGTGCGCCATGGAGCAATGCCAGCTCGCATGGCAGGCCGGCCTTGTGCGGCGTAACCTTTGCCAGCGTTCGCCCGGCCGCAAATGCCACTTCAGCTCGTTTCACGGTGCATGGCGCGGCCGGTCGAGACACAGCTGCGTGACACAGCCACCACATCCATCTTCATCTCACCCCACGCCAATGCCGAGACGAACGCCAGCGCCGAGGCCACGCCCACCGCCGAGGCCACGCCTGCCGCCGGTTCCTCGCGTTGGCGACCTTAATAGATCACAATGCATGGCAAGTATGTCAGCCTTGCACAACGCATGCATTCCTTTGTTGCTGTTTGAGAAGTCAAGAATTGCAAGAAACACTGTCACGTATACACAAGGTCGAAAACCTGCTCAGCTCGATAGATACCTATGCGAAATGGCGCATAAGTTGAAGCGGCTGGACGGCTTTCACACGTGCATAAGGAGTCACCTTTCTAGTTCTTGCTCTGCGATGAATACTCCTTGCATGAACAACTTTCACACACGACGTTATTTAAAGCTCAGGCCCAACTCAACCGACCGTGTCCGACAATGTCGCAGGCAACGATGTACTTGCCGTGGTATGCTCTACACTTGACACTGTGTATCAAAGGTCCCGGGTTGGACACTCGCGCCGCTCGGGACATTTCCCGATCCCGCGGCCCGCCGGCGAAACAGTGTGGGCGGCGCCGTTAGCCGTGAATGTGCGTGAAGTGCGTCGTGAACCACCCAATAAACAAACAACACTTGACACTGTGGTGTTCTACACATGGTTGGCGGGCACGCCCGCAGTCACACGCCTCGCCACTGCGAGGTCAGCCGACACGCCTGCGGTGGTGGGCCCGGTCACCACACAAGGTCACCCGTTCACCGTGACGTCACACCTGACCGCAGTGACGCCATACCGGGTCAAGGCCACTGACTGGCCACGGCTACGACCAACCTGTCCCGACCACCGAGCGTTGGCGAGACCACACCGCCGGAGGTTGGGGACACGTGGTGGGGTGTGGAGCTCGACAGGTAGGGAGATGTAGAGGGGCAGGTGGGAAGACACCCCTACCAGGCAGGTGGGGAGACGCCGACCGACTCATGTAGGTGAGGAGACCATCACCCGGGCTGGTGAGTTGACACTGACCAATGAAAGTGAGGAGACAATGATCCAGACAAGTAGGGAGACACTGACCGAACGAACAGCTGACGACAAAATCACGCCGTCGCGCGATTTCCCCGATGGGGTAGTCACGTCGTCACACGCGGCGAAGCCGTGACGTGACGTGACGATCACCCGTCCGAGCCCAGGTCAGGTCAGGTCGCGTGACGTCACGATCAGCTGCACTCGGGACGGACACGTACACGCCGGCCGACTGTGACTGAGCACTGCTGCACACACACTGCCATGATGAAGCAGACGCAGCGGATGCAGCGGATGCAGCAGATGCAGTAGACGTAGCAGAAGCAGCACACGCAACAGACACAGCAGGTGTAGCAGGTACAGCAGATGCAGGTGTAGCAGGTGTAGCAGGTGTAGCAGGTGTAGCAGGTGCAGCAGATGCAGGAGGTGTAGCAGACGCAGGAGGTGTAGCAGACGCAGCAGATGCTGTGGACGCCACAGCGACACCACACATCAGACGGGCGGCTAATTTCGGCGCCGCTCAGATGTGCTGTTTCAACACGAGTGGGCCGGCCGACAGCCGACCATGCCCCGCCATCCATTACCTTAATTGATATTGTTTTAGCACACACCGACCGCTGAACTATAATGGGCTGGTCAATTGCAATATGAAACAGGCGTAATGGGCCGGTGATTACGGCAGCGCATCGGCACGGGCGCCAGTGACGCGCGCCACTGCGTGACGCGTGACGAGTGACGCCTGACTGCGACGCCTGACGAGTGACGCCTGACGTGTGACGCCTGACGAGTGACGTGAGCGACGAGTGACGTGACAGAGTGACGCGTGACGTACCCCACCGCTGAGTACGGCGGAGCGCCGGTCCGGCTGGTGGTGTCGGCCTCTGTACAGCCGGGCGGTGTGTGAGCCGCTCCCGGGCCAGCGCCGCAGGCTACGCCAGGTCGCTCCGGTCCATTGTCGGCGAACAACGATGGACGGCCGCGGACAGCGAACACGTCTTCACACGTCGTGTCGGCGGTCTTCACACATTGGCGGTCTTCACACACTCGTGGTCTTCACACGTGTTAGCGGTCTTCACACGTCGTATTGACGGTCTTCACTCGTCGTGTCGCCGGTCTTCACACATTGGTGGCCTTTGCCGTGTTGACGGTCTTCGTACGTCGTGGCAGCGGCCTTCACACGTGCCGGCGGTCTTCGCACATTGATGGCCTTCACGCGTCGGTTGGTTGTTTGGGTTTTAGGGCGCATCAACCAGGTTTGGTCATCTAGCGCCCACAACACGTCGTGTCAGCTGTCTTCGCATACCGTGTCGGCGGTCTTCACACACTCGAGGTCTTCACACGTGTTGACGGTCTTCACATAGTGTCCCCGGTCTTCACACGTCGTGTCCCCGGTCTTCACACGTCACGCCACAGTCGTCCAGGTTGGCACCGCCGCCGGCCACCACCTCGTCCCGTCGCCAGGGCAACCACGGACTCCCCCGCACGCACAGCGTATCGTCCCGTGCATCAGCTTGCGTGTCCACGCATGGACAAACAAGCGGCACGGGCGGCCCGCGGCGCGCCGGCCCGCATGTATTTACGCGCGACGAGTCGATAACTCGCCACCGGTGGGACGGCGGGCGGGGCGGCGCCGACGCCGACGCCATCAATTTCGCCAGGTAAAAACGCCGAGCCGAGCCGAGAGCCCAGCGCTCAGATGAATAATCAGCTGGCCGTGCCACGCTCGGCTGGCGGCCGTAATGAAGCTGCTTGGCGACGGACGATCTCCAGACCTGTCGCTCGGCGGCCAGAGCGCGCAAAAAGCGCGTGCGCCGCCACTGCGTGCCGGTGTTTAGACATGACTGGTGTGACCCGTTTCCATCGAACGGGTGACGAGACTAGTGTTTAGACGCCGCTGATGCAGTTGACTGGACAGGTGTTTGGACACCACTGGTGCAGGTGACGGGGCTAGTGTTTAGACACCACTGGTGCAGTTGGCGGGGCCAGTGTTTGGACACCATTAGTGCGGCCCACTTCCATCTTCGGCGCGGCACCAACAACATCGCATGTTTTCGAAGGCGAAACGTGAACACCAGTTGGCCGTACAGGAAGGTACGGCTTTCACTAGAACTGGCGCCAACTGGAACGGCCGACCGTATCGCGTTTCTAAAGAAGTCATATCAATGCAGCAGCGAGCTGCATCTGATGCGGTGCCTAGCGCAATGAGTCACTGGTTGACCGGTGAATAAACACTGTTCACTAAGCCGTTCTTGGGAATGCACTCAGCGCCGCAGACAGGTGGGACTGCAGACTGGTGTCTCTCCAGGTGGGCCGGCCGCGGACGAATGCTGCAAGCGTCATTAGTTCAGCCCTGTCACATAAATCACAATATTTTCAACAGCAGCAGGTTGGTATTTCAGTGCTGTGCTTCATAGCAGTTCTGGGAACGAAGCTTACGGCGATCGGTGCCGACAAACGAAACAGATGTCGAAATAGATACCGCTAATAGAGTCTGACCGATACGATGCCGAGATATTCGGTAGATGATACGGAAAACATAGACATCCATTCATTTGCAAAACGGTGTTGTGGATAATGCGTCTTGTTGGTATATTCATTAGCTTCAGGGTAGCTTTTCGCTCCGCTGAAGTTCAGACGAACATTTACCATGCAGGTTAAATCTGACAGGAACGAACCACAGGGCCCACAGAGCCTGAGTGGGAGGGACCGGCAGCTCCAGCTGGGAGGAACCAGACGCTTCGGATGGAGCAACTATCGGTGCCGCCTGAGAAGGCATCGGCAATAATCCCTGATGGTAATACGGACTACTGCCTACTACGGATCAGAGTTCCTGTCTACCACATATCAGAGTGTCTGCCTACTACAGACCAGCGTCCCTGCCTCCTATGGACCAGAGTCCCTACCCACTACAGGCCGCAAGTTGTGGCCAGACAGGCCAAACAGCGCGGCCCGGTCAGGTCAAACACGCTCGAGCCACAGACGAGCCACAGACGGTGTCGGCCCAGAGGCGCCAGGTCTGGCCATCGTCACGCGCAGCCCAGCGCGGTGCAGCGCGTCTTACGCAAAAACGCGTCCGTCGCTGTCGGTCGCCGGCTCGGTCATGCATTCCGCACCGCCGTATATGTGCACGAGCCGCGTACAAGGATGGTAATCGCCGGCACTGGACTCCCCGGACCGGACCGGACCGGACCCAGACCCAGACCCAGACCCAGACCGGCACCAGAGTAGACCGGACCCAGACCCAGACCGGACCGGACCAGACCAGACCAGACCGGACCGGACTGGACCGGACCAGACCCAGACCCAGACCGGACCAGACCAGACCGGACCGGACCGGACCGGACCGGCACCAGAGTAGACCGGACCAGACACAGACCGGCACCAGAGCAGACCGGACCAGACCCAGACCGGCACCAGAGTAGACCAGACCAGACCAGACCAGACCAGACCGGACCGGACCAGACCCAGACCCAGACCAGACCAGACCAGACCAGACCAGACCAGACCGGACCGGACCGGACCGGCACCAGAGCAGACCGGACCGGACCCAGACCGGCACCAGAGTAGACCAGACCGGCACCAGAGTAGACCCGACCGGACACAGACCGGCACCAGGGTAGACCAGACCGGACCGGACCCAGACCGGCACCAGAGCAGACCGGACCCAGACCCAGACCAAGACCGGCACCAGGGTAGAGCCCAGACCAGCACCGGAGTAGACCAGACCGGACCAGACCCAGACCGGCACCAGGGTAGACCGGACCGGACCGGACCCAGACCGGCACCAGAGCAGACCGGACCCAGACCCAGACCAAGACCGGCACCAGGGTAGAGCCCAGACCAGCACCGGAGTAGACCAGACCGGACCAGACCCAGACCGGCGCCAGGGTAGACCGGACCGGACCCAGACCGGCACCAGAGTAGACCAGACCGGACCTCAGACCGGCACCAGAGTAGACCAGACCGGCACCGGAGTAGACCGGACCGGACCGGACCCAGACCGGCGCCAGGGTAGACCCAGACCGGCACCAGAGCAGACCGGACCCAGACCCAGACCAAGACCGGCACCAGGGTAGAGCCCAGACCAGCACCGGAGTAGACCAGACCGGACCAGACCCAGACCGGCGCCAGGGTAGACCGGACCCGGACCCAGACCCAGACCAGCACCAGAGTAGAGGGCACAGACAGGCGCCAGAGTTGACCAGACCCGGACACAGACCGGGACCAGAAGAGACAGCGACCAGAGTAGAGGTTCCAGATCGGCACCAGAGTAGAGGGCCCAGTCCGGACCCATACAGGGACCAGAGTAAACCGCGACGCGACTGTGACCAGAGTGGACTGGACCTGAGCGAATTTGCCCAATGCAAGCTATGACCTGGTTAACGTTGGACAGCAGTGGGTAAGCAGTCGTCCACTCAGCTGATCAAACCTAAAGGGAGGATAGTGTGACGCAGGAGAAGTTAGTTAGTTAGTTATTTGGGCTTAGGGGCGCTTCGACTGCTTCGGTCATACAGCGCCCTACGCAGGAGAAGGCGAGCACGAACAGGACACGGGTGGACATATCAAGGAAGGATGATAAACAGGAAGGTCGGATCTACAAAGCTACACTTTAATGAGTTCTCGAAAATTTTGAATGAATCGCACTGTTAATGGGGCACCATGCGTAAGCACTGCGGAAAATTACACGCACGAACCCGACAAGACGTCGCACAAACGCTCCACCTTCGTCCCCGACCGGTACGGAGTAATCGTGACGACGGCGGCCATGGTGGTAGTCCGCGTGACATCAGGCCACCGCCACACTCCTCCCCACATCCCCCACTCCTCCCCACCGCCCAGTCAGATGAAGGGCAGCTGTGGTCAATACAGCTCAGACGATCGCCGATAAGCCGGGCCGAGGAACACAGCAGACAGCGAGGGCTGACCTTGGCCACAGCCTCAGGCCCTGACCACCGGTCACTGCACAGAGAGCAGACAGCGACGGCTCTCCGACGGCACCTCTGGGAACGTTTTTCAGCCACCCCCACCCGCACCCCTGCCCCTCCTCTCCTGTCTCTTGAGGGCGACGCCACACCACACCGCAACGATGTGGATGACCGCAATATTGTGAAGGTCTCCTGGGCAGTGAGGATGACACTGGAACGGTGAGGGTGACGGCTGCGTCCTTCTCGCGTGACGGATAACGCGTCGGCAGGCGGTACGAGGCACCTCTGAGCGCCACCAGCGCTAATGGCCCAACACGTCACGTGTATCTCACGGGGCGCGGCGTGTCGACGGCTATCGAGCACCGCGTGAAGATACCACCAGAAACGGCTGCGGAGCCAATCCAGCGTCTCATCATTCACGGACATTATTCATGAAGGATGGAGAATTGCCCGCGACCCGACCGCCAGTCGAGCGGATCACGGCGGATTGCCGATGGATCACTTAGATCACACATGGATCGCGACAGACCACCGGTAGATCACAGGCGGATCTCGGCGGACCTCCGTTGGATCACAGTAGATCACAGGTAGACCAGGACGCGAATCCCCGGTGGATCACGACGAGTCAGCGGTGGATCACGGCTGATCGCCGATGTTCATCACCTGCCGGCGGGGGTGGATCGGCGGGGTGGATCTGCGCCGCGGATCTCGGCGGATCCCCGGAGTCGGCCGACAGCTCACGTCACCAGCCACGGCCGGCTAATCCGCTAATGTGCGGCGGCCGGCCACGCCGTGTGGTGACACGCAGCCTCGAGCCGCCGTAACTCGGCCCGGCCGCCCCGCCCACCCGCGGCTTGTTAACTTAATTAGCCGCCCGAGGCGGGCCCGCGCAGCCGGCCGTCCTGGGATCCAATTGCCGGGCGTCCACCGGGGCGCCAACTGCCGGGCGTCACTGGGGCTGCCACTGCGTCCAGCCTGGGGCCGGCCGTCCGTCCACCTGGGAGCTGCCAACTGCAGGGCGTCCACCTGGGGGCTGCCAACTGCCGGGCGTCCACCTGGGGGCTGCCAACTGCCGGGCGTCCACCTGAGGGCTGCCAACTGCCGGGCGTCCACCTGGGGGCTGCCAACTGCGGGCGTCCACCTGGGGGCTGCCAACTGTTGGGTGTTCGCGTGACAGCTGCCAATTGTTGGGTGTTCGCGTGACAGCTGCCAACTGTTGGGTGTTCGCGTGACAGCTGCCAACTGTTGGGTGTTCTTGTGACAGCTACCAACTGCTGGGTGTCGAGCTGAGAGCTATCAACTGCTGGGTCCGCCTGACAAGGGCCCACGTGGCGTGTCGACACCGTTGAAACCACTCCCTGCACCAGGCGTGATCCACGTGTGGTGATGCGAACAACGTTGTTCGATCACCGACGTCAAAAACCACGACACCCGATAAATCTACCGAGCATTACGCGTTACCTAGTCCATCCGCCAAAACCGACGTGCGAGATTGGTGACGCTATATGACTCAGCAGTTGGATGAGTCGTAAAAGAACCCACGATTCTCATGCAACAATTTCATCATAAACCACTCGAAGGGGGCTTTGAGACCTTCGCTTCGATGTATTAGCGGACGGAAGGACCCGGAAGTTGCTCAAATTGTGCGCTACAGGTGTGAAAAGATGTCAGAGGAAGCACTGCAAATTCGATAAGTATCTGTGATTTCATAAACACCTAGCACAAGGGCATGGATGGCTCAGGTGGTGAAGCCGATCAGGCCACCCACAAACTGAGGCTAGTGCATAGACGCCATCGTCTGATGTCGCGGTACACCTCGCGGTACATCTCGCGGTACACCTCGCGGTACACCTCGCGGTACATAGAGTGCCCGCCACCCACCAACCAAGCATCACTTGCAGCCAAACAGCTGGTCAGGTCGGTGGTGCCGATATCGGCCGCTCCCAACCCAGCTGTAAGCGTACTCAGGCTTCTGGCCAGGAAAATCCATTGGCGGCAGTTCAGACCTCCACGGAGGATAAGATGAAGGAGCATAAGACTAATAAGGCACAGCAAGACGTGGGAATAGCTAGACATAGGAGCACGCAAGGTATATCACACTCACACTAGCATACTCAAGGAAGCATGCTCGTCGACGTCGTTGGCAAATCCACCGGGGACACCGCTGCAAAGAGAAAGACGACGACACTGACGTATGTTCCGGCCGCCCACAATAGACTCGTGGCTGTCATAGCCTATTGTCGACTTGTAAAACAAAGGTCATCAGTAAATAAAGGCTGTCGCAGGCGCACATGAAAACATGCAACAATTGTTTATACTAGCGGTGCGGAAAGAGTCGGCAGGTACCACCAAGTACGAACAGAGGCCGATTTCACTGACGTCACAAGCTGTGTATTTACTCCGAATTTGGTGTGAACACACCTTTTGGAAATCTTTGAAGTATTACCACCCACACTTACTTAATATCGACAAGGCATTTAGTCGCCATCAGCTAATTGTCAGGTAGCTGTTGGTGACAAAAAATTGCATATGAAGAAACATAATTAATCAAATAAACCATATTAAATGAAATATAATTGAATAGGAATACCAAAAGGTGTATTCACACCAAATTCAGTGTGAATACACAGCTTGTGACGTTCGTGAAATTGGCCTCCGAGCAGTCAGTCCAGTTCCACACACAGATGCCGCCTAAGGCGGCGACTGCACAGGGGAACTGGCAGTCGCTTCAGCTCGTGCGGCAGCTCGTCATACAGGGCAGGGACTCTGGAGCAAAGCGGTAGATCTCCTTCGTCCAATGTGAGAACGGCGCCCTTTGCTAAAACAAAACGGCACTTCATAAGCCTAATTGAACCTTTAACTTTGTTTTCACCGAATGCTCCCTGCCGGAAGGCACCAGTGCGCCGTATCACCAAACTGCTGGCAAAGGTTCACCCCCTAGATATACTGAGCCTTGGCTTGGTCCGAGTGCGCACCCCGCACAAGCCCGCCCACTTGGATTTTTCCAGATCAAGTGACACTCCCAAGTGTGAAAAACGGCACACCAGGACAAAATGTGATCGGCGTTTTGAGGGCGAAATCGGGGATAGAGGGAGCTGAGAACTGACACCATAAACGCCGGTCATCAACCAATGTGACCCCGCTCCCCAATCCCACCCACCACATGACGGCTCAACACGCCAAGTGACCTTGACGGCGACGGCACTGGCCGGAGTCTGGCCTTGGCGCGTCTGACGTCACACCTCCGCGCGCCAATCACCGGCCGCGGACCGCGC
This sequence comes from Imbricaverruca yamaguchii, assembly GCA_034440575.1. NCBI lineage: Eukaryota > Metazoa > Arthropoda > Thecostraca > Neoverrucidae > Imbricaverruca > Imbricaverruca yamaguchii. Next base: position 323,660 of record JAOTOL010001625.1, read on the forward strand.
AGCCAATAGCCACGCCGCGGCGGACAGCCGGTGGGGCCGAATGACGCCGGCCTCCCCGCGTCCCGGCGTCATTACGTTGCCATGGCGATGCTGTCAACAAGTCGGCATCCTCCGGCTGGGCTGACTGCGGTCAGAGCCTGCATCATCGAAAAGCGAAGTCAACTCGTCAAAAAGCGGAATCGATCGACGCCCGTGCTGTGGCGTGGGCGTCGCCACGGCGGTGACCTCGAGGGGAGGGGGCATGCTTCCCCAAACTTCTTGAAACATCGCACCACACGTTTGACGTTGCCTGAAAAAGGATCCTAAAACCGCCACCCTCCAAACCCCCCGATCCAAAGTCCGTGGCGATGTCCATTACGACGCGACCGGCCGCCGAACTCTCGAGTCTGGCGAACTGAGAGCGCCGCGCGGTGTGATGAATGTTGGTCCCAAAGCGCGACGCGCATCAGCCGAGAAGAAAGGCGACCACGCCCGACCCGGGAGCGCCAACAATGGACCTTCAATGGAGAAAGATGGATGCCGGCACAGCATTCGCTCCGGCCGCCAGCAGAAGCAGAAGACGCCGCCGAAATAGCACTGGTCAAGTCACCACAGCAGGGCGGCACCACTCCGTGGCGACCTCGCACCAGGACGGCAACACATGACATCACACCAGGGCGACACTACACCATGACTACACCAGGACGACACTACAGCAGGGCGAAACCTCAGCATGGTGACACTACACCAGGACGACATTGCAGCAGGACAATACACCAGGGCAACACTACAGCAGGACGACACCACAGCAGGACGACACTACAGCAGGACGACACTACGGCAGGGCGACAACAGCAGGGCAACACTACAGCAGGACGACACTACAGCATGGTGACACTACACCAGGGCGACATTGCAGCAGGACAATACACCAGGACAAAACTACAGCAGGACGAAACTGCAGCATGGCGACACTACAGCAGGACGAAACTACAGCATGGCAACACTACAGCAGGACGACACTACTCCCTGGCAACATCACACCAGGGCGACAACACATGGCAACCTTACAGCATGGCGGCACTACAACATGGCGACACTACAGCAGGATGACACTACAGCCGGGGTACACTACAGCAGGGCGACACTACACAAGGACGACACTACACCGGTGCGGTGCTACTTGTGATGCCACAACAGACGTCGACACCCAACCGAGGCACATTGCAGCCCGCATTAGCACATCACAACAGGTAACAACTGCCAAGACGCTATGCACGAATGGCTCGCGTGATGACCCTTGCGCCTCAGTTAATGTGGCCGCCCATCGTTATAGCCATCGGGCGTATTGCGCCATAGCTCAGCCATCGGCTGTCTCGGATGGCCGCCCAGTCGCCCGCAAAAGGTCATCCAGTGTCCGTGCCGTACTCGGCGAGCGATGTTCTGGCAGATAGGCAAACCGGCCGGCCGAGATTAGCGCAACTCGAGTGTGACGTTCACACGGTGTGCGGACCAAACAGCTCGTAGCAGAAGCCACAGCCGGCCGCACATCGACCGACACTCCCATCCCCGGTCATTAGAGTTCTTCATCTCCAGCGGATGGATGGCACTTTGCCGCCGCTGAAGATAATAAAAACAAATAAAAACCCGAGCCCCGAGTACCGACAAGCCGCAGACAGCGTCCGACTAGCTGTAGGGACGAAGTCCGAGGCGGGGTCCAGGCGGGGTCCAGGCAGGGTCCAGACGGGGTCCAGACGGGGTCCAGGCGGGGTCCGAGACGGGGTCCAGGCGGCTCCCACCCTAGGGCGGTGCCCGAGGCAGGGTCCAGGCGGCTCCCGCCCGGAGGCGAGGTCCGAGACAGGGTCCAGGAGGGGTCCGAGGCAGGGTCCAGGCAGCTCCCGCCCGGAGGCTGGACATGACCCGATGCACAGACAGTGGCACGCTTTGCGCCCAGTCCTATGACTGCCTGTGCAGGTTACGGTTCACGCCGCCGACCATTACCGGCTGTAGGCTGAATGCTGTAGATAGGTTGTAGGCTATGGCGTGTAAGTAGTAGGCTATAGGCTATAGGACGTAGGCGATAGGCTGTAGGTTGTAAGCTGGGCTATAGGCAGCAGGCTATTAACTGGCTATGTTTGTAGGTTATAGACTGCAGGCTATATACTGTAGGTTGTACGCTATGTCCTATAGGCAGCAGGGTACGATCCATAGGTTGCAGTTTATAGGTTGTAGGCTATAGACCGCGGCAGCAGACCAGATGGACCAGAGGCCGCCCGTCCCAGTCGGCCTCAAGCATCGCGACTCAAAACAGCGCCTCCGTGTCGGCCAAACAGCATTCACGCATGCCGGCCATGCTGCACGTCAGTCCGATTTACGCCCGCCGCGCGTTGCGTGCAGCCGCGTCGGCCGCCAAACCGGTCCCAGGGCGAGCGTCACGGTCCGTCCGGAGAGCCTTTGTTTGGGCGCCGGCGGCCACGGCCGGCCGGCGCGCCATCAACGCCCCGCGATCCATCAGTGTAGCGAGCGTGTCCGAGAGCGCCGCCGTGTTCAATTCCGAGCGAAGATTACAGACGGCGCCGGAAGACCGGGACCAGGTGACTCGCGTGGCGCAGTCATTTGGACTCAGCCCCCCTCTCCTTCACATTGCAGTAGTGGTATTGCGCCCGTGACCCAGGTGACTTGCGTGGCGCAGTCGGTTGGACTCAGCTCCCTTCATATTGCAGTAGTGGTATTGCGTCCGTGACGAGGACCGCTGTCTGAGCGTGGCCGACCAGTGTGAGAGGCTCCAGCCGACACACGCAGCGCACTGTATAGCTGGCGGCACAAATAGCTTGGCAGTCAGGCCGGCGTCCTGGCGCCTGGATGTCCTGGTATCAGACGTAGTGGGAAACAGTACACCTATGCAGGGTATCCAGGTGCCAGGACGTCCAGCAGGACTGCCGAACTATTCGTGACGCAAATGTGAACTAGGTGTGGTGCATACCCAGGTATAACAGTATACCAGGGTATGATATTTAGGTGCCAGAACGCCCGCCTGATTGCCAAGCTATTTGTGACGCCAATAGTACAGGCACATGGTGCAACGGTTCGCCCATTCCGAGTGCAGATGACGTCGCAGAGGGGAATGCATTACGGCAAACTGTCGGATAACAAGTCCACGGGACGTCCAGATTGCACAGTACATCGATTTCTGGACAACATTACACCCACACCATAAGAAAAAATAAAAATAAAAATATAGATGTGAAAAAATCACGATATAGAAAAGAAAGACGAGAAAGCAAAACAAGGGAGAGAAATACATTCACAATATGCCACAGGCGTGCGTCGCAACACCCGCGCGACATCTTACTCGACACCGGCGCGCCTCCCACGCTGGCGGCCCCACAGGCAGCGCGTGTCCCACAAAACACCGAGTCTCTCAGGCGGTGAACAGTCTCACCGGGAGGGCTGTGTCTCGCGAGCTGGGCACGGCGCGCCCACGATCACCCCCGCCGAACAACGACGAGGTCTGGCCCGAGGTCAGATCCTATCACGCCCGAGGCCGTGAGTGACAGGACCCGATCAGCGCCGCGAGAACCAGTCCCGCCAAGTTGGTGTGCTGCATCATCGGCCTGGACACGGCGGTGTGGCCTGGCCCGGCACGGTGCAGCTGACCCACAGGGTGACCCATCAGCGATGGCTCCCTTAACGGTGGTGATATAACATGACCTGACTTCGACAGTAGCGACCCGTCCCCAGTGGATCCCTTAATGGTGGTTACATGGCCTCGACAGTAGCGACCCGTCCCCAGTGTCTCCCTAACGGTGGTCACTTGACCTGACCTGACCTCGACAACACTGATCCGTCCTGAGACGGCGGCGGCATGACCTCAGTGGCAGCGACCCGGCCCCGCCGCGGGGACCGATCCACACCCGGCGGGCGGTGGCACCTCCAGACAAATCCTTGGAACCACTTTATCTCTGAAGAACAACAACTCTTCTATCACAACTCTCCAAATGAGACGAGTCCAGACTTCCTACCTCTCTCCCTCCCCCTCCAGATAAATATCTCTCAAACGATGACTCGTGTACCCCATGTCTTCAGTGAGACGAGTCCAAACTTCTACCCCCTCCCCTTCAGCAGCAAATCGGACCCGTCCGCCCATTGCGCCAGACACGTCACGTGTTGACAGCCCGCCAAACCTTCCGCTACACCCACGAGGCGGCCAACTCCGACCAACTCTGTTCGGGGCCGCAGCGCGTCCTCGCTGCAGCATGTCGGTCTGACCTTCACCAACAGCGAGCTCTGACCTGACCTGACCTGACATGATCAGCTGGGGCTCTGATCAACAGGGGCTCTGATCAACAGGGGCTCTGACCGGACGGGTTCTCCAATCAGCAGGTGCTCTGATCAGCCGGAGCTCTGATCAGCAGGTACTCTGATCGGCTGGGGTTCCGACCGGCCGGGGTTCCGACCGGCCGGGGTTCCGACCGGCTGGGGTTCCGACCGGCCGTGGCTTCTTGCGTCATGGCTGGGTCGGAGACACGCGCGGAATTCGTCTGATATTCCGTATGCCTGCTGATACGCCCGCTGGGAGGTGAATTCAAATCGCATGCCATCAGACAGCATGGACGATTACTTTGATGTCATGGGACAGATTGATTGCTTTTGGTATTAGAATGCAGCGACTGCGCTAGTTATCCTACACCCACCATTTCGCCTGAAAAGGCTTCGTCGTGCGGCCGGCCAAACTTTGGGGAATTCGCCACCGCCCACCATACGTAATACTCCCGGACGGAGTCAGTGCGCATTTGTAGTTGTTCCAGTAGTGTTCGGCAACAGAGCTTCCCAGTGGTGGTGGTTGGTGGTGGTTGGTGGTGGTGGTGGGGGGGGGGAGACCGCAGTGATCAGAGGAGGCTCGCAGAGAAATTGTTGTCCGGTCGCCGTTACATGGGGCCCCGATCCCACCTCGCATCTGCCAGCGAACTCGGTGGACCCACGGCGGGGTTGGGTGGTGTACCGGTCTGGAGGTGACGTGTGAGACGGCCAGGTCACTCACGCCAGACCTGTCCCTGTCCGGCTGTGGCCGGGGCCCGGGCGGGTCGCCAGTCTCCCACCACAGCGTGACACTGCTGTCCAATAGAAATGCCGCCGGCGTCACATACCGCGGCGGCTGCCGCCTCCAAATAACTACCACTCGAGATGGACAGTAGACAGCGGACCGTGGACTGTGGCCTGGCGGTGGACACGGACAGACAAACAGCACACCACGCCACGTCACGGCACGGTGAGCGGCTGCAACTGGTTCGTGGCTGCCGACGGTATCTGATGCCGTGTTCTGAGCGTCAGGGACGTGGGTGGGTACTACGTACCCTGCTGCCGGCAGTATCTGATGCATATTCTGAGCGTCAGAGCCGTGGGTGTGTGCCGTGTACGCGTCTGCCGACAGTACCTGATGCCGTGTTCTGAGCGTCAGGCACGTGGGTGTGTGCCGTGTACGCGTCTGTCGACAGAACCTGATGCCGTGTTCTGAGCGTCAGGCACGTGGGTGTGTGCCGTGTACGCGTCTGTCGACAGAACCTGATGCCGTGTTCTGAGCGTCAGGCGCGTGGGTGGGTGCCGTGTACAGCCGGCCGGCCAGGTGTACAGGAGGCGCGCGCCGAACGTGGGTGGGTGCCGTGTACAGCCGGCCGGCCAGGTGTACAGGAGGCTCGCGCCGAACGTGGGCGGGTGCCGTGTACAGCCGGCCGGCCAGGTGTACAGGAGGCGCGCGCCGAACGTGGGCGGGCCGGTTGGAAACTGGACCGGCCGCCTTCTGGACATTTAACGGCGCGATTTAACACTGCACCAGCCCCGTCGGGGGTAACGAAGTATGACTGCGGAGGTGTTTCTGCATAATGGCCGAGATGGTGGACCGCGATAACGACCTGCCACATAGCGGTTCATGAGGAGCATTGTTGCATTCCATTGCACGGAACAATCCGGAGGTCTGCTGTTCGAGCGCTTATGTCAGCGCTTCCTGTATGGGCGCCACGACGGATTTTGGACACGGGGCGGAGGACGAACGAGCTTTTCGGGCGACTTGACATGTAGGGTCATAGGTGTAGGGCTTCACGAGGTCCGGGGCGACGCGTCCCTCCGGTCCTGATGTTGTGGCAACGCCCAGTTTTCATTGTATCCGGACTATTCAATTCGAGTGTGAAAAATGCAAGAAAATATTCACGATGACTGTTTACACACCACCCACTTTCGCATGCACTCCGCAACACGACTCCGGGGATGTTCCTGGGATGGATAGGGTCGGTGTCGGTCAGTCCCCTGCCTCAGCGTCTGGTGTCGGCCCGTCGCCTCCTCCCCCCCCCCAGGGCGTCTGGAGAGGGGCGCCACATCGGAGTGCGAGGGGGCAGCCCGGAGAAGACGGAAACCCGCCTGGTCCGACGGGACTTCCAGACAGTGGCTGGTAGGACCGGACCCGCCAGACAGCGGCTGGTGGGACCGGACCCGCTAGACAGCGGCTGGTGGGACCGGACCCGCCAGACAGCGGCTGGCCGGAGCGCACACTGGGCCGGGTCTATCGAGCCGACTGATAGCGAGCGGGCACGTGGACGCCGCGGGAGGCCACATCAGCGCCGCAATACGCGCCGGAGCGGGACCTTGAGCTCGTGACGCATTCGACTACCGGGCCGGACAGTGGCGCCTCTCACGCCGCGGGCGAATCTAGAAATCCAGCCGGTTCTGGGATTCGAACCCACGATGCGACCCAGAGTCGAACGCCCGTCCGACAGAGCTACGGCGATCCCCAGCACGCGCCAGCTGCCAGTCATCGTGACCAGAGCTTTTCCATCAGCACCGGCCCCTCCCGAGACCAGCGCCAACATCGGTCAGCGGCCCCGGCCGTGCCGACGAGTCATCAGGTGTTTGTTGAGGGAGCGCCAGTGTTGCTTGCGGGTGGGTGTCTGAGCTGTTGCCATGGCATGGGGGCCGACAGCGTGGGGCACACGGGGGACTGACCCCTTCCCATGACATTCTGGCAGCGCCCAACGCCTTTTTCCGCTCCACGGAGCAGCTGAGTTTAAAATCCCTACGATGGCTCGGTCACGGCCAAATGTAGTCGCCGGGGTGTGGTCCGGTGCACTACCGAGAGTCCACGTGCACCAGAAACAACCACCCTCCCGAGGCGCAACAAGAAAATGATCAGACGACTCATCCCGGAAGCCAGCTGGCGACCCCCACCCCACCCCACCACACCCCACCCGATACACACACCGTGACAGATAGTGTACGCTCTCCAACGACAGGACCACCGCAATCGCCGATCAGAGGTCGAGTGACGTCTGTGTTTGCGACGCGACGGCCGCCGAGCTACCTCGCCGCCAAAGTCGCTCGGAGGCCCCACCGCGGGGCTCCTCCGGTAAAGGGGAGGCGAGAGGGCGGCCGGCCAGGCTCGTGACGACACGGTAACTCTCGCGTACTGTCCCCGACACCGACACCGAAGCGTCGCGCGCGCCGAGGCGAGCCTGGGGTCTGCGACGGTGCGACGCGGCGCGAGGTGACGGAAAGCTACCCGTCGACGCCGGCGGATCATCTACCAACACCGGCGGATCGCCGAAAATCATACGTCACACACACACACACACCTGAGGTGAACCAGGACGGACGTGGTGCGGGCTGGCGCCAATCCATTGGATGACCAGTCAAAACAGTCAACAGTAACGGCGCTTTACATCGCGCGTCGCTGCCAATATTCCGCTTCACGTGCACTTCCTGGTCCGGAACTGGTCACAGTTACCTTTAACCTTCCAGCCTCCCCTCACAGCCGCCGTGCTAACATTAATCACGCGTTGGCGCCGGGACAAAGTGCGTGAATGCACCACTGGTGCGCGAGTGGAACACCAACGACATGTGTATGGCTCCAGTCAGCGCCGCGGCTCGCAGTAAGTCACAGCCGAGCCGGGGGTGACCAGGATGTCTCCGCGCCCGAGTCCATCGCCCCAAACCCGTTTTGCGCGACAACCGCGGCGCGGTGGCCTTGGCCGCGGCGGTGCGCTCCGCCGCCGCAGCGCCGAGTGAGTCGCCGTCGCCGCCGGCACGCAGTCGTCACAACCCAGGCGGTCCGCCTCCGGCCGCGGCATGCACGGCCCGACCTGACCCAGATCCGCAGGTCGGCACGGCCGGTCCACCGCCACTGCCGCGACCACTGCTGTGGCAACTACTGTGACCACTACCATGGCAACTGACAGCGACTGTGACCACTACTGTGACTACTACCATGACAACTGACCGCGACTCTGACCACTGACCACTGATGTGACCACTGACCACTGGCCACTGTTGTGACCACTGACTACTGCTGTGACACACTACTACGACCACTGCTGTGACCGCTGACCACTGGCCACTGTTGTGACCACTGGCTACTGCTGTGACCACTGACCACTGGCCACTGCTGTTGCCACTGGTGACGTTCGACATCCAGCAGCCGCCGGTCGGCAGCCGAAGGTCGCAGGTTCGACTCCCACCGCAGGCAACCTTTACTGCTCGGCTATTATCGACCGGTGAAAGTGCTTATTGGTTAGTTGGGCCTGAAGCACCTATACACTGTAACACAGACTGAATGCGCTCTGGCAGGAGCACGTGAGCTACGCTAATGGTTACGAAACATGATCGGCATTTTACTGACCTGGTGGTGGTATTGAGCGTTCATGGTTCAATGTCGTCATCAGTTCACCTCACGGCAAGGTCATGGCACCAACACCAACACCTTAGTTAGTTATTTGAGGTTAATGGCACTTCGACCAACCAACACCAATACCACCCCATCACCATCACCATCACCATCATCATCATCATCGCCAGCTCCTCCTGCGCACGATTACACACCACGACCATCATCATCGCCAGCTCCTGTGCATGGTTATGCACCTGACATCATCGCCATGATCGCCAGCACCTTCTGTGCACGGTTGCACACCTGACACCAGCATCTTCATCCAAATGCAAAACACACTCCCCATCGAGTACGCCGCTAACTGATCACCAGTACACGCCTGACCCCATGCGACTCCATGTACCGGGCCGACGCGCGATCGACTGTCATGTCATGTTCATCGCGGCGACTGTCCAGCGACAAGGGCCGGGGACGACCAGCTGACGCCAGCCGACGTCAGCTGACGGCAAGGTCGTGTCACGTCCTTGCCGCGGTTAATCCAGCACACATGTGGCGCACCGCCAGCAGCCCGAATGACTGACGGCTGTTTGGGCCGTGGCCCGCTCACCCGCTCACCATCGGAGACGCAGCAGATCGCGGCATAGTGGTGTCTGACCCTGACCTGTGTCACAGGGTCCACTGACACCCGCTACCAGGCCTGGCCCTCACCCACACCACAGGGTCCACCGACCCTCACTACCAGGCCTGACCATCACCCACGTAACAGGATCCACTGACACCCACTACCAGGCCTGACCCTCACCCACACCACAGGGTCCACTGACTCTCACACACACCACAGGGTCCATTGACACTACCAGATCTGATTCTCACCCACACCACAGGGTCCACCGACCCTCACCACCAGGTCTAGCCCTCACCCGTCACAGGGCCCACTGAGCCTCATCACCCGTCCGCCGACCATCACCCGCCCAACAGGTGCTCCCGGTGACAGCGCCAGGTCGGATCGCGCCCATCGCCTGTCGACTCGCTCACACTGCCCGCCTGAGCTGCAGTCAGAGCTGCAGCAGAGCTGCAGCAGAGCTGCAGCGGAGCGGACGATTGCAACACGTGACGGCCGGCGGTCGTTCACCGCGCCGGCCCCGTCAGCGGCGCGTGCGCCCACCATAGTCTCCCGGATGTCTCCCTGGGCGCCGTCACGAACCGCCCAGCTGGTGTGTGTGTGACGTCACCAGCACGTGACGTCACCAGCAGGTGACGTCACCTGCACATGACCTCACCGCCGGCTCATGCCGAGCGAATGACACAAAAACAGAATAACGGCTGTGGAAGGCAAGTCCGCGCGGTCGACGATCTGAGCCCGCGAACCTTCGACCACGAGACGGACGCGCTAACCACCACACCACCAGAACCACTACCGGATATCTCTGACGACCATCGTCCCCGGACTGTCCCCTGCACACGTCTCTCAGCTGTCTCTGGCAGTCACTCCCACAGTCATCGTCTTTCGCGACTATCTCTCCCACAGCCATCCCTCGACCATCTCCCACAGCTATCGTCTCCTGGCCGTCTCCCACAGCTACCGTCTCCTGGCCGTCTCCCACAGCTATCGTCTCCCGACTGTCTCCCACAGCTATCGTCTCCCGACTGTCTCACACAGCCATCGTCTCCTGGCCGTCTCCCACAGCTATCGTCTCCCGACTGTCTCTCACGGCTATCGTCTCCTGACCGTCTCCCACAGCTATCGTCTCCCGACTGTCTCACACAGCCATCGTCTCCTGGCCGTCTCCCACAGCTATCGTCTCCCGACTGTCTCCCACAGCTATCGTCTCCCGACTGTCTCCCACGGCTATCGTCTCCTGGCCGTCTCCCACAGCTATCGTCTCCCGACTGTCTCTCACGGCTATCGTCTCCTGACCGTCTCCCACAGCTATCGTCTCCCGACTGTCTCCCACGGCTATCGTCTCCTGGCCGTCTCCCACAGCTATCGTCTCCCGACTGTCTCCCACGGCTATCGTCTCCTAACCGTCTCACACAGCTATCGTCTCCCGACTGTCTCCCACGGCTATCGTCTCCTGGCCGTCTCCCACAGCTATCGTCTCCCGACTGTCTCTCACGGCTATCGTCTCCTGACCGTCTCTCACGGCTATCGTCTCCTGACCGTCTCCCACAGCTATCGTCTCCCGACTGTCTCCCACAGCTATCGTCTCCTGGCCGTCTCCCACAGCTATCGTCTCCTGGCCGTCTCCCACAGCTATCGTCTCCCGACTGTCTCCCACAGCTATCGTCTCCTGACAGTCTCCCACAGCTATCGTCTCCCGACTGCCTCCCACGGCTGTCGTCTCCTGACCGTCTCCTGGCAGTCTCTTCCGCAGCCAGTCTCGACCGGCTCACAGTCATCGTCTCTCGACTGCCATTGCCTCAGATTGTCTCAGTCAGACATCAGCGGCAGACGTGGCTGACAACTCCCAGGAGCGCTCTTCATACACAGGCCAACCCAGATGGAGCCGATTGGCGACGCGATTCAGCCGCAAAATTGCATGACCAAAAGCAAAGATATAAACTTCATCCCTCTCTGGGGGGTGAACTCGCCATTCCGGGATACAAACGGAAAACTTTGCCCATTTGCCGCCCGAGACGGACGGCGAGTGTCGGCTGCAGGTGCCGAGACAGCCAGAGATCTACGGCGGGCTGTCAACGCACGAGAATGTCGCGCACGCCGCAAGCCGCTCTCTCTCTCTCTCTCCTTCAAACATCGAGTAATTCGACATCAATATTGTGCTGTAGGCGGTAAATCTCAACTTGAAAAGAGCAGATCTGGCTTCTGGTGTGAAATGTACAGGATGACTTGAGAGCTTGTGCCGCACCGTGAATCGCCGCTGAAAGTTTCACCAGATTGGAAATGCCGCAGCAAACGAAGAATTAAGAAAGATTAAGAAGATTAAGAAAGCAATACGACTGACGGTAATCGCCGGTTTTCTGCATTGCTCATTGGTTTTGATTACCCTGTACCAAATTAGCAATGCCGAACACGCTTCTGAACATAAAGCGCGGGAACGAGATGTAATTAATAGATAAATATAATTGAAACGCCTAAATGGAGGATGCCGAGCGAGAGAGAGAGAGATAGAGAGAGAGAGTGAAGAATAACATTTATCCCACACTCTTATTATGTGTACTAGAATATACTTTTTAACACGCCAGGCTATTTGGACGGTGCTATTACGGGGAAATGATCATATCGCGCCCATCCTCCGCAACAAGCTCCTTTCTGCAGCTTCCGTCCGATCATTTTGCATTTGCATTATTTGCATCATTTCATTTGCGCCTCTACAAACTCAGTTCCAAACGTTAATTTGCTGACGATCTCATTTCTCCATCTCTTCCAATGAATGCTCGCCTCCCGTCAGCCACTCCCACCAGCACCACACCCCACCCCCAGCGCTCTGCCTCTCGTCAGCCGCTTCTTCTCACCAGCAATGTGCCTCTCGTCGGCCGCTTCTTCCCACCAGCACTGTGCCTCTCGTCAGCCACTTCTTCCCACCGGCACTGTGCCTCTCGTCAGCCACTTCTTCCCGTCAGCCACTTCTTCCCACCGGCACTGTGCCTCTCGTCAGCCACTTCTTCCCACCAGCACTGTGCCTCTCGTCAGCCACTTCTTCCCACCAACATTCTGCCTCTCGTCAGCCACTTCTTCCCACCAGCGTTCAGCCTCTCGTCGGCCACTTCTTCCCACCAACATTCTGCCTCTCGTCAGCCACTTCTTCCCACCAGCGTTCAGCCTCTCGTCGGCCACTTCTTCCCACCAGCGTTCTGCCTCTCGTCGGCAAGCTCCTGCGGCACGGCCTGTCGTTAGCTTCTCCTCCCACAGCGTTCGTCTCTCGTCGGCAGACGTACGCCGCGGAGACCGGCCGGCGGTGGGGTAAGGGGGGCATCGTCGACGTCGACGCACACGCGTGCCGGTGCCGCGCTGACTTTGGCAGCAGTCGGGCGGCTGTTGATGCTATTGCACATTGTGCCGTCAGTTCCATCAGCACCGCCGGGTAAGCAACACCCGGGACATCGGCCGCAGGGGGTGCGGTCCGCTGAAAGGTGCCCCCCCCACACACACACACACTATCACCGGTTCCATAGCCGGGGTCCAACACCGGCGAGACGTCCTCGAGCTCTCCACATCTGAGGAAGTGGAGACGCGACGGCGTGCGTGTGCTTAAGTGTCAGATGAACGATGAGTGCGGTCAGGCGGTGAGCACGTGCACCCTTCGTGGCGAACATGGCCGAGTGGTTAAGGTGTGCTCGGCAGCTCTGGGTACCAAAGATTCCAGGTTCGACACTCGCACCACTCGGACATATCCCAATCCCGCGGCACAACCAAGAAACGGCGGGCGTCGCCATTAGCCGCGATCGTGCATAAAGTGCGTCGTGAAACACCTAGTAAATAAATACGCGCACCTTTCCTCCTCCCCCACTCCCGCCATCGCCAGTCACCCCGCGCAACAGATGCTCTGGCAATCCTATTGCAGTACAACACTTGTGAATTGTGTTCCACCCCACCTGCCCTGTCGATAACATGTCGATAGAGAACCCCCCCCTCCAGCCAGCTCGCAGCCGATAAACCGGCCAGCTGTGACGCCTCCGCCCGGCCCGGCCGGCTGTATAATCACGGCCCGGCCCAGCGGGAGACAGCTGGCCAGTCCACAGGTGGACGCCGCCCGCCGGAACTGCCGCCGGCGCCGCCCCGGGGCGCACCAGCTGATCACGATATGGCCGGCCCGCTGAGGCGCGCGTCCCGGCGGCGTCGCCCCAGGCCAATTGGCTGAGCGAAGCCGTGAGTGAGTGCTGATCGAACAGGCAACAGCGTGGGCGTCATAACTGGCGCCGGCCGGGAAATGGCGTGTCGGCGGATTCTCCCAGCGGGACGTCGCAGGCTAATCATTCACGTCGCGTTAACTTTCATTCCCTCTAGTCATTCATATCGCATGTCCGACTTCCAGTCGCTTCGCGCTGTAATGCACCGCCAGTTGCTTGTGCGCAAGGACTGACCAATCCAACGAAACGCGAGTGTCTAGTTGGTTGGTTATTCGGGTTTATGGGCGCATCGACTTCCTCGATTACACAGGAAGCTCGAGTGTCGAACTCATCTCCCGTCGGCCCCACGACACACCGAAGTGGTCTGTGGGCGCGCGACGAGGCACCGCAACCTACCTTGCTTCAGCAGGTTGCGCCAGCTGCCGCTGAGCGCGCGCATGCTGCGCCGCAGTGAGTGGCGCCGGTCGCGGTCATCAGGTCGCACTCCGCCCCGCAGCGGCGGCCGGCCCGACTCGGCGCGGCCCGGCCGGCCGGCCGCCGGCTCGCACACGTCGGTGAAGCTCTGACTGCGCACCATCCACACCTGGGCGCGTGCGGCCAGCCGCGGCCGCCGCTCCAGACTGCAGTAGTGCGGCGGCGCGGCGCTCAGCGAGCGCCGGTACAGCCGCTGCTGGGTGACGCTCGGCGGCGGCGGCAGCCGCGCCAGCACCGGCTGCCGCTGCAGCTGCGGCGGCGGCGGCAGCACGCCGGCCGCCGACGCCACCACCGGCCGCCACAGCGGCTCCTGCAGCGAGGCCGACTTGGGCAGCGGCACGCGCAGCTCTGGCACCGTCTCCAGCCGCTCGCACAGCAGCTCGCAGCGGCCCACGTAGTTGCAGCCGTCGACGGCCCGGCCGCCCTGGCTGAGCGACATCTCGGTCAGCTTCTGCTCCACCTCTGCCTCGTAGTCGGCCTCGATCACGGCCATCGCCGGGATCTTCAGCTCGCTGAAGCTGTACGTGCTGAGGCGCTTGTTGGACGCGTCCGGCGCCGGCTCCGGACTCGGCTTCTTCTTCCGCTTCAGCGACATCACCGGGACGCCTGGTGCTCGCGACTCTATCAAGAGCACGGCGGCCTCGAGACTGTTCGTCGCCGCGGACTGGCTTCGCTAGCGAAACACAGCACGAAAGCAAATCGCGTGTCTTGGTACCTCTCGACTTCTGCTTCTGCTACATGCCATGTGTCGGCATCGCTTCTTGGGCCGACGATCGCCGACAAACGCACGAAGGCTCCGCGTCCTGGCTGAATGCTCTGTGTGGAGACGAGACACTGGTAGCTGCGAGCCGTGTATGGAGTCGCGACACAGGCAGCGTTTGGCCCCGCCCCCGGTCGACCCCCGACCTTTGCTTCCCGCCGCCGTGCGCCGTCAGAACTGGTCCGTCGGCCGGACAAATCGCAGAGCACTGCGACGCCATCGACGTCGACAGCATCAGATTAAAGCGGCATCAAGGCCGAATCGTTCACATGCGCGGCGGCTGCAGGCGGTAGCTCTCGAGCACGCCCAGGCAGACGCGCTCCCGGCACAACACGCCCTCCGCCAAACGGCGCACCGATGCGGCGAACATTCCGGGCCAGCATTTTGCTATCCAACACGATTGTTTTTGGTATGCCTTCTACGAATGCAGGTACTCTACTTCCAATTTAATGACTCGAGGTTTTTACGAGCACAAACAACTTGGTTTGTCCTTTTGGAGATAATTACCCCGGCAATCGGCTTTTTCTGGCGACTTTTACTGTCGGCACAATACAGCCAGAGGGTAACGTCATAGGCTGTGGTTGAAATTTTTCGACGCACCCAGCAGCTGAGACCACACGGCGTCGCCTGCCCCCCTCCCCCTGACAAGAAGGGCGGGTGCTGAGGAGAATGGAGCCCCGTACCTCTGGCAAGTCAGACGCTGGCAACGTTCTGACGGAGACCTGAAGTTTCCAAGGAGGAGGGACCAAACGCTGCCAGACCACCGAACAATGTCGCGCGCGCTCGCGCATCAACAGGTGGCGCTCCGACAGCCGGGCCGAGATCACAGCCGGGCGGGCGCATCAACAGGGTGCCGCCCATCAGCGTCAGTCACGTGCGCCAGCCATCGCCGACCGTCCGCGACCGTCGGCCGCCGGCAGCTGGCGGGCGCCTGGAGCCTTCCCGAGGCGGCCGCCGCTCAGCCACCTCCAAACGGCCGACAAACGAGCCGACACCGCCGCCGCTCGCGCGTAATCGACGCCGCCGCTTCCCGCCACACCGCGCCGCCGCTCGCGCGTAATCGACGCCGCCGCTTCCCGCCACACCGCGCCGACCCCGCCGCTTCCCGCGCTGAGCGACACAGAGAGAGAGTCGACCCGACGCCGACCCGAGCGCCAGTAATTGCCGCGGCCGGCGGCGGCTCGTAACTCGCCCGCACCGCGCTCATACTCGTCGACGGCGCGCTCACACTTTCACACACACACGCACGGGCCGGTCATCGCGCGGCCGCACGTCGGCTCCGACGAACGCGACGGCCGTCGCCACGCCGACGCGACATCGGCCCGCCGGCATGCGCGTGCACGCCGGCGTGCCGCATACCGCCGGCGCGGCCCGCTTCATTACAGACGGCGCGTGCCTACGCAGCCGGCGGCGCGCGTGCACAAACTGGCCGCACGCTAATGCACGCAACGCCACGGACGGCCGAGTCCCCGCCGGATCCGGATCCAGGTCCTGCCGTATCCCTGCCCGGACGTCGCCCGCGTCTCCACCGGCGGTGGGTCCAGATCCGGCCGGACGCGGCGCGAGGTCGTGATCGTGACGACGGCCGTGGAGGCGGGACGAGGGACGGAATTTGGCGCGTTCGAACCGGTCATTCAACGTTGAGGTAAAACCTGTCGCCGTATTTGCCCTCGGATTGGCATTTCGACTCCAAACAGCGCGCTCAGTTTTAATAAATGATAGCCCAGTCTCTTCTAGGAAGATGAATGCATGCGAATTTAGCCGGTGTTGAATTTCATCGTATTATGATAATGCGACCCGGGCTGCAATCCGCGTATTGGTGACGACTGGTATGTGTAGGTCGGAGTGAACTTGGGCCACGGCCTGTCGCCACACCACCACAGTCGCCAGCCGGAGCACACCGCGTGAGACGGTACACGGCACACCGTGCGTCACAGCACACGGCACACCGCGCGAGACGGCACACCGCGCGAGACGGTACACCGCACACCGCGCGAGACGGCACACCGCGCGTCACAGCACACGGCACACCGCGCGAGACGGCACACCGCACACCGCGCGAGATGGCACACCGCGCGTCACAGCACACGGCACACCGCGCGAGACGGCACACGGCACACCGCGCGAGACGCCGTAAACCCGGCCGTGGACGCGATGCGATGCGATGCATACGAGATGCCGTGCGATGCATATCGCATCGCATCAGCAGCGCCGGCGGCGCCGTCTGTACAGCGCCAGGCCCGCAGCATCGGCCCCGCCTCGGGTAGTGGCGTATGGCCTGCACGTGACGAGTGCGGCACGGAGCTGGCGGCCGGGTCAGCTAACGGGCGAGACGAGCCGGCTCGTTCTCCGCCGGCTCGTCCACGACCGCCGGCCGATCGTGGACGAGCGCGCTCGGTGGGCGGGACGGGAGTCGGAGCGCCGAGACTCCGCCAGCCGCCGTGGACGCGGAGTCCGGTCACATCACGGGCACGCACCGGACGCAATGACGTCACTTTAGCGCGGTCAGTTCGGAACTGGCGCCGAACGGGTCGGCGATGGCGGCGCGGCGGAGCCGTCCCCGCCTGGTGCTCGCCGGTCAGCCGGGTACATACCGACCGGCCGGCCGTCCCCGCGACCCCACCAACACAACACAGCCGGGCCCGGTCTGACGACACGCCGTCCGGCCGCGCCACACACGCGCGCGGCTCGGGCAGACCTCAGTCTGGCCACCTGGCCGCTGACGGCCGCGCCACCTGCGAGCGCGCGCAGTCGCACCTGCGACACTGCCGCCGCCAACACCCCGACACACTCACACGCGTCGGCACGCACTCACGACACCCGCAGGGCACTCACTCTCGTCAGCTGCGATCGCGCCGCCAGCGGACGCGGCCGCTCCCGCGCGCAGCTCGACCAACACTCGCCTGCGTACGTGCCGACCGCCGGCCCACTAGCGCCACCCCGAGCCGGCGGCCGCCGCCGTAACTGGAGACCGCCGCGGGCGTCCGGCGGCGCTGCGTGTGCCGGGGATCGGGGCGCTGGGTGGCGGTGCCGAGCGCGAGGTCGGGCCCGGCCGACCACCGTGCCGGACAGGACGTGACAATCGACGCTGGCGAGTCACTGAGAACCCCGCTTCACCACTTCGCCAGCGATGCAGCCACCACACCAACACCTGGTCACGCGGAACACTCGCGGTGGCTCCAGTGTGACGACGGAGAATCGCATCAGAGGTCGGCAGCAGCGGCGGCAGCGTCCGCCCGGTCGGGCCACCCCTGCGGCCGCCGCCGCCGCCGCCGCCCGCGTCAAGTGATCAGTCACCGGGTGCGCGCGCGGCGGCTCTCGCTCAGACGACGGCACCGCTGGCGTGCTGCAGGTGGTCTGGCCGTCCCCTCCGCCGGCCAGGAGCGCGGCCCATTCACGCCGCGATCGCAGCTCGTCAAAAGCGCAGCCGAGGGCGGAGGGCGGAGGGCGGCGCCGTCATCCGTCACCCGCAGGCCGACACCGCTCAGCAGTAGCGCCACGTCATCACCATGACAATGGGATGCCGGTAGCCGGTGGGCCGCCCGCTCTGTCGCCGGAACTCGTGCAGAATCACCTGGCATGTGGATCGCTATCGTCTCACTCGATCCAGTCTCGCCGGGAAGGGCCGGTGGATGCCCTCTTCGATCGCGGGGTTCATAGAATACGTTGGTGTCCCCGGTCGCGGGCGTGTGAAGCCGAGATTGGCCGTGGTAACACAGTGTGATCAATAGGCATTCAGAACTCAGGGTATGACATCGAGTACAGGGTCCCAGTCCATTCTTCCTCATCTTGTAGTATCTTCATGGACTTCATTCAAATAGGCTCCTGTGGCTCTTACTAAGCCTTAGCCTCGCATAAGTCCTAACGCATACCGTACACCTGATATGAATGTACTTACAACACACGGTGTCGACGACCTCAATCTCCAAAACATTCTCTACTCCCCGTGCAAACGCCCAACCTACTGTACTCGCTTATTGTACCGGCCAGAAATAACGTTCAACGTCGAGGCAGAAAACAATCCATGACAGAAACATCATTTTAAATGGAGCTTCACAGACATATCCCAAGCACAAACTAAAATTACGAGAAATACCAATACCGCAACGGCAGTCAATGTTTCTACTGTCACCGGCCAGTGGTTTTGATGTAATCGCGTTGTCTCGCCAGCGAGGCGGGGTGGGGATGGGGCAGCACGTCCCCACGGTAGGGACCGATCTCCCACCAGGGCGCTACACATACACTGTCCGCCCTTCTATTTGCAGACGATTGAGGGCGGGCTATTTCCGGCACGCACCGCGCACACACCGTGGGCTGAAGTCGCCAACGTCACAGCAACGGTCGGAGTCACGGCCCACACTGGCGACTCCACACTGTGGGCTGAAGTCGCCAACGTCACGGCAACGGTCGGCGTCACGGCCCACACTGGCGACTCCACACCGTGGGCTGAAGTCGCCAACGTCACAGCAACGGTCGGCGTCACGGCCCACACTGGCGACTCCACACCGTGGGCTGAAGTCGCCAACGTCACAGCAACGGTCGGAGTCACGGCCCACACTGGCGACTCAATGTGTTACCAGCGTTACGGCCGACACTGGCGACTCGGTGTGTTGCCAGCGTCACTGGCGACACTGGCGACTCCGTGTCACCAGGGTCACTGGCGACTCCGTGTGTCACCAGCGTCACAGCCGACCCGCTACGTACCGGACCGCGCGATAACACCCGCCCGGGTCTGTCCCGTCTGTGGCTGTCGGGCCACGAGCCCCGGCGCTATTCCACAGACCTACACACGACAGTCACCCCCGAAAACACACACATCACCCGCAGCACGTGCGTTGATCCGCAGGCATCTCTCGGGCTAGGGCCGAGTTGGGCGCGGTTTGTGTGCGACGCCGAAACGCCAACGCAACGGTCCCTCTGCGGCTGTCAGCCATGTTCCGGAAACACGCGTCAACAACTCGACTCTCGTGCTACATTTTCTCGCTATCTTGCCCGAGCTACTTACGGCCGAGGTTCTTGACGGGACACGAATCACTGCGAGTACAACTCGGTTGTAGTGGCCCCTTGAACAATGAAAATGCTGCCAGCTAGTACCAGAGCACATTGAACTGAGAATGTTCCACACGTCGGTGTAATATTTACTAACTCGGCTGTGTCTTCTCAACAGTAACGTATTGTCATTCCCACATCTTCGCCATCAAGCACATTGTTCCGTCCCTGACATCGGAACCCGTGAAGCCGCAAAACGACATACTGGACTAGGGAAAGGGAACATGAGCCTGCAGATCATTAGTGTGTGATTTAAAGTGCCTTCTCAGGGACAGACCACGTCCACTTCTTCCCCCTCACTTCACTGCAAAATGCATGTGCTGTAGATGTTTTGAACCCCAGACTCCGCGAGCTGGAAGACATGAACACACTAGAACACGTGAACAGTGTAACTTGCGAGCTGTAGGGATTGTGGACTGTGGACATGATGAAGCTGCCTCGGAAAGCCCGCTCGGTGCCAAGTCGCGTGCCGCGCCGGGTACCGTGTAGCGCCGACTAATGAGACTAGCACATCTCGCAGGTCGAGTCCGGCCGACCACTCACATTACCCCGGCCATTTGCATGTGGCTGGCGAGCCGGGCTACACAGCGGACATGGGAGGGGTGACCAGATGGGGGGACCAGGCAGGGGATGAGAGCGTTAACACAGGAAGGCGGCTGAAGAGCGCCGGGAAGTGTGAGCAGACTGGGGGCTGGGGAGCGTGGTGTATAGTTAGCCGGGGAGTCGGGGAGTGAGCGCCGGGGAGTGTGACCAGACTGGGGGCTGGGGAGCGTGGTGTATAGTTAGTCGGGGAGTCGGGGAGTGAGCGCCGGGGAGTGTGACCAGACTGGGGGCTGGGGAGCGTGGTGTATAGTTAGTCGGGGAGTCGGAGAGTGAGCGCCGGGGAGTGTGACCAGACTGGGGGCTGGGGAGCGTGGTGCATAGTTAGACGGGGAGTCGGGGAGTGAGCGCCGGGGGGTGTGACCAGACTGGGGGCTGGGGAACGTGGTGTATAGTTAGATGGGGAGCCGGGGAGTGAGCGCCGGGGAGTGTGACCAGACTGGGGGCTGGGGAGCGTGGTGTATAGTTAGACGGGGAGACGGGGAGTGGGGGCCGACGAGCGGGAGCGCCAGACCTTTGAGTCGGTGTAGTGACGGTGAGCTGCAGCCTGAGCTGCATCACCGCATACATTGTTTAATACAACGAAGAATGGCTCTTAGGTGCTCCTGGGTTTTAGACATTGCGTGAGACGAAATGTACGACCCTCAATATACCAGGAGGTGCTGAGTTTACTCAACATCAAAAGTAGCGTTAGGGATTATGCTATATTACTCAACGTTTCGGCCAGGGGCCATCGTACTCCTGACGATGGCCCCTGGCCGAAACGTTGAGTAATATAGCATAATCCCTAACGCTACTTTTGATGTTGAGTAAACTCAGCACCTCCTGGTATATTGAGGGTCGTACATTTCGTCTCACGCATACACCGCATACTGGCTCGGAACGATACCGGCTCAGAGCAATATCAGCTCAGAAAGTCGACAACTCAGAGCGCCGACACCGACTCAGAGTGGCACCAATCAGTGCGGCGACTGCGCCCGGACAACAGCCACTTCCGGTCAATATGCAGACCAGGTCATGCATGCCTCTCCGCCTGGCCGGAAGAACCAATATCCAGATGAACGGCGTGTTGTTGGGTACTTAATTAGTACGACAGCACTTCTGGTGCTATGACAATTACGTTTAGTTTACGACAGCTCGCACGCGTACGGGCGAGGATTGCCCTGTGTTCCTTGCCAGGCAAACAGGCCACGTGGCCGATTGGGCCGTCCACCCTCCACCGTCCACCCTCCACCACCCAACTGGCTCATACGTCGGCTTTGCTTGAGAGCACGCAACACACGAGCCATCGGTCACGAGCGCGCGGCTGCCGGCCAATTCATCACGGGCCGCAGCCGCCGAACCTGCAGAGGTCGGCCGGTACACCTGCTCCTTCTCAGCCAGAGTCGGCGGGACCGGGACCGCGGCGGATCCCACTGCCGGTGGGATGCTGCCAGATGCTGCCAGATGTCGCGGCGGCGCCGAGGCGCCCGCGCAGTGTGAAACTTCGTGCAGCGCGAGAGCAAATACCGTCTCAGTGGCGTGCCCAGAGTGCATCCGAAACACCCAGTAACAGTCATCAGCCGTAAACTGGAGCAGACATCAACAGAGCCAGCCTCCCGCTTAGACAAAGCTTACCGAAATGGCAAAACCGACAGAAAGAAGAGATTCATCCCCTTTTGATTCGTGTATAACACTGACAACAAGACGATGTTCACCCTCATCATGAAACTAAATTTAACCGTACTCCAAGGCATAACATATTTTCCCAAGACCGAATAGAGTCTCCGTGTGCATATGTCATGCGCATAGTCCATGCACACAGACACAGTCTCCAGGTACATTTGCATGAGCCGTCGACGTGCCCACCGAAGCCGCACGGAAGTGCGCTCCTGTGAAACATCACGACCCGCCACCGGGCCGGTTACAAATCGTGTCACCAACACGAGCCGCCCAGTTGTCGCATGCCGATGCAAATACCGGCCGCAGCGGCCGTATGCACATACTGAGGACCGGACCGGACGCTGCCGGTCGACCCGGAGACGCCACGTGCAACATGTGCATAGCGGTGGTGCCGAATGTGCCACTCCTGCCGGCCCGTGCATATTTCACTAGCGGCTCGCTGGGCCGCGCCGTTGAAATGGTAGCGCGGCAATACGGGGCGAGTCGTACGTCATGTCGACGGAACGGGTGCGTTCATCAGGCGGGGGTGCAGCTCCCCGCCTCCCACATCCTGCCCCAGTGACGGAGCAAGTCTTGCAGCCGGAGAGCAATTCCCCGGTCGTGCTGGCCGCGGGCGAGCCAGGTTCGGCCACCCTTTAGAGGTTGCCATGAGGCCGGCAATATTGGTGTGGGTGTGAGAAACAACTCCCGGGGGAGGGGTGACGACTGCAGTGTTATGAAATTGGCAGCACAGGCTGAAGAAGTTTGGTAGCAGATGATATTTGTCACGTTTCGGCGTCATGCGGGCAGATGGAATGTTGGTCATATTGACGTCACATTAGCGAATTATTGGGATCGTATTGACGCCACTTTATCGACTTCTTTTGAAGTTATATCAGGCTTCAACGCTTTGGACGTGACCACCGGCTCTGACTACACTATCCGGGTCTGTAGTCGCCAGATCTGACCACATTATCCTGGTCTGCGGTTACCAGCTCTGGCTACACTATCCGGGTCTGTAGTCGCCAGATCTGACCACATTATCCTGGTCTGCGGTTACCAGCTCTGGCTACACTATCCGGGTCTGTAGTCGCCAGATCTGACCACATTATCCTGGTCTGTGGTCACCAGCTCTGACTACACTATCCGGGTCTGTAGTCGCCAGATCTGACTACATCCTCCTGGTCCGCAGTCACCAGATCTGATAACATTATCCTCGTATGTGGTCACCAGCTCTGACTACACTATCCAGGCCTGTAGTCGCCCGACACATTCTTCTGGCCGGTGGCAGCCGACGTCAGTTGATTGATCAGCTGGCGCACGACATGCGGGCGGACCGCCGGCGGCGCAGAGACGAGCGCAAACTCCGCGTACATCCGGCATGCTCAGCGTTCGCCGAACATTTTCGAGACGCTACTCGTGCAGAGAATCCGCCACAGTCGATACGTTAGTTGGCTCGTCCCGGAACTGGCCATGCTGAGGTAAGACCGCAGAAATGTAATGTCACGAAACTACAGTGGATATGCACTTGTTAAATGTGGTAGGGAAATGCGAGAAAAAAAAACTCAAGATGGAACAATTTGGTCCCGTAATGTTGGACGATGGAGTCGATTAGGGCTAAACGATGGAGGTGATGGCGGTGGTGGTAGTGGGGATGATCCAAATCTAATGGTGTGGAAAGTGCAAATTCACGCCGGTCGAGTTCGACAAGTCATCGCAGTCGCTACACAGTCGCTACAATCGAGTGAACACCGGGGCTGAAACCCTGCCCCGAGCACCAACTCACACGCCCACCACCTCAGAGCCGCACCACCGCTGGGCGGAGCCACACAGGTCACGTGTCGGCCGACTACTCCAACCCACGCGTCCAACCCACATGACGTGACCGGGCAACCACGTGACCCTGCCGAGCCAACATCGCTGTAAGTGGCGGAGACACCGCCGGGACCGGGGAATGCCGCCGAGACGCCGCCGGTACGCCGCCGTCTGACAACGGCCGCACCACTGGGGGGAGCCTCTGCACCGCCGCAGCGGTGGGGTCCTAAGCCCCGGCCACAGCCTTACTCCTCCGACACAGCAGCCGCTCCCGCGTCCCTGGTACGCCGTCGGCCCAGCCTGGAAACTGACGGTGCCGACGCCATCGGTACCACAATATCCCAGCAGCGGTGGCGCGGTGCCCTGAGGCGTTCCAACCGGAGCCAGCTTCGCACCTCCAGCGGACCGGAAGCGGTCTGGCCCGGCGGCCGGTCTATCTGTGACGTCACACACGCGTCACCGCCGCTCGCCGTTACCAAAGTCGTCACGTCGCCGCTTGCTCGCTATCAACACGAAACGCCTTTGTTTTTGTGCCACGAACAGTAGTAGATTGATGCAACGACGAGGCGATATGACAGGCGAATTCCGGTTCCTTTCGCCGGGCCACGTCGATCTTCATGCCTCAAGGTTGTAGTTGGCTCACCATCCACCTGTGTTGGGAAACTGTGCCTGCATTTTCAGAACCGCTCTGAACGGATGCATCGATTACACGCGACAATGAGTTATAGTCGTTGACACGCCTACAAACGGCGACGCACGGGTGCTCGCGAGCCGGCATTTCCGTAACGCTGAGGCACTAATCTCCACTCGAAATGGCGCGGCGACTGTGTCACCGTGTGTGTCACAGTGTGTGTCACCGTCGCGCGTCGCCGACATTGCTGACCGTGACCTGACCTGAGCCTGTGCCGGTGGCGGCCAATCAGGTCAGCCGATCTGAGACTTGAATCGGTGGGTGAGGGTGGGGGTGAGGAGGGAGTGCGAATGCTGTTCGTTTGTTTGTTGGGTGGTTCTCGACGCACTTTTTGCACGATAACGATTCACGGCGCCGCCCACACTGTTTCGGGAGTGCGGATGCAGGTCTTGCCACTCTGCCACCAGGCGCTGATGTCGGATGTGGTCGCGGTGTAAGCGACGCGTCCAGTTCATGTGCTGTTGTGCCAGCCGATGACGCTATCACCGCGGCCATCAGCTGGCCAGTCAACTGGCCAGTCAGCTGGCTGGTCAGCCGCCTCGAGTGCGCGGTTCCCGTGGCCGGGCCCGCGCGTCACAAAGTGTAGCGATGCCGGCCAGCGCGTCACAAAGTGTAGCGAGGCCGGCCAGCGCGTCACAAAGTGTAGCGAGGCCGACCAGCGCGCCACAGTGTAGCGAGGCCGGCTAGCGCGCCACAGTGTAGCGAGGCCGGCCAGCGCGTCACAAAGTGTAGCGAGGCCGGCCAGCGCGCCACAGTGTAGCGAGGCCGACCAGCGCGCCACAGTGTAGCGAGGCCGGCCAGCGCGCCACAGTGTAGCGAGGCCGACCAGCGCGCCACAGTGTAGCGAGGCCGGCCAGCGCGCCACAGTGTAGCGAGGCCGGCCAGCGCGTCACAAAGTGTAGCGAGGCGGCCAGGCGCCAAGGAGGCCGACCAGCGCGCCACAGTGTAGCGAGGCCGGCCAGCGCGCCACAGTGTAGCGAGGCCGGCCAGCGCGTCACAAAGTGTAGCGAGGCCGGCCAGCGCGCCACAGTGTAGCGAGGCCGGCCAGCGCGCCAAAGTGTAGCGAGGCCGGCCTTCGCGGCAGCCCCGCCCTGTCTGGCTGCCGCGCCGACGTCCGGCCCGAACCGTTAGGCGGCCGTCCCGGCGGTAATCGGGCGCGAAAGTCGGACCGACGGGCGCAGAATCAACACAAGTCCGCTACACGACGCGACAAGTCGACCCACATGAGAACATGGCCGCGTCCAGCCACAGCGCGTCTTGCACTGCCGGACATGTTCCAAACGTCGCCGCGCGTCACATCCGTTTGCCGTCACCAGCCGACCTTCAGACGTGCTCACTTCAACTCCGCTTGAAGAGACGAAGGCGCTATTTTCTTACATTTGGTTGTCAAACGTAAGAAAAATGGCTTCACGAGTTGCACACGATGGCGTGAATCGTTGGCAAAATCCGTTCACCAGAATGGTGGGCGTGGCCGATGGTCTACCTGAGCTCTCCTCTGGCGTGAGCCACACAGGAGAACCCGCTCTCACACAAGGCACAACCGCATAAATGTGCTTTATCCGCGGAAATCGCACACTCGAGACGGACGCCTACTAGCAATGCTTTGGTAGCACGGTCAACAACCTTATACTTCCCGCCACCGGTGTACAAATTAACCTTCAATTAAGATTAGTATATTAAATTACATCAAAACAGCGAATCAAGTAAGTTACTTGACAGAAACTCCTTTCCCTAACCTCACTCGACTCGACAAGTGAACTTCGGTGCGTGTTGCGGCTTGATGAGCGGCTGGTGTTCTGCGGTGCTACGGTCCATGACATGGTGTGTGCCGTACACTGGTCTGGTGTTCTGCGATGCCATGGTCCGCGGTTCGGCGTGTGCCGTACGCTGCGATCAGCAATACCGTGAAACCACAAAACGCTACCATGCTTAAGGCACTTCCTGTCATTATGTCTGAGCTGAAAAGAAAAGCACATCATGGAGTACAATAGCGAGAACGAAAGTGTTACCTTGGATTTCAAATAGTTCTTTAGAAGTTCCACTTTGTATGTGATTTCAGGAATTATGTGATTATGTCCAAATAATCACAAAGTGAGCATCCTCTTGTTCGGCGAATCAGGTGAAGACTCGGGTCACATTGACCACTGAGCGCCCTTCACTTTGTGCACAGTACCGAGAATGCACCACCGACAATACAGCGAACATAAGCCCCGCCTGACCAGCGAACATCAGCCCCGCCTGACCAGCGAACATCAGCCCAGGCTGACCAGGGAGCACCAGCCCCACCTGACCAGCGAACATCACCCCGCCTGACCAGCGAACATCAGCCCAGCCTGACCAGCGAGCATCAGCCCCGCCTGACCAGCGAACATCAGCCCAGCCTGACCAGCGAGCATCAGCCCCGCCTGACCAGCGAACATCAGCCCGCCTGACCAGCGAACATCAGCCCCGCCTGACCAGCGAACATCAGCCCCGCCTGACCAGCGAGCATCAGCCCTGCCTGACCAGCGAACATCAGCCCCGTCTGACCAGCGAACATCAGCCCCGCCTGACCAGCGAACATCAGCCCCGCCTGACCAGCGAACATCAGCCCGCCTGACCAGCGAACATCAGCTCGACGCCTGTCTGACGGGTCCTGCGCGCGCGTGACAGTCCACCTAATAGCATACTCCCCAGACAGCGCTCACCGCAATCGGTAATTTTTCTTGCGGAATGATTCGCTGAAGCAGTGTCGTATCGTTTGATGTCTGGAGTCGCGTCGAAGTCTTTGTATTCGCAGGCACGCAGCCACATTACATAAAGCCAGGAAACTACTGTGTGAGGCTTGGGACTCATGCAGATAAAAAGTACGTTGTGGCAGTACTGGCGCTGTGACATTAGTAGCGTTTTGCCGTGTACGAGCAAAATTAAAAGAGCACACTTGGCTCCGAGTGAATAAACTGGGAAGAGAACAATTGCAACCAAGAAGTAATCACGGTTTCAAAAGCTTGCCAGGTCGGACCGGGTCGAGTCGCCGAGGTGGCAGCACCATACACACGCGAGCAGATCCGGCCTCAGTCACAAGAATGACATCAGCGGGCGTCACGCTGGTGTATTTCCTTCCCGGGCCCCAGAGGTGTGCGATCCCCGTGTCGAAGTGTTCGTTGCGGTCGCTGGAGCTGCCCAAGTCTGGTGCAGCACTATGTTCTATACAGGCTTAGGAGGCTGATAAATGACAGAACAGATGTCGGATGAACTGCTTCTCCGTTAACCGAATCTCCGTTAAGTTCTGGAAACAGCTAGTCGCTGCTTTTCACGAATCCCCAATTCACATCAACGTTGGAGTTTTTTTTGCGCTTTTATATTATTTATCCTTCTGACGTGGATTCCTCGAGCTTTAGGCATGTTATGCTCCCCTGCTTTGTATCTGCTGAAATGTACACATCCGCGTTGTTTGACAACCCTGACTTCACTTATTATGCTGACCTATACTCGAAACTCATCTATTAATTAGATACACTCACGTCAATCTTACCCCGGATGACCATCTCCGACAGGAGCAAACGCCTCCATATATCTGATGGAAACCGTGCCGACGCCACTCGACCCGTGAGCCGGCATGGCGCTGTCAGCACAACTTCTAAGCCTGCCGCATTGCATACCGTTGTATACCGTGCACGCAGACGATTTGTGTAATAAGTTAGTCTCGTTCGTGAAGGTGTGTACCGTTGAGCTGCATGCAAGAGCGTGCTGTTGCCGCCCGGGCACGTCCACCAGTTACTGATGCAACTGTTCTTATTAACCCCTACCGAGAACACGGCTTTCTACACGGAAATGTCTTCAGCACTGGCGTGCTCTGCATGGATGCCCTAAACACCATAAAAGCCCTAGTATTGGGTCTCCTAAATAGGCATGCATGCATCCATGCAAGCGCATACATGCATAAATGCATGCAATGCATACAAACAATATAAACATACAATACATACATGCACACAACATATATGCATGCATGCAGATATAACAAACACCAGCATAACGAACCCAGGCATATGAAAACAAACCAAACGGGAACCGGATAGCCGTTGTCCATGGCGACCAAACTGGGGCCCGATAGACTCAAATACGACCCGCAGACCCAGTCCATGGCGAAATGCATAGTATGGGTGGTGGCAGTGGTGGATTTGTGCTTTAGGGCCAGTCGACTACCTTGGTCATTTTGCGCCCATTGCATAGTTTGGACGACTGGCCCGAGGTCTTCACAGCGGGAGCTGCCGCATGTTCTGCACGGCAAACAGTCGGCGAAAGGCCGGCTCGAGTCGCATTCTACTGCGGCTGCCAGATCGGTCCGTCCCTCAGGACGAGGCCCCGTGGAGGAGGCGAACCGCCGTACAAAGCGTGCCGCCGGTAATCTAAACATCGGCTCCATCAATCAACTCAAACAGCTCCCAGGGCCCGCTTCAAACGTGTTCTTTGTTCACGCGAGTCTTTACACGGTCTGAGAACGACGAGTTGGCGCCGGAAGTCGTTGGCCACCATCACAGCACGACTTCACACTGCCAGCTTAAAATGACAACAAAAAATCGACAACGGACTGTGTTGCACCAACTATCACTTACATCAACTATCGGGAACAGACTATCCGGTTTCCATGGATGCGATGTGGAGACTCCGCCCCCGAACACCTGCCAGGGAACGTTCCAGATACCGCTCGGATTTGCACGAACAGAGCAGATGCTCGACGCTGACCCGGCCTTGTTGGCCAGGGGTCGGCAGGGATACCACACCAGACCTGACCTGACCTGACCTGACCCGGCCAGTACGATTTAATGCAGCATCGGCTACGCGTCACTCCCTTCGGCACCAACCCCAGACGAGGATCAGAGTGGCCAGTCGAAAGTCTGTCGGAGATCGACTCCCCTGCAACGCCACGCCCCCGGGATGACGATAAGGGTCGAGGTCATGTACGGGGTACAGGTGCGACCTCAGGTACACGGCGTATCGGAAATGTGCGGGGTCAGGTGCAGGGTACAGACGCGAAGTCAGGTACGGGGTCCAGGTGCGACGTCAGGTACATAGTGCACGGCACAGCTGCGGGGTCAGGTACATGGTACAGACCTGTGTGATCAGGTACAGGGTACAGCTGCGATGTCAGGTACAGGGTGTAAGTGAGACACCACTGGCCCCACCGCCACACGGGACGCCAGCGTCTAACAGTGTCGCCGTCTGTGAGACCCAGCATATAAGGACCGTCGGAGGTCGGCGATGGTTGCTGAGGTGGGAATCGCATCGGCGACACCACAGACAAAGCTGCTAGGCCATCAGCGCGCAGGATCACAACGAGGGCACCCACTCAGACGAGGCGCTCGGTCCGGACCCACCAGCGCACCGTCGCGACGGTGCCATCAGCCGCTGGGCTTTGAATACATTGCCGAGACAGCTTCCGCAATTATAGACGTGAGAAATTCAACACTCATTTGGAGATTCGCTCACTGCCTAAGATCAAACTATATGTTATTGAAGAGGCTAGAGTCCAGAGCCTCGAATTTAGTTAGTTATTTGGGTTCAAGGGCGCTTCAAACAAAACGTGATCATTTAGTGCCCTCTCGAACAAAAAAAAGATAGGAAATGCCACGTATTATATTGAATGATGTTTCCAATAACATTTGTACAGTATGCCATTGGATGTTACCATGCAGTGTAGGAGTGGGGATACGTGCCTGAGGCACGTCGCGGCTATGGCGGCTTCCACTGGCCTATCAGTGACGCCGACTCATCAGATGTAACGATAACACCGATAATCCCGCTGATCCCCACTCAAGCAGGCCGGCAGCTCAGATGAGGCGGGTACGCCACCCCAGTAATTGTGCCGCCCGTTCGCCGGCCAGGATACTCCCCAGCGCTCGGACATGATGGCATCACGCGGGCCGGCGCGCCGGCTCTTCACCATGATCAGCACGAGCTCGGCAGATCGCCGTGTCGGCGGAATGTGCCCTACCGATCCCACTGCGGGTGGTATGACGTCCGCCAGTCCAATTACCGGAGGCATAAGGTCCACCAATCCCTCTGCTGGAGGTACGAGGTTCACCAATCCCACTGCTGGAGGTATGAGGTTCACCTATCGCACTGCAGGAGGCAGGAGGTTCATCAGTCCCACTGCTGGGACATGAGGTCTGGAAATCCCACTGTCGGGATATGAGGTCCGCCATTCCCATTGCCGGCTACATGGATTCCGCCACTCAGTACGCAGTAGCTCGAAAATAAAGCCGATCCCACTGGCGTCGGCATACACTCGGTCGAATCCAGTCCATGGCCTGGCCGTATCCCCGTGTCGGAGATATGTGGTTCCAGGGACGTATCGCAGTACGCGGCTGCGGAGGGCGTATCTACGTAGCTGAGGTCTGTCGCTACCGGGCCGCACGTCCGTAGCGGAGGTCTGTAGCTGCAGGGTCGCAGTTCCGTAGCGGGGGTGTGTCTGTACGGGCCGCATGTTAGTTGCGGAGGTTCGTATCTGCAGGGTCGCATGTCCGTAGCGGAGGTCCGTATCTGCAGGGACGCATTTCCGTACCGGGGGAGGGGGGGTGTCTGTGCAGGCCGCATGTCAGTAGCGGAGGTCCGTATCTGCAGGGTCGCATGTCCGTAGCGGAGGTCCGTATCTGCAGGGTCGCATGTCCGTGGCTGAGGTCTGTAGCTGCATGGACGCATCTCCGTGGCGGAGTTGTGACTGTGCAGGCTACATGCCCAGGCAGCAGAGGTACGCGACTGCCGGAGTACCGTGGCGGAAACGGGGCGGCTGGCCGTGCCGTGTGCGTGTGCCTGTGCTCGGTAAACACGGCCCCGCCCACACTGCCGGGCGGCCAACTGGTCCGGCCGCGCGGCGCCATCGGTCAGCGGCGACACGTCGTGCCTCTGCCGGCCGGCCACGCGCGCTCGTCCCTCAGGGCCGCCTCACAACAGCAGCCGCTGCGGCAGGCCGCGCTGCCAGACGATGCAGGCCACACAGGCGCGCTGCCAGACGATGCAGGTCGCGCCGCCAGACGATGCAGGCGGCGCCGCCAGACGATGCAGGTCGCGCTGCCAGACGATGCAGGCCGCGCCGCCAGACGATGCAGGCCACACCGCCAGACGATGCAGGCCGCGCCGCCACCGCCGCCGACATGCAACGCGGCAAAAACGCGCACTCAAATCGGGCCGCACCGCTTTTTGCGACAGGGAACGAATGAACGAAAGCGCCGCATGCGAAGACACACTGATGACGTCACGGTCATTAACCGTGACGTCGGGGGCGGTAATTTCGCAAGTCGTGAGCACCGGACGACACACGCAACTGCCGCTACTCCATCACACAAACGGTCCTCCGTGCATCTTGGCTCCGACCAGTGCCGTTTCGGGTAGTTTCTGCGTACTAGTAGATTCAGGTGTCAGATTCGCAAGGGGGACATGTGGTTGGCTGGAGAGGGTTGCTATAAATGTGACATTTTCTCAGACTTCCCTGACCCAACTCAACGGGAAAAAAAATGTGGAGTGCTGCACTTCAGAAACTCAACAGATAGTGAATGCTTCAGTCGCAAGCAATTACTAAAAACGAACTTGTTCATGGAGTGCGTTCGGCTCTTTTTCGATAGTCCAGTGAATATTTTGTTTGAACGTGGTCGGTATCCGGGAGGGGCCCAGAAGGGTGGCCCTCGTCTGCCTCCCCGGACCTGCCAACACTGCTGTGTCGTCCGCCATCTTGGCATTGCGCTGCGACTCGAGACAGCTCAAGGCTGCTGGGAGCTGTGTCAGCTGAACGCGGCAAATCCGACAAAACGTCTTAACAAGAGCGTAATCAGCTTCTGGTTGATGAAAGCGAGACCTCCGTCGCCATGCCAACGCGCAGCAGCCGACCGAGACAAATGTCCTGCAAATGTAGCAACAATTTTCAACAAGGGAAGTATGAAGTGTGTAGAGCAGGCCAGTAAGTTTATTCCTTAATAGCTTGCAAGGTACTAGGAAAACAGGTCAAGGATAATGTTCAGATTCATCTTGACAGGCGCAACCTTCTAAGTGATACTAAGTATAGATTTCGATCTGAGAGATCTTGCTGAATTAATCTACTGCAGTTCATCGAGTACGTAACCGGATAAGTAGATAATTAAAGCAGGATAGGTGTTGTGTACTAAGCTTTCAGCAAAGCTTTTGGTAAAACTCTGCACAGTTGTCTAGTTAAATCAACTGGGACAGCATTGGATGTGCTAGGTTGGATTAAAGCATGGTTAAGGGTTGGAAACGAAGCGTGGCTAAATGGACATAAATTGGAATGAAATGTGTTCTGAGTCGAGTGCAGCAGGGCTCTGTTCTAGGACGACCCCTCTTTATCCTCTTTGTGAACAAAGTCGGGGTAGGGCTGAGGAATGAGTTGCTCAAACTTGCCGATGACACCAAGCTAGTGTGAGTAGCTAACAGTAGTGATCAATCTAGTAATATCCAACTAGACTTCGAGGAAATAAAAAGTGGACTCATCAATTACAGGTGTATTTCAAATATGAAAGTAGCAGGCTATGCATTTGAGGCCTGGAGGCGAGACATTTGAATATACAATGGGAGGTATGGAAATGGATGCCATTGAAAAAGAAAGAGACCTAGGCGTGTTAGTTTCATACGGCCTTGAAGCAGAAAAGCAATGTACCTGACCTAGGAACAGGGCAATCAGAATGTTGGTAATCATTAGTAGTAGCGCGAGGTAAAAGAGCAAGAAAATTATGAGAAAAAACACTAATTAGACAATGTGCGCCCCGCTTGGAATAACATGCACATACATGGAGACCTCACTCATTATATATATATATATATATATATATATATATATATATATATATATATATATATATATATATATATTACATATGTCAGAAAGGGTGCAGCGCAAAGCCGCTGGACTCATTAGGTCTGTCACCGCGGCCACAGCAGAGACGTTCCACAGGTGTCGACTGATTCTTGGTTGAATCGGATGAGCGCACATCCATCCGCTTTCCGGAGCTAACACATTTAATTTTGAGGAGCTGTCCACTCCCCAACACCTGAAGCGACCGACATCAGCCGAGACAGTGATAGCCCACAATCCATGGGGTAAAACCAAAAATGCATTCATAAGAAGTTGATCTGTGGGTGCGGGTGGGCTGGAGTGATGATTAAACATTGTCGTAAGCTTCGCATCTGCTCTGCTTGGCTTAGACTGTGTCGGTCTCTGTTTGCGGATATAGGTGTAGACACGGAAGCAATGCGTACGGGGGTACGGGGTATTAGGTACGGGGCACGAGGCCATGCTTCCTTCCTCCCCCTCCAAGGCAATTTTCCGCGAACCTTTGTGCTAAAATGGCACTTTGTCGAAATCTTTTTAAAAAATATACGAACAATATTTCCTTAAGCGGATCTACCGAATGTTAGTTGTTGAAATATGACGAGGTTTTAATTTGTTAAAAATGGGAGAGAAAATACTACAACTAAAATAATAATACAATTGGACCCCTGTCCCATACCCGATGAAGACCAGCCTGCCAGATCATCTGCTACATCCGCCAGTCCTGGTCTCGGCTTAATCTTGATCTTGTGGTGAGCAAACTCGTCTGAATTAGCAACGGAAACACGAAGACATGTAAGAAATCCCGTGAGAACGACACGGTAATCGCGTTCCGGTCCCCTTCGCCAGAGCCGAGCACCGCACGGAAATTACGTCCAGATTACACAACAAACAAAAAACAGCCAAAGTACGTCGCCCCCCCCACGGCGCTGGGCTGCACGGGCCGGTGAGGAAGCGACCCGGGAGAGTTGTGAGCGTGACCGGAAGATTGGTGGCGAGCGTGATGGTGTTGAGGGCGGTGTTGAGCGTGGTGGTGAGGCTGATGGTGATCGCGGTGAGCAGCGGTGAGCACGGTGTTTGCGAGAGACATCTGCCAGAAATCCACACCGTGACCGGCACGGTACCCGGCTGCAGCGCCAGCAGCGCAAATGTGCCGGCATTTCCCGCCAAAAGGGTGCGACTCGTCCCGCCAATTTGGTGGTTCGGCCGCGGAATGTGACCAATGACCAATCAGTCAGGATGAGTCAGGGAACGTTAGTATCTGTCAGGGAGCATTAGGATCCGTCAGGGAGCGTCAGTGTCCATCAGGGTGCGCTAGGATCCGCCAGGGTGCGTCAGCGTCCGCCAGGGTGCGTCAGCGTCCGTCAGGGTGCGTTAAGATCCGTTAGGGTGAGTCAGTGTGCATTAGGATCCGTCAGGGTGAGTCAGTGTCCGCCAGGGTGCGTCAGTGTCCATAAGGGTGCATTAGGATCCGTCAGAGTGAGTCAGTGTCCGCCAGGGTGCGTCAGTGTCCATAAGGGTGCATTAGGATCCGTCAGGGTGCGTCAGTGTCCGCCAGGGTGCGTCAGTGTCCATAAGGGTGCATCAGGATCCGCCAGAGTGCGTCAGTGTCCGTCAGGGTGCGTCAGTGTCCATAAGGGTGCATTATGATCCGTCAGGGTGCGTCAGTGTCCATAAGGGTAAATTAGGATCTGTCAGGGTGCGTCAGTGTCCGCCAGGGTGCGTCAGTGTCCATAAGGGTGCATTAGGATCCGTCAGGGTGCGTCAGTGTCCGCCAGGGTGCGTCAGTGTCCATAAGGGTGCATCAGGATCCGCCAGGGAGCGTCAGTGTCCGTCAGGGTGCGCTAGGATCCGTCAGGGTGAGTCGGTGTGCGTCAGTATCCGTCAGGGTGCGTCAGGTCGCACCGGTTCTCGGTCCCAGTCCGGCTGACAAAGGGACACGGGGCAGCAGCTGCTGTCGGTTGCGCCGCCGACGGGGGAGGGGGGCGAGAGAACATTCGACACCGGCACGTCCCAGCGACATGCGGCGGGAGGTGGGGAGGGGAGGGGAGGGGGGACGACCTTGTAGCTGTGCACATGTGCCCATTCGGCACCAGTCGAGTGTGAGAATCGTGTCGTGCAACAGACGAGGAGTACAACTGTGCCATGAAATTTGGTGATGTCAATTCTTGACATCGGCGGCCCATCGTCGCCGACGGGTGACATCGCACCGCGCACAGACACCCGGCCCAATCATTACCATCGCTAACGCCAGCTCCGGCAAACACACGCCCGAAGCGACCTCTGATGCCTGCGTTATGCCTGATGTCTGTCTGATATGTCTGATGCCTCTGATGCCTTCGGTTCGGCCCGGGCAAGTGAAGGACAATTTGCAACGCCTGGGGCGCCGGGCGAGTACCCACAGAGACGCAACTCCGCTACAGCCAGCAGACGTTCCCTTCGACGCCGGACACGGAACGTCTCCACCACCACGGACCGCGACACACCGCCCGGCGTCTCCTGGGCTCGCCACTGCACCGACCAGCCGTCGGTCATGGCTTGAAATACAGCTGGATACTCGGCAGCACACACAGCCAGACGAGAACACGAGACCGGGCACCGGCACGGTGTGGGAAGAAAGGGGGATCGCCAGATCGGCAACCCGATCACCAGGGGATCGTCAGATCACTAAACCGACCGTCAGGGGATCCTCGGGTCACCCAACTAATCACCAAAGGATCACCAGGGGATCGTCAGATCGCTAAACTGATCACCAGACCGTCCGACTGGCGGGAAATATCACATGTCGCCCTACGGCGATGGCCAATGGTATCAACCGATCAACGGATCGCCGACAAAACGTCCAGATGAACCTTCTGCTCACTAGGTAAGCATCCCCAGGCACTAGGTAAGCACCCCCAGTTTTCGTCAGACGAAAACTGGAGCAACAGGATGAACAGAATATCTTGGGCAAGCGCATCCGCACTTCTCTGCGCGTGCCAGCAGGCCCCGCGCTACATCACGTACCTGTCTGCTGGATCGGGGGGGGGGGCAAGCTACATCACGTACCTGTGCTGGACCGGGGGGGCGGCTACATCACTCACCTGTCTGCTGGGCTGCGGGGCCGGACAGCACGCCCATCTCGAAACACGTGTCCCCACGTGTCATTGCGCGTGCGAACTCACCTGAAACACACGGAAACAAAGGTCAACGCCGGCGACGACCGCGATAACAGTCAGTTTAAACAGCATCAACACTGTTCCAATTTACTACGCCGTTTCAGTTTTTGTCGCGGCAATAACAAGCGGCGATGCCATCAGCCGTCCCGCGACACAGACGGCTCCCTTCGGCCGTCGGCTGTATTTTTTTCCTGCGCTGCGGTGCGGCTAAGCCGTGACCTTTACACGCTGTGGCGATGGGACGATACCGTCCGACGTTGGTAGCCGGCCGCCGGCTAACTGCTAATGCACACACATAAAACCGGCGGACGGCGGGTGTCGCGTGACGCGCTGATCACCTCACGCGACAGCGTAGCGGGTCGGCCGAACCCCAGCTGATACACAGCCAGCCTCACACGACAGC
The DNA here is from genome assembly GCA_034440575.1 of Imbricaverruca yamaguchii. NCBI lineage: Eukaryota > Metazoa > Arthropoda > Thecostraca > Neoverrucidae > Imbricaverruca > Imbricaverruca yamaguchii. The sequence goes on from JAOTOL010001625.1 coordinate 360,507, forward strand.
GTAGCGGGCCTGCCGAACCACAGCTGATACACAGCGTAACGGCCCTGCTAAACCCCAGCTGAAACAGAGCCAGCCTCACACAACAGCGTAGCGGGTCGGCCGAACCCCAGCTGATACACAGCCAGCCTCACACGACAGCGTAGCGGGTCGGCCGAACCCCAGCTGAAACACAGCGTAACGGCCCGGCCGAACCCCAGCTGATACACAGCCAGCCTCACACAACAGCGTAGCGGGTCGGCCGAACCCCAGCTGGTACACAGCCAGCCTCACACGACAGCGTAACGGCCAGGCCGAACCCCAGCTGATACACAGCCAGCCTCACACGACAGCGTAGCGGGTCGGCCGAACCCCAGCTGATACACAGCCAGCCTCACACGACAGCGTAGCGGCCCGGCCGAACCCCAGCTGATACACAGCCAGTCTCACACGACAGCGTAGCGGGTCGGACAAACCCCAGGTGATGCACAGCGTAACGGCCCGGCCAAACCCCAGCTGAACCCCATCTTGACTTTAGTAAGGCCTTTGACAAGGTACCCCATAAACGGTTAATGATACAGCTTCAGTCCCATGGTATTGCAGGTAGCATCTTAAAATGGATAGAGTTGTGGCTTTCAGATAGACAGCAAAGAGTGATGCTAAATGATACAAAGTCATCATGGCAAAATGTTCTTAGTGGAGTCCCCCAGGGGTCAGTACTGGGACCACTACTGTTCATTATATTTGTAAATAACATTGAAAGTGGCCTAGGCAGTAAAGTTTTGAAATTTGCGGATGATTTGAAGGTCTTTAGGGCAATAACAGGACAAGATGAGCATATCTCGCTGCAAAAAGACGAACTTGTGAAGTGGTCCGAAGAATGGCAAATGAAATTTAATTTTGATAAGTGCAAAATCATGCATGTAGGTAAGCAGCATATGAAGGCTCCATACTTGATGGGTGGCCAAGTGCTATCAGAGACTCAACAGAAGAAGGATTTAGGTGTTATTCTAAACACAAAACTGGGGGCATCAGAACAGACGAAGGAAGCCAGGAAGAAGGCACTGAGAATGCTCGGGGCAATACATAGGAATGTATCATACAGAAGTGAGGAAGTGATCAGGAAGCTTTACTGTGCATACGTCAGGCCACATTTGGAATACTGCATCCAAGCTTGGTCTCCTAGCTATGAAAAAGATTGTTGGCTTTTAGAGAGAGTACAAAATAGGGCTACAAAAATGGTTAATGGCATAAGCAACCTGGCATATGAGGAAAGCTTGCAGAAATTGAATATGTTTTCACTTAGATATCGAAGGCTGAGAGGAGATCTCATCGAGGGTTTTAAATTTGTCCATGGTCTGGAGAGGGGATACCTTGGGGAAATGTTTGAATTGAACAGAAATGATGCAATTAGAGGTCATAAATTCAAAATTAAAGTTAACCAAAGCAGAACAAGGTTAAGGCAAACTTTCTTCACCAACAGGGTAGTAGAACACTGGAACCAGCTGCCAGAAAACATTGTCAGTAGCAGCACATTGAACATCTTTAAAAACAGCATAGACAATCGTTATAGGAATAGAGGGCTTGCTTTTCAGTATTACAGGGAGGGCTGATTATCACATTTGGTGGGCAACTGGTTCAGTGTACAGAGTGCAACCAAGAAGGGCCCTTGTGGCTCATAGTTACACTAATCTTTTATGTCTTTATGTCTTTATGTCTTCATGAAACACAGCCAGTCTCACACGACAGCGTAACGGCCCGGCCGAACCCTGGCTAGGACACAGCGTAACGGTCCGGTCAAACACCGGCTGAGACACAGCCGGCTGACACAGACGGTCAGCTCGGCCGAGCTCGCCGTGCCGGCCGGCCCCGGCAGGGCCCCGGCAGGTGTGACCCGGCAGGGCCCCGGCAGGTGTGACCCGGCAGGGCCCCGGCAGGTGTGACCCGGCAGGGCCCCGGCAGGTGTGACCCGGACGCCACGACAAACCCACCGCGCGCACATCCGATAACAACACACGACATTCCCCAGGCGTTCCAGTGTCGCCAGCGTCGCCCTATCTACACGCCGTCCACCACCTCCAGTGTCCAACAAACACTTCCGCACCGGCGTCAGCAGCGGCGTCAGCACCGTCGCGCCGCCGCCGCCGGCCTATCTCGGCCTCCCCGACTACGCCGTAAATCTGCCGGCAGGAGGCGACCCAACCGCCAGCCAGCTGACCGGCCGGTGAAATATGGGCCACGACGGCACCGGCCAAGCAATGCATCGCGCCCGGCAGGAAATCGACTTCGGTGACGCATCGGCACCGCCTGTCGACTTCGGCGAGGTGTGGGTCTGGGATATCGACTCCGGAAGCAGTGGACCGCTCTGGAGGTGCGGGTCCGGGCTACCGCCTCTTGTGGGAGGGGAGGGGAGGGGGTGAGGGACAGCGCCATCTACCGCAGAAACATGGTGGCGTGAGCTATGGATCCCAGTGAGGTGTGGGTCTGAGCTATCGACTTCGGCCGGGCGTTTGTGTTGGCTATCGGGTCCAGCAGCTGGCCTAACCTAACCCGACACCAGTCGACGCCTTGACGACAGACGTTCAGCACCCGAACCACCAATGACCGGTGACCAGACACACAGGACAGACATAAATGCATAAAGACATAAAAGATTAGTGCAATTATGAGCCACAAGGGTCCTTATTGGTTGCACTCTGTACACTCAACCAGTTGCCCATCAAATCCGTCGATCAGCCCTCCCTGTAATACTGAAAAGCAAGCCCTCTATTCTTATAATGATTGTCTATGCTGTTTTTAAAGACGTTCAATGTGCTGCTACCTACAATGGGCAGAGGAGGCGCCGCAAATCTCACAGCTCGTGGGCTTTGAGCTGGAGGACCTGATGGTGACGGCAGGAAGTGGAACGTCACGACCCCACCCGCCCCGCGGCACCAGGCCGCCCGGGGCTGAGGGAGAGGTCAGGAGGCTGGCCGCGGCTGAAGAAGTCAGTCAGGCCGATTGCGCCTGAAGGAGAAACCACACCGACCGGGGCTGAGGAAGAAGTCGGTTGGCCCCGGCTGAAGGGAAGTCGTGCTGCAGCAGGCAGTAGCAGCAGGCAGCAGTAGCGGCAGCCAGCTGTGTTTGACCTGTGCTGCTGACTCGCCTATCGCCGGCGACACGCGGCCCGGCGGCCTCCGACGGAAACAGTACCGATATAAAGCCGACACCAGCCAACACGGCCAGACTACCGCCGCGGCGACACGACGCGCCCCACAGGAAGGCCGGCCCGGCTCCCCCGGGGGACATTCACGGCCAGCGGGCGACACCGCGCGCGCCTGCCAAAGCGGCAAAGCGCGGCCGTGTGCGGCACATCGTCAGAAGCCGCCCGACAACTCGGGGTCTTCCGTCCCGCACAGCGTCGCGCACGTACACACCGCGCGCTGGAGGGCCGCACTCGCCGTGGCCGGCGGGAGGTGTGTCTGGGGGCCTGCGTCAGCAACTGGAAAGGGGGCGGGGATGACCGAGTGGTCAAGGTGTCTGGCTATGGGTACCAAAGGTCCCGGGTTCAACTCTAGCGCCACTCAGGACATTTCCAAATCCCGCGGCCCAGCGGCGAAACAGTGTGGGCGGCGCCATTAGCCGTGAATGTGCATAGTGTGTCGTGAACCATCCAATAAACAGTAACTGGAAAGTAGTACGTCAGACACGTACTACTTTCCACCAATAGCAGTGTAGCGCTCACAGGGCGGTGTCGTCGGCTGTCCCGAAGCTGACAATGCCAGCGACAACTTCATGAACTCCGTCCAGATTGATGGCATACTATCGAAAACATGCTAGCACGAGCGTGGCATAAATCTCCGCCATGTCGTCGAGTACAGCGACTCCGCTTTATATTCTTCCGTTCCGCTTCATATTCGACCGGAATTCGCCATCCGCATTCGACGAATACACGCCGGCCTGACCTTCTGAGCCGTCGCTCCAGCCATTTAATAATTCATGACCATTATCAATTCACATTTGCACTTCATGTCATAATCGCACGCCCCTGGCAGCATGCCAATGAATGCCGGACCGGGCAGCCAGTCCGAGCAAACAATGTTCACGCGCGATTTAACACCGCGCCGTTCACAATGTGGAACACACGCCACCTTCTGCAACAGTGGGCGGCACGCCCCGGGTGACGTCAGAGGTCACGTGACTGTGTAGGCCGTCACGGCGGGCAGTGCGGCGGCGCGCGCTGGTCTGCCGGCGGGGCGGGGCGGGGCGGCGAGTGAGCCGTCACCCAGCGGGACGGCGGTCCGACGGTGTCCGGTGTGGGGCGGTCATGTCAAGAGGCGGCCGGGCCGGCCGTCCCGCTGACCCGCGCTCGTGTCGTGCCCTCCTCCTCTGCCTCGCCACTTGTTGGACGGCGGTCCGACGGTGTCCGGTGTGGATCGGTCATGTCAGGAGGCGGCCGGGCCGGCCGTCCCGCTGACCCGCGCTCGTGTCGTGCCTCCCTCCTCTGCCTCGCCACTTGTTCGCCCATGTCAGGGCCCGGCCGGGCCGACCCTTCCACTGGCCCAAGTTCCAGACATGGGTTCCCCTCCCTGTATCCCTTCTCTTCCTTTTCAGTGGATATTTGACTAGTACTCGCAGTCATCTTTCTCTCCCTGTTTCTCTCCTCTAGTCTCACACTTAGCGAGCCTTCCTCTCCAAGGCGTTTCCTCCGGTCATTCCATTCTGCAACCACCTGTCTTAAATTCATGTTTACCTCACCAAACATGTCATCCTGCCCTCCAAGCCCCTCTGACCCTTCCAAAGAACACCGTCCCCTCCAATCCTGTCTCAAGTTCTATTCATCTCTACCTAACCCTTCTAAAGATCATTCCTCATGTTTAAGCCTGTTTCAGGTTTTCTTAAGATCCTTTCCCTCTCCGACCCTGTTCCAGGTCGTTTCCCCGTCCCCATCCGGCCCCGCCGCAATCCTTCCCCACCCCTCCCCGTCAACCGTTACGACAGCCGGCCGGGCCGTCCACCCTGGGCCGTTCACACATATACTCTGGTCCACACAGCCGCTGGCGCTGGCCTCGCGTCACGTCTGTCCTGAGCACACACGTGTTCTGGGTCACAGAGTCAGCCAGGCCATAACAGGCTCACGGCATCGCGCCCGTCCCCAGCCAGGCCATAACAGGCTCACGGCATCACGCCCGTCCCCAGCCAGGCCACAACAGGCTCACGGCATCACGCCCGTCCCCAGCCAGGCCACAAGGCTCACGGCACACGCCGTCCCCAGGGCCACAACAGGCTCACGGCATCACGCCGTCCCCAGCCAGCCACAACAGGCTCACGGCATCACGCCCGTCCCCAGCCAGGCCACAACAGGCTCACGGCATCACGCCCGTCCCCAGCCAGCCACAACAGGCTCACGGCATCACGCCGTCCCCAGCCAGGCCATAACAGGCTCACGGCATCACGCCCGTCCCCAGCCAGGCCATAACAGGCTCACGGCATCACCCGTCCAGCCAGGCCACAAACCGCGCCCGTCCCCAGCCAGGCCACAACAGGCTCACGGCATCACGCCCGTCCCCAGCCAGGCCACAACAGGCTCACGGCATCACGCCCGTCCCCAGCCAGGCCACAACAGGCTCACGGCATCACGGCCGTCCCCAGCCAGGCCATAACAGGCTCACGGCATCACGCCCGTCCCCAGCCAGGCCATAACAGGCCCACGGCATCACGCCCGTCCCCAGCCAGGCCACAACAGGCTCACGGCATCACGCCCGTCCCCAGCCGGGCCATAACAGGCCCACGGCATCACGTCCGTCCTCAGCCAGGCCGTAACAGGCTCACGGCATCACGCCCGTCCCCAGCCAGGCCACAACAGGCTCACGGCATCACGCTCGTCCCCAGCCAGGCCACAACAGGCTCACGTCATGCTCGTCCCCAGCCACACCATAGCTACACCACTTGACCCGTGATCGCCTGCGCTGCCGGCGTTTTTGACAAGGCTCGGAGAGGTGGTGGTGGTGGTTTAGAGTTTATGGGCGCTTCGACATCGAGGGTCATTTTGCGCCCATAGGCTCGGAGAGGGACACCGGCGATGGCGACCTATGCCCCAGCCTGACTCATCGGCCAGGCCAGCAAACAAGCCATCGTCTGATGCAGTCCCTCGACCGACTCGTAACTGTGTTGGAGAACAGCCAGTCTTCGTCGTGACTTAGCACGCGAGAAAAACAACTCTGATATTGTAAACGCAAACGTTTTTTAAGAACGTTGTCTTTGTCGTGTAGTTATACCCTCGAAGTGGTCAGCCAGGCGTCAATTGTGACCAGCACTACGGCAGGTGTCTACAATCGGCCACAAATGGAACTGCAGACAAGTGCACTCGTCCAGTCCCAAATGCAACGTTCCCAGTCCTCCGATCGCTCTTCAGCTGGACGAGCGCCATCCGCGGCAACGCCGACCGACCAGACCCCGCAGCCGACGCCGGTGGAACACGTGGCGCGGCGAGGTCGGCCAGGTGCGCCGGAAATGTCGCGGTGGCGCGCAGGCACGCGGTCGGCGCGAGCGGTGTCGGTTCCCAGTAGCACTATCACAGGCCCCGTGACTCACCGATGGCCGCACGGGCGACCGCGTCGAGCGACGGCGAAGCCTCGCTCCGACACGGAATGTCGACGCCGCGGGCCGAGCCGGTCGTGCGGCGCGAGATGAGATTCGGTACCGGCGCCGACTGCAATCCGCATAGCGGCGGCGGCGGCGGCATCCGGCGGGCGCCGTATACGGCGGCGCCACCGGGCCGACCGGCCCATCAACACCCGGCCACCACACCTGTGGCGCTCGTCACAGGCATTCGCGAGCATTCACGAGCGTTCGTGAGCATCGACAGAACGGGTCGGCGTCTGGCGCGCCGACCACTGCCCTCGCCGCCGGCAGTCATTCACCGGCGGTGGCGCTGCTGGCTCGCGGGCGGCTTATTCACGAGCGTCCAGTCCCACAGCGGCGGCGGCGTCCGTCTGGTCTGGATGGTGACGACTCGCAGCGGCGGTGAGACCATCGTGCGGGAAATCCGGATGTTTGGACAACGGGAGGGCAACGGGAACGGCCGGAGCGGCGGCCTCGCCCCAGAGCACGACGTCCGGTCGGCTCCAGAACTGCGGATGGCGGTACCCGGATGTGGTGCTGGGACCCGGGTCGGGACCCGAACCCGACCCGACCCGAACCCGTTCGGCAGTAGTCCCAGCTGTCGCGGCGCGCACCGCGGCACCGGGACGCTCCACCGGCCCGGTGCCGACCCCGTCACGCGAGTCCAGCAGCACCACCTCCCAGTCGGCCCAGACTCGGCTCCGATCACAGCCGACCACCCGGACTCGGCTCCGATCACAACCGACCACCCAGGCTCGGCTCCGATCACAACCGACCACCCAGACTCGGCTCCGATCACGGCCGACCACAACCGACGTACATCCCATCAGATCGCAGGCGAATTCAGCCGGACTGGGTCTGACCCGACCCATCCTGACCTGATCCGACCTCACCCGACCCGATAATACCCAGTACGACCCGGTCCTATCCAGCGCGATCCAATCATACCAAGTCCGACTCGGTCCTATCCACGACTCGATCATTCCAAGCCCGACCCGATCATACCCAGCCCGACCCGGTCCTACCCAGCCCGACCCGGTCCTATCCAGCCCGACCTGATCATATCCAGCCCGACCCGATCATACCCAGCCAGACGCGATCCTACCCAGCCAGACCCGGTCCAGCTTGTGTCCGAGACGCCCGATGAGTCGGAGCTGCGCTGCGGGCTGAATATTCATGTCCGGCGCGGCCTTGGAAGCGGGCGGAGAAGGCGGTCAACAACTGGTCCTGTCTGCCCGCCGCCTGCCGGCCGACCGAGGCGCCCCCGCCCCCGCCGCGGTAATCTACGCCAACGCCCCCGACCAGCTAATGAGGCGGAACAGCCTGTCAAACCACTACGCCTCGGGGCAGCAACACCAGATATTTAGTTAAGACTAGCAGTAAGTCGTCAATGATGAATGGCGTGATAATCATGTGTTTTAGTTGGCGCTAGCTGCATACCACTGGCTGGAGTTCAGCCACCCCCCCCCCTCCCATTCCCCTTCCCCAGCAACCGCAGTATGGACACCACGCCGACCATGTACATCAACACGTGACCGCCGCCACCCCCACCACGCAGTGGGTGTGGTACAGCATTCACCTCTTGAACTTATTGCCAAGTTAGAAATGAGAATGTCGCCAACTATGTTTGTTAGTGTTTTCCGGGAATGCGCAATTACAACCAGTCTCCGTAATACAGAATGGGAGAATGTATTTAGCTTAAAGCAGACGCATTCTACACATCGCATTCATACTGCTCAGGTATCGCCTAACACCTGCCAAGTGGCGCGAGCACGAAAACACACAGGAATGAAGAACGGCAACAAAGAGCAAGATCAGCGGTACCATCCAACAATAGAAGCACTACAAGCGCACTTGCGCGTCAGGGGGCTGCGCACGCGCGTGTCCCAAAGGGTGGAGCAGAGTGTGAATCAGTTCGGCAAGCAGCTACTCGAGTCGCACTTCGTCTTCACGCCACCACGCGCAAACCCAGTCACGCGCCCGCCCCCCATCCCAGCCAGACTGACGCAGAGTGAGCGCATCACTCTGACGATGCTCTGATCGTGCCCACCGCAGCCGACGACACGCCGTCGACACGACGTTGCGTCACGACGTCTCCCGTTTCCCGGCTGCACGCCGCCGATGCCAATCTGCGCGCTGCTTTTTGCACCCTTCAGCACCTGGTGCGGCTCTCTTGTCGCCGCACACGAGACCGTCCGTCAAACCGAAGCGCGCCGCAAAAACGGCGCCGCTCGCCTTCTGCCGGCGGGAGTCCGGGAGTCCGGCAGCGGCTGCCCGGGAGTCCGGTCCGGCAGCGGCTGCCCGGGAGTCCGGCCGCTGCAAGTGTTTCCCGCCATCCCTCCGACCTGTCGCGGCGATCTCGGCGCGGCACACACCTGCCGACGCGGCCAGTCGGCGACATAGCCTCCGGGCGACACAAAGGCCGGTCGGCCGCGGCGGGGCGGCCGGTCGGCGCGCCATCTCACCGGAAGATCTGGCGCCGCATGCCGCCCGCGCCGGCCGGGGACGCTCCGAGTGGCGGGAGGAACGCGTCGACACGGCGCGTCGGGAGGTGACGAGACGCCAATACCGCACCGACGGGGGCGCCGCCGCCGTGCGTACCGCGGAAACCGGGTCGCCGGCGAGCGGACACGTCGCCGGACACACATCGGACACGAGCCGGGTCGAGGGCTGGTGCCACGCTATCAGTCACGAGCGCCGTCGAAGGCTGGCGCCACGCTATGAAGCACGAGCGCGGTCGACGGCTGTCGCCACGCTATCAGGCACGAGCGCGGCCCAGGGAGAAAGCGGGTGTGCGTGGAGCGGCGCGGCCCCGCCCGCTGAGGCGACACAGGCGTGCACGCGTGCACGCACGCATCTATCGGCCGTCATCACCGCCGTCGTGGGAGAAAGTGTCGCACGCCGCTCTGGCCATCACCGGTCACACGTGCCGGGTCCGATCTCTCGCGTGTCGACACGCCCGCCAGGAACGCACCGGTGTCTTCGAACAAAGACTCGGCTTCCTGTTGGCAGCCGATCTGCATATGTCAACGCCTGCGCTGCCGTTCGCCCGATGGGCGTGAAAGTCGGTCAATAGTCCACAGCCGGCCCTGCATTCAGGTGTGACGAGTGGAACCCGGCACGTCACGGCAATCTGGCCACATCTGGCAATGTGTCGGCTATTTGGCCAGCTGCCCCTGTCGATCTGATTGGTCACGGCCCGATCTATCGCACCAATCTGGCAGCGTGTCAGTCAATTGGCCAGGTGCTTCGTGCCGATCTGATCGTGTCACTATGGCCCGGCAAGCGTCATCGCTCCCACGCCATTACATCAGCTGCAGCTTGACCGACAAAACCAACGCAGCCAACGGGAATCGAACCCAGCGCCGCTGCGTCGGCCAGCTCGATGCACCGCCCGCCGCTACCTGCCGGCCAGCTCCGGACAGCGCGCGTTTCCGAGGGCCGCTCAAAGGTCGATGGGCGGGCCGACACCGTCGGCGCCGGCACAGCGTGGCCATCAATCACCGCGCGACACGTGACGCAATCGATGACGATTTTCCCGCACGATCCGCTCCCGCGTCCACTCCGCCCTGGCCACGCCCACCGCCTGTCCGGCCGAGCGGGGGTGCGAGACCTCCCGGGACCGCCCGACAGTACTGCTGCCACAGTACTGCTGCCACAGTACTGCTGCCACAGTACTGCTGCCACAGTACTGCTGCCACAGTACTGCTGCCACAGTACTGCTGCCACAGTACTGCTGCCACAGTACTGCTGCCACAGTACTGCTGCCACAGCCCGGCTGCCACAGTACTGCCGCCACAGTACTGCTGCCACAGTACTGCTGCCACAGTACTGCTGCCACAGTACTGCTGCCACAGTACTGCCGCCACAGTACTGCTGCCACAGTACTGCTGCCACAGCCCAGCCGTCGGCTCGCCACCCGACACAACACGAGGTGGCCGTGCCGCACACGTGCGGTCCCAGCGGCGACGATAGCGGACTAGTGCCGCGGCAGATCCGGCCGGGGCTGTCCACCTGCGCTCAACACTGGGCCGCCCACTGCAGCCGCACACCGGCACTTGATATCGTTTAATTGGAATGTGTATTCCAACTGTTTGGTGGGGTGACCTTCCACACAAGAGTCCTGTGCTGAACAGAGTTCGTCGCGTGAACCCTGGCCCCATCACTCAAACCCTGGCCCCACCACTGAAACTGGAAATTCCAAGTTCAACGGCAGAACTCTGACCTCCACGCTTAACGAGCCGCCGATGTCCCGACATGGTGCATGGCTGCATTCCGGCCTTGGCCTCTTGCCAGCTGACCCTCACAGACTGCTGAGAGTTCGGCTGTACCCGAGCAGTGAGCGCGAGCAGTGACAACGCACTGGGAAGACAAGGGAGGTCACGGCAGGCCGGCGCTCCAACCAAATGAATAATCGGGGCACCTTATGGTCTATCCCGGTGGCCGCTGCCGCTACATTTTCATCGCGCCTGAACCGATCTTGCTCATCGTGCTGGGCCAATCCTTGCTTCCCATCCTTGAGCTACATTTTCCCAAACCATAAACATCCCAAGTCGCACGTCTAATCTACCAGATATATCACACTAAGCCACCTTAGCTCTACTGCAGCGGCTACCTGACGTGTCACTCGGCAGCTACACGGGGTCCTCCCAGGCTGTCCTCTGGCGACTCCGGTCATATGACGCTGTCACATGTGGGCACCGTCTGAGGGACAGCTGTCACACGTGGGCACCGTCTGAGGGACAGCTGTCACACGTGGGCACCGTCTGAGGGACAGCTGTCACACGTGGGCACCATCTGAGGGACAGCTGTCACACGTGGGCACCGTCTGAATGGACAGCTGTCACACGTGGGCACCATCTGAGGGACAGCTGTCATGTGTGAGCACCATCTGAGGGACAGCTGTCACACGTGGGCACCATCTGAGGGGCAGCTATCACACGTGGGCACCGTCTGAGGGACAGCTGTCACACGTGGGCACCATCTGAGGGACAGCTGCCACATGTGTGAGCTCCATCTGAGGGACAGCTGTCACATGTGGGCCCCGTCTAGGGACAGCTATCACACGTGGGCACCGTCTGAGGGACAGCTGTCACGGTGGGCACCGTCTGAGGGACAGCTGTCACGTGTTGGCCCCGTCCGGGGACAGCTGTCACATGGGGCACCATCTGAGGGAGCAGACATGTGGACGCTGTGGGACCAGCTGTCACGCTGTGGGCACCGTCTGAGGGACAGCTGTCCAGTGTGGCCCCGTCTGAGGACAGCTGTCACACGTGGGCCCCGTCTGAGGGACAGCTGTCACATGTGGGCACCGTCTGAGGGACAGCTGTCACACGTGGGCACCGTCTGAGGGACAGCTGTCACGTGTGGGCACCGTCTGAGGGACAGCTGTCACATGTGGGCACCGTCTGAAGGACAGCTGTCACACGTGGGCACCGTCTGAGGGACAGCTGTCACATGTGGGCACCGTCTGAGGGACAGCTGTCACACGTGGGCACCGTCTGAGGGACAGCTGTCACGTGTGGGCACCGTCTGAGGGACAGCTGTCACACGTGGGCACCATCTGAGGGACAGCTGCCATGTGTGAGCTCCATCTGAGGGACAGCTGTCACACGTGGGCACCATCTGAGGGGCAGCTATCACACGTGGGCACCATCTGAGGGGCAGCTATCACACGTGGGCACCGTCTGAGGGACAGCTGTCACACGTGGGCACCGTCTGAGGGACAGCTGTCACACGTGGGCACCATCTGAGGGACAGCTGCCACGTGTGAGCTCCGTCTGAGCGGCGGCAGTGCAGCCAACACCAGCTCCAGCCACGCCGCCGTCTGCGCGTGCTCGGCCGGGCCGTCGGATGAGTCGTGATGAGAGTCGGCCGCCGGCCGGCGCCGCCTTATTGCCACGTGACGGCGCTGTGTTTAATTAGATGACATTGGTGACCGGCCATAGCTGACCCGGTCGGATTAGTGGCCACGGCCGGGCCTGGAACGGATACGGGGATCAATTGTGGTGGCAGAGCGATGGAGTGAAGGCTAGGGGCAGGGATTAGGGCGGGGAACTGACCGGGACGGGGAGGGACAAACTGGGGAATATTGGGGCCAGTGACTAGGGAGCACTGGCCGGGACTGGATAATTGGAAGGGCAATGGCGGATTGGTTGGGGTGGGCAGGAGGAGCAACGTATTAGGAGGAATCGCGGATTCAATACAACCTTGCCGAAACGATTATTTAAAGACGAGCTTGCATAATATGGACTAATGAGCTTGAGTAATGATATAACCAAACAATTGCTGCATGCCGCCTCGCTGCCACACTGCCACGCTGCCACTCTGGTTACGATGCCACACTGGTCACGCTGCCACACTGATCATGCTGCCACACTGCCACGCTCCCACCCTCCCGCTCCCGCCCCGGGAAACAACAGCTGCAACAGCCGTCAGACATCAGATCATGGAAGTAGCGGAAACGGGAGAGCCCAAGGAAAACACGTGCGCGACGGAGAGCAAATAGCGAGATGAAAGAGATGTGGTGATAGCTGATAACATCCCTACAGAGCAAATGGATATGTTCCTGAGGAAACACACGAGGCAGCGCCGCGGCGAGATGGGAGCCCACCCATCGCGACGCTGAAATAGGAACAACGGACGTGTTTCTCACCACGGTAGTAGTAACTGTGAAACTACTGAGCGGTCAAGAATGCCGAGAAGAGAATATGAGAATACTTAATAGCGCCGTGCCTCAGCAAACTTTTAGTGCATTCGCCTACCACCAACAGTCAGTGGCTACTGCGAAGGTTGGTTGATGGTTATTGTTTTTACGACACGTCGACCGTTGAGTCATGTAGCGTCGCCAATCTCTCACGCCGATTGGTCGCGGGCGAAGAGTAGCGACAGGTGAGACTCGAACGCACAGCCTTTCGATTGTAAGACGAGCAACTTACCCCTAAACTACTCGTCCCCAGCTACTGCGAAGGAAAAAGACACCTTCCTAGTCAATCAGCAAGCTGCCGGCCACTTCCACCCAGCTTCAGTGGCGCCTGGCCTACACTTACATCCAGCCTGAGGCCCTGTTGCACGGATCTCGTGACCTTGTGGGAGCGGCCGTTGGAGGTGCACCCTGCCCTCCGGCCGGACGATAGTACGTTACGGCCGTCCGGGAAGTCGCCGCACCTGACCAGGCAAGGTCGGCCGGCTCCTCGAGCGTGCCCACAAGGTGGTGAACTTGGCCATCGACTCCGCCCGCCTGCCACGCCGCCGACCCCTCCCCCCCCCCCACACACACACACACGGCTCACGACTCAACTGGTGACCACATTCCACGGACTGGTGGCCACATCCCACCGACTGGTGGCCACATCCCACCGACTGGTGGCCACATCCCACCGACTGGTGGCCATATCCCGCCGACTGGTGGTCACAGGGCGAGGATGGCCGAGTGGTTAAGGTGTCGGGCTACGGGTACCAAAGGTCCCGGGTTCGACTCTAGCGCCACTCAGGACATTTCCCAATCCCGCGGCCCACCGGCGAAACAGTGTGGGCGGCGCCATTAGCCGTGAATGTGCATACAGTGTGTCGTGAACCAACCAATAAATGAACAAGCAACTGGTGGTCACATCCCACCGACTGGTGGCCGCATCCCACCGACTGGTGGCTCAAGCATCCGGCCTGAATCTCGAGCGGTAACAACACGGATCACACGTCCGGTCTTAAGACTCACACGGCCTCACGACTCGCTACCTTCGCGCACACTGCGCAGCTTCATAAGCTCTATGTATGGCCAGGGCGGGCGACCTCGTCTCTAGGTACAGCGCAGGTCCTCTCCGTCTGCAGGCCGCTGTGTCCCCTGTCTCTTCATCATCATCGAGTCGCTGCATATACACCTGCGCCCCTCTAATCTCCGTCCATGCCTATGCCAATCTAGTTTCAGTTCATTTTAGTTTCCGTTCTGCCTCGACATTTGGTTCAATCACCGAGCCCTCCTGGGCCCTCCCGCTGCATGACCAACGTAGCCGACTCGCCCTTAAATTCCAATATTCTTCTCGGCCCTCCCGGCGGCGGACAACCGCCAACCCCTGGCACAAGCTGCCAGTCACTAACCACGCTCCATTCCAAGCTGGTACCACATCCGGTGCACGCCCGCCCCCGGTCCCCTCTCGCGACGGAAGCGACCCTTTGTTCCCGGACGGCTCCGCCCCGCCAGCGCGGGGGCGTTGCCCTGGTGTGGCGGCCCCTTGAGGAGCAGTCCCCCGGCGGGTTCCGGCGGCTCACGTGGCGACACACGTGGTGACACACGTGTGACCGTTGTCCCACTGTCACCGCAAGGGCCCGTGCCGCGCGTCGGGCGTGGCAACGTGGCGCCGACCTTCCACCGGCTGACCCGGCATCGTCCTGACCTGACTTCACGTAATCAAACTCGAGGCAATCACAGGCGAGAAATTGATGGCATTCCCAGGAGGATGGGAATCGAGGTGTGTCGCATGACCTTTGCTGATACTACCAGGAAACAGATTCTCACCACAATGGCACATGTGGCCCACACAGATACACAGAGATAGATACCTATCTGCTGTGCTACCCAGTGGGACATTTCATCCCAATATCGCTATGATCAAAACGGCTATGAGGTCAGGATAATTGTGCAGTAAAGGTAAGGGAGGATACGAAAGTACTCATGTGCGAGCGTGGGGTGGTCCCGTGACCTTCACGTGACGTGGCCCTGACGTGACGTGGCATTGACGTGACGTGACCTTGACGTGACGTGGCCCTAACGTATACTGGATCAGCAGCAGCTACAAGTACGCACGGCCTTGCATGCTTACCCGATTTGCGGTGAGCAAACTCGGCGCGCGCGACCTTGCACGTGACCGCTGTTGCCGCCGGTCGCTCATCCTCGGCCTGTAACCCTGACTGCCCCCCCCGCCACCCGTCCTCCCCTCGCAGCCCGGCGTCGACACAGGACAGCTGCCGGCGGCGCCAGATGTGGTGGAGGGGAGCGATACGGGGCGCACATTCCGGCGGCGCGTGGTGACCGGCCCGCCCCCGGAGCTTATCTCGACGTCAACAGGCACGAGGCGTCCGTCACAGCCATGATGGATCACAGCCGGCACCGCCCAACGAGCCGCGTCGGCGACGGCGGCGACGGCAGCGACGGCGGCGACGGCAGCGACGGCGGGGACTGCGGCGACGGCAGCGACGGCAGCGACGGCAGCGACGGCGGCGACGGCAGCGACGGCAGCGACGCGGCCCCCTCACCCACCCCTTTGATCCCCATCACGCCCCTGTAATCCCAGATCCTGATCCACAGCCACACTCCTCCCCCGACGGCCGTGAAATTAACGCCGGTCACCGCTAGGCCGCCGACCGTTACCGCGACTGGGGGTGCGCCAGACTGGTGGCGGTGGAAACGTCATGAATGGAACGCCTCCCCCTCCCCCGCTCATCACCGCGCCCCCAACATAGCAAACACAGTTCGCCCGCCCTACAGCCACAGAACAAACACAGGAGATGCGTCCCCCGCCGCCGCGTCCTCCGCCGAGACCAGGGACGTGGGGCGCTCAGAAGGCTACAGTCGACTGCAGCCGGGACGGCCGGGGACGGGCTGCGTCACCGATAGCACACCCTACACCACCGACCCCCCTATCTCAGCCCCAAATCCAGTGCCAATCAACTCGTGGCCATTGTGCCGGTGCGGATTGTCGCGATGGCCATCTCCGCCGACAAATTGGCGGCCTAAGGTTACCCACCCCAATGACGAAATACGGCCTGAGCAACAAGTGCAGCATGCACAAATTCCCATTCGGCGAGACTATGTATATCTCATATATATATATATATATATATATATATATATTTTTTGTTGTGTGTGTGTGTGTGTTGTGTGTGTATATATATATATATATATATATATATATATATATATATATATATATATATATATATATATATATATATATGTATATGCGTGTATAAATAGACTTGAGGCTGAGAGGGAATTAATATAACCGCCCTATCATGCGCCAGATATCATCGATACTGCAATTGATATTAACCAGGGAAAGGGGTGAGAATCAAAACAAATCGACACCGCCCTGTGGCCGAAACAAAACCTGCTCAAAATCCTCCCGAAATGGGGCAGAACCACCGCCAGAGAAGCCGTGACCGGCGTCGCAGTGGACGCCACTCGACAGCCACGTCATCCGGGCCTCCCAATGACGTCATCAGGGCATTTTAATGACGTCATCCGTGCCTCCCGATAACGTCATCCGGGCCTCCCAATGACGTCATCCGGGCCTTTAGCCAATGAGCGCCATCAGGATCTACGCCGGTCCGGAGTAACGACAGTCAGAGCTCTAACCCCAATGACGTCATCCGTGCCTCCTCAGGTCTTCCCAACATCCCCGATAAAGTCATCCGGGCCTCCCAAAGACGTCATCCGGGCAGTCCGGTCACGAGCGCAGCAGTGCTACACCAGGCTGGCGGCCGCCAGCAGACTATGCGGCCGGCTCCACCAATACCGGGCCCGCGCCAGGCCGGCGCGTGGGCGGACCTGGGTCCATGTCGGACACAGGCCGCGGCACAGCCCGCTCCGGAGCCACTAACTGCGGCCACCACGGGAGGTGGTCACATCTGCATAACGTGCCGGTCATCATCAGCACTGACGGCATAGTGGTGCGGGTGGGAGGGATCAAACTGCTGCAGACGGGGCTGGTCGGAGGGATCAAACTACTGTAGGTGGGGCTGGTCAGAGGGATCAAACTGGACAGACACAGGTGGACGGACCACAGACCCAGGTTGACGGACTATATACTCAGGTGGACGGACCACAGACCCAGGTTGACGGACTATATACTCAGGTGGACGGACAACAGACCCAGGTTGACGGACCACAGACCCAGGTTGACGGACTATATACTCAGGTGGACGGACCACAGACCCAGGTTGACGGACTATAGACCCAGGTGGACGGACTATAGACTCAGGTAGACGGACAACAGACCCAGGTAGACGGACCACAGACCCAGGTTGACGGACTATAGACTCAGGTGGACGGACCACAGACCCAGGTAGACGGACCACATACCCAGGTGGACGGACTATAGACTCAGGTGGGCAGACTAGACTCAGGTGGAGGACTATACTCAGATGGGTGGATAACAAACCTATGTGGGCAGACTACTGACCCAGGTGGGAAACTACTGACCCGGGTGGACGGACTACTGACCCAGGTCGATAGACCGTAGACTCACGTGGGCGGACTATATGGCGCCGTTGCCCCCGCCCCTCCCCTCCCTTTCCTCAGCCGAACATCCCATTAAGACATGTCTGACAAGCCCGAATGCATGTATCAAACGCGCCATCAGATCGCGATGTGTGTTCGGCTAACGAGGTTCGGTCACGGCGCGCCGCACAAATAGTTCACATTGCAATCGGCTTTGAGTGATACAGTCGCAGAAAGAAGAATGCTGCAATATGAACCGCATGCAGCATTTCGCAAGATCCTGGCATTCAACGTGATAAGCAATCGCAGCCTACTACAAGATGTTGCGCAAAATGTTCTTCGCACCTCGCATAATGTAATAGTATAGCGACTGTGCGACGGTGTGCGGAGTGGCACTAAAGCCCTAATAACTAACTAACTGCGATGGTGTGCGGAGTGACCTGGTCCGGTCACCGCAATCACTAAAATTACGCCGAGCTGCTTGTGAATAACTTGGACCGACCCAACAGCATATACAATGCATGCCTTAGTTGCAATGCATCTGCGCGGACAGAATGTGCATCATGTTTGGACTCAAACACACCGCATCCCGGTATGGAATGCCCAGAATGAAATGCTGGTGCGGTTCGTTCGCCGTTTGTCGAGTTGTGCTGTGGGGCGTCTCTAGCTACCTCAACATCAGAACCATTATCCAACAACACCCGTCCGCGGCACCGCCCCGCTCTGCTACCGGACGTCATCCCCTCCCCCCCCCCCCCCCCACCCTACGGTCCCGGCCCGGCCGGCGGCGGCAGCGTCTCCAGTCGCTGTCGCGGGGCACCGGAGGGGTGGTCCCATTCACCGCCGGCCAGCCGAGCGACGGTGGCGCCGCCCCGCGTGAACCCGCGAAACCGAGACTGCCGCAAACCGGGGAGTGCGGCTGCGGAGGGCGTCCTGCGCACAGCCAACGCACACAACGTGGCGCAGCCGTGGTGCTGCCACACACACCAGGGAGCGGCACGGCCGTGGTGCTGCCACACACACCAGGGAGCGGCACAGCCGTGGTGCTGCCACACACACCAGGGAGCGGCACAGCCATGGTGCTGCCACACACACCAGGGAGCGGCACGGCCGTGGTGCTGCCACACACACCAGGGAGCGGCACAGCCGTGGTGCTGCCACACACACCAGGGAGCGGCACAGCCATGGTGCTGCCACACACACCAGGGAGCGGCACAGCCATGGTGCTGCCACACACACCAGGGAGCGGCACAGCCGTGGTGCTGCCACACACACCAGGGAGCGGCACAGCCGTGGTGCTGCCACACACACCAGGGAGCGGCACGGCCGTGGTGCTGCCACACACACCAGGGAGCGGCACAGCCATGGTGCTGCCACACACCAGGGAGCGGCACAGCCATGGTGCTGCCACACACACCAGGGAGCGGCACAGCCATGGTGCTGCCACACACACCAGGGAGCGGCACAGCCGTGGTGCTGCCACACACACCAGGGAGCGGCACAGCCATGGTGCTGCCACACACACCAGGGAGCGGCACGGCCGTGGTGCTGCCACACACACCAGGGAGCGGCACGGCCGTGGTGCTGCCACACACACCAGGGAGCGGCACGGCCGTGGTGCTGCCACACACACCAGGGAGCGGCACAGCCATGGTGCTGCCACACACACCAGGGAGCGGCACAGCCATGGTGCTGCCACACACACCAGGGAGCGGCACAGCCATGGTGCTGCCACACACACCAGGGAGCGGCACGGCCGTGGTGCTGCCACACACACCAGGGAGCGGCACAGCCATGGTGCTGCCACACACACCAGGGAGCGGCACGGCCGTGGTGCTGCCACACACAGGCACGGCCGTGGTGCTGCCACACACACCAGGGAGCGGCACAGCCATGGTGCTGCCACACACACCAGGGAGCGGCACAGCCATGGTGCTGCCACACACACCAGGGAGCGGCACGGCCGTGGCGCATGGCACAGTTTGTTCAGACATTCGCCGGCAGCAGGCACCGTGTCTGCTGAGCCGAGCTGAAGCTGCTGAGCCAGCGACACACTGAAGTAGTCGTCGGCCAGCGACTGTTAAGCGGCGCCGCCAGCTAGTGTTGACTTCACAGTCGGACCAGGCACATTCTGCTGCGGCCTCGCACCCCCTCCCCTCCGGTATTTGTCGGGGCAGAGTGCGCCGGTGCGTGTGTGTGCGCACACCTGGCCACTCGACGGAGCGGGGCGGCGGCCCCAGCGATGAGTGCGGCGGTGTGGCGCCGCGGTCTTCACGGTAGTCAGATGCCGGCGCGCCGCCGTGTCAACTGCGAGACACCATCGAGTCGCCATCGGTCAGGTCACCACCGATTTTGGCTTCAGGGTGCGTCGACAACTATGATCATGTTGCTGGGTCACTACGGAGTCACTGTCAGGTCACAATCGGGTCAATATCAGTCCACTCCCAGGTACTCGCCCTGGCTTATCCCAGACAGTCCACTCTCCAGTTGTGCGCAATGACCTCCCCCCAGAAAGTTAACTGCCTAGAAAGTCCCTGACCACTCCCAGACAATGCACACCTCAGTTGTGTGCCATGACCTCCCCGACAGTCCACTCCACACACGTGTGCGCCTCGACCTGACCCGCTGAAACACGCCCGAGCTGGACGGGTCTAGCGGCGTCATTCCCAGTCCCCGAGGGGTTTTCGCTTGAGGTCAGTAGCTGACCAGCTATGGTCAGCATCAGCGTCCAGCAGTTTTTCGTCCGACGCCGCAGCTTTCATTCCAATACCGGGGCAGCGCGGCTGCAAACTACACTTCGTATCAATAACACACGGATTTATTGCCACTCTATGAAGCGATAAATTGCTGATTTGGCGACAGTGTGCCGTCCCCCGGGGGCGACAGTGCGCCGTCTCCGGGGGGGGAGGGGACAGTGTGCCGTCCTGGCACTACCGTCCGGCCGGCCCCGGCCCTCTGGTGACCGTTTGTCTGGTACGGCCGCGCGCCGCCGGCACTTTACTCAGCCATGGACAGGGGTCAGCGGAGGGCGAGGGGGACAGCAGACAGGCGGGACAGGGGTCTGGTCAGAGATGAACGGAGGGTGACGGGGGACAGGAGACAGGCTGGACAGTGGACAGGGGACAGGGGTCTGGTCAGAGATGAACGGGGGGTGATGGGGGACGGGAGACAGGGCGGACACGAAACAGGGTGGAAGGGGACGGATAGGCGACAGGGCTAACAGGGCCATGGTCGGATTGAGGAGAGGATGAGGGAGGCAGAACACAGGATGGAAATGGAACAGTGCAGACAGGCGACAGGACGGGCACGGCATTGGTCAGGGGTGAGAGGGGGCAGGGCGGACGTCAGTCGACTGGGGGTGAGCGGAGGGTGAAGAGGGACATGGCAGGCGAGGGAAACGTGCGGCTACGAATGAACGTCGGAGATGGTGCGACTCGGACGACAGTGTAGCGCGACAGCCACGGGTCTTCAGCCTACTCCGCGTGGCCGGGAGAAGGTCGCCGATTGCACGACGCGCCGCCGCCTGCAGTATTAACTGAACTGGTCAGTTACGACTCCGGCTTTCCGCCGCCGCCAGCGACGCACGGCGTAGCGCGGGGCGAAGAGACCCGACTAAAGACGCTTCACCGTCCTAGCCGCAGCAGCCGCCTCGAGCCAGCTGGTCCTCGCGCCAACACATCACAGACTGGACGCGACGTTCAAATCCACCGGCGGAGAGCGACACTCCCCCCGGCCGGCCGCCAGCCCCGCCGCCAGAAACCGCGCCAACAGGCCCCGGTCGCCCCGAAAACCGCGGCAAACAAGCCGCGATCGCCGAAAACCGCCAAGGTCGCCGCCGGCCGGCGCACACGCCGCAAAAAATCAGCTGACTCAGCGGCCGGCCGACCGGCACCGGTTCCACCGCCCGCACCCAGCGCTGCCGTGATCGACACGACCGAGGCATTCGACACACCGGGCCGGGACACACCCCGGCACGTGACGGCCGGCCCGGTGGTCAGCAGCTCAGCTGGCCGGCTGCCGTGCGGAGCTGCCGGGCTGCACCGCGGAGCCAAATGCGGCGCCAGGCTGCCCGCCGCCGCCACGTACAAACCGGCTGCGACATCGCCGGCCCACGGCGACGTGCCTTCTGCAGGAAACTCAGCACGTCGGCACGTCTGGCGGGTATTAGCACCTGCGGGCAGTGCATGCCGCCCGGTAGCTCAGCTGGTTGGAGCTCTGGCCTGCGCAGGTCTGCCTTATCCTGGCAAGACAGGGTTCGAGTCGCTTCACGCGCTCACGCACTTTAGTCCCATCCACGGCCTTGAGGGTCAGGTGGTGACTGGTCTGATAAGGTCGGGGACCAACTGCCCGGGTGGCCGTGTCGGTGCATTAACGGCACGTTAAAATGCCGGTCAAAATTCTGCCGTTGAACTGGAATTCATGGATCGGGTGGTTCAGCCAGAGTTCTGCGCAAGAAGTTCTGCTTAGCAATAGAATCAAGATCCATAAATCCACCCAGATAAATTCAGGCCATTTTTTTAATAAAAAATAATAATAAAGAAGTCGGCTACCGCTGCCCTTGCCAGCGGAGCAGAAGTGTGTCCGTCTTCCCTCAATTAAACCTGCATTGCACTCTATTTATTCCCGTCTTGAGATTGAAATTTCCACAGCTTCGTGAGCGGAATGTCTTGATGATCAAGGGCAAATACGCACTAGAAGTCACTGGCCGACACAATTGGCGGAGGAGGAGGAATGCGCGAATTGGGATGGGGACACACCTGATTGGGGATAGGCACAGCTGATAGAGAGGAACACGAAAGTCAGCAAGCTGGCACAAAAAATCGACACCAGCACGTTTTCAGTTGAAATCTAGTTCAGCATTGTGGGTTGGTTGTAACTGATGGGACGCAAATCCCCATTGTTCCCCATCGTCACACATTGCCCCGTCCTGTCCTGTATTGAAATTGATGTTGGTTTAAGGGGAATGTAAGTTTTTTTTGGAGGTGAAAAAATAAACACATGATATTTTGTAACGTGTTAATGTTCTACCCTCCTTAAGGTTCAAAGTTCTTCCAGTATGTCCTTTCATCAAGCTCAAGAGAAGTTCAGACCATAAACAGACTGGAGTCTTAAGTGTGTTTTGGCTGAGTGGCCAGACACTACAATGTGCATCAAAGTGTTCCCTTACAGTTCATGCCATTCGCATTCAGACTACAGACACGTAATGAAAGTTTCATTATGCGTGATTCACACCGACAAAAGGAGCTCCTGTACAACCTGTTCGCGTAGGCATCGTCGAAGTCGAGTTCCGATGGCCGCACACGCTCGGCTAACTCAACAGTGTGGCTACCACTGTGGGATACTAGCACATAAATTAAGTGAAGAATAGCATAAGAATGGTCGCGTGATGAACGTGACATTGTGTCAGACATGCCTTGTATGACGTCATCGGCAGCAAACGAGGCGAAAGTGGCATGACAACATAAGGCGTCGACAAAACATGTATCCAATGAAAACTCCACAAATTGGTCCCTGGATATTTAGGTCGTCAAAATTATGCTGAAACGGAAGCTCAAGGCCAGTGCAATACTTCAGAGTTTCTTTATAGAAAGGATAATACATTTCACGAGGTTAATTCAAAACTTCCGTGTAGTCGACATCCCTTGTGTAGTTTCTTTGATCTTTCTACACTTGGAGGTTCCTATAGGCTATAAATAGCATTTGCAGAAACAAACGGTTTTGGACCTGAACATATATGCATAAATACACATTTATAGAAGCTTCCACTTGAAACATTTTGAATCGAAATTGTCCATCAACACATAATTTGACAAACGCTGAACACTGGTGACCCCACCGACGGCGGGAGAAAACATTGGGACTCCTTCGTTACGGTCATTCGAACAACTGGGGGTCTTTAGAGGTCAATAAAATAACCACATTAAATCTTCACCGGCTCGCAATCAGCAATAAATATTTAAGTGTGTATTAAGTGGGCCTTTATTCCGGTCGTATCTGATTGTTATCGAAGGCTTATCTCAAGCTGCCTGACAACGGGCATATGCGAGTCCTTTGCTGGTGTTATTGCAGCGCACTCCAAACAAATGTCAGTCAAGCATTGCCGCACGACAGTTTCGGTATCTGATGTCCGCTGTAGGTGATTCATTGTGCATAACAGTGACCAGGTGCATGACAGTTCTGAAGCTTCAAACACCGTTTTAAACACGGAATGCAGACCTGAACACGCGTCTGTCAGCAGGATGTTCAGAAAAGAATGTTGATTCAGTATTCGGCAACTAGTATATTCTGCCTTTTTCCACGAAGCATTTGTCGCTGGGACGCTGGACTACATTACGAAGAAATGTATTGTCCACGCATTCGCAAAAAAAAACACTAGATTAGCAAGACATTCTTCAATTTGTACTGCGCCAAGAGACATGTTCAGCGCGATTCGCGCGCCGAAAGCGTTCACAACAAAATGCACTTTTTTGGTCGGCCTCGCCCTCTGACAAAGAAAATGCTGGCTGCGTTACTGCTGCCGACGCAGCAAGAGCCCGGCTCTAAGCCCACGCGTACTCCCAGTATCCCTGCACCAACCGCGACCTGCGCGTTATCTGGCGGTCGATGCCGTAACTAGCCGTGATCCACTTGAACGCTAGATGGCCATTATCCACGACGCCTGTCGAGAAAATCACGCTTGGTGCATGGAGGAACTTCGTAGAAGGTGAATATGATGTAGAGAAGTCCTATGTCGATTGCACTATCGCATCTATGTCGCCAGCTGTTCAAAGTACGCCATCAGAGACCCCATACACGTCACCAGAGCCTACACGTACGTCAGGAGCATCATGTTCGTGGTGGGGACCAAATGCAAATCTAAGACTGTTAATCGCACACTGCTGGAAATCGTCAGCATGTTCTCTGAATATCGCATGTGCTGAAAGCCGTGGAGGCGGGATGGTGGTATCAGCAGTCATCAGTAATCACCAGTAGTCATCAGTTGTCATCGGCAGCCATCAGTAGTCATCAGTCATCAGCAATCGTTAGCGATATTCTGATACTTCTCGTCTCTCAGTTGCCACAATGCTGATCACCAGGATCAACACCGCACTGACGCCCATATTCTTCTTTCGAATCCTGAGTTCATCGTTTAGCTGGAAGTGCCGAAACAATGTAGTTCATTTTCGGTAACAGCGTGCCCGTTCTACACGTCGCTGGTGGCGGCCAAAGGCAAAAATCTGTGCTCAACCACTTTGCAGTGCACCTCTTACCACACTCAGGCATGCGCCAACTTTTGCACAGCAAGCGCACGGCAAAGCCAGAGGTACTAAACGTACAGTCTGGGGCGCTCAAAGATGACCGGACGCGGTCACGCTTCCGACACAATGTATCAGGCGCTAAACGCCCGTGCGCAAATATAAAGTAACACAACTGATGTGAAGAGATGACGTCAGAACCCGGCGATCGCCAGCACCGACAAAGTTTGATCAACGCACGCCCCTGTCGACGTTCGCATGGTGTTCCGCACTTGTTCGTCAGCAGCAGAGCGTGTCCGGGTGCATGGACGGACATTGCAGCGCCACCACTCCCGACCACAGACTCCCAGAATTCGCTGCGTCTTTGTTCGCTCGTGATTCTTTTTCATTTTTCCTGTTGCTCGTTTTCCGCTCCGACACGTCGGCGCAAATGTAATCCAAGGACCCGCCGGAACGCGCCGATTCCCAAATTGGGGTGGCAACGGCGCTGGCGGCATCAAAACCGGATCAACAAGCTGTCGCGACGTAATAACATAATTA
This sequence comes from Imbricaverruca yamaguchii, assembly GCA_034440575.1. Lineage (NCBI taxonomy): Eukaryota > Metazoa > Arthropoda > Thecostraca > Neoverrucidae > Imbricaverruca > Imbricaverruca yamaguchii. The sequence continues at coordinate 386,076 of JAOTOL010001625.1, forward strand.
CGCCGTCAGTCCACCGTTCCCAGGGCAGACATCACGGCAGCCAAACAAGCTCTCACGGTGCCCGGTCGGCAGACCGCACAAACACGGCTGTGGGACATCTCGGCACCGACAACGACAATTACCCCGTCAACTGACCACCGGCCGTACGGCAAGACGGGCGGCCGTACGGTGAGACGGGCGGTCGTACGGCGAGACGGGCGGTGTTACGGCAAGACGGGCGGCCGTACGGTGAGACGGGCGGCCATACGGTAAGACGGGCGGCCGTACGGTAAGACGGGCGGCCGTACGGTGAGACGGGCGGCCGTACGGGGAGACGGGCGGCCGTACGGTAAGACGGGCGGCCGTACGGTAAGACGGGCTGCCGTACGGTGAGACGGGCGGCCGTACGCCGAGACGGGCGGTGTTACGCGAGACGGGCGGTGTTACCGCGAAGACGGGCGGCCATACGGCGAGACGGGCGGCCATACGCCGAGACGGCGGCGATCTTCAGAAGACGGATGACGTCACCGGTCGGATGACGTCACCAGTCGGGTGCAGTCCTGGGAACGTACCGCCTCTCCGACTTGATCTGCAGTTTACGGCATAAAACGTGGGCGAAGATCAGCTCGTCATGACGGTCTCGGTCATTCCTCGGTCGGCTTTCTCACCGTCTGAGCCAGCCGTGCTACTGACCCTGAAGGTGCCGGGGCCTTGCCTATGAACTCCCACAGACCACGAACCGCAACTCCGCCTTGCTCTGCCGACAGCGCATTCCATCCGTGCAGATTTTCGTGGTCGATTTGTGTTGGAGGATCCCCGGCGGACGCCGACCGAAGCTCTGGTTCCCAACACGCGGTGAGTCGTGCCGCGTGTGGGGGTGGTCCAGAATGCACTGGTCATCTAGCCAACAGGCATCACGACGGCACACGTCTCAATGCCGTGCAATCGCGACCAAAGTCTCTTCCTGACAAACAAACAAAAATACAGTCGCTCAAACAAACAAAAAATGGAAACTTGTACAATACGGTGACACATTTTCGGCGAAAGCGATCGCAATAGGACGGATTTGGGGGGGGGGTTGGACTCCTGATGAAAATCCTGGCTTCGCCCGTCAGTGCGATGCATTCTTGCCTACAGCCGGTCCCAGCCGGCCCCAGCCGGCCCGAGGCGTCCATATTATCTCCGTCGAGACCGCAACTATTTCTACAACGCCCGAGCGACGGCTAATATACCCGTCGCCGGCTTTTCTCGGCGATTTTATCTTCTCAGATGACTGAGGCGCCGAGTCCTGACGAAGAATCGGCATTCAGCCGACGTTAACCCCTCCCTCCCCCACCCCTGAGACTCCAGATGAGCTTAGCAGACATCCCCTCGGCGCTTACGGGTCACGCAAGGCGCGGGTCATCGCATACCGGGGCGTCAGGCTTGGACATTCGCCTCCCCCGCAACAAGCATCAGTAGCAGCAGCGAAGTCCCGCGACCCGTCCCGAGCACCTCGTACTCCGCCTCGTTCCCCGCCTCGTTCCCCGCCTCGTCCCCGCCTTGTCCTGTACATCGTCCTGAACATCGTCCTACACCTCGTCCTCCACCTCGTCCTGCACCTCGTCCTGCACCTCGTCCTGCACCTCGTCCTACACCTCGTCCTACACCTCGTCCTCCACCTCGTCCTCCGCCTCACCCTGCACTTCGTCCTGCACCTGGTCCCGCAGTTCATCCTCATCATCATCATTCGTCCGGCGGCCTCATCCCGACTCGCAGCACCCTCGCAGCTGGACGCGGCCGCAGTTGGTCTGACCGGTCGGCTACCCGTGTCAGCAGGCCGGTAGCCGATTGCTCTAACGGGGATCAGACAAGTTCAACACCCTAATCATCCGCCGGAGCAACAGGCGCCGCGTCGCTCTCGCTGATCTCGGCCGGACAGACCGGCGAGCCGGCAGTGGCTGCCCGATCAGCGGCCTACGCGCCGCTGCCCCCCCTCCGGTCGTCACCAGCCCTCTGTTGGGGTCAGCAGTCGACTTCCCCTCCTGTCACCATCAACACCCTGTTGGGGTCAGCGCCTGCTGCCCCTCAGGTCATCACCAGCCCTCTGTTGGGGTCAGCGGTCGGCTGCCCCTCCGATCACCACCAACACCCTGTTGCGACCAGCACCGCAGCAGGCCGTGGCCACACCGACGGTGAAAGTAGCCGGCAGATGGTCGAACACGCAGCCCTTCACACACGAGCTTAACCCCGCCAGCTCCGAACGACTGCCGTATCTCGCAAACACTGACGCCGCAGTGAACCGACACGCATTGCGCGACTTTACTGAGCCGCGCAACGTTTGGAAAACATTCTGAGCCATTATTCTCCAGATGCTATGCGATTCACTGGAGCGATTGTTTTCCATGGCCGTGCTAGTATTTGTGATCGAACGTTTTGGCGCCGTCCTGCAGCGTTCTTCGCCCGGGACAGGACGTGGCTACCCTACCCCACCCCATCCCATCCCCCCTCAGGTACCAGCCGTGGCTCCCCCGGGACCTGCCGTGGCTACCCCTACCCCCCCCCCACCCCACCCCCGGGACCAGCCGGGCTCCCGGGACCAGCCGTACCCCCCCCGGGACCAGCCGTGGCTCCCCCGGGACCGGCCGTGGCTACCCTACCCTACCCTACCCCACCCCATCCCATCCCCACCACCCTCGGGACCGGCAGTACCCCCCCTGAGACCGGCCGTGGCTGCCAGCGCTGCCGGTGCCGCCGACACGGCCGGCAGTGTCCGGAGACCGCACGAACCGTGTCCGTGCCCACGAGCCAGCAATCAGAGTCGGCCAGACGCCGCATTAGCGGGCGACACGCTGCTACTGATGCCACGGCCAGATCGACGACACAATGCAAAACACGACCGCCAGCGATACGGCCGCCGAGCCAGGCACGAATCAGTGTCATATCATCAGCTAGAGGGGCCCGGCTCGGGTCATCGGCATATCGTCGGCCAGAAGAGCTCGGCCCGAGTCAGTGGTGTGTCTCGTCAGCTAGAGGAGACGGGCAGACGGGTGGTCGAGAGGATGCAGACCGGTGACCGAGAGGATGCAGACGGGTGACCGAGAGGATGCAGACGGGTGACCGAGAGGATGCAGACCGGTGGCCGAGAGGATGCAGACCGGTGGCCGAGAGGATGCAGACCGGTGGCCGAGAGGATGCAGACGGGTGGCCGAGAGGATGCAGACCGGTGGCCGAGAGGATGCAGACCGGTGGCCGAGAGGATGCAGACCGGTGGCCGAGAGGATGCAGAAGGGTGGCCGAGAGGATGCAGACCGGTGGCCGAGAGGATGCAGACCGGTGGCCGAGAGGAGAAGACCGGTGGCCGAGAGGATGCAGACCGGTGGCCGAGAGGATGCAGACCGGTGGCCGAGAGGATGCAGACCGGTGGCCGAGAGGATGCAGACCGGTGGCCGAGAGGATGCAGACCGGTGGCCGAGAGGATGCAGACCGGTGGCCGAGAGGATGCAGACGGGTGGCCGAGAGGATGCAGACGGGTGGCCGAGAGGATGCAGACGGGTGACCGAGAGGATGCAGACCGGTGGCCGAGAGGATGCAGACCGGTGGCCGAGAGGATGCAGACCGGTGGCCGAGAGGATGCAGACCGGTGGACCGAGAGGATGCAGACCGGTGGCCGAGAGGATGCAGACCGGTGGCCGAGAGGATGCAGACGGGTGGCCGAGAGGATGCAGACGGGTGGCCGAGAGGATGCAGACGGGTGGCCGAGAGGATGCAGACGGGTGGCCGAGAGGATGCAGACGGGTGGCCGAGAGGATGCAGACCGGTGGCCGAGAGGATGCAGACCGGTGGCCGAGAGGATGCAGACCGGTGGCCGAGAGGATGCAGACCGGTGGCCGAGAGGATGCAGACCGGTGGCCGAGAGGATGCAGACCGGTGGCCGAGAGGATGCAGACCGGTGGCCGAGAGGATGCAGACCGGTGGCCGAGAGGATGCAGACCGGTGGCCGAGAGGGGTGACCGAGAGGATGCAGACCGGTGGCCGAGAGGATGCAGACCGGTGGCCGAGAGGATGCAGACCGGTGGCCGAGAGGATGCAGACCGGTGACCGAGAGGATGCAGACGGTGGCCGAGAGGATGCAGACCGGTGGCCGAGAGGATGCAGACCGGTGGCCGAGAGGATGCAGACCGGTGGCCGAGAGGATGCAGACCGGTGGCCGAGAGGATGCAGACCGGTGGCCGAGAGGATGCAGACCGGTGGCCGAGAGGATGCAGACCGGTGGCCGAGAGGATGCAGACGGGTGGCCGAGAGGGTGGCCGAGAGGTGCAGAGGATGCAGACGGGTGGCCGAGAGGATGCAGACCGGTGGCCGGAGGATGCGACGGTGGCGAGGATGCAGACGGGTGGCCGAGAGGATGCAGACCGGTGGCCGAGAGGATGCGAGCCGGTGGCCGAGAGGATGCAGACCGGTGGCCGAGAGGATGCAGACCGGTGGCCGAGGAGGGTAGACCGGTGGCCGAGAGGATGCAGACCGGGTGGCCGAGAGGATGCAGACCGGTGGCCGAGACGGTGCCGAGAGGATGCAGTGGCCGAGAGGATGCAGACCGGTGGCCGAGAGGATGCAGACGGGTGGCCGAGAGGATGCAGACCGGTGGCCGAGAGGATGCAGACCGGTGGCCGAGAGGATGCAGACCGGTGGCCGAGAGGATGCAGACGGGTGGCCGAGAGGATGCAGACGGGTGGCCGAGAGGATGCAGACCGGTGGCCGAGAGGATGCAGACGGGTGGCCGAGATGAGACGGGATGCAGACCGGTGGCCGGAGGATGCAGACCGGTGGCCGAGAGGATGCAGACCGGGTGGCCGAGAGGATGCAGACGGGTGGCCGAGAGGATGCAGACGGTGGCCGAGAGGATGCAGACCGGTGGCCGAGAGGATGCAGACGGGTGGCCGGAGGATGCAGACGGGTGGCCGAGGGTGGACGAGGGGAGGATGCAGACGGGTGACCGAGAGGATGAGACGGTGGCCGAGAGGATGCAGACGGGTGGCCGAGAGGATGCAGACCGGTGGCCGAGAGGATGCAGACGGGTGGCCGAGAGGATGCAGACCGGTGGCCGAGAGGATGCAGACCGGTGGCCGAGAGGATGCAGACCGGTGGCCGAGAGGATGCAGACCGGTGGCCGAGAGGATGCAGACCGGTGGCCGAGAGGATGCAGACCGGTGGCCGAGAGGATGCAGACGGGTGACCGAGAGGATGCAGACGGGTGGCCGAGAGGATGCAGACGGGTGACCGAGAGGATGCAGACGGGTGGCCGAGAGGATGCAGACGGGTGGCCGAGAGGATGCAGACCGGTGGCCGAGAGGATGCAGACCGGTGGCCGAGAGGATGCAGACCGGTGGCCGAGAGGATGCAGACGGGTGGCCGAGAGGATGCAGACCGGTGGCCGAAGAAGGCGGTGGCCGAGAGGATGCAGACGGTGGCCAGAGAGGATGCAGACCGGTGGCCGAGAGGATGCAGACCGGTGGCCGAGAGGATGCAGACCGGTGGCCGAGAGGATGCAGACCGGTGGCCGAGAGGATGCAGACCGGTGGCCGAGAGGATGCAGACCGGTGGCCGAGAGGATGCAGACGGGTGGCCGAGAGGATGCAGACGGGTGGCCGAGAGGATGCAGACGGGTGGCCGAGAGGATGCAGACGGGTGGCCGAGAGGATGCAGACGGGTGGCCGAGAGGATGCAGACGGGTGGCCGAGAGGATGCAGACGGGTGGCCGAGAGGATGCAGACCGGTGGCCGAGAGGATGCAGACGGGTGACCGAGAGGATGCAGACGGGTGGCCGAGAGGATGCAGACGGGTGGCCGAGAGGATGCAGACGGGTGGCCGAGAGGATGCAGACGGGTGGCCGAGAGGATGCAGACGGGTGGCCGATCAGGTGCTGGCGCCGGCTGTGAACATGGCCAGAGACACCGGCAGTCGTGTTTCATGACAACTTATGGCCCAACGCCCCACAGCCGCGCTTCGTGACAACTCGTGACGGACGCAGCCTTCGTCGCCTGTGGCCCCTTCCTCAGGGCCACAGTGTCACCCCTGACGAGCATACGACGCAATTGATACTCCGCATTCCACGGTCACACCATGTAAGAAGCGCACGTGAAGCTCGGTCGACACAAGTGCGCAGGATGTGTTCGAAGTAGAGCCGCATCGCCCCAGTCCATCCGTACGGCCATATCAGGTCAGTTTGCATGTTTTCTTCACACAAGCCGAAACATGCAACACGATAATCGTGCATTATGATATGGACGATCGAACGATGCGATACGGACGGCAGACGCCAAGACCTGTAGTATATGGCCTGCCTTCACCTAGAACGGGCGAGCATCACTCACAGCATCACGAACTGTGCTCCACGCTAAAAATAGGTCTCCACACGGGTCACGCGTCCGCCGCCGAATATGGCTCCCACCGCCGACCTTTCCTATGTTGCGTCTGCCCATGTTGTCCGTGTTACACCTGCCGATGCTTCCAGTGCTACACCTGCCTATGTTGTCCGTGTTACACCCGCCGATGCTTCTTGTGTTGCACCCGCTGGTGCTACCTATGCTGTACCCACCCATATTGTATTGCACCTTCTGATGTATATGATGCTGGACATCCTGAATTACGTGAACCGGACAGATTCGTCTGACGCCTTTTTAACCGCACGCGAGTTCCGCCGGGATCCAATCAACGCGTCCGGTGGGCGTAAAACGAGCACACACAGGGGATAACAGCATCAACGCACACCGACAGCGGTTCGTTGGTGCTGGTACTGACCGCACACAGGTCAAGGGTCAAAACGCCGCTGACCTTGGAGTTCAGCAAACTAGGTGTGCACCGAGCCCCAGCTGACCGCAGTCAAACAAACTACACCAGCCACACTAACCACACAAACCACATCAACCAGCTAAATGACCTTGTAGTCGGCGCGCCCTTAAGCCCAAATAATCAATCAACCACATAAACCACACAAACCGCACCAGCCACACAAACCACACAAACCACACCTATGCAAGCACATGTGTCCCAGGCTGAGCGCCTCTGATAACGAGCAGCCACGGAGGCGGGCGAGGAGGGGACGCGCACCTCTGCAGATCTCGACCACGCGCTGCCATTCCTGACACAATGAAGCTGCAAGGGACGTGAAAAACGGCCGCCCCGCTGACGACTTACCACGGGAATGCCGCCGGCCAGCTCGTGAAGGCGGAGAGTGACAAACACAACGGGGGGGGGGGTGACGGGGGACGCGCCGGAGCCGCCTGACAAAGCGGCCGTCACACGGCGTCACACGGCGTCACTCGGCTGTCCCGAAATGGCGCCCGAGGACTCTGCTCAGCACACCCCCGGCTGAGAACTCCCTTGCTCAGCACACCCCCGGCTGAGAACTCCCTTGCTCAGCACACCCCCGGCTGAGAACTCCCTTGCTCAGCACACCCCCGGCTGAGAACTCCCTTGCTCAGCACACCCCCGGCTGAGAACTCCCCTTGCTCAGCACGCTCCCGGCTGAGAACTCCCTTGCTCGGCACGCTCCCGGCTGAGAACTCCCTTGCTCAGCACGCTCCCGGCTGAGAACTCCCTTGCTCAGCACGCCCCCGGCTGAGAACTCCCCAGCTGGCACACACGCACGTGCCGGGTCGCTGGTCGGACGGACTCTCTCCTCCCTTTCATCTGGCAGCGCGCTCTCGCCGCTCGCGCTCGCGCGCGCGCGCGTGCGTCTTTCTCCTTCTGCATTACCCGCGGCCCTTTCACGTACAACAATAGATTGTTATCAATCACCGTTCGGCGGCTGACACAGCCTGTCGAGCATATGCTCGCCGCCATTACACGGGAACGGCTTGTTGCCTCACGGCACCCCTCGGCGCCCACCTGAACACGCCTGGGTGCGTCGTAAATTCCTCTGCTTTCGAGCACATTCTCACCGTCGTCCAACCGCCCGAGTCTCCATCGTCTGTGGGAATCCAGATGTTTTACAGGAAATGCTGGACGCCTGACGTGCGACGTTGTACGGGATGGCGGCAATGGCAAGCATGAGATGCACACAAGCCACTATTGCAACATCTTGTGTTGAGCTACACATCGTTGTCCTTTGAAAATGGTTGGAAAATGCCGAATTGCTGGTCCATTTTGTATCTCTACAACATCGAGTGAAGCTTGGCCATCGTCTCGACATTTTGGGCTGGAGAGCGTCTGCCGGCGGCGACAGGCGAACCATCCAGAGAACGCCGCGCAGTGGCGACAGGTGAACCCTAATCACCTGCGTGGAGCTGGCTATGGTGTTCCCGATCCAGTCCCCGGGGAGGATCACGTGCTCAGGCAGACCATGTGCTCAGACCTGGGTGCTCCGTCTCGCCTCGCACAAGCCATACTATCCGAGTTCAAATGTAAACAGTTCACAATGCTTATTTAACCAAATGACGCGCGCTGTCTGCGGAGCTAATTGTATGCCATCAACAGTAACCACTAACTCCACATTGTTTGGGAGAGACCGGACGTTCCTCTGACGGGAGTCTTTCGAGTCGCGTGGCATTTTGGTTGGTTGGTTGGTTATTTGGGCTTACGGGCGCAATGACTGCGTTGGTCATACAGCGCCCACTTTGGCATTTTGCGCCCGTTCAGCGTGGCATTTTGGCCCGCACAATGTCAGCTCAGTGCTCGTGCTTCATGTTTCGCAGCCGATCCGAAAGCGGCGAACGAACCGTCACGGCAAGCAGAGCGCGACTCCGGTTGGTTCCCCGGACGCGACGCGCACAACAGCCGCTTCAAGCCGCTGCACATCCAGACCAACACATTCGGTCCTGGCGATTTGGCGCGCCGCAGCCGCGCCAAATCAGCGCGCTGATCTCCGCGCCGTCGGCGAGGGGGTGCGATGTACGAGGTGGCGGCCGAGCGACCATCAATCCGTCATCGCCAGCCGCCCGGCCGGACCAACATCCATCACACGCGGCGACACCACGATCCGCGATTAAACCGTCCGTCTGTGTACGGGCGGCCGGCGGGACATCAACAGCACAGCAGCCCGTCCAATCAGCGGCACGCGTCCATCACAACAGCCAATCGGTCGCGCCCGCTCAGCACACACTCGCCGACGCTCGGCGGACACAACAGGTGCCGGGGCGCGGACGCAGCGGCGCAGATCAGAGACGCGGCTCGGCGCGTGTAAGGCGCGCCACGTCACGCGCCGCTGCTCGCCGTCAGCAGGCCACGCGGCGCCGGCGAGTGGAGCGGCGGCTGAAGCTAAACGGATTCCGACAGAGCACGATTCGTGCCGGGTGATCGCGGTCGACCGGTAATGTCTGAGCCGCCGCCACTTTCACCGGTGCGGTGTGGCATGCACGCCGAGGCGCGTCGTCTCCACCAGACCTCGCGCCGACTAACCGGCGGCGGCAGGCGGCGGCATACAAGAGCCGCAGAACATGCCGAACGTCAACGACTTCTCCGCGGCCGGAAGATCCGCCGCACGTGCCACTCCAGATACCGAGAGCCCGCTTCCCGCACGCAGTTGCATCGTTCGTTCGTCGCACCGGCACTGCTCCTTCTCCAGTCACGTCACGCCAACTTCCTCCGATGGTGTAGCCGCCCAGGTGTCCGCCACTCCCGCCGAGCAGACGCCATCCGTAAACAGTCCCACGTGTGCGACAAATTCGTCGGCAACACCGATAAACTGTTTACACCGCAGCGACACCTATGGCCAGCCGCCGCACACACGCCCCGCCAAATCTCAGATAGCGCGCCGACGGCCAACCGATCGGCTTTGTTCGGTCGTTCGGTACGTGCCCAGTGGCGTGCTCGGTGGATCAGACGCTCCCCCCCCCCGTCATCATAGACCAGTAACAGAACATTTGTATCGTGATGATCTTGAATGCACTGCCGATGATCCTCCAAGTATTCAGAGACTGAGCAGTAATCAGCACGGATGTCATGACCCCCTCCCCTGGACCGCGTGGGTCCACGCGCGCACTGCTGTATTCGCCTCCGGCGACTGTCTCACCGGGCGGATGTGGCCGTACCGTTAGCAGTGGTGGCACGTGCGGCGGCCATGACGGTCAGCTAAGCGCGGTGGAGCGACGCTCATTGTCCCCGCAGTGGACGCGCTCCCACGGGCTCAATTGTGTGTCTGGATTACAGGCAAAGGTCCGACTGGATGCGGGAAAACAGCCTCTTCCGCGCCAGGGCGTCAATGCGCAACAGGCTGACAAGACGGCAGCCGAAACGGCAAGCCGAGCCAAGCAAAGCCAAGCCATGGCATGGCATGGCATGGCATGGCATGGCATGGCATGGCATGGCATGGCATGGCATGGCATGGCATGGCGACAAGACGAGATAAAACAAGACATGGCAGGACATGACATTACACGACATGACAGAATGACAGGGCAGAGGCAGGTCAACACAAGACGAGAAATGCTAGGCCAGATTAGACTGATGGGCGAAGCAGAACATAACACGGTGGCAGACAGTGAATCACACTCAAGTCCGGAGGATCCGGAACGGTGGGCCGAGCATAGCAAGTCAAGCCGAGACTGTAAAGAGCACGGCAAGTCAAGCCGAAACTGCACAGAGCACGGCAAGTCAAGCCGAGACTGCACAGAGCATAGCAAGTCAAGCCGAGACTGTACAGAGCACGGCAAGTCAAGCCGAGACTGTACAGAGCACGGCAAGTCAAGCCGAGACTGTACACCGCATAGCAAGTCAAGCCAAGACTGTACAGAGCACGGCAAGTCCAGCCGAGACTGTAAATAGCACGGCAAGTCAAGCCGATACTTTACAGGGGACGGCAAGTCAAGGCGAGACTGTACAGAGCACGGCAAGTCAAGCCGAGACTGTACAGAGCTTGGGCAGTCCCAATACTGAGACTGTACATAGCATAGGCAGCAGTCCCAATACTGCCTATGCTGCCGAGTGCCGACCTTCCAAAAGACCTCAGCTCCACCAGGAGGCTGGCATGTCTGCGTCTTCCTGTTGACGAGGTGCGGGGGGAGTGAGAGGCTGCGCGCGGTTCTCCTGTCCGGAGGCGCCCCGGACAGGTCGCCAGCTGTTTGTTTTCGGCGGCCGGCGTGCGATGAGATGCGCACCGTTAAGTCCATCTGACACGAGCGGGGCCCTCGCTGTGATCAAGACGGAGTGCTGACGCCCGGCTATCACCGCCGGATCGGCGCCCCCCAACCGACGTGTCGATCGGGATTGAGCACCGCCGCCTACTAATGCTACAAGACGCGTCCGACATCGGCACTATGGCCACCTGTGCCGACCGCTTCGGCCGCGGCGAACTACGCCGGCCGCGGCCATAACGTGTGCACGGAGCAGTATGTCGCGCATCACTGATGGACCGCCCGGCATGGGGCGGCACGTGCACAACACCAGTCCACCGCACGACCACCGTTATTGCCAGGCAACACCACGTCTGTCGCGGTGACATGTCGCGCCTGGCCGGGCCGTGTACCCGACGACCCCACCATCAGCTGCACTCTCTCAGAACCGGCCAGTGGCCTCTGAATGCAGCACCATGCGACCATCGGCCAGCGCCAGTCTGGCGATGTCAACACGGGCCGCCGGCGCCGCCTCTGCATTACCGTGTCAGCTGCCCGTGCTGGTGGTTTTCATCGTTCTGGCGTGTCCCTCCTGAGAGCCTTCACTCGCCACAGACGCTATCGGAGCGGAGCCTCGTGACCCCCGTCGTTCCCACATCCCCACGGTTCCTCTAGGCCAGCCGGGAAACACGACCAGCGGTTAGGCTGGGCCACCAATAATAATTATGCACTCCGGAATAATGCACTGCTTGCATTGGCAGGTCACGTGCCGTACTAAACTGGCAATCATGGCCAATACCATTTCCCAACACTGATAATTGTGCCGAAGGAGATGGAGCAACATCCCTGTGGGCCTATAGCCTGCCGTGAAGCCTGACGGTTATTAAGATCCACTCCTGGTACTGTTATCTAGCCATGCTGTGTCCTTGACACAACAACCTGACATCACTGAGAATAAGGTAGTTATTCGAGCTTATGGGCGCATCGACTGAGAATGCACCGATAATAATGCACGCTTGTTTTGTCTGATGACCACGTGAACTGCTGGAACATTGCAAGAGGGTACAGGAGCAGAACAGAGGATGAGACGTCGGCAAGACTGGATGCATACCAGCTGGCCAGCAAGAACAATGTCCGGATCACCGTCTATATGACATTGGTTGGTTATTGGTTTCACGACACATCGACCATTGAGTCATGTAGTGTCGCCAATCTCTCACGCCGATTGGTCGCGGGCGAAGAGTAGCGACAGGTGAGACTCGAACCTACAACATTTCGATTGTGAGAAGAGCAACTTACCCCTAGACTACCCGTCCCCGTCTGTATGACCTTGATAAGGTTGAATACGTTCTGTGTAACGGTGTGGGTCGTGTGTGATTTCCCGATGCAGGCAAATTGTGTTTACATTTTTCCATTCATGAAGTATCCTCAGACAAAAACATATTTAGAAAAGTGCAAGACCAAAACAGAACAAAGAGAGTAGAAGCCGCACTTGTAAGGAAACAAGGGCGTATTTTCACCGAAACCCTAGTGGGTACATATCGTATGCTCTACTGACAAGACTTTTCAGTGAGTGGAATGGACAAAAACATAAAAATACTGTATTGAGTGGACGTGTTAAAACCCACAATTATCCGAAGCATTTCATCCGTGCCCACGCAATGCTTTCACGTGAACACATTTGGTTTCTGGGTGCATGCTAAACAGCCCCTGTTCTCTACTATTTTCCTCTATGCTAAACAGCCCCTGTTCTCTACCATTTTCCTCTAAAGGAGAACCTTTCCTCGAAAATAAATTCAAACCCAAAGATCTCGCTTGAGGAGCCAAGCCAGAAGCACAAAAATACGGAAAGCTACACCACGGGTCACCCCTGAAGAAAATCATGCGTGTATTTATATGTGCATGCGCAACAATACGGAGACAAAGTTACACCCCTACATCCTCACAAGATATAGGGAGCCACCATTCCGCTATGGCCGTCCTTGTGTTTCGACATCAAACTGTACATTCATGCACTACTCTTGATATATGCATAATGTTCTGATTATGAAGTTTACACCAGTGGGAGAGACATCAATTTCAACTTACTAGACAACTCAGCTTCATTGTTCACGTTCATGTACACTACAGCACAGCAATTACAAGTCTCACTTCCCGCCGCTCTAATTATCCAAATATATCCCAGCACACAACTCCCACTTATCGCAACCAACAACCCACACGTTCGTGATGTGCCTGCAGTCTGGCCGACAATAACTCCGTCCGGGAAGCACCTCAGTGTTTCCAAATTAAAAGCATGCACCAATGATTAAAGGAAATTAGGATGTGGCCCATAATGAAGGAAACCACTGCCGGCTGTCAGGCGTGGCTCGGAAATTCAGCGCTTGTTGGAGACGATGAAATCAGGGCTCGCAGATTCTACACCGGTTGGAGCTGTTCAATGCATTGCTGCGAAAAGGTATCAATAGCACAATGGTTCAATTGTATTTTCAAGTTTTGGACATCCGTCAATGCAATAAAAGGGAGCAACGAAAAGAATTGAAATCATATAAGTGTAACCAAGCAATATGCTCAGGCTATACACAATGTTTGCAATAAAACGGGCTCCATTCCTCAAACACCTCTAATTTGTACAATATTTTGCAACAAAAAAAGGACCACCTTATGACCAAACCATTTCGTTTTTTGGGTTCATGCTCTACATTGCTCCAGAACGCTATTCACTTTTGGCAATAACGATATTTGTGCCACTTCGGCAGCGAGGCGCTCCAAATCCGGAACGTCTCTTTCTATCAAGCTGTTCTGTTTCTATGACAACTAACAGCACGTCTGACGGTTTCATTCTGGATTATTATTAATTTAGTTCTGTCCACCTCTAAATTTCTAATAGTCATCAGTACATGCCTTTAATGTATTACAGGCAGAGGCCCCGTTTCATTTCATTTGCACGTTCTGCCGTGCTATCTTTCGCCTTGAAATTTCACAATGGAGGGGCCGTCCGTCAGCAGTCCGTCAGTAGTCCGTCAGTAGTCCGTCAGTAGTCCGTCAGTGGTCCGTCAGCAGTCCGTCAGCAGTCCGTCAGCAGTCCGTCAGCAGTCCGTCAGTAGTCCGTCAGTAGTCCGTCAGTAGTCCGTCAGTAGTCCGTCAGTAGTCCGTCAGCAGTCCGTCAGCAGTCCGTCAGCAGTCCGTCAGCAGTCCGTCAGCAGTCCGTCAGTAGTCCGTCAGTAGTCCGTCAGTAGTCCGTCAGTAGTCCGTCAGTAGTCCGTCAGTAGTCCGTCAGTAGTCCGTCAGTAGTCCGTCAGTAGTCCGTCAGTAGTCCGTCAGTAGTCCGTCAGTAGTCCGTCAGCAGTCCGTCAGCAGTCCGTCAGCAGTCCGTCAGTAGTCCGTCAGCAGTCCGTCAGCAGCCCGTCAGCAGCCCGTCAGCAGCCCGTCAGCAGTCCGTCAGCAGCCCATCAGAACCCATCAGAACCCATCAGCAGCCCATCAGAACCCATCAGCAGCCCGTCAGAACCCATCAGCAGCCCGTCAGCAGCCCATCAGAACCCATCAGCAGCCCATCAGCAGCCCATCAGCAGCCCGTCAGCAGCCTGTACGACACGCATCACACGCACACCATTACGTATGCGTGGCGCGTGTGCGCGGTCGACGGTGCGGCCGACGGTGCAGGTCACCTCTGGGAGCCGGACAGCGGCGGTCGTCGACCCGGCGCCGTCCTGTCCTGTCCTGTCCTCCGCCGCCAGGTGACGACGTGCATGACGAGCTGGCCGCACGCCCGACAGCCTTGCAAGGAGGCTGCGCCAGCCGAGCGGACCGGACCGGACCGGACCGGACCGGATCGGCCGCAGCAGCATTACACGTCTGACCCCCGGGTGGTACTACACGTCTGACCCCCGGGGCCGGCGGGTGGTACTACACGCCGAGTCACATCTGCGACACGACCACAAGCCATTGTCTGGCGCGTGCAAACCGAGCTTCCATGTTGGCCAATGGCCGATGGCAATCAGCGTCCAAAAGGGCGCCGTGGACGCCGTTCACGCGAGCCGGCCACCTACCACCAACGCGGAACTGCGCCGCGGAAAAAGAGGCGCGAGTGCGCCTCAACGTCGGCTAGTCGGTTAGTGCGCCCAAGTGCGCACAGACTGCCGAAAAGGACACCGGCGCGCCAAGATACGGGTCGCTTGAATCATGCCAAGGCATTCCGACAATGCATGTTACAACGTTTTAGATTAATTTGTACTTCCTGGGAGGTTTTAGATTAATTTGTACTTCAGTGCAAATGAATTTGAAAAGTACGTTTGCAATCGCTACTGCGGATCACTTCCTATAACAGTTCAGTCTTCAGTTCGAAGTTCACTTGTGGGCGCTAACGATTAGAGAGTGGTCAAAGTGCCCTTAATAAAGCCCAAATAGCAAACCAACTAACTCTCGACGTGTATTTCCCATGTTGACGTGTATTTCCCATGTTGACGTGTATTTCCCATGTTGGGCGTACAAAATATCCCAGGCTCTACCGCGAAATCGCCTGGTGCAATATCTACATCGCCTCTTTGTACTGCGCACCGTTATACACGACGAAAAAAAAACAACCAACACACGCGCACAAGTCCGAAACCCGTGTACCACGTGTAAACGTCTGTAAAAGTCGCCCGACGGCGAGCAAGCGTCTGTAAAAGTGCCACCAGATAGGACAACACTGTCACGCCGACACCACACACTACATGCCTCAGGACTGGTGCCGAGATCTGGCCAGCACGACTCGGCAGCCCACCTACAGGTGGCGGGGTATGACCAGCCCACCCACAGGTGTCGGGGTCTGACTAGCCCACCCACAGGTGGCGGGGTCTGATCAGCCCACCCACAGGTGGCGGGGTCTGACCAGCCCACCTACGGTGGCGGGGTGTGACCAGCCCACCTACAGGTGGCGGGGTCTGACCAGCCCACCCACAGGTGTCGGGGTCTGACCAGCCCACCTACGGTGGCGGGGTCTGACTAGCCCACCCACAGGTGGCGGGGTCTGACCAGCCCACCCACAGGTGGCGGGGTCTGACCAGCCCACCCACAGGTGCCGGGGTCTGACCAGCCCACCTACGGTGGCGGGGTCTGACCAGCCCACCTACGGTGGCGGGGTGTGACCAGCCCACCTACAGGTGGCGGGGTCTGACCAGCCCACCCACAGGTGGCGGGGTCTGACCAGCCCACCTACAGGTGGCGGGGTATGACTAACCCACCTACAGGTGGTGGGGTATGACCAGCCCACCTACAGGTGGTGGGGTCTGACCAGCCCACCCACAGGTGGTGGGGTATGACCAGCCCACCTACAGGTGCCGGGGTCTGACCAGCCCACCTACTGGTGACGGGGTCTGATTAGCCCACCTACAGGTGGCGGGGTATGACCAGCCCACCTACAGGTGGCGGGGTCTGATTAGCCCACCTACAGGTGGCGGGGTCTGACCAGCCCACCTACTGGTGCCGGGGTCTGACCAGCCCACCTACAGGTGGTGGGGTCTGACCAGCCCACCTACTGGTGCCGGGGTCTGACCAGCCCACCTACAGGTGGTGGGGTCTGACCAGCCCACCTACAGGTGCCGGGGTCTGACCAGCCCACCCACAGGTGGCGGGGTCTGACTAGCCCACCTACAGGTGACGGGGTCTGATTAGCCCACCTACAGGTGGCGGGGTATGACCAGCCCACCTACAGGTGGCGGGGTCTGATTAGCCCACCTACAGGTGGCGGGGTCTGACTAGCCCACCTACAGGTGGCGGGGTCTGATTAGCCCACCTACAGGTGGCGGGGTCTGATTAGCCCACCTACAGGTGGCGGGGTGTGACCAGCCCACCTACAGGTGGCGGGGTCTGACCAGCGCAAATTGATGCCGCCTGGACCTTCTCGGTACACAGGTGACTGACACACGTGTGTCTCTATAGATGGCTGTCTGGTGGGGACACCGGACAATGGGGTCACAAGAGATGACAAAATGAAGTAATCTCGAGGGAAATAACGATCATTTTCCAGGGTTGCATCCTAATCTGGTAGGTAATTGGATACGTCGTGATTTAGGCCACATTAGAAATGAAATTGCGAGGTAAATCATCATGGACAACGGTTGTTAATCTTTCCCAACAGGTTCACCTAATTGCCAACCTACTTCATTTCATGAAGCTCATCAACTTCCAACGACGTACTGCTGAGCGCAGCGCTTCAGCTTCGTTCCCAACAAATTCGGTGATATAAATTACGTCATTAATCCCACATCGGAGGTCAACTTCAGCGACAGCTCCGTCACACCGGTACTACGTCATCAGTCTACTTCTGCGGGACGCGCCAGACCTGCCGGACGGCCACAGCAGACACAGCCTGCACCTAGGACCGACCAGAGCGAGCCAGCCCACACCCGAGACAGACCAGAGCGGGGGTGGGGAGCGCACGCGTCCGCCAGATGGCGCCGGCGGGCGGCGATTGATGGCGCTGACGATTGATGGCAGTGACGACGATTGACGTCGGCGACGACGGAGAGGCGCAGGGCGGGCGGGAGGATCAGACGGGATCACGACCTGGTGCCGCGGTCCAGCCGCAGCCCGCCGTGTCAGTCGGTAGCAGCCTGGGTTCCGCTGACGGCGGCAGTGTTCCAGGAGCGACACCCGTCGTCAACAACTAAGGTGCGATACTGCCCGTCAATATCTCATGGGCGACACTGCCCGTCAATATCTCAGGGGCGACACTGCCCGTCAATATCAGGTGGCACTGTCAGCCAACAGATTAGGATAAGGGGCAAAGCCCGCTGCTGGCGAAAGCAACCCCAGAGCGAGGATCGGTGCTCTCGGTTCCAATTCGCATTGGCCTATAATCCGTCCGACGATGTTTGGGAGCCGATATTGAACTGGTCGTGGGCACGGCGCCTGGCCGGCACAGAGCCCACGCCCGCACCAGCACGATGCCCCAGAAGAAGGCTGCTCCACCCGTGCCGTACACAGCCAACGTGATGTCGCCAGCTGCCAGTTATCCGGCCAGTCAACAAGTAGCAATACGAAACTTCGAGAAGGTGGGAGGGACCTATTTTGCTCGGGGGTTTGTCCTTAGCTTCCTCTGGCGGTGGTGACGGTTCTCAAGTGCCATCTGGGGCCCCAAGAGGCGCTCGCTCCCACCACTCACCGCCAGAGCGACGGTGTTTTTTTTCGGTTCAAGAAGAATACGAGCGGCACACTGACCTACAACCTCGAGGTAAATAATATCATAAACAATCACAGCACCTCAGTATGGAAACATTCATGAATTACATTCACATGCGTCGGTGCTTTCCACCACACTTACTCAGGATGTACGCCGACACATTCTTTTTTAATGTGACCAAACATTTCCAGCACAACACGCATTGAAATCAAGTACCACACAAGAGCCACTGTGGGGAGCGCTGCTCCAAACATCACGTGGCCAGTGCAGTTTGTGGGCTGCGTACAGCCGACCTGACACGTGGCGACGCTGCCGATTACTCGCCCTCCCCGTCTGACCGGCGCTCGCCTCTGAAATGCACCAGACACAGTAGGTAGCAATCAGGAGTCCGCCGGCCCAGCCCGGCCCCAGCCCGCGGCACGCCGCCTAAGTACGTGAGCGTCGTTGAGCCAATTTTGCAGCCCGTGCACTTAAGATAAACGACTCGATAGAGCGTGCCAATTTAAGCAGCTCCTGGTGGTGGCCGGCGGCGAATCATCGAACGAACGTCCGGCCACTAACAGCATCTTTGTACACTGGACATGCGCCGGTCCGGGCGCCGGGCGTTCCCACAGGACCCGCGCATCAACAGGCAGCTCGCCTCCGGCCGGGGACGGACGAATTTACGCGACAGAGGCGCTGCCCGATTGGTGCCGTCCCACTACGGTGGTAATAAACAGCGAAGTGGCTACCTATCTCTCAACATCACGCCACGCTATCGTCTGCCGATAATCACACTCGTGCACAATCAGCTCAACAAGCACGTGGGCCATCAGCGCACGTGCACGGCGAGTTTACCACCGCGTGCAAGATAAATCCACATGTACCCGCGTGATCGGCATAGGCATGATACAATGTACAGGCATGTGCAGGAAGACAACCACAGCCGCTTGCAAGTGGTTGGTTATTTGCGTTTTAGGACGCTTCAACCAGGTTTAGTCATTTAGCGCCCATAACCTCTTGCGAGTGGAATTTTCACTTAGACTTATAGCGCTCGCGGTTATGGGTCCACAGCAGTGGACGCGAACGTGATGACCAGTCCGTTAGCAGCTACATCACCGTCGGGGCGATCTGTATTGTTATGTTCTCCGCACGTGCCGAATCTCATCCGAGTTACCAGTCAGCACCGACAGCCCGCTCGGGTGCCGCTAAAACTGAGGTACACAGCGGCGGACGGTCGGCGACGGCCGCGTCCGTAACACCTCACGCCGCCGTGACGTCATCAATTCGTGACGTCACGGCGGCGTGCCGTACGAGGCGAGATGAGCCGCGGTCGGCACGGCCCGTCCATCTCAGACTGGCGGCGTCACGATCTCCGAACAGCGGAGACGGCCGCCGCCGTGGCCGGCTCTAGGCGTGGGTTCGCTTTCGACGGCTCTTCGCGTTGTGATACATTTTACAGTCCAATTTCCCACTCATAGCCAGACTGGCATTTTCCTTTTGAGATGCATTAATTTCCATCGAAATACTGGCTTCGCGGCGGTATTTCCTTGCTTAGTTTACTAGTTGCACTTTACCTATTTGTCGTCCGTCCACTGTGGTAAAATGTTACATGGTTTACTTCTGTCCCGGTGTCTGAGTTCAATCCTCGTCAGGGACGGTGCTTTTATTTCTGTCTGTGCCAATGCAACGCGATGAACGCATCAAAATCGCAGTGCCACCTTAGCTTCGCATGGACACTTGCCGGCGTCGTGTCTGTGCCAGCACCCAAGGCAATGCGTATACCTGTCGACAGTGAAACGCACGGCGATTCCACTGCACTGCGCAACATGACCTCGCTCGTGCCGCGGGTACGTGAGCGCCTCACACTGGCTTACTATAGACTGCCATTGGTTATTGGCACTGATTATTGGCTATATGGGCATACGAGCGCATCAAATACGTCACCTCATATATCGCCAGACTGAGCTCACAAGGACAACGCGTTGCTATGGTTACGCAACAGACCACGGCTGGAGGCGGCACACTCCAGTGAAGAATCCTGCAATATTCCACGGCGCATTGCGCTGCTGGGCATCGGCTGTCACTACGGTTAATCCATGTTGCCAATTGGTCGTGGGCGTGTCATCGTTTCGAACAAATCTACGTCATCGTTCGGTCGGTTCATCTGGTGACTGGACGGTAGTCGGTGCCACCACACGGCAGCTTCATCAGGTGACTGGACGGTTGTCGGTGCCACCACACGGCAGCTTCATCAGGTGACTGAACGGTGGTCGGTGCCACCACACGGCAGCTTCATCAGGTGACTGGACGGTTGTCGGTGCCACCACACGGCAGCTTCATCAGGTGACTGGACGGTTGTCGGTGCCACCACACGGCAGCTTCATCAAGTGAAGCCAGGTAGCTTCATCAGGTGAACGGACAATAACAACTCCACCCCGCGCAGTCACGCCTGAGCCGCGCCGAGTTCAGCCCGCACTCACCGCACGCCTTATCCACTCAGTATTGTGCCTGCCGCGCGAGCCAATTAATCATTGATCCATTACTCCATCCGGCCATTCACTTTCGCCAAATGCATTGTAAGCCAGACACAGAGACGCGTGGTGTCCGCACAACATCCGAGGGAGATCGTGCCACGACAGGC
This sequence comes from Imbricaverruca yamaguchii, assembly GCA_034440575.1. Classification (NCBI taxonomy): domain Eukaryota; kingdom Metazoa; phylum Arthropoda; class Thecostraca; family Neoverrucidae; genus Imbricaverruca; species Imbricaverruca yamaguchii. The sequence goes on from JAOTOL010001625.1 coordinate 406,876, forward strand.
TCCACCTTCTTCCAGCCTTTGTCGTCTGTTCGTTCGCGGCGCGACCTCTGCCCGGACGGACACGAGTCTGGACCAGCCTCCGCAACAGGCTATCTGTTGGCGCGCGCCAGCCGCCGGCTAAGCATGCAGTGCCGTGTTCTTCACTGCAGGGCCTCCACCATCCCGTCTGTTCGTGTCGCTTGTTCGTGTTCGTGTCGTATCTGTTCGTGTTGCATGGCCGCCGCCAGCTTGTTCATCCGTCCACAGTTGCCCGCCACATCGGCCCCACCGTATTATGCTTACGCAGTTGCCCGCCACAGGGTCTCTAGCGGTGCTGCATTCCGGCTACCACCAAACAGTCCTCATGTACATCAGCGCCCCGGTCCATCACGCCTCGCAGACTCAAAACGCAACTACAACCCCCGCCCCCGTGCTCGTACTCGCGAAGCTGGGCGCTCGTCGCGGGCAGCAATGAGGCCTGGGTACTGGGTAAGTCGGGCCGGCGAAGCACTACGGCAGCAGTGAGGCCTGGGTACTGGGTAAGCCGGGCCAGCGAAGCACCACGGCAGCAGTGAGGCCTGAGTGCTGGGCAGGCCAGGCCAGCGGCGCCCCGCCGTTCCACCAACCGCCGCCGCCGCCGCCGCTGCCGCTCCGCCGCCCGACCTGAACTGAACTGAAAGTGCCGGCACGCCGCCTGCATACTAACCGGGCCGCCCGACCAGGTGGAGCGGCACTGCCGCCGCAGCGGGTCAGGGCTGAACGTGGAGCCAGCCCCGGCCACGGACGGCCTGCTGGAGCCAGAGGCGGTCTGCTGGAGTCAGGGGAGCCCTGCTGGAGTCAGAGGCGGCCTGCTGGAGTCAGAGGCGGCCTGCTGGAGTCAGGGGAGACCTGCTGGAGTCAGAGGCGGTCTGCTGGAGTCAGAGGCGGTCTGCTGGAGTCAGGGGCGGTCTGCTGGTGTCAGAGGCGGTCTGCTGGTGTCAGAGGCGGTCTGCTAGAGTCAGGGGAGACCTGCTGGAGTCAGGGGAGACCTACCAGAGTCAGAGGCGGCCTTCTGGATTCAGGGGCGGCCTAAAGAGCCAGTGAGATAGCCTCCTGAAGCCAGGGCGCCCTATTGAACGCAGGGCAGCCTACTAGGGGCGGTATGGCCTCAAAACGAATCACTGATTGATTATTTGGGCTTAAGGGCGCGCCGACTGAGAGGTAGGTCATTTAGCGCCCATTCTCAAGACGAATCACAACCATAGGTAGAGTGGCCGGAGCACCAACATTAACGCTGTCAACTCGTCTACGCTGAGTGACCTACCGGTAATCTAAAAAAGCAGCCCGGACATTCCATCGCTGACTAGTTCATACCCTGCACTCACGGCCGAGCTGGAGCGTCGTGAAAACCGACCACGCCCGAGCTCCAGCGCCGTGAGCGCCGCCCCCGCCGTCCCGAAACTTGGCCGGCGCCTGACTAACGCGTCGGTTGGCCACCAGCGTCCCAGCGAGCAACGTTCACTCGGCGGCGGACGTTCCCACTCAGCAGCGGACGTTCCCACTCGGCGGCGGACGTTCCCACTCAGCAGCGGACGTTCCCACTCAGCAGCGGACGTTCCCACTCAGCAGCAGACGTTCCCACTCGGCGGCGGACGTTCCCACTCAGCGGCGGACGTTCTCACTCAGCAGCGGACGTTCCCACTCAGCAGCGGACGTTCCCACTCAGCGGCGGACGTTCCCACTCAGCGGCGGACGTTCCCACTCAGCAGCGGACGTTTCCACTCGGCGGCGGACGTCATCGCTCGGCGGTGGACGTTCCCACTCAGCAGCGGACGTTTCCACTCAGCAGCGGACGTTCCCACTCGGCGGCGGACGTTCCCACTCGGCGGCGGACGTTCCCACTCAGCAGCGGACGTTCCCACTCAGCAGCGGACGTTCCCACTCGGCGGCGGACGTTCCCACTCGGCGGCGGACGTTCCCACTCAGCAGCGGACGTACCCACTCAGCAGCGGACGTTCCCACTCGGCGGCGGACGTTCCCACTCAGCGGCGGACGTCAGCGGACGCCACCGCTCGGCACGGCCGGCCGCCGTGAGGCCCGCTCGCGCCTCATGCCGGCGGCACAGAGCCGCAAAACAATGGTGGCCGTGTCAAATGTGAACCGACACGGCCACGGTCGGGCCGGTCATGGAGGCCCCCGTCACCGGCGACACACGCCGCGGCACCAGACTGTGGCAGACTGATGCTGATGGTCAGCAGTGCAGTCGGGGCGGCCGCACCACGGCGTGACGTTACACGGTGAAAGGTGGTGTCGGCCGGGCTGGTGGTACAGTCTGGTGGTAGTCTGGTGGTACAGTCTGGTGGTGTAGTCTGGTGGTACAGTCTGGTGATGGTGTAGTCAGGTGGTACAGTCTGGTGGTGCAGTCTGGTGGTGCAGTCTGGTGGTGCAGTCTGGTGGTGCAGTCTGGTGGTGCAGTCTGGTGGTGCAGTCTGGTGGTGCAGTCTGGTGGTACATTCTGGTGGTACAGTCTGGTGGTACAGTCTGGTGGTACAGTCGCCTGGTGGTGCAGTCTGGTGGTACAGTCTGGTGGTAGTTTGGCGGTACAGTCTGATGGTACAGTCTGGCGTGGTGTAGTCAGGTGGTACAGTCTGGTGGTACAGTCTGGTGGTACAGTCTGATGGTACAGTCTGGTGGTACAGTCGCCTGGTGGTACAGCCGCATGGTGGTGACGCGTCAGCGCCACCAACGTCAGCTCCACTGACGAGGCGCTGACTCGGGCTGTGAGATGAGTAGAGCTAAGGCGACGGATGTTGCCAATTACTGTCGGCTTGCCTGCTGTAGATCGAGCGCTAGTTATATCAATGGTGCAATTTCGGCCACAAACACGAAAAGAAGCATTCATTATCGGTGGATTGTTAGCTTGTTGCCCGCAAGGACTTTCACGTAGACCGGAAAGAGCCATTCAACTCTGAACTCAAACTAACTACCTAAACTTTCCTCACAACATCGTCCTGTCACTACCTCTCCGTCACTCCCCGTGACCGAAACTTAGAGCTGGCCGAGGAAAGGTTTTCCCAGGTCAGACTCCCTCCCACACTCGGAACAGACTCATCGCCCCCATCCGGCACCACCGATGTGCCCTCTTCTAGCCCTCTTCTGCTACTTCCGGCGTTTGTTCCCTACTCATCACCACCACCGTTCATGTTAATTCCTGTGTGCAATTCCCGTGAACCGTAGCACCGGGAGAAAGCCGGGGGGTGAACAGAGTCGACTTATCAAGCTTGGGATGCGCTTCAGGTTAACTTGTCCCATGATTCGTACAACTGCATTGAATTGATTATTTGATGACGTAAGAAAGAATCTGGCAAAGCACATTCACTTCCAAAGACCGCTTGCTCGGGTATCGCGTGATGAAACGTGAACACTGGAAAGTGAAATGAAGCATGAGTCACCAACTATAATCAAAATCGCCTTCAAATCAAAATCGCCTAAAGTCAAATCAACTGTGATGAGTACATAAATTGCTTCAGTTTCTTATAAAGTTGGAACGCGCCAAGAACCCGGAACGTCCTTCGTTGCTACATGACACCAGCGTACAATCCACCGCATCAGTTGCATACCAACCGCGCGTCTCAAACATTTTCCGCGCGCTGCGGCGTGCTGCTGAAGGGGCTGCTGATCGATGACACGGCGAAATGTTCAGACAAGCGGTAGTCATCAAGGTCGCCACCACCACGATTGGCGTAAACAGCCAGCCATTAAAGTGCCTATTTTGCGCACGCTCCAGCCGCCTCACGTGCGCCGCCGCTGCCCCGAGCCGTGCGACGGCGCCGAACTCCAGCACGGAACGGACGGGAGGACCATGCGACGGCGCCAAACTCCAGCACGGAACGGACGGGAGGACCGTGCGATGGTGCCAAACTCCAGCACGGAACGGACGGGAGGGCCATGCAATGGTGCCAAACTCCGGCACGGAACGGACGGGAGGACCGTGCGATGGTGCCAAACTCCAGCACGGAACAGACGGGAGGACCGTGCGATGGTGGCAAACTCTGGCACGGAACGGACTGGAGGACCATACGATGGTGCCAAACTCCAGCACGGAACGGACGGGAGGACCGTGCGAAGGTCCCAAACTGCGGCACGGAACGGACGGGAGGACCGTGCGAAGGTACAAAACTCCAGCACGGAACGGACGGGAGGACCGTGCGATGATGCCAAACTCCAGCACGGAACGGACGGTAGGGCCATGCGACGGTGCCAAACTCCAGCACGGAACGGACGGGAGGACCGTGCGACGGCGCCAAACTCCAGCACGGAACGGACGGGAGAACCATGCGACGGTGCCAAACTCCGGCACGGAGCAGACAGGATCGTAAACAGCAGCGAGCACCAGTTAACACGGGTGTCTTGCCCGATGCTGGGTCGCCAGTTGCATGCTGAGCAGCATTAACACAAACTTGAGACGCGATTACTTCTCACATACGAGCTCGCGAACAAAGCTGTCCTTGTCGGGCGGGAGAGGGAAGTAGAGAGCTGGGAAGTGGTTCTCCTCTAGGACCTCTTCGACATATAAAGATGGGTATCCGGAAGCAGGATCTGCGAGCACAGCAAACGCATCGGGGTATCCGGAAGCAGCATGTTGTACGAGCACGGTTGTTTATTAGAGTTTTAGGGCGCATCGACCAGGTGTGGTCATTTAGCGCCCATAACTATTGTACGAACACAGCAAACGCATCGTGCACAAACGTGCAGCCTGCAATTGGCGCTGTCAGCACCTGCAAACTCTCTCCCCTCCCCCGGCTCCCTTCCGCTCCCCTGCGCCCAGGCGTCCGATGGGCAGAAGATGGTGCAGCCCACCTCGTCCTTCTCAGCCGGGGCCACACGCGTCACGCGGCCAGCCGAGCCACGAGATGCGACGCCGAGCGAAGGGCGCCACAGGTCGTGCCGTCACGTGTAGTCGCGTACCGTGTCGTGCAGTCACATGCCGTGTAGTCACGTACCGTGCAGTCACGTGCCTTGACGTGAAAGGCGCCGCAAGTCGACCCAACAGCCGCCAGTCGTGCCATCAGGTGGCGCTGTACAGCAAAAACGCCGCTAGCCGCCGCCACGTGACCGCGGCAGGCCCGCCGTCACGTCACGTAACACCACGTCACGTCACGTCACGTCACGTTATGTGACCTCTACAGGCCCGCCGTCACGTCACGTCACGTCACGTGACCGCGGCAGGTGGGCCGTCACGTCACATCACGTCACACCATGTCACGTCACGACACGTCACGTGACCGCGGCAGGCCCGCCGTCACGTCACGTAACACCACGTCACGTATGCGCTCGTCAGCCGGGGAGCACTGGCGGCTGAGCGGGCTGGCCGCCCGGCCACCGCAGAACGTCGCTGCCGATGCGCAGGTCGAGAGGTAGGGCTCCGTGGGAGTGTCCCAGGTGGGGCTGGAGTGTCTCAGGTGCCGAGGGTGGGTGGGGAGGGCCGCCACAACACACAGCCGCTCCGTCTCCCGTGGCAACTTCTGCTGCGCGGCGGCACGTGACCGGGCAGTGGAGGAAGGTGCGGCGGAAGCCCAGTAGTGACGACGGGCAGCGGCAGGAGAACAGAAGGGGCCGTGCCGACGCTATCACGCTAGGCAGGCGAGTGCCACCGGCGGTGCAACCGGCAGTGCTGCTGGTTGCACCGGTAGTATCACCGATAGTGCCACCGGTAGTGTCACCGGTAGTGCCACATGTTATACACCAATAGTGCAGGTTTTCACATTACCAGCCCGACTGAAAGTCCCACGCCGAATTATACCCGGAGGCAGCGCATGTGAACAGACGTTTCGCGTTGCAAAATCCATCGTGCAATTATTGCTGGAGCTGCGATATTGAATGATTATTCGGGCTTAAGGGCGCATCAACTGCTACTGGTTATGTAGCGCCCAGAGCTGCGACATTCGTCACTATTGACGCACGCCGCTGTTGGGAACAAATCGGCGGATGCCACACGTCTGACGTGCAGCACAGACTCCACAAAAAGCGTACGCCACAGCTGACGCCCGCCGCACGTCACAGCACTTCACGTCACGAGACCACCAGTCGACTACACAGCGTGCAGGCCAGCCCGCGACCCTGCCGCCAACCCCACACCGCCCCGCCAGCCGGCTAATTCTGGCGCGGCCGCCCGGCTGCGCCGCGTTCGCCGGCGTCGCGCCACCGCTCGTCGACGGGCCGTGGAGCCGGGCGGCGGCGACGCGTCACCACCGCCAGGCCACAGGTCGTGCGCGCCGTCGGCCGCACCTGAGTGATGGCCGCCGTGTAAGTGGCAGACGCGCCGTCCGGTCAACACATCGCCGCACGCCGGCTAATGAAGAGCGCCGGCCGCGGCCATCGCGACGCGCCTGGCCGCACCGCGCCACCCTCGCCACAACAGGCCGGACCGCGCCACCCTCGTCACAACAGGGCGGCGCGCCACCCTCGTCACAACAGGGCGACGCGCCACCCTCGTCACAACATGCCGGACCGCGCCACCCTCGTCACAACATGCCGGACCGCGCCACCCTCGTCACAACAGGGCGACGCGCCGCCCTCGTCACAACAGGGCGACGCGCCGCCCTCGTCACAACAGGGCGACGCGCCACCCTCGTCACAACATGCCGGACCGCGCCACCTCGTCACAACAGGGCGACGCGCCCCCTCGTCACAACAGGGCGGCGCGCCGCCCTCGTCACAACAGGGCGGCGCGCCACCTCGTCACAACAGGGCGGCGCGCCGCCCTCGTCACAACAGGGCGGCGCGCCACCTCGTCACAACAGGGCGGACCGCGCCACCCTCGTCACAACAGGGCGGCGCGCCACCCTCGTCACAACAGGGCGGCGCGCCACCCTCGTCGCAACAGGGCGGCGCGCCACCCTCGTCACAACAGGCCGGACCGCGCCACCCTCGTCACAACAGGGCGGCGCGCCACCCTCGTCACAACAGGCCGGACCGCGCCACCCTCGTCACAACAGGGCGACGCGCCACCCTCGCCACAACAGGGCGGCGCGCCACCCTCGTCACAACAGGCCGGACCGCGCCACCCTCGTCACAACAGGCCGGACCGCGCCACCCTCGTCACAACAAGGCGACGCGCCACCCTCGTCACAACAGGGCGGCGCGCCACCCTCGTCACAACTAGGCGACGCGCCACCGTCGCCACAACAGGGCGACGCGCCACCCTCGTCACAACAGGGCAGACCGCACCACCCTCGTCACAACAGGGCGGCGCGCCACCCTCGTCACAACAGGCCGGACCGCGCCACCCTCGTCACAACAGGGCGGACCGCGCCACCCTCGTCACAACAGGCCGCACCGCGCCACACTCGTCACAACAGAGCGGACCGCGCCACCCTCGTCACAACAGGCCGGACCGCGCCACCCTCGTCACAACAGGCCGGACCGCGCCACCCTCGTCACAACAGGGCGGCGCGGACGCTGCGGCGGCGCACAGGCATCACCGCCTGCGCCCAAGAGGTTCATATGCAATGGAAGGCCTGTCATGAGTACAGTTGTCATCTTGTCCGTAACGTATGCTGCTGCGATGCAAACAATAACCGGCAATGCATTCTGTGATGGCAGCCCAGCCCAGCCGAGCTAAGTCCTTCCGCCGAGCGAGCCTCTTTAGGCGGTAAATATCAGAGCCTCGACATTCCGCACATGGCTTGCAGATATCGTCAGACGTCATCCCTGACACGCGGCCTCGTGACAACATAGCCGTCAGAGGAGCAGACTACTTCAGCCATCGGGAGCCGACTACTTCAGTCGTCAGGAGCCGACTACTTCAGCCGCCAGGAGCCGCCAGCAGCCGACTACTTCAGCCGCCAGGAGCCGCCAGCAGCAGACTACTTCAGCCGTCAGGAGCAGACTACTTCAGCCGTCAGGAGCAGACTACTTCAGCTGTCAGGAGCCGACTACTTCAGCCGTCAGAGGAGCCGACTACTTCAGCCGTCAGGAGCCGACAGGAGCCGACTACTTCAGCCGCCAGCAGCCGACTACTTCAGCCGTCAGGAGCCGCCAGCAGCAGACCACTTCAGCCGTCAGGAGCAGACTACTTCAGCTGTCAGGAGCCGACTACTTCAGCCGTCAGAGGAGCCGACTACTTCAGCCGTCAGGAGCCGGCTACTTCAACCGTCAGGAGCGGACTTCAGCCGTCAGAAGCCCTCAGAAGCCGGCTACTTCAGCCGTCAGAAGCCGTCAGGAGCCGACTACTTCAGCCGTCAGGAGCTGCTGCACCTCCAGCCTCGAGCAGTAGCAGCCTCGGCTAGTAGCAGCCTCGGCTAGTAACAGGTGGCGACACTTAGCGTCAACCAGCGAGGTCTCAGCGTACGTCTTCAACAGGCGGACAGAATCTAAAATCATTCTTCAGATGATGCACGAGAAGAAAATTATGAGGAAGACGGGATGAAAAAGTGCCGGAACATCATGCAACAAAAATGCAATTGGAATAGCGGTCGGCCAATGCTAATAGCTCAGCATATTTATCCGTGTAACCTTACTTGCACGTTCACTGGTGCGATTTCATTTTCGGCTCCCAATGTACCCTTCACATTGTATAACAAAAAGGTGAAAGTGAAGAAAAAAACAATTGTGAATGTTGTGAGGTAACAGTGGGAAGTCTGTCTTGACTGGGTGTCATATCCGAAACAATGTACGAAATGCCGCAACACTCTTCACCAGATCACTCAACAGCGGCCGTGACAGTTTACTCCGCCGGTCGCCAGATGTCACCACTGCACCCTGCCGACACGGACACTCCCGACGTAGCACTCCCCACTCGGACCGCCTGGACCCAGCCACCATCCGTCTCAATACACTCGCGACAGCGGGCACGCCCCGTCTGCGACCGGAGGTGACGGGCAGAGTCACGAAGTGCACGACTCGCGTGACCCTGGCCGGCGGTGAGTGAGACGTCTGGTGAGGGACGGCCGCCGCCGCCGCAGCCGCCTCTTCACTCGGCTGACCTCGTGATGGTCAGGAGGGCGGCGACTGGAGGGTGCGGCGCCAGACTTGACAGTCATCTCCCGCTGCTCCTCAGTCGGTCACATGGGGTCGCGCCCGGAGGCGGTGTTGGTCCAGTGATCTGGTGGGTGGGTGTAGGGCAGGGTTGGGCCCGGCGGAGGTATTGGTCCAGTGGTCTGGTGGGTGGGTGTAGGGTAGAGTTGGGCCCGGCGGCGGTATTGGTCCAGTGGTCTGGTTGGTGGATATAGGGTAGGGTTGGGCCCGGCGGCGGTATTTGTCCAGTGGTCTGGTTGGTGGATATAGGGTAGGGTTGGGCCCGGCGGCGGTATTGGTCCAGTGGTCTGGTGGAGTACAGGGCAGTGTCTTCGGACGCCGCTCGCCCCAGTTCTCCTCCACACTCGCTAGTCAGCCGTAACGTTTACGCGCCCGTTACAGGTTCCCAGCTGGCCATTAGTCCGGCGGCAATGACCACGCGACCACTGACCGCCGATCGTATCTGCCCGGCGATGTTATCGCAGACGGCGGGCCGGTTTTTGGTCCGACGGCTGGGTCACCGTCGCGCCTGACCGTGCTGCCCGCCAGCGCTGGCACGCCAGCTGGTCCTCACGCAAGCTGCTCAGCCGGTCAGCATGCGCCGGCCGACCCCGGATTTACCCCAGGACCTCCGCTGGAGGGGTGGCCGAGACGTCGGGGAAAGAATGTCGAAAACAGCCGTGTGAAATTGATAAATCATCGCCGTGGAAGGAACGCTAAAGCCCGGCTCACGACAGACGCTTGGACATGGCGCCGCGACTTGACACCGACTCGAACGCAGTGGCGGCATATTTGATTCGGTGATAACCAGACGGGCAGCGAACAGACAACCAGTCGGCCTTGAACTCCACATACTGTCACGCACGCACGCACGCACGCACGCACGCACGCAACCGTGCTTGAATGCACCACTCTGGACTACTGGCCGACGCAAAGTCGTGCCAGAAACATGACGCTGCGGGCAGCGGCGGGAACAAATCTCCATATTCCCATGTGGCGGGCGGAGCAGCCGAGTGGCCGCAAATATCGGACACGCCGTGGTGCTATGAGCTGCCGGACGACGTTTACATCAGCACCCGGGACCAGCCACATAGCTGCAGCTGCACAGCAATGATCACTGCAAGCACGAACGTTGCCACAAAAACAGCGAGCACTGCAAGCACAAACGTTGCCACAAAAACGGCCTGCTCTGGGAACGCGCCTTCGCTTCCGAGTGATGGCGGAGTGCGGCTTCGGTCCGTGGAGTGCAGGGCACGCGCATGTCCGGCTCCGAATCGGAGTTCGGGTAGTCGGCTTGTCAGGTGGTCTGATGATCTGAATGGTCGGGTTGGTCGGGTGGTCCAGTCAGTCGGGGTGTTCAGGCGGTCTGACGGTCTGATGGTCGAGTTGGTCGAGTTGGTCGGGTGGTCCGGTTATTCGTGAGGTCCGGTTGGTCGAAGTGGTCAGGTGGTCCGGTTGGTCTGAATGGTCGGGCGGTCCGGTTGGTCGTGAGGTCCGGTTGGTCAGAGTGTTCAGGTGGTCCGGTTGGTCAGAGTGTTCAGGTGGTCCGGTTGGTCTGAATGGTCGGGTGGTCCGGTTGGTCGTGAGGTCCGGTTGGATGGTCGGGTGGTCCGGTTGGTCAGTGTTCAGGTGGTCCGGTTGGTCTGAATGGTCGGGTGGTCCGGTTGGTCGGGAGAAAAATTGTCGAGCGGCGGTGGCAGTGCTGGACGGCGCGTCGCGTCAGCACGGCCAGAGATGGCCTTGGTAGATGCCGGCACCGGCCGCGGCCGCGGTATTTAGCGGGGTGCCATGTCGGCGGTGGCGGCGGCGGCGGGAGGCGGCGTGAGGGGGGGGGGCGGGTAGGTGGGCGTTAGGGCGCCTCGACTTCCCCGGTCATGTTGCGCCCATAACTCAGGTCAACTGAATGCGGTAAGATACTGTAGCCAAGCTTCACATCCGTCTGCGTGGCGCCAATGTGTTATACAGCGTGCATGCAGTGCGCACCGGTGAGAAGCATACTTCAGATAAGAAGTCCATCAGCCGTCCCGATTGGACAACGGAAGAACTATCGGATAGAACATTACGAAAGAAAGCCGCCTGGGAAGATCCCAAATGATGTCTACGTTAGTCAGCATGAAAATGACACGAGGTCAAAACGTGTCAAACTGTCCGTAGTGAACGACATCTGGAACACTGAAGTTTGTCACAGCCGCACGGCAGTTGACCGTGAGTGGCAAAAGTTTGCGCCCCACGCGGAAGCGGCGCAGCGGTCACCTCTTCTTATCCAAGCTTACGACAGTGCGAGCTGCATGGGCCCAGACGTCGCTTGAAGGCTCTCAGTATATTCGAGGGTCTCGCGTCGCGCACCGTCCGCCATTTGTCCGCGAGCTAAATGGACACTTAACGGTAATGGTCCGTGGCGGGGAGTGGTAATGATCGAGTACACGGCGCGTGCGCTGTTCGCTTCGTCGCAGCATCCGCCGACTCGACGGCTTTGAATATTCCGCAAAAGGGGGTTGTACGGACAAAACGTGTTCAGAGCCGTAAGGCTGCTTAAATAATCGGCATACCATGCCGACCACCCTCACACACTTCGATATTACAGATCATTCAGAATAAGGATAAGTTCTGACGAGTATACTGATGCGTACGGCGTGAGCGAGAACGATCGGGTGACAGATTCACAGACAATGGCAGCGAGTGCCTACGCCATTATATGTTTGACCATTAGCACAGGTTGCAACCAGCGTTGGAAAAGTGGTTCGTTGACCTGGAGTCGGAGAATAAAAAATTTGTATCGGAGCCCTCCAAGAAAAAGAAGATATTCCTGCCCATGGAGTCGGAGAATAAAAAAAATGGCCTCAGACCCCACCCCCCCCCCCCTAAAAAAAACAGAAAGCTACTGGTATCGGAGCCCCCCAAAAAAGATGATTGCTGAAAAGCTTACAAGCCGCTTACTTACAAGCATACTTACACCCCTTTACTGGACCCAAAGTCACTTCTATTACGCCCACTTAATTCACTCGCACTTACTAGGTTTTTCTCCGGAAAGCTCTCAAAACTTTGTCTCAACCCGAGTATACCCAACCAATGGAGACAAAGATCTTCGCGCAAAGGGAAGGGGACAAAGCAGCGAGGCGAAACGCGCGGTCAAAGTGTGGTCGCTGTGTAAACATGACTGCAATATTTACACAATTTCAAGACCGCTGCTTGACCTCAATTCCTGTCGCCTTTAATAGGAATTCATATGTCAATACGGTGTTACCTTTTTTCTTCAGTTATATAGGAATCAATACACTGAAGATATATGTTCCTAATCATGAAATTACGTTGTTTTTATCCTAGATCAAAACATGAATCGGGCGAGACCGTCCCAATAATTTGTTAATTCTCCTACTCTAGTACGGATATTGTTCTGTCCTAACGGCGACGTATCCAAGGGTGGTCAAATGATGAAATGATAGATTTTTCGTAACTATTTTAAATGACGTCTAATTGTGACCATAAATGGCCCGGAGAACGTAATACCTCCGTACATGCACAGTTACTGCAGTTGCTGAAGTGATAAAACTACTATTCAGATGCTTTTCTCTTGATGGGTTACTGTAGTTTTGCGAATTGATGTGGAATTCATACCAAAGTAACCCAAGGTCTTTTGCATTTTTTAAAGCATTTACATGGCTCCCAAAAATAGGTCTTCTGCCATCAATGAAGTTCGCTAGCTGGTGCTATTTTATGCATTTCAATTCGAAATTGAATGCTCTATTTCATGAAATTAACAGAATTACTGAAAACTGTCTGAGATGTCCAGAATTACGTTCTCCGGTAGTCTCCGATTGGAATGCGGCTGGAGAACAGGACCTCGGGTCCGATATGCGAGTATATGACGTCTTGTGCATATTTCGAGTTCCACTATGGTCGCAAGATATGGCAGCAAGACGAGAGGTTTCGTAATGGAAATTTTTTGGTGTAACGCCAGTATTTCCCGGAATTATGAAGAAGAATCGTGGTATATTCCAATATTTCCTTCTGAAGCGTCATTTCGACAGAATTCTGAAGACATACGAAAACCTAATCCCTCATATCTTTGTTATTTAGAATGAGACGAGATTGGCGCAAGCCGAATGACGATTCATCTGTGGTTACAGAGTGATTGTGCTGGGCCGCCGTCCTGCCAGTGTGAAAATATCCTGGAGAGTAATTGGCTGAGGTAATAACTAGTTCCGAAATTTACATTATTTTGTTCTCTATTGTTTCTATGCTATGTCGATGCTTTTGTTTCGTTCGGATTTGGAGGCATCGTGCACACCAACGATTACCTGAGTAACCCCCGCGAGTTCGGCCTTGATTGGGGCTTAGACTGAGCCAGGACATAGTTTGTTTGACACATGCACAATGCAATCGAAACAACCACCACAAACTTGTAGGTATTCTGATATAACATGATATGATTCCTGGGCAATTGACTGCAACCTGCATTTCATGCCTTATGACCTGCTATGACATACTCTTCTGTTCTGTTGTCCAGGCTTCTAATTTGTATGATGGACTGGAAACTGCAACTGCATTGTTGGAGCTGTACTGAGATCCTGGAAGCAAAATGTCATCCATAAATTGGCACGTTTCATTCGGAGAATAAAAAAGTTCAACATTTGCAGTCACAATCCTGGAGAATAAAATGTCCTTAGGTCTCCATACTCCAGGAGAGGCCCAAAATTCCCACCCTGGTTGCAACTCATTCCTGGAATGATGCCCACCAAGTTTCGGAAGTCTAGATTACACCAGGGCACGAATACATCACAACCAACACACGGACCACATCACGGCCAACACACGGACCACATCACGGCTAGCACACGGACCACATCACGGCCAACACACGGACCACACCACGAATCACATCACGGACCATACCACGGCCAACACACGGCCAACACACGGCCAACACACAGACCACATAACAGCCAACACACGGACCACATCATGGCCAACACACGGACCACATCATGGCCAACACACGGACCACATCACGGCCAACACACGGACCATATCACGGCCAACACACGGACCACATCACGGCCAACACACGGACCACATCACGGCCAGCACACGGACCACATCACGGCCAGCACACGGACCACATCACGGCCAGCACACGGACCATATCACGGCCAGCACACGGACCACATCATGGCCGACACACGGACCACATCATGGCCAACACACGGACCACATCATGGCCAACACACGGACCACATCATGGCCGACACACGGACCACATCACGGCTAGCACACGGACCACATCACGGCCAACACACGGACCACACCACGAATCACATCACGGACCATACCACGGCCAACACACGGCCAACACACGGCCAACACACAGACCACATAACAGCCAACACACGGACCACATCATGGCCAACACACGGACCACATCACGGCCAGCACACGGACCACATCACGGACCACACCACGGACCACACGGACAAGGGGACGAGTTGTCTAGGGGTAAGTTGCTCGTCTCACAATCGAAAGATTGTGGGTTCGAATCTCACCTGTCGCTACTCCTCGCCCACGACCAATCGGCGTGAGAGATTGGCGACGCTACATGACTCAACGGTCGACGTGTCGTAAAACCAATAACCAACCAAAACACGGATCACATCACGGAACACATCACGGATCACACTACGATGGCCAAATGACCGCGTGACCATACTACCATACGACCACCCAATCATACAACCACACCACGGCAACGTGGAGACATGCCGCGGACTTGTTTGGAAACCCCCTGAGACACGTGTTGGAGAAGCAAGGGCTTTGTGATCAGCCCCGCCCTGAACAAAATCCATATGGACAACTTGTCGAGCAGCCCTGAAGCTCCAGCAGAGCCCGACGGGAAACCAGGTCCGCATTGCCGTGAAAGATCTCCTTTATCGGACGGGGCGAGGTTGTCGGTGAGTCGATAAGTCGGTGGGTCGAGCCCTGCACGTCAGAGAGTGAGGCTGTCCACCACGTCCGAGGGCAAGGTCACCCGCACCGGTCTGACGGGTACCGGTCGACTGAGCAGGTCACCGTTCATGTCACGCTCATCACCCTCCAGTGCCCAGCCGCAGGTGTCACCGGAGAAGGTCACCTCCGACAAAGGATGGGCAACAACAGGACCGCCAACCTCATACTGTCATCAGAGAAGGTCACCTCCGACAGAGGAAGGGCCACGCCACGACCGCCAACCCCAGTGTCACCGGAGATAGTTCGCTCCGACAGAGGACTGCCACCAGAGAAGGTCCCCTCCGACAGAGGACTGCCACCAGAGAAGGTCCCCTCCGACAGAGGACTGCCACCAGAGAAGGTCCCTCCGACAGAGGACTGCCACCAGAGAAGGTCCCCTCCGACAGAGGACTGCCACCAGAGAAGGTCCCCTCCGACAGAGGACTGCCACCAGAGAAGGTCCCCTCCGACAGAGGACTGCCACCAGAGAAGGTCCCCTCCGACAGAGGACTGCCACCAGAGAAGGTCCCCTCCGACAGAGGACTGCCACCAGAGAAGGTCCCCTCCGACAGAGGACTGCCACCAGAGAAGGTCCCCTCCGACAGAGGACTGCCACCAGAGAAGGTCCCCTCCCACAGAGGACTGCCACTAGAGAAGGTCCCCGCGCAGCCCACGTGTCGCCGGTGCCGTCAACACACGGCGGAGACTGGAGTGGCGGGTGTGCCCCCCCCCATCCTGGGCTGCCGCACCTGGCCCCCGGCAGTGGGGACGAGGCGACATACGAGGCGCAGGTTTGACGTTGAGCGATACTATTGGCAAAGATAGCTGTATATAGGGTGGTTCAATTCCTTACAGTAAATGTGTCATGTGCGATAAGATAACACATGGGTGATCCACGGGCGTTGGCATTGGTGTCCGTATAGGTATGGCACAGGTGTCAGCATAGGTTTAGGTTTAGATATAGGCATAGGCAGAGGTAGAGCACATGTGTCAGCATAGGTTTAGGTTTAGATATAGGCATATAAGCACAGGCATAGGTAGGGCACAGGTGTCGGCATAGGTATAGGTATAGATATAGGCATAAGCATACGTAGGGCACATGCGTTAGCATGTGTCGGCATAGGCAGGGCATATGTGACAGCATAGGTGCATGCATAGGAAGGGCATAGGTGTTGGCCCGGGTGATGTGTATGCTCCAGTATGTGTTGTTCAACGGTAAGTATATGTCGTACATAAGTCAGCAATGGTGATGCATGGGTGTTAGCATATGTGGCGCAAAGGTGTCAGCACAGGTATCAGCATAGTTAGGGTATATGCATTGATATAGGTGGTGCGTACGCGGTGTATGAATGTCGGCATATGTGGTGCATAAATATCGGCATATACGGTGTACATGTGCTGGTCTAGATCGTGGTGGTGGATTGGAGTTTAGGGGCGCGTCGACATCAAGGGTCGCCTCGCGCCCATAACTAAATTTTAACCACTCTACGGTGCTGCTATCATATCTTGCTATCTATCTTCACGGGTGGGGGTATATCACGTCAAGGCGAGCTTGTCGAATGAACGTTAAAATATTCCCAGACGCCACGACCTCAGAGTCGTTCCCTATAAGCATACGTAAAGAGGAGTCAGTATTCAACCGCCCTAAAATCTGGCGTCGTAGAGGATCTAGTAGTGCACATCCAACTAAAACATGGTAGACGGTAAGCGGGTAAGAGCAGCGAGGACATAGAGTGGTCTAGATCGTGTAGAGGTGGCCTACAAGTGTGTCGGCATACCGCATGCGTAAGTGGTGCGTAAGTGGTGCATAGGTGGTGCACAGGTGGTAATGCACAGGGTGGAGCACACCAGGCGTTCAACTTGAGGCACTCGACGGGGAGTTCTCAGGAATTCCGGGAGCGGGGATGAAGACCCGTCGAGGGTTACTAGAGATGACATGTGGCACCTCATTATCCTAGAAGACACGTTGTACCCGTACAAGGCTGTTGTGACTGATGGTCGCGATGCTATCGGAGGGTCCGAGCGATCCGAAGGATGGCGAAATTCACGCATGCTTCGATGCTGATGATGTCAGTCCCGGGAACTGATACTGGTACTGATACTAAACGTGTTCTGAAACTAACTTCAGAGTGGAGGGGAGAGGGGTGATGTAAAATATCAAACTTTTGTTTAATGTGCAGACATATGGAGACTATTGACGAGTGATATTACAGGGACTTTATTGATTATGTTGCGACGGTGATGATGTCAATAGTGTACCTGCTGTCTTTGCCAGTTGGCGATGTTGCTACCAGAAGCCACGAGAGCTTTTAAAGCTCCAAAGCTCACTCATAACATGGAATAACAAGTAACAAAAAGTCATACATAGTAACGCCAAAATAAAGAAAAAGTGATATCAAAACAATTATGGGTCTCTGAGGTTCCAGAATTCCAGGTCACTGCTGCACCAGTGCTGCCACCAGTCGGACGGTGGCGGCAACTTAACGGTAGCTCCGCACTATAGTGTAGGCGAACCGGAAGCTCTAGACTATAGTGTAGGCCGCATGGTAGCTCTGGACTATAGTGTCGGCGGACCGGTAGCTCTGCACTATAGTGTCGGCGGACCGGTAGCTCTGCACTATAGTGTCGGCGGACCGGTAGCTCCGCACTATAGTGTCGGCGGACCGGTAGCTCCGCACTATAGTGTCGGCGGACCGGTAGCTCCGCACTATAGTGTCGGCGGACCGGTAGCCCGCGCTAAAGTGTCGGCGGACCGGTAGCTCCGCACTATAGTGTCGGCGGACCGGTAGCTCCGCACTATAGTGTCGGCGGACCGGTAGCCCGCACTATAGTGTCGGCGGACCGGAAGCTCTGGACTATAGTGTAGGCCGCACGGTAGCTCCGCACTAGTGTAGGCGGACCGGTAGCTCTGCACTATAGTGTCGGCGGACCGGTAGCTCTGCACTATAGTGTCGGCGGACCGGTAGCTCCGCACTATAGTGTCGGCGGACCGGTAGCTCTGCACTATAGTGTCGGCGGACCGGTAGCCCCGCACTATAGTGTCGGCGGACCGGTAGCTCCGGACTATAGTGTCGGCGGACCGGTAGCCCCGCACTATAGTGTCGGCGGACCGGTAGCTCCGGACTATAGTGTCGGCGGACCGGTAGCTCTGCACTATAGTGTCGGCGGACCGGTAGCCCCGCACTATAGTGTCGGCTGACCGGTAGCTCTGCACTATAGTGTCGGCGGACCGGTAGCTCCGCACTATAGTGTCGGCGGACCGGTAGCTCCGCACTATAGTGTCGGCGGACCGGTAGCTCCGCACTATAGTGTCGGCGGACCGGTAGCTCTGCACTATAGTGTCGGCGGACCGGTAGCTCTGCACTATAGTGTCGGCGGACCGGTAGCTCCGCACTATAGTGTCGGCGGACCGGGAGCCCCGCACTATAGTGTCGGCGGACCGGTAGCTCCGCACTATAGTGTCGGCGGACCGGTAGCTCTAGACTATAGTGTAGGCCGCACGGTAGCTCTGGACTATAGTGTAGGCCGCATGGTAGCTCTAGACTATAGTGTAGGCCGCACGGTAGCTCTGGACTATAGTGTAGGCCGCACGGTAGCTCTGGACTATAGTGTCGGCGGACCGGTAGCTCTGCACTATAGTGTAGGCGGACCGGTAGCTCTGGACTATAGTGTAGGCCGCATGGTAGCTCTGGACTATAGTGTAGGCCACACGGTAGCTCTGGACTACAGTGTAGGCCGCACGGTAGCTGTGCAAGACCCGCCAGCACAGCCCGACACACAGCTGTGTGTCGGTCAGCAACTGTGACGGACAACGTCGGCGAAACGTCTCCGCATATCGATGCCGAGTGGCGCCGGCCGGCCGCCCGGTCGCCAGGCCGCACGGTCGCAAGACGGCCACGCTCGGCAGACGTCCTGCACGGACAGATCCATCAGCGGCGGAGCGGCGCCACGTCGGCCGCTGCCGAGCCGGACCTGGCCCGGCAGTCCGGAGCGTCGTCAGAGCCGTCCACCGCCGCCGGACCCTGCCCAACGTCAGATGTCGGGCGGAACCGACCGTCGTCAGAGCCGTCCACCGCCGCCGGACCCTGCCCAACGTCAGACGTCGGGCGGTCCTGACCGTCATCAGAGCCGGCCACCGCCGCCGGACCCTGCCAAACGTCAGACGTCGGGCGGTCCGGACCGTCGTCAGAGCCGGTCACCGCCGCCGGACCCTGCCCAACGTCAGACGTCAGGCGGAACCGACCGTCGTCAGAGCCGGTCACCGCCGCCGGACCCTGCCCAACGTCAGATGTCGGGCGGAACCGACCGTCGTCAGAGCCGGTCACCGCCGCCGGACCCTACTCAACGTCAGACGTCGGGCGGTCCTGACCGTCATCAGAGCCGGCCACCGCCGCCGGACCCTACTCAACGTCAGACGTCGGGCGGTCCTGACCGTCATCAGAGCCGGCCACCGCCGCCGGACCCTGCTCAACGTCAGATGTCGGGCGGAACCGACCAGCTCGGGTCCTGGCAGTGTCACCGCAGTGATAAATTATTCGTCAGATATGGTGAAATATATCACTCCGAACATTGATTCGGCATCCTTCTCCAAGAAGCATCAACATCCTGCTCCTTGGTGCGTGCTTATGTAGTCTTCGTGTTTCCTTCCTGACGGTATTGCTCTCGATAAGTAATGGTGACGTATGAACATTTTGCAACGCAATTTCAGGAAAATGGATTACCTTTAACGTTACATGGCATACAATAGCAGTTTATAGCATAGGTATTATTCTCCCAATCCTGAATATAGCTCTTCTTAAGTCATAAACCTTAAAACAAATGATAAAGACGCAGTTATAAGTACACCATTGGCTGAAGTTTGAGTTCAAAGGATCAGAACATTTTATATGATGCTAATTCCATGGCAAATTTCGACATCCTGCTGTGCTTGTTTCGACAGCTCACACCCAACGAAAAGTCATTATCTTAACACTGTCACCAGGTGCTGATGACCCTACAATACGGTGTCATAAAATACTCAGTCGTCCGATGTGCTGATGAAGAGCAAGGGTGCTTGGAAATGGTGAAAACAAAAGGTAAGGAAATGCAAGATAGGCACATGAAAGGATGGCGAGTCAAAACCAGGTTGAGGCATATACAACTATACGCATGCATATATTATATATATTATATATATATATATATATATATATATATATATATATATATATATATATATATATATCAGGTATCCGTGTGTATATATGTGCGCAATGCATTTGTGCGCAGTCGCCTGAATTGTACGTCATTTATCAGTTACGGTTGCAATCATTGTCCACACTTTCTTGTGGAATGATTTTCGAACTCCGCCAGACCCTGATCACGGCCAGAACTCCGCGAGACCGTAATCACGGCCAGAACTCCGCCAGACCGTGACCACGGCCAGAACTCCGCCAGACCCTGATCACGGCCAGAACTCCGCCAGACCGTGATCACGGCCAGAACTCCGCCAGACCGTGATCACGGTCAGAACTCCGCCAGACCCTGATCACGGCCAGAACTCCGCGAGACCGTAATCACGGCCAGAACTCCGCCAGGCCGTGATCACGGCCAGAACTCCGCCAGACCGTGATCACGGCCAGAACTCCGCGAGACTCTGATCACGGCCAGAACTCCGTGGGACCGTGCAGCGGTCCATGGTCGTCGACGCTCGGCGCGCCGGCCGGCGGCGCGGTCATGATCTGACCTCGACTCTGGTTCCAAGACAGCGCGGTGATTGCGGTTCTCGGACCCGATCACCACATGCAGCTACTCATAGCCGGCATGCATAATGCGCCCGCTTACGGCGGCGTCACCACGCGCCGTTGGACGGGCAATGTCTGAGGAGAGTGTCACCGCCTGAAGAGCACTCTCCGGGCGGCAGGGCCTCTCGGCACGCCCGCCACCGCAGCGGGGCGTGACGTCGCCGCAGCGAGGCGTGATGTCGGGAGTCACGAGCACGCTCGCCAGGCTTTGATGGCCCTCACGAACTCGGCCCGATGGTGTGCATTGCCGGACGGGACCGTCCCAACACTGGCCCAATCACAGAGGTGAGGCCACATAGCAGACCGTCCCAACACTGGCCCAATCACAGACGTGAGGCCACATGGCAGACCGTCCCAACACTGGCCCAATTACAGAGGTGAGGTCACATAGGAGACCGTCCCAACACTGGCCCAATCACAGAGGTGAGGCCACATAGGAGACCGTCCCAACACTGGCCCAATTACAGAGGTGAGGTCACATAGGAGACCGTCCCAACACTGGTCAAATCACAGAGGTGAGGCCACATAGGAGACCGTCCCAACACTGGCCCAATCATAGAGGTGAGGCCACATAGGAGACCGTCCCAACACTGGCCCAATTACAGAGGTGAGGTCACATAGGAGACCGTCCCAACACCGACACAATCACAGAGGTGAGGCCACATAGGAGACCGTCCCAACGCTGGCCCAATCACAGAAGTGAACCCACATAGCAGGCCGTCCAAATATTGACCCAATCGCAGGGGTGAGGCCACATAGCAGTCTGTCCCAACACTGACCCGATCATATACAGCAGACAGTCGCCGGCCGGGCGGACCGACTGAGCACACAGCGTCTCCGCTCGGACCGGCGCTCTGGTCACAACGTCACGTGTCGGTAACGGCGCGGCGTCACGACCAGACACCGCCTGTCGCCGCCTGCTGCCGCCTGCTGTCGCCTACCGCCGCCTGTCGCCGCCTACCGCCGCCTGTCGCCGTACACTCCCGTAACGCACAGGACTGCGCCGGGGGCTGAACCTTGCGCTCCAAGGCACTTGATGTCGCTCACTTTGTATCGGGCACCACGCGGTATACTAGAAGGTGGCGCTGCCAGGCGCGGAGATGAACGGTGGGCACCACCCGCCCTGGTGCTTCGCCACATACCGCTCGGTGTACCAACGGGTTTGTGTCTGGCCACCGCCATCCGCAAAAAGTAGAGATGTGAGTGTGCCCAGCAGTACATATGCTCGAGCCCAGTAGAGATGTGAGTGTGCCCAGCAGTACATATGTTCGAGCCCAGTAGAGATGCGAGTGTGCCCAGCAGTACATATGTTCGAGCCCAGTAGAGATGTGAGTGTGCCCAGCAGTACATATGTTCGAGCCCAGTAGAGATGTGAGTGTGCCCAGCAGTACATATGCTCGAGCCCAGTAGAGATGTGAGTGTGCCCAGCAGTACATATGTTCGAGCCCAGTAGAGATGTGAGTGTGCCCAGCAGTACATATGTTCGAGCCCAGTAGAGATGTGAGTGTGCCCAGCAGTACATATGTTCGAGCCCAGTAGAGATGTGAGTGTGCCCAGCAGTACATATGCTCGAGCCCAGTAGAGATGTGAGTGTGCCCAACAGTACATATGTTCGAGCCCAGTAGAGATGTGAGTGTGCCCAACAGTACATATGCTCGAGCCCAGTAGAGATGTGAGTGTGCCCAACAGTACATATGCTCGAGCCCAGTAGAGATGTGAGTGTGCCCAACAGTACATATGCTCGAGCCCAGTAGAGATGTGAGTGTGCCCAACAGCCTATATGCCGCGGTGTCTGCCCAGCTAGGCGGGTAGATATCTTTAAAAGCAATCTGAGCCACTATCACCAGTGTCCATAACCGGCCTGGTAACTTGGTTTCCGCACGGCGCTGTGCACAAGTATCAGCTATCCCAAAAATGTATCACCTGACCTCACAGGTTAAACACCTCAGTGCGCGACACCTCACACTAACCAAAACACCGCCCACCGACCCCGTCACTGACACTGCCACTGTCCGTCACGCGTCACGTGACGCGGCGGCCACTTACTGCGACACGCGTGACGTCGGCTCTGTCAGCTGAGATGTCGCAGCCGCACAGCCAAGCCCACTCACCTGCAACAGCGGACACGACCAGTTAGCGGGAGGCACTTCGTGAGACGGCAGACGACATGATGACGAGAGAGCTGTATCAGTACCTCCACAACTCATAACCTCCATAGCTCATAACCTCCACAAATTCTTGACGAGACAGGGCTGTAGGAGTATACGGACAGGTGGCGTAAAACGGGCCGTCCAGACTCAAAACGCGAAATGTTCTTATCCGCGGGCAACAGATTGTATCAACGTTGAACGCTAAAACGAGTGGTAGAGATAGCAAAAGCTCCATGGACACCGTGCGGCACATGGCTAGGGTGCGGTGCATGGGTACCGTGCGGTACATGGCTAGGGTGCGGTGCATGGGTACCGTGCGGTATATGGACACTGCGGCATATGGACAACGTGAGGTACATGGTTACGGTGCGATACATAGGTACCGTGCGGTACGAGATACGGTGCGATATGCCGTGTACACAAGGCCTATCCTGTGGACTGTTTCTATGCACACTTGCAGTACAGGAGCCGACACAGTCCACTTTTACAGGTGGCTACTACTTGCCCTTGCGATCACAGTTCCCGGAAAAAGTCCGAATAACATAAATGCTACCTAATGCATCGCACATAGATGTCCATACGGTGTATGTCCAAATAAGAAAGATGTCGACAGTGAAGACGATCTGAGCCCCCAAACGCTTGTTTAAAATCGGCGCGCATATGCTCGAACTCGTGACCGATGGCACGATCATTGTTGCGCTTGGCGGCACGGACACGACATGTCCCAGCACCGGACCGGTTCTGGCTTGCGGTGCACATGCAGCATGTGTGACGGCGAGTATGACACCGCGCAACATCACGATTAGGCGGGAGGCCACCGAGCGGAGCTGGTGCACCGTCCACGCCGCGACAGGCGGTCGCGCACATGGAACATCAAACGGGCCTCCACCGGAGCGGGAAGCGCCGCTCGCGGTGATATACGCTGCATACGTGACAGTCCCAGCGACATTCCGAAGAATTCTTCCGTACGTGAGCAATGTGCTGGTTCCATGCCGGTCCACGACGACGCATACGTTCCTCACTTTGGCTGCACGGTTGAGAGTTCCCACCGTGAAAGGAACGGTCGGTTCTGGCTCCAGGAGGCCCAGTTGACGTCGGTCTCCAGCAAGCATCAACTCTGTTTTGCATGTGTTTACTGTCATCCCATGCTGAGGGAACCAGGACCTGATAATGGCACGTGCTTCCTCCATGGTTAGTCATCTCAGCAGCGCGAGAAAGTTTACCGGGAACAGCCATCTGGACGTTGGCCGCATAGCGAACCATGTGTAGTGTGAAGTCCTTGACGTCCGGTTGAGTACACTGCGACAAATCAGTCGTATGGGCCCCAGTACGCCCTCTGAAATGTTCCAACAGTGAAGTCGAGGGACGCAGTGCTCCACACTCGCTGACCGCAATGCCACCGTCTGTACCACACCAGTGGTGCAGGCGGTGACACAGGCACGCGACAGCCCAGGGTTAAAATATTGGTTTTTCGTTAGGTGTGAGATGTCAAAACGGGCACAGAAGGATGTTGAAACGTGCCATGAAATTAGCATCAACTGTAATGTTTATGATGTCTCTCAGACTCAAATTTGAGCCAATGATGTATGCACTTATGACTGTACATTTGTCACTTGCTTTGAGATTGATAATTTAGGAAGAGTTATATATTCAAGACAGGGAGAAAATTACCTATGCCATAAACTGGTACTGCACACCATATCACACCATAGATCCCTTTACTCGAAATTGCATTGTGAAATGTTAGTGTATCACTATTCCTTATTAGGAGCACTAACATACTTATAAGTGAGATACTGTTAGAAAGGAGACACAAAGACTTCATAACAATGTATCATGGAGCAGGACGCCAATACTTCTTAGAGAAGGATGTCAACTGAGTGTTCAGAAAGTGGCATGTTCCACCCTATTTCATGAATAATTTATCACTGCGACAGCCTCCGCAGAGACGGCACCTCCCGCGCGGGGGCAGCAGCACACACTGGACCCGGCGCGAGGATGGCCGAGTGGTTAAGGTGTTGAGCTCTGGGCACCAAGGGTCCCGAGTTCGACACTCGCACCGCTCGGGGCATTTCCAAATCATGCGGCCCACCGGCGAGGCAGTGTGGGCGACGCCATTAGCATGATCGTAAATAAAACGCATCGAACACCACCAAGTAAACATCAATACATTGGATTCGGAGATGGCATACATTGGACACAAATAAACACTACGTCCATGGTCTGAATCTAGTCGCAGACAACAGAACAACGTCTCTCTCGGGAGACAAGAACGTCTCTATCGGAGACGACAGTGGAAGGGAGTCAACTCCAGTGCTTCCCCGCGTGTGGTGGTGGTGGATTGGTGTTTGGTTGGTTATTTGGGCTTACGGGCGCATCGACTGCGTTGGTCACGCAGCGTCCATGTGGATTGGTGTTTAGGGGCGCGTCGACCGCAAAGGCCACTTTGCGCCCATAACTGTGTTCATACTGTATCTTCAGGGGCGGCGATATACAACATCAAACCGGACTTTTTAAACTTCCCCGCGTGTCATATTAAGCCTGCAGGAGTTCCTGGAAGGAAGAGCCTAGGAAGAGCCTAGAAGTGGCTAGGAACCCTGATACAACGGTGGGGTTTCAAATGATGTGATGGTTCAATCTGGACTGGCTGATAAACATTCCCGTCGGTGATAAACAACCGACACGCCGAGATGTCGGTTGATTGCACATTGGTTGAGGTGTGCCGCCTGTTGCGCAGCTGTGCGCCACACATTGGGTACAGTCAGGTCACATCTACAGACACCCCACAAGTTGGTCACCTGTCACCATCCGCCTGTCTCGGAGTGTCAACCGTTAACCAAAAATAATCGCTTTCCTCAGGCGGATTTCTTCGGATTCGTCTCGTGGCATGTAGCGCGTTGGACATTGTCCTGCGGTTCTAGCTCGACTTTGAGCGAAATGACGATGGTCGTAACTTTCCCTCTCGTCGAACTGGACAAATGCGTACCGCCGGCGCCAGTCTCTAAACAGATCAATATACTACCGATTGCAGTCGATAGACATGCAAATCGCTGGCGTCTCGGCTCCATACGGCACAGGCGCCCAGCGAGCACCAGGCGTGCCGCTCATGGACACCCAGATATCTTCTCCCCACTGCCACCCCCACCACTCGTGGACACACACCATGATCTATCACGTCCGCGGAGATGAGCGCTCGGAGATTGCCAGCGTCGATCCGTCTCGGTCGCCCCCACTGACCGCGCCGCCCCGCGCCGCCCCACCCCCTCCCCGCGACACCCCTCTGTGCCGGCAGGTCACGTGTCTGTTGACACTCCAAGGTCGGCCAGTCGGCGGCGGCCGCCACTACTGGGTCACCGCCCGCGGCCGCCACCGGACCCTGGACCGGTGGAGTTCGGTAGTGTCACGTGCAGTGATGTATAGGCGGCGTTGTCCGTCGCCGCAGGGGCGGCGAGGCTATTGTGACCTTAGCCAATGGTGGGGCGACCGGACTCAACACTTTTCGGCCATTCCACGCTTCCGAATGTGGTGCATCGCCATCGCCGCATAATTCAGCTGCTCGATTTCGCTGACCAAAGGATCTCCAATGAGCAAAGTCAGCCCAATCGTTGCCGAAGCGTTGCCCCAAACAGTAAACGCTCTTCGACCTTGAACGAGCCCGGCGCCACCTCATCCAAAGCGGCGCCGCGTCACGTGCCATTCACTATCGTCGATACTATCGTCGACTCACTATTGTCGATACCATTGTCTACTCACTATTATCTACCTGTTGTAAATGCGAGTCCGTTATTGCGGCCGTGACAGCTTCACTGACTGGCTGCGTCTGTGTCACTATGTGGCTGTGTTCCTGCGTCCGTGTACTTGACTGCGTATCGATATGAATACGGCTGTGTCACTGAGGCTGTGTCACTGACTGTCACTGAGTCTGTGCCACTATGTACGTGGCTGTGTCACTGACTGTCACTATGTACGTGGCTGTGACACTGACTGTCACTATGTACGTGGCTGTGTCACTGACTGTCACTATGTACGTGGCTGTGCCACTGTCCCTGTCACTATGTACGTAGATGTGACACTGACTGCCACTGTGTACGTGGCTGTGTTACTATCCCCGTGTCACTATGTACGTGGCTGTGTTAATATGGCCGTGCCACTATGTATGTGGCTGTGTCATTGTATTTATGGCCGCGTCATTATATCCTCCCCGTGGTGTGACCGTCACCCGAATTGAGCCAGTTTGTCGCTGGGGTGAGCCGTCACTGCAGAACATCAGTCACTGCGTCACTGGCAAGTGACCAGTCGCGACAGCCGGGACGGACGTGGACCATCGCCTGGCCACACCACCAGTCGCCTCTGGCAGCTCCTCGAGTCACGGCCGCTGGAGATCTCCGACTCGAGCCGGGTCTGCTCGGAGCAGCAGATTCCTACCGACCGGACCCCACTGCTGTCTGCAGCCTCGGGACGGCAGGTAGGACCAGCCGCTGCTGTCTGCAGCCTCAGGACGGCAGGTAGGACCAGCCGCTGCTGTCTGCAGCCTCAGGACGGCGCGGAGGTAGGACCAGCCGCTGCTGTCTGCAGCCTCGGGACGGCGTGGAGGTAGGACCAGCCGCTGCTGTCTGCAGCCGCGGGACGGCGTGGAGCTAGGACCAGCCGCTGCTGTCTGCAGCCTCGGGACGGCGCGGAGGTAGGACCAGCCGCTGCTGTCTGCAGCCTCGGGACGGCGCGGAGGTAGGACCAGCCGCTGCTGTCTGCAGCCTCGGGACGGCGCGGAGGTAGGACCAGCCGCTGCTGTCTGCAGCCTCGGGACGGCGCGGAGGTAGGACCAGCCGCTGCTGTCTGCAGCCTCGGGACGGCAGGTAGGACCAGCCGCTGCTGTCTGCAGCCTCGGGACGGGGCGGAGGAAGACAGCCGTGCTGTCTGCAGCCTCACGCAGGACGGCGCGGAGGTAGGACCAGCCGCTGCTGTCTGCAGCCTCGGGACGGCGTGGAGCTAGGACCAGCCGCCGCTGTCTGCAGCCTCGGGACGGCGTGGAGGTAGGACCAGCCGCTGCTGTCTGCAGCCTCGGGACGGCGCGGAGGTAGGACCAGCCGCTGCTGTCTGCAGCCTCAGGACGGCGCGGAGGTAGGACCAGCCGCTGCTGTCTGCAGCCTCAGGACGGCGCGGAGGTAGGACCAGCCGCTGCTGTCTGCAGCCTCGGGACGGCAGGTAGGACCAGCCGCTGCTGTCTGCAGCCTCGGGACGGCGCGGGGTAGGACCAGCCGCTGCTGTCTGCAGGCCTCGGGACGGCGCGGAGGTAGGACCAGCCGCTGCTGTCTGCAGCCTCGGGACGGCGCGGAGGTAGGACCAGCCGCTGCTGTCTGCAGCCTCGGGACGGCGCGGAGGTAGGACCAGCCGCTGCTGTCTGCAGCCTCGGGACGGCGCGGAGGTAGGACCAGCCGCTGCTGTCTGCAGCCTCGGGACGGCGCGGAGGTAGGACCAGCCGCTGCTGTCTGCAGTCTCGGGACGGCGCGGAGCTAGGACTAGCAGCTGCTGCCAGGGGCACGGAAATAGCCTCCTAGGGCAACCAGAGGCTGGCACGAGCTGACCGTGAAGTGAAGCGCACACTTCTGTGAGATGAGCACATCGGTGAACACTCACTTGTGAGGGGATTTCGATGAGCAGTGAGCGCGCTGAGCAGGTGTGGGTGGTGTGAAGCCGACAGATAACACAGTCACACGTCTTCCTCGGGGACAGCAACACCAATCTTACGTCTTCCTCGGGGGCACCAACCAGTCACACGTCTTCCTCGGGGGCACCAACCAGTCACACGTCTTCCTCGGGGACACCAACACCAGTCACACGTCTTCCTCGGGGGCACCAACACCAGTCTTACGTCTTCCTCGGGGGCCACCAACACCAGTCACACGTCTTCCTCGGGAGGCCGACGGACACCTAGTCACCAGTCTTCCCCGAAAGACATCAACACCAGTTGCAGGCCATCCTCGGGAGACGCCGATCACCCCGCCGACGGCCGGCGCGGACACATCGCCTGCGGCGGCGCCGGGTCACATGCGGTGACCCCGCTGGTCAGTGTCTGCGGAGGTCGGACCGTAGCCGGGCCGTAGTCAGAACACAGTCGGGCCGTAGGCTGACGGCGGTTGGACTGAACGCGGCTGTAGGGCAGCAGCGGCTGGGCTGTAGTTGGGCTGCAGACTGGCTGTGGCTTGGCTATAGTTGGGCTGCAGACTGGCTGTGGCTTGGCTATAGTTGGGCTGCAGTTTGGATGTAGTTTGGCTGCGGTTTGCCTGTAACTGAGCTACAGTTGGCAGCAGCGGGGTTGCATGTTTGGCTGCGGTTTGCCTGCAGCTGAGCTATAGCTGGGCAGCAGCTGAGTTGCAAGTTCGGCTGTAGTTGGGTTGGGTTGTAGCCTGGCTGTATTCGAGCTGTAGTTGCGCTGTATTTGCGCTGCAGTTGATCGGTCGTATCACTGCGCTGCCTCCCGGCACCAGCAGCACCTCCCACGCGCGACACCGGCTGGAGACTGGCGGCCGGCGGCCGGCCCGGGCGCCGGTGGCGCCGCCGTACGGCAGACGCCGCCGGCGCCTCGTCACGTGACCCGTCGGCGGCCGCACGGCCCGACCGGCCGCCGGTCACGTGGCACACAGTCACGGCTACTGTGGCGGGGTGACCTGGTGGTACGGCTCCGACACCGCATCGGCACGTGACAAACCGTCACGTTCGCTCCGCCGCAGCTACCTGGTGGGATCGCCACCAGGTACTGTGACGGAGGTCACGTGTCAGAGCGCTTGTTATGTGCCGCAGGTCACGTGACAGAGCGCATGTTATGTGCCAGCGCTACGGGGGCCGAAGTCCGCGACTCGGCGGTGTTTGGTGATGTCGGCGCAGCGGTGGAGGCCGCGGCAGTGTTCTGCTGTTTCAACGATTACGTGCAAATCAACACCTAACTGAAGTTCGCTTTTGCTTCCTCGAACAGAGCTTTCACCTGAATAAGCTTCACTCGAAACATGACCGCATTCAACAACAATACTTCCATTTTCCTGCACTCTGTTTTCACGATTTTGTCACCAAAGCATTCCCTGACAGGTACTAGTTTTCTTAATCGTTATCTGTACATGCTATATGCTCGCCTTCTTTCGACGTCATATCTGATGTTGACGTCTTCGGGCTATGTCCCCCGCTTTTCGACGGAATAATTTCATGACCCTGGGCCACGTGACATTAACACTGGCGTGGAACAGACCCATTACGGGAGAGATCACGCGGAGTCGTCACCTCTGCACTATGAAGGCCACGTCATGTACTGACACTGACACTGACGCATGGCACACTCCGGCCCCGGGAGAGGTCACGTCATCTACTGACACTGGCGTATGACACACCCGAGATGTCACGTGACGTTCTGACACCGGCGTATGACACACCCGTCTCGGCAGAGGTCACATGATGTACTGACACTGACGTAAGACACACCCGTCCCGAGAGAAATCACGTGACGTACTGACACCGGCGTAAGACACACCCGCCCCAGCAGAGGTCACGCGGCGTCGTCAGCCACACATCGCTACTGTGAAGGTCACGTGACGTACTGACACCGGCGTAAGACACACCCACCCCAGGAGAGGTCACGCGGCGTCGTCAGCCACACATCGCTACTGTGAAGGTCACGTGACGTATTGGCACCGGCGTAAGACACACCCACCCCAGGAGAGGTCACGTGGCGTCGTCAGCCGCACATCACTACTGTGAAGGTCACGTGACGTACTGACACCGGCGTAAGACACACCCACCCCAGCAGAGGTCACACAGCGTCGTCAGCCGCACATCGCTACTGTGAAGGTCACGTGACGTACTGACACCGGCGTAAGACACCCGCCCCAGCAGAGGTCACGCGGCGTCGCCAGCCGCACGCCGCTACTGTGAAGGTCACGTGCCGGCGGTGTCGCTTCACGTAGTGGGCCGGCCGCGGGCGTCCAGTGGCGTGAGAAAAAGAGCGGCGCCAGCGACCGCAAGTCGTGTGCCCGCTCCAAACTTCAATTACGGTGGAACGACAGGCTGTCGGTGGCGATACCAGGCTCACAGCTGTTGGCTACCGTCAGCTGCCACTTGAACTGAGTCAATTTGTTGCGTGTGGTATTGCTGCCCTACTCATCGCCGAGTGTTGCTATGTTAGATTGCTGTAAGCTAGCCATCGGGAACATCGACAACGCTAGTTCCGGGAACGAACAACACAGTAGTGTGTTGTACACACAGCACCAACAATGCAGTACAGCAAAGTATAACAGTACTAATAATATTACTTATTATTATCAGGCAAGAACTCTAAGTAAATTGTGATCATTTTCTAGCACGGTCGTCTCCAATGTCTCCCGCATAATTCTGAAAAAAGTATCACCCATATAGTGATGACAGTAAACATCTCCATTATAGTGACGACAGTAAACATCCCCCATATAGTGATGAGAATAAAGATATATCCGATGTAGTGATGTCGGTAAATATATCATATATGGTGACGATAGTAAATAACTCCCGTAGGATAATAGCAAATAGATCTCATATGATGATGACGGCATATATATCCCATACGGTGATGGCAGTAAACATCTCCCATACGGTGATGACTGCAAATATCTCCCTTATGGTGGTGACAGAAAACATTTCCCAATACCGGGATGTGCGCAGTCACAAACACACGTAGTTAATCACCATCCAGCTGAGCCGTAGCTATCCACAGCCACACCCGTCCGGCCGGCCGTTCGTCCCCTACCCCCCTCCGGCTCCGGCTCCGGCTCCGGCTCCGGCTCCGGCTCCTCCGTCGCTCTGTCGGCGTCTTTCTGCACGCGCCAGTGGTGCGAGTGATCAGGACCCGACCAGTCAACGTCCGTCACGCACGTCACGTCACGTCACGTCACGTCACGTGGCGTGCCGTGACACGCATCCAGTCGCGCCGCCCCATCTGTCGGCCAATTAACGCCGCCGGCAAAAAGCGGCGCCGTGTCGAGTTTTTGCCGCAGACGGGAAATCCGGATACGGGTCAGCGCGAGCCAGCGACGACCTGACAGCCTGACGACCTGGACCTCGGCCTGACGACCGCCTGGCCTGACGACCGCACCACTTGGGTCATGACCGGACGATCTGACCACCTGGACCCGATTAAACGGACCCTGACCTGACGACCCCTTGAGTCTGGACCTGACGATCGGAGCACCTGGACCCTGACCTGACGACCCTGAAGACCTGGACCCTGAGCTGATGATCTGGCTACCTGTACCCTGACCTGGCGATCTGACCACATGGATCCTGACCTGGCGATCTGACCACATGGATCCTGGCCTGACGATCTGACCACATGAACCATGACCTGACGGCCTGACCACCTGGACTTGATGAACCTGACCACCTGGACCCTGACCAGATAGGCTGAAACTGGGCGGACGTCAACTACGCCCCACCCAAGACCTGCTTGTTTGTTTATTGGGTTGTTCTCGGCGCACTTTATGTACGATCACGGCTAATGGCGCCACCCATACCGCTTCGATGGTGAACCAAGACCTGACTACGCTCTGCGGGCCTGACGGTGACCTCTACTGACCTAATAGTGACCTGATATTGGCCCATCAGTCAAGTGTTGGCCCGGTGTTGATAATCACAAGCCTACGCGACGCCGGCTCTACAACCGACATGAGACAGTCGTTATTTTTTAACCTTTAATAGTGCTGAAAAATCAAGAATTAGCAGGATTTGTCCGTGCTAAAAAAGCATGCACTTGAAACATCACGGCATGTGTTTTACCGGTGCAATTAACAATCCAGCTTGTTTGTGTGTATTCCAACCTAAATGAACCACCAGTATACAGGATTTTCTTGGCGTTCATAGCATAACTCCACGTTCCTAGCAAATGTACAATCTGGAGCCGATTTTGTCCGGTTTATTTTTGCTTCAACTTAGCACTAACCGCAGAAGTAGAAGCAGACTTCTGGACAGGAAGGGTCCAACCAGCTTGCACAGACCTGGCATTGACTTCCGCACATGCCAACGAGCTGGTAGTGGTATTCAACCTCACGCAGACCTGACATTGGCATACGCACATGTCAAGGTTATCTTCGACCTCACGCATACCTGATGCCCAGACATCGACAGGAAACTGGCACGCGGACCTCATGCGGATCTGGCGAAGCCCCCCCCCCCCACACCAAGTAATTGGGACCACCGGTCTGACACAGGGCTGTAACTTTACGCCACTCCTGCAGCAGCGACCCGGCCGAGTCACCTGGGTGCCGTTCGTGCGGCGCCCGAACCGTGTCCAGATCCCCGGCCAGCCCCACACCCCACGAAAACACCACAAAAACGCCTCGGCAGTCTCTCGGGGCCCGAAGGACCCGCTAAGAGCGCTACAAGGGCGTCGGGACGGCGCGGCGCGCCGGCGCGCCGCCGATTCCCGCGCCCGGCGCAGAAGCGCGGGAAAAACGCGCATGGCGCGCGGCGGCGAGTGGCGGGCGACACGTGACTGGCATTAGCCGGGAGCCGGACCCGCCCGAGCCGGAGGTGCAGCTGATGGACGGACCGTGTGGGCGGCGGCACCGGTCCGGCCGTGTCAACACGGCACGGCCGCACCACCGCACCCACCACTTCACCGGCGGGTCTGCGGGGATGGGGGACGGGGGGAAAGTTTCCAGAGTTTCTGTTCGATGCAGACTGTCACGAAAATTGTTGGTCAAAATACATTATATCTTTCACATATATGTGAAAACGCAGTTTACTCAGGGAGGAATACTACACGGCACATTTACTGCACTGCATTCCAGACAGACGACTGACTGATCGAGAGCCAGAGCATTCCAGACCAACTGGTCGAGAACCAGAGCATTCCATACCGACAAATGATGACCGACTGACCGAGAACGAGATCGAGGACAACGAAACCAAGAACTGCCCCAAGCTGATGGTTAGTTACTTTTTGTCTAGTTCTAGGGGCCGTCTATTACAAATGATCACTTAGCGCCTGTAACTATCCAAACATGTTTTCAATTACACGTCACAACACATCAATTACGAATTTTATCAATACGTTGACAGGGCACTGATGAACCGGACTTGATGGTGACGGGCATCCACTACTAGTTGTCTAATACACACATGTGTGTGTACGTATGTATGCATGTATATATGGATATATATATATATATATATATATATATATATATATATATATATATATATATATATATATATATATATATATATATATATATGTATATATATATATATGTATGTATGGATATATATGCATGTATGTATGGATATATATATATGCATATATTTGTATATATATATGGATATATATGCATATATGTGTGTGTGTGCGTGTTGTGCGTGTGCGTGTGCGTGTGCGTGTGCGTGTTTGTTTTGGTGCGTGTGCGTGTGGTGTGCGTGTGGTGTGCGTGTGGTGTGGTGTGGGGCGTGTGCGTGTGGCTGTGCGTGGCTTTGGTGTGGTGTGCGTGTGTGTGTGCGTGTGTGTGTGTGTGTGTGTGTGTGTGTGTGTGTGTGTGTGTGTGTGTGTGTGTGTGTGTGTGTGTGTGTGTGTGTGCGCGTGCGTGCGTGCGTGCGTGCGTGCGTGCGTGCGTGCGTGCGTGCGTGCGTGCGTGCGTGCGTGCGTGCGTGCGTGCGTGCGTGCGTGCGTGCGTGCGTGCGTGCGTGCGTGCGTGCGTGCGCATACATGTGTGTGTGCGTGAGATACGAGTGTCTCGATATTGCATGTTTTAGCAAATGATACGACAGGATGGTAACTGAATTAAAATTTGAAACAACCATCTCAACCTGTCGGCTGAATTTCCGCCTTCACGGCAAAACATTAATCGATCCCAGCATGGGTCGAGAAATGTCCGTGGCATCTCGTCAAAAAAGCGCGTGCGCTCCAGCTCCGCACTGACAATGTGCCCGCTGCCATGCCTGGTGGGCGGCTCCGTGGGACACCACGCGGACAACAGCGCGCTGACAATCCCGACCATCCGCGCGGACGACACCGATCATCCGCGCGGACGACATTCCGCGCGGTCGCGCCGGCCGCGGAATCACGGCCTTCCGCATGGCAGTCGGCCGGCGGGCGTCTCAATCGGCCAGTGACGCGGCGGCTGCTGATGAGGCTGCCGCCGACCACGGCGGCGCGTCACACGCGACGTACGCGGCTCGCTGCACGCGTGACGGACGAGCCAGCGCGTCGGCCGACCGTCAGCAGTGGTGCAGGCCGGACCGCCGGTGTAGGACGCGCCGCCGGTGTAGGCTGGGCCGCCGGTGTAGGCCGGGCCGCCGGTGTAGGACGCACTGTAGGTGTAGGCCGGGCCGCCGGTGTAGGACGCACTGTAGGTGTAGGCTGGGCCGCCGGTGTAGGACGCACTGCAGGTGTAGGCCGGGCCGCCGGTGTAGGACGCACTGTAGGTGTAGGCCGGGCCGCCGGTGTAGGACGCACTGTAGGTGTAGGCCGGGCCGCCGGTGTAGGACGCACTGTAGGTGTAGGCCGGGCCGCCGGTGTAGGCCGGGCCGCCGGTGTAGGCCGGGCCGCCGGTGTAGGCCGGGCCGCCGGTGTAGGACGCACTGCAGGTGTAGGCCGGGCCGCCGGTGTAGGACGCACTGCAGGTGTAGGCCGGGCCGCCGGTGTAGGACGCACTGCAGGTGTAGGCCGGTGTAGGACGCACCGCCGGTGTAGGCCGGTGTAGGCCGGCATCGGCCGCTCAGGTGTCAACTGCAGCGGTGACTCGGCCGGCGGAGGGGTCCCGCCGGCCGGCCAGACACACTTGATTAAGTTGGAATTGAGTCGCGGCCGCGGCCGCCTAGTCCGATACGCCGGCGCGGCGCCATTAGTCAGCTGACTGCAGTGCGTGGCAGCGCCGTCGCGACGGCCGGCCGAGCGGGGCTGATTTATGCGCCTGAAGGAAACAGATGAATCCCAGCTGGGCTTCCCGTACGTCCAGGTGTTGGTGCCGAGCCGAGCCGAGCCGAGCCGAGCCGAGCCGAGCCGAGCCGAGCCGAGCCGAGCCGAGCCGAGCCGAGCCGAGCCGAGCCGAGCCGAGCCGAGCCGAGCCGAGCCGAGCCGAGCCGAGCCGAGCCGAGCCGAGCCGAGCCGAGCCGAGCCGAGCCGAGCCGAGCCGAGCCGAGCCGAGCCGAGCCGAGCCGAGCCGAGCCGAGCCGAGCCGAGCCGAGCCGAGCCGAGCCGAGCCGAGCCGAGCCGAGCCGAGCCGAGCCGAGCCGAGCCGAGCCGAGCCGAGCCGAGCCGAGCCGAGCCGAGCCGAGCCGAGCCGAGCCGAGCCGAGCCGAGCCGAGCCGAGCCGAGCCGAGCCGAGCCGAGCCGAGCCGAGCCGAGCCGAGCCGAGCCGAGCCGAGCCGAGCCGAGCCGAGCCGAGCCGAGCCGAGCCGAGCCGAGCCGAGCCGAGCCGAGCCGAGCCGAGCCGAGCCGAGCCGAGCCGAGCCGAGCCAAGCCGAGCATCACCATTATCACGAATCCGGCCACACCGCCGAGAGGCAGCGTGAACTGGTCCGAATAATTTCGCCACCGACGTAGCTATTATATAACGTAACTGTATGTAACGTCACCTTGAGCGAGTCACGTAAGCCGCCACCCCATGACACCGGCAGCGGGCCTGTCGCCTGCCCGCCTGCCACAACCCAGCCGGATGTACTGCACTGTGCACCACGGTGCACCGTGCACCGCTCGTGCACCGCGAACCGTGCAGAGTCCAGTATCGCACAGCAGGCCGACCAGAACACAGCCAAGTGTCCGAATGTGAACACACCAGCAGCTGCCGGAGACCAGTAGCTACGTAGAGACTAGCAGCTTCCTGAACCTAATTTGCCCTCCCAGCCGAGCTGCTGAGGCCCTGATCACATTCATACCGCTCCATATAATTAAACTGCAGCAGCAGCTACTAAGTTGCACGCTATCTGACTTCTGACCACTGATGTCACCGGTCGTGCCAACAGTTGCCGACCCTGTGATTCTCGACGTCATCCGATGTTTGTTTCAATACAATATTGCCAGTTTGTTTCAACTTTATCGCAGGTCTCGACGGGTTTGACTGATAGCCTTGCACTTGACAAGACATAACTGAACTGCACGGCACCGCCATCGGAACCCCAGGACCTCCGACTGCAGAGACCTAGGCCCATGGGGACCGCGGACCACCAATATCCCTGACCACCGAGATACGGGCCACCGAATCTGCGGGATCCCGAGCTACAAGGTCACCGGAACCCCCGGTCACGAGGATTCCGAGCCACCGCCACCAGCCCCTGGTCGGTCGAGGACGGGTGTCGTGTGGTCCAGCACTATCACCACCAGTGGCCCACTATCCGTCAAGACCCCGTTAGTTAGTTATTTGGGTTTTATGGCGCATCAACTGCAGTGGTTATACAGCGCCCATGACCCCGGTCAAGACCCCGGTTCGGTCGAGGTCGGGTGGTGCCCGGTCCAGCACTATCACGTGGTCACACCAGCGGCCCACTATTCACCGGAGCGGGAGCGATAACATCGGCACAGGTGATCCGGAATGACATCGGGAACCCACGCGATTCAGACGTGCCCTTCCACGGCAAGGCCGGCGATCACTGCCCTCCCGTGATGAGGATCGAGTCAGCGACCGTTCCAGTACCGAGGAGAACGTCCAGCCGATTGAGGTGTGTGACGTTCCCGCAGATACACCCGCTGACCGGATCACAGTGGGCTACAGCTCACAGGTCACGAGCTGCAAGTCATTGACAACAGGTCGCAGATCAATTCCCATGGGACACAGGTCACATCTTGCAGACCACCGACAAAGGTCACAGAGAGCAGGTCAAGGGCCACGGGTCGCAGAGCAATTCCCATGGGCTGCAGGCCACATCTTCCGGTCATCATGGACAGACCGACACACGTCATATAGAGCAGGTCAAGGGTCACAGGTCACAGATTACGGTGGCAGGTCGCAGTGTTAGCTAGCCACGTCTGGTGGGGTAGCGTGGGAAATGCAAATGGTGACTGCCACAGGCGAGCATGGTTAGCGTCGGTTCGGACAGTTTAAGCTGCAATTACATGGCACCACATTGCCATCATCACACCGCACCCAACAATTCACGAGCAAATCAAATCAGTTGCACACAAGTGCATAGCGTAGCGCGACCAGAATGATGTCCTTGAGTTACACCGCCATCACGAGCAGGGCTGGACTTGCCTTGTTGTCCTGGATGTGGAGAGGAATTGTGAATTGTGAATGTGAAGAGGTGATCAAATATGGAGTGTATTTTTCATTCGAGACTGTGACATCAGAATTTAGAAAGCGATCATCCGAGAATATTGTGCAGCTTATGGCAGAGCAAGTCCTTGTCAAACGGCAAAATTCAACCTCGAGATAGGTTAGTTATTTGGGCTTTAGGGCGCTTCGAGATGGGGAAAATGAGAGAATACCTTTCTGGATGGGATAACATTTAGCATGACAAAATCCAGGGAGAGACTTTCTCCAGCCCTGGTCGCGTGCCACGTGAAGCAGGACGTTCGTTCTGCGGAGCGCCTGGTGACGAAAATTAACTAAACAGCGACGAAACAAACCACGACACGACAGCGGCTCCTGCTCGTTCCACTCTACGACGAACCTCAACTTTGACCGGGGAACGGCGCGAACCGCACACAAAGAGAGCGGTGCCTCAGGATGTTTACCATGGGTTGACGACACACCTGTCGCGTCACCGGTGCCGGCGTGTTGCAATCAACAGCAAGCAATGCGGACCCGACGGGCGGCCACGTCAGGAGGCACTAAAATCCGACCAAGTGCGAGGGCCGCCGGGGACTGCACCACGGCGTGCAGCGTTCGCATGCATGGGACGTCCACGCCAGCGCCGAATCCAGACCACCCACGCATCTATGCCGCAACCCACAAAGAAAAACGAGCAAACAGGGCCCTTCTTCATCGCGAGCGACTCCCGCCAAAACAAACCGCCACAATAGGGCCGTCGCTCGGGCCACAGCATGGCGCGTGGAGTAGAGGGGCACCCACGGCGTCGGCGCACGACTACACAAAACATGAGCACGTCCCAGCCCTATCTCACACCTGTCTGTCTGCACCCCTGATAACGCCCAGTCCCTCCCCGCATGCCACACAGCACACACTAACCTGATCGAGGCGGACAGCAAACAATTCGGGGCGTATCTGGCAGGGGTTTGAGTGCGCCTGCTATCACAGCTACGGATCGCCGACGGCTGTACCGCCCC
Organism: Imbricaverruca yamaguchii; assembly: GCA_034440575.1. Lineage (NCBI taxonomy): Eukaryota > Metazoa > Arthropoda > Thecostraca > Neoverrucidae > Imbricaverruca > Imbricaverruca yamaguchii. Next base: position 445,995 of record JAOTOL010001625.1, read on the forward strand.
CCCCCTGCATGCTCCTGTCGTGCTGACGACTACATCAGCGCCGCTGCGAACCTGTGCATGCCGCCCCGCCGGCCGGCCGGCTGCGGCATTTCCGTCGGGCCTGTCCCTCGAGTTGCACGTTTGTCGAATGTCAGGCGTGTGGCCGACGCCCGCCGGACCCGGGCCTGCACCGGCCGGGGCCGGGCCGTCCGGCTGGTCGGCGACACCCAGCCGGTGCGGTACCTCGGCCCGGCGACAAAAACGCCCTGAACGGCCTGAAGCGCCAGGGGAACCTGCAGCGGGCAGGTCGTTTGGCAGTCCCGGCTGAGGTCACCTGGCTGCTGCCCCGCCCCGGCTGAGGTCACCCGGCTGCTGCCCCGCCCCCGTCCGAGGTCACCCCGCTGAGGTCACCCGGCTGCTGCCCCGCCCCCGGCTGAGGTCACCCGGCTGCTACCCCGCTCCCGGCTGAGGTCACTCGGCCGCTGCCCCGCCCCCGTCCGAGGTTATCGGCCTGAGGTCACCCGGCTGCTGCCCCGCCCCCGTCCGAGGTTACCGGGCTGAGGTCACCCGGCTGCTGCTCCACCCCCAGCTGAAGTCACCCACCTGAGGTCACCCGGCTGAGGTTACCCGGCCGAGGTCCGTGAGGTGAGGCTGTGTTGATGGCGTTGGTACTGGCCGGACGCCGGTATTCTGCACAGTAAACACGTGACAAAGTGCTTCGACTGTGGCGACCACACGTGCTCGGCGTCACGTGACCCGCGGGACCACGCCGAAGGACGGCACGTGCTCCACTGAGCGACACCAGAGGACGGCACGTGCGGTACCGACGCCGGCCTTGAACCGTTCAACCCGGTGGCGGGGTAAAGCTGAAGCCAGACAGCATGGCCACAGCAGGCACGGCCGGAACGACAGACGTGCGCCGTAGCCAGCGGGGAGCACGTCCGACAACACGGCTACAGCCAAGCCGGCCGGTTAACGGTATTGCGGGCACCTAGACCCTCTCCAGACACCTACGAAAAATATCTCATCACGGCTTCAGATTTCATGACCTTAGAATCTATGGCTTCAATTTCATATTTTCCGGTTTCAATTCAATCCGACCAACATCTTTTGTGCTAGAATTAACCAAATTTTCCTTTTGTTTTGTTGCCATAGTTGTTTTTTTCAGAAACAAATACCCAGTAACTAATTAAAATATGCTAAACTATAGGATGTCGCTACAATGAGCGTAGGCTAGCGCAACTTCGTGCCTTTCACTCAACGAAACACCAAGTGTGTCCTTCAAACGAGATCTTCGTGACCTAGTTCTGGTTAGTGCCGACCTTTTGATAGTTTAATAGCATTCATACTTTGTGCACTCGACATATGTCGCCGTCAAGCGATGCGCCTGATATGTGATCAACTTATACCAGTGGCGGATCCAGGAACTATAATGAGGGAGAGGCACTCGCCAGAAGAGGCGCGTGCCTCTCCCTGAGAGGCACACGCGCAGGCGCAGGCGCAGGCGCAGGCGCAGGCGCAGGCGCAGGCGCAGGCGCAGGCGCAGGCACAGGCGCAGGCGCAGGCGCAGGCACACGCACTGAACCATATATCTTAAAGCGTTTGATCCACCCCGACCATCTTCATAAAATGGTGTTGCGCTCCACCGTCTCGCACCACACAACGGCGGCCAAACTAGGACGGTCCGGACACTCCACACTCCACACTCCACACTCCACCGTCTCACAGTACACAACGGTGGCCACACTCTGACGGCCAGCATTTCGCCCATTCTGCCCGGGCTAATTGTCTGGATTACCGCATTACAAAGACAGGAGATCCCACACAGTCAGCTGTGCACCGTACCGGCGAGTTTTTTTTTCCGAGCGCACGCGTGTGCGTGCGAGTGCTGCCGGCGGATGGATTACAGCTGCCACGGTACCAGTGTGAGTAAGTGTGAGTGTGAGTGTGAGTGTGAGTGTAAGTGTCAGTGCGACTGTGAGTGAGTGTGAGTGTGGACGGGCACACGTGCCACAGCTGCCACAGTCACAGTGTAAGTGTAAGTGTGGGTGTGAGTGTGGGTGTGAGTGTGAGTGTGAGTGTGAGTGTGAGTGTGAGTGTGAGTGTGAGTGTGAGTGTAAGTGTGAGTGCGAGTGTGAGTGTGAGTGCAAATGTGAATGTGTGAATGCGGACCGGCGGACGAGTCACAGCCGCAGACGACTGTCGTGGGAGGAGGCGACCACTACAGCACCACCGGAGACCGCGACAGTCAAGTGTCCCGGGGCTAGCCGGCCGGCAGCTGCCTCTCCCACGCCACCGCCGGCAGCTGCCTCTCCCACGCCACCGCCGACAGCCGCCAGCTCCGCGTCACAGTCGTGCCTGAGCCAGGGGCGCCGTCGGCCACTCGCTGTCGGCCACTCGCTGTCGGCCACTCGCTTTCGGCCATTCGCTGTCGGCCACTCGCTGTCGGCCACACGCGCCGGGCGACCCCACGCCTCCACGGCCCCTCCCCTCCTCCCCGCTCGCCAGGGGCGAGTGCTCGTGTCCAGCGCGAGCAGCTCTCCTGGCTTCTGGGTAGCTGAGTCAGCTGGTACCTGGTATCGGTGTGTTGACGCTCCATTTGTCGGTGTGTCGCTGGCGGAGACACCGGTGCACTGTTGTCCACAGTGTACCGCTCCACAGTCCACAGTGCTGCAGTGGTGCACGGTGACGACGGTGACACAGCGGTGCTACACGTTCCGCTACAATGGTGTATGGTGTAACTGCAGTGGTCTACGGTGTAACTGCAGTGGTCTATGGTGCAACTGCAGTTGTGCACGGTACCACTGCAATAGCGGGACGGTCACAACTGCAGATATTCATGATAGTTAATTAGCGGTAAACGCGGCGGAGCTGAAACGAAATACGGAACTATTGGGCCAACTTCTCTTCAGCACGGAGCTCTTCCCCAGCCTTGTCTTCGGTATGGATCTTTTTCGCAGCCATATCTTCAGCACGGGGCTCTTGGCCAGCCTCGTCTTCCGGCGTGCAGAACAGTGGATCTGACGTCTGGTGCTGGTCTGGTCCGGCATCGGCTGACCGTGGACCAAGACCAGACGTTCCTTCCCGGTGCACTTGGTGGCGGGGAGGGGAGCGCCCTCAGGCAGCTTCACCACCGCACACCACCGACAGGGAACATCGTCGCCTACACCAGCCACAGTCCCGCAGACCAGGCACGCCGAGCCGGTCGACGCCGCTGCTTCAGCGGGCAGTTCCGAGAAGCGCTCAGAGCCTGCGTGTGCGTCGCCGAGTTGATGAGATTCCAGCCCGGCGACTGCGTCAGCGGCCGGCCAGCTGGCTCTCTGTCGAATTGCCGGTAATCCTCAGCAGCCGACCTGGTGTGCGACTTCCCCTAGACGAGTCGGGGTGCGGGGACTGCGGCGGGCGAACTGCAGCTGGAGGGGGGGGGGTGAACAGAAGCGAGGCGCATCAAACACTCCAGTGAACAGCAGTCGAGCCCAGCAGTTATCAAATTAGATGCAGCCACTTCACTTCCTCTTCAATCGACCCCGCACTATTATTAATCAGGGATGTTAAGCATCCTCGCTCCTCGATTATTCGCTGGATTTCAGTTTCGATCTTCCGGATATCAGTTGTGGTTTTGTCTTGTGGTCGTGGACGGTGCTCGTTAGATGCACGACCGACCTACTTCCGTCGGTTTGAGACGACTGACAGCCGTGACAGGATTGATTTACGCGCCTCGGAGTGCTGGCACGGACCGAGGAAATTGATTCCAAACGCGCTTCACGTGACGTTCAAGCAGCGAGAACGTGACGTTGCCAAATTCGACCCACGTCTGGAATCTTCGTCACTCATTTCTCTTCCCACCGCTATCGTGCAATTTCCCTCATACGGAACCCTTTATTGAAAAGCGGACGTGACATCAGGTGCTGGGCGCTGGCTCCCAGAGCGTCAGCCACCGACCTTCACCTCGCCACATCAGGTGCTGGGCGCTGGCTCCCAGAGCGTCAGCCACTGACCTTCACCTCGCCACATCAGGTGCTGGGCGCCGGCTCCCAGAGCGTCAGCCACCGACCTTCACCTCGCCACACCAGGTGCTGGGCGCTGGCTCCCAGAGCGTCAGCCACCGACCTTCACCTCGCCACATCAGGTGCTGGGCGCTGGCTCCCAGAGCGTCAGCCACCGACCTTCACCTCGCCACACCAGGTGCTGGGCGCTGGCTCCCAGAGCGTCAGCCACCGACCCTCACCTCGCCACATCAGGTGCTGGGCGCTGGTCACAGAGCGTCAGCCAGCGATCGCCGCCTCGCCCGCCGCGCTAGTGCGGTAATTAGCGGCCTGATTACAGGTAATCGGAGGTGGGGGCGGTGCGTGACGCGTAACGCGTCCAGCCACACCACACAGAGGCGGTCCGGGGGGGCCGCGGGCTGGGCCACAGGAGCACAGAGGCCGAGAGGACAGACACACTTCTGCTGAGGGCATGCGTACACAGAGGCTACGGACACATGCATACACACATGACAGATAGAACTTGACGGTGGACCACAGGAGCACAGGCTGAGAGCACAGACACACGTACCCTGAGACTATGCGAACACGGAGAGAACGGGAGAGAGATAGGGAGAAAGGAAGAGAGAGAACGGGGTGGCGGTGGGGACCGCGCGGTTACACGTCCGGCTACTAATCACTATCGGGGCTACCAATCACTATCGGGGGCTACCAATCACTATCGGGGCTACCAATCACTATCGGGGGCTACCGATCGCTATCGGAGCTACCAATCACTATCGCGGCTACCAATTACTATCGGTCGCGACAGCGACAGTGACGTAACAGTGACGTCATCCGATAGATTTCCCCACCAGTGTTTGAGGGGGGGGGGTCATCATACCAGAGCGACACCCAGCACTGCTCATTGGTCCGTCACACCCAAACACGCCCATACTCTCTAACCGGGGCTACGTGCCCATGGGCGCAGACCCGGCCTACGTTCGGCCCGTCCCTACTCGAAGCAAACCTAGCGTCGGCTTGTTGCGCGCACCGGAGCCAAAAGCGGCCGTGCGTCACGTGGGTCGGATAACAGGCGGGCGTGACACGTGGGTCCGCACCAGCGGCTGTGTTCCGTCCACACCCGAACTGTGTCCCGGCAGCGTCCTGTCCCGACGCACGACGGTTCCCGGGACGCCCGGGAGGCCCAGCCTCGGCTCCTCTCGCCGTACCGTCCGCGCCTGCCGCCGCTCACCGCACCGGCCGTGACGTTACACCGTCCGTGACGTCACACCGTCCGTGACGTCACACCCTGCGGCCGTCTCCGACTGTCGGTCGACTCGGCGCGAGTGCCCGCCGCCCGGGGCCGACTGAGCAGCGCCGGGACGCCACGGCCGGTCGGCGCTCGACTTCACACTTCACTGCCGTGACGGGTCACGAGCGAGATGTGACGGGTGATAGGTGGCGGGTGATAGGTGGCGGGCGACAGGCGACGAGCGACAGGCGACTGGCGAGACGTGGCGCGGAAGATTTTATGGATGATGGAGAGATGCGATCGTTTGGATATGACCGGTGATGGCCGAGAAGCAGCTTTTCTATTTGGATGAATGAACTTTGGCCCTTGCGAACGTCATTATCTGGCCCTGATCCACATTGGAAGCTTTCCAGTGTATTACTGGGCTACTTCTGTCTACATAGAACATGGTTAGTATTTCATTAATAATTGAAGAAAATATAACAAATTAAATTACCCTCGATGTGGCCCGGACTTCTCCAATTATATGCATTGCATTGCTATTTGGTACGGAATGAACGCCGGGAAGAAAATAACCAATAGACACGGTGATTTTATAATAGGACATTTTTTCAAACATTAGGTATTAACAGGTCAGTTTTAATTTCGCGTGAGACGTCTTGATAGCTTTAGACTGGGTCGGTTCTGCATCGAGCGGCACAATCCAACCCCCACTAGAAAAGCGGAGGGAGGGGGAGTAGATTTCTGGAGAGCACGTTGGGGATAAAAACCCAAGAGAGATCAATGTTTTCCAATGCTCGTAATCCCGCCCACGTTGTCGCGGACATGGTGCTCAAAGATACTGCGAGCCGCACACCGTGAATCGTGATCGCATCCGTGAACGCAGCCGTGAACGCAGACGTGACTGCAGGCAAAGCAGTCGTGACTTTCACCGCAAAATAAATGTACGACGATATGTCGCGGAAATTGCAGCCCAACGTTTCACAGTGAAAAATATTCGGCGACTTCGAGTCTATGACCCATATTTTATAGTTTCCAGTTTCCAGTGCAACACGGTGTTGTTAAGACCCCGCGATAGCATCAAAACAGCCGAGCACCTGGTCAAACAGCGTGCTGGACTATCGAAGAGCGATGTACCTGTACAGTCACCTTTAAAAGAGTGATCCTGTCATGCTGCACTGGATGCGGTACCTTGTCAAGTGGATAATTAACACTGTATTTGTTGGTTGGGGCTAATGTCGAAAATTGCGATACCTGTGCAGCCTAGAATAGCTTTAAAGCGAAGCCAAGGATCTATAGCAAAACTATCCAAACTCACCATCGACGGCTGCTCCCACTCCACATCGACCGAGCCGTGTTCCGTCTGGCGGCCATATTCCCGATACCGACATCGCTATGCAAACGGCGTAATCGCCATCATATGTTTCTACCGCACACCTACGGTTAAGCCTCTGTCTACAGGTCCACTATCTTGTCCAACACGACCACGGCTCATCAGACCCACCCGCGCAGGACGCACTGGCGGCGCGGCGACCTTCCTCTACAGGCTAGCCCCCCACCCCCACCCCCACCCCCTGACCTGCAAGCGACCATTAATCCTGTGCGCCGGCGCGTGTGGGAGAGCCTCTGGAGGATCATGCGCGACCTTGCCAGGCGACAGTGGGCTCTCCCCACCCACGAGCCGTACCACCAGGCGACAGTGGGCTCTCCCCACCCACAAGTCGTACCGCCAGGCGACAGTGGGCTCTCCCCACCCACGAGCCGTACCACCAGGCGACAGTGGGCTCTCCTCACCCACGAGCCGTACCACCAGGCGACAGTGGGCTCTCCCCACCCACGAGCCGTACCACCAGGCGACAGTGGGCTCTCCCCACCCACAAGTCGTACCGCCAGGCGACAGTGGGCTCTCCCCACCCACGAGCCGTACCACCAGGCGACAGTGGGCTCTCCCCACCCACAAGTCGTACCGCCAGGCGACAGTGGGCTCTCCCCACCCACGAGCCGTACCACCAGGCGACAGTGGGCTCTCCTCACCCACGAGCCGTACCACCAGGCGACAGTGAGCTCTCTCCACCCACGAGCCGTACCAGGCGTCCGAGAGGGATCATGCGCGACCTTGCCAGGCGACAATAGGCTACCCCTCCCTCCGCACGATCCGTACCACCAGCCGTCCGACACGACTTGACGCCTCGTGAAGTCACGTGACACAACCCGACACCGCGTCACGTGACCGGCCGGGCGGCAACAGCTCGCCGTCACGTGAGAGCCGGCCGCCGGAAGCTGTCGTCAGCCGCCAGGAATGCATGCCATCAGCGCGGCACGTGCACGGTCCGACTGTCGGCGGCCAGGGCACCTCCGCTCAGCTGGCACCAGCACTGCCAAAACACCGCGTGCTGTACTTTCACCGAGAAATGATTGTGTCGCCTGCACCTGGGAGGTCGAGTGCCTGAAAATGCTGTCTGAATGATGCTGTCTGAAAACGAACAAAGCCAAGCACCATACGCCACACCATACCACAGCACTGCACTCAACGCTATGCCAGACCGCTGCATTCAACGCTATAACGGACCACTGCACTCAACGCTATAACGGACCACTGCACTCAACGCTAAGCTAGACCACAGCACTCAACATACGCCGGAGCGTAGAACCCGGCACTACGCCAGAGCGCAGCACCCGGCACCACGCCAGAGCGCAGCACCCGGCACCACGCCAGAGCGCAGCACCCGACACCACGCCAGAGCGCAGCACCCGGCACCACGCCAGAGCGCAGCACCCGGCACCACGCCAGACCGCAGCACCCGGCACCACGCCAGACCGCAGCACCCGGCACTACGCCAGAGCGCAGCACCCGACACCACGCCAGAGCGCTGCACCCGGCACCACGCCAGAGCGCAGCACCCGGCACTACGCCGGAGCGCTGCGCCCGGCACCACGCCAGAGCGCAGCACCCGACATTATGCCAGAGCGCAGCACCCTGCACCACGCCAGAGCGCTGCACCCGGCACCACGCCAGAGCGCAGCACCCGGCATTATGGAAGAGCGCAGAACCCGACACCACGCCAGAGCGCTGCACCCGGCACCACGCCAGAGCGCAGCACCCGGCATTATGCCAGAGCGCAGCACCCTGCACCACGCCAGAGCGCTGCACCCGGCACCACGCCAGAGCGCTGCACCCGGCACCACGCCAGGAGCGCGGCCCGCGGCGGCCGGCGCTGAGATGACCACACAACAGACCGGGCAAACTGCAGTCGGAGCGGAACTGGGCCGCCCCGCCCACATGCAAAGTGGCAATTAACCTCCAGTGAGTGAAAAATGCCCGCGTGGAAGCGGCACGTGCACAATGCTTCAGATAGAAACCGTCCGCGTCCACACATTTCTTTCTGCGTCATTGTTTTTTTCTCCAGCTCGTGCAGAGCAACAGTGGACACGTGCACCTGGCGGAACCATGGCAACAGCTCGAGCGTGAATCCCTGGCACTGCGGACTTGCATTTGACTCAGCCACTTGACAACAGGTGACCTACAAAGCGCAACATCTACAATGTTTATCGTGCTTTTATGAAAGATGATAGTGATTCACAGCCTGTTCGATCCCTTCTCGCCCTGTTCATATCACAGCAGCCGCGAAGTGGCTTCCAAACCCATCCCCGTTTTTTTATATTGCCAACGCAACATTAATCAACAACTTGTCATCGGCACGTCTCACGAATAGTTTGGTCTCCTAATGCTCTTCAGCGAGCATGCTCCCTGGAAAGCCTGCAGCGTCCACTAAGCCTTAAAAAGAATTTAAAAACAGGCCCAAATTCCAGAGACTAGTAAGCCTGCTCAGTGCTCTACAGAGCCGTGTTACTAGGGTTGCACCAATCATTAGGCAAATGTAGCATTAGGTGTGCAGCACTGCGAGAAAAGAACCGGCTTAAATCATAACTTGACAAAGTCGATGCCTGTGGAGGGGCACCGGTATCGTTAAGTGACCACCAGTGACCACCGGCGACCACCGGCGACCACCGGCGACCACCGGCGACCACAAGTGACCACCAGTGACTACCAGTGGCTACTAGTGACCACAAGTGACCACCAGTGACCACTAGTGACCACCGGCGACCACCAGTGACCGCCAGTGACCACCAGTGACCACTAGTTACTACCAGTTATTGCCAGTGACCACTAGTGACCACAAGTGACCACCAGTGACCACCAGTGACTACTAGTGACCACTAGTGACCACCAGTGACCACCAGTGACCACAGCTGATCTGGAGCTCCCATCCCTTCTCTGTACCAGCTGTCGCCGGACGGCAGGCCGCAAACCGCAACCGCAACTCTTCAGCCGCAAACGGCGGCGGACCTTTCCGCGCTCGTTCAACAAAGGCCGCGCGTTCCGGTGAAAAGCAGAGCCAGCCGGTAAAAAGCCACGCCGGGTGACCTGTGTCGACGCGCCCGGTCCCCACTGATTGAAATCAAATAGTAGAGGGCACTGGGAGCGGAACGGATCGAAGCGTGGTACAAGAGTCACGCGACACTGGGCTGGCTCGCGTCGTCAGTTCTCAGGGGGCGAGGAGTGGAACGGACAGTGGAGGGGTGCCAGAGCCACACGACGCTGGGCTGACTCGCGTCGTCAGTTATCAGGGGGCGAGGAGTGGAGCGGACCATGGATGGGGTGCCAGAGCCACGCGACACTGGGCCGGCTCGCGTCCGTGAAAGCTCTTATTTTTGGTGGCTTTCCCCAGTCGCATACTATGCATAAGGCGCGTTATGCAGCGATGCATGATGCAGCTCCATCGGTGGCTTCTCGACTGGCACCAGCTTCACGGGTTGGGGAAGGTTAAGCATCACTGCTCTCCAGTCGCCATTCCAGTCCCCTTTGGCCTCCCCTCTCGCTCTCTTAACGCTTTCAACTCTCTGAACGCCCTCAACTCCCTCATGCCCTCAATGCTCTCAACGCGCTCAATACTCCCAACGCCCTCAACGCCCCCTATCATATCAACCCTCAGAACCACCTGAACACTTTTTGCCCTCTCAATCCGCCACACCCCACCACTTCCAATTATTCTCAAAGTTCCTCTGAGGAACGAGCAATCCCACATATTCTGACTTCCGTTCAGCCTGTCTCTGACTGAGCTTGCCCTCTGAGGAATCAGCGGAGCTGAGCTGATGAGGTTCACGGCTGGGTGCATTACGACACCATAACCGGCGCCCGGTTCTACGACAGGTGTGCTCGGAGAAAAATATCGGAACAGCGAGTCCACCGACAGCAGGTAATGAGTGCCAGCAGTGTCGCAAAAGTCCCTAACTTAGAGGGTGGCGAGTGCTCGACACCCGACCGCCGACACCCGACTGTCGAGACCCGACCGCCGACACCCGACCGCCGACACCCGACTGTCGACACCCGACCGCCGACACTAGACTGCCGACGCTAGACTGCCGACACCCGACTGGTTGGTTGGTTATTTGGGCTTTCGGGCGCATCGACTGCGTTGGTCATACAGCGCCCATTCGACACCAGACTATCGACACCCGACTGTCGACACCCGACTGTCGACACATGACTGTCGACACCTGACTGTCGACACATGACTGTCGACACCTGACTGTCGACACCTGACTGTCGACACCTGACTGCCGACACATGACTGTCGACACCTGACTGTCGACACCTGACTGTCGACACCTGACTGTCGACACATGACTGTCGACACCTGACTGTCGACACCTGACTGCCGACACCTGACTGTTGATACCTGATTGTCGACACTCGACTGCCGACACCTGACTGTTGATACCTGACTGTCGACACCTGACTGCCGACACCTGACTGTTGATACCTGACTGCCGACACCAGACTGTTGACACCAGACTGCCGACACCCGACTGCCGACACCAGACTGCCGACACCAGACTGTTGACACCTGACTGTCGACACCTGACTACCGACACCTGACTGTTGATACCTGATTGTCGACACCCGACTGCCGACACCAGACTGTCGACACCTGATTGTCGACACCAGGCTGCCGACTGTCGACACCCGACCGCCGACAGCCGGGTGTCCGTCCAGCAATGTGTGTGACTCACCCCGCTTCCTGGCGGTGCCTGCCTGACCTCTCGGAAGTCGCAGATTGGAGTGATGCCAACAATCCAGGCACCGCAAGACATCTGCCTTGAGCAGGGGGTGGTAACCGGACGCCCGAAAAGTAGTCGGTGTGGTAGATTCTTGTCGTCAGCCTAATTACAACAAAAAATAACATGTCTTCAAAACACTAAACCTGTATTCGGTTAAGAAGTAACGTACTGATTTAGTCGGGTTGTACCGGCGAATAACTGAAAAGAACTCACCCAAAGTATATATACACTGCCACACCTGTGCACAGTTCAGGCACGACACGAATCAGACATATATTTTCCAGCTCTGGCTCTGCTATCACGGACCGCATTTAATGTGGCAAAAATAGACTACTTAACATTCGAGAACACATGACTTGTGGAGTCCGCTATCATCAGAAAAAGCACAATGTGCTAATGTAATCAAACTCGTCATATTCGGACCTTAATGTGGTCAGCTGCACATACAGTGATATATGAACTGATCCACACACAGAGACCTCGCAAAATTACTGGTGTGCATTGGCAAAACCAATAGTAAACAAAACTCCATCTGTGAGCGAATCCCAGTCGTCCACGTGAATATGTCTGCATGTAAAATACAACAAAAACAAACTAGTAAAGCATGGAATGGTTGTCCTGAGCTACGAGCTACCGTCTCATCCCAATGACGTCATGGTTTAGAAAGGTGTGTGGACTTGATTGCATCACTACAATGGCTCCCCGTGATAAGGATCCGAGGGAAACGCGATCCAGTGCGTCTCCACGTCCGTGCCTCCCTGAGAGCCACACCTCCACCGGGCCAACGAAAAAAGAGAGGTGACAGGAGTGACGGCTGTACGGAGGAGAGGAGTAGACGACAGTCGGGAGTCAGGAGACAGCACGTGACATGACTCACACACACAAAGAAACAAACAAAAGCCAAATAGAACAAAAACAAACTATTAGAACATGCCATGACTCGACAGTCAGGGGCTCACACGACATAATAACCGGCGACGGTCAGGACTCAACAGGAGTGACATCATCTGACGTGGTCTCCGAGGTGTGGCAACGTCAGCTTCGTCGATCTCCACATCTCGTTCGTGTCTTATCTTACCACGAGACGGCAGAGACAAACGGGACGGTCGCCGCCGCCACTCGCTCACTCCGCTGGCTGGGGGGCGAGCAGTCCAGAGGTACGGCGCCCTTCTCCCAACCGAAAGGTTGTCGGTTCGAGTCCACCCGTCACCACTTTTCGCCCGTGATGAATCGGCGCGAGAGATCACATCGGCGAACAACCGACGCGTCGTAAAACCAACAACCACCCACCACCACTCAGCACTCACTTAGACGGGAAATTCCGGCACTCCGGCACTCCGGGACTCCGGCACTCTGGCAGTCCAGCAGTCCGGCAGTCCGGCACTCAGTCACCACTCCTGACGTGATGTACGCCCTCCCGAGGAGAGCGTGCATCACGCATTGACCAGCTGATGCGCACTCCCACCACCGACACCTTCACACCCACCTCCACCCTCTTCACGCCACCCAACACGACCTAACCTGATAGCACGCAGCCTGACGGGGACGCATCGGCCGCAGTCGAGCCCACACGTCAAATCAACCTCCACCGGGCGACTGATGTCCGTCCGCCCCATTTGCGCGCCAAGTGCGCGCGCGCAAGAGGCGTGCGAGCGCCGACCGGCCGTGCGCCTGCATGCTCCAGCGCGTGCGGCGTGATAACATCGCCGGCCGTACCGCCGACCGGCGACGTCTATGGAGATGTACGCGCGAGTCGGACGTCGAAATCCAGCGCCCGACTTGTACGTTGAAACGTGCGCGGTCATCGGATGTGCCGATGAAGGCGCGTTCGGCCTGCAGTGTCGCTGACCCGACCGCAGTGGTGTGCGCGCAGGACGCGGCGGACGTGGCGCAGAGACGGAGAGTGGCGCGCGCGCCGTGTTTTAGCGCGATCGCGGCGCGGGCGAGCGGCGATTTCGTCACGTGCTTGAACGGACAGCGGGCGGGTGAAGGAGCGACGTGCCTCCGTCTCGGCCCGCGCAGGGTGCCGCCACGGCGCATTGATTGGCCGCCTCGCGCGAGATGGCCAGCGCGATACACCGACCCGGGGTGTGGAAACCCTCGGCCCCGCGCCGGCGATGCCGAGGAGGCGCGACGGATCCGACACTGTGAGGAAATCCACATACGCGAGCGGTGCCGAGCGGGCGCAAAAGATACCGAGAGACCGCGAGGGTGTTCCAAGACTCGCGCTCGCGGTGCCGAAAGTAGGGGCCGCAGACAACGGATAAGATCACACGTGCGGCGCCTCGCGTGAGACATGCGTGCACAGCGCAGAGACGACGAGCACAGTCTTAGAAGCGCGAAGGCGTCGAGAACATGCTTGATCTCATGTAGGCTCCCCAGCCCCACGGCTGGACTCAGTCACAGCGAAAGTTGCCTGCCAGTGTGGGTTACCGCTGTGTTATATGCATTACGTTTCCGTACGCTTTCCTTTCTAAACCTAATCGTGGTGCTGAATCAGCACGCCATGTGGGGTCCAGGCCAGTGTGGGACGGTGTGGCACAGGGTTAAAATGTTGGTTTTTCATTAGGTGTGAGATGTCGAAATGAGCATAGCAGGATGTCGAAATTTGACATGTAATTAGTGTAATTTAAAATGTTTTTGATGTCTTTCAGACTAAAATTTGAGTTGATGGTGTAAGTGATTATGACTGGACCTTTATCATTTGTTTTAAGATTCATAACTTAAGAAAAGATGTATTCGGGATAAGGAGAATAATAACTATGATGAACTGGCGTTGTATCCCATATCACATATGTGGTCCCTTTACCCGAAATTGCATTGCAAAATGTTCGTGTAATACCATTCCATATTGAGAGCATGAGCATGCTATTTATAAACAAGATACTGTTACATAGGAGACATAAATACTTCATATCAATGAGCAGGATGCTGATACTTCTTGGAGAAGGATGTGGATTGAGTGTTCAGAAAGTGGAATAATTGATCACTGAGCAACTTTGATAAGCCTGCATATTGTATTAAATGCAGGGCTTCATTGCTTGCTGAATAAGGACTTAAGGAGTGCTGGATGATAATGGGTTTCAGGATACTGGGTAGACTATCTGAAACAGAAGAGGCTCTGTGATACGGTTTTGGGAGATTTTCCGATCAGAGGTCATTGGTGCACCCCAACTATGGCATATTTGAATTGTTGAATTGCATCAGGATGTCTTCAGTTGAGTTCATGTTGGATTCCTAATCAGCAGCTAGTAATTAAGGATGTCATTAAAGCCATAGACAGGGAGGTCGATTGAACTTTCATTAGGTAGTATTTTCCACCCATTTTCTTGAAAAAATTTCACACTGGTGTGGCATTGGCGCCCAATATGGCGTCCAGTCCAGTGTAGGATGGTATGGAATTAACACAACGTCTGGTGCACAATCCAGTGGCTCAGCCACGTGGGATCCTTTTAGCGTGGCCATCGCCACATTCCACCAGACACTGAAGACTCCCCGAAGGGTCCTCTTCAGGTATGCAATACGTTGCCTCCATCGGCCTCATGGCTGGTTGGCCGGTTGTGGTTTTACGACTCAGCGGTGGAGGCCATATGGCGCCGTCCGCCTCTCACCCCGGTAGGAAGGACGGGCACCGAGGGGGGTACGGGGAATCGAGGTACGGGGTACGGGGAATCGAGCCCCGTACCTCTGGCATGTCAAGCACTCAGCTTAACCAATGATCTACCGACGTACTCTCGTCTACATGGACTTTTGTTGAATGCTTTTTTAAATCCTCGCGACTCTTCCGCACGTGTATGTAAAACGACTCGCGTTGATGACCGCCTTTGATCAGAAAGATACATTCGGTGGTAGCACGCTTTATTTCCTCCCAGAGCTCTCATGACGTATATGTGACGTCAGGATTTCAGGCTGAAGGAAAGATAACATCAAATGTTGGACTTCGCATGCAAGAGTTATGCTTCCAAATTGTGGCTGAACGCATACCACGTCCAAATATGTTCAATTCACACGCTACAACTGCATTGCATGACAGAACAGTAGAAGACTACCCAGGCATAATTAACATCGTCCATCAGCTGATTAATGCTGTCGTGATGTTCGTCCATATAAGTGACGTCTTACAAGTGACGTCAATGAACCCTATCAGCACACTGAAAATCACAGCCCACACACGCAACCAGTTATTAAATCGCACCGCCGCCACCTGTGTGTCACGCCAACGGCCAGCTTCTGTCCAGTGTGAATAAGGACTGAAGCGCCACTTTCGCGTCATGATAGTTAATTTCCGAACGATTAAACTTGGCGGCTCAGTAAATACGACGCAGTGGGTGGCCGTCATTTGGACAGACAATCACAAGTATTTAAAAGTGTGAGTGAATTGCCAAACTCTATCGATTACCACGGTCGGCTGCTCAGCCTGGAAATTGGAGGCCAGTCGTTCCCAATGGCCGCCGACTCACAGCGAGCGCCGTCAACCTCCGCACGTGGACGCTCGTTGGCAGTGCTTAATGTGCAGCGCGTCAACGTCACGCAGCTATGCACTTATGCACACAATGTCGTCACTGTGTGTGGCATGCTACAGGCGCGTCGGTGGGTACGTCAAGCAAATTGCAAATTTATTGTGGTGAAATTATCAGAGCGTTCTCGCCGTGTTGCGTCTGCTCGGCATGGGAAGTCTGCTCGCCTGTCGCCATGTCGCGTCTGTTCGGCATGGGAAGTCGGCTGACCTCTCGCCATGTCGCGTCTGTTCGGCATGGTAAATCGGCTAACTTCTCGCCATGTCGTGTCTGTTCGCCATGTCACACCGGCTGACCTCTCGCCTCTGGCCACTCCGCGGCTGTCGTGACCTCACCGTGACCGCACCGTGACCCGACCGTGACCGCACCGTGACCCGACCGTGACCGCACCGCGACCGCACCGTGACCCGACCGTGACCGCACCGTGACCCGACCGTGACCGCACCGCGACCGCACCGTGACCCGACCATGACCCGACCGTGACCGCATCGTGACCGCACCGCGGCCCGACCGTGACCCGACCGTGACCGCACCGTGACCACACCGTGACCCGACCGTGACCGCACCGTGACCGCACCGTGACCCGACCATGACCCGACCGTGACCGCATCGTGACCGCACCGCGGCCCGACCGTGACCCGACCGTGACCGCGCCGTGACCCGACCGTGACCGCACCGCGACCCGACCGTGACCGCACAGTGACCCGACCGTGACCGCACCGTGACCGCAGTGACCAGACCGTGACCGCACCGTGGCCAGACCGTGACCGCACCATGACCCGACCACGACCCGACCGGGCCGGGGTCGGCTGGCTACTTTACGACCGACGCGCTCCGTCCCACCCACCGCTGCTGCGCCGGCCTGTAAACAGGCCGGCGTTTTCCGAGACGTCTCCTGCAGCCAACTGAGCAACGCCCCGGGCTTTATCGGGCTTTATCGGGCCTTATCGGGCGCAGGTATCCGGGCGGTGGCGACATTTCTGCAGCTCTGCGGCACCGTGACGGGCCACATACCACGCCCAGTCTAATCAACAGCTGTGTCGCACTCAAAGGCGTCGCATGGCAACTCTTTTAAGTTGGCGTTGCAACGCCAAAGAAGTAATAGCAACAGACTCCTCGCACCAAAATATATATAAGAAATATAAAAAATAAAATACTGTGATTTGAATACGAATGAATGGGTGTCCAGATATCGCCAAGCTAGTGATCGCATCCGACGGACACTTGCGCCTCGCTCGGCTTTTTCGTTTTGTGTGGCGGGCAACGCGGACAAGATCGTCGGCTTTTTGTCTGACGTCATAGTTCCGCCACAGTCCCGGCCGCGCCCGTTCCCTATTTTGGCTGCACGCCCCGGCGGTTAGTGCACGCAAGGCCGTGCAGTGCATGCTAACTCTGCATGCACCGGTGTGTAGCAGCTTCAGGTTGTTTCTCAGGCAGTGTAAAATAATTAACCATGTGGCCTGGAAATTCCAATCTTTCACTATTCCCAAACAAATTCTTCCTTCATCCACACAGTTAATGGCAAAGTAATTTTAGGACACTGTTCTCAGGTAAGTTTTTGCTCCGGTGCCACACACCAACACCAGATGGCGTACTTATACAACGCTATGCCGCACTGTGCAATGGGCCTGAACCGATTCTAGTAGCAGCAAGCAGCATCATAAATATGAAAACGCGTCATGACAGACATGTAAGCGGACAGGTGTCTACCTGGATTAATATAAGGGTAGAGCCCAGTCCTAAGTCTTCATAGGATGGCAGGCTCTTCAATTGTGTACACCGTTGTTGAGGCGCTTTGCAGTTTGCTTCACGCAAATGAACGACTGAAGATGGGTTGAAAATAGATCACTCGCATCAGCTTGAGTTAGTTATTAGGGCTTTAGGGCGCATCGACTACATTGGTCATGCAGCGCTCATAACAATACAACTCATTTACACAATATCAGCTTGAAAGAACTTTCACTTTAACTTCCCGGCCGTGATTGTAATCGCGCCTGCATTGTGTGCACGAGGCACACCCTCGCACCCGAGCCCGAGCAACAAACAGAGCCTCTTGTGGTACTCTGTGTACACGAGGTACAGCCACTGCACCGTACCCAAACCCCAGCAACAAGCAGCGCTCCTCATGGCACTGTGTGCACGCGGTGCAACTACTGCATCGCACCCAAATCCCAGCACAAAGTAGCGACTCTCACGGCTACGGAATACTGAACACCGCGCATGTGTATGCGTCGAATGCAGACATCGCGAAACGCTTCCATTTGCCTGCACCTACAGCACAAGACGCGCCTAAAGAACTCCCCGCACTCTTATTGGCTGACACGTCATCCGGTTAGGGATGACGTCGTCGGCCAGCGTAGGCGAATAAAATCAGTCCTCGTGCGATCAAACCGAACATCAAATATTTTGACAATATAATATTGTACTTTTTCTACCGCCCAATAGTTAGTTATTAGGGTTTTATGGCGTATGAACTGCATTGGCTTATACAGCGCCCATAACAAAACTATTTAAACTGTGTCAATCATAAGCAATCCTACTGCGCGGGCTACCGCCCAACACGTCCGTTTTCCCGGCCAACGTGGGCAAGCAATGCCGGTCTATCTGGTGCGGCCGCAGTCGACTTTTCCAGATCTCGACTCATTCGGAGGTGTCACTTCGGACACCGTGCTGCCCGACCAGCCTGAACGGACCCCACACAATCCGCGCCCACTGTTGACATCTCTGCAGGCCACGGTCCAACGGTCCGCGGGTCCAACTAGCCGGTAAAATACGTCCGCCGGCGCTCTGCGATTTCAGGGAGCGCCATTATCAGCCGAAATATCACCTGGTATCGCGCACGTGCACGCCCTACAATGGCACCATCAAACACGAAGGTATCGCCATAAACGACTGCTGCAAACAAAGTAACGTCGCACTGTGGTTCAGCTCCTCCAACTGGGTGGTCAGAGCAGGACAGCCCGGCCTGGTGATCAGAGCAGAACAGCCCAGCCTGATGGCCAAATCAGAACAGCTCAGCCCGGTAGTCAGAGCAGAACAGCCCAGCCTGGTTGTCAGAGCAAACAGCCGGCCCGGGCTTCGGCTCCAAAATGTTGGGTATTTGCCACTTTTAATGTTCGCTCACGCTGCGGGACCGAGTCACATACTTCGGCCGGGCTATGATACAATGATACACGACGGACCCCTGTCGAGATATGTACACATTTCCGGACGGGTACATCATGGACCCCTGTCGATTGGCCAATACACCCCGAAGGGCACATACCGGACCCACCTCCGGCAGACGTCCGCAGGCTCCGCGGCCGGGCGTGACCGAGCAATGGGCGTGGCCAGGCAGTGGGCGTGGTCAGCCAGTGGACGGGTCGGAGTCGTCTGTGACCAGGTGGGTAACTACACTGGCGGATGCGCCGCGTAGATGGGGCGCGGTACTCACCTGCAACAGAGAGAGAGACAGTGTCAGCCGCGATCAGACAACAAGGCAACGGCGGGGCGGGGTCAAGTCAACGGGAGGAGTGGGGTCGGGACAACAGACAGAGCGGGGTCGGGACAACAGACAGGCCGGGGTCAGGACAACAGACAGACCGGGGTCAGGACAACAGACAGAGCGGGGTCGGGACAACAGACAGGCCGGGGTCAGGACAACAGACAGAGCGGGGTCGGGACAACAGACAGAGCGGGGTCGGGACAACAGACAGACCGGGGTCAGGACAACAGACAGACCGGGGTCGGGACAACAGACAGAGCGGGGTCGGGACAACAGACAGAGCGGGGTCGAGTCAACGGGAGGAGCGAGGTCGAGTCAACGGCAGAGCGGCATCGAGTCAACGGCAGAGCGGAGTCGAGGAAGCAGCAGAACGGGGTCGAGTCAACGAAGGAAAAGACAAAACAGAGGAAACCGGATGAAAGTCAGGTCCAGCAAACACATGTGGTCACCATACGACTGAAGTCGGACAACCCTCGTCACAATAATCAATCCATCTTGAAACAGGTGCGCCGAGAACAGCTCAGACGTCTGGTAACGGGACATCCTAACCAGTTCGCAGAGGGTAAGGCAGTCTGGGGGGTACAGCGCGATCAAGGCAGGAGGAGCGAATATACAGGAGGCCGGCCAGCTGGCCACCAATCGGGTACACTGAACATGTTGAGGAAGCTACGCAAAGCTAGAACGGAGCTACGCAAGCTAAAAGGATGTACATTCAGGATGCAGTCGACGCCTGTGCTGACCTCCGACCTCGGCAGTCCACATCCCACCGACCGCTGACCTCGGCGGTCCACATCCCACCGACCTCTGACCTCGGCGGTCCACATCCCACCAACCTCTGACCTCGGCGGTCCACATCCCACCAACCTCTGACCTCGGCGGTCCACATCCCACCGGCCTCTGACCTCGGCGGTCCACATCCCACCGGCCTCTGACCGCGGCGGTCCACATCCCACCGGCCTCTGACCGCGGCGGTCCACATCCCATCGACCTCTGACCTCGGCGGTCCACATCCCAACCTCGGCGCTGCCAGCGTGACAAACTCGGGGCGACACCCGTCACTAAAAACGACCCCACTCGAAAAACGCCACACCCAATCTGGCGGGCATTGTGCAGGCGACGCCTGTGTTGACCCGCGACTCTTGCCCACCCCCCGCCGGCGGGGACAAACACGGCGCGGTCACGTGACCACCTCACGCCGGCACAAAGGTCACGCCACCGTGAGTCACGGCGATACCGAGTACACAACTGCACCGTCCAGACGGCACACAACTGCACCGCCCAGACGACACACACAACTGCACCGTCCAGACGACACACACAACTGCACCGTCCAGACGACACACACAACTGCACCATCCAGACGACACACACAACTGCACCGTCCAGGCGACACACACAACTGCACCTCCAGACACACACAACTGCACCGTAGGCACAACTGCACCGTCCAGACGACACACAACTGCACCGTCCAGACGACACACAACTGCACCGTCCAGACGGTACACAACTGCACCGTCCAGACGGTACACAACTGCACCGTCCAGGCGACACACACAACTGCACCGTCCAGACGACACACACAACTGCACCGTCCAGACGACACACACAACTGCACCGTCCAGACGACACAACTGCACCGTCCAGACGACACACAACTGCACCGTCCAGACGACACACAACTGCACCGTCCAGACGACACACACAACTGCACCGTCCAGACGACACACACAACTGCACCGTCCAGACGACACACACAACTGCACCGTCCAGGCGACACACAACTGCACCGTCCAGACGGCACACAACTGTACCGTCCAGACGGCACACACAACTGCACCGTCCAGACGACACACACAACTGCACCGTCCAGACGACACACACAACTGCACCGTCCAGACGACACACAACTGCACCGTCCAGACGGCACACACAACTGCACCGTCCAGGCGACACACAACTGCACCGTCCAGACGACACACACAACTGCACCGTCCAGACGACACACACAACTGCACCGTCCAGACGACACACACAACTGCACCGTCCAGACGACACACACACAACTGCACCGTCCAGACGACACACAACTGCACCGTCCAGACGACACACACAACTGCACCGTCCAGGCGACACACACAACTGCACCGTCCAGACGACACACACAACTGCACCGTCCAGACGGCACACACAACTGCACCGTCCAGACGACACACAACTGCACCGTCCAGACGCACACACAACTGCACCGTCCAGACGACACACACAACTGCACCGTCCAGTCCAGACGGCACACAACTGCACCGTCCAGACGACACAAAACAACTGCACACCGTCCAGACGACTGCACCGCCACACAACTGCACCGTCCAGACGACACACACAACTGCACCGTCCAGACGACACACAACTGCACCGTCCAGACGACACACACAACTGCACCGTCCAGGCGCAACAGCACACAACTGCACCGTCCAGACGACACACACAACTGCACCGTCCAGACGACGACACAACTGCACCGTCCAGACGACACACACAACTGCACCGTCCAGACGACACACACAACTGCACCGTCCAGACGACACACACAACTGCACCGTCCAGACGACACACACAACTGCACCGTCCAGGTGACACACAACTGCACCGACTCCAGACGACACACAACTGCACCGTCCAGGCGACACACAACTGCACCGTCCAGACGACACTGTATTATGGACACAACTGCACCGTCCAGACGGTACACACAACTGCACCGTCCAGACGGCACATCACAACTGCACCGTCCAGACGATCCGGCCCTAACACTCACACTGCACCGTCCAGACGATCCACACACAACTGCACCGTCCAGACGGATACGGGCACTAACGCGAGGCTGCGACTCGTCCGGGCACTAATCGAGCTTCAACTGCCACCGTCCCAAAAGTTACGATGTCGCCATCCATCTCGCCTTCCAGTGTTCGGCTGTGACAGGCCGAGACCTGCACCGTCCAGGCTGGTCCACACAACTGCACCCGTCCAGGCGGAGGCACGACAACTGCACCGTCCAGACGGCACCCGCACCTGCACCGTCCAGCAGACGCACACACACAGTGGCACCGGCCAGCCGCCGCCGCCCCCCCCCCCCCGGCGGGCCCCCGGCTGGTCAATCAAGGGGATACAGGAGCACACAAGGCGGCACCGTCGAGCACTATGAGCACAAGGCGGTACGCCGATCACTATGGGCACAGGGCGGTACGTCGAGCACTGTGCTCGGCACTTGATGTGAAAGTCATCGCAGAACAGAAGGTACGTTTTGCATCGTGTTCGCAATCGAGTTTCCCCGCATCAGAGACGAATTTCAGGTGTGTAAAGGAAGCAACCACCTCTACCCATTCCTCCGTGGTCTAAGCACCACCCCAAACGGGGTCGTCACTCTTGAGACACTTTAACGAGTGAGCAAAAATTGATTAATCCCATCCCTCATCTGCCAGTCAGCAGCACTTCAACAATTAAATCGCGAGCCCAGGTTGGAAGTTGGCGTTCGCCATCACCCATCCCCTTGCCAATCCTCCCCACACCTGAGGAAATCCCGCGTCGCCCAGTTTTGCATTAATCCTGCTTGCACGACAGGAGTGTTTGATCACGTTCCCTCATTAATCAGTCCAAATCCGATCAGTTGTACAACTCATCAATGTCAACAAAGGCGTTGAACAAGATGGCTGGAGCGTAAGCTCCCCCGGCCTGCATCTACCGTCCACATATCTACTGATCGCTGATGACGTTCTCTAACTCAGTGCTACCGCGCCATCGATGGCGAGGGACGCCGGGATCGGCAGGATGGGACAGATTGTCGACAGTGAACAGCGGACACGGCTGGCGCGCCACGGCCAGTCGTGACACCCCTCCGCCCCTGCCGGACCTGGCACCGCCAGACTACCGGACCTGACCCTCTTCTGCCGGACATGACCACAAGCCCCCTGCCGGACCTGGCACCGCCAGACACCGGACCTGGCCCTCTTCTGCCGGACATGACCACAAGCCCCTGCCGGACCTGGCACCGCCAGACTACCGGACCTGACCCTCTTCTGCCGGACATGACCACAAGCCCCTGCCGGACCTGGCACCGCCAGACTACCGGACCTGACCCTCTTCTGCCGGACATGACCACAAGCCCTCCCCTGCCGGACCTGGCACCGCCAGACTACCGGACCTGACCCTCTTCTGCCGGACATGACCACAAGCCCCCTGCCGGACCTGGCACCGCCAGACTACCGGACCTGACCCTCTTCTGCCGGACATGACCACAAGCCCCCCTGCCGGACCTGGCACCGCCAGACTACCGGACCTGACCCTCTTCTGCCGGACATGACCACAAGCCCCCTGCCGGACCTGGCACCGCCAGACTACCGGACCTGACCCCCTTCTGCCGAACCTGACCCCTCTGCCGGACTACCCCCTGCCGGACCTGGCACCGCCAGACTACCGGACCTGACCCTCTTCTGCCGGACATGACCACAAGCCCCCTGCCGGACCTGGCACCGCCAGACACCGGACCTGGCCCTCTTCTGCCGGACCTGACCACCAGCCCTCCCCCCCTGCCGGACCTGGCACCGCCAGACTACCGGACCTGACCCTCTTCTGCCGGACATGACCACAAGCCCCTGCCGGACCTGGCACCGCCAGACTACCGGACCTGACCCTCTTCTGCCGGACATGACCACAAGCCCCTGCCGGACCTGGCACCGCCAGACACCGGACCTGGCCCCTTCTGCCGGACCTGACCACCCCCCCCTGCCGGACCTGGCACCGCCAGACTACCGGACCTGACCCTCTTCTGCCGGACATGACCACAAGCCCCTGCCGGACCTGGCACCGCCAGACACCGGACCTGGCCCTCTTCTGCCGGACCTGACCACCAGCCCTCCCCCCTGCCGGACCTGGCACCGCCAGACTACCGGACCTGACCCTCTTCTGCCGGACATGACCCCTGCCCCGACCTGGCCCCCTTCTGCCGGACCTGACCACCAGCCCTCCCCCCCTGCCGGACCTGGCACCGCCAGACTACCGGACCTGACCCTCTTCTGCCGGACATGACCACAAGCCCCCTGCCGGACCTGGCACCGCCAGACTACCGGACCCGTCCCCCTTCTGCCGGACCTGACCCCCCCTGCCGGACCTGGCACCGCCAGAGTACCGGACCTGACCCCCTGCCGGACCTGGCACCGCCAGACTACCGGACCTGACCCCCTTCTGCCGAACCTGATCCCCTTCTGCCGGACATGACCACCAGCCCCCCCCCCTGCCGGACCTGGAACCGCCAGACTACCGGACCTGACCCTCTTCTGCCGGACATGACCACAAGCCCCCTGCCGGACCTGGCACCGCCAGACTACCGGACCCGTCCCCCTTCTGCCGGACCCCTGCCGGAGCCCCCCCTGCCGGACCTGGCACAGCCAGACTACCGGACCTGACTTTGCCGGACCTGACCCCCCCCTGCCGGACCTGGTTACCGCCAGACTACCGGACCTGACCCCCTTCTGCCGAACCTGATCCCCTTCTGCCGGACATGACCACCAGCCCCCCCTGCCGGACCTGGAACCGCCAGACTACCGGACCTAACCCCCCGCCGGACCTGGCATCGCCAGACCACCGGACCTGAAGCTGCCACGGAGATGTCGCCGGCACCCGCCGTGATGTCGACCGGCGGCGACTTTCCGTGACGATCGAACAAGAGACGGATCCGGTCCGGCCAGAGTGTCGCTACCCGCTATCGCCGCACTGGCTGAGCGAACCAAACGAGCCCCGTTCGGCCGGTTCCCAGTCGCTCAGCGTTCGGCCACCGGATATGCCCTAATTAGCGGCGCGGTGGTCGGACCGCCGCCTGACGAATGGCCAGCCTGCAGGCGAACCCCCACACAGTGCCGGAGAGCTGCCGCTGCAGCTGCCCCAGGCAGCGGCCACGTGACCCGTCCTGGGAGCCGCGACGCCGGTCGGTTCCGGTTCCGGCTGCCTGTGAGCGCCGAGCGGCTGCTCCTCGGCCGTCCTCCGGCCTTAAATGGATCTGTGTCCGCGAGACGAGCTGGAGGCTGGTGCTGCTGGAGCTGGAGGCTGGTGCTGCTGGAGCTGCTGGTGCTGCTGGAGCTGGACGTGGGTGCTGCTGGAGCTGGAGGCTGGTGCTGCTGGAGCTGGAGGCTGGTGCTGCTGGAGCTGGAGGCTGGTGCTGCTGGAGCTGGTGCTGCTGGGCTGGAGCTGGGTGGTGCTGCTGGAGCTGGAGTGGTGTGCTGCTGGAGCTGGAGGCTGGTGCTGCTGGAGCTGGAGGCTGGTGCTGCTGGAGCTGGAGGCTGGTGCTGCTGGAGCTGCTGGTGCTGCTGGAGCTGGAGGCTGGTGCTGCTGGAGCTGGAGGCTGGTGCTGCTGGAGCTGGAGGCTGGTGCTGCTGGAGGCTGGTGCTGCTGGAGCTGGACGTGGGTGCTGCTGGAGCTGGACGTGGGTGCTGCTGGAGCTGGAGGCTGGTGCTGCTGGAGCTGGAGGCTGGTGCTGCTGGAGCTGGAGGCTGGTGCTGCTGGAGCTGGAGGCTGGTGCTGCTGGAGCTGGACGTGGGTGCTGCTGGGGCTGGAGGCTGGTGCTGCTGGGGCTGGAGTGGGTGCTGCTGTAGCTGGAAGTGGGTGCTGACGGAGCCAGCGTTCCCATCCGGCCAGACCAGTTCACGTCTCCGCTGGCCCCGTGTTTACGAGAAACGTCGATAAGTCGTCGGTTTGTTATTTGGGCTTTAGGGCGCAGTGAAAGATCGACAGGTCAGCAATATCAGCCCGGCCGGATTGCGAGCGCTGAGAAGCGGTCAGCGGCGCGCACCAGGCCACTCCATTTCTCCGGCGAGTGTACAGCCGTTCTGTCGATGTCATCACCATCAGCTTTACCTCGGTCGTGCAGCGACCACATCGCAAGTCATCCGGAACAGAAGTGCATTGCTCCAAGCGGGGGGACCGAGCGGATACCCACCCGGCCAGTTGCCGGAACACCTAGCGGGGGGGGCGGCGAGACGTCACACCGGCGGCCGGGCAAGTCGGCCGTGCGGGCCAACGATCTGCTGCACAAGAGGTGCCTGTCCGTGACACACCTCCAGCAGACGCGGCAGACACTTCGGTCGGAGGTCAGGTTAGGTCAGATCAGGGGTCAGGTTAGGTTAGGTCAGGGGTCAGGTTAGGTTAGGTCATGGGTCAGGTTATGTTAGGTCAGGGGTCAGGTTAGGTCAGGGGTCAGGTTAGGTTAGGTCAGTGGTCAGGTTAGGTTAGGTTAGGTCAGGGGTCAGGGGTCAGGTTAGATCAGTAGTTAGGGGTCAGGTTAGGTTAGGTCATGGGTCAGGTTAGGCTAGGTCAGGTGTCAGGTCAGGTCGTCCGCCATAGACGACCTCAGCTGGTCGATAATTCGTACTCGCATCGCATCGCACCAAGAGTATTCGAGGTATATCCTATCATATCCTGCTTTAATCCCATCGAGGTGTACGCGCGTTGACCGTTGGACCATGCAGTGTAGTTAATATCTCACGCCGAAGACTGGTCGCGGGTGAAGAGGAGCGCCAGGTGGGATTCGAACCCGCAACCTTTCAGTTTGAAGACGGGCTCATTATCTCAGGCCACTCTCCCCCGCCATAGGCGCTTTCACGTGCAGCCTACTTTCAACGTCAGTTTGCTGTAAGATGGGCCGACGCGCCGTCGCTACGCTCATTAACTTGCAGAGCAGGTGAGGCGGCCAATAAAACATGCGCAATGGAAATGCACTTTCAACAAAATCCCAAGCAGCGGGCAACTTACTTTATGACCAATGTCGATGCTGCATGCAAAGCAGCTTAAAACGCTAATCACCGTCCGACATTGCTTAAACATGAACGAGGATGAGTTGCATGGTAGTGACGACAATAAATACACCACACCAGGAGTGGATAGGTGGCCGCAATAGAATTACATTTCACAGCGGACAGAAAGCGGAGACAAGCGGACCGATCGGACCTTGGCTTTTCGGGCACCAGCTATCGGGCTCTATCCAAAGCCGGCCATGTTGCCCCACCCCGCGGCTATCTCGCCGGTCACGTGACGCGTCACGTGGGAGGGGCGGGGCCTGCGCCAACGTCACACAAGCGATGGAGTCGGACAGCTGCCGGGTCGATCCTTGCATCGCCGACGGAGGATGGCCAGGCCCGCAGTGACAGCGTCCGTGACTGTTGCTGGGAAAACGACATCCAGCAGCAGATAAGGCTGCATCCCACTTCTGGGTCACCCTGAACATGTGCACCACATTAATGCAAACCGCTTGTTAAGGTGTTGTTGTTACATGCCATATCACAAAACCTTCGCAAAGTTTTGCAGGCCAAAACCTTGTTAAGGTTTTGTTGTTGCATGTACAACAACAAAACCTTTAACTAAGGTTTTGTTGTGGTACGCCACATGTCGTACACGAATGGCCGAGCTGTTTGTCTCCTGATATGAACACGCTGTGGAGTAGGGACTGCCGTAGCCGTAGATCACACGTGGCCTGCGCCCTGATGCACAGGCCTGAGTATGCGGTACGCACATCAGAAGCAGTCCCACCGCGTTGATTGGCTTATTTTGAGGCGGATGACGTCACACTGGTGTGTAAGCTGTGTCCGGCGCTGAGAAGATGCAGCGCTCAACGAACAGCACGGCGGCTCTCATAAAGGGGTCGTGGCGACCGATAAAAACAGCTATACTTAATTGGACGCTGGCTTTTGAGCGGCTTGCCGTTATAGGTTGGCCGTAGTTTGTACCGATTTTTTGTGACGGGAATTAACTTAGAGGAATGTAAGGTGACGTTGCTTTTGAGCTCATGAGAAGCGTTGAGGACGAAAATGGCGAGATCGTTTCGCAAGAGTACGAAAAAAATGAGTACCACGGTGATCCTCACTATAGTCCGTCATTGCGATTACAACCACTCAACCTGATTGTGATCATGCATTTTCACTGTGTCTCTCGTACTCGATGTTTCAAGCACAGCAGGCACCAGCGAGTCTTCGTTTTTTCCACCACTTCTGTCGCACGTTCGGCTCCACATTTGCCACACCGTCTTCTGGAGAAATTCCACGATTTGTTCGACATCTGCGCCACTAAACTTTTAGAATATTTTCGTCGTCTTTCTTACATCCGTCGTTTAACTCATAAACTTAAGGGGCCGGCCCGGCAGCCACTGTTTGGCTGTCGTGGTGACAAATCAGCATCTCCCGAGACGGAGTGCCTCACCAGCTGACGGCCGCCGCCGCCGGGCACGCGGGGTCACGCCCGGATCATCACAAAGAGCGACCTCTGCCTGAGGCGATTAGCGGCGCATCGATCGGCGGGTGACGGCGGCCTGGATAGCGGATGGGAGAGGGGCGGAGGAGGGGAGGGGATGGGGGCAGATCATAAACTAGCTACACGCACGCTATATCTGTCGCCTCCAATGGCGAGAGCGTGGCTGCCTGGCCTGGGCGGGACTGGGCCGAGCAGAGCCGAGCCGAGCCGAGCTGGACTGAGACGAGACGAGAAACACTGACTATACACCGGCTATACACCGGCTATACACCGGCTATACACCGGCTATACACCGGCTATACACCGGCTATACACCGGCTATACACCGCCTATACACCGACTATACACCGGCTATACACCGGCTATACACCGGCTACACACCACCATCCCTGTCCGGTCTAACCGCGACCCACGAGCACGGCCAGGTGGACGGCCCTGCCGCGAACACGGGCACGCCAGACTCCGACAGCCAACACGAGTCACTGCTGTGAGTGCACACGTGTTAATTCGCCTCGCCAGTTGTCGGTGTTTCGCAAAGCATGCTCAGTCGAGCGGTGCGGGGCCGAGTTGGCGAGGTCACAGCTGTGGCACACCTGTCGCCCGCCTCGGGCCTCGGTAAGTGACCTCGGTACAGAACCTCGGTACGTGACCTCGGAACGTAACCTCGGTACGTGACCTCGGTACGTGACCTCGGTACGCGACCTCGGTACAGAACCTCGGTACGTGAACCTCGGTACGTGAACTCAGGACAGGACCTCGGTACAGAACCTCGATACAGAACCTAGCTACAGAACCCCAGTACAGGACCTCAGTACAGGACCTCGCTACATAAAGATAAAAGAGACGTAAAAGATTAGTGCAACTATGAGCCACAAGGGCCCTTCTTGCCACGAGGGCCCTTCTTATAGAACCTCGATACAGAACCTAGCTACAGAACCTCGGTACAGTGCATCGGTCCTGTCATATATTCAGTGGCCAGCACACCGCCCTGGAATTCACATGTGTTTTTTTGGTCGAACTTCACGGCACAAAGAATGCGAACTGTCAGTGTATGTGGCGTTCAGAAGACACTACCTCTGAACAGGTAACGGAGTTTCTGTTTGTAACGGTGTTTGTAACGGTGATGATCCACGGCATGATAGTCCGACGGAGTTTTTTTAATTGCAGAATTGCAGATATGAGGTGATTAACAGTCAACACTGCAGGCCACAATGTGAAGATCTTCGCTGTGTCTTGTCGACTGTGCGACGTGTTTTTATCATGTTCTCGAAACTTCCCGTTTTCTGTCAAACTGGCATTATCATCGTATTTTCAGGGAGATCGCATGGTGGGTCCACTCCGTGCTCACAGACTTCTTAACCCGACCGGCATGCTCTGATATTGAGCTCGTGACGCTCGAACACTCTTCTTACTCCGCTCACCCGGTTACGGCGGTCTGGGACGGATTCAGAAATATTCATTCGGGTGACCGTTCGCCTGGAGAAGATATTATCCGGGACAGCATCAGCCGGTTGCCACTATTTCTTCAGGAAATGGTGGGGGGGGGGTGAATTCGAGAATCCCAGTCTTTTCCATCACAACTTCTTCTCAGGTTTAAAAAAAAGAAGAGAAAATGTATCAGTGTTCGGCGAAAAACTGATCAAGGCGGTGGTGCACTCGAGCGTCCCTGAGCTCCCACATCCAGTCAGAGGGTAGCCGTGGGGGCCATGGGGGCACCTGTGTCCCTCCCCCTCCCTCCCTCCCTGGCTCCGCCACTGACAGCGTCGGCAGAAACTAAAGGGGCTAGATATGTGCATTGTCGTACTTGAATACTGCGGCAATATAGCATGTGTTGGCTAGGAATATTTGTGCGTTGTCGTGCATTGATTTGTAAGATTTTCTCGTTCGGAGATTCCAGCATATCTCATGTTGGGAGGCTAATCTCGTGGCTTGCTGCGGTCTGGCTGACGACGACAGGTCAGATGACATCAAAGGTGATCAGATGGTGTCATATGACGTCAGAGGTGATCGGATGGTATCATATGACGTCAGAGGTGATCGGATGGTATCATATGACGTCAGAGGTGATTGGATGGTATCATACGACGTCAGAGGCGACCTGGTGGTGCCAGGTGACGTCAGAGCTCAGTTCTCCGGGGCCACAGACTGCCGGCCGCCTGCTGGCCGCCGTTCACCGGTCCACAACTGTCGACGTGTCCTAATCACCGTTCATTGAACCCACTCACTGCGGACGCGTTCTGTCCACAGTTCACTGTGCCCACCCGCCGTCGATCGTCCATCGACAGCGTGTGGGCAAACTGGACAGAACGCGCACACTGGCAAACGGTGGGCAAACAGGTGGGCAAACTGGCAAACGGGAGAAGCGGGTCGTCCTGACAGGCCACGGTGTCCACTCGACCGCGGCCGACAAGTCAGAGTCCACGGCTCACAGGTCAGCAAAACACGCGCGTCCGGCGACGCGGCCGTGTCGGCCGCAGCCGCCATACCGGCGACGGAGTCAACAACCAATCGCCAAACACACACTCCTGTGTCTCTCTCTCTCTCTCACACAAAAAGGAGCGTACATTGCCGCGCAGACAAGCTGCAGAGACGGGCAGCTGGCGCTGGAGACTGATGCACGCCTCTTCTGGCAGCAGGGGGCGGGGTGAGTGTTAGCCAGCGCGCGGCGGACAGGTGTTTGGTGACACAGTGGCCGACCGTCCAGATGCCCCCGGCTTACGCAACGGTGAGGAGCAGAGTACTCCACGCCCGGGCCAGCGCGTCCAAACACAAGGCGTGTCGACAGGTGGCAGAGGGCGTTACACAGAACACGCCCAGTCCCGCGACAGCGACGGCGCGTCCAAACACAAGGAGTGTCCACACGTGTCACACAGAACACACCCACTCCCAGAACATTCCCCGCGATGCCCGCCCTTCCTGCCAGGGTGAGAGGCAGGCGACGCTGTATGGCCTCAGCTGCTGAGGGGGTCGTAAAGCCACAATCCAATCCAATCCACTCCCAGAACAGCGAGTCCCAACAGGTCGCAAGTTGTGCCGCAATGTACTACACAGAACACGCCCAGTCCCGGGACAGCGAGTCCCAACAGGTCGCAAGTTGTGCCACAATGTGCTACACAGAACACGCCCAGTCCCGGGACAGCGAGTCCCAGCAGGTCGCAATGAGTGCCACAAAATGTCGCAAGGCGTCACCCAGCCACCACAAGGTATCACACGGGCGTCACAGCGCGTCACACGGGCGTCACACAGACGCCACAGACGTGGAGTCGCCAGGCGTCACACAGACGCCACAGACGTGGAGTCGCCAGGCGTCACACAAACGCCACAGACGTGGAGTCGCCAGGCGTCACACAGACGCCACAGACGTGGAGTCGCCAGGCGTCACACAGACGCCACAGACATGGAGTCGCCAGGCGTCACACAAACGCCACAGACGTGGAGTCGCCAGGCGTCACACGGACGTCACAGACGTGGAGTCGCCAGGCGTCACACAGACGCCACAGACGTGGGGTCGCCAGGCGTCACACAGACGCCACAGACGGGGAGTCGCCAGGCGTCACACAGACGCCACAGACGTGGAGTCGCCAGGCGTCACACAGACGCCACAGAGGTGGAGTCGCCAGGCGTCACACAGACGCCACAGAGGTGGAGTCGCCAGGCGTCACACAGACGCCACAGAGGTGGAGTCGCCAGGCGTCACGCAGACGCCAGAGCACCGCACAGACGCACGGACATTGCTCCAGGCGCCAGATAAGTAATGGGAATGGAGCAGTGTCATCGATAGCGACCCAGTTTGCAGCTGGTGCAGAGCCAGGTGCAGCACTCAATACTCCACCGAAGTGACAGGACCCGAGGTCATCAGCTGTGTCGCAGTGGCAGGGCGACCGGCGCCGCGGGAGGTCGCCGCCAAATGGACTGCATCAGACGACCATGAATGTAAATAAAACAAAATAGCGGGATAAATCCTAAACAGCCCGGCGCTGCAATCGAACCCGCCGTGCCGCACAGCCCAACATCCTCCGGCTGTGAGCGACAGCACCAGCGCCAGCACCAGTGCCAGCACCAGGGACAGAAGTTGAGGAATGTGATAGAGGGCGAGACAGCAGCTGACGTGGTGAGCGCGCGTGCCCTGGGGCGCAGATGCGGCTCGGAAGACGGCGATAACGGCGCGGGGCGCGGACGGGGGCGACGGGGGCGGGTGATGGAGGAGTTCACAAAGATCGCCAGATAATCTCCGAGTAACCGCTAACGAGCTCAGCAGGGGTCCGGTGTTTTGCTGTCGCCCTCCCATCGGTCGCCGGCTCCGTCGCCGAAGGACCGTAGGGAGTGTGGGAGTTTCGTGCGGGTCGGATGCCCCCTGCACCCATGATGATGATGAATTGGAGTTTAGGGGCGCGTCGACCCGTCGTAGCCAGACCGAGCGTTCTCCACTGGGACATTCGGGACCAGTGTCACCGAATTCACTTTTCCTAGAATGGAGGGGAGCAGGCGAATATGTCCAAAACTGCCGATGACGTCAAAACTGCCGATAACGTCGAAACAGTTGGGCAATATGAGACGAAGTGCGAACAAAGCATGATATTGGCAGAAGAGCGGGCATCTGCTGGCACGATTGCAAAGCCACAGACGTCAGGAGTCGATTACGGTGAAAGAGTCGATTACGGTGAAAACAGGAACAGTTGTGTTTATTGCATTTATGTGTTGTGAAGCTTAACGGAAATAAATTTAGGAAGTCAAAACAACTTCCTGACATATCATTTTCCACCAGAATATCATAATTCTGGGACATTATTTGGGAGGGACGAGTCAAGGGCACGTTCTTCAAGTGGTGCAAGGAGGCTTTCACCTTTCGTGAAGATGACGAAGGCATGCCACACATGTTGATTATGGCAGATTAACTGCAGCCCAACATGTGGCATCTGTTGCACTTTGTCGGGGGTAATACCATGGTCAAACAGGGCTTAAGTGTCAAAAGCTGACCATGTCAGCTTACTTTTGCGTCGCTTGGGCCTGATCTGAGGAGTTTTGGATGGAGCGTGGCAAACTGGGGGGCTGGCGGGGAAATCGGAGCGAAAGATGGAGATTTCTTCTTAGATTTCAGCCACTTCGAAACCAAACCCTACCACACCCCAGGTGTGCATTACGGAGACCACGATGGTTTACCGAGGGGGCTACGGCCAGCGTGCTTAACATGCTAGACGAGCTCTTGCACGCCTCTGGGAACATCGCACAATCTAGAATATAAATTTAGAACTTTAAATAATTATATTATAGATGTGTTAGTATAATTTATATTATAGATTGTGGACAGTAAAAATTGTATTATATCGCGTATGATACGCGATTTAGTCATTGAGCTTATGAGAAATGTATTGACATAGTAGAAAGAAATAATAATACGAGTTGATTTACAGCATAGGTGTCGACCTGGCTAACTTGTGATCGAGTGAGCTCGGCACTTGCTCAGATTCCACCGGGGGGAGGGAGACGAATGGACACAATGCCGAATAGCAACCACCTGATTTCAGTCCGCCAGTATATGGCAATCGCTTTCAGCAGGTTAAACTCGGAAAAAAGTACGCAGCGCATGCACCAAATACCGCCGGTATCAGCCACTGCATGCATCAACAAGTGCATGCACAAAATACCAGTCGGCATCACCAGTGCATGCACCAAGTACCCGTCGGTATCACCAGTGCATGCACAAAATACCTGTCGGTATCACCAGTGCATGCACCAAATACCAGCCGGTACCAGCCGGTGCATGCACCAAATACAAGTTGGAACCACTGTTGCATGCAATAAATACCCTCCGGCACCGCTAGGCTGCAGGGAGGGGAGGGGCGGGATGGATAGGCGGCCGGCCCAGTCTGGAGTCGCACGATGGAATCACTCCTCCGGTGTAACCTCAATAAACATGCAGAGACGTCTGGTCAGGTTCACAGTCCAGCCGCCGTGGCGTCACAGCCGGCAAGCCGCGGTGACGTCACAGCCGGCCAACAGCGGACCGAGACTGGGTACTAAGACTAAAGGGTGCAACGGAACCTAGTAGGTTTTCTAGTTCCAGCCCAAATGACGTAAGCAGCAATGTGCTAGATTTATAGTATAATCCACCAGGATTTTGGTATATATGGTGACGTCACGTAAATATTCAAAATCGTTTTAAAACCCGGCTAAGATTCAGCTGTGTCGCAGTGAAAATATGAGTGTTGTGGTTTGGCATAAGGTGCTTCTGATTGTTGGCGTGGGTATATGAGGCTGAGGAGTATTGTTTGGGTTCATGGGGTATTGAACATGCTCTTAAGTTTGGTGCAGAATTTCTTCAGCTCATGGGATACAACAACCTTCAACCTGTTATCGTTCATAACGCTTAAAGTTTCACGAACTGAAATTGGAACCATAGCTGGATTTACCAAATATGAACCTAGGCTTACCGGTAAATGCATGCTTTAATTCGTTGTATGAATCCTTGGAATTTATAATTATAATGCAATGTTTATGAAGGTCACTAAGATGATGGAATCGTTTATTTTCTGTGCAAATACTTACTTTTCAGGTTGTATGCAAAATAACAACAAAAAATGACTAATTTAGGTAGTAGAGCATTCAATGAAATGAAGACAAAATGCAGCATAACTTAATCTAACCTATCCTAACCTTCCTTTGGATAAAAGCCTATGTATTGGAATATTATAATCTTGAATGTGCAGTGAACACCAGATGAAGCAACATACATGTTATGACATATATAGCCATAGTTCAATACCCATTGTCCAGTATATGGAAACCATTAGCTGGCACTAAAATGTAAGTATATTTGGCATGATATGTGCCTCATTATCTGCTCTCTAGCCCTGTGCTAAGTAATAAGAGGTAAGGTTTTTGTAGGTTAAGTGGGAAGTATCTGATATGCAGGTTATCAGAATTAATTTTAAAATTTGATCTGTGTTTCAATATATGCATGTCGGAGTTGCTCCAGAGTTAATGGCAGCATTAATGTGGATTTTGATGGAAATATCCTCCTTTCAAACTATGGTGCTTTTGTTAACTCAATTTGTTTATGAATTACCATGCATAATTCATGGAATTTTCTCACTGGAGTCCATATTCATTGGAGCATTCTTTCTGCATGGTCACATCCTAGACCATAAATATTAGCAACTTGAGGTGCACTGTGTGCATCAGCTGGTTCACAAAGACATATGACCCCCTAAAGGAACAGGCACACTGAATGCATTTTGGAGAAAAATTGGACCAACTACAGTACAAAAGATGCTATTAAGAAGAGGATCTGTGGCCATGCATGCCTAAAAAGATGAAGAAAGCACTAAACCACAGCTTTTTTCTGAGGAGTAAGGTGCATTTTTTTATAGCAAATAAAATCAGCATTTGATACAAATACCTGGTTGAGTATTAATCATATGTGTGGTTTTCCCTTATTCCAAAATGGTATGGAAAAATGTGCTGAAACATGTCTGTGTACAGTCCTGCCAATATTATAAGCCTCAGTACACTGAGTATTCAATTTCAGATCAATTCCAATTGAGGTTACATCACTTCAGGGAGGGAATTGGTCACCATGTTGCCTCACTCTGGGATACACTCATGGTCAGTGCTATCGACAGGCCTCCAAGACTGGTGCAGGGGAAAATTCAAGCTTTTTATCCAGATGTCTCCAAATGTTTGCTGAAAAACCAAGGAATCAACAATTTTAAGCTGCAGTGTTTTGAGGTTGTAAGAGGGACTGCTCCTACTGTTCGCACCACCCTCCCTTCCCTAACAACAGAACCACCTATATTTCACGAGCTGGATTTTACATTGGAGGTCTAAGTAAGCCCCTTTCAGTGATTAATACTCGGAGTTCACACATCCCAGATAGAGTAGCGTGAACAGTGGCGTACCTAGTATGTGCATGCGGGAGTAAACGGATTTCAGGGTGGCTCAAGCAAAACTCACACAAATAGTCGCCGGATTTCGATCAGTATATTTCATAGGTGCCCATTGTTATCTTATACTGAGAAAAATAGGAACAACGTATCAACTTGCGCCGTTCCGGTAGCTCAGTTGGTTAGAGCGCTGGCCTTCACCGGTCTCCCCTGTATTGGCAACACAGGGTTCGAGTCGCTTCGCGCGCTCGCATTTAGCCCCCGGCCGGGAGTGTCAGTTTGTTGGCAGCTGACCCAATAAGGCCGGGGACGAGCTACCGGGCGGCCGCATTGACGGCACGTTAAATTTTTTACCAAAATTCTGTAGTTGAAACTGGAATTCATGGATTAGGTGGTGGGGCTCTGCTTAGCAATAGAACCCTGGTTCCTAAGGTCACCCCCGCAACAACTCGGACTAAATTTATCATAATCAACTTAATTTGGCGCTGCAAGATGGCAAACCCATCACCATCGTTCCTATGTCGGTGGATTTCGACCTTCTCCCTCCTTTTAAAATACTTACGAAATGACCGGCAAGTTTTCGTATGTAAGACGGAAGGAATATATATATATATATATATATATATATATATATATATATATATATATATATATATATATATATTATATATAAATAAATATATATATATATAAATATATATATATATATATATATATATATATATAAATATATATATATATATTATTGTTATTATGATTATTATCTTTTTTTGAGGTGCAAAATTCATGAAATTCATGGGAAGCCTAACGTCGACAGGTCACATGTTCCGCGTTACCCCTTGTTAATTAAAAGTCTAAATTATTAGGGGATGAAGCCAGCATTGAGGGGGCACCTGGCCTTCAAGAATATGACACAAAGAATACCCCTGGTCTAGACGCATATGAATGAAAAATGGAAAGCAATCCTGAAAACCAGCTGCATGTTCCGTATCTGCACGTAGGTGATAAGGGCGTGCTATTCCAATCAGTATCGGTACCTCCACCGGCAGCCTAAATGTAATGTTGGCGCATTTTCCTCCGCGTATTTTCCTCGTCGGAGGGCGTATGCCCCTAGTGCTTCCACCCTTGTTTACGGCCCTGAACCGAGTGGTAGGAATTATGTTGGAACAGTTATCTCTTACTTACTCCTACCCCTCAGTCCCGGCAGTGATCTTCAGTTGGCCTGTCCCATCATACTGCTACTACCCGTGGCACCGCGCGATTCCTGCGGCGCACGACATGAATGTAGTCAGTGTGGGTTCAAGCAAAAAGTGCTAGTGCTATGAAAAATAAGGGTCATATTCGGGGACAAATTTCTTCGTGCTTTCAAATGAACCTGATTTTGTCCAATTTTGGCGGTATTTAATATCGGAAATGTTGTGTGGAAGACATGTAAGTTTGGCTGGAGCGCCTACGGGACTGAGCAATTGTCCAGCCCATGTGACGTCACCGGTTGCCAAACGATATTGGAGGGCCCCGGACCGAGAGCCGACAGTCAGCCCTGCAGAGCAGCAGGCATGGCGTCGCCACAGTTGTGTGTTTAAGGATTCAATTTCAACTTCAATTCAATTGAATTAAACCAACAGTACCGGCTT
This sequence comes from Imbricaverruca yamaguchii, assembly GCA_034440575.1. Classification (NCBI taxonomy): domain Eukaryota; kingdom Metazoa; phylum Arthropoda; class Thecostraca; family Neoverrucidae; genus Imbricaverruca; species Imbricaverruca yamaguchii. Next base: position 484,126 of record JAOTOL010001625.1, read on the forward strand.
TCCCTCAGAAAAGTTGCAAAGTAAACGAGGCTTCTTTTGACCATGGCCGGAAGTGTCCTCTCCCAACAGACAACCGACGAACAAGTAGATCCCTTCCAGGGTGGTGCGCAAGATGGAGGTGCCCAACCAAAAGCCGGCCATGGGAGCATAACGGCTATTTGTTCTGGTGAAGAGCACCGTCATAACGCATGGCCTCCATCGAGCTTAATCCGTTTCCTGCTTCTGTAAATTACCCACCGTCTCAAATAACTCGGACTGAGAAACGCTGGAAGAACTGCAACCACGCGCCACAAATATGTGGCTCTCCAAGACAAAATGCGTACCAGCAGCCTCGATTGAGACTGCCCAAAATGGAAAATCACGACACGCATTCTTGGCGGGTCGTGGCGAATGCAATTGTGGCACACGCACCGCCTTGGCGCTTGGACCATCAGCAGTGAAATCCATCAAGCCATCGGCACGAGCGCCGCTTCCACGCCAGCAGCGGCGACACCGCTCTCGAGGCCCGCCGTCGCCAACCCATCCGTCCAATTCCCCGCACCGTTAAAGTACACAATTCTCCCGAATCGCTCGGCAACAATGATTGGGCACTTACACGCGACGGCGGCGAGCGGCAAATTGGACCGGGGAGCGGCGGCTGGTAATGTCACGGCGACACGGGACAGCGTGTCGCCCACTGTCGCCCAGCGTGTAATGTCACGGCGACACGGGACGGCGTGTCGCCCACTGTCGCCCAGCGTGTAATGTCACGGCGGCACGGGACGGCGTGTCGCCCACTGTCGCCCAGCGTGTAATGTCACGGCGGCACGAGACAGCGTGTCGCCCACTGTCGCCCAGCGTGTAATGTCACGGCGGCACGGGACGGCGTGTCGCCCACTGTCGCCCAGCGTGTAATGTCACGGCGGCACGAGACAGCGTGTCGCCCACTGTCGCCCAGCGTGTAATGTCACGGCGGCACGGGACGGCGTGTCGCCCACTGTCGCCCAGCGTGTAATGTCACGGCGGCACGAGACAGCGTGTCGCCCACTGTCGCCCAGCGTGTAAGCGGTGGGCCACGTCAGCGGAATGTACGGCGGCACGGACGGCGTGTCGCCCACTGTCGCCCAGCGATGTAGGATGTGTCACGGCGGCACGGGACGGCGTGTCGCCCACTGTCGCCCAGCGTGTAATGTCACGGCGGCACGGACGCGTCGCCCAGGACGGCGGCACGGGACGGCGTGTCGCCCACTGCGCCCAGCGTGTAATGTACGGGCACGGCGTGCGCCCACTGTCGCCCAGCGTGTAATGTCACGGCGGCACGGGACGGCGTGTCGCCCACTGTCGCCCAGCGTGTAATGTCACGGCGGACACGGGGACGGCGTGTCGCCCACTGTCGCCCAGCGTGTAATGTCACGGCGGCACGGGACGCCCAGCGTGTCGCCCACTGTCGCCCAGCGTGTAATGTCACGGCGGCACGGGACGGCGTGTCGCCCACTGTCGCCCAGCGTGTAATGTCACGGCGGCACGGGACGGCGTGTCGCCCACTGTCGCCCAGCGTGTAATGTCACGGCGGCACGGGACGGCGTGTCGCCCACTGTCGCCCAGCGTGTAATGTCACGGCGGCACGGGACGGCGTGTCGCCCACTGTCGCCCAGCGTGTACGCACAGGATGTCACGGCGCACGGGACGGCGTGTCGCCCACTGTCGCCCAGCGTGTAATGTCACGGCGGCACGGGACGGCGTGTCGCCCACTGTCGCCAGCGTGTAATGTCACGGCGGCACTGTCGCCCAGCGTGTAATGTCACGGCGGCACGGGACGGCGTGTCGCCCACTGTCGCCCAGCGTGTAATGTCACGGCGGCACGGGACGGCGTGTCGCCCACTGTCGCCCAGCGTGTAATGTCACGGCGGCACGGGACGGCGTGTCGCCCACTGTCGCCCAGCGTGTAATGTCACGGCGGCACGGGACGGCGTGTCGCCCACTGTCGCCCAGCGTGTAATGTCACGGCGGCACGGGACGGCGTGTCGCCCACTGTCGCCCAGCGTGTAATGTCACGGCGACACGGGACGGCGTGTCGCCCACTGTCGCCCAGCGTGTAATGTCACGGCGGCACGGGACGGCGTGTCGCCCACTGTCGCCCAGCGTGTAATGTCACGGCGGCACGGGACGGCGTGTCGCCCACTGTCGCCCAGCGTGTAAACTGTCGCCCAGGGCACGGGACGGCGTGTCGTCGCCCACTTGTCGCCCAGCGTGTAATGTCACGGCGACACGGGACGGCGTGTCGCCCACTGTCGCCCAGCGTGTAATGTCACGGCGGCACGGGACGGCGTGTCGCCCACTGTCGCCCAGCGTGTAATGTCACGGCGGCACGGGACGGCGTGTCGCCCACTGTCGCCCAGCGTGTAATGTCACGGCGGCACGGGACGGCGTGTCGCCCACTGTCGCCCAGCGTGTAATGTCACGGCGGCCCACTGTCGCTCAGCGTGTAATGTCACGGCGGCACGAGACGGCGTGTCGCCCACTGTCGCCCAGCGTAAATGTAGCACGGCGGCACGGGGGGTGTCGCCCACTGTCGCTCAGCGTGTAATGTCACGGCGGCACGAGACGGCGTGTCGCCCACTGTCGCCCAGCGTGTAATGTCACGGCGGCACGGGACGGCGTGTCGCCCACTGTCGCCCAGCGTGTAATGTCACGGCGGCACGAGACAGCGTGTGTCGCCCCTCCCGGGACAGACTGTGTCGCCCAGCGCCGACCCGCTTACAACCGGCAGCGGGCCTCCGTGACGCACGCACAGTGCCGGCCGTGACGGTGACTGTTCGCGCTGCTGACCGGCGACAGAAACAGCCGCGTACGTCGGCCCATATGTTACGCTGCTGACGGTTCCGCAGCCGCTGCTGCTGCTGACGGTGCTGACGCCGCTGCTGACGCTTCTGAAGCACATAACGAGTCTACTCGTGGGAGCGGGACGCCACTTTCCTGCGCCGGCCAAGACCGGAGCCGGCCAACAACGCCGCCTTGATTAACTCCATTCATAAACGCCGACGTCGCATGATTGAAAGTCGCGCACACAAAGCGCCGGCCGACTAATTAAACTCCTAGCGCCTGGATCCAAGGCGCCGGCCCGACATTCCGCCACCTGTATTCCTACCTCATGCCACCTGTTCCACCACCTCCTACCACCTGTACCCACCTGTTCCACCACCTCCTACCACCTATACCACCACCTCATACCACCTGTACCACCACCTCCTACCACCTGTACCACCACCTACCACCTGTACCACCACCTACCACCTGTACCACCACCTACCACCTGTACCACCACCTACCACCTGTACCACCACCTACCACCTGTACCACCACCTACCACCTGTACCCGCACCTCCTACCATCTATACCCCTACTTCGTACAACCTGAACCCCCACTTCCTAACACATGTACCCTACCTCCTACCACCTATGATGTCCATACCTCTTTCCACTCGCACCTCTGCCCCCTACCACCTGCACCCTTGCCCACTACCATATGTACCCCTACCTCCTACCACCTGTATCACCACCGCCTACCATCTGAACAATCACCGCCTACCACCTGTACCCTTGCCACCTACCATCCACCACCTAACATCTGTGACCGTCTGTGTCCCAGTCCCCGCTGGTCGCCGGCGGCCTGAAGAAGCGACGCGCCGAGAAGTGTTCCGGCGGCGACCATCCGTCATCGGGCCGCCAGCAGCGGCCGCGGAGGCTTCGGCCGGCGCTTCCGGACCTTTGTCTCTGCACGGGGATAATGACGGGGATGAGGGGCGTGTGAGCAGAGTGGCGCCGCAGACTGTGGGCCGGAGGCGGCAGACGGCAGTCCACTGGTACGGCGCTCCATAAATCCGGCGAGGATGAGATGTGACATGCTGAGGATGGGATGTGGCATAATGTTGCGAGGTGGTGTGATGAGCCTGGAGGAAAGCGGCCGGATGAGGACGAGATGTGGCGGAGATGTGGACAAGAGTGGCAGAGATGTGGACAAGATGTGGACGAGATGTGACCTCATTGAAAGGACAGGCACCTTTACTTGGTGGGATTGGAAGTAATCTCATTGGGTGGGATGGGCTTCCTGGTGAGAATATGACGAGATAGCGTACGAACCAATTATATGATGAACAAGTTCTGGCTCATCGGGAAAAGAGGAAAATATCACCATTTATCCATCACTTCTGCCGAAGGTCAAACAGAATTAATCTGGGGGTGGGGGAATATAGCCCGGTGTCCAATTTCAGCGTCAGCTCTGAACGTCCAGCTGCGCTCTGACTTCTGCTAATGGGTCGGCCATTTCTCTCTGCCCTCCTCCCTGGTATCTGCCGTCGTCCAAAATGGAAGGGAGACACGTCTAATGTACCGGTGTTTTGCGGGAATGGGCAGGGGAGGCGAGGGGAGGGCGACCGTAATATCAGAACCAGAACAAGAACCAGACGTGGCATGCAAACACCCCAGCACAGGCCGGTCGCTGCGTCCATTGGAACCGTTGGATGGTCGGGTAGTCGAGACAGCTTGGGATATCAGCATCGTTAAAAGGCCGGGCAGTCGAGACTGTTGTGGTCGAATAGATGAAAGAATAGCCGTCATCTCCAACAAAAAAAAAAAAAAAGGGGGGTGGTGCAAAACAACCCCCCCCCAACTCAATTTGCACTACAATTCGATCCTCGAATTCTACCGAATCTGGGCAATTCCACTCAGCAAAGTCGCCAGTTCCACCACATGAAACCACCAATCCTACCAAATCTGTCAATCGCAGCAAGCGCACGGCGAACAATTCCATCACCTCCACGACCCGGTTCATAGGTCAACCTCCGGCACGAGGAGGCTCGCGGCGATGCGGCGGCCGGCGCGTGACCCAGTGTCCGACTGAAATGCCGCCGGAACTCTCGCCGGAACCGCCGGCCAGGTCAGCAATCTCAGGCGGCGACGGCGCGCTGAAAAATGCACGCTGCCGACGGCCGAAAATGGCGGTCATCATTCTTGAATATGGGCGCCGCCATGCGGGCTCAGAGATTGCCTGGCGCCGGCGTCGCTTAGCGCGGCGTCGGACGGCGTGAATGAAGTCACGTGGCGCGTGTACGGGCCGCTAGAGATGCGCGGCGCCGCCGATGCACGTCCAGGTGGGCCGTCGTAACTCAGCTCTCAACTTGACGGAGCGCCTGTAGCCTACTTAGAGTACATGGACGAGTGGCCGTGCGCACCGCTGGCCATGCGAAGGAGCTGTTGTCATGGTGACCGGCGCCGCACATCACTGAAGGAAACGTGCGGAATTCCTGTCAGATGATGCGTTGTGGTAATTACGTTTTCCCCACTAATTCAACCGTTCAAAACATTGATATGTGGCCTGTGAAAGGTGCCGCCGATGAGTAATCGGATTCTATTCGATACGGTACCGAGAAATCAAATTATTTCGGCTGTTATTTACGAAACAGAAAAACACCCCACGTTTCCCAGCAACACATGAACCGGGAGCCTCAACTCGTTCTCGGAAATTCACCTGTGGCGCCGTAGCTCATGCGTTGACAGTGCTGACAATCTAGACGGTTGAGGAATTAAAGCAAAGGCGCTAGAACATGAATTTGTTGTTGGTGGTCGTGGACAGAAAAAGGTTGTCGGTAATTTCTAAGTCCGAGAAGAATGAGTGCTTCAGACGGGAAAACGGAAACAGCGCGGTGAACAACTGAACGGGGCACCAGCACCGACTAACGAGGACGAAGTGGTGAATGGTGCTGGGTGGGGGAAAGGTGCGCACGATAACACGAGGTGAACAGCAAGGAACCGACAAGCACAGCGTTACTGCTACCATCTATGGACGTGAGCACTCCCTGCCCCGGGAGGGTTCTGGGTGGCTCATGCCTCCGGATCCACGGGGAGGACGTAACCGGTGCCCGAACGGGCAAACCAGTCTCCCGAGACTTCCCGGAAATCCAGCGGCAGACTCGCACGGATCTAACGGGAATCTCGACGTTTAGTCGAGAGATCCGCAGGGAATCGCACCCGGGACTGACGGAAGGCGCGCCAGACTGACGGAAGGCGCGCCAGAGACTGACGGAAGGCGCGCCAGAGACTGACGGAAGGCGCACCAGAGACTGACGGAAGGCGCACCAGAGACTGACGGAAGGCGCGCCAGAGACTGACGGAAGGCGCGCCAGAGACTGACGGAAGGCGCGCCCGAAACTGACGGAAGGCGCGCCAGACTGACGGAAGGCGCACTAGAGACTGACGGAAGGCGCACTAGAGACTGACGGGAGGCGCACTAGAGACTGACGGAAGGCGCGCCAGACTGACGGAAGGCGCGCCCCAGATTTACGGGAAGCCCGACGCACGGACTCGCGGGAGCTGCCACGGCTGAGTTGGCCGGCGACACGGCTGAGTTGGCTAGTCGTCATACTGTCCTCACGAGCTCGCCCAGCTCCACGCCCCGCGTGGTGAGAGGAGCACGTTCGGCACCGACGACCACGCCGTCGGTGCCGACGGCCACCGTCGGCACGACGAGGCACGGACCAGGGTCGTCCGCCAGCGTGTGTGGCGGCACCACGCCAGCTGGGGGGCTACCGTTTGTTTACAACGTCAAGGCGGCACGTGCAGACCACGCGCCCCAGTCGAGAGCCAGAACATTAGCATTGCGAGCACAACCGTTCACCGCTGATGGGGAGAAGGTGCCTGTTGACTCGCACGACCGCCCGGTGGCGGCGGTTCGGCGCGGCGCGTGGTGTGGTGCCGACCACCTGCTGGCCTTCCGCGGCCACGTCCCCGGAGAGCGTGACGGCGGGGTCGCCTCAGGTGATGGGTCGGCACGGTCTTCCCCGCTCCCTCGCCCATCAGCCAAACCGTGACACCTCCAGCACACCTACCGGACAACTACCGGACACCTGCCGGACACCTGCCGGACACCTGCCGGACACCTACCGGACAACTACCGGACACCTACCGGACACCTGACGGACACCAGCCGGACATATACCGGACACCTACCGGACACCTACCAGACACCTACCGGACAATTACCGGACAACTACCGGACACCTACCGGACACCTACCGGACACCTGCCAGACACCTACCGGACACTTACCGGACACCTACCGGACACATACCGGACAACTACCGGACACCTACCGGACACCTACCGGACACCTACCGGACAACTACCAGACACCTACCGGACACCTACCGGACACCTACCGGACAACTACCAGACAATTACCGGACACCTGTCGGACACCTACCGGACAACTACCGGTCAACTGCCGGACAACTACCGGACACATACCGGACACATACCGGACACATACCGGACACCTGCCGGACACATACCGGACAACTACCGGACACCTGCCGGACATATACCGGACACCTACCAGACACCTACCGGACAACTACCGGACAACTACCGGACAACTACCGGACACATACCGGACAACTACCGGACAACTACCGGACACCTACCAGACAACTACCAGACACATACCGGATACCTACCAGACACCTACCAGACACTTACCAGACACTTACCAGACAACTACCGGACAACTACCGGACACACACCGGACACCTCCGGACAACTACGAGACGCCTACCAGACGCCTACCAGACACCTACCAGACACCTACCAGACACTTACCAGACACTTACCAGACACCTACCGAACAACTACCGGATACACACCGGACACTTACCAGACACTTACCAGACACTTACCAGACACTTACCTGACACCTACCGGACAACTACACCTCCAGTACATCTGCAGGGAACCTCTAGGACACCGTCCAATTGGGGTCCAGCACCGAACACATCCGGAAGCCGTCTGGTCTCTGGTCAACTCTCGGACACCTCCGTAGACCGCCCGGACCCGGCTACTGTCCACGGCTCCTCCGAGTACCGCGCGGACACGTGTTCAGTGCCAGACACCCCGGCAGACCGCTGGACCAGAGTCCAGTGCCCGACACCCCGGCAGACCGCTGGACCAGAGTCCAGTGCCCGACACCCCGGCAGACCGCTGGACCAGAGTCCAGTGCCCGACACCCCGGCAGACCGGCACTGGACCCAGGTCTAGTGCCGGTGACGGGTGGCTGGGGCCGGGTCCAGTGTCGGTGGCGGGTGGCCGGGGCCGGGTCTAGTGCCGGTGACGGGTGGCTGGGGCCGGGTCTGGGTCTAGTGCCGGTGACGGGTGGCCGGGGCCGGAGCCGGAGCTCGTGCTCCGATCAGTCGCCGATAAGGTGGGCTGGCGCCGGTACCATGTCGCGCCACGCCAGCACTGACCATCACCAACCGACTACTCGCAGCCGACTGCACAGGTCAAGTGGTCCTCTCCTCTCCTCTCCTCTCCTCTCCTCTCCTCTCCTCTCCTCTCCTCCTCTCCTCTCCTCTCCTCTCCTCTCCTCTCCTCTCCTCTCCTCTCCTCTCCTCTCCTCTCCTCTCCTCTCCTCTCCTCTCCTCTCCTCTCCTCTCCTCTCCTCTCCTCTCCTCTCCTCTCCTCTCCTCTCCTCTCCTCTCCTCTCCTCTCCTCTCCTCTCCTCTCCTCTCCTCTCCTCCACTCTGAACAGAACAGAACAGTCCCGGGAGGCGCTCCACTGCGCAGGTCAAGTGCCCTCCTCCGAACGGAACAGTACGTGACACGTGTGACAGCATGCGTGACAGCTTGGTGACACCGACTTCAGTGGTTCCCAACCTCGTGCCGGCGCCCAGATCTGTTTAGTCGCATACGACCTCGCGGACCAAGTCCAGCTCCCAGGGGCTGTGAAAAATGAGGGACGTGAACAAACGCCCATCTTCCGTTTTCAGCACAGGCCACCGGAACTGCGGAAGGTCGTGAGAAGGAGGTCAAGGAGTGCAGATGAGACTGATGGTGACAAAGTACCGTCAGTCTGCCATCGGCTGCTGACCTCACCACGGGAGTACGGCACCGACGTGACCGTCTCTGACTCGATCTTCCGCATGCTGGGCCAAAGCCACAAGGGCAGGACAGTGACAGTGACAGGAGAAATCAGAACAAAGACAGGGACAATCTGGATTGAAACAGGGACACCCAGGACAGAGACGGGGACAATCAAGATACAAACAGGGACAATCAGGACAGAGACAGGGATAAGCAGGACAGAGACAGGAACAATTATGTAAGAGATAGTGACACTCAGGGCAGAGACGAGGACATTCAGGAAAAAGACAGGAACAATCCAGACAGTGACAGGGACACAGGGCCATGGGTGAATTGGGACCAGGCGGCGACAATACGTCAGAACAGTGAAGCGTGCCCAGCTACAGGACGAATTACCCGCTTTGACCAGCTGACCCCCGTTCGACATTGCCATGCTGTTGATGCGCCTCCGGTCCCAAGAACTATAAAAACCGCCCATCCGTGATGCACCCTCAGGAAGCAGACATGATGCTACAGACATGCTCCGACTGGCATGCTGTCCGCACAGTTCTCGGAACATCGCGGTGCCTCCTGAGCGGCCGTCCCCGGGATGTTGAGGCAGAGGCAGCCGCCTTAAATTACACTTAATTGACGGTTATGGATGGCGACCCACCGCCTTCTCCTTTCAGATACGTCTCCCCCTATATTCTGATCCGCAGTGAAGCATGAGCAATCGATAATGGACGAGTAGATGCGGCTCTGGAATCGCCCGTCGCTCCCCCCCCCCCACACACACACAGTTCCAACTATCGGCAGCCATTCCGCAACAAGTCGGCAGACGAGCCGACACGTAGAGCACCTCTGGCCTCGGCAAGGCCGCCAAGACGCGCCGCGGCGCGCATCGGCCGGCACGGGTCAAGAGTTGACTCGTCGATCTTAATTGGCGAGACAGAGAACATCAATTGGCAGCGCGCTCCGGCCGAGCGAACAGAGATGAAAAACGGGGTCAAGAGTAGGCCAGATGGGTGTCAAGGTCGGCGTGAGGCGGTGCGGGACGCCGAGCGTTATGGCAGGTGTGAAGTGTGGATCTCCGGGCTGCGAGGTGCCCGGTGTGAAGTATGGATCTCCGGGCCGCGAGGTGCCCGGTGTGAAGTATGGATCTCCGGCTGCGAGGTGCCCGGTGTGAAGTGTAGATCTCCGGCTTTGAGGTGCCCGGTGTGAAGTATGGATCTCCGGGCTGCGAGGTGCCCGGTGCCGGGTGTCGGGGTCGGGTGGAGCTGTGTCGGCTGGCTGGACAGAGGTTCCAGTCAGCGGATCAGCCAGATGCTGTCATAACCATCAGCTCTGACACAGGAGCGAAATGTGTCAGATGCTATCATATCCATCAGCTCTGACACACGCAAAACGTGTCAGATGCTGTCATAACCATCAGGTCCGACACACGCGAAATGTGTCACAGATGCTGTTATAACCATCAGGTCTGACACACGCGAAATGTGTCAGATACTGTCATAACCATCAGGTCTAACACACGCGAAATGTGTCAGATGCTGTCATATCCGTCATCTGACACACGCAAAATGATGTCAGATGCTGTCATAACCATCAGGTCTGACACACGCGAAATGTGTCAACTTGGCCCACGTGCGGAAACGAACCGGAACAAAATCACAACAGGCAAAATAATAATGAACTAATAAAGCGCTAAGTTAACTAACCAGTGACGTCGAGCAATGACTATGAGCGTCACAAAGATGTCGCCGAATACACGCGACAGTTGCAAACCCAATATACACCATCCGCAGCATTAACCAGGTCCGACAACGCAGGCTTTTTAGTCCTGCTGCAACTCTCGTCGTTGACACATTTTCCCGAATGCATTATCAGTCGGATACCTTCTCCGCCGTTCGGAGTCTGCACGGCGTAAAGCATTCCCACGTGCGCTGCGCCACGCCGCCAACGTCCCGTTTGTGACGGGACGGGCTGTTCGGAACACAGCAGTACGGCCGGGTTGGCGCCAAGCCGGACGTCCTCTCGGCATCTGTTGCGACCTCGCACGTCCTACTGACGCCGCAGGAGACAAAGTTGCCACGGAGCACGGTGACGACCAAGCAAGAATGCACGCTCTCGTGAAGACTGACTGTGACTACAGGTCCCGCAATGACCGACTGTGACTACAGGTCCCGTGAGGACTGACTGTGACTACAGGTCCCGTGAGGACTGACTGTGACTACACGTCCCGTGATGACCGACTGTGACTACAGGTCCCGTGAGGACTGACTGTGACTGCACGTCCCGTGATGACCGACTGTGACTACAGGTCCCGTGAGGACCGACTGTGATTACAGGTCCAGTGAGGACTGACTGTGACTGCACGTCCCGTGATGACCGACTGTGACTACAGGTCCCGTGAGGACTGACTGTGGCTGCACGTCCCGTGATGACCGACTGTGACTGCAGGTCCCGTGAGGACTGACTGTGACTACAGGTCCCGTGAGGACTGACTGTGACTACACGTCCCGTGATGACCGACTGTGACTACAGGTCCCGTGAGGACTGACTGTGACTGCATGTCCCGTGATGACCGACTGTGACTACAGGTCCCGTGAGGACTGACTGTGACTACAGGTCCCGTGAGGACTGACTGTGACTGCCCGTCCCGTGATGACCGACTGTGACTACAGGTCCCGTGAGGACTGACTGTGACTGCACGTCCCGTGATGACCGACTGTGACTACAGGTCCCGTGATGACCGACTGTGACTACAGGTCCCGTGAGGACTGACTGTGACTGCGGGTCCCGTGAGGACTGACTGTGACTGCATGTCCCGTGATGACTGACTGTGACTACAGGTCCCGTGAGGACTGACTGTGACTACAGGTCCCGTGAGGACTGACTGTGACTACACGTCCCATGAGGACTGACTGTGACTACAGGTCCCGTGAGGACTGACTGTGACTACAGGTCCCGTGAGGACTGACTGTGACTACAGGTCCCGTTGAGGACTGACTGTGACTGCAGGTCCCGTGAGGACCGACTGTGACTACAGGTCCCGTGAGGACTGACTGTGACTACAGGTCCCGTGAGGACTGACTGTGACTACAGGTCCCGTGAGGACTGACTGTGACTACAGGTCCCGTGAGGACTGACTGTGACTACAGGTCCCGTGATGACCGACTGTGACTACAGGTCCCGTGAGGACTGACTGTGACTACAGGTCCCGTGAGGACTGACTGTGACTACAGGTCCCGTGGGACTGACTGTGACTACACGTCCCGTGAGGACTGACTGTGACTGCCCGTCCCGTGATGACCGACTGTGACTACAGGTCCCGTGAGGACTGACTGTGGCTGCGGGTCCCGTGAGGACTGACTGTGACTACACGTCCCATGAGGACTGACTGTGACTACAGGTCCCGTGAGGACTGACTGTGACTACAGGTCCCTGACTGTGACTACAGGTCCCGTGAGGACTGACTGTGACTGCGGGTCCCGTGAGGACTGACTGTGACTACAGGTCCCGTGAGGACTGACTGTGACTGCACGTCCCGTGATGACCGACTGTGACTACAGGTCCCGTGAGGACTGACTGTGACTGCATGTCCCGTGAGGACTGACTGTGACTGCACGTCCCGTGATGACCGACTGTGACTACAGGTCCCGTGAGGACTGACTGTGACTACAGGTCCCGTGATGACCGACTGTGACTACAGGTCCCGTGAGGACCGACTGTGATTACAGGTCCAGTGAGGACTGACTGTGACTGTCCGTCCCGCAATGGCCGACTGTGACTACAGGTCCCGTGAGGACTGACTGTGACTACAGGTCCCGTGAGGACTGACTGTGACTACAGATCCCGTGAGGACTGACTGTGACTACAGGTCCCGTGAGGACTGATTGTGGCTGCACGTTCAGTGATGACCGACTGTGACTGCAGGTCCCGTGATGACCGACTGTGACTGCACGCCCCGGCGACGACCGACTGTGACTACACGTCCCAGATGCGGTGTCCCTCCCCGACCGGCAGACCCGTTCCCGCGGACACACTCGCGGCGCGGTCAGACCGCAGCTGGACGCCGGACCGGGTTCCGCGAACTCGCCACTGTCGCCGCCACTAAACTGGCCGACCACACCAATACGGACGGTTCGACGTGAATTATTTACACCTCAGATTGCGAGTGTCGGCACAGTGCTCGGACACCTGGCCGCCGCTCCTGCCCGGGCCGGGGCCGCCCGGCTATTGACAGTCACGACCACACTCACGGTCGGCACGCCATCACACCGTGCACAGCAAAACCCGACCACAGGCACGTCGGCAAACGGTCTCACACCATAACGGAGGTGCAACGCCGACGCAACCGTTGTCACTGCATTAGTGCATTACTAGCGATAGGAAAACAACACTTAAAACACGACACGCAATATCTTTTTTACACTTCTATATATATCTATATCTAATATATATATATATATATATATATATATATATATATATATATCATATATATATATATATATGTATATATATATATATATATATATATATATATATATATATATATATATATATATATATATATATATATATTATATATATATATATATATATATATATATATATATTTATATATATATATATATATATACATATATATATATATATATATATATATATATATATATATACATATCGTAGTCCACATCAGTTTAGGGACGGTGGTTCAATCGAAGCCAAAGAAAGACGGTCTTCTCCCGTCCATGGGTAGCCATCGCAACGCGAGAGCATCAAGACTTCTTGATAGTGCACACGACATAAGCGCCCACCCCCCACCCCTACATTCCTCGTCTAGTCCCCCTAACAGACAACCGAAAATAGGTAGGAAGATAGTGCGCATACTTCGGAGAAGCAACTGTAGCCTTGATTTAATCCTCCCTTCTTTCTTTACTGTTTTTGCTGTAGGGGACTCTTCCTGTAGTCGGACTACCGCTTACTAACGCCCCAATGGCCTACAGGCTACTAACGATCCAAAGCGGACGTCATTCGCCCGATGTTTGCGTACAGATAAAAACGGAAATACACAGTGTTTCCAAGATGGTTAGCCCGACTATTCCACTATCTCTCCGGCCAGTGCACTTGATCGACTGTCTTATGTCAACAATGTCGTCGGTCATGTTACAGCTGATGCAATGCCATTGCGGAAATCAGCATCTCGTAAAAGCGAACACAACCGTTTCGTCAGACTTCACCCGCATGACCAGTGTGCTGGAGTCCATTGCTCGGCATTGACACCAACCCCCCACCCCACACCCACCCGATGCCAGCTCGTACCAGCACTGAGCCGCATTGTACTCTGGTCTCCAAGTTAGCACCCCAATCAGAGGTCAACAGGGTCAGGTGTCCGCTGACGTTTCAGCACTGAGCCGCTTCATACTCTGGTCCATGTTAGCACCACAGACCAGAGTTAGTTAGTTATTAGGGCTTTAGGGCGGATCGGCTACATTGGTCAAGTAGCGTCCAGCCACAACCAGGACCAACAGGGTCAGGTGACAGTTGACATGGCTGTCCGCCCACTTCCGTCAACACCCCGTTTTGATCGTGAGACATGCGGACGGATAGGCAGATGTCCGCTGCAGTCTTCAAAAGCAGCCCGGTCCAGCCCTGGAAACGGGGGCAGTTTCTTCCCCGTACCCCCCCCCCCCAAACCACCGCACTGCTTACACCCAAACCCAACATGGCCGACAGCAGACTGAGACCGGGAGAGTCTGGAGATTTATCACGCGGCGAGATTCCATTAAACCGTCGTCTCGCGCAGAACGTGCCAATAAAAAACGGAATCTCAAATCTAATGGCGTCAGTTATTTTCGTCGGTGCATTACGGGATGATATGTAGACCCGAGCTGTCCAAATGGAGGCGCTGTTCCCTGTAATGGAACCGGCCGCTGTTGAACCGATTCCTGCGGCGATACTACTGTCCTGAGCATCCTCTTCGGTAGACGGGAAATTGGTCCGGTGCATCATAGGCAGACACGTCAAATTTAGCCAAATATCGTCATTTCTACTGCGCTCCTGATATGCATCAAATTTGCTCTGCATAAAAAACTTCCGACTAAAGCCTGCCCCTGGCGATTTACAGCGCATAGGCATGCCGGAACGAAGCCTCTAAACTACAGGGTGACGCATCCACAACAAACTTCCGACTGTCGTGTCCGCGGGACCTAAAGCGAACGGCCAGCAGTGAGCCCGACTGATGCGCCGTTCCACTCGTGCCGGCGACGCTCCGAGAGAGCCACCGACGGCCGGTCACGACCTGATGCGCGACGGGCATGCACCCGGGGCGTAACACCGGGACGGTCTCATTCGCCGGCAGGGCGTGGCTCAGCCGACCGATCGTTCCGCGGAGTAAGCGTACGGCAGCGACAGCTGCTCAGCTGTCGAGCTGCACGGCACCTGCTCAGCTGTCGAGCTGCACGGCGGCTGCCCAGCTGTCGAGCTGCACGGCAGCTGCCCAGCTGCGAGCTGCACGGCGGCGACAGCTTTCCAGCTGCACGGCAGCGACAGCTGTCCAGCTGCGCTTCCAGCCTCAGCTGGCTAGCAGCAGCGTCTCCAGCAGCCTGTGCTGCACGTTCAGCCCACTCGAGCGCACCTCAGCCCAAAAGCGGCCCACTTCAGACGGCTGGAGTCGACGCGCTGTCCCTATTCCGACCTTGACGCCCACCCAGGTCCTGCGACATCCCTGCGATCCCCCGGGCGAGTTCCAGACAACCTCCTGGACCTCGGCGACCTCTTGTATCCGGCTCCGTAATCGTAAGGCGTGGGTGTGTGCTTTTTAGTCTGACCAATGTCAAGTGT
This sequence comes from Imbricaverruca yamaguchii, assembly GCA_034440575.1. Lineage (NCBI taxonomy): Eukaryota > Metazoa > Arthropoda > Thecostraca > Neoverrucidae > Imbricaverruca > Imbricaverruca yamaguchii. The sequence goes on from JAOTOL010001625.1 coordinate 499,843, forward strand.
TCTGCATCCGACTCCCGGATCAGACAATCAGCTTCAGAGCAAAGCCATAGCCATAGGTCATAAGCCATAGTCGTAGCTAGAGTGCTCGTGCTTCCATTCGTCCAGCGTGGTGAGCACCGCCATTGGGGACAGCAGCAGTACAGCCATCGGCTCCAAATTCAGGCCAAGTGCAGTCCGACAGCTCAAGTATCGGGCTGAACCGCGCTTCACTTCAGCGCCGCCCAACTTCCATCCCGGCTATGTTTCAGCTCCGCAGGTCCGGTCCCAACAGTCCCAGTCCGGTCCCCACAGTCACAGTCCGGTCCCGACGCTCTCAGTCCGGTCCCAACAGTCCCAGTCCGGTCCCAACAGTCCCAGACAGGTCCCAACAGTCCCAGTCCGGTCCCGACACTCTCAGTCCGGTTCCGGCTGCGTGTCGCCTCAGCATCCGCAGCGCCGAGTCGCCTCCGCAGCTCCAACGTCATCAGCATCCAGCGCCGGTCTCAGACGCAGCACCAGCGCCGGTCTCAGACGCAGCACCAGCGCCAGATCGAGCGCCAATCCGGCGCGGCGGCGGCGGCCCACATTCCGCGCACAAAGCCGCGCGCCGGCCCGCTGCAAACATTGGCTCTCGCGCCGGCCGCCGACGAGCCGGCCAAATGGCGGGCCGGTGTCGATTACGACGTGCGTCGGCTCCGACGGTCACTGATCTCCGGCGGCGCGCGTGACGCTCACCGCCAGGGGGCGACGGCCGACCTGGCGCGCCACCGTGCGAGTCGGAGGTGGCCGTGACTGCCCAGGTCGGAGGTGAAGCTGCCACCGTGACCGGTCAGGTCGGAGGTGAAGCTGCCACCGTGTCCGGTCAGGTCGGAGGTGAAGCTGCCGTGTCCGGTCAGGTCGGAGGTGAAGCTGCCACCGTGTCCGGCCAGGTCGGAGGTGAAGCTGCCACCGTGTCCGGTCAGGTCGGAGGTGAAGCTGCCACCGTGACCGGTCAGGTCGGAGGTGAAGCCGCCACCGTGACCGGCCAGGTCGGAGGTGAAGCTGCCACCGTGACTGCCCAGGTCGGAGGTGAAGCTGCCACCGTGACCGGTCAGGTCGGAGGTGAAGCTGCCACCGTGACCGGCCAGGTCGGAGGTGAAGCTGCCACCGTGACCGGTCAGGTCGGAGGTGAAGCTGCCACCGTGACCGGTCAAGTCGGAGGTGAAGCTGCCACCGTGACCGGTCAGGTCGGAGGTGAAGCTGCCACCGTGACCGGTCAGGTCGGAGGTGAAGCTGCCACCGTGACCGGTCAGGTCGGAGGTGAAGCTGCCACCGTGACCGGTCAGGTCGGAGGTGAAGCTGCCATCGTGACCGGTCAGGTCGGAGGTGAAGCTGCCACCGTGACCGGTCAAGTCGTAGGTGAAGCTGCCATCGTGTCCGGTCAGGTCGGAGGTGAAGCTGCCACCGTGACTGCCCAGGTCGGAGGTGAAGCTGCCACCGTGACCGGTCAGGTCGGAGGTGAAGCTGCCACCGTGTCCGGTCAGGTCGGAGGTGAAGCTGCCACCGTGACCGGTCAGGTCGGAGGTGAAGCTGCCACCGTGACCGGTCAGGTCGGAGGTGAAGCTGCCACCGTGACCGGTCAGGTCGGAGGTGAAGCTGCCACCGTGACCGGTCAGGTCGGAGGTGAAGCTGCCACCGTGACCGGTCAGGTCGGAGGTGAAGCTGCCACCGTGACCGGCCAGGTCGGAGGTGAAGCTGCCACCGTGACCGGTCAGGTCGGAGGTGAAGCTGCCCGTGACCGGTCAGGTCGGAGGTGAAGCTGCCACCGTGACCGGCCAGGTCGGAGGTGAGGGCGCCACGGGGCCGGCAGGAACGCCACACGCTGGGTAATGTTAATCGTCCGGTGAAAATGGGCGGAAAGCGTTACCTAATCGTGAATGCCGAGCAGTCCACCTGCACACCGTTCGGATGACTTAGGTAGCTTTGTGTGTTAAAATACGACATAATAACGTCAGGTTCAACTGCTGTATTCGTTCCAGTCCGGGTTTTCTCCAACTGCTTCAACGCCAAACGCCCCCACTGACACTCATCGTCGCGCGGAATTTCAACGACGGCACGGCGCCCGCGCCACCCACGAGGACGGCTTCCAGGTGTGACCGGTGGCTGACCGGGGCACGGGTTCGCCCGTCACGGTCACGTCACGGTCACGTCACGGTCACGTCACGGTCACGTCAAGGTCACGTCAAGGTCACGTGTTGCTGCCGACCCTCCAGCTACACGCGCCCCGCCGGACGCCATCGCCCCGGGCCGGCGCAGACCCGGCCCGCCACACGTGTGGCGCGGCGCGCGCGCACATCTGCCACACCAGCTGTGACGGATGCCACGTGACCTTGCCGACCGGACAGAGCGCCCCCGGCGGGGCTGGTGTCACCTGGTGTATGCTTGATGCCGTCGAATGGATGCAACAGATGGTAGACAAGGGCCACGTCGCGTCGCTAACAACGATAGACCTCAGCAAAGCCTTCGACAGCGTCGATCATAGTGTCCTCCTGACCAAGCTCGGATGGTATGGCGTGCAGTCGATTGAATGGTTCCGCAGCTACCTCAGCGACCGGAAGCAGACGGTGAACGGAGGCTCCTCCATCCTTCATCTGACTCATGGCGTGGCACAAGGCTCCATCATCGGGTCAATCCTCTTTCTCATCTTCATCAACGACCTGTCCTCTTTCCTCCCTCATGGCCGCCTAATATCCTATGCCGACGATACCCAGCTCCTAGATCATTCTCTACCCAACGTCGCCGACTTATCCAGCCTCAAGGCACGCGTCGAGGAATCCATATCTTGTCTACAAAATTGGTTTCAGTCCAACAGTCTAAGGATGAACCAGGACAAAACTCAATTCACCCTCTTTGGCACCAAGGCGTCATTAAAAAAGGCAGTGAACTTCCAAATCACTCTCTCAGATTCCACGATAACTCCACGTCCCACCGTTAAAGTCTTAGGTGTTCTCCTCGACCAGCAACTTAGTTGGGATTCTCACATATCCATGGTTGTGCGCAAATGCAATGCCATCATAGCATCCCTATACAAATTTCGCCAACATTTCACCACGGATGTCCTCAAGCTCTTAGTCCAGCTCCACGTTTTTCCTCACATACTTTATTGTCTATCTCTCTGGGGTGGAGCCGCTCAGTGCCGTCTGCATCGCGTGCAAAAGTGCATCAACTTTGCCGCGCGACTAGTCACCGGAGTGCGCCGCAACGAGCACGTGTCCCCTGCACTCGTGTCATTAGGATGGCTAACGCTTGCAGAGATGGTTCGGGAGCACGATTGCATCCAGGTATACAGAGCCATGTGCATTAGGCAATGCCCGGAAGCTGTACGAAGAATGTTTACCTGGCGGTCACAAGTATCGCAGAGGGAGACCAGAGCTGGGTCAGTCGGTGAGCTTCATCTCACAAGATGTCGACTCACGCAGACCCAGCGAGGTTTTTCATACCGCGCCGCGGTCGCTTGGAATAGGCTACCACCAGTCACCAGGCAAGCACCGAGTCGCTCTGCATTCAAAGGTACTTTAGCGCAGAGTCGCTAGCCTTACTATAGAGGTCTTTGTGCGCTGTATGTTCGAAATGTTTCTGATGCAATGTTCTCTACCGGATGTGCTCACGCAACAATGTCTGGGTGCAGAACAGCCACCACGTGGAAGTACCCAAATACATGACTTGACTTGACTTGGCGGCTGGCGGGGTCGCGGTGACATTCACGGTGTCGTGAGGTGGCGAGCGCCACCGTCAGGCGATGGTAATGGTCGTCACGGAAAACATCAGCTGCGGCACATCCAGCGGCACATCCAGCGGTACATCCAACGGTATATCCAGCGGTACATCCAGCGGTACATCCAGCGGCACATCCAGCGGTACATCCAGCGGTACATCCAGCGGTACAGCCAGCGGTACATCCAGCGGTACATCCAGCGGTACATCCAGCGGTACATCCAGCGGTACATCCAGCGGTACATCCAGCGGTACAGCCAGCGGTAGAGCCAGCGGTACAGCCAGCGGTACATCCAGCGGTACATCCAGCGGTACAGCCAGCGGTACATCCAGCGGTACATCCAGCGGCGCAGTCAACAGACGATGCTGTGATGTCTCGCCCCTAGAACATTCTAGCCCGCTTGGACGACGAATGTTCCCGTCAGTTAGTTATTTGAGCTTTCGGGCGCTTCGAGTTCCCCATCAGTTGGTTGGTTGGTTATTTGGGCCTAGGGGCGCATCGACTGTTTCGGTGATACAGCGCCCGAGTTTCCCCATCAGACCAACGTACGAGCCAGAAGGCCAAAATATTCAGCAGCGCCCCAGGTCGTCCGGTGTTCAGATCTGGACACAATGCTGGCGGTGGATGACACCTGAAGGACGCGGCGACGGTCGGGTCATCTCCAGCCCGCCAGATACTATCAGTGCGGAAGAGGCACAATGCTAGCGACGGGAAATCTCCCCCGATATGGGCAGCGCGGCCCGCGGCAAGGTTGGGGCGCGACCGGCACACCTGTCCGGCTATTGTCCGGCTATCCTGGTGGCGACCCACCCTGTGTCCGCTGCAAATATCCCCCCTCACCCACCCCACCCCTCCTCGTCCAGTCGCAAATCCGTCCAATAACGGGAGCAACAGAGCAATCCATCTTGACGACTCTATTTAATCGACTGGCCATTCGAGCTGCAGGCCGCGTCGATGACGGACACGTACCAGCGGCCGCGATTAAGATATTAGGAGCTTGATCGGGAGCCGCGGCGCTGCCCCGGATCACGTGCTCGGGGCTCGTCGGATCCATGATGAGGTCATGTGCCCCGCAGATATGGGCCGGCTCGCGGCGGCGCGCCGACGGACCCCAATCAAACAGTGGGTACGTGCTCCGGGTAAGTTCTTCGCTTGCACTGTCCGCAATGGAGACGTGATCGAGGAGTTCTTCATTTGCGCTGTTCATAATGCAGCTAGTTACAAACGTTGTCTGAATTTGGACAAAAATTCATGACGCAATTATCTGACCCGCTCTCAGCCCCGCAGAGGACATGGGTATGTAATGGGACGTGGGTATGTAATTTGACGTGAAGATGAGAGAAGAAAAACCTAACCACGCGCCGAGTCTTACCGCCATGAAGTTGATATTCAAGCCGGAATCCACAAACACACTTCATCGGAACACTCGTAAGTCGCCAACTGTGTCGAAGACGAAGTCGGCGTTCACCAGCGTTCACCGACGTTCGTCTAGCCTCGTCTGCCGATTGGCTGCAAATTATGCAACACGGCATCCCATTCGCCCAGCATCGCCGTGAGCTGGCCCACCGCGGCCAGCAGCGCGACCGCGGTACTCTGTCCGACCCACCACCACCAGACTCCCGTACGGGGAAGTGAGCTGTAAAAGCAGCCGGCGGCGATTATAGGTGACGTCACAGGCGGACGTCACGTGTCACGCGACGCTCGCTCCGGCAAATGAAGACGCGGTGGCGGGCGGGGGCCGGGCGGCGGCCGGCTGGCTGTCTGTATGCCCCGAGACGCAGGCTGTCGACGCCAGCGCACTCAGAGCTTAGGGTCCGCGCACGGCACACTCAGCACAAGTGTGCCAGAGCTGAGGGTCCGCGCACGGCACACCCAGCACAAGTGTGCCAGAGCAGAGGGTCCGCGCACGGCACACTCAGCACAAGTGTGCCAAGGAGGGTCCGCGCACGGCACACTCAGCACAAGTGTGTGCCAGAGCTGAGGGTCCGCGCACGGCACACTCAGCACAAGTGTGCCAGAGCTGAGGGTCCGCGCACGGCACACTCAGCACAAGTGTGCCAGAGCAGAGGGTCCGCGCACGGCACACTCAGCACAAGTGTGCCAGAGCTGAGGGTCCGCGCATGGCACACTCAGCACAAGTGTGCCATAGCAGAGGGTCCGCGCACGGCACACTCAGCACAAGTGTGCCAGAGCTGAGGGTCCGCGCATGGCACACTCAGCACAAGTGTGTCAGAGCAGAGGGTCCGCGCACGGCACACTCAGCACAAGTGTGCCAGAGCTGAGGGTCCGCGCACGGCACACTCAGCACAAGTGTGCCAGAGCTGAGGGTCCGCGCACGGCACACTCAGCACAGTGTGCCCAGACGTCGCAGTACGCTGACGCCGACCTAACGGACGGCTGGACTGTGGCTCGTCCGGCTCCTCTCCTCGGGAGACGGCCAGCTCTGGGTCCGGCTCAGATGCGGTCACGTCACGGTCACGTCACCACCCCCACCCCCCCCCCCGTCCCCACTCCGGCCCATCGGCGACGGACGGGAGCGTCGCAGACCCGACACACCTGAATCGTGCGGCGGGCAGCGGCTCAGATTTTTCATACCGCACCGAACACGAACGAACGGCCAAACAAAGCCATGTCGGGGATCGGCGGCCGCCTGTCGTAACGGACCGCGAGCGGCGTGTGACGGTCGACGTGTAACGTCACCTGGCCGGCGGAGAGGTGCGCCGTCGACCACCGCACTGACCAGGGACACATCCCTGCACTGACAGTCACACTGCCTCCACTGGTCAGGCGCACATCCGTCCACTGACAGTCACACTGCCTCCACTGGTCAGGAGCACATCCGTCCACTGACCAGGAACACATCCCTGCACTGACAGTCACACTGCCTCCACTGGTCAGGAGCATATCCGTCCACTGACAGTCACACTGCCTCCACTGGTCAGGAGCATATCCGTCCACTGACCAGGAACACATCCCTGCACTGACAGTCACACTGCCTCCACTGGTCAGGAGCACATCCGTCCACTGACAGTCACACTGCCTCCACTGGTCAGGTGCACATCCGTCCACTGACCAGGGGCACATCCCTGCACTGACAGTCACACTCCCTCCACTGGTCAGGAGCACATCCGTCCACTGACCAGGGACACATCCCTGCACTGACAGTCACACTGCCTCCACTGGTCAGGAGCACATCCGTCCACTGACCAGGAACACATCCCTGCACTGACAGTCACACTGCCTCCACTGGTCAGGAGCACATCCGTCCACTGACCAGGGACACATCCCTGCACTGACAGTCACACTCCCTCCACTGGTCAGGAGCACATCCATCCACTGACAGTCACACTGCCTCCACTGGTCAGGGCACATCCGTCCACTGACCAGGGACACATCCCTGCACTGACCCACGTCCCCTGCACTGACCAGCACACTCCCTCCACTGGTCAGGAGCACATCCGTCCACTGACCAGGGACACATCCCTGCACTGACCCACGTATCCTGCACTGACCAGCACACTCCCTGCACTGACAGTCCCTCCACTGGTCAGGAGCACATCCGTCCACTGACCAGGAACACATCCCTGCACTGACAGTGCCTCCACTGGTCAGGAGCATATCCGTCCACTGACCAGGGACACATCCCTGCACTGACCCACGTCCCCTGCACTGACCAGGAACACATCCCTGCACTGACAGTCCCTCCACCGGTCAGGAGCACATCCGTCCACTGACCAGGAACACATCCCTGCACTGACCCACGTCCCCTGCACTGACCAGGAACACATCCCTGTACCGACCAGAAGCACATCCCTGCACCAGCCAGTCGTGGTAATTTCGCAACTTGCCCGCTGTCGTCAGACTTTTGCCGTCGCGTTCATTTTGCAACTTGCCGGCTACCCTCAGACCTTTGCCGTCGTGCTAAATGTCATCTAAGCTCCGTTGACACCAATCGTCACAGTCACCGCCAACTCGTGACACCATCCATCATTGTGTCACGCGAGTCAGCACGCCCCTGTGACGTGGTGCGCGACATCTGATACGACCCACTGACTCACATCCCCACTGTTCTGACAAGTTTGGCTCACGACCTGTTCCGTCTTGCGTCCAAAATCCCCACCAGCAGACACGCTGACCTGCACGCATCGCAAGCCACGCATCGCACGGAACTTCGCCAGCGTGCAGGTATTTCCACTTTGTCAGCGAATGCTTCTCCGCAGCCCCAGTGGCCAGTACAACTGGAGAACTCCCTTCCAGCTATTGCTGCTCCAGGCCCCAGTGGCGAGTGCGACTGGACAACTCCCTACCAGCTATTACTGCTCCGGGCCCCAGTGGCCAGTACAACCGGACTGTCTTGTTGTACGACCTTACCAGATATGTTTCAATTACTGACAACATTAAGTAATCACCGCTTAGCAATCCCATTAGCCTCAAAGCACTCGTTTTGTCCTCCATTTACCCTGCCACTCTGCCTCTGTGAACAAAACACGAGCGGTGGTAAAGCGTTGCAGACTTGACTGACGACTGCTTCAGGATAGGATATAGCATATCTGACGTCTTGCGTTGCTTGGCAAGCTAGCAACGAACTCCATGCCCACACCCCTTTGGCCATTAAATCTTCCTGGATACGCGCCTGGGTAGTCACACGTCCGGACCCTAACAAAAAACCCCCCAACCCCAAAAAAACAAAAAAAATTATAAAACCCACAAGGCATTTTATACCCCCTGTAATAAACGAAACGGGGGAAAAAAACCATGCCTCATAAAAGCTCGAGACGGACTTCAAAACAGTGGTTCGTCGCGAACAAGAACCATAAGCATTTAATGACTATTGCGAGCGAGGGCGAGTTGCGAGCGGGTGTGACCCGTGTGTGTGGTACAGAAGTGCACCTGTTGTTGTTATTGGTGTTTTGGGGCGCATCAACTGCAAAGGTTATATAGCGCCCATAACTTCGTCAGTCAAACCAGTTGTGGACGTATCGACGTGGAGTAAATTGGAGGACTGGGGTTACAATTCGCTAGTGCACTTCCTGATGGCGTGTTAAGAGAAGATAAAAATGTTTGGCGCTTATATCCTACCTTTGTTGGCGTGAGTACACGACGTCAATTCCAATCGCAGAAAGGAATGGGAACAGTTCAGCGACATAGTGTGACCCGTCGCCCAGTAGTTCCACCAGGGTGGGCGATGGGGTTCCAAAGAAGCGACGACGTTCCGCTCGAAGATGACAACATGTGCTGAAAATATGGGCCACAGACAGGTTGTCCCCGCAACGTGGACAGACTGGCCGTTCTTCCGAGCATAGAAGGTAGCGATGTGTAAATACGTGTGTCCTAACCGAAGGCGGCACAGAATCACTTCCTCACGCCTCGATCGTCGCGAGCAGGACTGCCATGCCCCGATGGGGTTTTAACACCTTCAGTTTGTTGCCCAGGACAGCATCCCAAGAAGACTGCCACTTGGTTTGTAGGTAAACAGATATACTTCGGTAGAAGTCCCTTGCAGGAGTGGCAACCGACGCGTGCAGTGTGCATTCGCTGAGCGTTTAGCTGCAGCGTCCGCGAGCTCGTTTCCAATATCCGACGTGGCTTGGTATCCAACACAGTACCACACTTTCCCTCCCGAGCTAGGGAAGAAATGAGCAGCAGTATGTCTTGTATCATGGGGTTAGGGGGTTAAATCGTTTCAGGGCCATAAGACTACTGAGAGAATCAGACAAGATCAGGTGTAGATCTCCGTCGCCTACCTGGTAAAAGAAGAGCCTGGCAATAGCCACCAGTTCTGCTGTGAAAACGGATGCATGCTGTGGCAGTGTAAAACCCCAGTGTATTACCACATAAGCGCTTCCGACGCCTGTATCGTTTTGAGCCATCGGTGTATGTGGCTGTATACCCTCTACGACCGATGGTTTCAGGGCTCGTGCCTGCAATCTTGCTGTGGTACTTTGTTTACATGTTTCGGCTACAGAGATCAATACTGGGGAGGTCAATTCCCATGGGGGAGTTCTGATTTGTGTTGTCCGGAGGACACCACGCAGCCTGATCCCACTCTCCTGGAATAGTTCTCGAATTCTTAAACAGAACGGATTCATATATGAAGGCCGTCTGTGTTGAAACAGACGCAAGTTACGAGATGAAAAGACCGCTTGATATGTGGGGTGGTCGGGAAACTGTGCCAGCTTGATAGCATACCGCATGCCGCATCTGACGGCGCATGGCGAGCGATGGTTCGTTTGTTCAACAAGGAGACTCGCTGTTGGCGAGGTGCGGAATGCTCCAGTAGCGATGCGCAGTGAAGAGTGGTGTATCTATTTAAAGTACGCTTGGTGGAATCGCTTGCAGAGTCATACACAAACTAGCGTAGTCCAGTCTTGAGCGAATTAAGGATCTATACAAGACAAGCAGGGTTCTCCTGTCCGCCCCATATGTAGTACGAGATATGCATTTTAAGATGTTCATAGATCTAAAACATTGCTCACGTATGACCTTAAAATGTTCCTTGTACGAAAGTCGCGTATCAAAGTGAATTCCAAGGAAACGAACCACCGATTTGCAAGGGATGGTTCTCTATAGAGGCTAAGCGACAGATCCCGGGAACAGTCGCCGCCGGCAGAAATGAATACAGACAGTTTTAGAAGTTGAAAAGTGGAACCCGTTGGCCGAACTCCATCGCTGTAGTCGTGTTACGGCAGACTGGAGCTGCCTTTCCATGGAGGAGACCTTCGAACCTTGACACCAAATGGCGAAATCGTCCACAAACAACGATCGCCCGATGGTAGATGGGAGGTTGTCGCCGATGTCATTAATCATAATTCCGAACAGGGGAACGCTCAAAATGCTGCCCTGTGGAACACCATTAGGTTGTGGGTAGCTATCAGAATACCGATTCCCCACTCGGACACAGAAGGATCGGTCGGCTAGGAAGTTTTGCAAAAATTTCCCCATATGTCCGCGTATACCGTGCCTAAAAACTTTTAGAAGAATGCCACGTCGCCAAGTCGTATCATATGCGCCCTCAATGTCGAAGAAGACAGCGCCAATGTGTCGTTTGCGTTGAAACTCTGTTCGTATCACTGTGTCTAGTGATAAAATATGGTCAACTGTACAGCGGTTCTTTCTAAAACCACACTGCGCGTTTGTAAAAATTTGGAGTGCTCCAAAACCACATCAAACGTACGTTCACCATTCTCTCCATGAGTTTGCATAATGATGAGGTGAGGGCGATGGGTCGGTAATGTATTGGATCAGATCCACTCTTGCCAGGCTTCAGAATCGGAATTATTGTTGCTTTTCGCCATGAGGGTGGAAAGCCTCCTCTTTCCCATAGTCCGTTGAAAAGTCCTAAAAGCACGTGGAGCGCATTGGGAGGAAGATGTTTTAGCATGTCGTTGTGCACTTCATCAGGGCCCTCAGATACACTCCGTAGGGCATTCACGGCGGAAAGCAGCTCAGTCGCGGTGAATGGTGCGTTGTATGAAAGTATCTCGGTGGTTGAAAAGTCTATTGGAGGTCGTTCGTGGCGGGTTTGGGAGCGCGCGATTTGTGGCTCAAAGCTTCCTCTCGGCTGCGTTCCGATAGCGCACGTGCAATTTCATTGGCCACGACGGAAGGATCAGAGATGACCCGACTTCCTACCTGCAGTACAGGCAGTGGTGTGGACGAGAACTTTCCCGCGATCCTGTTAATACGCGTCCATATTTGGGCGACTGGTGTTCGGTGGGTGAGAGTGTTTAAAAAGGAGCGGAAGTATACCCGTTTGGCTTCCAGGCAAGTTCGACGAGAAGAGGCTCTGGCACGAAGAAACGCTATGCGATTTTCGTCGGTACAGTTGTGGTTGAATGCTCTGAATGCCCGTTTGCGTGCACGAATGGCGCTTCCGCACTCGTCCGTCCACCATGGGACTGCGGAACGTCGGGGGGCACCAGTAGTTCTTGGGATGCAAACAATAGCACAGTTGATGAGCACTAAGGTAAATTCTTCTATGGATTTTGGCAAACAGAGAGAATTGGCAGAAAAATTTGCTTCAAGTCTATTCTCGAAGTCGGTCCATTTGGCCTTTTTAAATTCCATCGCCTTGGTCTCGGCCTAAGGACTAATTCATCTTGGTAAGCCAACCATACCGGAAAGTGGTCGCTGCCCAATGGGTCGTCGGCCACCGACCAAGTGAAAGATTGAAACAGCTGAGGGCTGCACAGACTTAGATCTAAAACAGACTTATTTCCGGATGGGAGGGCAATATGTGTCTGGGATCCTGTGTTTAAAAGGCAGAGGGCTTCGTCGTGAATGAAGGATTCTAAGAGGCGGCCACGTAAGTTTGTGGCGAAACATCCCCATACGGTATGGTGTGCGTTAAAGTCTCCCAACAGTAAAACTGGGGGAGGGAGTTCCAGCATTAGCAGATGGAGATCTGCAGCAGGAGAGAGAGTCCTGGCGGCAAGTACACAGAACAAATTGTCAGTGCACGTTGGTTCAAGTTGATACGAGCAGCAACAGCTTGTAGACAGGTTTGCAAAACTAATTCATGTACAGGTATGGTGTGGTGTACGGCTAAAGCACGCCGCCGTGCGCAACGGTGTCAGTCTGAATATCCTTTCGAAATACGGAATATCCCTTAATAATGCAACGGGCATCCGATGCCAGCTTGTCTCTTGGAGACAGATGGCAGCTGGGAGGTACTTGCTGGTCACGGCTTGGAGATCCAATAAACTAGTTTTCAGCCCTCTGCAGTTCCATTGTAAAATTCCATGTGAAGGAGGCATTCAAATTAAAATTTGAAGAAGTGAAATGTTGTTAAGACGACTAAGATTTCAGATCCAAACTAGTGCTGCTCGTTGAGGTTTTGCAACCGGGGATGTTTGATGTCGTGGGCGCGTGCGTGAAATACCCAATTTGTTGGTGACACGCCCCAGGTAGGGTCCGCTTTGCAACGCGGCTCGGTCGGGAGAAATCGTGTGTGTCCGGCTCGACGCAGGACTCCGGGTCCCATCCGTTCCGATTGGTGACGAAGGCGGGGGTCACGATATGGCGTTGGCTCCCGGGCCGGGTCGGTGACCACCGTCGGGTTGTACGTCCCGGGTGATGGAGGTGGGCTGACTGAAGTAGGTGACAGGGTTTGGGTTATAGGATGGTGCTGGTGAGGGTGTGAAGGTTGGGAGACAGGGAGGGGGAGTTGGGGCCGTTTGGTATTGGTGGATGGAAGGATTGCTGACGTAGGTGCCAATGTGGAAGCTGAGGGTTTGTTGGAAGCTTCCTCCGCTGCACCTCACGCCACTCTCCCACCTCTGGCTCCAAGGAGGCAGTGGCGGAGATCACGGGCAACCACTTTGCAAAACTTATTGCATGTGCGCGAGGTACAGGACGTCGCGGGTCCTTTCTGGTGGTGGGTATCGTCGGTACCGCTACGGGTTGCCCTCTTTCGGTGGCAACGTACTTCTTTCAGTCAGTGGTACACGTTGCCGAAAGAGCGAAGGAGTTCGCCGAGTTGGAGAGGTCCGGGCACCCCTCTAATTTCTGGTACAGCTAGTGTGGTTCTGTTGGCTTTGGCGATTGCGGCGTAAGATACCCTCGGGTGGGCAGCGTCGTAAGCCTGCCTTGCCTCTCTAAATGATAGTTTCTGGTGACCTTGATAGACATGACTCCTCCTTAAGATATGTCGGACACGACCTGTATACGCAGAGTTGGTATCTGGTCGCTTCCCGTTGGAGCACCACGGTTTATCTGCGCTGCACTGTGAGTCATCATGTCGTGATGAGCACCTGCCGCAGACTGGCATTCCTACAGTTTTGTTTGGTATGTCCAAACCTCTGGCATCCGTAGCATCTCATCGGGTTTGGGATAAAACGACGAATCTTCACCTTGGATAGCCTCCAATATCGGGTGGAAGTCGGTCGGTGAAAGTTAAATGATGTTTTGTTGGTACTAGTATTCCCTTACGAATACGAATGGTCTGGCCTCCACACCAAACTCGTTCAGGCCATCAACGATATTTCGTCGCTTACACCTGAAGGTCATAAAATTGATGATACCTTTCACAAGTTTTCGTTTATGCATAGAACCGATTGGGATGACATGTGACTCCTTGTGACTACACGCAAACTTAAACTCAGTAGCGCCATTGCCTTTTCTGTTCCTTACTGTTTCGAACCTACTAGTCCACGTCCGTGTTACACCTCGGATAGTTCCAGTCTGTACACCATCACGCGTGAGGGTGATCGGGCTCCCTCCTGCTTGAAAGTGGCGAGTGTGGGAACAATGGCGCGCCCAGCCCCGTTCCCGAATTATTTGCATGTTACACCCACCCCCCCACTGAGCTTCCCAACGGGAGACGCCGTGAACGAGAAACTATACGGGCAGGCGCACCACCCGGTCGGGGAGAGCAGCTCACCCCCGACCTGGTGCCAGCCACCTTGCGCCGGTCCGGCCAACAGCCCAACAGGCACAGTGGCTGCATTGTGTTCCCAGGTCGCCAGTTCAAGCCCAGGCAGGGGCGACGCTTTTCATTTCTGCTTTTAGCGCTGCAATTGTGTCACCGCATTGCAATCTAAGATACCTTGGCTATGTCCACGTGCTTAAAGGCGCGTGGCAATGTGAACACTAGGGATCGCATAAACAGTCAAGATTTATAGACACGCCTGCTACGACCCAGACATACTCTAATATGTCAGCCTAATACGACTGACACATTAGAGTTCATCCGCACTTTTAGAGCACTTTCCTTTGCTCGTCCAGTGTCCCTATGCGTGCCTTTTACCGGTTTCAGAACACACAAATGGTACAGAAACGCACCCTCGAACATCTGCGCCTGGGCACGAGCCATTACAGCATCCGGCGGCCATTACATCCGGTGGCCATTACAGCATCGTAAGCCATTACCTGCACCTGCGACCGGTGGCGACCGGTGACGTCATCACACCAGCGGCCCGACTGATTGGCCAGTGGTGGCGCTGGGTGACGTCACCACACCACCGGCCCGACGATTGATTGGCCAGCGGTAGGCTGACCGACGGGTCGCACGTCGGAAACTGGCGCAGCAGCAGCCGGCCAGCGACCCCAGCGCGCGCCAATGTTGAACAGCCTACCTGAGCGACTCAAGCCGTCAACCAGGAGTCGCCCGGTCCATCCATCGCATTGTGCACCACAACTACCTCTATGTGCCTTCCATGCATGGCTCTCACAAAAACGGAAGCGTCAGTGCCCCTCTGTTCATGGGTAACACGGATTCTCGCTGGATTTTCGCTTCTGGCCTCCGACACACCTGGCGTCTGTGTGCCACTGTGCGCCTTTGTGCCACTCACTGAGGGCCTTTGTGCCGCTGTGCACCGCGTGTGTCACCTCGCGCCTGTGAAATGCCCGGCCCGGCTTTGTTCGTGTCGTCGCCCGTCGTTGGGCATTAAACAGAGGCTGGTCGACACAATGCCGCAGGCACGGCAGAACGACCTTCCAGGCATGGCAGAACGGATCGCGACCTTCGAGACAAGGCGGAACGGACCGCGACCTTCCAGGCATGGCAGAACGGACCGCGACCTTCCAGGCATGGCCCAACGGACCGCGACCTTCCAAGCATGGCCCAACGGACCGCGACCTTCCAGGCAAGGCAGAACGGACTGAGACCTTCCAGGCAAGGCAGAACGGACTGAGACCTTCCAGGCACGGCGGAGCGGTCAGAGACCCGCCAGGCACGTCCGTGCATTCACGTGCACGCACATCCCACGGCCGTGAGAGTGCAGCCACACGTGAGATGCACCGCCATACGTGAGATGTACCGCCACACGTGAGATGTACCGCCACACGTGACATGTACCGCCACACGTGAGATGTACCGCCACACGTGAGATGTACCGCCACGCGTGACATGTACCGACACACGTGCGGCGGTCTCGCCGCCGCCGCGTCCCCGTCCCAGGTGGACTGGGCCGAGCCGGGCGTCCTGCCGCCAACAATCCAGCGGGTGGACGTCCTCGTCCACGCGCGCACACACGCTGTTTGGACAGCGACCGGAACACCAAGACAGACAGCGCTCGAGCACACAGACGGACGCGTTCGGCTTCTGAAACAGCCTGAATCGCCGGCAGCGCCGCTCACGGAGGAAGAATAAGGCTCACCAGTGTCAATAATGGCGCCGGCGACAATACTCTGGTTTCGCTGAATGGTACTCAGACATGCTGGCTGAGCAGCTGCTAGTTTGCCCGCCGTTGTAGGTACAGGACAAGAGGGCGCCCACGGTCATACGCTCTGCGTGCACTCCGATGTGTTATTTTCCCAAACAACAACTTCAAAGTTCACACACTCGCGCCCCTATCAGACAAGCGGTCGAAATGAGAACGCAGAAGCGACCAATCTGGAGTGCTTTCGCTCACCGTGGCGTTCTGAAACGCTCGAACCCATGCAGCTTTTCGAGTAGCCTCTCTACACGGCGTCCGATCGGGCCAATGTGCACGTGTGAGTGTTCATGAACGTCCTCTCAGCACTACGGCCCTAATGGTGGCGAGAGCAGCCTCTGAATGCTCCAATCAGCATTGTTGATTTAGTCGCCGGCACTCGCTTTGCCTACAAAGCAGCAGCAAAAAGCGCTTCAGCAGAGGCCGTCGCCGCAGCGGCCGCTCCATCTGCGATCCGTCAGGGATTGTCCCGCAGATCGTGGCAGCGAAGCGAAGAACTACGCACACAATACAGCCGAAACGCTGTCACAGGGTCTCCAGCCTTTTGAGTTATGTGTCAGGCGCGTGAAAAATACGAGCCCGGAAATGGCGGGCAGTGGTCGCAGTGCTTCGGGCTTGCGAGCCTGAACTGCGGCAGCAGACGCAGCCAAGCCAGCAGTGTGGTCAGGTCGTCAGTAGGTCGTAGGTCAGGTCGTACGTCATGTCACAGGCCAGGTCGGCCAGGTCAACTGATGTCACGCCTCAGTCGCACCCTCGCAAATAGTGTTCCGAAGCTTTCTGATTCTGATATGAAACGACACTCAGCTGATAATAAATGTCCGTTCTGATCTCCTACTACCATGCAAAAATGCCGACTCTCAACTGCTAAAGTATCCCAGATAAACCAAACTGGCAATGGCATTAGGCGACAGAATAAAACGGTTATTTATGCGGTGACGCCCCACATTATAGTATGCATATGCACCCCATTAGACTCATGACATCATTTTCACTCCATCGCCTTCTCTTCTATTAAACATCTTCCACTCTCCTGGAACTGCATATTACTGAAAGCCTTTCCGGGAATAATTTCGTATTATCAGCACCATTGCTCAGCATGCAGCTTGATACCCACCAGATAAATGCAAAGATATATGTGTGCGTGTTGAGAAACGTACACAACACAGTGGCAATGGTGTACGTCTCGGTTTCAGTCATCGTGTTGCCTCGTCCTCCAATAAGTGTAATGGAATTGTGACTGCAACAAGCAGCAATAATGTGCCTGGCATAGGGAGGCCGAGAGGAGGCCGAGAGGAGGCCGAGAGGCGGACACGAGGCGGACACGAGGCGGATACGAGGCGGACACGAGGCGGACACGAGGCGGACACGAGGCGGACACGAGGCGGACACGAGGCGGACACGAGTCCGAGATGAGGTGGAGATGAGGCGGTCATGAGGCGGACACGAGGAGGACACGAGGCGGACACGAGGCGGATACGAGGCGGACACGAGGCGGACTCGAGGCGGACACGAGGCGGACACGAGGCGGATACGAGGAGGACACGAGGCAGACACGAGGCGGATACGAGGCGGACACGAGGCGGACACGAGGCGGACACGAGGCGGACACGAGGCGGACACGAGGCGGACACGAGGCGGACACGAGGCGGACACGAGGCGGACACGAGGCGGACACGAGGCGGACACGAGGCGGATACGAGGCGGACACGAGGCGGACACGAGTCGGAGATGAGGCGGTCATGAGGCGGACACGAGGAGGACACGAGGCGGACACGAGGCGGACACGAGGCGGACACGAGGCGGACACGAGTCCGAGATGAGGTGGAGATGAGGCGGTCATGAGGCGGACACGAGGAGGACACGAGGCAGACACGAGGCGGACACGAGGCAGACACGAGGCGGACACGAGGCGGACACGAGGCGGACACGAGGCGGACACGAGACGGACACGAGGCGGACACGAGGCGGACACGAGGCGGAGATGGGTCGGAGATGGGTCGGAGATGAGGCGGAGATGAGGCGGAGATGAGGCGGAGATGAGGCGGAGATGAGGCGGAGATGAGAAGAGATGAGAAGAGATGAGGCGGAGATGAGGCGGAGATGAGGCGGAGATGAGGCGGAGATGAGAAGAAATGAGGCGGAGATGAGGCGGAGATGAAAAGAGATGAGGGAGAGACGAGGTGGAGACGAGGCGGAGATAAAGGGATGAGGGCGAGATGAGCGGGGAGCACGCGGGAATGAGGCAGCGATGAGACTAAGGGGCGGAAAGAGCCGAAGAGACTGAGAAGAGGCGAAAAGACAGCTGAGGAGGCGAAGACAAGGCGAAGACGAGGCGGAAGGACGAGACGAGGCAGAGACGAGGCCAGGAGAGGCAGAGTCGACGCCGAGCCGAGAATGAGTGAAGCGGGGCTAGGCTGATCGATTGATTGATTATTTGGGCTTTGTGGCGCATCAATGGCTACTGGTTATGTAGCGTCCATATCTATTTTTACCACTCTAATTGGCGGCGTGTACTATTTTTGGAATGGATAGATTACGTCGAACTGGGCCGTTGAGATGCATCGACATATTTTACCTGTCTGGAGGATATCCGAATTGTTATCTAAAAGATCAATGTACGACAATGGGGTCAGGCTGATCATGCTGCTGGCCAGCTAGCCAGCCAGCTAGCCAGCCGACCGACGGGAGCCGGACGTCGGTCGGCTGGTGTGACGTCGGTCGAGGACGTCGGTCGAGGACAAGTGGGCTTCCAGTGCCCCAATTCGACGCCGCCATCTCGGCCCAATCTGTCCGGCCGGCAGTGGCCGAGGCGGCGGATACAGCTCAGCTGAGGCGGACGACGCCGCGCTGACCACGCTCCAGGACTGGGTTGACACTGCACGGCCGCCGCCAGCGGCAGCGTCGAGTACTTCCGCCACAGGTGCACGAGGACTGTACTGTACCGACACCGCTCAGGCGGTGAGACGGCTCATCGGGTTCAGGTGCACCCGGTGTGTGTGTCGTAAGTAGCCCGACTATTCTGTCTCAACACCGCTCACTCTGTCTCCTGGGGAGAGTGGCGCGTCGCCCCAGCCCCCCCCCCCCATCTCATGGGAGGCTGCGTAGGCTGGGCGGGGCATGATGGGCCATTCATCCCGGCCGTCGAGAGGTGGTGCAGGATGAAATGGAGCGGCGCGGCCGGCGCTGTGGCGCGGACCGAGGCGAGCTGTGGCGCGGACCGAGGCGAGCTGTGGCGCGGACCGAGGCGAGCTGTGGCGCGGACCGAGGCGAGCTGTGGCGCGGACCGAGGCGAGCTGTGGCGCGGACCGAGGCGAGCTGTGGCGCGGACCGAGGCGAGCTGTGGCGCGGACCGAGGCGAGCTGTGGCGCGGACCGAGGCGAGCTGTGGCGCGGACCGAGGCCAGCTGTGGCGCGGACCGAGGCGAGCTGTGGCGCGGACCGAGGCGAACTACGGCATCTGCAGCGGACGGTAACCCACCAAGGCAGCGCAGCACCGCGCACCGCAGCGGACCGCAGCGCACCGCAGCGCACCGCACCGCAGCGTCGGCAATACACACACCGCTCGGGCCCCGCTGGGAAGCCGCATTCCTTTCCGTCCGGCTCTCACGCCCGCACGAGACGAGAGGGGACCGGACGGCGAGAAGTGACAGGGCCTCCTGCCAGGGGGTCGATACCACCGGCGGACGACACGGGGTGACGACCAGTGGAACGGCGAGCCCATGTCACGCAGACGGAGCGCGCTAACACCGCAGGCATCTGAACCTGGCGGAGCATGGTGCACGCTGGTGGGGATGAAGGAGGGCACTGTGAAGGCAACAGCAGCAAAACGATGAATGAAGAAATTCAGGTCGATGATTGACATTACTCTGAATTATCATAGTGCACTACGAGTCGACATTATGACGTTTTCTTAGCATCGAAATTATTTTTTGGTGCAAGGATAGACGTTTGGGGTTAATGGTCTACACTCTCCTGCCCCCACATATTTTCCATCCCATATGAAAAAAAAAAATTACAGGTCAGCTGAAATGTTCTGGTAAAGCAATATTAACAATGAGGCAAGCCAAGAACATGGACATTGAACGCGGCCACCGGCTTTTTAAAAGTAGATGCGCAGAACATATATGTCGAAAGGATCTTCAAAAGAGGAGATCCTGATGAGAAAAGGGTGACACTCGGGTCAGGGGTTGGACACCCCATCAATTCGACGACTCACTGGAACCATCCACAGGGTGAACCAGGTCTGGAAAAAAGCCTTGCCCTTGCTTTTGATCATCTAGAACATTATCATCTCCCCAAAATTTTCGCATCCCTCTTCCAATCGGTAGATTGAATAGTGCTTTGACAATGATGACATACTTATTTTTCTGATAAAAATGCCCGGAACATCCCAACATGACAAAAAAAAAGATGCGAAAATTAAAGTTTTTCTCTAAATGATGACTTGAGAAAAAAATCCTCCTCATCCAGTATTTAAAATCCATGGACAATTACCAGTGGACAGAACCGCAATAAAAACGAGAGCATTCCCAGCTGACGAACAGCCGG
This sequence comes from Imbricaverruca yamaguchii, assembly GCA_034440575.1. Taxonomy (NCBI): domain Eukaryota; kingdom Metazoa; phylum Arthropoda; class Thecostraca; family Neoverrucidae; genus Imbricaverruca; species Imbricaverruca yamaguchii. Next base: position 520,278 of record JAOTOL010001625.1, read on the forward strand.
TAGTCTCATGGCCGGGCCCGGTTAGTCTGGAATGTGTTTGATGGCCGGAGCCCGTGCCCCACGCCGTCCCCGCTGGACGGATCGGTCGGCAGGCGGGGAGCCACACTGCCGTCGCCACACTGTCCCCATTGTGCCGGGCGCATCTCTTGAGCGGGTAGTTAGTCAGCAGCGTCACTGCTCCGCCCATCTGTGGCGCTGCGCTGTCGGGAGCGGGGCAAATTGACCCGCGACAAACGGCCGCCCAGATAACCAGCCAGACCACCAGCCAGACCACCAACCAGGCCACCAGCCAGACCACCAACCAGGCCACCAGCCAGACCACCAGCCAGACAACCAACCAGACCACTAGCCAGACCACCAGCCAGGCCACCAGCCAGACTATCAGACTACCAGCCAGACCACCAGCCAGACCACCAGCCAGACCACCAGCCAGACCACTAGCCAGGCCACCAGTTAGACTACCAGCCACGCTGAGAAAGGAACTCCGCACACTGCGCTAGCTGGCAACTGATGGTCAGACCAGCCAATCGAGTGACAACAAATACTTTGTATTCACCAGCATAAAGCCGCATTGATAAGTGGCATCATTTCATGGGAGAGTATATGAGTCACTCCGGGTCGAAGGAAAAAAGCATCAACCTGCAACAAAAACGTGTTCTGACTTCAAAAAAGCTATACAAAGCATAAAGGCCTATGAACTCAGATCGAGTTGTACATCTCAACTAAAAACATTCGTTCCATAATCAATGGTTTATGACACGACCATTCGCAAAGTTTCTAAATATTGTCTGCGTTGCATGGCTATTATAATTTCCTTTGGCGCTTACGCCCCTCTGGTTTGGAGCGCTTCACATCCTGTCAGCTCTCCTCTGGCATCGTCGGATTATCGCCAGACTACTGGCGACTTCTCCACACCGCTATCTGGCATCGTGGGATTGTGAGTGCGGTCCGCTGTCGCGGCCGACGACCGATGGCTGACGGGACACTGACGGGACACTGACGGGACACTGACTGCTACTGCGTGTTACGCTCACCTCCCCACTTGTTGAGGGGAGGGAACCGCCGCCGGCGCTGCCGGCCGCGCGCCGCCCAGACGCGTCAAGTGACGTAAGTGGTCCTGATGGAGCGGTGGTGCCTCAACGTTCAGACGCGACAGCCGTGAAACTTGCTGGGTGATTGAATTTGGGCGCGCCAGCGAGACGCGACGGTGGTCGCCGACAAGAAACGGCCTCTGTATAGTGCCGACACAGGTGAGGAATATCGTCCAGGAGCGGCCGCTGTATAGTACCAACGCAGGTGAGGAATATCGACCAGGAGCGGCCGCTGTACAGTACCGACACAGGTGAGGAATATCGACCAGGAGCGGCCGCTGTACAGTACCGACACAGGTGAGGAATATCGACCAGGAGCGGCCGCTGTACAGTGCCGACACAGTTGAGGGATATCGATCAGGAGCGGCCGCTGTACAGTACCAACACAGGTGAGGAATATCGACCAGGAGCGGCCGCTGTATAGTATCAATACAGGTGAGGAATATCGACCAGGAGCGGCCGCTGTATAGTACCAACACAGGTGAGAAATATCGACCAGGAGCGGCCGCTGTACAGTAACAACACAGGTGAGGAATATCGACCAGGAGCGGCCCCTGTACAGTGCCGACACAGGTGAGGAATATCGACCAGGAGCGGCCCCTGTACAGTGCCGACACAGGTGAGGAATATCGACCAGGAGCGGCCGCTGTACAGTACCGACACAGGTGAGGAATATCGACCAGGAGCGGACGCTGTACAGTACCGACACAGGTGAGGAATATCGTCCAGGAGCGGCCGCTGTACAGTACCAACACAGGTGAGGAATATCGACCAGGAGCGGCCGCTGTATAGTCAAACAGGTGAGAAATATCGACCAGGAGCGGCCGCTGTACAGTACCAACACAGGTGAGGAATATCGACCAGGAGCGGCCCCTGTACAGTGCCGACACAGGTGAGGAATATCGACCAGGAGCGGCCCCTGTACAGTGCCGACACAGGTGAGGAATATCGACCAGGAGCGGCCGCTGTACAGTAACAACACAGGTGAGGAATATCGACCAGGAGCGGCCGCTGTACAGTACCGACACAGGTGAGGAATATCGACCAGGAGCGGCCGCTGTACAGTGCCGACACAGGTGAGGAATATCGACCAGGAGCGGCCGCTATACAGTACCGACACAGGCGAGGAATATCGAACAGGAGCGGCCGCTGTACAGTACCGACACAGGTGAGGAATATCGACCAGGAGCGGCCGCTATACAGTACCAACACAGGTGAGGAATATCGACCAGGAGCGGCCCCTGTACAGTGCCGACACAGGTGAGGAATATCGACCAGGAGCGGCCGCTGTACAGTACCAACACAGGTGAGGAATATCGACCAGGAGCGGCGCCCCTGCATCGTACTGACGCAGGTGAGAAATATCGACGCAGCTCGTTCGGTGACAGTGTTCGGCCACCGCCAGAGATTAAAGCCGTTTGTAGGCGGTGTCGATGTGTCACAAAAAGTGCTGCAAATACCCGCCGCGGACCCGGTCCAACTCGTCTAACGTGATGACAACACGTAATTATCCCCTGGTGGGGATCGATTCTCGAATTGTACGGGACGGAGGTGCGCATCGGGCGGGATATAGGACATAGGACAGACCTGGGCGGGGCATAGACCTAGGCGGGACATAGGACAGAGACGTAAGCGGGACATAGGACGTAAACCTAGGCGGAGAATAGGCCATAGATCTGGGCGTGGCATATGACACAGACCTGGGCGAGACATAGGACATAGACCTAGGTGGTACATAGGACGTAGATCTAGGCGGGACATCGGACATAGAATTAGGCTGCATATAGTACATAAACCTGGGCGGGACATAGGATATAAACCTACGTGGGTCACACGACATAAACCTACGTAGACCTAGGCGGGACATTGGACACAGACTTCCGACCACGCCCACGACGCCGCCAACTCAGCGCGGAGACCACGGCGAGTTGGGGGGGGGCGCTCGAGACCCGTGTGACAGTCAGCGGAGAGCCGGCGGTCTGATTAATAGAAGTGGTGGCGGGAGTTGGGCCTGCGCTGTCGTCGGTCGTCACCGGCAGCGGGCCGAATGAGAAACGACGCGTCCGCCGGCGGCGAACACGTCCCGCTGCCGCCGAGCGTGTCGGGGGACGTGAGGCGGCCGCTGTCACAACACAGAGCGTGTCGGGGGACGTGAGGAGCACAACACGACCCGAGGCGGCTGCTGTCACAACACAGAGCGTGTCGGGGGACGTGAGGCGGCCGCTGTCACAACACAGAGCGTGTCGGGGGACGTGAGGCGGCTGCTGTCACAACACAGCGTGTCGGGGGACGTGAGGCGGCTGTCACAACACAGAGCGTGTCGGAGGGCGTGGCACAACACAGAGCGTGTCGGGGGACGTGAGGAGCACAACACGACCCGAGGCGGCTGCTGTCACAACACAGAGCGTGTCGGGGGACGTGAGGCGGCCGCTGTCACAACACAGAGCGTGTCGGGGGACGTGAGGCGGCCGCTGTCACAACACAGAGCGTGTCGGGGACTGAGGCGGTGCTTCACAACACAGCGTGTCGGGGGACGTGAGGCGGCCGCTGTCACAACACAGAGCGTGTCGGGACTAGGCGCGAGCGTGCCGGGGGACGTGAGGAGCACAACACGACCCGAGGCGGCGCTGCTGTCACAACACAGAGCGTGTCGGGGGACGTGGCCGAGGCGGCCGCTGTCACAACACAGAGCGTGTCGGGGGACGTGAGGCGGCCGCTGTCACAACACAGAGCGTGTCGGGGGACGTGAGGCGGCCGCTGTCACAACACAGAGCGTGTCGGGGGACGTGAGGCGGCCGCTGTCACAACACAGAGCGTGTCGGGGGACGTGAGGCGCACAACACGCCCAGTGACGTCACGGCCACCAGTGACGTCACGGCCACCACCGACCCGCCGTCCAGAGACGCGTCACCACAGTCCCGGCCGCGTTATGCAGATCGGGTGCAGTCTGGGCATGACGCGAGCGATAGTAGGCACACTGCACACCGCCTCATCATTCCGGCCGCGTCGTCGCCACACGTTGCCCAGATATTTCGCCGGTCAAAAGCGCGCGACAAGTCGATGTCGCAGACGGAGACGTACGGCGCCGAGGTGGAGCGGCGAAGACGGACGGGCACGTCGCCGGTCCGTGGTGTCAGCCGATGTAGCAATCGGTCCACCCTCGGCCCGAGTACGGGCCGGGCCCAGCGGACAGCTGACGAGCCGCGCGTGCAGGGTGCGCCGGACTACACATGATCCGGCGGGCGGCGCTGAGCCGTGTCTGTACACGCTGGCGAAGTCGGCGTACGGGCCGGGCCGGTGACCGAGCGCGATTTCCAGCAGGCTGTTTATAGTCGCATCGCTGATGGACCCAGCCGACAGCGAGCAGTGTGCGATCCGCCTTCCCCGGCCGGGAGGGGGCCGGGCAGGCGGTGGCTCTCCGTAGCGCCTCTGCAGAGGAGTTGTCGCACAGAGTGCGTGGCGTTCGCCGTACGGGCGGGGAGGGGCGGGTCGGGGCGGGGCGGTCCGTCGTCGCGTCTGATGTCGCCGGCACACGGCCAGACTGCCGTCAGGTTGTCACCGATTCCGCGACAGCCGCTCAGATGTAGGTCGCCAGAGCTGGGTGGGTGCACGGCAGCATGCAGCCGCAGACGGAAGCACACAGGAGCAGCAGAGGCCCCCGGCCGCCATACCACCCGACACGTAGGCAGCTGGCGTAGGAGGTCCCAGGCTAAACACCGCTCCGGTCAGACAGGGCCGGCTGAAGGGTGAAACAGCAGGAGCCGGGTCTGGTAACAACAGGAGCCGGGTCTGGTAACATCAGGAGCCGGGTCTGGTAACATCAGGAGCCGGGTCTGGTAACAAGACTTTTTGGCGACCTGACCCGACTGAGGACCGTCTGGATCAGGTCGCAGGTCAGGTCGCCGGTTGGACCGCCTCCGCCCACCAGTGTCAGCTGATATTCCCGCCGTGGTAGATGAAGCGTCGATTTGGCTTTGTTCCGTTCCCCTCGAATGCACTGTTGAAGAACTTCGCTCAGTTGCATGAGTCGAAGGATAGTACATGCCGACAGTGCGACCAAAATTAACTTCCTATTTTCTGGGGCAGGTGTGTATAACTACAGCCAAACAAAGGGATGTATTCCACTTTGTGGCGCTTCCTTACATCAAAACACCTGAACGTAGGCAAAGTACACAAGTCACGACGCTGGCAAAACCCAATGCTGAAGAGCTTCCTTACCATACCACAGTAAACATGCTTAGCTTCCGTAACACCGTAATGCAAGGAATCGCCCTAAAGCCGACTTCCACCACACCAATGATTCCGGGAACCGCACCAATGATTCCTGGAACCGCACCAATGATTCCGAGAGCCGCACCAATGGTTCCGAGAGTCGCACTAATGATTCCGGGAGCCGCACCAATGATTCCGGGAGCGGCCAGCCGTGTCCCGGGCCACACATTAAGCGCATCAGTGTACCTGCTGCAGTGGATGCTGGAGACGTGGCTGTAGCCGAAGGCGACCCCGGGAAACGTATGCCGGCTGCTGGCGATCAAGACGGATCACGGATCGACGCCGCCGAGCGCGGCGCAGACAGCGAGCATACAGATATCCGTGTTGATCCAGATAAACGTAGCCAGAACTAGGAAGCGTCATAAACTAAACCGTGCTCCTAACGGTCGGTCGCCCGGGTGGCCGGCGTCCATAGCAACCGGCGGCGTCCTTAGCAACCAGCAGCGACCCGGATGCGCCCCAGGCGGCGGGTGGAGGCTGGAAGACGCGAGAGGTGCAGGCCGGCAGAGGCGAGGGTTGTTATCAACGGTGCAACACTGTTAATCAAATTTAACATACGCCACCCAGTCCAAGGTCGGCGGCAGTTCGGGTTACGGTGGCTGGAGGGGATGGAGCAGGTGCGGAGGGGGTAGATCCAAGGTCAGACATGCTCCACCCATGATCCGCCCATGGGCTGCGGGCGACGCCCCCTGCCCCCAGGTTACACCCGGCACATAGTTGCTCTCCCAAACGCTGGCTGGAACATCTGCCACTTAGTCCACCAATGACACGTATCATCAGGAAGGCTGGCGTCATGAAATACACTGCTCGCGGAGAGAAAGCGAAGATAGGGAAGTCCGAAATGACGCCGCAGTACGTTAGCTGTACGAAAGGTGAGATGGTGCTATAATATACGAATACGACACCTGTTGGCAACACTGCGATGAGAAATAGTGTCTGAAAGATAGACGTTTGAAATGCATGATGAATAGGGGGTCGCTACGACAGCTAAATGATGCTTAGTTTCTGCGGAAATAAATCCGGGTGCTCGAAACCACGTTCATAGGAGGTCGAAATAACTTGACGCTGGGCGTCTTTTCCACTGTAACTTTGGAAATTTGTCCTTCATTATCATAGAACTATTTTAGGAAAGTTGCTGGTGGGGCTCAACGACGGAGCCTTCCTTTGGTTTAATTTCAGACGCGAAGCGTACCTTGAAATTTCTCGGCCGTTTTTCCAGTTGCTTTTCCAGGAGGGGCTTCGCACACCCCCTGGCACGGTTCAAATTAGTAGCTCTGATGATGAATTATCGCTCGTGTTTCAATAGTCGTTGGTCGTATGGAACTGTCAGGCACTAGCTGTTGAAACACTGCTGAAACACTGCCGAAACACTGCCGAAACACAGCCGAACAGCGTTAAAATGTTGGTTTCTCGTTAGGTGTGAAATGTCGAAATGAGTACAGCAGGATGTCGAAATTTGTAATGGTAATAAGTGTCATTACAAATGCCTTTGTCTTTCAAATTTAAATGTGAGTCAATAGTTGCATCTTCATCAGTTGCTTTGATATGCATATGTTAGGAAGAGCTTATGGAGAGCATGATCATTATATTTAACAAACGAGGTAATGTTAAAAAGGAGACGCGAAGACTTCATAAGCACGCATGAAGAAGCAGGATGTCGATACTTCTGGGAGAAGGATGTCGTTTGAGTGTTCAGAAAGTGGTAAATTCCACCCTAATTGACGAATAATTTAACACTCCAGCCGAAGCACACAAGACGACACGAATGACCTTCAGATAGTTCTTCCGGCGTTTGTCGCCATTTCCTCTCGAGCAACAACAAAAGATCAATGCGACATGCTTGCAATCGAAGTCGTGATCGAACGCAAACTTCCGAAGTCACCACCTTGTTCGTGTTTCCCTGTTTCTGCTCTTCTATATGGGCAGCTCAGTGGGAAGTCGGCACTGAATGCCACGACTGGAGTGGACAGTGGAAGTGTCCAGCGGCCACAGCCCCAGTCACGACCAATCCCGACCAATCCTGACCAATCCCACACGACACCGGCCGACGTGGCAGACCGCAACCAGCTGGCGCAGTTCACGCGCCGGCCGCTACGGTTCCGCACGATCTCGCAGATCTCGCGACGGAGCGCGTAATACGAGGCGGCGCACCAAATTGCCCGGCCATTTCTAACGGGCGGTCAGCGTCGCAGCGCGGGACACGCAATCATGTTCGACGGGGATGAGGGGCCAACGTCGGTCGGATGGGGGGCGGGCAGTTAAGTAGACGGCGTGGGGACGGGTGAAAAATTCGGCACGTGCTGCCACGTCAGCCGGCAGACAAGACCGCACGTGGCACGTGCCCAATGGCAGCCGTGACAGCACGCGACCGGCGAGCGGTGCCCACAGGAGCGCCAATAGCCAGCCCACGTGTCAATAGCCCGCGTGTCTGCGGTCGGCGGCCGTGCCCGCCTCCGTCGTTGGAGCAGCCGTCAAGGTCAGCACGGCGACCACTGTCGGGCCGCCACGCGCCCGGCCCGCCAGCTTTCGGCGAATTCGTCAGCGGCACTAACGGAGCAGCACGGAGTCGGCCAGAACGCGGGCCCAGATTGATCGGCCCGGTTGTGCCCTCCGGCGATCGGTGGCCGTGTCGGCTGGCCGCCGGCCGGCCGGTCAGAGACCCCGGCCACCGTGGTGTGTGTTGTGGGGAGCACGGTGGGGGACCCGGGCCACCGTGTTGTGTGTTGTGGGGAGCACGGTGGCCGGCCTGGGTCACTGTGTTGTGTTGTGGCGAGCACGGCGGGGGACCCAGGCCACCGTGTTGTGTGTTGTGGGGAGCACGGTGGGGGACCCAGGCCACCGTGTTGTGTTGTGGGGAGCACGGTGGCCGGCCCGGGCCACCGTAGTGTGTGTTGTGGGGAGCACGGTGGGGGACCCAGGCCACCGTGTTGTGTTGTGGGGAGCACGGTGGCCGGCCCGGGCCACCGTAGTGTGTGTTGTGGGGAGCACGGTGGGGGACCCAGGCCACCGTGGTGTGTGTTGTAGGGAGCACACTGGCTGACCCAGGCCGCCGTGTTGTGTGTTGTAGGGAGCACACTGGCTGACCCGGGCCACCGTGTTGTGTGTTGTGGGGAGCACGCTGACAGGCGAACTCAGTCAGTCCCACCTGAGGTGTGCGACATTGCCGACGTCAGTCCCACCTGAGGTGTGCGACATTGCCGACGTCAGTCCCACCTGGGGTGTGCGACATTGCCGACGTCAGTCCCACCTGAGGTGTGCGACATTGCCGACGTCAGTCCCACCTGGGGTGTGTGACATTGCCGACGTCAGTCCACCTGAGGTGTGCGACATTGCCGACGTCAGTCCCACCTGGGGTGTGCGACATTGCCGACGTCAGTCCCACCTGAGGTGTGCGACATTGCCGACGTCAGTCCCACCTGAGGTGTGCGACATTGCCGACGTCAGTCCCACCTGGGGTGTGCGACATTGCCGACGTCAGTCCCACCTGAGGTGTGCGACATTGCCGACGTCAGTCCCACCTGGGGTGTGTGACATTGCCGACGTCAGTCCCACCTGAGGTGTGCGACATTGCCGACGTCAGTCCCACCTGGGGTGTGCGACATTGCCGACGTCAGTCCCACCTGAGGTGTGCGACATTGCCGACGTCAGTCCCACCTGGGGTGTGTGACATTGCCGACGTCAGTCCCACCTGAGGTGTGCGACATTGCCGACGTCAGTCCCACCTGAGGTGTGCGACATTGCCGACGTCAGTCCCACCTGGGGTGTGTGACATTGCCGACGTCAGTCCCACCTGGGGTGTGCGACATTGCCGACGTCAGTATCACCTGAGGTGTGCGACATTGCCGACGTCAGTATCACCTGAGGTGTGCGACATTGCCGACGTCAGTCCCACCTGAGGTGTGCGACATTGCCGACGTCAGTCCCACCTGAGGTGTGCGACATTGCCGACGTCAGTCCCACCTGGGGTGTGCGACATTGCCGACGTCAGTCCACCTGAGGTGTGCGACATTGCCGACGTCAGTCCCACCTGAGGTGTGCGACATTGCCGACGTCAGTCCCACCTAGGTGTGCGACATTGCCGACGTCAGTCCCACCTGGGGTGTGCGACATTGCCGACGTCAGTCCCACCTGAGGTGTGCGACATTGCCGACGTCAGTCCCACCTGGGGTGTGTGACATTGCCGACGTCAGTCCCACCTGAGGTGTGCGACATTGCCGACGTCAGTCCCACCTGAGGTGTGCGACATTGCCGACGTCAGTCCCACCTGGGGTGTGTGACATTGCCGACGTCAGTCCCACCTGGGGTGTGCGACATTGCCGACGTCAGTATCACCTGAGGTGTGCGACATTGCCGACGTCAGTATCACCTGAGGTGTGCGACATTGCCGACGTCAGTACCACCTGAGGTGTGCGACATTGCCGACGTCAGTATCACCTGAGGTGTGCGACATTGCCGACGTCAGTATCACCTGAGGTGTGCGACATTGCCGACGTCAGTCCCACCTGAGGTGTGCGACATTGCCGACGTCAGTCCCACCTGAGGTGTGCGACATTACCGACGTCAGTCCCACCTGAGGTGTGCGACATTACCGACGTCAGTCCCACCTGAGGTGTGCGACATTGCCGACGTCAGTCCCACCTGAGGTGTGCGACATTGCCGACGTCAGTCCACCTGAGGTGTGCGACATTCCGACGTCGTCCACCTGGGGTGTGCGACATTGCCGACGTCAGTCCACGGGGTGTGCGACATTGCCGACGTGTATCACCTGAGGTGTGCGACATTGCCGACGTAGTCACCTGAGGTGTGCGACATTGCCGACGTGTCCCACCTGAGGTGTGCGACATTGCCGACGGCAGTCCCACCTGAGGTGTGCGACATTGCCGACGTCAGTCCCACCTGAGGTGTGCGACATTGCCGACGTCAGTATCACCTGAGGTGTGCGACATTGCCGACGTCAGTACCACCTGAGGTGTGCGACATTGCCGACGTCAGTCCCACCTGAGGTGTGCGACATTGCCGACGTCAGTATCACCTGAGGTGTGCGACATTACCGACGTCAGTCCCACCTGGGGTGTGCGACATTGCCGACGTCAGTCCCACCTGGGGTGTGCGACATTGCCGACGTCAGTCCCACCTGGGGTGTGCGACATTGCCGACGTCAGTCCCACCTGAGGTGTGCGACATTGCCGACGTCAGTCCCACCTGAGGTGTGCGACATTGCCGACGTCAGTCCCACCTGAGGTGTGCGACATTGCCGACGTGTCCACCTGAGGTGTGCGACATTGCCGACGTCAGTCCACCTGAGGTGTGCGACATTGCCGACGTCAGTATCACCTGAGGTGTGCGACATTGCCGACGGCAGTACCACCTGAGGTGGACATTGCCGACGTCGTCCACCTGAGGTTGTGACATTGCTGACGTCGCACTGTGTGCGACATTGCCGACGTCAGTCCCACCTGAGGTGTGCGACATTGCCGACGTCAGTCCCACCTGAGGTGTGCGACATTGCCGACGTCAGTATCACCTGAGGTGTGCGACATTGCCGACGTCAGTCCCACCTGAGGTGTGCGACATTGCCGACGTCAGTACCACCTGAGGTGTGCGACATTGCCGACGTCAGTCCCACCTGGGGTGTGCGACATTGCCGACGTCAGTACCACCTGAGGTGTGCGACATTGCCGACGTCAGTCCCACCTGAGGTGTGCGACATTGCCGACGTCAGTCCCACCTGAGGTGTGCGACATTGCCGACGTCAGTCCCACCTGAGGTGTGCGACATTGCCGACGTCAGTATCACCTGAGGTGTGCGACATTGCCGACGTCAGTCCCACCTGAGCAGTGTTAAATTATTCGTAAAATAGGGTGGAATTTACCACTTTCTGAACACTCAATCGACATCCTTCCCCAAGCAGTATCGACATCTTGCTCCATGATGCGTGTTTATGAAGTCTTCATGTCTCCTTTCTCACAGTATCTCGTTTATAAGTGTCATGTTCATGCTCTCGATAGGGAATGGTGATACACGAACATTTCACAACGGAAGTTGAGGTAAAGGGATTACCTATAATGTGACGTACAACATCGGCTCAAATTTCAGTCTAGGACATCAAAAGCGTTTTAAACAACACTAATTCCATGGTAGATTTAGACATCCAACTGTTCTCGTTTCGACATCTCACACCTAACGAAAAACCATTATTTTAACCCTGTACCTGAGGTGTGTGACTGCCGACGTCAGTCCTACCTGAGGCGTGTGACATTGCCGCCGTCAGTCCCACCTGAATGACGTCACCGACACCAAGCCGACAGCCTCCTCAAGCATCCGGTTCAATAGAAGAATAACGCCGCCGCCAACAGTAGCGAAAACTTCCCTTCATGCTCGTCGTCAGCTGTTGTGACGTCAGATTAATTATCGCGGCAGACTCTGCCGCGAAGTGGAGCTGAAGTGGCCGACTCCATGAGTGGAGAAAACTTCCCTTCACGCTCACCGCTAACTGCTCTGACGTCAGATTAATTACCGCGGCAGGCGTCCGCCGTGGAGTGGAGTCGGCATGACTAACCCCGTGACGAGTGGCAAAAACGTCCGCTGAAGGTGACCCGGGTGGCGGGTGAGACGATGGGGCGGCGACACTGCGGATTGCCGTCGGCCCGGCTGTACACGCCGCGGCTCACGAACACGCCGCGCGGCGTGGCAGGAAAGCGCGCGTCACCTGCACTGACGTCACCGGCCGCGGGTGACCTTGACGGGCGCGATATGGGCCGCGGGACCGTGGTGGCGCCGGCCGCCGCTCGGTTCGGCACGGCCGGCACAGAGATGGAGTCAGTCTTACTGTGACGGACGGCCGCGTCGGCAGTGGGGCTTCTCCCTGCTGTGGTCTGGCCCCTCGGGAGCCAGCCCTACGTCGGCCCGACGGCGCGCCTCTCGGGCGATGCCGGAGTCAACGTACGGGAACGAGGGCTTCGCATGGCAACAAGGTTCGGCCAATCCATCACGGTGTAGATCAAATCAGTGCGTGCGGTGCCATGGCGTAACGCTCCATTATTTATCGGGCGGATATCCCCGGTGAGTCACACAGTGGCGACCGGCCACAGACGTCGCTGTCTTAATCAGCAGCATAACCGACTGGGTCCGGCGGAGAGAGCTGCTCCTGACGGGTCCCAGGGGCCCAGGGGCCCAGGGGTCCCCCCAGACGGCCGTCTTGACGGGCCCACGAGGGACGGTGTAGGCGCACGGACATAACAGAGGAAAGCATGCATCTAACAGATGATGCGGAAAGAGCACCTGAAACCAGAAGACATCCATCCTGAGGGCAGCCCTGAAAACGTCCTAAAAACTAATCTCTGGTAGGGATGCACTCGACCACAAAACCACCACTTCCCCGCATGGCAATGCATTATGAGGGAATTTTCCATTTCGGAATCGGGCAACGTACAAAGTCTCGCAGCGGGGAGTCCTCACTGGTGGGAATGCTGGAAGAGTCTCCCTCACCCGCATGTTTCCAGCTATGGTTCAGAAAGGTGCGTGCTCCACCTTAATCGATGATTATTTTCACATGGGTCCTCACGGTCGGAGAGACATAGGCAAGGTTGGAGGGTCGTATACGTTTTGGTATTGCCGGTGCCACGCAATTAAAATATTGTTGTTGCTATGCAACACCAATGGTTTAATTTGCCTGCCTATGGTCACTCAATACTCGTATTCATTTCCTGAAGTTGGAAATGGCACCAAAATCCTTTCAAAGAAAGGGGCGAGTGTTGCTTACTGAATCAAAGTATAGCTGGCCTTCATTGATGGGAACGCCTATGTATTTGGTTTGCCGATGAAGCAAACAATTTCCACGAATCAATATTCAGTTTTTACCGGCACGTGAAAGCGATACGGTTGAATTGCATGTTGGCAACACCAATCATTCTGCGAAGCCTCCACCCCCGTACTTAGGTACGACACGAGGTAGAACTGCAACATTTTGCGAAGCCTTCACCCCCGGACCCGAGACTTAGGTACGACACGAGGTAGAACTGCAACATTTTGGGAAGCCTTCACCCCTGGACTTAGGTGCAATGCCGGGGTACAACTACTATACTGCATAATACGGCATGATGTGAAGTTTTTTGTGTGATTTTGTTAATGTGAATGTTGTGAAGAAAAACTTACTTGATGACAGGAGACAATCGGTGTTCATTAGCTGTTCATTAAATCAATGAAGGCACCAAGTCCGACAGAGGTCAACGCCTAAAACAAAAACGGCAAAAGCCAAGGTTCTTCCGCTGAAGAAGACGGCGAATGGCGTGACCAGATCACAACTGTGAGACAGGTGTACGGGCAGGTGGTGTGGCAGCCAGGTGGTGTCGCCGCCAGGTGGTGTGGCCGCCAGATTGTGTGGCCTTGCGCCACACCGGTTTTCGTGGAGGAAAGCCTTTCGATAGATCACTTCTGTCGATTAGGTGGCTCCTGTGCGGTACACCCAGAGATGGCGATCGCTGCTTCTGTAGCTTCCGTCAGCCATCGACTCATTTGGCCTGCCTTAACCCGTTTACCTAATTTAGCAAGTCATTTGATTCGTCTTACCAGGCCAGCATGTTGGTCCTTCCGCCACGTGGAAAGAGCAACCGATTAATACTCAATGCCCAATAGGCAATACCGAAAGATTGTGGGTTTGAGCCTCGCCTGTCGCTACTCTTCGTCCGCAACCAATCGGCGTAATATTGGCGACGCTACATGACTAAAAATGTCGTAAAACCAATAACCACCACCACCACCACCACCACCGATAGCCAATACCTAATATCGCCCCAAGAAAACTTTCAAAATATGCTACGACTCTAGAGCAGCCAACAAATAATTTACCTATCGAGGTCGACATCTCCCGCCCGCCCGGCTCATCCCCGCTTCGACAATCGCGCCGCTGGCCGCCCACAAAGGTGACAGCCGAGCCCGTGATAGCATCCGACATGTGTCGAGTGGCGCCTGGGGCGGTTCGTCGGCGTGCGGGCTGGGTACGGGCGACGGCCGGCCGCCATGGCTCTTCCCAGGGAGCTGGGGATGTCAATCTCGTGTGGCGTCGCTTCAAATGGGTGGGTCCGTGGCTCCAGCGGCTCCAGCGACTCCAACTGGGTGGATCCACGGGTCCAGCGGCTCCAGCTTGGTGGGTCCGTGGGTCCAGCTTGGTGGGTCCGTGGGTCCAGCTTGGTGGGTCCGTGGGTCCAGCTGGGTGGGCCCGTGGGTCCAGCGGCTCCAGCTGGGCACCGGCAGCGGGACTGGCCGTCGGCGCTGGCCGGACGGGAGGTGGGGGGGGGGGGCACGCAGTCAACCTAGAGCGCCAACTCATGCCACCGCGCCAGCCTCGGGTGGAGCAACTCACCTGTGAATCGACGAGGCATGCTACTTCGCCAGCCGGCGGAAAAGCTGCGTCGCTAGCGTTGCCAGCTGCCTGCGGCGACCAGCATCGTCTCGAGCGGCGGATCTCCGGCACTTCCGGCGACGTCCTGGAGTCCCGATCGAGCCGCGTGAGCGTCGCACTCCACTTCTCAAATCCCTCAAATCACGCCAGTTTCCGCGCGCCAGGAAATAAAATGGCGCGCAGCCGGTTGCCGTTTCCACGCTGCCCGCGCTCGCCCGACCAGCTCTGGCTCTGCACTGACCCCACACTTGAAATGCGCGGAATCCGCGGTGCCCGCTGCAGCCACCACCTCAGCGCGAGCAGGTTCAGCGTCACCGGCACACGCAGCCGCCCGCAATCACAGCGGCACACAGCGCGCAGGCACCACCGCCGACCCGGCGCGTGGACTGTCCTGCAGCGGCGGTCGGCGACGCGCGACTGGTCGGACCAGTCCACTATTCGCCCGCGGCGGGGGAGGCACTTCAACAGGTAGCCGCGCGGCGTCGCGCAATCCCCGCACACGCCAGGGCGGATGCTCTCCGAGTCGGGTCGTACCGCGAACTGCGCGAGGCACGGTCGATCATCGAAGATTATCACACGCTCTGACGGACGTACCTCCTGGCCGACAAGCTCCAATCGGCCGGGGCGTCACCAGCCTTCCCGACATTTGCCGGCGCGCCGCGGAGCGGCACAAAGGCACATGCGGCGCCGAATGGCACATAAATCCCGGCCTCCCCGCTCCTCAAACATTGTTTTCGTTAGATTAAGCGCGTTGGGGACGCATGGGGCAGCCCGTTCCGGAGCCACCTGGCCTGGATAAATATAGCGACCCAGGTGGCTGTCCAGCTGCCGAGGATTAATATAGCCGGGCACAGAAAACTGCCACGAATCAAAAGATGCCGCGCCTTGGCTCGAGGGGACAACAAAAATGTTTCCGTGTGGTCAGAGCGAGCAAGTCGCTGATCAGCTCAGCTGCCACTGGGCGCTGTTGCTGGAGAAGTGAAGCACGCTATCAAGCATGACTTTCACCAGGCGGTCTTTCGTTCGTGCCAGGGATACAGCTTCAAAGGAAGTTCTGCTAAGATCCCGCAAGGTGAAACGCATTGGAGCCTCATAAGATCCTAGGTCAAACTCTGAAATTATTGGGTGGGCTCAAACTGACATTGGAAGGGCTGGAAATCCTCTGAAGTGAGGAAGCTCCATGCTGTACTGCACGAGACACCACGCATAGCAATAGCTAACAGGCTGTGTCATACCAAAGGGGAAGGGGGAGCTCCCCCTCCTGACATGCTGTGACGTCCCCAAGAATCGCGCCGATGTCCGAAAAAAACGCGCCGAGGCCACTGAAAATCACATTGCTACCCTCCCCCCCCGCCCCCCAAAGAAAAAAAAAGTATATCTGAGCCACTAAAAATAATGCTGGTGGCTTCAAAAAGTGGAACTGGGGCCCCAGAGAATACCGCTTCGGCCCCAAAACGTCGCTCCAGACCCCTGAAAATCACAATGGGGCCTCAAAAAGTCGGGCATGTGTACATGAAAATTGCGCTGAGAGCCTAGGAAGTCGTGGCGAGCCACTGCAAATCACGCTGGGATCCGAAAGTCGTGTCGAGATTCTTGAAAGCCCCTATGGGCTTTCAAGGATCTCAACACGACTTTTATGGGCCCCAAAAGGTTGGCTTAGGGCCCCTGTAAATCTCACTGTGGACCCCAAAAGGTCGGGGCGTGTCCCCTGGAAATCACACAGAGCCTAGAGGTCCGAAAAGACGCGATCAGGCCATTGGAAATCACGCTAGGGACTCGACAGGTCGAATCGGAGCCCCGAAAGTCTCATCGGCTGCCCCCATCCCTACCCAAAAAAAATAATAATCATAATAAGCCGGGGAAACGAAAGAGTCCGGACATAGAAAATTACTCTGGAGTCCCAACAACTGCACCAAAAGCCCTGAAACGTGTTAGCCACAAAAACGTGTGCAGGCCGATAAAGCTCGCGATAGGAATATACACAAATCACGCCGGGGCCCAAAAACGCCCTGGGACCCAAACAAGTATCTTCGCAGCACTTGAAAATACCACTGGAGCTTAAATGTTCGCGCCTGGGCCCCAAGAGTCGCAGCTGGTCCCATAGAAATCAATTCTTACCCGAAATGTCATTCTGCGGCCTGAAAAGTCGCGCCAAAGACCTAGAACAAAAATGCGTCGGGTCCCGGAAAATAAACGTGCTAGGGCATCGAAAATTGTTCCCCAATCGCCACATTCTAATGACTGGAGGACGATCAGTCCGTGCTGAGTTTTACAGCGGTAGCCGGTGAGGCGTCCGGCGAGCATCGAAGTACTCCTTGCTGCAGAAGAACGCCATGAGTCGCACACGTACATACTGCTCTTACACGCCCATATCCATTTTGTAATGATTTCAACTTCATCATCAACGCCGGTTCCAATAGCACAGAGTTATCTACATCCGTCGCTCGGCGCGTATCAACGTTGCTCCCTCTGTGCTCTGTGTATTACATTGAGGAAATGGCACATCATCTGTCACTGCTGTCTCACCGGCGTGGTCTTGTAGTGAAGATATTTATACCGGCCACACAATGAATAAATACGCGCACCAATCAGGAATCCAATTAGTGCAGACGATAAGGTCTTAATCAATGCAACTCAGGTTGACGCGAGCACATTTGTAGGACTGATGATGTTTTCTGCCGAAACCAGAACCTCTAATTGAAGGGCTTCTGCAGCCCTAACTGGTCTTCCAGTGCAGAGTATTTGGTCGCGGACAGCTGATCGCTTAGTCTTGCGTGTAGGTATCCAAGCCAAATAGTGAATAAATACATTTGGAGGAAACTGGAGAGCACACGAGCTAGAACGGCTTCTCTCCCTCCCTGAATTAAAAAAAGGCGTTTCGGTGTCTGCATATGTTAGTAGCAGGAACATATGGTTGGTGCGAGAGCCATAGTCGAACCAGTTCGCAGTAGTCTGTTTCTTCACGCGACCGTAGAACAAGCAGTACCATTATCCAGATTTGGAGGACGGGTACCGTTTGCACCACCTTCTGTGTTCCTACGCAGATGAACATTTTCGATTCAAGCGGCCGGAATATATCTCCGAGCTGCAAGAGTCGTAGCACAGCCTTGTTATGCTGCAAAACAGCTGGTGTAATCAAAGCAACAAAATAAGCCGGTCCGTCGTTATGGAGCGGTGGGCAGGTGAACATGTAACCGGTGGGGATGAGTGGCTCCTTCGAGACCTTCCATGCGGCCGTACCTTGTCAGTGGGTCGACTCCCAACCCCCAATCCCACCCCAATCCCCACCTCTACACGACCGTACCTTGTCAGTGGGTCGACCTCCCCTCCCTCCCCAACCCCCCAACACCACCATCCACACGGCCGTACCTTGTCACTGGGTCCCCCCCCCACCCACGGCCGTACCTTGTCAGTGTGTCGACCCCCCAACCCCTCAACCCCACCCCCACATGGCCGTACCTTGTCAGTGGGTCGCCCCCACCCCCACCCCCAATCCCACCCCACGCGGCCGTACCCAGTCAGCGGGTCGGCCGTTGTCCCGGCTGAGTGACCGGGAGTGAATTCGTGTCGGTCAGATTTGGCGCGCCGACAGAGCCAGCTGACTGGCCAGCCGGCGACAGGTCAAAGGTCACAGCCGGGAGCCGGAAATGTCACCTCAGGCCGGCCGGCCGGCGACAGGTCAAAGTCGCAACTGGTGACGACAGGTCAAGGTCACAGTCGGTGACCTGTGGCGCGCGTATCGTGAAGCGCGGCCATGGGGTGGCACCCCCACCCACCACTCGGTTCACACCCCCGGAGAGGTGGGTGGCCCAACCGCAGTCCGGTTGGACGCCGCTCGTTGATGTTTTGTCATGTCATCACTTGACATTTTGTCATGACATGTGTCGCCACGGCATCACACGACGTACGGAACGACAAGAGTTATGAACGAACACTCGGAAGCTTGTCCAGGTTTTGACAGCCAGGGCTGGGTTGGGGGTTTAAGGACAAAATGGCACGTAAGTCAACATGGGCGTACCTTTATAAGTCACAGGTGTGCGTCATGCGATCAACATAGCCCTAAGCGGGCACATTGATAATTTGTTTAATGTTGATTGGTGTGTCAGACTGATGGATCATCGCCACGCATATGAGCCGCAGGTGAGGACGATAACCAGGGACATGACGCGCTGTTAATATTGCTATCGCTGCAATTACCGCAGAAAATGTTCATATCGACCGAGGGAGAGCAAGCGCTTCCATCATGTGACTCCCTCCGCCACCAGGGAATCATTTTCATGTGTTGCCATTCTACCCAGCATCAAGCGTAAAAATGTCATTCTACAATGCAATGCACCAAGTCCAACGCATCGAGTGGGCGATGGAAGGCTGCGTTGTTGTATGGCTGCATTGCATTTGCAGTACGAAAACTATATAGTATTCTATAGTTATTACCCGTTTTCAATTTTGAGGAGAAGTGTGTGCCAAAAGTGAAAAATCTCACTGCCACGCTGCTTGTCATTCAAAGCTTGTTATGCTCAGAAAATAAGCACGAAGGATTTCGTGCTAAAATCGCCCTTCTTCGTACTCTGAATACCAGAGAGGGAAGAAGCTGACTAGCTGCGCTGAAGTTCGCGGCCTAACTACAGCGAACTGAAACGATTTATTTGAAAACCGGCTCTGAGAAGAAAAAAAATGCGGGAATTATTCAGCACGCTAGTGATGTATTCAATACCTTCCTCGCTCCATAAAAAGTGCTACAAATATCATGCTTTGAAATCGCTGCGATCATGGAGGGCTTCTATCCGGCAATTAGCAGATAAGATAGACAACAATGGAAAGCAAAATCTCTGCTTTCTCTAATGTACGTTCTACACCCAAACTATTCGCAATGAATATAGCACCGCTATATTCGACAGTGCTCAGTTATATAGAGTGTATGGTCAGGTATTCAGTCCAATCATGCCGTGCTGTCTGCGCTACATGCATGTATGGTCAAGTATTCCGTCCGCTCATGCCGTGTTGTGTGCTGAATATGCAGGAGCATATTCGTCACCTTTCAGTGAGGAAAGAGAGATGGCGCTGTCAGAGCATCGTGACGAACTGATGAAAGATGAACTACGTTGAGCACGTGACAAACACGCGCTGGACGGCTATCCATGTTCCATAGAGCCACCCCAGCAAAAGTTGGGACCATTTGTTTCAAATGTTTAACATCACAATGATGAACGGCTGGCAGGAGTCAATTTGAATGCCATTTTAACCGCTTCTACCTGTCGTTTCATGAAACGAGAACAACATCAGAGATACGCCAAATAGCAGTAGCACATCCGCCAGCGGTGGCATTAACCCGCAGGGTCACCTCTAACAGTTCAGAACCACATGCGTCCAGAGGCACGTGAGCCGGCTAAGTCGGTTGGTGTAATCACATCCCACAGCCCGTCCAACTAACAATGTGCGCTTCAACAAAAACCGTACCGGCCGAACAGCTGACGGTGCTCACGAACAGCTGACGCCAGCTGTGAACACGCTGGCGTGTGACCATGGAAAGCAGAATTGGGCCGACGGGCACCACGCTCTCACGTGAGTTGCCCTCCTTCGCCATGCTACGTGCCTTCTTCCCGCTTGGCCGCGTCCGTCAAGCGTACAAGTTGATGCTTGTCCCACGATATATACGAACGTGTACACATACAAACACACACGTATAGATATATATATACTTATTTATTTATTTATTTATTTATTTATTTATATATGCTAATGAACTAAGCAACTTATTTCTATGTGGCAAGCTATGTCCTATTTTAATCACGGTGATTAAGTAAGGTAGTATGAAACCATGAGAAGGCGGGTAGGAGGAAGCCGTGAGGAGACAGGGAGGGGAAGCCATGAGAGCCTCGAGTCGTGCCGACCTCCGGAAGTGGTCCGTTGCCGGTGCCGGATGCCTGAGCGACGGCCGGAAATGGTGGCCGGTGAAGGTCAAGGTGTCAAGGTGGAGCCGTAGGGCACGCGGCGAGTGTCATGATACCGGGAAGTCTGGCCAGGCGAGTGTCACGACACCGGACAGTCTGACCAGCCTAGTGTCACGACACCGGACAGTCTGACCAGGCGGGTATCACGATACCGGACAGTCTGACCAGGCGAGTGTCACGACACCGGACAGTCGGACCAGACGAGTGTCACGACACCGGACAGTCTGACCAGGCGAGTGTCACGACACCGGACAGTCTGACCAGGTGAGTGTCACGACACCGGACAGTCTGACCAGCCTAGTGTCACGACACCGGACAGTCTGACCAGGCGAGTGTCACGACACCGGACAGTCGGACCAGACGAGTGTCACGACACCGGACAGTCTGACCAGGCGAGTGTCACGACACCGGACAGTCTGACCAGGTGAGTGTCACGACACCGGACAGTCGGACCAGACGAGTGTCACGACACCGGACAGTCTGGCCAGGCGAGTGTCATGACATCGGACAGTCTGACCAGGCGAGTGTCACGACACCGGACAGTCTGACCAGGCGAGTGTCACGACACCGGACAGTCTGACCAGGCGGGTGTCACGACACCGGACACTCTGACCAGGCGAGTGTCACGACACCGGACAGTCTGACCAGGCGAGTGTCACGACACCGGACAGTCTGACCAGGTGAGTGTCACGACACCGGACAGTCGGACCAGACGAGTGTCACGACACCGGACAGTCTGGCCAGGCGAGTGTCACGACACCGGACAGTCTGACCAGGCGAGTGTCACGACACCGGGCAGTCTGACCAGACGAGTGTCACGACACCGGACAGTCTGACCAGGCGAGTGTCACGACACCGGACAGTCTGACCAGGCGAGTGTCACGACACCGGACAGTCTGACCAGGCGAGTGTCACGACACCGGACAGTCTGACCAGCCTAGTGTCACGACACCGGACAGTCTGACCAGGCTGGTGTCACGACACCGGACATTCTGACCAGGCGGGTGTCACGACACCGGACAGTCTGGCCAGGCGGGTGTCACGACACCGGACAGTCTGACCAGGCGAGTGTCACGACACCGGACAGTCTGACCAGGCGAGTGTCACGACACCGGACAGTCTGACCAGGCGAGTGTCACGACACCGGACAGTCTGACCAGGCGAGTGTCACGACACCGGACAGTCTGGCCAGGCGAGTGTCACGACACCGGACAGTCTGACCAGGCTGGTGTCACGACACCGGACAGTCTGACCAGGCGAGTGTCACGACACCGGACAGTCTGACCAGGCGAGTGTCACGACACCGGAGTGTCCGGACAGTCTGACCAGGCGAGTGTCACGACACCGGACAGTCTGACCAGCCGAGTGTCACGACACCGGACAGTCTGACCAGGCGAGTGTCACGACACCGGACAGTCTGACCAGGCGGGTGTCACGACACCGGACAGTCTGGCCAGGCGGGTGTCACGACACCGGACAGTCTGACCAGGCGAGTGTCACGACACCGGACAGTCTGACCAGGCGAGTGTCACGACACCGGACAGTCTGACCAGGCGAGTGTCACGACACCGGACAGTCTGACCAGGCGAGTGTCACGACACCGGACAGTCTGACCAGGCGGAGTGTCACGACACCGGACAGTCTGACCAGGCGAGTGTCACGACACCGGACAGTCTGACCAGGCGAGTGTCACGACACCGGACAGTCGGACCAGGCGGAGTGTCACGACACCGGACAGTCTGACCAGGCGAGTGTCACGACACCGGACAGTCTGACCAGGCGAGTGTCACGACACCGGACAGTCGGACCAGACGAGTGTCACGACACCGGACAGTCTGACCAGGCGAGTGTCACGACACCGGACAGTCTGACCAGGCGAGTGTCACGACACCGGACAGTCTGACCAGGCGAGTGTCACGACACCGGACAGTCTGACCAGGCGAGTGTCACGACACCGGACAGTCTGACCAGGCGAGTGTCACGACACCGGACAGTCTGTACAGGCGGGTGTCACGACACCGGACAGTCTGACCAGATGAGTGTCACGACACCGGACAGCCTGGCCAGGTGGGTGTCACGACACCGGACAGTCTGACCAGGCGAGTGTCACGACACCGGACAGTCTGACCAGGCGAGTGTCACGACACCGGACAGTCTGACCAGGCGAGTGTCACGACACCGGACAGTCTGTACAGGCGGGTGTCACGACACCGGACAGTCTGACCAGGCGGGTGTCACGACACCGGACAGTCTGACCAGGCGAGTGTCACGACACCGGACAGTCTGTGACCAGGCGAGTGTCACGACACCGGACAGTCTGACCAGATGAGTGTCACGACACCGGACAGTCTGACCAGGCGAGTGTCACGACACCGGACAGCCTGGCCAGGCGGGTGTCACGACACCGGACAGCCTGACCAGGCGAGTGTCACGACACCGGACAGTCTGGCCAGGCGAGTGTCACGACACCGGACAGCCTGGCCAGGCGGGTGTCACGACACCGGACAGCCTGGCCAGGCGAGTGTCACGACACCGGACAGTCTGACCAGGCGAGTGTCACGACACCGGACAGTCTGACCAGATGAGTGTCACGACACCGGACAGTCTGTACAGGCGGGTGTCACGACACCGGACAGTCTGACCAGGCGAGTGTCACGACACCGGACAGTCTGACCAGGCGAGTGTCACGACACCGGACAGTATGACCAGGCGAGTGTCACGACACCGGACAGTCTGTACAGGCGGGTGTCACGACACCGGACAGTCTGACCAGGCGAGTGTCACGACACCGGACAGTCTGGCCAGGCGGGTGTCACGACACCGGACAGCCTGACCAGGCGAGTGTCACGACACCGGACAGTATGACCAGGCGAGTGTCACGACACCGGACAGTCTGTACAGGCGGGTGTCACGACACCGGACAGTCTGACCAGGTGAGTGTCACGACACCGGACAGTCTGACCAGGTGAGTGTCACGACACCGGACAGCCTGGCCAGGTGGGTGTCACGACACCGGACAGCCTGACCAGGCGAGTGTCACGACACCGGACAGTCTGGCCAGGCGAGTGTCACGACACCGGACAGTCTGACCAGGCGAGTGTCACGACACCGGACAGTCTGACCAGGCGGGTGTCACGACACCGGACAGTCTGACCAGGCGAGTGTCACGACACCGGACAGTCTGACCAGGCGAGTGTCACGACACCGGACAGTCTGACCAGGCGAGTGTCACGACACCGGACAGTCTGGACCAGGTGAGTGTCACGACACCGGACAGCCTGACCAGGCGAGTGTCACGACACCGGACAGTCTGGCCAGGCGAGTGTCACGACACCGGACAGTATGACCAGGCGAGTGTCACGACACCGGACAGTCTGACCAGGCGAGTGTCACGACACCGGACAGTCTGACCAGGCGAGTGTCACGACACCGGACAGTCTGACCAGGCGAGTGTCACGACACCGGACAGTCTGACCAGGCGAGTGTCACGACACCGGACAGTCTGACCAGGCGAGTGTCACGACACCGGACAGTCTGTACCAGGCAGGTACGACACCGGACAGGGTGTCACGACACCGGACAGTCTGACCAGGCGGGTGTCACGACACCGGACAGTCTGACCAGGCGGGTGTCACGACACCGGACAGTCTGACCAGGCGGGTGTCACGACACCGGACAGCCTGACCAGGCGAGTGTCACGACACCGGACAGTCTGACCAGGCGAGTGTCACGACACCGGACAGTCTGACCAGGCGAGTGTCACGACACCGGACAGTCTGACCAGGCGAGTGTCACGACACCGGACAGTCTGACCAGGCGAGTGTCACGACACCGGACAGTCTGACCAGGCGAGTGTCACGACACCGGACAGTCTGGCCAGGCGAGTGTCACGACACCGGACAGTCTGACCAGGCGAGTGTCACGACACCCAGGCGAGTGTCACGACACCGGACAGTCTGACCAGGCGGGTGTCACGACACCGGACAGTCTGACCAGGCGAGTGTCACGACACCGGACAGTCTGACCAGGCGAGTGTCACGACACCGGACAGTCTGACCAGGCGAGTGTCACGACACCGGACAGTCTGACCAGGCGAGTGTCACGACACCGGACAGTCTGACCAGGCGAGTGTCACGACACCGGACAGTCTGACCAGGCGAGTGTCACGACACCGGACAGTCTGACCAGGTGGAGTGTCACGACACCGGACAGCCTGACCAGGCCAGTGTCACGACACCGGACAGTCTGACCAGGCGAGTGTCACGACACCGGACAGTCTGACCAGGCGAGTGTCACGACACCGGACAGTCTGACCAGGCGAGTGTCACGACACCGGACAGTCTGACCAGGCGAGTGTCACGACACCGGACAGTCTGACCAGGCGAGTGTCACGACACAGGACAGCCTGACTAGGCCAGTGTCACGACACCGGACAGTCTGACCAGGCGGGTGTCACGACACCGGACAGCCTGACCAGGCGAGTGTCATGACACCGGGCAGTCTGGCCAGGCGGGTGTCATGACACCGGACAGTCTGACCAGGCCGTGACCGATGACTACCCGACATCCCTGACAGAACTGTATCCGCGTGGGTCCCTCTTCCACCCCCACCCAATAAAAACAACAGCTGACCGTATTCCCTAATAGGGTGGGTGTGCAGGTGATTGGCCGACGATTACGTCAAAATTTAGTGCGAACGTCACGTATTCATAAATCATAGCACCAGGCATACTCGTCGGGAAGGAAGCCGTTACACACGTAAGTGGTGCACACGCTGTCTCGGTTCCAGCTGAAGCCAAACGTAATACTCCGGATGCCCTGTTCTTATCGCAGAATACAGCTAGTATTTAACGGAATGGCCGGTGGCGTGGACTGCAGCCATCTTGTGCCCCAGCTAAGCCCAGGTCGGAGCCGCTGTGGAGCAGGTCGGGAGCCACTGTGGGAGCAGGTCTGGAGCCGCTGTGGGAGCAGGTTAGGAGCCACTGTGGGAGCAGGTCAGGAGCCGCTGTGGGATCAGGTCTGGAGCCACTGTGGGAGCAGGTCTGGAGCCACTGTGGGAGCAGGTCGGGAGCCACTGTGGGATCAGGTCTGGAGCCACTGTGGGATCAGGTCTGGAGCCACTGTGGGAGCAGGTTAGGAGCCACTGTGGGAGCAGGTCTGGAGCCACTGTGGGAGCAGGTCTGGAGCCACTGTGGGAGCAGGTCGGAGCCACTGTGGGAGCAGGTCGGGAGCCACTGTGGGAGCAGGTCTGGAGCCGCTGTGGGAGCAGGTTGGGAGCCACTGTGGGGCAGGTCAGGAGCCGCTGTGGGATCAGGTCTGGAGCCACTGTGGGAGCAGGTCTGGAGCCACTGTGGGAGCAGGTCGGGAGCCACTGTGGGATCAGGTCTGGAGCCACTGTGGGATCAGGTCTGGAGCCACTGTGGGAGCAGGTTGGAGCCACTGTGGGAGCAGGTCTGGAGCCACTGTGGGAGCAGGTCTGGAGCCACTGTGGGAGCAGGTCTGGAGCCACTGTGGGAGCAGGTCGGGAGCCACTGTGGGAGCAGGTCTGGAGCCGCTGTGGGAGCAGGTTAGGAGCCACTGTGGGAGCAGGTCAGGAGCCGCTGTGGGATCAGGTCTGGAGCCACTGTGGGAGCAGGTCTGGAGCCACTGTGGGAGCAGGTCGGGAGCCACTGTGGGATCAGGTCTGGAGCCACTGTGGGATCAGGTCTGGAGCCACTGTGGGAGCAGGTTAGGAGCCACTGTGGGAGCAGGTCTGGAGCCACTGTGGGAGCAGGTCTGGAGCCACTGTGGGAGCAGGTCGGGAGCCACTGTGGGAGCAGGTCTGGAGCAGCTGTGGAAGGAGTTTGGGAGCCACTGTGGGGGCAGGTCTGGAGCCGCTGTGGGAGCAAGTCTGGAGCCACTGTGGGGGCAGGTCGGGAGCCGCTGTGGGAGCAGGTCTGGAGCCGCTGTGGGAGCAGGTCAGGAACCACTGTGGGAGCAGGTCTGGAGCCACTGTGGGGGGTCTGGAGCCACCGTGGGAGCAGGTTGGGGGCCACTGTGGGGCAGGTCTGGAGCCACTGTGGGAGCAGGTTAGGAGCCACTGTGGGGAGGTCTGGGCCACTGTGGGAGCAGGTCTGGAGCCACTGTGGGAGCAGGTCGGGAGCCACTGTGGGAGCAGGTTGGGCGCTGTGGGGGTTTGGGAGCCACTGTGGGGGCGGTCTGGAGCCGCTGTGGGGCGTCTGGTGGGGCCGCTGTGGGAGCAGGTCTGGAGCCGCTGTGGGAGCAGGTCAGGAACCACTGTGGGAGCAGGTCTGGAGCCACTGTGGGAGCAGGTCTGGAGCCACCGTGGGAGCAGGTTGGGGAGCCACTGTGGGAGCAGGTCTGGAGCCGCTGTGGGAGCAGGTTAGGAGCCACTGTGGGAGCAGGTCAGGAGCCACTGTGGGAGCAGGTCAGGAGCCGCGGTGGGAGCAGGTCGGGAGCCACTGTGGGAGCACACATCGCACTCGGGCGACGACCAGACCGCGTTGTACGTCGAAGCGAGGCAATAAACATTACAAATTGAATGAAGAAAGTTATTTTCGAATACGACTTCATGCTTTTTGTGTTGTGCGGTGAGGAAAACAAGGTTTACAACAGGGACACAATCAACCGTGTTGGCATTTGCTGTAGATTGTGTGAACCAACTACAAAACCCATTTATGACGCGCTGTGCACTGCCAGCGGGAAGTTTTTCACATTCAGTTATGTGTTTCAGATATCCAGAGAGGGTTGCTTCCGCTTGCGCGAGCTTCGTCAGGAAATTCGACGTCAGCTAGTTTGGAAGCAAGTGAACTGAGATGAGAAACAGCACCACATTCCTTTAAACTATGTGCTTGCTAATAGATATACATCCCAGAATTTTACGCGAAGACTTCCCCTTTCGCCGACACTTCAACACAGCCAACACGTCACCACGAGATTGTCGACCTTCTCGGGTCTGCCGCCCCCCCCCCCCAGCCTGGGGGGATAAATACGTGTGCGGAAGACTACAGACGTGACTTACCAGGATAGGGGAGCGAGAGGGGCCTTGCATGCACTGAACTGCCAGGGCCGCAACAGATCTTCTTAGTTGCGGATTAATGCTCATAATTAGCATGACGATTGTCTACCGGCTTTAATCCATGCACTCTTGTCTCTTAGCTGCATGCGCGAGTCTCCCGTGTCTCTCGGACGTAGGCAATAGCTTCCTGTGTCTCTCTCGGACACAGGCACATCAACACACACGTGTCGATGATCAATATTCTCGAGAATGCCTGGTAGTGTTATTCACACTTTGCCTGAACGTCTGGCTACCACGAGCGATTGTGTCTACTGCCCTCCTTTTTTGAAAACCACATACAAGCGGATAACCTGAGCTGTCGGAAAGACAGACTGGCCGGACCCGAAGTCCGTGGTCTGAGAGTCGCCAGACAGACGGGCCTGACCCCAAGTCCATGGTCTGAGAGTCGCCAGACAGACGGGCTGGCCTGAAGTCCATGGTCTGAGAGTCGCCAGACAGACAGACGGGCCAGACCTGAAGTCCATGGTCTGAGAGTCGCCAGACAGACAGACGGGCCGGACCTGAAGTCTATGGTCTGAGAGTCGCCAGACAGACAGACGGGCCGGACCTGAAGTCTTAGAGTCGCCAGACAGACCGACGCGCCGGACCCGAAGTCCATGACCTGAGAGCTGCCAGACGGAGCTGCCAGGCCGGACCTGAAGTCCATGACCTGAGAGCTGCCAGACGGAGCTGCCAGGCCGGACCCGAAGTCCATGACCTGAGAGCTGCCAGACGGAGCTGCCAGGCCGGACCTGAAGTCCATGACCTGAGAGCTGCCAGACGGAGCTGCCAGGCCGGACCAGAAGTCCATGACATGAGAGCTGCCAGACGGAGCTGCCAGGCCGGACCTGAAGCCTCGCCTGCAGTCGACGGCCGATCCAGCTCTAGATAAGCTCTGTTGTCGGCTCAGATTGATCATGCAGATTGCGGCGACAGCGCCAGCAAGGCCAGCGGTCGGTACACGCTCCGTGCACGGTGCACCGGCTGCACAAAAACGCACCGCACCCGGAATGTCATGACGTCTTGTCCCCCACCCATCCCCCTCCCGCCCCCTCGGCGCTCGCCGGCACTTTGATGCTGCAGGCGAGGGACTTCATGACGCTGAGCCGGGGACATGGGCGGCTGCGTGAAAACAGGACCGGTTTGTAATGTGATTTCCCCACACTTGTTCGGATATTCCAAAGTCCTTGGATCCAGCGATGAATTCTGGTACTTCGTGCGACAGATGATGATCTTGGGAAGCGATTTTCGAGCACCCGCGCTGAAATTCATCCTTGGCTTAAGCTCGACTTGGCCCAATAACGGGTGTTCTCCAGTGTGCAGTGGAGGTGCGAAACCAGCCACATGAATAATTGGTGTGTCATCATACCACCAACCAGTTTGAACAATGTTAAAAGTGAAGTCATCGTCGAATGCCTGCGTTCATAGTCCAGTGTGTCTGTCCGTGCATGCGCTCGATTATTTGGCAATAAATGGCTGTCCAGTTCCCTGACCCCATAGATATTCCACCTCATATTAGGTGGTGTCACATATATCTCACCTCATCTTAGGCGACGCCATATATATTTTTTCTTCTCCAATCGTCGTCCCCCATATCAGATGCAGCAGCAGCCTATCTCCTTTGGCTGTATGCACCTTCATTGGATCTTTCAGTGTTGGGCATTCCTTGGTGAGCTGCCCATAGATCAAGGCAGCTAACACAAGGGTGCCTTAGGATGCAGAGAAGATAGCCTACCTCATCTTAGGTCGTGACATCGATATCCCACCTCATCCTAGGTGGCGTCAGATATGTCTCACGTCATCTTAGATGGTACCATAGATATCGAACCTCATATTAAATGGAACCATGGATACCACTTAATCCTAGGTGGTATCTATGGTGGTAGTTCTACCTCAATTCAAGCGTAGTTTTTTCTTGCATGGCCTCGATGTGGATCCCGAGCTACTTCTAGTCGAGTCCTTGCATAAGTTTTTTTGCGGTACACCTCTGCACTTCTGATTGAAGAATTCCCGCTCTCTGATATATATATATATATATATATATATATATATATATATATATATATATATATATATATATATATATATGTGTGTGTGTGTGTGTGTGTGTATATATATATATATATGTATGTATGTATGTATTCCCTTGACTACGTAGTCATTTTTGTTTGCTCGCGTGGAACCACCCATTCTGGATTGCCAACCGGTTCTTGTATACCTGACGCCGCCCCTGGAATTCAGAGCACTTGCCTTGGTGCTACCAAATCCGTGTGTATACAGTGGGAAACCCAACCACTGATAACTCCTCACCTGATATCGTGTCCGGACATTCCACACCGCGCCCACGAACACCGCACACGGGAGCGGTGGGCTGTGAGCCCCCCCCCTCCTCCCCGGCACCTGTGCAAACCAAAACTGCACGGCCGGCGCATCCTGAGGTCAGGAGCAGGTCTTGGCAGCTCGAGCAGCGTCGCTAAGTATCAGCTAACAGTAGAGGCACGGATCCCAGGGTGACTGACCAGGCTTCTACACATTGTGTCAGCCTTGTGTGGCGTGTCTTATCCACTCATGCGCTGTTCACGCTGAGTGGTTCGTATGTACCTCTTTGTATTTGTTCATCAGATGCACGAGTCAGGTAGATACTTATCTTCACTAGCATGGGATGGGCGATGTAAGGCATTGTGTTTTTCTTTTTAAAGCTGGTGCACGCAACATGTCCAATTTTAAGATTGGTTCGAACGGGATTCCCCACTCCTCTCCCAGAGGCCCAGTCCGACTGCAGTCTTGTGCCGTGACGTCTTCCGCACAGGCGCACCCCCACCCGGACCATACATCACCACCCGGACCACACATCACCACCCGTACCACACATCACCACCCGGACCACACATCACCACCCGGACCATCCATCACCACCCGGACCATACATCATCACCCGGACCATACATAACCACCCGGACCATACATCACCACTCGGACCACACATCACCACCCGGACCATACATCACCACCTGGACCACACATCATTACCCGGACCATACATCACCACTCGGACCACACATCACCACCCGGACCATACATCACCACCTGGACCACACATCACCACCCGGACCACACATCATCACCCGGACCATACATCACCACCCGGACCATACATCACCACCCGGACCACACATCACCACCCGAACCACACATCGCCACCCGGACCATGCATCACCACCCGACAATACACCTATCGCAATGCTATTCAAAACTGGGTGAAGAATAGAGTACTTCCCCATTAAAACTCAGTATATACAAAGATATCCCCACGTGTGCAAACGAATGAGTTATGTGGAATATAGCCCCGCTCGGTACTGTGCATGACGGGTGGAAAATACCGAGCCACTTGGAGTGTTAAAATCCAACATCCTGTTTACCACGGATGAGCGAACGGTCATTGCAGGGAGTGACGTAGAATTCCTGCCTTATCGTTAATGCACTCAAGTATGAGGGCACTTTCCCTAAAAGCCAGTGTTAAACGGCCGTTGGGTGCAAAAACTCCCGAAGAATGTGATCTACGTGTGGCGAATTGGCATTAATCGGACGTACCTTTGCTGTCCGGGACAATTTGATGATATCTGACGGCTATGGCAGGTGTTGTCGCAAAACGAAAGACTACTGATCGTCACGGCAGGAAATCTACCGGCATGACGTAAGAAACTAGTTAGATCTTCTTTCAACAACTCTTTTAACTTCGCATGAGGTAGCTGAGAAGAGGCAACGAACGCTAAGTGCAACGTCTTGTTTTTGCGTGGCATAACATGAAAATCCCACGGAGCCAAATGAATTGCTGTAAGCCACGGGTGATGTTTAAACCGGCCAGGGTACGTCTGTTCCGGAGAGGTGACGAGCGAACTGTCCGCAGCTCACGGCACCTCTGTCCCGGAGATCTGATTAATGACGAAGGATTACAAGACGACACAATACAGCATGTAGTTAAACATATGTTTTATGTTTATTGATTATATATATATATATATATATATATATATATATATATATATATATATATATATATATTATAAGAATGTACGCAAGGCATGTGGCAGTGACACAAGTCGTCTGAAGGATACCATTCAAATTTATAAATTCATGGGAGCAGCAACGCCTTTGAGACTGAGCGGGAGAGAGCAGATAGGGGGGGGGGGTGCAATTGCTGTCTCAACCCGGTTTCAATAACGACAATACTACAAGTGCAGTTATGCTGGGCGGATATTGGCTATTAGGCACGTCATACGGTACGGCCCGTTGTGACACAAAGCAGCTCAAGCCACACACAGCTCTGGCAACACCGCAGCTGCCGCGGCTGCCATCAGTGCTGGTGGTTGGCGCACAATATTTGGTGTTTTACCAGCCTGCCGCAGTGCCTGTCAATGCTGAGACGCGCGCCCGTGCCAACCCTGTGGACTGCACCCACCGGAGACGCGTGCCTGTGCCAACCCTGTGGATGCCCCCTCCCTCTCGGGAGACGTGTGCCCGTCCCAACCCTGTGGACGTCCTCCCCTCCCCCTCCGGGTGACGCGAGCCCGTCCCAACCTTGTGGTGGACGGCCCTTCCCCTCCCGGAGACGAGCGCCCATTCCAACCCTGTGGACGGCCCCTCCCTCTCGGGAGACGCGTGCCCGTGCCAACCCTGTGGACGGCACCCACCGCAGCTGAGAGCACAGCAGACAATTACTGATGTTTGCTTCTCATCATTGCAGATCACCTGCTAGAAGTGCAGCTCCATGATCACCTCTTAGCAGAAAAGTCAGTGTCGTCAGTGGCAGTGTCAAGTCACTACTGAAATTGTAAGTACAGATTATATTCACCATTTATCTTAAGAGGGCGCAATGCTTTAATCAAGGTATGATTCAAATCACCAATGTTCACCTGTGAACATACCTGTAAGAGTTGTTAGCATTACCAGAAAACAGAAATAGAATACCCAAACTTCTCATCTAATACCTCCCGGGCAAACGTACACAAACCGCACAGCGCTTTGTGTTGTGTTGAGGAAACATATGTGCACACGGAGTATAATAACAGACCCACACATAGCAGCCAGAGTCAAGAAGGTAAACCTTATTACATGTCGAGGATACGAAAATTGGGAAACTTTCTCCGAGACCACAAGCACATCAACGAATCACGTCGCAGTGAAGTCAGCATGGCAAGATGAACTCTAACCTAAACTAACCTGTACTAAAGCAACGTAGCCTAACATAAACCAACGGACGTTGGATGGCGTAAACCCATTGATGTTGATCGTGTCAAGTCTACGCGTATTGGGTCGCGTAAAACAGACGAATGTTGAATTGCTAAAGCAAATAGATATATGATGGCGTAAAAGCTACGAAATTTCGATCGCGCAAAACTACTAGCATTGCATCGTGTAAGCCGACGGATGTTCGATCGCATACAGCTTACGGATGTTGGATGGCGCCCAGCCTACGTGTGTTTGATGACCTGGAGCTTACGAATGCACATCAGCTCATCAGTCTACTAGCTCGTAACCCATCCAGCAGTTCAAGCACCCAAACCTTGACCGTCACCTAAGGTAATCAAACCCCAACCGCTACCTAGAGTAACCAAACCCTACCGTTACCCTAAGTAACCATATCGTGACCTCTACCCGAAGTACCTGAGCCTTGCCCACTACCTAAATTAAACCAAACCCCGACCGCTACCTGAAGTAACCAAAGTCTCGTCGCTACATAAAGTAGACACACCTTGACCGCTACATAAAGCAGCTAAACCCGACCGCCGCCTAAAGCAACCACACCTTAATCCCTAAATATATTAACCACACCTCAGCCGCTACCTGAAGTAACCATACTTTGACCACTGCCTGAAGTAACCCGGCCTTGACCACTGCCTAAAGTAACCACAACTTCACCGCTGCTTAAAGTAACCACACCTCGACTGCTACCTAAAATAACCCCACCTCAACCGCTACCTAAAGTAACAACACCTTGACGGCTACCTAAAGTAGCCACACTTTGACCGCAACCTGAAGTAACCACGATGGCCTAAAATGTGCACTGCGCATAGATAATTTACTTGCCATGTTTTATTGCATACCAACTGCCAGGTGCCATTGTCGGTCGCCGACTATCCCAGCTAGGGTGCGCGTCACCTGCTGGTAAGTTGTGGTGCCGATAATTCACGGCTGCAGTGGTGTCGGTGTGTCGAGACTGTCGGGTACTGATATATGCACGTGCTTGACATGTATTAAGTATGCTTTTGTTGGAACTACACTTGCTTTCACCATGGAAGACTGGCCACCAAGACCGAGATGCGATCTCTAAGGTGCTGCCAGATTATGACGTACGCGCTATCTGAGCACAATAAGTTGTGGACGCGTGACGAGGTGGGCATGGCCAGGACCATGCACTGGAAGACTAGTCGGTGTTTGATATTGAACTGGGAACTGGGAACGCTTCCACTTTGTAAATCACCATCTTATAACTTGACAGCAGATCGATGTGTTCATTTCTCGACTCCTATATCGAGGTTTTCCTTCTTCCAGTTATTTTATATCTTGATCAGAAAATGAAACCATCCGAATCACGTTACAAAGTCCAATGTGGTCAGCCTTGCTGTTAATTCTTGGATGGAAAAACAAATATAAACAAGCAACCAGCAACGAAAACATCCTGGTTCTTGTTTTAAAAAAGTGCTTTGGAGAAAGTGGCCGGGAAACGTCTGCGCATGAACATACGCATGCACCTACCTAGGTAAACTGGGTTGGTAAATAAAACAAAATCATCCTGGGTAACTTGCGATGGAAAGGAGAAATGGTGTCCCTTTAGATGCATTGGATGACTACATTGGAATAGGCCCAAGTTTCGATTTTGTTTGCCATATTCAAATGGATTTGCTCACTTGCCTCAGGATTTGCAAGTGACCTAAATTTTAAATTGTGTTTGTATCCTTGCCTCAATTCCTAAAATGAAGAAGTTGGGCATGCTGCATCAACAAGGCGGTGCCGGACGACCGTGCAGTCCGGACGACCGTCGACAACGGCGCAACCGAGGGCGACTACCACCCACCAGGTGTTGGCATGGCGAACAGCACGTCACCGGTCGACATAGTTACCGATAGGACGACTCGTCAGTCGGGTAATGTATGGCTACGGTCGCAATGACAGGTCCAGCCAATCGATCTGACACAAAATCGGCCAGAAACGGCTAAAAATCGCCCAATTTCGGTGGAAATTTGGTGTTCAGTCGGAGTTTATCGCCAATCCGGAGGCGTCGCGGAGGTGGAAGGATGTCCGTCCGGCCGCCATCAGTGGCAGGGGGATGTCGGCGATGTTTTCCCGGCCGCCATCAGTGGCAGGGGGATGTCGGCGATGTCTGCCCGGCCGCCATCAGTGGCAGGGGGATGTCGGCGATGTCCGCCCGGCCGCCATCAGTGGCAGGGGGATGTCGGCGATCTGCCCAGCCGCCATCAGTGGCAGGGGGATGTCGGCGATGTCTGCCCGGCCGCCATCAGTGGCAGGGGGATGTCGGCGATGTCTGCCCGGCCGCCATCAGTGGCAGGGGGATGTCGGCGATGTCTGCCCGGCCGCCATCAGTGGCAGGGGGATGTCGGCGATGTCTGCCCGGCCGCCATCAGTGGCGGGGATGTCGGTGGGCCAGGGGGATGTCGGCGATGTCTGCCCGGCCGCCATCAGTGGCAGGGGGATGTCGGCGATGTCCGCCCGGCCGCCATCAGTGGCAGGGGGATGTCGGCGATGTCTGCCCAGCCGCCATCAGTGGCAGGGGGATGTCGGCGATGTGCGGCCGGCCGCCATCAGTGGCAGAGGGATGTCGGCTTCCACCCACGTCATCGGGATAGCGGTGGACGGTGGACCATCGGCCACTCCACATCCTCCGGTCGGCGGAAGTTCACCCTGTGCTGCCGGTGCCGCTCACTTGGGCGAATCTTGTGACGATAAATTGGTTTGGAGCCGACTAAAGACCTCTCAGATAAGTCCGGCCCGCCCCGGCAGTGGGCGATTCCGACTGAAAGTGGGGATAAATCTGAGGAGGCAAGACCATTCACTGGGTGGGCTAATGGACGACGACACGAATCGCAGGGTTCTCCCGGGGCCAAGGACGCCGACTGGCGTCTGGGGTCGCACAGTGGACGGGCGCCTGCGATTGACCGACCGAGTCCGCCGAATATATACACATAGCAATTATATGCCCAAACCGGCAAGTTTTCTAAGCCAAGAACTGCCAGATTTCCGCCATTGATTGACTGGAGCAAGGCCATGACTTGAGCAGACTGAAGCACCACCAAGCACAGGCAGCACGGAGTACAGGTAGCACGGAACAGAGGTAGCACGGAGCACAGGTAGCACGGAACACAAGTAGCACGGAGCACAGGTGGCACAGAGCAAAGGAGCACATAGAGTAACAGACAGGAGCAGAGTAACAGACAGGAGCAGAGTAACAGACAGGAACAGAGTAGAGAGCATTAAGCAATTAAAATAACTTAATTATGAGGTTAATCTATGTGCATGCATAGGATAGGAGACAATTCCTTTGATTGCTTGTACATACAACTCCTGTCTATTGCAGACGACGTGCTCATACCTGATGGCTTCGCTCCAGCCAAACAATAGCGGAAATTTGGCGATTCTTGGCGTAGCGAACTTGGCGGTTTGGGCGTTTTATAATTGTTCATGGGGGTATTATTTGTCCTCAGCCCTAACGACAGGCGGGCAGGTTCTGCCATACCGCCACAGGCGATGATGACGTCACGTGACGTCATCATCATGAGCACGGCCGCCACCTGGTTCCGGCGGCGCGTCCCTCGTGCGCTGTCCGAGGGGGAGGGGGAGTGGCTCCCCGTCAGGGGTTGGCCTCAAAAACAAACGCTGCCGACTGAATGAGGGGGGGGGAGTGGACGTGGGCGGCGGCAGTCGCCCGGACAGGGCCGGAGTCCGGGTTGGACGCGACTAGGGGGGGTCAGGGGCGGGGGCGCGACTGCCAAGCTGCCGCTCTGACCGGCTTGATCGATGGGAGTCAGCGAACCTGTACCAGTGGGAGCCGAGACCGACTCCGGCCGCACACCTCCACCGGGATCCGACTGAGACCGACCTCGGCCACGCACCTCCACCGGGGTCCGACTGAGACCGACCTCGGCCACGCACCTCCACCGGGGTCCGACTGAGACCGACCTCGGCCGCACACCTCCACCGGGGTCCTACTGAGACCGCCCTTGGCCGCGCGCCTCCACCGGGGTCCGACTGAGACCGACCTCAGTAGCGCACCTCCACCGGGGTCCGACTGAGACCGACCTCGGCCGCACACCTCCACCGGGGTCCTACTGAGACCGACCTCGGCCGCACACCTCCACCGGGGTCCGACTGAGACCGACCTCGGCCGCACACCTCCACCGGGGTCCTACTGAGACCGACCTCGGCCGCGCACCTCCACCGGGGTCCTACTGAGACCGACCTCGGCCGCACACCTCCACCGGGGTCCGACTGAGACCGACCTCGGCCGCACACCTCCACCGGGGTCCTACTGAGACCGACCTCGGCCGACCCACCCCCCCGACACCTCCACCGGGGTCCTACTGAGACCGACCTCGGCCGCGCACCTCCACCGGGGTCCACTGAGACCGACCTCGGCCGCACACCTCCTCCATCGGGGTCCGACTGAGACCGACCTCGGCCGCACACCTCCACCGGGGTCCTACTGAGACCGACCTCGGCCGCGCACCTCCACCGGGGTCCTACTGAGACCGACCTCGGCCGCACACCTCCACCGGGGTCCTACTGAGACCGACCTCGGCCGCGCACCTCCACCGGGGTCCGACTGAGACCGACCTCAGTTGCGCGCCTCCACCGGGGTCCGACTGAGACAGACCTCGGCCGCGCGCCTCCATCGGGGTCATACTGAGACCGACCTCGGCCGCACACCTCCACCGGGGTCCGACTGAGACCGACCTCGGCCGCACACCTCCACCGGGGTCCTACTGAGACCGACCTCGGCCGCACACCTCCACCGGGGTCACACTGAGACCGACCTCGGCCGCGCGCCTCCACCGGGGTCCTACTGAGACAGACCTCAGTTGCGCGCCTCCACCGGGGTCCGACTGAGACAGACCTCGGCCGCGCGCCTCCATCGGGGTCATACTGAGACCGACCTCGGCCGCGCGCCTCCACCGGGGTCCGACTGAGACCGACCTCGGCCGCACACCTCCGGTGGGGTCCGACTGAGATCGACCTCAGTTGCGCACCTCCACCGGGGTCCGACTGAGCCTCAGGTCACGACCTCACTGTGGTTGTGCCGAGGTACTGAGCGCACAGTTTGGCTCAGGTCAGCTTAGTATATTTGCATAACCTATGGATGGACGTTATGCAATATACAGCATGAATACCTGATCAGAAGCATTGACGGAATATTTATGAGATCATGGTAAATGAGGCACTAAAAACTGGAAAGGAGAATAATAGCAGCTGGCAGATGTGATACTTTCAGGGCATGATTAGTCAATCGCTGGAGGGAGAATATCATACAACAGTCCAGACCAGTCGACCAATCTACGGCCCAGCAATGCCCCGTGCGCGGAGAAAAAGAAAACAACTAGCGACATCAACTGGGGAGGATATAACCTGTTTGTTAGCATTGGCCTTGTTCACCCTCATACCCCCACCCCCACCCCCCACCACCGGCGGTGGGGCGCTGTTTTTTTGCAGAGAGCCGTGCTAATCAATGTCCTCAGCGACACAATGGTGCGGCGACCGTAGCTGCCAGCGGGGACGGGAGATGATCGACAGCCACTGTGTCGACTGCTGTCAGCAGCTGTCAGCAGCTTCCAGCAGCTTCCAGCAGCCGTCAGCATCCGTCCGCACCTGACAGCAGCTGTCAGCAGCTATCGGCGGTTATCAGTAGTCGTCAGCACCTGACAGCAGCCGTCAGCAGCTGTCAGCAGCTGTTAGCAGCCGTCAGCAGCTGTTAGCAGCCGTCAGCAGCTGACAGCAGCTGTCAGCAGCTATTGGCGGTTACCAGCAACCGTCAGCAGTTATCAGCAACCGTCATCAGCTATTGGCAGCCGTCAGCAGCTGTCGGCGACTATCAACAGTTATCGGCAGCTGTTAGCAACCGTCAGCAGCTGTCGGCAGCCGTCGGCAGCTATCGGCAGCTCATGTTCGTCCGTCCGCGAGCGGTCGCAGCTGGCGGTGGCCGTCGGCAGCCAGTCGCCGTCAAGACCAACACATCAGCTCGGCATGTCTGACCGTCCAGGCAGCGCCGGCTATCGACCGCCGCAGGGGGCAGTCGCGCGAGGCTACGGCCGGCGGGGGGCTGCTGACGGACGGTACCGGAGCCAGACGTGAGTCCAGCAGCACCGACAGCCGCAGGACGCGGGGGGGGGGGGGCTCAGTCGCACCAGGTGGTCGACTCCGAGTCTCCCGGGAGTGAACACCCGATCATGGTCACGGTCCAGCCTAAGCATGACGACGGTCCAGCCTGACCATGGTCACGGTCCAGCCTAATCATGACGACGGTCCAGCCTAGCCTTGGTCATAGTCCAGCCTAACCATGACCACGGTCCAGCCTAATCATGGTCACGGTCCAACCTAACCATGGTCACGGTCCAGCCTAACCATGACGACGGTCCAGCCTAACCATGACCACGGTCCAGCCTAATCATGGTCACGGTCCAACCTAACCATGGTCACGGTCCAGCCTAACCATGACGACGGTCCAGCCTAACCATGACCACGGTCCAGTCTAACCATGGTCACGGTCCAGCCTGACCGCCACGAGCCGCAGGGTCGGTCCCGCGGCGCCGATTTCCTTTACTGCTGAGATGTTGTTCTGCTCAGATGCGCATTAGATAAGGAGAGTGAGCTACTAAAGGTGCAGGCGAGCTGCTGGGCCCCGGTATTCCATAAATTACGCGAGGATAATAATCTATTCACCGCATGATTTGAATGCAGAGCATCAATGGTGGCTGTTCCAGCCCACGCCGGACCCACAGGGCGGGTTCATTGTTCGCTCGGCTGAATGGACTGAAACACAACGGACCGCTCCAGAGCACATCGGCGAATCTCTTCCGGACCTGGACACCAGAGGCGCAGCCAGGGGAGTCCACTCGGGTCCACCATCTCAACCTTCCGGACCTGGTCACCAGAGGCGCAGCCAGGGGGAGGGCGCTCGGCTCCACCCTCTTAACCTTCCGGACCTGGGCACCAGAGGCGCAGCGAGGGGAGGCCACTCGGCTCCACCCTCTTAACCTTCCGGATCTGGACACCAGAGGCGCAGCCAAGGGGAGGCCACTCGGCTCCACCCTCTCAACCTTCCGGACCTGGGCACCAGAGGCGCAGTCAGGGGGAGGCCACTCGGCTCCACCCTCTCAACCAGAGATACACTAGATCAAACAATGCATTTAGTATCGCGTTATGAAAGAAAAACGCTGAAAGGGGTCTCGATACGGTGTGCATTATTGCCGGTGGTGGGGGTCGAGCCTACTTGAAGACGCTCCTGACTGCGCCCATGTTGAGTACTGCCGCCGCCCGGACTGAGCTGCAATCGTGACGTGTCCAGAGCACGCGGCACCGATTGTCGAAAGCACACCCGTATATAGGAAACTACAGATGGTCATCGAAAAAAGCCAACGGGTCGGTCGTCCACGGCACCGAAAGCCAAGCTACCCATCGGCACACCCCAGCTAACACAGCTACACACCCGGCAAACCCCAGCTAACACGGCTACACACCCGGCACACCCCAGCTAACACAGCTACCCATCGGCACACCCCAGCTAACACAGCTACCCACTCGGCACACCCCAGCTAACACAGCTACACACCCGGCACACCCCAGCTGACACAGCTACACACCCGGCACACCCCAGCTGACACAGCTACACACCCGGCACACCCCAGCTAACGCAGCTACACACCCGGCACACCCCAGCTGACACAGCTACCCATCGGCACACCCCAGCTAACGCAGCTACACACCCGGCACACCCCAGCTAACACAGCTACCCATCGGCACACCCCAGCTAACACAGCTACCCATCGGCACACCCCAGCTAACACAGCTACACACCCGGCACACCCCAGCTAACACAGCTACCCATCGGCACACCCCAGCTAACACAGCTACACACCCGGCACACCCCAGCTGACACAGCTACCCATCGGCACACCCCAGCTAACGCAGCTACACACCCGGCACACCCCAGCTAACACAGCTACCCATCGGCACACTCCAGCTAACACAGCTACCCATCGGCACACCCCAGCTAACACAGCTGCCCATCGGCACACCCCAGCTAACACAGCTACCCATTGGCACACCCCAGCTAACGCAGCTACACACCCGGCACACCCCAGCTAACACATCACCATTGGCGGCGACACATGCTACGGCAGCTGACGGAGAGGACATTGTGGGGCTCATTGTCTCCATGCAACACCAATAGGAAAGCACCATTACGCTTCAATACGTGTCGTGAGGATACACTCCACCTGCTTTGTGCCACCCACTCACTTTATCATTAGTTAGTTAGTTTTTTTGCTTTAGGGCGCATCGACCATGTCGCTTTATCATTAGAAAAGCATACATATCGGATACACCACCAGTCAGTTACCGGCCGGCGGGTACACATGGCAATTGGCGGCCACGGGAGGGCCGGCCTTCTAATTCGCCACCATGGGAGGCGCCAGCGGACGACTCCCAGCCCTAGCCGTACCACCTGATGATCACAACCCAGCGGCGTGCCGATCAGCACAGCCACCTCCCATAACGCCACGGCAGCAGTGAGGCCCCCGGCGACCCTGCATGGTAATTGCGCTCGTAAAGTGTCTGCCGCTGATGGAGGCGACTCCACCCACGGTGACGAATGGAGGGGCACCAGCCGTCCCCTCCCCTCCCTGCCGTGCCCTGCCCTGCCAGCATTGCGAGCGGTCGGCACGCCCGTGTCGCAGCCACTTCGTAGGTGCAGGAGGAAGGTGGAGGATGAAGGTGGAGGAGGAAGATGACGGAGGAAGGTGGTGGAGGTAGGTGGAGGAGGTAGGCGGTGGAGGTAGGCGGTGGAGGAGATGGAGGAGGAAGGTGGAGGGTGTAGGTGGTGGAGGAGATGTAGGAGGAAGGTGTAGGGGAAGGTAGAGGAGGAAGGTGGAGGACGCAGGTGGAGGAGGAAGGTGGAGGAGGCAGGACGGTGT
Source organism: Imbricaverruca yamaguchii (assembly GCA_034440575.1). Lineage (NCBI taxonomy): Eukaryota > Metazoa > Arthropoda > Thecostraca > Neoverrucidae > Imbricaverruca > Imbricaverruca yamaguchii. Next base: position 562,249 of record JAOTOL010001625.1, read on the forward strand.
GTGGTTGTTGACAGCATGTCGCTGTTTGGAGGCCGTTGTCGACCACGAGCGAAGCTTTGTCAACAGCATCACGACGAACATGGTGCTCAACTCCAAAATACTGTCAAATTTCGACCCTCTCCCACCACGCTGAAATGGCTGAACCAACCCCAACAAAGGAGCAAAAGTTGGCAATGGCTAAAAATAAGTGCGAACCGATCCCTTTGTGCAGACGCCTAGGAGTTTCCTTTAGTTCAGCGTGTCGGAAGTGTTAGCGAGGTAGGTAACATGGCTCGCGTGCTCCCCCTCCTCCCAGCACCTGCAGTACACTAGCAGACGTCGAATGGTGGATTTATGACGATATTATTGTCGTCGAGGCAGCACCAAAAAGAAGAAAACCCGCCGGTGCCAACGGTCGCTGGCTACCTGCGGCGATTACGCTTCGTAGCCTGTGCCCAGGTGACCGGCTGCGGATGTGGGGATAGCGAGATGGGCGGTGGTAATCCCTGAGATTGTCGCCACCAGTAGGTCACCTCAGATTTGTGTGTTTGTTTGTTTATTGGTTGGTTCACGACACACTTTATGCACAGTCACGGCTAATGGCGCCGCCCACACTGTTTCGCCGGTGGGCCGCGGGATTGGGAAATGTCCTGAGTGGCGCTAGAGTCGAACCCGGGACCTTTGGTACCCATAGCCCGACACCTTAACCACTCGGCCATCCCCGCCCCTAGGTCACCTCAGAGCCTACGACAACGGAGCAATAACGGCGGGGACTGGCTCTATCTGTGGCAGCTGCTGTTGCAGCCTCAGCTGGACAGGCTGCTGACGTCTCCTTCTGCCGGGAACTACACGGCTTCCCTCACACCATCTGTTGCACCTGCGGGACCGGGACCGACGGGAACGGCCGCCTGGCTTTCTGTCGACCGGACCCTCGCGCTGCACTGGTGATGCTTGCCAAATATTATTTCGAAGGGGATTTTCTCACACACCTCGGTCCGCTGGCTGTCCAGCCGTCGGCCACACCTCGGTCCGCTGGCTGTCCAGCCGTCGGCCACACCTCGGTCCGCTGGCTGTCCAGCCGTCGGCCACACCTCGGTCCGCTGGCTGTCCAGCCGTCGGCCACACCTCGGTCCGCTGGCTGTCCAGCCGTCGGCCACACCTCGGTCCGCTGGCTGTCCAGCCGTCGGCCACACCTCGGTCCGCTGGCTGTCCAGCCGTCGGCCACACCTCGGTCCGCTGGCTGTCCAGCCGTCGGCCACACCTCGGTCCGCTGGCTGTCCAGCCGTCGGCCACACCTCGGTCGCTGGCTGTCCGGCCGTCGGCCAGTCCGCTGGCTGTCCAGCCGTCGGCCACACCTCGGTCCGCTGGCTGTCCGGCCGTCGGCCACCTTGGTCCGCTGGCTGTCCAGCCGTCGGCCACACCTCGGTCCGCTGGCTGTCCGGCCGTCGGCCACACCTCGGTCTGCTGGCTGTCCAGCCGTCGGCCACACCTCGGTCCGCTGGCTGTCCAGCCGTCGGCCACACCTCGGTCCGCTGGCTGTCCCACCCTCGGTCTGCTGGCTGTCCAGCCGTCGGCCACACCTCGGTCCGCTGGCTGTCCAGCCGTCGGCCACACCTCGGTCCGCTGGCTGTCCAGCCGTCGGCCACACCTCGGTTCGCTGGCTGTCCGACCGTCGGCCACACCTGTGTCGCCGGCGCCGACTCTGTCCAGCCGGCCGATATTTACATGTCTGCACGGCGGTACAGTGGCGGCCGACCACGGCTGCAGGTGGATGGAGCGGCGCCGAACGTCGTATTTGGGCACAGCCGAGGTCCTGGACACAGTCGGGGCCTCCGTCCGGGACCACCATCTGGCAACAGCCGCCGACCCGCACCACCATCTGGCAACAGCCGCCGACCCGCACCACCATCTGGCAACAGCCGCCGACCGGCGCCACCATCTGGCAACAGCCGCCGACCGGCGCCACCATCTGGCAACAGCAGCCGACCCGCACCACCATCTGGCAACAGCCGCCGACCGGCGCCACCATCTGGCAACAGCCGCCGACCCGCACCACCATCTGGCAACAGCCGCCGACCGGCGCAACAATCTGACAACAGCCGCCGACCGGCGCAACAATCTGGCAACAGCCGCCGTCCCGCACCACCATCTGGCAACAGACGCCGACCCGCACCGCCATCTGGCAACAGACGCCGACCCGCACCACCATCTGGCAACAGCCGCCGACCCGCACCACCATCTGGCAACAGCCACCGACCCGCACCACCATCTGGCAACAGCCGCCGTCCTGCGCCACCATCTGGCAACAGCCGCCGACTGGCACCACCATCTGGCAACAGCCGCCGACCCGCACCACCATCTGGCAACAGCCGCCGACCCGCACCACCATCTGGCAACAGCCGCCGACCGGCGCAACAATCTGGCAACAGCCGCCGACCCGCACCACCATCTGGCAACAGCCGCCGACTGGCACCACCATCTGGCAACAGCCGCCGTCCTGCGCCACCATCTGGCAACAGCCGCCGTCCCGCACCACCATCTGGCAACAGCCGCCGTCCTGCACCACCATCTGGTAACAGCCGCCGACCGACGTCCTGGCGGGTCGAGTCGCCAGCCGCCGACAAGTCAAGGTCAGGCCCGTAGTACGCGCAGTGGTGTAGTAAGCAAGTAATGCCTTCTCGCTACGAGTTCAAATGCAGACTTCCGATGCTGAGCTTCCATGTGCCGGAGTTGGCATTCCTGGTACGTGATCCATGAGAGATTGCGTATTTCAAATACTATTGGAGTATTAGTATTAGAAGTAATTTGAATTACCTTCTACATATTAATTGCCACGACTCGAATGTCGCTTCCTTGACTTTACCAAAGCACAACCAAAAAACGCATGTGCGTTAAAAAAATCAAATTTCCCGCTTGACGGGCGTTGAGTCAGGCTTCCGTTTTCCGCCGCCGCCCTGGCTACCGACCACAGACGTCCACGTGACCCGGCGCCCACGCGGGGCGCTGGGTCACGTGTCCAGTGCCCACGCGCCGTCTGTGGGGCGGCAATAGCCGCCGGTGCGAGACATCTGGCACGCCAATGGCCGCCGAGCGGCGACGGTCCGATCATTTTGCCGGCAGTGAGACCGCAGCCGACGGGGCCCCAGGACGGTACGTCTCCCCACAGGTCACAAATGAGCCGGCTATCCGTCAAGGTCAGCGGTCGGGCCGTCAAGGTCATCAGTCGGGTCGTCAAGGCCATCAGTCGGGCCGTCAAGGTCATCGGTCGGGCCGTTAAGACCATCGGTCGGGCCTCGAGGTCATCAGTCGGCCCGTCAAGGTCATCAGTCGGTCCGTCAAGGTCATATGTCGGGCCTCAAGGTCAATATATGTACAACTCGCTGCCACCTGGCACCTGAGCTGACGCGACTACCCGTGACGATCTTTGGTCGCCACCTACGGGAGTACTTATTTGACGTGCTGCCCGTGCCGGACTGATTGACTGCTCGACTTGCTGTATTCTATCTATTTATATTTGTATGATGTGATTTTGACCCTTTTTACCTTTTGTGCTGTGCTGTTTTATCTATCTGATGCGATGTCTTAATAGCCACGAGTCCATTGTGGATGACCTCAATAAAGCCTGTCTGTCTGTCTGTCTGTCTGTCTGTCTGTCTGTCTATCTGTCAGGTCGTGAAGGTCATCGGTCTGGCCGTGAAGGTCAGCGGCCGACCCTCACGACCACGCCATGATCAGAAGCCGATCGTAAATTGGAACCGTGGCAGTTCGAACGTCAGCGGCAACTTCCACGGGCGAAATGGGCTCGTTCGCCCGCCAAATAGAGAAACTGAATGGAGAGATGCTAATTTCCTGCTCCCATATTTTGGAGCCGAGTAACCTTGGTGTCGATGTGCCATAAAGTTGTGACGTATCGACGTACCCCTAGTGAACGTCGTCACGCCTGACATTTCCCAGCCAGCCTGGCGGTCTCCTTTGGGATGCAACCGGAGGCAAGGCATCAGCACCTCTTTTCGCATGCTAACTTTAGGCCTCCCTCCCCCAATCATAGCCCGTGGCTTCCCAGTTAGAAAGCTTCCCAGATTTCCTTGGCATTGCTGAGAGGTTAAGGGCGGAGTCTAGTTGCCTGAAATGGGCCGCAGTTGAAATTATTTTGTAGAGGCCTCACAGGACATGCCAATAAATTGTGAATGGCCCGTTCGCCATTTCTAAATACTGGACGCAGTTTCAGCAGTAAGTGCTTCCTGAACGTGACCTATTTCAGCGATCGAAGATTCAAAAGACTCGGAGGTATCGGGCACGTTTCAGCCCGGGCACGTGACATTTGCAGCGATCCAGAGGATCCAGCAGGTAAATGCACCTCACTTCTAGAGGTGGCGGGACCTTCCAGTGTCGGTGCAGACTGAGACATTGTAGTCTCGGCCACACTTTGACTATGTTTAGTATTCGGCTTTTGCGCGCACTGAATTATTTTAACCCGGAACGAATAGCGACCTCTAAGTCTACGGCTAGATATCGGTCCGCGGCTTGCATTGCAGTTCAGTCCTGGTTGGTTGGTTTTACGACACATCGACCGTTGAGTCATGTTGCGTCGCCAATCTCTCACGCCGATTGGTCGCGGGCGAAGAGTAGCGACAGGTTAGACTCGAACCCACAACCATTCGATTGGGAGACGAGCAACTTACCCCTAGACTACTCATCCCCTGCAGTTCAGTCCGAAACGCCACAAATATCTTCCTTCTCTGCTCCCGGAAAACAGTTGACTGTGTATCGTGTTTTCCCTGGTCAAACCAGCACTAGGTCACATCTGCTTCCTGGTCATGGATACTTCCATGCCGCAGTAGTTCTAAGGTTACAACAGCTGCCAGGTTACAGCTGTTGTCCGGCAGCAGTTGCTTCTCGATCACAAATGTTCTACATTCAGCTAATTTCAATGTTACAGATATTCCAGGTATTCTACATTACAGATACAGATATTCAGGTATTATGCTAGGTACTTATGTTGGTGGTCACGCTGCCACTACAGCGAGCAACACACCTGGGTCATCAAAGGTCACGAGACATCAGAGACCGGAGACTGGTGGTCACGCTCCCACTAAAGCCAACTACACACCCGGGTCAACGAATGCCATCAGACATCGCCAGACCGGAGACTGGACGATCCCATTATAGCCAACCGGGTCAACGAAGGTCACCAGTCATCACCGGACAGGAGACCGGATGCTCCTATTACAGCTTCTCTCAAATTCCCAAATTTCACATTGCTCATGCTATTGAAATCAGGCACAATGAACATGTCAGGCTCGATGAAATACCCTCCCGGAATTAACATCGTGTCTCTACAAATTGAGTCTCCCCCGAGCTAATTGCCCGAGTGTTTCAGATCGGATGAACAGGAAACAATTACGTTCCGGCCGGCAGCTGATGCGATGCATAATTGCGCCCGTTCGCGGCACCGGTCACTGTATTGGCGCGCGACAGCCTGGCCCCAGCACCGGCCGGCCGGCCGCCTGGCCGGGACTGCAGTCTCCTGCCATCTACCGGCAAATCGGTGAAGCTCGAGACAACACGACGTGTATGCTGTGTTGATTGAGTGGGAATGCATCGATTGACTGATTGGCTGATTGGACTTTTATGGTGCGTCAACCCAGGTGGGTCATGTTTCACTCACAACAAGCTTGCTTAAACACGCGTCAGACTGCCACGTTAGAATAGCAGATATCTGAGGAACGGAGTTATTAGCTGATTAGGTGAATATATTTCTGGTTACCGCTTACCTACCGCCACAGGGAAACATGGGCGCTAAATGACCAAATCTGATCGATGCGCCCTAAAACTCAAATAACCAACCAACCATCCACAGGGAAGCAAAGAGGCTGCTGTATTGTGTACGAATCGGGAATCATAGCTAAGTAATTCCACGAACTTCAGAGCGCTCGAGTCAGATCCGAAATTGCGTCTGCGCTCTTCCGTATATTCCGGGCACGACACCAACACATGGCGCATAGTCCGTGTGGCCTCACACCTCACACGTTCGTCCCTTCGTCCCCGCACAATAAATACACATGTGTATGTGCTTGACCAATTCTGAGACGACAGAGGGCCACCTCGTCCCTTCTAGTTCGGCTGAAGGACGAGGGACACGGCGCTAAACGTGGGTTGACTTCATTCGGCTTGTTTGGTCCCATTTAGTCCCATCTGCCCTGTCATTGTCGGAGAAGAATTGATGAGATAGTTGGGTGGTGGTCACTGGCAGGAAGTGGAAGCACGCGACTACATGGTGAATGTGCTGTACGCCTTGGAGCCTGATCGGCCAGCTCATTACCACGGATTCCGAGAAGTGCGGGAATGCATCAAAATGTTATCCATCTAACTTGAGCGTGCCAAACCGCTGAAAATGTCCAGAAAATACTTTCACATCGACGACTGGCGCGAAAATATGTACGCAGAAATGCGTAGTCCATATTTGTGCAACCACAAGCACCGCTTGTGGTTGCACAAAATGCTCAGGGAAGTTGAGGAGGGCACCGCACAACCACTTCTTTACCTCCGCCCGCTCAATAGGACTATTTGCGATTGTGATTGTGATTGTGACTGTGCTTGTGATTGTGATTTTGCCCTCCCATTCGGTTCGGAGTGCGAAGCAAATCCTTAAAATTGCAATATTACGTCACTTATATATAAAACATACATATATACAATTATAAACATCATAAAAGTGCAAGGCCTATCAAAGCAGCAGATTCCGATTTTAGTGCAACATACATCATTCCTGACGACGGGTTTGCTCGTTCTATAGTAATTAATTCTTTCCACCAAATCTGTTAGTACCCTGAATTCGACACGGATAATTAGCCATTTCAGCGCAGATGTTCCACAAATCATTGTCTTCTCATTACCATCGAAGGCCTATGGTATAGCCTCATCGTCATAAAATCCCTGCGTGCTCGAATTTCCTAATTTAAAGTATAACTTTAGATGAATTAAAAAAATCACATCAAAACTTATTTCTAGTAAAAATAGTAGAAATACCAATCCGTACTCATCTGACAAATTTAAGTGCTCATCCAACAACATAAATGTAGTGTAGTTATATGTACTATGTGCTATGAAGTGATATATATATATATATGTGCCGGCATGCACGTGCATTGCGTGCGTTCTTGCAGTATGCACGAATGCATGCATGCAAAACATACGAATATGTGAGGCTGCATGGGTTTGCATATTCATGTCTGTGTATGCATTTGGGTACGTAACCTTATCAGACTGCAGGTGCATATGCATGTTGTACATAATTGTGTACATCTGGATGTGTTCCGCGTTAATGTTATTGTGTGCGTGCGTGTGTGTGTGTGTGTGTGTGTGTGTGTGTGTGTCCGCATGTGCATGCGAGTCTGTAGGTGTCCATGTGCATGCAAAGTATGCACGAGTAAATAATAACCATCGAGCCATGGCTTTTCTCGAAGCCATGCTGACCAGCATGTGCTTAGTCGGATGGATTGGCGGTAGGAGCCAAAGGAAAATGCATGAATATCAGATGAGAAATGTCCGCCAGGACCAGAAATATCCACCATTCGTGCCCCGTGGCCTGGCCGGAGCGAAGCGAAGCCGATTCTGAGTACATACTTCTGCAAATCACGTACATCCGAAGTTTCTTTGTTTTAAAGCATCTTTGAGGTGTCTTCCTGCTCCCCATGGCGGCGTCCATGACCTTCCGTGCGCAGCTCCATTTTGTACAGTTCTGATACAACGGTCACCTAAAGAATGAACTCTTGAAATATGGGAGCACACTTGACTAGGCCGTGCTTTGTTGGACAATTTGACAACGCTACTTGGTGACATGTCTTCCCGACTTAATGATCATTTCTTTCCGTAACGTCGCCTTTCGCAAGCAAATTGAGCGCCATTTTTATGCAACTTAGACGGACTTGGAATATTTCTGCTGGTAGGAAGGTCACGTTGAACGATGCATAGGCGAGCGTGATCGATGTACCACAGAACAATTGTGGGCAAGTTCGAAAGATACCATGGATAATGTGGGCTTGGACTGAAAGGCATCAAATTGCGGTGAGATGGAAGCATTTCCGACCTCATCCACGTTTATCAACTAAAAATGTTCAAGCATCTCCTAAAGCTTTGTTCATCTAAGGTGGAATGAAAAATAGCAAGGAAGGTACATTCTTCCGTTATTTCTCACCCGACTCGAGACAATTTCGCACAAAATACCCCGTTTCCGCAGCGCCCACCGCCGCTTGCTTGGGCGGTCAAGGAGTGGCTGTCGATATGGCGTGGGGACGGTCAAAGCTTTTCGTGGAAGTTGGTATTTGGATCTAAAAGCACCGGACGCCTTGCGCTGACATTTTCGTCTTTATAGATCGCGGAACCTCCCGGGGAAAACAAACACGCTATGTCAGGAGCGCAGCCGTACATGCGTATGTTTCCAAACGCATCGCAAGCAGCGATTCCTGAGCTGCACTGGCACAATACAGACTGTTAACACAAACAAACAGAAGCTGGGCACACCACGATAGATCGTAAATATAAAGCTAGCTGGGAACAGTGCATGCCTTGATTGCTGATGTCCTCACAATATTTTGGTGTCAACCCTGCTCCTCCCGGAAATTATATTTGACTTAAACGATATGTTTTCCTGCGATTTTGCATTCAAGCAGCCTGGGTGACCTCATCGTCAGGCAGCTGCGCGACCCACACTGTCGTCACCCACATGGTCAACTGCGTGACCCATGTTGTCTCAACTGGCTGTGCGATCCCTTGGCCAGCTGCGCGTCCCTAACCCCACAACGCTTGGCAGCTGCGCGATTAACACAGTCTTCGCTGGCTGCGCGACCGCCACTGCTTCTGGCCCTGCGCAATCCTATCGTCTCTACCAGCTGCGCGACCACAACCCCTGTCATCCAGAAGCTGCGCGAATCCTGTCATCTCAGCCAGCTGTGCGACCACATCCCGTTATCTCTGCCAGCTGTGCGACCACATCCCGTTATCTCTGCCAGCTGTGCGACCACATCCACCGACCACAGCTGTGCAACTCCTGTCGTCTCAACCAGCTGCGTGACCACGATCCCTATCGTCTGACCGCTGCGCTAACCGCCGCAGCTGTCGGGTAGGTCGTCTGCGCTCCTCTGCACCCTAGCTGCAGCACCATTCACAGCCACGCCGGGCAATTGGCACTTGTGGGAACACCTCCTACCACGTGATAACGCGCTAGTTCACGACCTCAGGCGCGCTGGCTGGTGTTCGGAGAAGCAGAGCGGCAGAGCGCCAGAGTGGTAGTGTGCCAGAGTGGCAGAGTGAGACGCCGCGAAATAGTGAGAAGTATTGCAAGACAACGCCGAGACAGCATACCAATACTGTAGGCGTGTAGCCACGCCCTGACCTGGCCACTTATGCCTGACCTGACCTTCGGTGGTGTTGAGACTGACCAAGCTAGTCCAGTGGGGGGCCGTCAACCCTGACCTGACCTGACCTGACCTCCAGGTGAGTTGAGACGGACCGAGCCAGTCCAGTGGAAGGCCGTCGACGCTGACCCGGCCGGCAATTCACACAGTCCGACAATTGACGTCATCTCCGTGAGGAACGGCCGGATTTCCCAAGACGTGCATACAGCGCACCTGCAGATCCGCCGAACCGCCTGACCTCTGCAGGCAGTCTCACGACCGACGCGACCTCGCCGAGTGACCTGGCCGGCCGACCTCGGCACTCACCTGGCCTCTCGAGGAGCACGACGGCGCTGGACGGGAAGCAGCCAGCGCGTGACGTGCTGTTGCTCTGCAGGATCACACCCCGCCAGCGGCCGGTCCTGCTCTGCTCCAGAACCTGCCGACGAGCGCGTCACACTGCGTCACACACACCGTCACACACTCCGTCACACACTGCGTCACACACTCCGTCACACACTCCGTCACACACTCCGTCACACACACCGTCACACACACCGTCACACACACCGTCACACACTCCGTCACATACTCCGTCACACACTCCGTCACACACTCCGTCAAAATGCGTCACACTCCGTCACACACTCCGTCACACACTCCGGCACAATGCGTCACACTCCGTCACAATCCGTCACACTCCGCCACAATGCGTCACACATTCCGTCACACACTCCGTCACACACCCCGTCACACACTCCGTCACAATGTGTCACACACTCCGTCACAATACGTCACACACTCCGTCACACACTCCGTCACACACTCCGTCACACACCCCGTCACACACTCCGTCACACACTCCGTCACACACTCCGTCACACACTCCGTCACACACTCCGTCACACACTCCGTCACACACTCCGTCACACACTCCGTCACAATGTCTCACACACTCCGTCACAATACGTCACACACTCCGTCACACACTCCGTCACACACTCCGTCACACACCCCGTCACACACTCCGTCACACATCCCGTCACACACTCCGTCACATACTCCGTCACACACTCCGTCACACACTCCGTCACACACTCCGTCACACACTCCGTCACACACTCCGTCAAACACTCCGTCACACACTCCGTCACACACTCCGTCACAATGCGTCATACTCCGTCACAATGCGTTACACTTCGTCACAATGCGTCACACTCCGTCACAATGCGTCACACTCCGTCACAAGGCGTCACACTCCGTCACAAAGCGTCACACTCCGTCACAATGCGTCACACTCCGTCACAATGCGTCACACTCCGTCACACACTCCGTCACAATGCGTCACACTCCGTCACAACGCGTCACACTCCGTCACAATGCGTCACACTCCGTCACAATGCGTCACACTCCGTCACAATGCGTCACAATGCGTCATACTCCGTCACAATGCGTCACACACTCCGTCACAATGCGTCACACACTCCGTCACAATGCGTCACACACTCCGTCACAATGCGTAACACACTCCGTGACAATGCGTCACACACTCCGTCACAATGCGTCACACACTCCGTGACAATGCGTCACACACTCCGTCACAATGCGTCACACACTCCGTCACAATGCGTCACACACTCCGTCACAATGCGTCACACACTCCGTCACAATGCGTCACACACTCCGTCACAATGCGTCACACACTCCGTCACAATGCGTCACACACTCCGTCACAATCCGTCACACTCCGTCAGGCCCAGACCGTGGAGATGAAGTCAAGCATTGACGGCTAATAATCTAATACACACCCACTCAGTGCATGTTTTGAATCGTGGCACTTTCCAACTGGGCTAGCCACGCCCACTTCCGTCCCTTCGGCGACCACTCAGCAGCCACTTGTCCACCACTCGGCGACCACTCAGCAACCACTTGACGACTACCGACAGCGCCACGGTGAGTGGCGCGAATTTACCCGTGCTGTGCAACGGATAGCTGAATGTGAACGGGAAGTCGCCATAGCGTTACGCTCTCGGTTCACACCAAAGCGGCTGCAGGTAATGTCGTAACTAAGGTAGCTTCCAGTGGTAACTTGTCGCAACGAAGCTAGCTTCCAGTGGAAACCTTGATGCCAAGTTAGGTAGCCAAATCATAATCACGAGAACACCAGTTCCATCTAAGGGCTAGCTGTCTCGTCGCACACGCGTTAATCCCATCAATCCCATTACGGGACCAGCTGTCCCGTCACATGGTCACGTGTCATGAGACGGGACCAGCTATCCCGTCACATGGTCACCTGTCATGGGACGCTTGTCCCATGACAGAGTCAGCTGATTCCATGTTGGCGAGAAGTTGATGACGGTTGACTGTCGCGCCGCCCTGAGCCAGAGAGACACTTTGGAGTTTTCTGCGGCTGCCCTAACACGCGCCCGGGCGCCGGCCGTCTCCGCTCAGAATTCCAGCCGACAGAAGCCAGCTAGCGGCGGTCGTTTCGAACCGAGCAGCGGCGGTCCATATGAGGTCACACCGGACGAGGTCACACCGGACGAGGTCACACCAGACGAGGTCACACCAGACGAGGTCACACCAGACGCGGTCACACCAGACGCGGTCACACCAGACGCGGTCACACCAGACGCGGTCACACCAGACGAGGTCACACCAGACGAGGTCACACCAGACGAGGTCACATCAGACGAGGTCACACCAGACGAGGTCACACCAGACGAGGTCACACCAGACGCGGTCACACCAGACGCGGTCACACCAGACGAGGTCACACCAGACGACGTCACACCAGACGAGATCACACCAGACGAGGTCACACCAGACCAGGTCACACCAGACGAGGTCACACCAGACGAGGTCACACCAGACGAGGTCACACCAGACGAGGTCACACCAGACGAGGTCACACCAGACGAGGTCACACCAGACGAGGTCACACCAGACGAGGTCACACCAGACGAGGTCACACCAGACGAGGTCACACCAGACGAGGTCACACCAGACGAGGTCACACCAGACGAGGTCACACCAGACGAGGTCACACCAGGACAGACGGTCACACCAGACGAGGTCACACCAGACGAGGTCACACCAGACGAGGTCACACCAGACGAGGTCACACCAGACGAGGTCACACCAGACGAGGTCACACCAGACGAGGTCACACCAGACGAGGTCACACCAGACGAGGTCACACCAGACGAGGTCACACCAGACGAGGTCACACCAGACGAGGTCACACCAGACGAGGTCACACCAGACGAGGTCACACCAGACGAGGTCACACCAGACGAGGTCACACCAGACGAGGTCACACCAGACGACGTCACACCAGACGACGTCACACCAGACGAGGTCACACGAGACGAGGTCACACCAGACGCGGTCACAGCCAGACGAGGTCGCACCAGACGAGGTCACACCAGACGAGGTCACACCAGACGAGGTCACACCAGACGAGGTCACACCAGACGAGGTCACACCAGACGAGGTCACACCAGACGAGGTCCAACCAGACGCGGTCACACCAGACGAGGTCACAGCCAGACGAGGTCGCACCAGACGAGGTCACACCAGACGAGGTCACACGAGACGAGGTCACACCAGACGCGGTCACAGCCAGACGAGGTTGCACCAGACGAGGTCACACCAGACCAGGTCACACCAGACGAGGTCACACCAGACGAGGTCACACCAGACGAGGTCACACCAGACGAGGTCACACCCGACGAGGTCACACCAGGCGGCGCAGCCACCGGAGCCAGGTGTTCCCAGGCGGGCCACCACTTCTCCGCAATGTTAGCGGGATTCAGAGGCACGGCAGGCGGCGGCAATATCTCGCTGTCGATGAGCGGGGCTTGTGGAGGCATGCCCCGGCGCGTGACAGCACCACCCGCGTCGACGCTGTCGTGGCGACACTGTAATTCAGCATCGTTCAGCTTGAACGACAGTATCGTCTCATTGCGCACGCGCCACAGCCGACATTACACTACATTTGAGACACGCCGTCGTGCGTCGGCAGGAGCTTCAAAGCGGACGCACTGGCCGCTGCAAAACAACAGCCGCCGGATTGAATTAGATCACAATCGCGCTGCTCCCACAGTCACCAGGTGTGCGAGGTGATCTCACGTGCACACCTGGGCATCACGGCACTGCAGGTGTGGGCAGGTGATCTCACGTGTACACCTGGGCATCACGGCACTACAGGTGTGCGAGGTGATCTCACGTGTACACCTGGGCATCACGGCACTGCAGGTGTGCGAGGTGATCTCACGTGTACACCTGGGCATCACGGCACTACAGGTGTGCGAGGTGATCTCACGTGTACACCTGGGCATCACGGCACTGCAGGTGTGGGCAGGTGATCTCACGTGTACACCTGGGCATCACGGCACTGCAGGTGTGCGAGGTGATCTCACGTGTACACCTGGGCATCACGGCACTGCAGGTGTGGGCAGGTGATCTCACGTGTACACCTGGGCATCACGGCACTGCAGGTGTGGGCAGGTGATCTCACGTGTACACCTGGGCATCACGGCACTACAGGTGTGCGAGGTGATCTCACGTGTACACCTGGGCATCACGGCACTACAGGTGTGCGAGGTGATCTCACGTGTACACCTGGGCATCACGGCACTACAGGTGTGCGAGGTGATCTCACGTGTACACCTGGGCATCACGGCACTACAGGTGTGCGAGGTGATCTCACGTGTACACCTGGGCATCACGGCACTGCAGGTGTGGAGGTGATCTCACGTGTACACCTGGGCATCACGGCACTGCAGGTGTGGGCAGGTGATCTCACGTGTACACCTGGGCATCACGACACTGCAGGTGTGGGCAGGTGATCTCACGTGTACACCTGGGCATCACGGCACTACAGGTGTGCGAGGTGATCTCACGTGTACACCTGGACATCACGGCACTACAGTGGTGCGAGGTGATCTCACGTGTACACCTGGGCATCACGGCACTGCAGGTGTGGGCAGGTGATCTCACGTGTACACCTGGGCATCACGGCACTACAGGTGTGGCAGGTGATCTCACGTGTACACCTGGGCATAGGCACTGCAGGTGTGGGCAGGTGATCTCACGTGTACACCTGGACATCACGGCACTACAGGTGTGCGAGGTGATCTCACGTGTACACCTGGGCACCACGGCACTACAGGTGTGGGCAGGTGCCGCGGCGCCGTCAACCTGGCTCCGACCGGGTGGTAGGGCCGGGGCCGACGGGCCGCCACCGCCACCGCCGCCACCGCCGCACCGCCACCGCCGCCGCCACCGCCACCGCCACCGCCACCGCCACCGCCGCCACCACCGTCACCGCCGCCACCACCGTCACCACCACCGCCACCGCCGCACCGCCACCGCCGCCACCACCGCCACCGCCGCCACCGCCGCCACCGCCACCACCGTCACCACCACCGCCGCACCGCCACCGCCACCACCGCCACCGCCGCCTCCACCGCCACCACCGCCACCGCCGCACCGCCACCACCGTCACCACCACTGCCACCGCCACCGCTGCCATCACCGCCGCCGTCACCGCTATCGTGACCACAACCGAATGCGTGGTGGCGATAGCGGTGGCGGTGGCGGAGTCCACAGCGACACCATGTATGGACCGTGGACACTATTAACTCGAAGACATTAATTCAGGTATCAGACAGCAATTTGAATGCCATCCCAGCATCAGATGATAATTTGAACTTCATCCAGGTATCAGACGGTAATTTGAAGGTGATTCGGATGGTAGTTTCAAGGTTATCCAGGTATAAGATAGCAATTGGAAGGTCATTCCGGTATCAGATGATAGGTACCTTGAACGAATTGGTTGCTTTCACGTTACCATATGTTCCGTATATTTGACAATGAAGTTGAGAATCTGGTAATAATTAGTGAATTACCACTTCCACAAGCGGTAACTTATCGTTGTCACCCAATGGTAGACAATAAGTGATCCAGACTCTAATGCACGTAACCCGCTTTCCTAGCACTTAGCATTTAATCGGCTTTCCTGGACCGAATAATTTACCACGAAACCAGCCCCTTTTGACATACCAGTTCAACATTCCATCAAGCTAATCAACAGAATTCGCCATGCTCAACAGAATCATAACAGGTGCGTACGTGGAAAACTGAAATCGTTGAATCGTTGAAATCGTTGAAAACTGACACTGAAATAGTATGCGCTTAAAAAATACTGTGCAGCTTCAAACACCGTGCAGCACGACAAACCGCTGTAAAAATTGCTGCAGTAATTCAAATTGCGTGTTAAAGTACGGTGGTGCTCACTCTCTTATTAACATGTACTGAACTCGACATAACCGGCCCGGGCAATGGAAACTGACTGCGTCGTACGTCAGCGGTCGATGCAGGTAACGCCGCGGGGCCGGCAGTCTGAGGTCATTAAGCGGGCCGAACACGTGTCGAAAGGTCTGCACAATGTCCCGCGACAGGTCACGAGTGCACACTGGTCAGCCTGACGGCAGGCGACTCAATCAGTCGACCCAATCCGCCTGGCATCACCCGTGTGTGAAGTGAGAAGGGAAGGCTGGGCATCACTCGTGTGTGAAGTGGAGAAGGGAAGGCTGGGCATCACCCGTGTGTGAAGTGGAGAAGGGAAGGCTGGGCATCACCCGTGTGTGAAGTGGAGAAGGGAAGGCTGGGCATCACCCGTGTGTGAAGTGGAGAAGGGAAGGCTGGAGAAGAGAGCTGGGCATCACCCGTGTGAGACGAGGTCACACCAGACGCGGTCACAGCCAGACGGGTCGCCAGACGAGGTCGCACCAGACGAGGTCACACCAGACGAGGTCACACCAGACGAGGTCACACCAGACGAGGTCACACCAGACGAGGTCCAACCAGACGCGGTCACACCAGACGAGGTCACAGCCAGACGAGGTCGCACCAGACGAGGTCACACCAGACGAGGTCACACGAGACGAGGTCACACCAGACGCGGTCACAGCCAGACGAGGTTGCACCAGACGAGGTCACACCAGACGAGGTCACACCAGACGAGGTCACACCAGACGAGGTCACACCAGACGAGGTCACACCAGACGAGGTCACACCAGACGAGGTCACACCAGACGAGGTCACACCAGGCGGTGCAGCCACCGCAGCCAGGTGTTCCCAGGCGGGCCACCACCTCTCCGCAATGCTAGCGGGATTCGGGGGCACGGCAGGCGGCGGTAATATCTCCCTGTCGATGAGCGGCGCTTGTGGAGGTGTGCCCTATCGCGTGACAGCACCACCCGCGTCGACGCTGTCGTGGCGACACTGTAATTCAGCATCGTTCAGCGTGAACGACAGTATCGTCTCATTGCGCACGCGCCACAGCCGACATTACACTACATTTGCGACGCCGTCGTTCGTCGGCAGGAGCTTCAAAGCGGACGCACTGGCCGCTGCAAAACAACAGCCGCCGGATTGAATTAGATCACAATCGCGCTGCTCCCACAGTCACCAGGTGTGCGAGGTGATCTGACGTGTACACTTGGGCATCACGGCACTGCAGGTGTGGGCAGGTGCTGCGGCGCCGTCAACCTGGCTCAGACAGGGTGGTAGTGCCGTAGCCGACGGGCCACCACCGCCACCGCCACTGCCGCCACCACTGCCACCGCCACCGTCACCACCGCCACCGCCACCGCCGCACCGCCACCGTCACCACCACTGCTACCGCCATCGCCGCCACCACCGTCACCACCACTGCCACCGCTACCGCCGCACCGCCACCGCCGCCATCACCGCCGCCGCCACTGCCGCCGCCGCCACCGCCACTGCCATCGCACCGCCACCGCCACTGCCACCGCTATTGCCACCACAACCGAATGCGTGGTGGCGGTAGCGGTGGCGGTGTCCACAGCGACACCATGTGTGGACCGTGGACACTATTAACTTGAAGAAATTAATTCAGGTATCAGACAGTAATTTGAATGCCATCCCAGCATCAGAGGATAATTTGAACTTCATCCAGGTATCAGATGGTAATTTGAAGGTAATCCAGTTTTTGGATGGTAGTTTGAAAGTTATCCAGGTATAAGATAGCAAGTGGAGGGTCATTCCGGTATCAGATGATAGGTACCTTGAACGAATTGGTTGCTTTCACGTTACCATATGTTCCGTATATTTGACAATGAAGTTGAGAATCTGGTAATAATCAGTGGGTTACCACTTCCACGAGCGGTAACTTATCGTTGTCATTCAATGGTAGACAATAAGTGATCCAGACTCTAATGCGCGTAACCCGCTTTCCTAGCACTTAGCATTTAATCCGCTTTCCTGGACCAAATAATTTACCACGAAACCAGCCCCTCTTGACATACCAGTTCAACATTCCATCAAGCTAATCAACAGCATTCGCCATGCTCAACAGAATCATAACAGGTGCGTACGTGGAAAACTGAAATCGTTGAATCGCTGAAATCGTTGAAAACTGAAACTGAAATAGTACGTGCTTAAAAAATACTGTGCAACTTTAAACACCGTGCAGCACGATAGACCGCTGTAAAAATTGCCGCAGTAATTCAAATTGCGTGTTAAAGTACGGTGGTGCTCACTCTCTTATTAACATGTACTGAACGCGACATAACCGGCCCGGGCAATGGAAACTGACTGCGTCGTACGTCAGCGGTCGATGCAGGTAACGCCGCGGGGCTGGCAGTCTGAGGTCATTAAGCGGGCCGAACATGTGTCGAAAGGTCTGCACAATGTCCCGCGACCGGTCACGAGTGCGCACTGGTCAGCCTGACGGCAGGCGACTCAATCAGTCGACCCAATCCGCCTGGCATCACCCGTGTGTGAAGTGAGAAGGGAAGGCTGGGCATCACTCGTTTGGGAAGTGGAGAGGGGAAGGCTGGGCATCACCGTTTGTGAAGTGAGAAGGGAAGGCTTGGCATCACCCGTGTGCGAAGTGGAGAAGGGAAAGCTGGGCATCACCGTTTGCGAAGTGGAGAAGGGAAGGCTAGTAAGTTAGTTTTTTGGGTTTTCGGGCGGACCCACTCGGGTCATTCATCGTATATGAGTGTGATGTTGAACACTACAGTAAGGAGGATACCACCAGCCAGAAGGCAATGTAGATACCAGACCTTGGTATATCTCGCTATCGCGTGCATATAGCGCATATAAAGAATGTAATATATATATACACACACATATATACATACATACATATATATATATATATATATATATATATATATATATATATATATATATATATATATATATATATATATATAAGACCATTAGCATCAGCCACAAGACGATGGAAATCAGAATATCACGAAGAAGAAGGAGCAGTAATGCTCCGGATATTTGTAGACTTTACACACACCCACTCGTCCAGTTCCGTAGCCATTCGCAACGTTGAGGTGCTGGATCCACATCACTCACAATTCTGGCCTCCATAGCCTAGTCCTCCTCAGCCCCCCTCAGTCCTCCTCGATCCTCCTCAGTCCCCCTGCACTGCTCGCAGTCTTCAGTTGTTTGGCGACTCAGTACTGCGCGACTGCCAGTACTGCGCGACTGCACTTTCCTCTGGCGGCCAGTGGGGCTACACCTCCGAACAGCGTCCGGCCCACACTGCGCACCGCCCAAGGCTACACCTCCGAACAGCGTCCGGCCCACACTGCGCACCGCCCCCGGCTACACCTCCGAACAGCGTCCGGCCCACACTGCGCACCGCCCAAGGCTACACCTCCGAACAGCGTCCGGCCCACACTGCGCACCGCCCCAGGCTACACCTCCGAACAGCGTCCGGCCCACACTGCGCACCGCCCCCGGCTACACCTCCGAACAGCGTCCGGCCCACACTGCGCACCGCCCAAGGCTACACCTCCGAACAGCGTCCGGCCCACACTGCGCACCGCCCAAGGCTACACCTCCGAACAGCGTCCGGCCCACACTGCGCACCGCCCCAGGCTACACCTCCGAACAGCGTCCGGCCCACACTGCGCACCGCCCAAGGCTACACCTCCGAACAGCGTCCGGCCCACACTGCGCACCGCCCCCGGCTACACCTCCGAACAGCGTCCGGCCCACACTGCGCACCGCCCAAGGCTACACCTCCGAACAGCGTCCGGCCCACACTGCGCACCGCCCCAGGCTACACCTCCGAACAGCGTCCGGCCCACACTGCGCACCGCCCCCGGCTACACCTCCGAACAGCGTCCGGCCCACACTGCGCACCGCCCAAGGCTACACCTCCGAACAGCGTCCGGCCCACACTGCGCACCGCCCAAGGCTACACCTCCGAACAGCGTCCGGCCCACACTGCGCACCGCCCCAGGCTACACCTCCGAACAGCGTCCGGCCCACACTGCGCACCGCCCAAGGCTACACCTCCGAACAGCGTCCGGCCCACACTGCGCACCGCCCAAGGCTACACCTCCGAACAGCGTCCGGCCCACACTGCGCACCGCCCAAGGCTACACCTCAGAACAGTGTCCGGCCCACACTGCGCACCGCCCCAGGCTACACCTCAGAACAGTGTCCGACCCACACTGCGCACCGCCCCAGGCTACACCTCCGAACAGCGTCCGGCCCACACTGCGCACCGCCCCAGGCTACACCTCAGAACAGTGTCCGGCCCACACTGCGCACCGCCCCAGGCTACACCTCCGAACAGCGTCCGGCCCACACTGCGCACCGCCCAAGGCTACACCTCCGAACAGCGTCCGGCCCACACTGCGCACCGCCCCCGGCTACACCTCCGAACAGCGTCCGGCCCACACTGCGCACCGCCCCAGGCTACACCTCCGAACAGCGTCCGGCCCACACTGCGCACCGCCCCAGGCTACACCTCCGAACAGCGTCCGGCCCACACTGCGCACCGCCCCAGGCTACACCTCCGAACAGCGTCCGGCCCACACTGCGCACCGCCCCAGGCTACACCTCCGAACAGTGTCCGGCCCACACTGCGCACCGCCCCAGGCTCACCTTCGAACAGTGCCCGCCCACACTGCGCACCGCCCCAGGCTACACCTCAGAACAGCGTCCGGCCCACACTGCGCACCGCCCCAGGCTACACCTCCGAACAGCGTCCGGCCCACACTGCGCACCGCCCCAGGCTACACCTGACTACCGGCGGAACGTCTCTCGTGAACGTCCCCGGGCTCTGGCCGGAGGTCGCCGTCTCAGGTGTTCCGCTGACGTGGCCCGCCGGGTAAGACGAGAGGGGCGTGCCTGAGACCCGGCGGCACCACGCGCCGGAAGGACCGGCGCCGGCCCAGGTCAGGTCACCCGGACACACCTCCACCCGGCACAGTCCGCACCACACAGACGACACAGTCCGCACCACACAGACGACACAGTCCGCACCACACAGACGACACAGTCCGCACCACACAGACGGCACAGTCCGCACCACACAGACGGCACAGTCCGCACCACACAGACGACACAGTCCGCACCACACAGACGACACAGTCCGCACCACACAGACGACACAGTCCGCACCACACAGACGACACAGTCCGCACCACACAGACGACACAGTCCGCACCACACAGACGACACAGTCCGCACCACACAGACGACACAGTCCGCACCACACAGACAACACAGTCCGCACTACACAGACGGCACAGTCCGCACACAGACGGCACACGCACAACGACGACACTGTCCGCACCACACAGACGACACAGTCCGCATCGACACAGTCCGCACCACACAGACAACACAGTCCGCACCGACACAGTCCGCACCACACAGACGACAAAGTCCGCGCCACACAGACGGCACAGTCCGCACCACACAGTCGGCACAGTCCGCACCACACAGACGACAAAGTCCGCACCGACACAGACGACACAGTCCGCACCGACACAGACGACACAGTCCGCACCACACAGACGACACAGTCCGCACCACACAGACAACACAGTCCGCACCGACACAGTCCGCACCACACAGACGACAAAGTCCGCGCCACACAGACGGCACAGTCCCCCCCCAGTGTTCAGCTGATGTCAGCCGGCGCGGCCGGGACCCAGTGGTACGGCCACATCTGGGGGCCCGGATGTGGCCGTACGGCCGGCGCGCGCGGTGATGCGCTGCCATGAAGGCCATCTCCGAACTGCGCCAACACGCCGCCGGTGGAGTCGCTGGCGACGCCCCTGGCGACGCCCCTGGCGACGCCCCTGCCCACGCCGCAGCCGTGCCACCACGGCCGCCGTACACCCCGTGACCCAGAGGTCGGTCGGCAAGGACGTGCCGGCGCGCGGAGCCTGACCAGCGGTGTCGGCGGCACACACACATGGGCTGCGGATGCTGCCAGGCTGGCGCCGCCGCCACCGACGCTGACCTCAGCAGTTTCGTCAGCCTCGGGCGGTGCCCCCCGTCGGGCCGGTGGAAAGTCGGTGAAGAAGAGCTTGGTGTCAGTTCCCAGAGCGACACTGTTCTATACGCGGTCATTGGCGTCACCAGCCAATAGTCGTGTCTAGTGGCGACCAGGTGTCACGTGACAGCAGCCCGTGGCTCCACTGCCCCCGGCCGGAAACGCCGGCGCTGCGGCTAACACCTGGCGGCCGGAGTCGGAACCTTCGCCGGACATATCGTCAGGGACGGCCTCTGGAGCACCGCCTTCCCGCGGCCCATTGTTCTGATGGACGTCAAATTTTTACACGTGCCAGTGGCGCGCCCAGGGTTGGTGTACGGCGAGGTCAGACTGCGAGAGCTTCTGAGATAAAATTTTGTAAATTCCTGATGATGGACCTGGAATGGCACGTTTTGTGTGAAGCAATGGCTGTGTTTCCCCGCTTGCGGCAGACACGGAATCGGTCGCCTTGAGCGCATCACAGAGAACACGGATACACGATGGGTAAGACTGTAAAATTATTAATTACTGTCGTCTTAATTACAGCGTACTATCTCTAAAGGTCCGCACCACACACCTATGGTGGAGCTCAGCGGCCGTGGTACGTTGTCCCCAGCATCCGTTGGAAAATATTTTGGGCAGCAGACTTCAATTATGACCCGCGTAGTATCGACGAGTCACGGTTGTCACGTCCCGGCTGTCACGTCCCGGTGTCAAGGGGGAAGGGAGGTGGGGGTGGGGGGGGGGGGGTGGGGGGAGGTGGGGGAGGTGGAGGGGAGGTAGGGGAGGTAGGGGAGGAAGAGGACACGTCCTGACAAATGTCGTAAAATTCAACATTACATATGTAGCATCGCATGGAAAAAAGGCACTAACCACCTTCCCCCTCTCGAAAATCCATAGCAAAGCACTGGCAGGTGTCGCTGATGGACCGCCCGGCCCCGACAGTCGATGGTGCGGCTCGCTCTGGCTCCAGACAAACAGTGCCAGTCGCTCTGGGTCCAGCAGGGGTCACTGATGGACCGCCCGGCCCCGACAGTCGATGGTGCGGCTCGCTCTGGCTCCAGACAAACAGTGCCAGCTCGCTCTGGGTCCAGCAGGGGTCACTGATGGACCGCCCGCCCCCGACAGTCGATGGTGCGGCTCGCTCTGGCTCCGGACAAACAGTGCCAGCTCGCTCTGGCTCCAGCAGGGGTCACGAGCGGTCAGCACCGGCCTCGGAGTCCGGCGCAGTTGCACGACACCGGCGAGTGCAGGTGCACCAGACCGGTGGTACAGGTGCACCAGGCCGGTGGTACAGGTGCACCAGGCCGGTGGCACAGGTGCACCAGGCTGGTGGCACAGGTGCACCAGGCTGGTGGCACAGGTGCACCAGGCCGGTGGTACAGGTGCACCAGGCCGGTGGTACAGGTGCACCAGGCCGGTGGTACAGGTGCACCAGGCCGGTGGCACAGGTGCACCAGGCCGGTGGTACAGGTGCACCAGGCCGGTGGTGCAGGTGCACCAGGCCGGTGGTACAGGTGCACCAGGCCGGTGGTACAGGTGCACTAGGCCGGTGGTGCAGGTGCACCAGGCCGGTGGTGCAGGTGCACCAGGCCGGTGGCCGGCCCAGAGCGGCGGCCGGTGAGCCACGGCTCGGCGGCCGACGCACGCCTCGGACGCACTGTCCAAAGGTCAAGGCCGACTGCAGATGACAGCGCGGCGAGATGGCACCGCCACGGCGCGGCTGAGAGACGCCGAATTGTCGCGGCAGTGTCGACGGCACACGACTGAGCTGAGCCGTCACGTGACAGGCGCAGCGCTTCATTGGCGGAGAGGCGCCTCGCTTCCTGCAATCCGTGCCTCGCCCCCGGCCCCGCCAATTCGCACCACCATTGACAAGCGCCTTGCGAGTCAGCTTTGAAGTCGGAGAGCTTCTCATCGGGTGAGAAGCTCTCCGAGAGGGATGTGCTGATGCGAAATTCCAGGAAATGTCAAAGTTTCTCGTAATGCAGATTTGGAAGCATTGAGCAGGCATCTAGAGCACACACGATGATTCAGGTGTGTGCTCTAGATGATTCACCGAGATTCACACCAGTAGACTTGTCGCGGCCGATGGACTCCTGTATCAGCGGGGGATCGACGGTTAAGCAGCTCGGGTGTGTTGCACCAGCGTGAACGAGGTCATCGCCCTCACCTTTCGGCTGTTCAAGGTCGCGATCATCCCCAAGGGCAAGGTCGGGCGAGGCGAGGTCATTGCCCTCGCCTTTCGACACAGAAGAAACCTGGTGTTTAAGGTCGAGATCATCCCTAAGGGGCCCGGGGGACGAGTGGTCTAGGGGTAAGTTGCTCGTTTCACAATCGAAAGGTTGTGGGTTCGAGTCTCACCTGTCGCTACTCTTCGCCCGCGACCATTCGGCGTGAGAGATTGGCGACGCTACATGACTCAACGGTCGATGTGTCGTAAAAGCCAATAACCAACCAACCAACCTAAGGGACCCGGCGGGCTACGTCATTGCGCTCGCCTCTCGGCACGCTAAACACCTGATGCTCAAGGCCGACATCGCATCCGCTCGCGGACTGATGTCGGCCTTGAATGACTGATGACTGATCCACGCCCGTCCCCCCGTCCGGACCCGTACCCTCTGCTCGGCTTCCCTTGGGAGAGGTGCTGCTCTAATGAAGTGGTGCTACCGTCCGGGCCGGCAGTTGGCCTCGTACATTTCAGACTTGGCGGGCGCGCCGGCGCGGTCACGCTCCCGATGTCCGGCCACAGTGACCTCCACAGTGACCTCCGTCTATGCCAAGATTAGACACACGGCATCGTCCCGGATGCCCTAGATGTTAGCTAGGACGTTTTCGTCTCTGGAAAATCATTCACTCGTTCTTGTTTGTTTGTCAAAAGATTGAATGCAGTTGCCTGATATTGGGCGGAGGCGCATTTCTGCTTGATCAGAATTCCCAAAGCTATCAACAAAGGAACAGTTTTATGGGAGAAACATAACAAAATACCCTTCTGAATTTGAGCTCTCAACATTGTACTCTCCAAATTCGGCGTTCGAAACATAACACCAGTCGTGGCAGCTACTCACATGATTACTGTGGTGTCGGCACGACGGCGTCAGGGCAGGCGGAGTACACCTCGCGTGCACCTCGTGTGTACGCCTGTGTGGGGAGGTGGGTGTACTGCTGACATCTCGTGTGTACGCCTGTGTAGGGAGGTGGGTGTACTGCTGACGTCTCGTGTGTACGCCTGTGTGGGGAGGTGGGTGTACTGCTGACGTCTAGTGTGTACGCCTGTGTGGGGAGGTGGGTGTACTGCTGACATCTCGTGTGTACGCCTGTGTGGGGAGGTGGGTGTACTGCTGACGTCTCGTGTGTACGCCTGTGTCGGGAGGTGGGTGTACCGCTGACGTCTCGTGTGTACGCCCGTGTAGGGAGGTGGGTGTACCGCTGACGTCTCGTGTGTACGCCTGTGTCGGGAGGTGGGTGTACCGCTGACGTCTCGTGTGTACGCCTGTGTGGGGAGGTGGGTGTACTGCTGACGTCTCGTGTGTACGCCTGTGTCGGGAGGTGGGTGTACCGCTGACGTCTCGTGTGTACGCCCGTGTGGGAGGTGGGTGTACCGCTGACGTCTCGTGTGTACGCCTGTGTCGGGAGGTGGGTGTACCGCTGACGTCTCGTGTGCACGCCTGTGTCGGGAGGTGGGTGTACCGCTGACGTCTCGTGTGTACGCCTGTGTGGGGAGGTGGGTGTACTGCTGACGTCTAGTGTGTACGCCTGTGTGGGGAGGTGGGTGTACTGCTGACGTCTCGTGTGTACGCCTGTGTGGGGAGGTGGGTGTACTGCTGACATCTCGTGTGTACGCCTGTGTGGGGAGGTGGGTGTACTGCTGACGTCTCGTGTGTACGCCTGTGTGGGGAGGTGGGTGTACTGCTGACGTCTCGTGTGTACGCCTGTGTGGGGAGGTGGGTGTACTGCTGACGTCTCGTGTGTACGCCTGTGTGGGGAGGTGGGTGTACTGCTGACGTCTCGTGTGTACGCCTGTGTGGGGAGGTGGGTGTACTGCTGACGTCTCGTGTGTACGCCTGTGTGGGGAGGTGGGTGTACTGCTGACGTCTCGTGTGTACGCCTGTGTGGGGAGGTGGGTGTACTGCTGACGTCTCGTGTGTACGCCTGTGTGGGGAGGTGGGTGTACTGCTGACGTCTCGTGTGTACGCCTGTGTGGGGAGGTGGGTGTACTGCTGACGTCTCGTGTGTACGCCTGTGTGGGGAGGTGGGTGTACTGCTGACGTCTCGTGTGTACGCCTGTGTGGGGAGGTGGGTGTACTGCTGACGTCTCGTGTGTACGCCTGTGTGGGGAGGTGGGTGTACTGCTGACTGATCTCGTGTGTACGCCTGTGTGGGGAGGTGGGTGTACTGCTGACGTCTCGTGTGTACGCCTGTGTGGGGAGGTGGGTGTACTGCTGACGTCTCGTGTGTACGCCTGTGTGGGGAGGTGGGTGTACTGCTGACGTCTCGGGTGTACGCCTGTGTGGGGAGGTGGGTGCACTGCTGACGTCTCGTGTGTACGCCTGTGTCGGGAGGTGGGTGTCCTGCTGACGTCTCGTGTGTACGCCTGTGTCGGGAGGTGGGTGTCCTGCTGACGTCTCGTGTGTACGCCTGTGTCGGGAGGTGGGTGCACTGCTGACGTTCGACAAGTGGAGTATCTTCCACCTCCACCTCGAGTATCTTCAGGTGGAGCTGGACACCAGGCAGCTGACGATGTTGCCGCGCCGCCCGGCAGGCCTAAATAGAGCTGGCGGCCATGCCCCGGGAGTTGCTGACTCGGCGCCAGTGTGCTGAGCGGGAGTTGGTGACGCGGGACCAGTGTGCTGAGTGGGAGTTGCTGACTCGGCACCAGTGTGCTGAGCGGGAGTTGGTGACTCGGCACCAGTGTGCTGAGCGGGAGTTGGTGACTCGGCACCAGTGTGCTGAGCGGGAGTTGGTGACTCGGCACCAGTGTGCTGAGCGGGAGCTCCCCTGTCAGCGGTCGGCAGGTCGGCACAGGCGGCCCGGCGCGTGCGACCCCGGTCCGCTCGTCTCTCCGGCTACTGCTGGACGCCGGACACTCGGTGGCTGACCTGGGCTGACCTGGGCCACCAGGTGAGGGTCACGCAGCACGTCCGCGCCGATTTGTTGGCTAGTTATTTGGGATTCCGGGCGTTTCGGCGAGTCTTCGATCATTCGACGCGTCAACAGCTTACAGTCTAGCACTCTACTGCCGATGGAAACCATTGCACTGGTGTGTGGACCTCGCATCGTGGTCCACATGTTCATACGATCCTAGCTCATGTTCCTATGGAACGGGACAGGAGGGCTCCAGGTCGTCCTGATCATTGACAGTTCGGGGATTGTGTGGCGCTCAGCGGTGACTGCGCGCTTGGCCAGCGAGCCTGGAGATTCTAAATCAGGCGAGCATCACCAATCCAGACATCCAGCGCGCTGGTCGTCACACCCCTCTGACAGGCACGATTGTGGTGAATGTCGGAGGCAGTTTCCAAGACGCCTCAAGAACGCCCACACAGTGAAGGTCATTCGATGATCCGAACGTCAACAGAAGGAAGTTGTACTCTTTGCTGCCGTTACGGCGGAGTGGGGCACCAGAGCGATCAGTGGCCTCTCCGGTCCTCTTCGTACGCCAGTGCTGGCACCCAACACATTCCCCATCTACTCTCCTCGTTCCCTGCGCACACTTCCCTCTCTCCACGTACAGTCCCCACTCCCCAATGTACATTCCCCAGTTCCCATATAGCCCCTCACGCTTCCGAGCGGACTGGATCGGCCGTGACCAGCCGTGACCAGCCGTGACCAGCCGTGACCAGCCGTGACCAGCCGTGACCAGCCGTGACCAGCCGTGACCAGCCGTGACCAGCCGTGACCAGCCGTGACCAGCCGTGACCAGCCGTGACCAGCCGTGACCAGCCGTGACCAGCCGTGACCAGCCGTGACCAGCCGTGACCAGCCGTGACCAGCCGTGACCAGCTATGACCAGCTGTGACTAGCTGTGGCCAGCTGTGACCAGCCGTGGAGCAGCGATCAATGGTCATCATATGGTGTTGAGCGGCTGGACGGTCGTCTGTAGTGAGTATATCCACGCGGCCATCTGACCATCTGGACCTGAATAATTCAACAGCGGAAGTGGCCGGTGAAACCGCTGGCCTTTCGGACTGTCGACAAGTTCGGAGGCTCGCTAAATTCTGAATGGAAATTCATAGATGCCTACGGGGAAATTTGGACAGCACTACACCCCGATGGGCACTAAGCTTTCGCGTCCAATACAATGTTGGGGGTGACTGGTTGTTCAAATATGCGTTTGTGAGGCAGACAACTTGTCGGTTGACATCACAGGTCACAGGAAGATGCCAGTGAACTATTGTAATCGACATCTGCGCTACTGTCAGACCAATAACTCAAAGTAGAAACCAATCTACAAACGCTTGCTTAGGTCTGACACGGCGCAAGCTCAGCTGTGAAGTGAGTCGAAATGTGGTGCCAGGTGCAAGGGGTGCTCACACCGGTTTGTTCAGCACAGGTAAGCGGCGGTATTGGCCTGATCATTACCAAACAGCAACCAACGGCGAGAGAGCGGACGGGTTGTCGAGGCTTATGGTAGCGCACCGTGCACGGCGCATTAGCTCGAAGCTGCACAGTTTTGAATAATTGCTACATGCATAGTCGATAGCTGGCGAGTGACATGGGGGTCGCACATCGACCAATGACCACCTAGTATTATCCATAATTGACTAATTGGCTAATCACAGCACTGACCATCGACAGCGACCTGACTGGTCGCCTCCGGCGATAACTGACCCAGGCTGGGCGGTGCGCTTTGAGGATGAAATACCTTTCCAAGTGTCCACGTCCAGTACTACTCAGTGGACAGTGTCCGGCATCAGTCAGTGGACGGTGTCCAGTACTACTCAGTGGACAGTGTCCGGCACCAGTCAGTGGACGGTGTCCAGTACTACTCAGTGGACAGTGTCCGGCATCAGTCAGTGGACGGTGTCCAGTACTACTCAGTGGACAGTACAGCTGTGTACGCTGAGTGGATGGTGTCCAGCATTAGCCAGTTGGCCACGCCCATAGAAAGTCAATTCTCCACGCAAACCATTAGCGAAATGGGTGCAGCCCTGACTATGATCAGTCATTAACTGGCCACGCCCATCATTACCCACCTGACTACGTCCTGCATTACCCACCCAACCACGTCCTGCATTACCAACCTGACTACGTCCTACATTACCAACCTGACCACGTCCTGCATTACCAACCTAACCACGTCCTGCATTACCCACCTGACTACGTCCTGCATTACCCACCTAACCACGTCCTGCATTACCAATCTGACCATGTCCTACATTACCAACCTGACCACGTCCTGCATTACCCACCTAACACGTCCTGCATTACCCACCTGAACACGTCGAACAATTGGTCGGACTATTGTATACAGCTTAATCAGCTGACCACACAAAGTACTTATCAGCTGACTACATCAAACATTATGGGGTACTCAACATAGTTTTCGATCTGAGAGATCTTGCTTAGCTAACCCGCTGGAGTTCAGGGAGTACGTAACTAGAGAAGTAGATAATCGAAGCGGATAGAAGTTGTGTACTTAGACTTTATAAAATGTTTTAATAAAATTACAAACAAACGTCTAATTCATCAACTAGAGCAGCATTCGATTGCTGGACAAGTTATAGGATAGATTGAAGCATGGTGAATGGGACGGAAGCAAAGGGTTGTGTTAAATAAATGCAGATCTGAATGTAAGAATGTTCTGAGTGTGGAGTGCCACAAGGCTCTGATTTAGCTCCACTTCTCCTCACGATATTCGTGAACAGCATTGAGGTAGGTCTTGAGAATAGGGTGTTCGAATTTGCCTATCACATGAAGCTGGTGGGAGTGGCTAACAAAAGCGATCAATCAGTAAAACAATACAGGGGGCAGTGCCTCAGCGTACACAACACAACACAGGGGACAGTGCCTCAGCATACACAACACAATACAGGGAACAGTGCCTCAGCGTACACAACACAACACAGGGGACAGTGCCTCAGCATAAACAACACAATACAGGAGACAGTGTCTCAGCATACACAACACAATACAGGGGACAGTGCCTCAGCATACACAACACAATACAGAGGACAGTGCCTCAGCATACACAACACAATACAGGGGACAGTGCCTCAGCATACACAACACAACACAGGGGACAGTGCCTCAGCATACACAACACAATACAGGGGACAGTGCCTCAGCATACACAACACAACACAGGGGACAGTGCCTCAGCATACACAACACAATACAGGGGACAGTGCCTCAGCATACACAACACAATACAGGAGACAGTGCCTCAGCATACACAACACAATACAGGGGACAGTGCCTCAGCATACACAACACAATGCAGGGGAGAGTTCCTCAGCGTACACAACACAATACAGGGGACAGTGCCTCAGCGTACACAACACAATACAGGGGACAGTGCCTCAGCATACACAACACAATACAGGGAACAGTGCCTTAGCACACACAACACAATACAGGGGACAGTGCCTCAGCATACACAACACAATACAGGGGACAGTACCTCAGCATACACAACACAATACAGGGGACAGTGCCTCAGCACACACAACACAATACAGGGGACAGTGCCTCAGCATACACAACACAATACAGGGGACAGTGCCTCAGCATACACAACACAATACAGGGGACAGTGCCTCAGCATACACAACACAATGCAGGGGAGAGTTCCTCAGCGTACACAACACAATACAGGGGACAGTGCCTCAGCATACACAACACAACACAGGGGACAGTGCCTCAGCGTACACAACACAATACAGGGGACAGTGCCTCAGCTGGCCTGGAAGTCACAGGCAGTGCTCCCCTATACTGCCGACTGCCCTGGAGGACACAGGCAGTGCTATACCCTCCCCTGTGCCACCAACTGGCCTGCGAGAACTCTTCAGCACACCTAATGACCTCCTTCAGCGGACAAGCTCCTGTTCAGCAGCGCTAAATTGCGGTCAAATTGCGCCGCCCTCAGCGGCGCGGCCGGACAGATTCCCCCGGCACGAGCGGCCGTGACGTCAATCGAGACTCGTGCTCCGGCCGAGGCCCTCGACAAGAGCCGCCCGAGCGGCTTAGTTCGGAGCCCAAATTGGCCAAGTTGGCGGCGCCGCCGGCCGTGCCGCGGCTCTGTCGCTGGGCGGCGCCGGTGCCTGACTCAGGCGGGTCGGACCGACCGACGGCCGGGAGACAGATCTGGCAGTCCGTCTCTGACGGCCGCCAGTTCGTCTTGCGCTCGCGCCGGACTGACGTGCACGCCCGGCGCCGTGTGGGTTGCATCAGTGTGGCTAACGCTACTCGACGGCCGAGCAGCCCGAATGTAGTCATGCACTTGTCGGCTATATTGAGCAATAGTCGTGATACATTTGCATTTGGTCTTGATGCCATATCGTGTAATATAATGATCTGATAAGCTATGAAAAACCTTTGTAAACATAGCATGTGGGATAAAAAAAATGACTGCAGTATTTCGAAAAAGACTTCAGTATTTTCATTCCTGTTCTGATCAACAGAACTAATTCACCAGAATTATTTGTAAAATAGCTCGGATTAAATAACCGGAATGAGTGTATCACGTGTCGGACCCTTAGCCGTGGCCATTTTGTCCGGTCGGAGAAGAGTAGCTGCACATTATTTTGCTATTTCCTTGACCCTACTAGGATTTGTCCATGCCGAGGACCACTTAAGCATGCTCATTGCGGTAACGTATGGACGCACTGGCATCCGAGACAACTAAGATTTTCCTGGGAGTTGGGAATCGGTGGCGAACCCGAGCTTTCGCATACATATCATATTTATTAGTCTTAGTCTTAGACTCAGGCCACCAACATAACTGAAGCAAGATGAAGGGTCACTGTTGTACAGACATGTTATGAGTGTGGCGATTTCATGTCTTACGTAATAAGACGACACAGCGTGTGTGCACGTAATGCACTGAAGTTTGGCAAAAATGGAGCAGAATAGCTAGGAAAACAATGGACTGATGGACAATGGACATTGAAGTAGAATTATCCGCATTCTGACATGAGGTTAGTTGTGAGCACATCACACTTCTCTGGGTTTATCTATTAAACCCAATAGCGAGAGCATTCATGGGGATATTGAGGATACGCAGCTCACATAATGGAACCTCGCATTTTCGACAATCTAATGGGGTCGATGGAGCCCTTGGAGCTTACTTTTTACATTTCCATTGCGATCGGGACGTTCAAAACCTCCAGATCATAACTAAGCAAGCAAACTCTCCACAGAGGCGCCACCCAAACGCCACATGTTCCGAACCCACCACCGCACAGTTCTGTTATACCGGACACGTCGGAATGCCTGATAATAACAGCCACTGCACGTGGAGGGCATGTATTGTGAAATAAATAAATAAATAATTTCACACTTGCTGCCAGTCCCGCACAGTTATAATGTTCCGGACACATTTAAACTTGTGGCCAATTCACTGCGGTCATCTGCCGTCTTTGGTCCTGTCTTCGATTGTCATGTGGCAGCAGTGAACGTGTGTGTATGTGAGCTAAGACACACACCCCCCCCCCACACACACACACAACATACACACGTTGGTGAAGACAGGCATCCACAGCGCACGGCCATGTTCAGTGCGAACTGCGAAGCCGCCTTGCATGGTAGGCTGTACCGCAGCACCGCCAAGTCGCCGGCACAGTTTCGCCCGCCACTTTCCCGAATTATCCTGAGCGAGCGGGGCTTCCGCTGCTCCTCCCGGAGAGGGTGACCATAGCCTTAGCTGACGTTTAGCCAGGGAATTTTACCGAACTTCTCGGGCAAAGTCAGGGATCTGGACGACCCACAAGGGCGCTCAGTCGGCCGGTCTTCAAGTTAATCTGATCGTGCGGATTATGTGGGTATTGGTGCTCTCGCTCCCTCTGAACGGCGCACGATACCCGAGAGACGCGCGGCAAATCCTGCGACGACACGCGCGCACATTCGCTCCACGGCTCGTCCCAACACGCACATTCAGCGTCCTCCCCCAACATGTCTGCAATTAATCGCTTGTAATAGCGTCGTAAATCGACAGTATTCGTCATCTGGCCGACTTGTCGCTTAGTTAATTAGTTAGTTACTAAGTTATGTTACTTAGTTACTTAGTTATGACGGCTTTCGAGTCCGTCAACATCGACGGAAGCATATTGCAATGATACCTATGCTATTCAGAACATGTCCTTCTTAGCAAGCTATGAAATCTCGATTATCCAGGCACATATACTATTGAAAATCGTATTTCTTCAAGGAAGCGAAACACTGTCCTGTCACGAACAGGGTACTACGATTTATCACCCAGTCTATCAGTGAATGACTATGCGCATCGCATCGAAAACAACACATCCTTTCTTTCATGTATCCCCAGCACGTTACTAAGGCATGGTGCGGTGCCCACGGGGCATACTTCTCACACCTCGATCTCCCGTGAAGCAGCCACTTCCCCGCCCCAGAACGCTTGAAAGACAAGAGTCTCTGACTGGTTGCGATTTAACTTGGTCAAATTTGTTCCATTCTTCCGCGATTCATCTGCGCTGTCACTTTGCAGAAGAATAACGAGATGGCGGAATCGCAGCTAGTTAGGAAGTCATTAAACTTTTCGCTCATCCAGCACCATTCCCGCCACGTCCGTGGTAAGAATGGGCGTGGCTGTGGTGACGTCACAGATCCCACAATTCCACCCGCCCAGACCCGCCCCACCAGCTGCCACTCAAATGGCTCCGCCTCCGCTGCGCAGAATATCACTGATGCATAATCGATGGGATGGTAAATGAACTTGCACACGCTTGGGTGACTTTCGCAAAAGAAGAGCATTTGAGAGATTATTTGGATTTATGAACAAGTCACACGAATTTCCGACGGTGTTGCTGAAATGTTGATGAAATAATATTGCAGGGTTCAACACTGCATGCACAACACCGGCAAGGAGCGCTAAATACTCGCTTCCTCGTATCCGGTAATTGTATCAGATGTACTTCCACGCGTCCAGTACGTCTGTCACATGCACTTCCTCACGTACAGTATTTATATCGCACATACTTCCTTGTGCCCAGTACTTCTATCACATACACTTCCTCACACCCAGTACTTGCGTCACATATACTTCTTCGTGCCCGGCATTTCTATCACATATACTTCCTCGTGCCCGGTATTTCTATCACGACTGGCTGGGTTACACCCGTAAACGCAATGACGAGTGTAAGGACAGCTGTCTCACGAGGTGACATTGCCCTCACAAATTTATGTGCACTCGTTTATCCCTCTGCATTCCCTCAAACCTCAAATTAATTACTTCACAAAATACGACCCATCAGCCAGAACAAGCGATAATCCTGTACAGCAATACATGCACCTGAATATCGTATGGACAAATGTGCGCACATACATACTGAACGCAAGCGGACACGTGAGCGCGTATCGGTCATATTGCGTGGCGGCTGAGACATCTTCGAGGCTGTACCTCCGGCACGGAAGAAACCCTCGGGCACGTGAAGTACCCTCCGACGTGGCAGGAGTATCAAGAAGATGACGAAACTTTCCAAGCGTTCTGCAGTCGATTCGAGGCTCGTGCGGGTGGAAATAAGTAGCCTCTGGGGAGGAGTGATATGCTGGTGATGCTCCATAGAGGAAAGACGCCTATGCAGCTCGTGGCCTCGTAATAATTCCGCTGAGGTATTCGATCATAGCTGAGCACATGAACGATGGGCTTGTGCCTGACAGATAGTGTACCCAGATCCTGTTATTATATTCAGAAAATAATTCAAGACGCAGGGCACTTGAAGCTTTATTCAGTCATACATGTCGAAGTCAGAACACCAAACGATGTCCATCAAACGGCATGATTTTCGAACACAACTTGCGATCTCTTTTTAATGCAAGCGAACTACTCCCGTGTGTATGCGAGAAACGTTCACCAGAGCAACTCGGTCCGGTCCGGTCCGGTCCAGACCGATCATCTCACTTCCTAAACCCTAATACCATAGTTTTTCTACGCCATTTCAAAATCGAATT
The DNA here is from genome assembly GCA_034440575.1 of Imbricaverruca yamaguchii. Taxonomy (NCBI): domain Eukaryota; kingdom Metazoa; phylum Arthropoda; class Thecostraca; family Neoverrucidae; genus Imbricaverruca; species Imbricaverruca yamaguchii. The sequence goes on from JAOTOL010001625.1 coordinate 597,082, forward strand.
CGTCTATTTGGTAATAAACCTGCTTGCCATATTTGTTAGCTTTCCACACGATATTTCCTCCGAAACACTCACAATCTCTGTTCGAGCGGAGGTTCGTGCGGTCGCATTATCACTTTCACACAGGTATTCACGCGGTGTCAGCCGCCGGTCACGTAGTCATGTCATCATGACACGAGCTCTGTGGGCCCTGATGCCGAGCTGCCGCCGAGGCCAGTGCCAGTCCCACGGAGGGTGCCGCGCCGAACAGTTCCGCTTGAGACGCACTGAACGGGAAGGCCGTGGGAAAGAAGGACTCTGACATAACGTAGCACGCTATGTCAGTTCGACAACTCGGCGTAGTGCAGTGGTGTTTAAAACACACGCACCATATTCGGCAGATGAGCTCGATATCGGCGAGATTGCCGCCAATTTCCGCTGAAGTGGATTGTTTTTCAATATTCTTGAAATATGGCATGATAAGATGAAGTATGCCGAACTCGCAAACACTATTTCCGCAATCGAGCTCCCCTGACGTCTCCTAAACTCGAATGCGCTGCGCCACATGGTCCAAATATATCGCAACTATCTCTGAACATCCTGCACCTCTGCGGAAGTTGGACACTGCAAAGGTGTGTCTTCACGAGTTTCCAGATGAGTTGTGGTTGTTCCACAGGTTCCCTGTCCCGATATTGTGTCCGGTCTTGTGTCTACAGCAGGATAGCCCCATAGCCCGCCCATTGCCTGTCTCGTCTTGTCTCGTCCTGCTCCCCTAAACACCCCGTGCTGGCAACAGAGCACGAATGACCACACGGGAATTGGGACAGTCTGTCTGGTGTACAGTGATTGAGATTGAGATAGAGTGATTGGTGGTTACGTCTTCCGACTGAGCCCACAGCATAATCGCTTCATTGTGGTAGCATTCCAGAAGGGTGAAATTAGCCTTGATACCATTAGCCATGTCACGTTGAGTCAACCAAGAATAAGATATGGGAAAAGGTTAATTGAAACAGAAAACGGCACTGCCATTGTATATAAAAATTGGCACAAGTGATGGGGGAAGACCTTCAAGCTGGTAAGTCGGGTACTCTGTAAACTAAACGCTTCCCTGTAATGCCATACGAATACAACATTGAGAAACAAAATGTCTGATGGCGTCTCAGAGCTAGGGTGGAAACAATCTAAACTAAAATGAGATCTATTGTTGCATGCTTTGAATGGGTGTAGAAGGCATGCGGATTTTGGCGAAGGGCATCGCTGACGGCAGTGAAGGGACTCTGGACACGACAGAAGACCTCAGCCGAGGGCAGATGGAGCTGGGAACATGAGAGAGGGCATACCAGGCCTCAATGACAAGGATGAGGACCAAGCGGGCCTTCCAGAAGGACGTGATGCTCGGGATAAAATTCATGCTAACCAGAACAGAGTTAAACGGTAGTCCAGTGGTGTGGCCGATCGGGGAGGGACAGCTACCGCAAGTTCCGGAGACAATCTTTAGCACTAACTTCATTGACACTAGACTACAACTACATGACTTCAGAATGGCTCTGAGGTGAGCACCGTCAGCAACTCTGAGCATTACCCTTCGCGTTCGCTGGAGAGCGAAGTAGGCCGGCAGACCTCTGAGTGTAGTGACAGGCAGTCAACACATAACGTGGGATAGCTGTGACGGGCAGTCAACACATGACCTGCGACAGCGATGATGGGCAGTCAACACATGACGTGGGACAGCCGTGACGGGCAGTCAACACATAACGTGGGATAGCTGTGACGGGCAGTCAACACATGACCTGCGACAGCGATGGCGGGCAGTCAACACATGACGTGGGACAGCCGTGACGGGCAGTCAACACATGACGTGGGACAGCGTTGACAGGCGGAGCGTGTGGCAGCAAACGGCGCCGCGAAGGGTGGAGGACACCGATCGGAACAGACGGACGGCACGCATCGCCATTGATTTTCTCTCGAGTGGCGCTCCCGGGCGGGCTTTTGTTCGGCCTCCCGGCCGCCCCTTCAACGGTCTGCAGGGCGGGAAACTGGCGCGCGGGCGCCAACGGACGTCCGCAGCGGTGCGTCAGCAGAGGACAGCGGATGCGCCAACCATGGGCAGCGCTGCGCCAGAAGAGGACAACGGTGCGCCAGCAGAGGGCAGCGCTGCGCCAGTAGCGGGTAGCGGTGCGCCAGCAGCGGGCAGCGGTGCGCCAGCAGAGGGCAGCGGTGCGCCAGCAGCGGGCAGCGGTGCGCCAGCAGCGGGAAGCAGTGTGCCAGCAGCGGGCAGCGGTGCGCCAGCAGCGGGCAGCGGCGCGCCAGCAGCGGGCAGCGGTGCGCCAGCAGCTCGCCAACTGTGCCAGCTAAAAACGAAACTTCGCCAGCTCTTAAGTACCTCCAGAAAATTTAATTACTCCGGACACAAGAGCGGCCGAAGTGGAGCACGTTCCATCAGTAGCGGTATTCATATGCAAATAACATGCAAAGACGGCGCTTACGCAATTCGTCTTTGAGTAAGATAGGAGGAGCTGAGCATCATCTAGACGCGCGAATATGGAGGCATAAGATTAGCGTGCGCCGTTTTGAATGAGTAGCCGTCTGCATGCTGTGTTGGAGTGTCCGAAAGTGAACATTTTTACGGGGCAGATAGCAGAGTTGATTTATTACCCTTTTATCTAGTGTCATCGTGCCATTCCTATACCAGATGGGAGTCAGCCAAGAGCGCCCCCCCCCCCAACGGCAGTAGTGAGCTCGGACGTGGGTGCAGGAAAGTCTCAGCCACCCACAGATGTGCAACAACAAACAACGCCTTCGACTAGCAAACACATTGCTCGATTGTGATGTAGGTAGGACCGACACTGACCATGTTGACGACCATGTTGACACAGGAATTCGCAGTAAAGCTTCATGACAAGCTTCACGAAAAGAATATATTGGTGAACTCAAGCTGGATGCAGACTTCAGATGACAATCTACGATAAAATTGCTTTAGACGGATAATTTCTTTGGCATCCTTGGTACATAAGCTGACATAAACCTCATGAACACAAGCTGGCACACACCCTGGTACATAAGCTTTAATAAACCTCCTGAATATACGCTGGAATAAACCTCCTAAATATACGCTGAAATAAACATCCTGAACATGAGACGACACAGACCTCTGTCACACAGAATGACAAGACAAGATAAGTCACTAATGACTGTTAGTGACTTATCACCCTTGGTGACATTACCAAGAGACCGCCGCCACCCCCCCCCCCCTCCTTCACCACCCAAAGCCAGGAGGGAACGGTGCGTCGACTAAGCCGCTGACTGCCGGGCCGGAAGCGGCGCTCCCCCCCCCCCACCCCCGCCTCCAGTGTGCGGTGGTGTGTGCTTACACGAAGACTAATGGCTTCGCAAACTGGAATTCGCCGCGTGTCTATAGGCGTTTGTCCCCTGGCCGGGATGAGGCCCCGGTGCGTCTCACAGTCAGAGGACGAGGAGCACAGCGTGGTGTCGCGCGGCTCACAGCTTCCGGGACACACCGTGCTCACCGCTTCCGGGGCACACCGTGCTCACGGCTTCCGGGACACACCGTGCTCACGGCTTCCGGAACACACCGTGCTCACGGATTCCGGGGCACAACGTGCTCACGGCTTCTGAGGAACACCGTGCTCACGGCTTCTGAGGAACACCATGAGTGCAAGAACGCCGAGAACGCTTGCAGACACGCCTTCACTGTGATTGATTATCAAGTCTATCGTACAATCGAAGCGAACCAAATTGAGCCGAGACAGCCGGATGCAGCTTGTCCTGCGGCGTCCCACGGGACTAACCCCACCCAGCTGTCTCGGTTCAGTTCAGTTCAGTTCAGTCAAGAGGCGTGTGCCAAAGCCACTGCTCACGGAAAACGTCCGATGGCAGTGATCAGCAACACGAAGTGGTTTTCGCTGCGAATATATGCAGCAGGCGGAAGCCATCGCGGGCGATGGCCCTAGCCGTATGGTATTTATTGTTGCTATTCGTTTTGCTCCTCACGTAATCCATTTCGCAGCTAACAATGTTTATTCGTTTTAGTCTGTGTTTTGCTAAGCTACTGAAGAATGGATATTTGAGCTTCGGGACGTATTCACCAGGCCTGATCGTTGAGCACTCCAAGCGACGTTGTAATGGCTCTGATGAAGAATAAACAACACCGAATAAACAGAATATAATACCACTCATAGTATTATAATACATACTAAATGCACAATCTGTATCACCCGGCTTCTGCCAGAGGATTGAAACGAAAGCAAGGTGCAAAAAAACAGAATCCAAGCAGTTAAATTTGTCGAGCATTAATAAGATGCTGCTGCCTATTTTGCTGCTAATATTGCCGCCAGTGTTACTGCCAATGCTGCTGCCAATGTAGCTGCGAACATAGCTGCTAATGTTGACGCCGATGTTGTTCGCAATATCGCTACAAGTGCCCATCATAGTTTAAGTGATAACTCCATCGACGTACTGGGCATATAACGTAGCATTACTGAGACGTTGCCGGCAATTTAGAGCCGCATTGAGCGCAGTCGACGGATCAAAGTGGGTGTATACCGCCTGCTCTAGGGCTTCACCATTGCCGTTACCTCGGGCGCTTCCGAATATGTGCCGAACACCTAGCACGTGACGACCTGAGTTTCTCTGGAGTTCGATAAACGGAGAGACGGTTACAATTAATATCGAGGGCCTGTGACGGGTCAGCTCATAGCCACTGCCGATACCGTTAGATATCGGCAGCAGTTCGAATAAAGTCCGATTTATACGACGCTGAACCGGGCATAAAGAAGTCGCTGGGTCAAACTATGCTTCCTTCCTTTGTTTATGCCTGTGGCTTAGTTCTCAGTTCAAACAGAACACGAACGCCAGATATTTAACGCGAACAGCTTGCCATTCTTTAAGATTCCTCCCGCGCGCTTGCCTTCGTGCGCGTGCCTATGGCTAGCTGGGATGGCGGGGAAGGCTGCAGAGCCTCGCGCCTCTCCACGTTCGCCACATTAAATCATGTGTATCTGCGCCGTCGTCTGAAGTACGGCCGCTGAGGGCGGGCGAATGTCGGCCTCTGCTGTCGAGACTCGCCGCTCCCGGGGACCTCAAATCACGGCCGCCGGCGCCACACGTCAGCCGGAACCACACACCAGCACACCGCGCGCGCCGGCGAAAAACAATGACGCCGGCAGGAAGAGCAGCACGACAAAAGATGGAACGGATACGGCCCGGAACGTGCTCCCCGAACAAAGGGCGAACGCCATCTGGCTGTAGACGCGGCAGGCTTTTCTTTGGTAAAAGTGCTAAGAATTGTGTCCAGACTGGCTACGTCCGAAATGTTAAATGCAATATAAGACAATATAATATAATATAATACAATATGATATAATATGATAACATAATATATTATTGCATACATGCACACATACACACACAAATATATATGTTTAAACATATATGTGTGTGTATGTGTATATTTATTCATATATATATATATATATATATATATATATATATATATATGTCATTCAGCATAGTGCTCGTGGAGTTAATCAGCAGCCAATGCACAGCATACTCATATTCGTACAACCGATCCCAATTGTTTGTTTGTTTTCTCAGCATTCGTTAAACATGCGCACTTCGCCAAACTGCGTGCTATCTTATTCTCACGCACTTCTTAAAGCAAGGCGGAGAGCGCACCATTTCGACGTTAACGTAGCCGAGAGCCGCGCCAGTGGAAACATTGCGGTGTTATTGTTCCGGCGAGGAATCGGATGTAGCGTGATATAATCCCGCCGGAGTCTTCCAAACCGCGCCACTGCGGCTGTAAGCCCTACACAAACACAGCGCGAACGGTGGAGTTTGCACTGCATGGCGGGGGTTTTTAGAAATGCGCTGAAAAAATAGAACGAAAAAGAAACGGCAAATCATATCGCCAATCAGTCCTGCCCAGCTTCAAGTAAAGTTTTCCGTAATAAGAGCCTATGGTAGTTTTTTTTTTGCTTTGCAGCATACGAACAGAAAGAAAATAATTACAGTAAATTATTTAGGCCAAAAACCTGTGTTGTAATCAGGGGACGTGTATTGAAAGGGAAAGCAGAAGTGTCAGCAGCTGGCAGTTTCTGAACAGAGCGATGGATGGGATACCTAGACGTGGGTCACGAAGAGGATGGGCTATGTTTTGCAAACATAGTACGTACGGTCAATGTGGATATTCCCTGCGGCATCACTTACTTATTCCACCCGTCCATGTGAAATCATTTACTTACTCCATCCACCTCTGTGGTGTCATTTAAGTACTCCATCCCTGTGAGATCATTTACTTAGACATCCAACACAACTACATGTTATTCAACCACTTCAGTGACATGCATGCATGCATGTATGTGCGCATGTATATGTGTGTGTATGTTGAATGCAGCATGCATCTATCCTATGTGGGATTTGTTATTGTCAGTGAACTGAATTAGGCAAAGTACGATTATAATTTGTTTAGTTCGGCCACAACAAAAGTGTATCCGATAATTTCTACCTATATTTTCTACCTACAAAATGGGAAGCAGAAACCATCTCAGCGTCCCTTATGTTAACCTCATATAAACCCAGATGTAAGCAGTCCTTGTCACTCACAACCTTCAAATTCCGAAGGTGATCTCGGGCCTAAATCTAATCGGTCTCCCAATCGCGTGCGGAAATTTCTACCGGCCATTGGCTTCTGCTGAACAAATGTGACGACGATTCATTGGGTGAAGCTCATAAGATCTACCTTCAGAAAATCTACGTTCAGAAGATCTACTTTCAGAAGATCTATTTTCACAATATCTACTTTCACAAAATCTACTTTCACAAGATCTATTTTCGCAAGATCTACTCTCAGCTCTGAATGAGCCTCACCCGATTAATTTCACTTTGCATAGGAGGAGGCATATATGACCAGGCAGCTGCTGCCATTCCCACACGTACACCAGCCGCACCCGGTGACGACGTAACTGAGTCAGCTGATGGACAACCCGTGAAAGACGCACTGGGAACCGCCCAACTGGCTCACCCAGCTAGCGCCATTGCGACTGGAAAGCTCGCCGCTTCGGCTGGTAGGTCAGACCGACATATCCACACTCCAGTCACCATTGTGTTTCCATCCGGCACCATACATCGCCTGCGAACGCCTCCATATCGACCTCTATATATCATACACAAACACAACGGGCGTGGCCCGCCACCTGGCCATAAACCACGCCCACAACATGAAGCACCCCAGCAGCACGACGGCGACACCGGACAACCAGGCCGACGACACAATCCGCCAACACTGTGACGCAGCTCACCGTGATGACGTCACCGGCGCTGAGGCTGAGCGTGGGACTCACCGTGATGACGTCGCTGGTCATGATGATGTGACGTGACTTACCGTGATGACGTCACCGGTGCTGAGGCTGAGCGCGTGACTCACCGTGATGACGTCGCTGGCCATGATGATGTGACGTGACTCACCGTGATGATGTCACCGGCGTTGAGGCTGAGGCTGAGGCTGAGGGGACTCACCGTGATGAAGCAACCGGCGCTGAAACTAAGCCTGAGACTCGTTGCAACGACGTCACGAACCGTGATAACATCACTGAGGATGTGTTGCGACATACTGTGATGACGTCGCCGGTGCTGAGGCTGAGCGCGTGACTCACCGTGATGACGTCACCGGCGCTGAAGCTGAGCGCGTGCGGGTCGTCGGGGTGACGGTGGTCTCGGATGGCCCTGGCCCGACACCCGTACACCGCCTCTGAAACAGGAAGCGGCGGTCGTCAGCGTTACCGGCGGACACAGCTGGGTGGTGGTGTGACTGCCGCCCGGGCCGTCAACATCCGGCACAGTGGGGAAGGGGCGGGGCAGAGGGGGGTCATCTGGAGCCTGGCACAGCGGGGCAGGACGTCCACTGGACCCAACACACCCAGGTGACGACGTGTGCACGGGGGACAGTCCATCGTCAATCGAAAACCACTACTCCTGCAGATACCATTGTGCTCGGCACAGACATGTACCTGAGGTCAAGCCGAAAAAGGAGCATCAGAAGTAGCTTCGCGGGAGGTACAACAGCAATGTCGCACCACAAATGGCGGTTGTGTCCACCGCGGACCAAATACCTCCACTCATCTCAGCTGAGGGTGCGGACCACTGTATGTATCTGCATTCGTTCACTTTGACAAACATCGACGCTTTCTCCAAGCATTGTGATTCGCCACATGCCGATCCCAACGACGTCGAAGACATTCTTGCCGGTGTGTGGAATCATGCTTGGAGCTTGCCCGTCGCCGTACTCCTTCATCTGAGTTCAGCCATATCACGTGAGCGGCTCGCTCACAGACATAGAATCTCGGCACGGTTAGACCCTCCGGGATGATGAACCGCCTGCGCACGCGCCTGGTAATCGTCCCCGGGCGGCCCGCGATGGACAGCACCGACTGCAACCGACCACATATGACCACAGCCGACTACAGCCGACCACAGCCGACCACAGACGACCACAGCCGACTGTAACCGACCACATCCGACTACAGCCGACCACAGCCGACCACAGCCGACCACAGCCGATCACAGCCGACCACAGCCGACCACAGCCGACCACAGCCGACTGTAACCGACCACAGCCGACCACAGCCGACCACAGCCGACCACAGCCGACCACAGCCGACCACAGCCGACCACAGCTGACCACAGCCGACCACAGCCGAACACAGCTGACCACAGCCGACCACAGCCGACCACAGACGACCACAGCCGACCGTGACCGACCACATCCGACTACAGCCGACCACAGCCAACCACAGCCGACTGTAACCGACCACAGCCGACCACAGCCGAACACAGCTGACCACAGCCGACCACAGCCGACCACAACCGACCACAGACGACCACAGCCGACCGTGACCGACCACATCCGACTACAGCCGACCACAGCCGACCACAGCCGACCACAGCCGACCACAGCCGACCACAGCCGATCACAGCCGACCACAGCCGACCACAGCCGACCACAGCCGACCACAGCCGACCACAGCCGACCACAGCGACTACAGCCGACCACAGCTAACCACAGCCGACCACACCCGACTACAGCCGACTGTAACCGACCACAGCCGACCACACCCGACTACAGCCGACTACTGCTGACTATGTCGCCGGCCAAGAGCACCTTCTATGAACCTCTAGTATAGCCACACTCCACTTGAGTCGATTCCTCCCCCTCATCCTTGCCTCCCCCACTCATACACATCTGAAACGGAGCAACACCTACGCAGCACTTGCCCCGGCGAACAACAACGACTGGTGAGTGACGAGGCTACACGCAGCTAGTCTGAAATAATTCACAGCAAACCGCTCCCCAAGACCCAAGACCATTGACGTTATCAATATGTCATACTATATATATATACGATACGATAAACCGATAAACTAGCAACTGCTCTAATAGCACCTACAACGGCTAATCCATTTCATACCGGGTTTCACCGACCGCAGCTGCCTATACCTATGACTAGGAATGCCTACAGCCGATTGGCAGTGGCCGGCCCGGGCACCACACGCCTACGACCACCGAGCTTGGCGCCGGCGTCGCGCGCCGCCCACGCGCTCATTTCCACAGCCAGAAGATGAAGACGTCATTGTGAGTCATTTTGCCGAGTTACGGCCGCGAGTGGCGACCGTCGAATCCTTCAGCCGGGATAACGAGTCGTGTAATGTGCTGCCACACTCGCTGATATTTCAGCGAAGCGGCCGCCCGCCGGATCTGGCAGTCCGATTCGATCGGACGTGCTCCGCTCGCATATGGCAGCCGTGATATCCAGCGCTGCCGGCAGCGCTGCCGTCGAATACGTCTTCGATCGCCGGGATGTTGCAAAATCATCCCGGGCGGTCGGAATTCAGCCTCTCAGACATCGGCTTGGCCAGTCCCCGATCTAACCATGAGTGACCAGCAGATGTACCTTCGCTAAGCTCAACTTTCCGAGCTCGTTTATAATGGGTACGAACACCCGCTGCTCCCGAACGAATACGAATGGCGAGATAAACCAGACCCTGCCGCTGCCAGCCGAATACGAATGGCGAGATAAAACAACGCTTGAGCACGTGCAGTTACGCCAACAGGCACAACTAACTTCGCTGTGCTGAACAAATTATCACTTCAGTTTCCGACAAAAGCGCCATCCCTTCTCGCGAACCCGGGCTGTCAGTGCTTCTTTTCGTGTCGGATATACGGAGAAGGGCGAATGACTAACTTATGTTTGTGTATGTGTGCTTTTGTGTGTGTGTGTGTGTGTGTGTGTGTGTGATTGAGTGTGTGTGTGTGTGTGTGTGTGTGTGTGTGTGTGTGTGTGTGCGTGTGTGTTTGTGCGTGTGTGCTTTTATTATGGAACGGTCACAAGTACACCGAACGCCAACACTTCTGAAGCGGAAACATCTGACACCACCACTAGTACCTCACCCTGTCCATAACTCATGCACTTCATGCTGCCGCTCTCTCCCTCCCAAAGCCGGCCAACTAATGCGATTACCTACAAGTTAGCCGAATAATTACGTAGCTGACTAGATGGATGTGCGGGTAACGTGGGGAGCTTAAAATATTTAGGATATATTACACAGTGCTGCACGTTCAGCCAACTGCCCGATGTCGCAGCGAGCACACCACGGCAGATCTCTGCACACATCAGCACGGGCTGTTGGCCGGCGGCAATGCGCTCTGTTGACCAACTTCTGCTTCAACAATACGAAATTGTATCCGGATAGGTGAGAGTTGGGTGAGCAGCGTTCAGTCATCCCCATTGACGGCGAAGATCATTATCCCTGTGAATAAGAGACTTCATCCGTTTTGGTAGCCAGGAAAGACGTCCTGTCAATCGTCATCACCATAGTGGGTAATTTTCCGAGGAGCACCTCGCTGCAGAAGACAGGCCCTCGGGCTTCGAGGTCAGGGCGGACGTCCTGACACTGTAGACACCATCACCACAGCGGGTAATTTTCCGAGGAGCACCTCCGCTGCAGAGGGCAGGCCCCCGGGATTAGTAGCTATAGAGACGTCCTGCGAATCGCCGTCACCACAGCGGGTAATCTGGCGAGGAGCACCTCGTTGCAGGTGGACGGGCGCCCGTGATTCGGGGACCATGTTGTTCATTCCCGTCCGGCGATCATCCCCTCACCAGGCGAGGGGATGATCGCCGCCACAGCGGGCGCGTGCCCGGGGCACTCGTTATGAGCCCGGCGGTGTCGGTAGTGAGTGGCAGCGGTGTCGGTAGTGAGTGGCAGCGGTGTCGGTAGTGAGTGGCAGCAGTGTCGGTAGTGAGGAACAGCGGTGTCGGTAGTGAGTGGCAGCGGTGTCGTAGTGAAGTGGCAGCGGTGTCGGTAGTGAGTGGCAGCGGTGTCGGTAGTGAGTGGCAGCGGTGTCGGTAGTGAGGTGGCAGCGGTGTCGGTAGTGAGTGGCAGGTGTGTCGGTGTCGGTAGTGAGTGGCAGCGGTGTCGGTAGTGAGTGGCAGCGGTGTCGGTAGTGAGTGGCAGCGGTGTCGGTAGTGAGTGGCAGCGGTGTCGGTAGTGAGTGGCAGCGGTGTCGGTAGTGAGTGGCAGCGGTGTCGGTAGTGAGTGGCAGCGGTGCCGTGAAGCCCTGACGGGAAGCCCCGGGATCACATCATGGCTGCAGTAGAGGGGCTTTGCTCCCCAACAGCTGGCAGCTCGGCTCTGCCTTCGCATGCCGGCTGTGCGGCTTCTGATGGTAGGATACCAGCAGGAGGAGGAGGAGGACTGTCGTTTCATTGCGTGCTGGTCATGTTTCCTTGGGGCTTGTTCAATGCAAGCTTCAGCAATGTCGAGCGCTGGTTAGTAGTCCGTACGCAGTCAACGTCTTCGAATGCCCTTTAGACGCACACCGGAAAACTTGGTTGCATGGAGGCGAAGATAAAAGCATCCATGCCGAAGCGCTGAGGAGGCCACCGATAATTCCAACAACTCAGCATGTGAGCATATCGCCCTACGTCCGATCGCACACATTTTTTTTTGTGTTTCGCGGGCGCTGCCACATTCTGTCGTTGGATCAGCGCCGCATCAAGTCTGCGTGCTCCAACAAAGAGCCGGTGTCGGAGAGGGTTGCCATGGGCGCTAAATGACCACACCTGGTCGATGCCCTAAAACTCAAATAACAACGAAGGAGAGGGTTCCCATTTTCCAGTAAGCGTCTGGGACGCGAGCGGCACCTTTATCTACCCCCCCCACCACCACCACCCCCAGTCGACAGCTTCGTCGATCAGAGCGGCCGCTGCGAGCAATCAGGGCCAGCCTTTTGAAGTCGGCGCCGGTCGTTATCGCCGGCTGTGTTTCGATTTTGGTCGGCACCGACGGCCGCGGCGGCGACCCACGCGCTTCAGCAGCGAATGGGACTCAGCACGGGCTGGGTCACAGTGGGCCTCCAGGTTCGCTGGCGAGTGTGATAACCACGGGATACCAGCCAGCTGCTTAAGGTTAAGTGGTGTTCATACACGCTAGGAGTAGCGCCAGGTGCACTGCCTAAGCTTTCGGTGTGGAGCATAGGTGGCAAGGGTTGAGCGGTAGCGTTGGCGCACGATACAAGTTCGGGAAATTGAATGTTACACACATCACAATGCATGTAAACATTTCAGCTCGTAAGCTAAGCTAACAGTGCCTTGACATTTTATACACCTAGTTTGGTGTTCAGTAACAAAGCGGGCGGGGTCGAGTAGGAGCGAACGAGCTATTGTTAGCAGAAGCAATATATGTCTACTTGACGGGCACATATTCAGTATTGGCCAATTTCCGGAGCGATAAACCTCATGCTGAGAGCAGAACAGGTTCATATATCACGTGACAGGAGCTGCAAAGGAAAATCACACCATACTACTCATGCTAAGGGGCCTCATTAACAATTCGCCGGCAACAGGAATGTCCACTCACGAGTTAATCGCAAGTTCCACATTAATCTGCAAATTTGTCGCGCACACTTTCGGGAACTAAAACCAACTGTTCGGCTTTTGCAAAGCAAATCGCCACCATAGCATCAAAGGAATTTCAACCGGATGTCAACGCCAGGAATACCGCAGCGGCGGAGGGCAATTTCCGCGCTGCATGTTTTCCAAGTACACGCCCAATCGACGCTCGCCGTGTTAAAACCGAAGCCCGGTGCAACGAGATGGCCGCCATGTTTGTGTGATGCTCGGGTGGGGGATCTCACAGGGGGGGCTGTGTCGCCCCGGAGCGGGTTCACTGCCATGTGAGTCCGGTGGGGGAGCCACATGTGTGTGCACCTGTTGGACCTGGCGTCGGTGACTACCACCGGAGCGGTGGAGTCGACGGGACAATACAGTGACAGTGACAGACGCCATAGCGTGAATAGCGCGACTGGGTCAACAGGTGCTCAGCATGCTTATCTTACCCTATCTCGAATACCTCACACGTGAGCGACACCTTCCGCAATATCACAGGGTGAGGGCTTTGACAGATTTGGTGGGAACTGGTTAGTGTAGGAGGAAACAAAGAGCCACATCTTTTATGTCTTTATGTCTTAAGATGACGGCATCACGTGGGCAAAACTGGCGAAACTCGATTGATGCTGCGGTCCTGTCCAGCATTATCCAGCTCCTAGTGTGCCATTTCACATCACTGACCCAAATCTCCTCGTGATGCCCTTCCAGCGCGGCGTGCCACACCACCTCGTGCCCCCGGGCCTTGTGCCAAACCAGCTCGTGCTGCCTCGGGCTGGTCTGTGTGCCACACCACCTCGTGCCCCCCCGGTGGCCCCGACCGCCGGCGCCGCTAAGTGTCGCCATAAATCCAGCATGTGTAAAATGAAAGCCAATATCGTAAAGCTGCGCCGCCGGCGCGTGCTCGGCGTTCGCGCCAAAAGCGAAAACAACAGCGCGCGCGCGAGTCACGCCGCGCGGGCGGCGGCGCGCGTGCGGCGACTGCCAACACGACAGGCGGCGGCTGTCGCTCACGACCGCCGCCGATGGACGGCAGCCGTGTCGCGTCTCGTGAGGGGCCTGCCAGCGACATGTCTCCCACATCACTGACCGCGGCCAACCTGGAACGACCCCCTGCCCACCACGGAGGCGCAGGCTGGTTATTGGTTTCACGACACGTCGACCGTTGAGTCGTGTAGCGTCGCCAATCTCTCACGTCGATTGGTCGCGGGCGAAGAGTAGCGACAGGTGAGATTCGAACCCACAACCTCTCGATTGTGAGACGAGCAACTTACCCCTAGGCTACTCATCCCCACGAGGCGCAGGCATCCTCCGGGATATACACGGCACGGACCAGTTTGATAAACTTGATATGCATTAGATGATATCCAAAAGATTAGCTTTAACTTGACTAACATAAGCATTAACATGATACGTGATGTATGATATATACATACAATATTGGGAGCAACGAATATCTTAGCTGATATTCGTTGCTCCCAACGGCTTATATGCTGGAAGCAAGAAAATCCATATGTTGTGATTAAGATTAAGAATTTATGCTACTAGCTCAACTATTCAGTCAATATGAAGAAATTAAGCCGACAGGGTGTTCCAGACATGGCAGCGAAATTTATGTGAACCAATCCGAACGCGGCCAAGTTGTTGGTTGTTAGGCGCTTACTGACGCCAGGCACACCCAGGAGGACCAGATATGGCAGCGCAAGGAAGACTGAGGAAACTGGAAGAACACATCATGCAGGAAAGAGCAAGGATGGTGGGCTCGGGAAGAAGATGGGGTGCGGCAAAGCCAGGCACTCGTGGGAACCAACACTGCGAAAGTGGCAGACTCGCAGCGCCTGCTAGCACGGCGCCAAAATACGCGCTCGGCGTACGTTCAGACAATGCTGTAAGAATGCCAATAATATTACAACGGCATGCCACAACAGGGCGAAAGCGCCAAGAGTGACACCGAAACGGTCTAAGGCTCGGAAAACGCGCATCCAAGCGTTCCGCAGAATGTGCTCCGAGCAGATTGTGGCATTGAAGTGATTACGAACGACGGGAGTTACTGTCCGTTTCTGGCAGCGGAATGCCCTGCGGCAGGAGTTCCACGCGGGCCCGGCTGGCGACATGTCAGGCACCATGCAGCAGGGGAGTCTCCCCGATAACTCCTCGTGCGGGTCGCGATCTCTCCGAAGGGAGTGTCTGCGCCAGTTATCTGCCGGATCTCGCGGACGTGGGTGGCGTTATGCCGCACAAGAGAGTGTTTCGGTCGGATTCCACTGCCGTACATTCGCACACACTGTCATGGCGGATGTCACGTGTTTTGGCCATCAGCTATCAGAACAACATCATGAGGGTGATTTTGGCTACAAAAACATCAGAAAGGTGATCACGGTTTCAAAAGCGTGCCGGTCAAGATGGACCACGTGTGGTTTCTCAGGTTCAGCTCTGTCACAAGTGAACGGAGGTACCCAGTTAGGCTTCGGGCCCGTCTACTACTTACTAGCCTGCCGACGATTTGCCACCTAGTGAGTACACAATATGTAGACTACACATGGGACTATATAATAATAGGTGTCCAGTCCAGGTGTCAATAATAGGTCCACCTATTGCATGCTATACAATAGGTGTCCAGCGACTGACAGCACAGCGAGTAACCATCGGGGCCGGGCGACCACTACCCTGTTGACGATTTACCACCTAGTGAGTATACAATATGTAGACTACACATGGGACTATATAATAATAGGTGTCCAGTCCAGGTGTCAATAATAGGTCCACCTATTGCATGCTATACAATAGGTGTCCAGCGACTGACAGCACAGCGAGTAACCATCGGGGCCGGGCGACCACTACCCTGTTGACGATTTACCACCTAGTGAGTATACAATATGTAGACTACACATGGGACTATATAATAATCGGTGTCCAGTCCAGGTGTCAATAATAGGTCCACCTATTGCATTCTATACAATTGGTGTCCAGCGACTGTCAGCACAGCGAGTAACCGTCGGGGCCGGGCGACGTGTTGACGTTAACGTCAACAGGCGTCAGACGTTAACGTCAACACGTCGGTCGACGCCGGTTTGGCAGCGACTGCAGCCGTGCAGGTTTGATCCGTGCCAGCCGCGGCAACCTGCGACAACAGGGCACCCACGCACGTTGTCCCGCCCCCGGCCTCGGTCCCCGCCCCGCCCCGATCTTGCTCCACGGCAGAGCTGCCGAACGCTGTCGACGGGCATCGATCGTGGTACCGACCTGCCTGAGTCGCCATCGACGAATGTCCATTCGAAGTCGTGCCACCAATGCGCAATGCATAACTATCTATCTATCTACTTATATATATATATATATATATATATATATATATATATATATATATATATATATATATATATATCAGTATATAAATATTAATAAGTATGCACACTGTGCTGTTAGTGTACTAGTTTGTGAATGTGTGTATGCGTGTGTCCAGCGGGAGGGGGGGGGGGGGTGCACGTGTGCTTCATAAAAGGGCGAGAGTAGACCTCAATATAGTATGATTCAGCTTGAACCCCGCCGGCGAACAAGTTGCGGCGAACTTCAAAGTTAGCATGGCCAATAGAAAGACTTGGTATTACCACATATAATAAATAATGCGACTTTAGCGAAATTTGGTGCTGCCTTGGCATTTGCACTTACAGCTGTGACAGTGAGTTCTGCAGTATCACATTCTCCACCGATGAAATGAACCTGCATAGTGGCCTCGGTACCTTTACTGAGGCAGAGACTCTGGTGACAGTTTACCAGTTCATAGGAGGGAGGGGGACGCGATCACCTATAGGTTCCGTCAGAAGGTAAGGGATGCAGGAGTGTCCTTCAACATCTCCCCTCAGCATGACATGATGAATGACATAGAAGGAAGAAGATACGGGATCTTGGGGCAATAATGTCGATCACTTGCTTTCATTAGTTGACCGTCTGTGTTACTGCGCTAAGGCCATCGACACTTTGGTTCCTGCGGTGACTGCCCACAGTTCTATTGACTCCCTCCTGTTGGCAGGAAATATACTGTCGGGGCAGCGCTCTATATTGAAGTCTTCTACATCGAACACCCCCGAAGCGGACACTAGTCAGCTCAAAGCCACCATCATCAATCAATCCCCACATCCGAGGCGAGAAAATCCCTTGACCCCTGTGCAGGACCCCTCCGCTGCCGCCCTGTTCCAAATCTACGACCATCAATCGACCGCCGGGCCAGACAGCCTAGACAGACTAGATGGACAGCCCTCGCCGCCTGTGACTCGCCAGATGCCCCTATGCCGGCCCCCGCCGCCGCCGCCGCCGCCGCCGCCACCGCCACCGCCGCCGCCGCCGCCGCCGCCGCCGCCGCCAGCCCACCAGACGGCGCGGCGCCCGGGCTCGTCACGTGACCGGTGACGTCACTGCCGCCCCGATCGACGGTCCGGGGCGTGGCCCGGGCCGTCACGCGATCCGCGCGCTACGTCAGCGACGCGGCGGAGCGGCCGTCGGCCGGCCATCGCCGCGTGGGCACCTCGCCGGGAAAGACGCTCGTGATGCGCTCAGAAGGCAAACCGGAACTCCGGTAGCATAAGCGTGCGGTGTGATCGTGGACGAAGTTATCCGGGGTAAGGGTACTAGTCCCCCCCCCCACCCACTGCTAGGCGGTGCCCACTGTGACTAGAGAGGCGCCACTCTGACTGGAAAAGGCGCTTCAACAAGGTGCCCGAGGATATCCTCTTGAAATGTTCAGTCGAAGGCGTCCCTTTGAGTTCAAACTGTGCCACACCTACAGACAAGGTGCGCTTACTAAAACTGCACCTGTCAGCGCCCCCTCCCTGCAGAAATGGCGCCCCTCACAACCGTCCATCCACCTCTCCCGTCGCTCCTACACACATAGCACTGCGACACCACGGCAATCCTACTAGTTCGCCCACCATCTCCTAGTCGCAGCGTTCTTCCAGACATCCGTCAAACACACGCTGTTCGGTAATGTTTCTGGCGAAACTTCTGGGCCAGGAGCAGAGACGAACATTGTTCCGGTAAACCTTCACCGAGACGGCCAGCCAGTCCACGGCCGGTGATCGGAAGTGTTGATATCCAGGTCAGCGTGGTGTCAAAGGTCGCGGCGCGGCGGCGCGGCCGACCGTTCTGGGCTGATATCAGCCGGCGCGCGGACCACATAGCCCTCGTTCAACTTCAGCTGAGCACACCCGAGAGACAGGGGACAGACACTCCACACTGATCCATTGATCACAGGCCACATAGCGCTGGATCCGGGGACTTTGGCGAGCGGTAGGTATTTGGGAATATGTGGGCTATTAGTTTCACTCTTCGATGGAAGGCTACTCGCCGTGAGACTATCGAGGCTGGTAATAATTATCCCTACCTACGCGTCCGGAGTCCGGATGCTGGTGAAAATTGACCCCACCCACATGTCGTAAAACTGGTGATAATTATCCCTACCCGGATGTCTGGGGGAGGGGGCACCTGCCTTTAAGGTTCACGGGGAACAAACTAAAATTGTGTCGCATGTTTCACCGAGGAAGGCGACCCATGGTCACAATTTAAGCATGATTAATCCCTAGAAGCATTATAGGAATGGTGCAAGAGTTTGAAGTGTTTCCATCGGGGCAGCCGCCGCCGCATCGTACGCTGAGCCCCGCCCACCCTGCCACGTCCCGGCTCTGCCCACCCCGGCCACTCACTGCTTCCGCCCTCCCGAGCCCACCCTACCCTGCCCCCCACCCAAGCCCACGCTACCCTGCCCCCCACCCGAGCTCACCCCGGTCGCCCACTGCTTCCCGCTCACTTCCAAACTGTCGCTTTGCATGGAAATGGCCGCACACATCGGCAACTGTGGCAGTAAATCACGACAGCGAAAATCGATGTTTGATTATGCGCAACGCCTCGTGTGATCTGGCAGCAAATCCACGCAACGCAGTCCTATTATCTGGCAGCAATCCATCCAGCTGGCGCAGTGCGCTAAGTCCCGGCTGCCAAGTGCCCATTCGCTGGAGACCGGCCGCAAACTTCAGGCTGCGCCGCGCGCTCTTCAGGATGGGCTGTGTTTGAGGATAAGGACGGATACGTGAGCTGTATTTGTGGGTAGGGACGGATATATGAGCTGTATTTTGGAAGAGGGGTGGAGACGTAAGCTATATTTGTGGATAGGAACGTAGACTAGAGCTGTATTTATGGGAAATGACGGAGACGCAAGCTGTATTTGAGGATAAGGGTGAAGACGAGAGCTGTGTTTGGTGATAAGGACGGAGATGTGACCTGTATTTGGGGATAAGGAAGACGACGTGAACTGTATTTGGGGATGAGGACGAAGAACGATTGGATTTAATATTTTTGGGAAGGTAAGTTAAGATGATATATATCAAGACAGCATAGGGTAACGTAATTCAAGATTGATCATGTAGCTGGCCCGCGCTGAAAGGAATGCTGTCTGACTCACCCAATGACTAATCAAAATGCTGTTGCTAATATGCCGACTTGCATCCGTTCAGATAGGTTAGGAACGCCGGAATGTGCCTTCAGTACGTCGCTAGTGTTTCAGTAATTATGACGTCACCACTCGCGGTCATGTTGTTCGGAGGTGAGCCAAAGTGTGTGTCACCAATCGCCGGCGGGCAATGGTGCCCCGTCACTAGTGTGGCCGCCAATCATGGTAACGAGGATGGGGCCACCTCCCGGCTGGATGATGCGGTATGATATCGTGGAAGAGAGAACCGGCAGAGCGGCCGGTGCGCACAGACCATACATACCTGCTGTCGTAAACTGTTGTAGTGCCAACAGAAGAAACTGAATTGCTGTCGACACTTGTTACTTTTCGGCCCTCGTTCGCATTAACCGTTCAATATAAAGTCAAACGTACCGCCATACTTTGAACGGGCGTTATCGCTACGAGAGCCTCCGAGACTCTATCACGCCGCTAACGAGAGAGACTTCACTACAATAGGCTCGATGGCTACCTCCTCCGTTTGCGCATTTATACATGGCTAATCTGGCTTTAAATTGACCCGAAGTACAATATCACTCTCAGTGGTGACATCATTCTCAATTATTCTTGATGTGCATGGTACATAGCCTTTACAAGCTTTTAGGTAAATTTTCACATGAAAGGCATGTTTTTCTTTTCAATATAAACATTACATCGATGGCATGCCTTCCCAATGCTCGACCTGGGGGCATTCCCTGATCTCAGGGAAATATCGAACGAATGCGATAATCTCCTGGTGCCCGGCACAGAGACGGTGAGTGTGTGTTTGTGAGTGGATGCGATGGTGAGACGGTGAGAGAGTGAGAGGGTGAGAGGAGTGAGAGGATGAGTAGGTAAGCATTATTGTACGACGTACATAGTTCGCTCACCCTTTTAATATCGGATCAAAGCTGACAATTTTTAAACGGTAAGTTTACCTTAACATCGTTCACCACACATAAGAATCACATCCAATCGCTTTGCTCTATTATGTTACTACGTTGCTTTTGTAATCATGGACTTCTAGGCAATAACAAAAAAGGTGAAAGATTATAGGTTCCGTGCAAGCATTAGGTACCGAACACCGTAATAGACTAAAAGCTCTTGCTTCACCACCTCCGAGAAAAGCACATCGTTCCTCGCTAACTACTCAGACATACATAAAACATGGCATTCTCATTTGTCACAACGCATCAGGCAAGTCCATTCAGCTTGAGCTGGAAGAGCTTGATGCATAACTTGTGTCCGGGAATGTCAGCTGACTGGCTGCAATCTGAGATTACGGGCGGGCCTTCGCGCTGTCGCATGGCGCCAGCTGATTAATAACAATGTCAGGCGCACTAAAACACAGTCCGAACGCCGGCTTAAGTATTCATCGTGGTGCCACTGTGCCTACCGTCGGCGCAGGCAACCGCCAGGCACCCGGGCGACCCGGGCCATTAAGTCTGGTAATGGCGAGCCATTACACCCATTACACTAGGGGCAGGGATGGCCGAGTGGTTAAGGTGTCGAGCTATGGGTACCAAAGGTCCCGGGTTCGACTCTAGCGCCACTCAGGACATTTCCCAATCCCGCAGCCCACTGGCGAAACAGTGTGGGCGGCGCCATTAGCCGTGAATGTGCATAAAGTGTGTCGTGAACCAACCAATAAACAACAAAAACGACCCATTACACTAACACGTCCCGTCTCATCGCGCATGCAAACAAATGCGACTGGCCATAGCCAGGGCCGTGGCCAGGGCAAAAGGTCGGGAGTAGTGACAACCCTGCCTAAACTGCATAATAGGTGGTTGATATTTACTGGCGTGGCGTAGCCTCCTAATGCGTAGCTGTCAGCCTTCAAGCGTGTCCCTATTGTTCACAGAAGAGCAATTGTTCATCAACGTTGCCGTCGCTGCTAACGTAACTGTCACTGTCACTGTCGCTGCTAACGTCACTGTCACTGTCACTGTCACTGTCACTGTCACTGTCACTGTCACTGTCACTGTCACTGTCACTGTCACTGTCACTATCACTCTCACCGTCACCGTCACCGTCACCGCCACCGCCACCGTCACCTTCGCCGTCACCGTCACAGTCACCGTCACCGTCACCGTCACCGTCACCGTCACCGTCACCGTCACCGTCACCGTCACCGTCACCGTCACCGTCACCGTCACCGTCACCGTCACCGTCACCGTCACCATCACCGTCACATGTTTCGGCAAGAATAAGTACCAGTAGTTATACTGTTGGGAGCTGTCATTCGCACAGTTGCCAGCCATCAAGCTCAAAGTATGCAGTCGCACACTCCATGCCCCATGCCCCATGCCGGCATGTTCTTCTTTAACTTCCAGCCTACCTGCACCCTGGACATTACTACAACTAGCGACACTCCACTGGCACTGTGCATGGCACCACATGCACCTCTGCCACCACATATACCATTCACTGCGGCACAAAATAGTTAGTTATAAGAGTGAGGAAACAGGGGCGGATACAGGGGGATGGGACTGGGGTCCATGTCCCCCATGGAAAGGTGGCGCCCTTCGGCCGGAAAAGGCCTCTCTCAGGAAGGCTTGCGTGCACACCCTCACCCATAACGGATTTTTCACCCAGAGGCCGAGCCCCTCTCGGAGGAAAAAGCACTCCTTTAGGACGGAATTGTTCTTCTGCCAAAGGCACCCCTCCGAGAAATGTGCCCACATACTAATTCGTAGATTCGCGCTTTTGAGCAGATAAAATACTAAAATTGATAACATACGCGCAGAATCCACCAAACACCAATAGAACGGCAACAAAGGGCAGACGCGGTGTATATAATTTGAAAATAGCGTAGGCGGCACCTTAGCTGACTTCCATCGTACCAACAAATCATTTAATTTCGTACCAACATCGTACCATCAACAAATCACACCGTACCGACGCCGTACCGACAAGTCATTTCGTACCAGCATCATACCAATAACAAGCCATTTCGTACCAACGGTGTACCAACAACAAGCCATTTCGTACCACCATCGCACCAACAACGAATCATTCCAGACATAATGTTGTTGAACGCTATCGCCAAAACCGACAGAAAAACACATTCACACGAGCGCAACTCCACAGCGCAACACAGTGACTCTACCACCGCCACTGTTGCTCAATGACTCCACCACGGCGCAACACAGTGACTCCGACAAGCGTTCACCCTCTGCAGTAGCTCAGCTAGTTCCAGTATTTCCCCTTCTTTATGTACAAAATACATATACCTGTCCTGCTAACGGCCAATTCGCATACACTTTAGAGACAGGGCCTCAGGGCCCAGTGACAGAACAAGTGTGGGGGGTAGATTTACGATGAGGGGGAGAATGGGGGGGGGGTCAGCAGAGATGGATCAATGTGGAGTAGTGCCTGGCAGCATGTTGTCTCTTCGGTTCCGGTCAGACGTCAAGTCCTACGAACTACCTCTCACTAAGACCGTTGCAGTTACGGCAAATTTGGATCTGAACACCGTGGGCAGACACAAGCCACTTAGCATCGTCAAAGCAGAAATATAATACATAAGCTGTTGTACGTCCGTTCCAAAATGGCGCGGCCAGTTTCATGACTGAAGTTCACCGAACAGCAACTAATCATTTTAATATTCTACTCTTGAACGTCATCACCAACATTTACAGGGCAATACACCCACATGAACTGCATGAACCAGTTTAGGGAATGCGAGGTGAAACTGTGCCTAGCATACAGCACACAGAACGTGTAGCTGTGTTGCTTACAAAGTTGATGCTGTTGAATGGCATATTCATTTAGGTTTTTTTTTTTCACAGCAACACATCATTTGCACATTTGCGCCGGTCAAAGCAAAAACATTGCGGCGGAATTCCATCTTGTTGCATCCAGAGATTTGCCACTGCGATCGAACCGCAGGAAAGATTCCCGCCCATTCTATTCTCAAATCAGATCAGTTCTGCTTCAACGACTACCCATTCTTAACGCTTCGCCGTTCCCGTAGTCCCGGCTGACACAAACAAATGTCACTGCCGGTGAACGAATTTCTCCAATGGCTCAGCTTGGTGCTCGGCGCGCTTCGACAAATACGCATCCTATCACCATTTCAAACGTCTCTAGGCTCGAACAATTTCCTTTATTTCACAGGTATCAACCCACTGATCGCCTAGCGGGTCTGATATGCTTGCTTCCCGAACACGTAGTGGAACAAAATGCCCGACGAGATGCTGGCGGCGATCCTAATACCAAGGATGTTAGGCACCACGTGACCAAACAACAGCTGACTGCCTCCTCGCCAGACACCAGCTGACTCTCGCGCCAGACACCACGTGACCGAAAAACAGCTAACTGTCTCGCCAGACACCACGTGATCAAATAACAGCTGACTGCCACGCCAGACACCACGGGACCAAACAACAGCTGACTGTCACGCCAGACATCACGTGACCAAACAACAGCTGACTCTCGCGCCAGACACCACGTGACCAAACAAAAGCTGACTCTCGCGCCAGACACCACAGGACCAAACAATAGCTGACTGTCAGGCCAGACACCACGTGACGAAACAACAGCTGATCGTCGGAGGTGATCAACTCAAAGTCGGTTTATTAGCGCAGAAATGGACTTAAATGGCACCAATCGCGTGACATCGCTGAGCTATGGTTCAAAGATGAGTTATGGCTCAGAGTTGAGCTGTGGTTCGGAGGCGAACTATAGTTCAGATATGGCTACGGCCGGATACATATCGAAATCTGCTGAATCACGATGCGTTTGCAAGGAAACATTCTACTCGTGATGAAAGCACATCGTTTTACAGCTCAGTCGGTGTTCTCTGTGAGAGATGATGCATATTTTTAGCAAGAAGCATCGCGTGGCATGGTATGCGGCATTCCCAGAGATGGCATGTGGCACTCCCAGGCATGATATGTGACATCCCCAGGCATGGTATGCGACATCCAAAGACATGGTATGTGGCATCCCACGATATGATATGTGGCATCCCATGGCATGGAATATGGCATCCCAGGCATGTCATGTGGCATCCCAGGCATGGCATGTGGCATACCACGACATGGTATGTGACATCCCCAGGCATGGCATATGGCATCCCAGGCATGACATGTGACATATCGTGGTATGCAGGGTTCACGCTCTGCAGGTTGTTCCGGAAGAAGAACCTTGGGTATTTTTACGACACATTCAACTGCTAGGTCACAAAGCGTCGCCAGCATCTCACACCGATCGGTGACCGATGGACTCGTCAATTCTGCCGCTTGTGAGATTCGAGCCCACGATCTTACTGTAGCTACCGTTACAGCTGCAGGATGCTCCCAAAGCGTCGTCACGTTCTATTTATGTTGCTTTTGATCGTCGTAATTGGTTCTGTGTTTTATTCGCATTTCTGTCATCGCTTTTCAACACACTTGTAATGTCCTCATGTATTTCCAACATATAAGTTATGGGCGCAATATAGTCGAAGCACCTGATGCGCGAAAAAAAAACCAACGACGTGCACACGCTCACAAAGCGACGGTCGCCACAGCGTCAGTGTTTGCCAAATGGCACTCGGGGCGAGATTAATCCTCGCCTTACTGAGGTTACGACTGACCATCTATGGCCACACGGCAGCTCCATTTGTGACCACACGACAGCTCCATATATGGCCACACGGTAGCTTCGTCTATGGCCATACGGCAGCTCCATTTATAGCCACAAGAGAGCTCCATTTATGGCCACACGCCAGCTCCATTTATAGCCACACGGCAGCTCCATTTATAGCCACACGACAGCTCCATTTATGACCTTTATAGCCACACGACAGCTCCATTTATGGACCCTTTATAGCCACACGACAGCTCCATTTATGACCACACGACAGCTCCATTTATAGCCTTTATAGCCACACGACAGCTCCATTTATGACCACACGACAGCTCCATCTATAGCCTTTATAGCCACACGACAGCTCCATTTATGACCACACGACAGCTCCATCTATAGCCTTTATAGCCACACGACAGCTCCATTTATGGCCACACGACAGCTCCATTTATAGCCACACGACAGCTCCATTTATGACCACACGGCAGCTCTGGTGGGAAGACCTGTCTCCTCAAACTGACCACTTACGGCCACGCGCCAGTTTTGGTGGGAAAGCCTATGTTTCCCCAAAGCCTCGCGGACAAACACCGATACAAACTTCGACTGCGTGCTATCCTGACCGGAGGCCAGCTTGGCAACGCTAAGAGCCGCCGCACTCCTGAGAAAATCGTAAATGCCCGTAGTTAGAAGTCGGGGCCAGCCCCGGGGAGTTGTGCCGGTCCCGGTGGAAACTTTTCCTAGTTAGAACGCTGTTCTGTCAATTTGAGGGAGTACACATGATCAAAGCAAAGATTCCAGGCGGCGCGTGTGGAGTTTGAGAAGTTTTCAGCTCTTAACAGAATCACTCGAGCGGGACTTATCGAAGCCATTTCCCGGCAAGGAGGGCACTCAATTCACGCGGCGCGCTGAATGGCTCAGCTGGGCCCACATGTCGGAACAGGGTGGTACAGGGTGGTACAGGGTGGTACATGGTGGTACAGGGTGGTACATGGTGGCACCTGGTGGTGAGGCAGCACAGGGAAGTATATATATATATATATATATATATATATATATATATATATATATGATTAAAAATACACAGAGCACTATGTAAGGTTCTTCCATGGTCCCTACTATATTCTCTAGGGAGGTTTAATTTACGAAGGTCGGACTCCAGCAGCGCCCCTTCAATAGGGCCGTGGTCTATATTCAGCCATGCTCCGTTCATTCGATGAACATCGCTGGGCTGATCATGGCCATTGTCATATACATGGCCAATCCGGAAATATACTTAATAAATTAAATATCCATTCGTTGTTAGTTTCAGTTAATGCACTTAAAAGATAATAATTCACACTTCAAAACGTGTCGGCATACACTTCAGCAGCAGCAACGGACGCGCTTAAGCTGCGTCATGGTATTGAGCACAAGACAGCTAGCTGCTCTCAGAACCGTTAAGCTAGCTGGCGCAGCTTCGGACACTGGCTATACGTGCCCAGCACGCAGACCAGCAGAGCCAGTTCGGTGACCAGTCCACCAGTGCAGTGACCTCCGACCACCAACAGGTGGCATCTGTGCGCCCCAGGGCCCGTCGCCAGATGGCGCACCTCTGGCCAAGGCCAGGGCCGAAGGTCATATCAGGGCCTGGCGCCGCACATTTCCATATGGGGACGTGGCGCCGCACATCTCCATATCGGGACCTGGCGCCGCACATCTCCATATCGGGACCTGGCGCCGCACATCTCCATATGGGGACCTGGCGCCGCACATCTCCACATCGGGACCTGGCGCCGCACATCTCCATATCGGGACCTGGCGCCGCACACCTCCATATCGGGACCTGGCGCCGCACATCTCCATATGGGGACCTGGCGCCACCCATCGGCCGTCGTCTGGTGAGCCTCAGGCGGCCATTATGCATTCAGAGCCGTCGGCCCCGCTCCTGGTCGGACGCGCAGCCACCGGCCGGGAAAAACAGCACATCCGACGCGCCGACCGCCGCCCCGCTATTGATAAACCGTTATCTGCGCAAAGATTGTACAGTTTATGCAGCAGAATGGAGCCATCAAACAAAGGGTTAGCGTCGGCGCGGGCTCAATTATTCATGGAGGAGTGTCTGCGGACGGTGTGTGGGTGGGCGAGGTGGAGAGCGGACTCAGTCGGGGCAGGCGATGGTGCGTCTTAGCAGACGTGTGACGTCCAGGTCGCGTGCCTCGGAAGAAAGTCACGTGTCGTGCAGTAAGCCACATGTCACGGCAGAAAGTCACGTGCCTTGACAGAAAGTCACGTGTCGTGCAGTAAGCCACATGTCACGGCAGAAAGTCACGTGTCGTGCAGTAAGCCACATGTCACGGCAGAAAGTCACGTGTCGTGCAGTAAGCCACATGTCACGGCAGAAAGTCACGTGCCTTGACAGAAAGTCACGTGTCGTGCAGTAAGCCACATGTCACGGCAGAAAGTCACGTGTCGTGCAGTAAGCCACATGTCACGGCAGAAAGTCACGTGTCGTGCAGTAAGCCACATGTCACGGCAGAAAGTCACGTGTCGTGCAGTAAGCCACATGTCACGGCAGAAAGTCACGTGTCGTGCAGTAAGCCACATGTCACGGCAGAAAGTCACGTGTCGTGCAGTAAGCCACATGTCACGGCAGAAAGTCACGTGTCGTGCAGTAAGCCACATGTCACGGCAGAAAGTCACGTGCCTCGGAAAAAAGTCACGTGTCGTGCAGTAAGCCACATGTAACGGCAGAAAGTCACGTGTCGTGCAGTAAGCCACATGTCACGGCAGAAAGTCACGTGTCGTGCAGTAAGCCACATGTCACGGCAGAAAGTCACGTGCCTTGACAGAAAGTCACGTGTCGTGCAGTATGCCACATGTCACGGCAGAAAGTCACGTGTCGTGCAGTAAGCCACATGTCACGGCAGAAAGTCACGTGTCGTGCAGTAAGCCACAAGTCACGGCAGAAAGTCACGTGTCGTGCAGTAAGCCACATGTCACGGCAGAAAGTCACGTGTCGTGCAGTAAGCCACATGTCACGGCAGAAAGTCACGTGTCGTGCAGTAAGCCACATGTCACGGCAGAAAGTCACGTGCCTGTGCAGAAAGTCACGTGTCTTGCAGTAAGCCATGTGGTGTCGCGGCAGAAAGTCATGTGTCTGGACAGAAAGTTACGTGTCTTGCCGTAACTTTCCTACGTGTCGCATAAGAAAAGAGAGAACATGTGGCGGCTATGGGAGTAAGCAACGAAACATTGCCATACAACAACAATCCAGGCGTAGATAAGCGCAGTCGCAGTTGAAAAGCCTCTGGATTTCCATGAACTGGCTGCGATCATTGGCAGTCGTCATGGCAGAAGCGCGTCCCGCTGATCAAGACTGGAACAATTTAAATGATTCGATCTGAGACGCCCACTCCCGTTCACGCCGCCATATTGAGCGGGACGACGGCTAAACAGCTGCGCGTGAGGCAGTCGCTGGGCCCGATCAGCTCTCAGTATCTATAGATCACAACGGCCGAGGCGATTGGATCCGGTTTTATTGCGCCGACGCTGATTGGATGAAGCTGGGCTCCGATGGAATGTGTCGCGAGCCTTTTGATCCAGTTCGATGGCCGTTAAAAGCGCCGTAATAATGCGCCTTCCCGAAAGGAAACTGCGACAACAAGTGCAGGAGGGTTGCTAAGTTGATTGCATAGCTAAGTTGATTAAAGCTGGAAATGCAATCTGCCCACGGAAAACTGCAAATGCCCAGTCACCTACAGCAAGTTCAACCCACCAGCAGCAACATGAACTGTGACACTAATACTGCGGGAGCTTACAAAGGCAAGAAACGCCAGCTGACTGGCGAGGCAGACCGCTGGTCGGCTCATGCGTCAACATACCGTGCTGATCCAGCTGTCTGGCTGATTCAGTTCGTCCCGCTCAGCGTTCGACAGCATTAAGCTTGACATTAGACACCATTAGATTAGACATTAGACAGCATTAGACTAGGCATTGTACATCATTATACTATCATCATACTAAACATTATACACCATTGTACTAGACATTGAACATCATTTAACTAGACACGATACATTATTAGACTGGGCATGATGCATTACTAGACCAGATATTAGATATCATTAAACTAGACATGATATATTATTAGACTAGCCATTGGAAATTAGACTAGAAAATCGGCATAATTATACTAGACATTAGACATCGTTCGACTAGACACCACGTATTATTAGACTACACAATACGCATTAGACAACACACATAATTAGACCAGATCCTAGATCTCACTGGACTAGACATTAGTCATAATTAGGCTGTACATTAGACATCACAAGACACTTCATCAGACGCACGTATGAGTCCCTACAGTCATATACAGCACATCGTTCTGGTCAGCTGAACCTCAAGGTCCTCAAAATCGCAACGTTGCTGACCTACCACACTCATTTGTATCCCACCAGGCACACCAGGCTTTTCTTGCACTCAACGTTCATCACACTGGACAAGCTTGCATGTGCTTGTTGAATTTACTCATACATATCCCAGTGACGCCCAGCACACTCGACCTCCCGAGCCCCAGTGTTGCCTAGAACACTTGGCCTTCTCCCGAGCCCAAATGACGCCCAGCACACTCGACCTCCCGAGCCCCAGTGCTGCCCAGCACACTCGACCTCCCGAACCCCAGTGACGCCCAGCACACTCGACCTCCCGAGCCCCAGTGACAGGCAGCACACTCGACCTCCCGAGCAGCTGAGCAGTGACGGGAAGCCGATCCAACCGCGTGGCCAGCCGACGGGCAGCTGTTCCAGCAGCTGCGGACCTACTGTCAGAGGCTGTTCTGGCAGCTGTCACAAAACCTACTGCCAGAGGTTGTTCTGGCAGCTGCTTCCAGCGGCCACCGGAATCGCAGGCAACGGCAGCTTCCATTTACAGCTGACCTAGGAGCTGCTACTACCTAGTGGTACAGAACCTGCTGCCAGCATCGTCTCAACTACTCATATTCCAGAGACTACCACCAGCAGGTGACCCAGCAGCCCACCCAGCAGATGAGTCAGCAGCTGTAGCCGACAGCTGGCGGTACAGTCGACATCGTCCAGAGGACGGAACCGACGACAGCCCCATTGGCCCGGCCGAATGACACAGCTTGGTTTGATGACCTCTGTTGGCCTGTCTCGGCCGAATGACACAGCTTGGTTTGATGACCTCTGTTGGCTTGTCCCGGCCGAATGACACAGCTCGGTTTGGTGACCTCTGTCGGCCTGTCCCGGCCGGATGACACGGCTCGGTTTGGTGACCTCTGTCGGCCTGTCCCCGCCGGATGACACGGCTCGGTTTGATGACCTCTGTTGGCCTGTCCCGGCCGGATGACACAGCTTGGTTTGATGACCTCTGTTGGCCTGTCTCGGCCGAATGACACAGCTTGGTTTGATGACCTCTGTTGGCTTGTCCCGGCCGAATGACACAGCTCGGTTTGGTGACCTCTGTCGGCCTGTCCCGGCCGGATGACACGGCTCGGTTTGATGACCTCTGTCGGCCTGTCTCCGCCGGATGACATGGCTCGGTTTGATGACCTCTGTCATGCGTCGCAACCACCGGCGGTGATCGATACGGCGCCAACCTGACCAGTGGCGGGTGTGTGTGGGGAGGAGGGAGGGCTGACCCGGTCGGCCACTGGTCGGGAGAGGGTGGGTCTATGTGGAGGGAGGAGGCTGACCTGGTCGGCCACTGGCCGGGAGAGCGGGAGAGGGTGGGTGTGGGGGAGGGGAGGGGGGGGCTGACCTGGCCCGCCACTGGTCGCGAGAGGGTGTGTGTGGGGGGGGGGGGATGAGGCTGACCTGGCCGGCCACTGATCGGGAGAGGGTGTGTGTGGGGAGGGGAGGAGGGCTGACCTGGCCCGCCACTGGTCGGGAGAGGGTGTGTTTTGGGGGGGGGGAGGCTGACCTGGCCGGCCACTGACCGGGAGAGGGTGTATGTGTGGGGAGGATGAGGCTGACCTGAGCCCTGTTCGGCAAGCATCTAGACGGTGCAGTCGGTGCAGTCGGAAAGTAAGGAACCAATCAGACGCGTCAGAGTTTCGCCTCAGGCATTTTTTTCTGTGACGTCATACATTGGCAGACTGTGCAGTCGGTGCAGTCGGAAAACCACGTAATCTCCGATTGCAAATTAACTTGTGCGTGGCTGACGCAGTTGAGACAAGGTTGGAGTAACACGGGTTACGGTAGGTAGATAGGTAGATACATACTTCCAGGGAGATTTCACGCATGACATGGCCGCCAGTTAAATTGTGCACTCTTGAGCCCAAATAATCAATCAATGAGATTGTTTCCTACTTTTTGGTCATTACAGCCTTGTTCTTCCAAAACGTTGCTGAGAAATCGAATGGCTTTAACTCAAGGTTACTTCCCCTTTACCTTGGTCTTTGCTACCTATTTCTGTAGAAGCCCCTGAGCACAAGTTGAAAAAAACATGTCGAGGAGACTTGTTGAATATTACCTGGCAGTATCTTCACCTGCCATTTCTTTGGTAAATCACATGTAGGCAAGATATTCCCTATTTCATGTCACACTATGTAGCATTGGCACAGTGGATGATGCAAAATCCCTTTGTGACAATGATATTTCACAATACAGCATCAGTAGGTTTTTGGCGATGCAGTGTTAATGGCCTTTAGGTGACCTAACATCAGTGAAATTTAGAATACTCAACATCAGGTTATATCATACAGGCAACCAAACATGAACTTTTTGTTGATCATGCATTGGAAGGCCAGATTAGGTTTTTACTGACAACTTTACATTTTTCTTTATTGCATACATCCCCATTAAAGTCATATGTTAAGCCCCACACCTTTCCCATCTTTAGGTGGAGAAAGAGGATGCATCTTCATTGTTATAGGCATGCATCTTCATTGTTATACATGGCTGTGAAATGACCAAACCTGGTTGATGTGACCTAAAATTTAAATAACCAACTAATCATTTGTTGGTTATTGGAATTGGAGGGTTCAAGTTCTCTCTTGAATTTGAGGGTTCCTTCACTCTTGAATTGGAGTCCTCTTACCTAGGTCCTTGTTCTCTTGAATTGGAGAGTTCCTTTGTCTCCCTTGAATTGGGGAGCTCTAACCTACAACCCTTATTATTACGTCCACCTATATCTAGATTGCTTCGATTATTTCTTTACATTTCCCCAGCATATATCTTTCCGACCTCTCACATTGCAGTTATTTGCCCCTTTTCCTATTGCTATTCACATAATTTGTTTTCACTGTTATTCCCGCTTCCTTATATCTCGCTCGCCTTTCTGTTATTCCCGCTTACTTATATCTCGCTCGTCTTTCTATACCCTTTTCTTTAGGCCCCCTGGCAGTTCTACCCAATGCTGCAGGGCCCTTTACAGTCCACTACCAGAGCCCTGCAGGTCCCTTACCAGTCCACTCTATACAGTCCACTACCAGGGGATGAGCATGGCGTCCGCAACACTGGTGTGGTCGGTGTCGGCGGCGGTAGAAGGGTGGGAGACGACCTGACCTGGTGACCCAGCACACACGGATGCAAGGCGCAGCACGACGAGCGTAACGGAAAGATATACTTGTGAACGTTTTGCGGTCATTTGGTGCCGCAAGGACGTGACACTGAACTAAGCAGGGCGGGCACACAGCTCCCACACATTCCCCCGCCGCCAGCACCAGGGCTCCCACACATTCCCCCACCGCCAGCACCAGGGCTCCCACACATTCCCCCACCGCCAGCACCAGGGCTCCCACACATTCCCCCACCGCCAGCACCAGGGCTCCCACACATTCCCCCACCGCCAGCACCAGGGCTCCCACACATTCCGCCACCGCCAGCACCAGGGCTCCCACACATTCCCCCACCGCCAGCACCAGGGCTCCCACACATTCCCCCACCGCCAGCACCAGGGCTCCCACACATTCCCCCACCGCCAGCACCAGGGCTCCCACACATTCCCCCACCGCCAGCACCAGGGCTCCCACACATTCCCCACCGCCAGCACCAGGGCTCCCACACATTCCCCCACCGCCAGCACCAGGGCTCCCACACATTCCCCCACCGCCAGCACCAGGGCTCCCACACATTCCCCCACCGCCAGCACCAGGGCTCCCACACATTCCCCCACCGCCAGCACCAGGGCTCCCACACATTCCCCCACCGCCAGCACCAGGGCTCCCACACATTCCCCCACCGCCAGCACCAGGGCTCCCACACATTCCCCCACCGCCAGCACCACGCACGGGTGGGAGGACCGGCGGGGTGGCGTCTGGGGTGTCAGCGCTGGGTGGTGTGAGGGCAAAGGTCAGCAGCAAAACTTAGCAGCATTGACCTGGCTTTGTCCAGTTCACGGCCCAAACATCCGATCACTTGTGTCCCCGACTTGCACCGGACACATGTCCGAATGATTTACACACCAGCGACAGCGCCAACACCAACACCGGCGTTGACTCCGGCCCATCGGCCGCGACACGACGCCTCCCGAATCCAGGGTCCCGAGTCCTGGGTCTCTAGCTCCCAAGTCTCGAGTATCGAGTCCCGAGCCCCGAGTCCCGAGTCCCGGGTCCCAGTCCCGAGTCTCGGGTCCCAGTCACGAGTCTCGGGTTCCAGTCACGAGTCCCGAGTATCGAGTCCCGAATCCCGGGTCCCGAGTCTCGTGTCCCAGTACCGAGTTCCGAGTCCTGATACTCGGGTCCCGAGTCCCGAGTCCCGAGTCCCGAGTCCCGGGTCCCGAGTCCCGGGTCCCGAGTCCCGGGTCCCGAGTCCCGGGTCCCGGGTCCCGAGTCTCGGGTCCCGGGTCCCGAGTCTCGGGTCCCGAGTCTCGGCTCTCGGGTCCAGGGTCCCGAGTCCCGGGTCCCGAGTCCCGGGTCTCGGGTCCCAGTCCCGAGTCCCGGGTCCCGGGTCCCGAGTCCAGGGTCCCGAGTTCCGAGTCTCGGGTCCCGGGTCCCGGGTTCGGAGTCCCGGGTCCCGGGTTCGGAGTCCCGGGTCCCGGGTCCCGGGTCCCGGGTCCCGGATCTCGAGTCGTTGGGCCGGCCGGCCAGCCGGCTAATCGGCCAATTAGTGAGGCGCGGGCCGGCGCCGCCGAGTCCGGCCGTCCGGCGCCTGTTTACATGCATACGGCGGCCCCGACGGTAATCGGACGACGCGCCGCGACCAGGTACGCAAACATTCAAATTGGGGCCGAGGGCCGCCGCCCGACTGCCCTGTTGACTCAAGCAGCTGCAATATCGCGAGTGGCGCCGACAGCCCGCCCGCCAGCCTCGGCATCTGTGTAGGCCGTTCCCCGGGAGACAAGGCGGGCTCCGGCGCCCTTGACCCCGCCCACCGCCCTGACCCCGACCCCGCCCCGGCCGGCAGAGGACGCGCTGCAGAATGTTCCGCTGGATTGTAGCTGTGGGATTTCCGGCCGTATGGAGCGTTATGTTGCAGGTGAGGTTGATTTGCTGCCGTATGGTGCGTTATATTTCAGGTGAGGTGGATTTTCTGCCGTATGGAGCGATAAGGTGGATTTTCTGCGTATGGAGCGGTGAGGTGGATTTTCTGCCGTATGGAGCGGTGAGGTGGATTTTCTGCCGTATGGATCATTAAATTGCAGGTGAGGTGGATTTTCAGCCGTAAGGAGCGGACAAGTTTGGCTGGGTGGATAGATAGGCGATTGCCAGAAAGGCTGAGTTGTCGATCAGGAGGGAAGGATTACGCGAGACGAAGCGCACCCGGTTTTCTGAGCAATGACGAAGCAAACAAGGGCAATAGCAGTGAGGTGAACAAAGACAGCGTCTTCAAAGAACCGAAAGATGGATGAGGAAATACTTTATATACTGTCATCTGGTACAAACCGAGCATAGAGACAGAGGACTGTCCGATAGGACATGAAGAAGAATACAGACGGAGATGGAACTTCGGAGATAAAAATTACACTCGCACGAACTTTACATCACCCGCGACGCCGACAACTCTGGTGTCTTGCATGCCCCGTGGGTTCGAGACCAGCCAGGAGAAGGCGATTAGCACAAAGAAGACGAAATTTAAGCGGAAGATTAAGCACGGACGCTAACGCGTGGGCTCAGAGTGATATGCCTGCGGGTGAATGATGAGGCTCACATGCCCATATGGTGCCCATATAATGCCAAAAATGACACCTATATGCTTGTTTGTTATTTAGGCTTTAGGGAGCCTCGACCAGAATTGATCAACCGCGCCCATACACCCATATGATGCCCATAGAATGAGCATATGATGCTCATATGATACCATATGACCTCCATATGATGTATATGTTATGCCAATATGATGCTTATATGATGCCCATATGATGCCCATATGATGTACATGTGATGTTCATTTGACACGAATATGATGCATCATATAATACCCATATGATGCATGCAGCTCATCTTCAATTATGATGACGACCCTTTTATGCTTCAAAGGTCGTGCTCGTACAATGGTTGATGAGCACCCATCCTGGTGACGTGATTCAAGAAGATGAGCTGCTGGAATTGTTTTTAAAAAAATACTGCAGCGAGCCGAATGCAGATTGGAATACTTGCTTGAACACGCACACTGATTGAAATGTCATCAAGGTCCACCGACAGTGGCAGAGTGACACACTGCTGGTCCCGTGATAGACTGTATGGTACGACAGGTTACGAGTCCACACGCTACTGAATGACCGGTGCAATGACGCGTGAGATCACCTGACGTCAGAGAACACAGGGTCGTCCAAACTGCACCCGAGAGCAGGTCAATGAATCTGCAGGTCATTGGAACCTAACCGTCATCCGGCTGGTCGTCCGGCTCGGCAGCCGACGCTGGTGAGTGCTGACAAGTGACCTGAGACAGCTGACCTGAGACAGGTGACCTGAGACAGGTGACCCGAGACAAGTGGGCTGAGACAGGTGACCTGCGAGAGGTGACCTGAGACATGATGACCTGATACAAGTGACCAGAGACAGGTGACCTGAGACAGCTGACCTGAGACAGGTGACCAAATATAGGTGACCTTATATATGTGACCTTATACATGTGACCTGATGCAGGTGACCTGAGACAGGTGACCTGCGACAGGTGACCTGCTACTGGTGACCTGAGACAACTGACCTGAGACAGGTGCCCCGATACAGGTGACCTGAGACAGCTAACCTGAGACAAGTGACCCGATACAGGTGGCCTTATATATGTGACCTTATACATGTGACATGATACAGGTGACCTGAGACATGAAGACCTGATACAGGTGACTTGAGACAGGTGATCTCCGCCAGGTGATCTGAGACATGTGACCTCCGACAGGTGACCTGAGACAGATGATCTCTGATAGGTGACGACGGGTGAATGTCACACACAAACGTGCCAACAATCAGCCCGCAACTTGCCAGTCCATCATATGACTGCCTTCCGTGACTCCCTGTCACGTGACAGGTCCCGAAAGAAAAACACAGCGGTGCGCTGAGCGGTGGGCCGTAGATAAAGCAACATATTGCACAACTTTACTAGCTTGACTGCAACTGCCTTCGTGACGGTGATGAATTGCGATACTGATACACCATCACTAACCCAAACATCTTACAAACACCATCACTCTCGCAGATCGAGGCCATCTCCTGGCGGGTGCAACGGCCGCAATGTGTGGTGCTTGGCGGGCGGAAAATTTAGCTATATGAGCCATTTAACTGTTCACATGTTCACACTTCTATAAACTGCAAGCGACTAACCATGAACAAAGCATATCAGTCTGAAGATCACCAAGAAGACACGGCGTGTTGACTACTTTTTCTCGTTCGTTCGTCCACCGTCTCTGAACTGCTCTTCCAAGGCACAAGACGAGACTGCCGGCACTAAGGCAATACTTTCGGCACTAAAACAAGACAACGGCGTTCAGTTATAAATGTACACAGCGGTTGGAACTGCCGGCGGCCACAGCTGCCCCGACGGTCCTCGGCGCAGCGTCCGCCGGGGCGCCACTCATCGTCTCTCGGTGAGTCATAATGGCCGCGCGACGCGAAAACTTTTCGCAGCCATTTATCACCGCCTCGCACACTTTCTTCATTTTGTCAGACAACAAATTGCCACCCGTGTCGTCCGGATGAGTGGTGCGAGAAGGGACCCTTGGGATCGGGCCACGCCCAGAAGGCAGAACCAGGATATGTGCCTGTACCATGCGACACGCTCGAAGTACACAAAACGTGCCACATCAGATAGGCAAATGTATCTCGCACCGTTCCGTGTGCATGCTTTCGAATTGTGTTTCTCGAGCGGGATTACAGTCACATGTGTGCTGTAGATGTTGTTGGTGGTTTAGAGGTATTTTTTTTTCTGGCGGGTGCCAAATTTCTAAAGGAAATGTTTGGCAACTCCGAACAACATCCGACAGACGAGTCCATCATATGCAATCATGCACCACCATACTTCATCAATGTGCCCACATGTGCTCAGATCATCGGGCCTCGGAATCTCTATTCATCCCTTGCTAATTTGCTCGCATTTTCCAGAATCACATCCTTGCGTAATCCTGCCGTTTTCAGTCTCTGTCTGACTGTCGGTTTACTAATGACGTCAGCTGGCAGTCACGCACTGGCGGATCTGTCGCACATCACGTGCGGCGGAGAGGGGAAGAACACGTGTTGAAGCTTCACCCTCCCCCACCCCCACCACCGCGCTATGCAGCACGAATATAAAGCGCGTGCGTCGTCCGGCTGTGGGGTGACGCCGGGAGTGGATCCGGTCCAGTGTCGGAGGTGTGAGCCTCAGGTCGGCGGGCAATCATCCACTGTCAGTCGGCGGGAGGTGAGCCGCGAAATGGGCCGGGACACGTCGACCTGGCGCCTCAACATTGCGACACCGGGCGTGTCCCGTGGTGGACACGCCCGGTGTCGCCCGACACGGACACAGACACAGACACAGACACAGACACAGACGCAGACACAGACGCAGACGCAGACGCAGACACAGACACAGACGCAGACACAGACACAGACACAGACACAGACACACAGACACACAGACACACAGACACACAGACACACAGACACACAGACACACAGACACACAGACACACAGACACACAGACACACAGACACACACACACACACACACACACACACACACACACACACACACACACAGACACATGACACTTCCGCACAGGCTGGTCACGCCCGCACAGAGAACGACACGGACAACTGCCGGACACCAGATGGACTCGCTGCTAAGGAAGGTAACCCCAAACCTCAAGCCCATTATCACACACACCATGACCATCACCTTACCCGCCGACCCATGCTTCTGTGTAGGCTGTAGAGCAACCAATTGCTGTCGCTCATGTTTTCCGGACACAAGTACAGCATTTACACAGGACATGGCCCAAGCTGTACCGAAGCATGAACAGTGAGAACCAAATATTGTTTTAAGTCACTTTTTCTGTACAACGCCTATGGGGTTACCTCAACGTTAGTGTTTCTAACACGTGGAGGATTTGCTTCGCCACTGGCTTTTTCCTACACCCATGATCTCCACCAAGGCTGGAGATCTCTTACCCACCCCGATGGCCCAGGCCCTTATTTGAGGATATCTTTTCAGAATGAACAGGGAAGACAAATTATTCTTGGCAGGGTACCAAACCAGGGTTGTCCGGGTCCCCCCCCCCCCAAAAAAAAAAAAAAGACTCATCCGGGATCTCCACCCATGATGTTAATCTATCTTAGACATTTAAAGACACTGCCATAGACATACTGTGAGATTGATGGTGGCATGTCAAAACATCGCTGTGCGTTTTGCACCACTTTGTTCCCTGTGCATTACATTTGTAGCACAGCCACAGGAATATCAACCAACACAGCCACAGGAACCTGTTGCAACGATCAGACCGAAGCGTGGCAAAAGTCTCAAAACGT
Organism: Imbricaverruca yamaguchii; assembly: GCA_034440575.1. Taxonomy (NCBI): domain Eukaryota; kingdom Metazoa; phylum Arthropoda; class Thecostraca; family Neoverrucidae; genus Imbricaverruca; species Imbricaverruca yamaguchii. The sequence goes on from JAOTOL010001625.1 coordinate 635,954, forward strand.
CCCTGAGAATGATCGAACGATGTTAAAGGAGGGAATGCGGTGGATATAGAACACCCAGAGCCACTTCGCGTGATAAACACCGGAACACCACGGGTCGGACTGACACATTGCCTTCCATATGGCGATCACGCGAAGCCTCGGTCATTTCTCCAGCATCAACACCGCATATCTTCTGGGAATTGATGTGGGACGAGGAGGAATGAGGTCAGGCGGGAGCCACCACCACACGCCATCGCCTGACCTCATCTGGCTGTAGGGGAGGGGAGGGTCAGGGGCGTGATCTTAATACGAGGCACCTGTATTACTGATGACATGGAAAAACGTCACACCAGCATCACGTGGTTCGGACGCCTCAGGTAATACGGATCACGTGGTACGGACCATCGTGACTCTGAGAAACGCCTTTTGAATAGACGGGTACGAAACTACGGAAACTACGATGAGTCCAAACGCGTTCAAGTGGTCGCATTCACTCTTCCGCTTCCGCCGCTAAAAAGTGTTGCAGGCTACGCCCATTCTTGGAATTGCGCACCTGGAGCTGCGTTTAAGTCACGTACTTTCGCCATCTTCAAGTCATGCCGTGAGAATAAACTTTGTAACGTAGCTATCGGAGTCCCCAGCCCTTTCCAAAGCAAAGCTTTCATATTAATCCACGACCATCCTCCGGTTGGTCAAAGTTGTTTAATAACGACGGCACATTCATCCAGCAGATGGTTTGGTGGGGAGGGAAAAGCCACTGAAGTACTACACGGCACATCGGTCGCCACACATCCGCGCCGAGACCGTGCCGAGACCGTGCCGAGACCGTGCCGAGACCGAGCCGAGACCGTGCCGAGACCGTGCCGAGACCGTGCCGAGACCGTGTCGAGACCGTGCCGTCTGACCGAGCCGAGACCGTGCCGAGACCGTGCCGAGACCGTGTCGAGACCATGCCGAGACCGTGCCGAGACCGTGCCGAGACCGTGCCGAGACCGTGCCGAGACCGTGCCGAGACCGAGCCGAGACCGTGCCGAGACCGTGCCGAGACCGTGCCGAGACCGTGCCGAGACCGTGGCGAGACCGTGCCGAGATCGTGCCGCCGAGACCACCTGTCACTGTCGTCTGTCGGCGCCGCCGTCCTCAGGGAGACAAAGTTCTCGCTGAGTGGAGGTGGGAGGCCGGGTGGGCGACCAGACAGACGTGGCGCAGGCAGGGTAGAGGAGCGGCCTGACGCTCGGGCGGCCCGGTTAGTTGTGAGGGAGGGCGAGGTTCGATCGAGTCTACTCCCGCACACGTGAAACTAAAGGTCAAGAGGCCGAACCCGGTCCGACCGTCACACATTGAACTCCGTAGTAGCCTTCCGTTGCAGTGTGTCGAGTTTTAATTTCCTCACTCAGTGCCAGATGCGCTTTATTAATTTTGTTTTTTTCATTCTTATCCCAGCATTCTTCCAGGATCGCTCTTCATCTTTGTTCGAAGAAAGCGGGTTTCGGCGGAATTTCCGTTTCCCGGCGACTTTCACAATGCTCCACGAGGTACCGCAGCATTTCAGGCCCTTGCTTCCTCACTCAGAGCCGGATCTGAGCTTTTCAGGTTACGATTTACCAATTTCCATCACAATATCTCTCCTGAAGTGCTCTCAATCTTTGTTCAAAGGATTTGTAGCGCTGTTTTCTGGCGCGGGGGCAGCCTGACATACACCTCGCACCGCAGCCGCCGATTGCACCGCAGCTGCCATTTCCGGGCGTGGGCAGCTTGCCATGGATCGCACACCGGAGCTGCCAATTGTATGATGATCCTCGGTTTGTGTCTCGGCTTCTCGGATTCAGTCCCGGAAAGGTGTGACTATCGTATTTCTGCCTCAGGAGGAACTGTGGTGTACGAGCCACATCCGATACGCCGTGCACCACAGCTCTCTCTTTCTCCATCCTTCAGCCAAGTAACCTGTTCCGGGTGTACCAATTCCCCAGTAAAATCCCCATCACCGTGTGGCGATGCAGATCAAATACGACGCGACCCGCCGGCGGCACCGCCTCGCATATCCGGCCTTCCGCGCCAAAACCGCCACACGACCGCGCCAAACCACGCCAACGGAGCACGTGGCCCGGCGACGGCCAGTTGGATTGCAGCCGAGAGAACCGGAAACAGGAAGCAAGCTTGGGAGCGCCGCCCACACGGCTGTACCGGCCAAACCGACGTGCGAGAGGCCATATATGTTGAGAGACCGAGAGAGCGAGAGAGGGCGATAGAGGGCGATAGAGGGCGATAGAGGGCGATAGAGGGCGATAGAGGGCGATAGAGGGCGATAGAGGGCGATAGACAGAGACAGAGACAGAGACATAGACAGAGACGGAGACAGAGACAGAGACAGAGACAGAGACAGAGACAGAGACAGAGACAGAGACAGAGACAGAGACAGAGACAGAGACAGAGACAGAGACAGAGACAGAGACAGAGACAGAGAGAGAGACAGAGACAGAGACAGAGACAGAGACAGAGACAGAGACAGAGACAGAGACAGAGACAGAGACAGAGACAGAGACAGAGACAGAGACAGAGAGTGAAACAGAGACAGAGACAGAGACAGAGACAGAGACAGAGACAGAGACTGAGAGAGAGAGAGAGAGGGGAGAGAGAGAGAGAGGAGAGAGAGAGAGCCGCACCGCACAATCGACCAGCTCATCTAACAGCAACACATATTGAGTGGAGGCAGAGGAGGTACGTCAGTAGACCACTGATCAACTGGTGGCCTATACCGGGCTTTGACCTAACCTGACCCACATCTCTACCTGACCAACACGTCCGACACCCAGCCTATTGACCGCTGGAGAGGAGAGATAAGGTCGAGAATCTGTCGGCCGTTGCCGAAGCCGGCCGCAGCTGGTCGGAGCAGGTGGGAAGGACGTGTAACAGGTGGGGAGGACGTGCAACAGGTGGGGAGGACGTGTAACAGGTGGGGAGGACGTGTAACAGGTGGGGAGGACGTGTAACAGGTGGGAAGGATATGTAACAGGTGGGGAGGACGTGTAACAGGTGGGGAGGACGTGTAACAGGTGGGGAGGACGTGTAACAGGTGGGGAGGACGTGTAACAGGTGGGGAGGACGTGTAACAGGTGGGAAGGATATGTAACAGGTGGGTAGGACATGTAACAGGTGGGAAGGACGTATAACAGGTGGTGGGAAGGATATGTAACAGGTGGGAAGGACATGCAACAGGTGGGAAGGACATGTAACAGGTGGGAAGGACGTGCAGCAGGTGGTGGGAAGAACGTGTAGCAGGTGAGAAGGATGTGTACCAGGTGGGAAGGACGTGTAACATGTGGGAAGGACGTGTAACAGGTGGGAAGGACGTGTAACAGGTGGGAAGGACTAGCAGGAGGTGGGAAACGCTGGCCAGAGATGGGGAAGGCTGGCGACAGGTGGGACGCCAGATGTTGAGGTGGTGCAGGGAAAAATATTATCGAAGTTACGATAAAAGTACTCGGAGGGGAACGTAACAGATAATGAGCTCGCGAGCAATTTGTGAATGTTTTTATTTCTATTCCGCGCAGAAGTCGACATTGACCGGAAGTACAATTTCAACGCGGCTTGATCTGCTCATAGCATTTAAGCATTAAAAAGCACATATAGCATTTAAGCATCTGCCCTATGCATTTTAAATCCACGAGGACTCTTATATTAATGGACACTTGAGCCCCACTATGGCTTATCGTTGTTGATCCCACCGCGAGCACTAAAACTCCTTAATGCGAAGATAAGATGGCCACTAAGATGTCGAAGAAAACATCTCGATCAAGTGAAGCATTTCTGCGCGACGCCGGCTAATGTCAGCAACGGAAGTCCTACTTATCTTTCCTGTGTCTGCAGGCTGATGAGATGACGGACATCACCGGTAAACTGATAACGAGGATGTGTGACGTCAGTGGCGCTGCCGCGACTTCTTTCATAGGGCGCCCCACAATATTTTTTTTCCAGAGAACGCTTTCGGAGCGAGTATCGCTCCGAAAATTTTTCGTTTCGTGCTGTAGAAATTCCCAAAGATGGCATTCATCTAGTTCGCATTTTTAACTAAGGCGTCGGCCCCTTCTGCGCCTCTGTATGACGCTGAACGCTCAAATGCCGACCACTTTACGTGGAAGAACGTAGAACTTGGCGGGTGGGCACACTGGCCAGAATTGATACCTTTGTGGGTAGGAAGAGGGTATCGAAGCCAACTTTCGAGTAGAATACAAGTATGTGACAAATAAGACGCGATCCATCGTTCAGTGGGCCTGCCGGGCACCCAACGTTGGTCCCCGGTAGACACCTATGCCAGAGACCGTGACGAAGTTCCTCAGGGGACCTTGATATGAAACACCCCGAGGGACAGTGGTGGAGCTCCCAGAGGAACCGTGATGAAACTCTGGAGAAATGGCCACGTTGGGGCTCAGAGCCCCGGTAGTGGTCATCAGTACGTGGGCCACCGGCAGCCATCACAACGACGGAACGTCACCCCCCCCCCCCACACACACACAGGAGGTAGTGACGGGAGGAGGAACGTCTAAACTCTCACCCAACCGTACTCAACACAGGGACATTTCTTTGTACCTCGACTATCGGTGAGTCGGATGCCATTTGCCGTGACATGGCTTCAAAGGTACCAATCGCCAATCAAATCCATCGCCGGTAACAGTGTTCTAGGACCGTCGCCATGCATTAACCAATGGGCTGAAGTGTTGCTTGGCTATCCGACATGGAGCAGCAGACAGCGCCAACACGGCGCCAACACGGCACCAACACGGCATCAACACGGCACCAACACGGCGCCAACACGGCGCCAACACGGCACCAACACGGCACCAACACGGCGCCAACACGGCGCCCACACGGCACCAACACCGCGCCAATACGGCACCAACACCGCGCCAATACGGCACCAACACCGCGCCAACACGGCGCCAACACGGCGTCAACACGGCACCAATACGGCGCCAACATGGTACCAACACCGCGCCAACACGGCGCCAACACGACGCCAACACGGCGCCAACACGTCACCAACACCGCGCCAACACGGCGCCAACACGGCGCCAACACGGCACCAACACGGCGCCAACACCAGACCAACACGGCACCAACACCAGACCAACACGGCACCAACACGGCGCCAACACGGCACCAACACGGCGCCAACACGGCACCAACACGGCGCCAACACGGCACCAACACGGCGCCAACACGGCACCAACACGGCGCCAACACGGCACCAACACGGCGTCAACACGGCACCAACACGGCGCCAACACCAGACCAACACGGCACCAACACCAGACCAACACGGCACCAACACGGCGCCAACAAGGCACCAACACGGCACCAACACGGCGTTCACAATCAACGCTTCGCCGCTCGATCGGCAAGTTCATTATCCACGATGCCGGCTTGGCACCAAAAGCGCGGCTCCTCCACAGCCAAGGATAGAGCGGGCAAAAGCAGCAAAACTCCATGAGCGAGAACTGGACAGATCCATAACCCGGCATTGCCGTAGTGGAACTGGATATACGATAATCCCAACAACAACAAAAAGAGCGAACATCCATGTGCGAAGATGGCCCACGTACGTGCACACACGCCGACAACAAAACACAGTCGCCGCCTGTTCGCAAGATTCCGCTGCCGAAAACACGTATCGGAACGCGGGCATATTTCGTCAGATTTCCACCGCCGTCGAGTGCACGGCGTCCCATACAGCGGTCGGGACGACCTGACGCGAGCTCGGCCGCTCAACGTAAATCAATGGGCCGCCACTCTGCGGCACGATGGGAGATTAAATTTTAATTTAATTTGACACGTCCCTGCCGTATACAGAGCGAGCGCGGCGGACAGGCCGCCATCTGGCGCCGACATCTTTTTTCAGGGCTGCATCAATTTGGATGATTGGGGAATTCAATTTCCGGCCAGTGTTGTGAGTCGACGTTCTTGACACTGGCTCGGGGCGATTGGTGGGGAAATATCCGCCGTGGCCGAGGGGAATCCCTCGTCTGCTCCCGGTAGGAAACATCGGCCCTGGCTGGAGGGACTCATCTGTTCCGGTAGGAAACATCGACCCTGGCCGGGGGCCCTCATCTGCTCCCTGTAGGAACCATCGAATCTGGCCGAGGGGAATCCCTCATCTGCTCCCGGTAGACATGAACACAGCAGTCAGTAGTCAGCTGACGAGACGTCCATGGACAAGACACCACTATCACAACAGAATAGAGCTCTGGAGGTTCACAAATGTATATTGAAGCAAGTGTGAGTGGGGCTGTCGGAAGATTCCCACGCCAGAAAGAGTGTGCGGTACAGCCCGTGCTTCCTCTGCTGTCGGGGTGTCATGGTGCGGCACAGTAAGAGGCACCAGGCCCGAGCTGCATGAACGACACAGTCGATGCGCCCACAAGCTCCAACACTCGCCCCATGCTCGCACAGTAAGGGGCACCAGGCCAGAGCTGCATGAACGACCCAGTCGATACGCCCCAGAGCTCCAACACTCGGCCCATGCTCGCACAGTAAGGGGCACCAGGCCAGAGCTGCATGACCGACGCAGTCAATGCGCCCCCAAGCTCCAACACTCGGCCCATGCTCGACCATGTCGGGGTGCCATGGTGCAGTCCAGCAAGGAAGACTCGGCCCATGCTCCCCCATGTCGGAGCGCCATGGCGCGGAACAAACGGCCCGGCGGACGCAGCCGCAGTGGAGCTGAAGTGTGTTCGACGCCGGCGCCGAATAGCGAATGCATCGGCTTTCGTTTCATCTCGGAAAGCTTTCTACGCACTCTGGCGCTCCGCAGTCGGGAGATGCCCAGCTCCGATGGTCTCGACGGCTTCTGACGGCTGCGGAGACAGATGCTCTTTGTTTTCCTCGCGCAGAGCTGAGTGGTATCACACGGAACAGTCGTGAGCCTACCGGCTCACGACTGTGTTTGGTATTTGCATAAGCAGGCCGACATTATCCGCGTCTTTGATTCCAGTGAAGCAAGAAAAAACGGCGACTGCCGTGCTTTTCCAACGGGTCAGCCGGGCTGCTTGGTGATCCACTAGATGAGAAATCTTGTGGGTTTGATTAGCAGTGCAGTCATTAAGCAAAATCATCGGCGAACACATGAAGTTAATCAGCTCTGAGTAACTTCTGCTACTCAGCTCTGAGTAACTTCGTTGTGCGTTGTGGATTCCGAAGGTCGCCACCAGTGGGTTGCCATGCCAACAGTGGTCGTTCGGCGCAACTCATTCGTTGAGTGTCGGGTCTGAGTTCGCAGTCGAGCTCCTGCGCTACAACACGGCGCGTGTGGCCGCCAAAACAACCCGCTTCCGTGGCCGCCGAAACAACCCGCTTCTGTGGCCGCCGAAACAACCCGCTTCTGTGGCCGCCGAAACAACCCGCTTCTGTGGCCGCCGAAACAACCCGCTTCTGTGGCCGCCGAAACAACCCGCTTCTGTGGCCGCCGAAACAATCCGCTTCTGTGGCCGCCGAAACAACCTGCTTCTGTGGCCGCCGAAACAACCTGCTTCTGTGGCCGCCAAAACAACCCGCTTATGTGGCCGCCAAAACAACCTGCTTCTGTGGCCGCCGAAACAACCTGCTTCTGTGGCCGCCGAAACAACCTGCTTCTGTGGCCGCCAAAACAACCCGCTTATGTGGCCGCCAAAACAACCTGCTTCTGTAGCCGCCGAAACAACCCGCTTCTGTAGCCGCCGAAACAACCCGCTTTTGTGGCCGCCGAAACAACCTGCTTCTGTGGCCGCCGAAAAAAAGCCCGCTTCTGTGGCCGCCAAAACAACCCGCTTCTGTGGCCGCCAAAACAACCCGCTTCTGTGGCCGCCAAAACAACCTGCTTCTGTGGCCGCCAAAACAACCTGCTTCTGTGGCCGCCAAAACAACCCGCTTCTGTGGCAACCGAAACAACCCGCTTCTGGCGGTACACTTGGTGGGAAACTTGGCCGTGGTCTGAGAGTCTTCACTGAATGCAGGCACGTAATCTAAAGATATCAAAGAAGTGGAAGTTTCTTTGAGGTCTTGTTTGGGAGTGTGGGATTGATTTCAGGCTTGAGGGTGCGGGTAGCATCTACCTCAGATGATTTCAAGTAGCTGGGTTTCATGCAACCGCATAGAGCTAATGTTCAAATTTACAAAGTTGAAGAGAGACTGCTGTTCCATCGGTCTCGCCCTGTGTCATTCCCATGGAATTCGTTATATTTAATTATTTAAGGTAGTTTATTTGTTATCCTGTGAACGTCATACGCTTCCTTCCCATTTGAAGAGGAATACATACGTGCTCGCCGGTTCTGTTATGCATGTGTTGTTCCATCACGGCCAGGGATAGACTGCACGGCATAGCATAGCACGGCATAAACCGCCACTGGGCAGTCTATGCCGTGCACTGTATGCTGTGCACCGTGTGATGTGCTCTCCTTGGCTGGTCCTCTCCTACGAGGGACCGGTAGGTTGGCCAATGTATAACGTGCTCTCCCTGGCTGGTCCTCTCCTACGAGGGACCGGTAGGTTGGCCACTGTATAGGGTGCTTTCCCTGACTTATTTCCACGGGGGACCGGTCGGTTGGCCACTGTATAACGTGCTCTCCCTGACTTATCTCCACGGCGGACCGGTCGGTTGGCCACTGTATAACGTGCTCTCCCTGGCTGGTCCTCTCCCACGAGGGACCGTCCGATTGGTCACTGCGTAACGTGCTCTCCCTGACTTGTTCTCTCACACGAGGGACCGTCCGATTGGTCACTGCGTAACGTGCTCTCCCTGACTTGTCCTCTTCCACGGCGGACCGGTCGGTTGGCCACTGTATAACGTGCTCTCCCTGACTTATCTCCACGGCGGACCGGTCGGTTGGCCACTGTATAACGTGCTCTCCCTGGCTGGTCCTCTCCCACGAGGGACCGTCCGATTGGTCACTGCGTAACGTGCTCTCCCTGACTTGTTCTCTCACACGAGGGACTCTTGTCACTGGTAACGCTCTCCTGGCTTTTCCCTCACACGAGGGACCGTCCGATTGGTCACTGCGTAACGTGCTCTCCCTGACTTGTCCTCTTCCACGGCGGACCGGTCGGTTGGCCACTGTATAACGTGCTCTCCCTGACTTGTCCTCTTCCACGGCGGACCGGTCGGTTGGCCACTGTATAACGTGCTCTCCCTGGCTTGTCCTCTCCCACGGCGGACCGGTCGGTTGGCCACTGTATAACGTGCTCTCCCTGGCTTGTTCCCTCACACGAGGGACCGTCCGATTGGCCACTGCGTAACGTGCTCTCCCTGACTTGTCCTCTTCCACGGCGGACCGGTCGGTTGGCCAGATCCAGCCCGCCACGATCAATAGGCCGGCCATCGGCACCCCTCTACGCTCCCCTCCCGAAATCGCCGCCAGCACACCGAGCGTCGGCACCCAGGCCGCCGACCGGCGACCGCCTCTGGCGCTCCTGCCGGCCGCCGGCGGCCTCCGACGCTACCAGTGGCTGTCGGGAGCTCACGGTGGCTGTCGGTGGCTCTCGGTAGCTTCGGGAGCTACCAGTGGTTTTCAGGAGCTATCGGTGGCTGTAAGTAGCTCCCAGTGGCTGTAAGGAGCTCTCAGTGGCTGTCAGGAGCTCTCAGTGGCTGTCGGGACCTCTCGGTGGCTGTCAGGAGCTGCTCTCGGTGGCTGTCGGTGGCTCTCGGTAGCTTCGGGAGCTATCAGTGGTTTTCAGGAGCTATCGGTGGCTGTAAGTAGCTCCCAGTGGCTGTAAGGAGCTCTCAGTGGCTGTCAGGAGCTCTCAGTGGCTGTCGGGAGCTCTCGGTGGCTGTCAGGAGCTCTCAGTGGCTGTCGGGAGCTCTCAATGGCCGTAAGGAGCTCTCAGTGGCTGTCAGGAGCTCTCAGTGGCTGTCGGGAGCTCTCAGTGGCCGTAAGGAGCTCTCGGTGGCTGTCAGGAGCTATCGGTGGCTCTAAGTACCTCCCAGTGGCCCAGTGGCTGTGAGGAGCTCTCGGTGGCTGTCGGGAGCTCTCGGTGGCTGTCAGGAGCTCTCAGCGGCTGTAAGGAGCTCTCGGTGGCTGTCAGGAGCGCTCAGTGGTTGTCAGGAGCTCTTGGTGGCTGTCAGGAGCGCTCGGTGGCTCCTAGGAGGTCTCAGTGGGTGCCGGGGGGCTCTGAGCGGCTGTCAGGAACTCTCAGTGGCTGTCAGGAGCTGCCGGCAGGTGGCTGTAAGGAGCTCTCAGTAGCTCTCAGAGCTCTTAATGGCTATCAGGACCGTCAAGTGGCTCCGTGGCCTCCCCCGGGGCTCCCCAGCGATCCTGAGAGGGATTCTAAGACCAGGCCAGAGCTTGGCTGGTCGGTGATGTGACTCGGGACACGAGACTCGCGACTCGGGATTCGGGACTCGGGGAGTCTGGGATGATGTTACTAAGGTATCGGTGTGAACTGCTCACCAATAATCTGAACGGTAGAATAGTTCGGAAGTAGAGAAGTCCGTCACTTCGAAATCGGGGGCGAACTCATGACTAGAGGTCGAGCTCAAGTGCGACTTAAAAAGGGGAGATCGCTGTGACTAAAAAGGAGATAGTCTGGAACCTATAGATAGGAACAAACTTAGCACAACTAGACTTCTTGTTGACAACAACCACAACACAACAACTCACAACAACTAGACTTCTTGTGAACGACAAGAAGTCCGGGTACCGGGCAACGACAATATTGTGGTCCAGATACCGGGTTATGCCGTGGCTTGGGTACCGGGTTATATCGAGCTCCGGGGGGTACCGGGTTATGCCGCGGCTCGGCTACCGGGTTATGCTGCGGTCCGCACACCGGTTTATGCCGAGCTCCGGGTTCCGGGTTATACTGTGGTTCAGGTGCCGTGTTATTCTGCAGCTCGAGAACACAACAGGACGCAGCCCGACAATCGGGACATTTTATGGCCTTGTATTTTGTGGAAGCGAAGACATTAGCACGTAAATGGAATTCCTTCGCAGAAGCCGGGACACGACTACATGCAGGGGAGAGGACAGGCGGTGTCGGTGGAAGCCAGCCAGGATGGGGATGTGTCCGCTGAAGCAAAGCAGTAGAGCAGGCACGGAGGAGATGACAACATCCAGACCAGTGGCTGGGTTAGGATCAGTGGCTCTCTTTCTATCTTTCTCTCTCTCTCTCTCTCTCTCTCTCTCTCTCTCTCTCTCTCTCTCTATCTGCCTCTCTCTCTGCCTCTCTCTCTGCCTGTCTCCCTCTCTCTCCATCTCTCTCTCTCCCTCTCCCTCTCGCCGTAGTCCCAGTCACGGAGAGGAGGGTAACAACGCAGCCCGCCGCTGCGGCTGGGTATTCGGCCGACACCATCTGAGTATTCGGCCGACAACATCTGGGTACTCGGCCGACACCATCTGGGTATTCGGCCGACACCATCTGGTACTCGGCCGACACCATCTGGGTATTCGGCCGACACCATCTGGGTACGACAGGCCTCCAACGCCGGATCAATGCAAGCAGAGTAGAGTAGTGCATTTGAAATGCTCGGCTGAACTTTGCTTTTTATGGATACGTAGCGCACAGCACTGAACTTTGTCACGCGCCTCCGGCCGCCCGTTCCCTACAGATACCACCGCAAGGGTAAGACGTCTTCGTCAGAACACCGTGCGCCTCTGGTGTGTGCTCCCAGCCGAACACGTATGCAAGGCAGCCGAACTCATCCAGCAGCGACCAAGGGTAACCTTAGCGTCGGCTGGAAACGGGAACCGACACCACAGATCTTCCAAGGGCAGCAGGTGACCTCTGAGATACCAGGACAAAATTGACTTGCACTAAACTACGCTACAGTGAATATTTTTGTCAGTAAAGCTATGGGCTGCTGTCGGCTTTCTGACAAGTGCAATTATCCCTTAGCAGTTCGAGAAAGAGATATATGCTTCCGAAGCTCCCGGAGGCATCTACATAAACATTGCATGGCACCGCGAAGTTCACTCAAGCTACACACTGGCTGGAAGCGTCGGCGCAAATTATGCACCGCATCCATCAACCTGCCAGGCAGCTGGACGTGGTGTTGGATGTGCTGGCTGGCGGAACAGGAGAACTCCAGGAGTTCACCCAGTGGCCACGATGAAATTCATCCAGCTTTCATGCATGCTCAAGTACCCACATCGCCAGGCTAACACGTAAGTTTGCCCGGCAATTCTTCTTCGCGACTGGTGGAACAATTCGCTCCCCTCCGGAAGGACAGACGTACCTGTAGCAGGCAATTGGTTAAGTTGCGCTCAGCACGTTAAATTACGCTAGCCATTTGCCAGGTCAGAACAGTACTTGTTCACCAGGTCGGTGCAGTGTCTGCGCTCCAGGTCAGTGCAGTGTATGCTGGCCAAGTCAGTACATTGGCATGTCGACTGTTGGTTGGGTCAGTACGCTGTTTGTTTATTGGGTCAGTACGCTGGTTGTCGGTTGGGTCAGTACGCTGGTGGTTGGCTGGGCCAGTACGCTGGTTGTTGGTTGTGTCAGTACGCTGGTTGTTGGTTGAGTTAGTACGCCGACTGTTGGTTGTGTCAGTACGCTGGTTGTTGGTTGAGTTACTATGCCGACTGTTGGTTGGTCAGTACGCTGGTTGTCGATTGTGTCAGTACGCTGGTTGCTGATTGCGTCAGTACGCTGGTTGTTGGTCGAGTCAGCACGCTGGTTATTGGTTTATTCAGTACGCTGGTTGTTGGTTGAGTTACTATGCCGACTGTTGGTTGAGTCAGTACGCTGGTTGCCGATTGAGTCAGTACGCTGGTTGTTGGTGGAGTCAGTACGTCAGGTGATCACCAGCCGATTGAGCTGACTGGTCACGACTGCTGGGAAGTCATGACGAGCGTCAGCCTCTTGAGGAAGCGCAGCATTGCACGAACCGTCTCCACGCGGACAGGAAACCGCTGCACGTTCATGTCACGTTCATGTCACGTACAGAAGCACGTGACATGCCCGAAACAGCCCGAGAAGATCCGGCAAGAAGTGGCAAGAGCTGAGGCGGATCCGCCTCGGGTCCGCCTCAGCTCTGCGGCGGCGACAAGAACTGCCACGCGCTACGGCAGCACAGCCGAGCGGGGAGCCGGCACCGGCCGCGGCTTCTTATCCCGCCGCCGTATGCAGACTGGGCCATCGGCGGGATAACGGCACTTAGTGGCCTACACAGGCGCGGCACGTGGCCACGGCGCGAGGCGCGCCCTGATGAGATTAGATCCTGCTGCAGAGTGATGAAGGCGCGATGAGCGCTCCGACGCATTATGAGTGCATCGAGTCGATTGGCACGACGTTCTGCTGACGGGAGGAGCCGAGAGGGAACGGGCGGCGGAGTGGAGGAAGAAGCGAAGCTACCGCGGAGAGAACTGCAAGAAGACTGGAAAAAGAACAAGGAAAAAAAAATAATAAGGTTCAAGAAGAGAGGTGTAGGATGGGAGGATGAGAAAGGACAGGAGAGAATAAGAAATTATATGATTGCATAGGATATAATAGGAGGGTAGACGAGATGACAGAAGACGGAGAGAGGAGAGGACGGAGGCCATGCGAACAGAATAGAACGTAAAAGAGAAGATTTGGAGGGATTATCGAGAGTGGGACAGGACAAGGACAGCATCTGAAATCGCATCACTACTGCGTGTTACATGACCAACCCTCGCTCGCGACGTCAAATACACTATTATTCATGACGTAATGTCCAGAGGCGAGAAGCTCAAATGTCCTCCTTCGCGTCAGCAAGCAGTCAAGCGGTCTCCGTCCTCACCATTCCCGACCGCGTGTCCTCCCTGTCCCCGCTGGTCGCTACCCCTACGAACAGCAGATGGGGTGACCATCGGGTCCACCGGGTCCACCACCGAAGACAGCGGGCAACTCTGATTGCCGGCAATATAGCCGGAATAGCCAATCAAAAGCTGATTTGCGTTTCGTCCGTTCTGCTTGCGGACGGTGTCCGAAACACCATTGAGGCCCAATGAGACCCGATATGACGCCATATGGTGTCCATACGATTATCAAGAAGCTGTGAGGGCATCGGCTCCAGCTGACGCAGGGCTCGTCAACCTCTAAGATCCATCCCCACAAGGCTATGATCCTCAGCTGACGGAGGACTCAACAACCTCTAGGTTCCATCCCCTTTTGGTGAAGGACCCTAGGGGTTGTTGACTATGGTCCTCAGCCCAGTATGGTCCTCAAGGGTATGGTCCTCAGCCGACAAAGGACTAAACAACCCCTAGGGTCCATCCTCACAAGGGTATGGTCCTCAGCTAACTCAGGGCTCATCAACCTCTAGGATCTATCCCAAAAGAGCATTGGTCTCAGCTAACTCAGGATTCATCAACCTCTAGGATCCATCCCCACAAGTCCATCGGTCTTCCTGCTCACTTGAGGACGAATAATACTCGGCTCCACCATTCCCCCCCCCACGTCTCCGACATCTCCACCAATCTCTCGCCTCGGTTCCATCTTCAATTGTTTCGGTTATAGTAATATCATCCACGACCAGCTCGTCAAATATCTCTGAAATTGGTGGCGTGTTCCACGTATGGCATCTGGGAAGTTCTGTCGACTTCCAAATCTGCGGTCGGTGCCCTGCTGCGGTCGAGTATGACCTGAGTATGCTCAGTACGACACCGGCCTGCAGATCAGAGCGGCGCGTCTGCTGGTTTCGCAGATCAGTGCGGTACGTCCGACAGTTACGGAGATCTGACGCGACAGTCTGACGGTGACGCAGATCAGCGCGACAGTCTGACGGTGACGCAGATCAGCGCGACAGTCTGACAGTGTCGCAGATCAGCGCGACAGTCTGACGGTGACGCAGATCAGCGCGACAGTCTGACGGTGACGCAGATCAGCGCGACAGTCTGACGGTGACGCAGATCAGCGCGACAGTCTGACGGTGTCGCAGATCAGCGCGACAGTCTGACGGTGTCGCAGATCAGCACGACAGTCTGATGGTGTCCCAGATCAGCGCGACAGTCTGACGGTGTCACAGATCAGCACGACAGTCTGCTGGTGTCGCAGATCAGTGCGACACGTCTGGTAGACGGTCATGTCCACCCCAACACGGCGGTACAGAGCCGGGGTGGCGCGGCGGGTTCGTTAGCGTCACACCCGCAGACACCGGCGGACCCGCCAGAGCTCGGACACGTAATGGTCCGACAAATAGGCCCGAGACCGCTGACAAACGATCCTCTGATGGCGCCTAATGGGGGTCTGACGACCCTCGCGTCACGATCCGGTGACTCGCGCCGACGATCCGGTGACTCGCGCCACGATCCGGTGACTCGCGCCGCGATCCGGTGACTCGCGCCGCGATCCGGTGACTCGCGCCGCGATCCGGTGACTCGCGCCACGATCCGGTGACTCGCGCCACGATCCGGTGTGTGTTGCGAGCTGTCCGGTATCCGGTGTGTGTTGCGAGCTGTCCGGTATCCGGTGTGTGTTGCAATCTGTCCGGTATCCGGTGTGTGTTGTAAGCTGTCCGGTATCATATGTGTGTGTTGTAAGCTGTCCGGTATCAGATGCGTGTTGCGAGCTGTCCGGTATCCGGTGTGTGCTGCAAGCTGTCCGGGATCCGGTGTGTGTTGCGAGCTGTCCGGGATCCGGTGTGTGCTGCGAGCTGTCCGGTATCAGATGTGTGCTGCAAGCTGTCAGGTATCAGATGTGTGTTGTAAGCTGTCCGGTATCCGGTGTGTGCTGCAAGCTGTCCGGTATCCGGTGTGTGTTGTAAGATGTCCGGTATCCGGTGTGTGCTGCAAGCTGTCCGGTATCCGGTGTGTGTTGTAAGATGTCCGGTATCCGGTGTGTGCTGCAAGCTGTCCGGTATCCGGTGTGTGCTGCAAGCTGTCCGGTATCCGGTGTGTGCTGCAAGCTGTCCGGGATCCGGTGTGTGTTGCGAGCTGTCCGGGATCCGGTGTGTGCTGCGAGCTGTCCGGTATCAGATGTGTGCTGCAAGCTGTCCGGTATCAGATGTGTGTTGTAAGCTGTCCGGTATCCGGTGTGTGCTGCAAGCTGTCCGGTATCCGATGTGTGCTGGCCATGCACAGCACGGCGTGGCATGCCTTTGATGACCAGGCATGGCTATGACGGCTCGTAAATTGCCACATGCTGACGTTGTACACGAAGTCGCACTTCGATCTAAGGCTGGCGTTGCTGAGTTGGTTCAGAGATCGTTTGATGTATATTTGGTGGTGGACGATGGTTGTTCGATGTATGTTCGGTGGCGGGTGGTGGTTGTTCGGTGTGTGTTTAGTGGTGGATGGTGGTTGTTCGGCGTATGTTTGGTGGTGGATGATGGTTGTTCGGTGTATGTTTGGTGGTGTATGATGGTTGTTCGGCGTATGTTTGGTGGTGGATGATGGTTGTTCGGCGTATAATTGGTGGTGGATGGCGGTTGTTTCATGTATATTTAGCGGCGGATGATGGTTGTTCGGTGTATGTTGGACGGTGGATGGTGGTTGTTCGGTGCTTATTTGGTGGTAAATGATGGTTGTTTGGTGTGTGCTTAATGGTGGATATGGTTGTTTTGTGCACGTTTGGTGGTGGATGCTGGTTGTCTGGTGTACGTTTGGTTGTGTAGAGGTAGAAGTGGGTGGTTGGATGGTAGGCAGTGAATGATCAAGATGTTGGGCGGTAGAAGGCAGCATATGTGGACACGAAGGGGGTACTATTGTGCCTGGGGCCTAGGGCCTCGATGCTATCAGTATCGCAGCCAATGAAAATGCAGAGTTGTGAGGCGTTGACCCTTCCTCGACGTCCATTTTCTCTGCTTCACTTTGACAGTTACCCGCAATCACCTATAGAGGGTCATATCTATGGGACCTCTACCTCCTCCATCGCTGGTGTTCCTTCATGCGGAAAAGTGCGTGCCTGTATGGTCCCTTATGTGATAACCATCCCCCTCGAGCTCTGCCAAATGACTAAGTCCGAGGAGGAGCACCAATAATCGGTCACCAAAGAAGAGCCAATAATGTTAGACTAACTGGCCCTAGTCGCCCTTCACTTTCTACTTGGCTGGACCTTCCCAGGTGTCGGCGACATGTTCCGCGGCGGAAGATGAATGTGGAGGCGTGTGTGTGTGGGGGGGGGGGAGGGCTACCACACGTGGGGCGTAAGGATAGTAGTTCGGAGAGCTGTTCTTGGACTCCAAACGGACGCCTCAGACGCAGCTCAAGGTCGTCACGCAGACTGGGGCGCAGCCTGAGGCGGTCGTCACGTGAACTGGGTCACGCTGGCCTGACGTGACGCGGGTTAGTCAGGAGTGGCGATGAGGTCCAGCCCCGCCAGCGCGCTAATCCACTTAGCGTGTCAGAGGCGCACTCAGGTCTGGGCATGCTGGGGTATTGGGAGGGGGGGGACCAATTACCAAAATCATCACGGATGCCCACGTGGATTTTCAACGGCATATCCGCGCAACAAAAGCCGGCGACAGTCGAGTGGTGGGATACGCACGTCGTGACGTGGTGGGATACCGCGAGCCGTCACACGTGTCGTGAGCTGCCACACGTGCCGCGAGCCGCCACACGTGCAGTGAGCCGTCACACGTGCAGTGAGCCGTCACACGTGGCGTGAGCTGCCACACGTGCCGTGAGCCGTCACACGTGCCGCGAGCCGTCACACGTGGCGTGAGCCGTCACACGTGGCGTAAGCCGTCACACGTGCAGTGAGCCGTCACACGTGGCGTGAGCCGTCACACGTGTCGTGAGCCGTCACACGTGCCGTGAGCCGTCACACGTGCCGTGAGCCGTCACACGTGCAGTGAGCCGTCACACGTGGCGTGAGCCGTCACACGTGTCGTGAGCCGTCACACGTGCCGCGAGCCGTCACACGTGCCGTGAGCTGCCACACGTGTCGTGAGCCGTCACACGTGCCGCGAGCCGTCACACGTGGCGTGAGCCGTCACACGTGGCGTAAGCCGCCACACGTGCAGTGAGCCGTCACACGTGGCGTGAGCCGTCACACGTGTCGTGAGCCGTTACACGTGGCGTGAGCCGTCACACGTGGCGTAAGCCGCCACACGTGCAGTGAGCCGTCACACGTGGCGTGAGCCGTCACACGTGCCGCGAGCCGTCACACGTGCAGTGAGCCGTCACACGTGCCGTGAGCTGCCACACGTGCCGCGAGCCGTCACACGTGCCGTGAGCCGTCACACGTGCCGTGAGCCGTCACACGTGCCGTGAGCCGTCACACGTGCAGTGAGCCGTCACACGTGCCGTGAGCTGCCACACGTGTCGTGAGCCGTCACACGTGCCGTGAGCACTAGCCGTCAACTGCGTGAGCCGTCACACGTGGCGTGAGCCGTCACACGTGGCGTGAGCCGTCACACGTGCCGCGAGCCGTCACACGTGCCGTGAGCTGCCACACGTGTCGTGAGCCGTCACACGTGCCGCGAGCCGTCACACGTGGCGTGAGCCGTCACACGTGGCGTAAGCCGCCACACGTGCAGTGAGCCGTACACGTGGCGTGAGCCGTCACACGTGTCGTGAGCCGTTACGTGGCGTGAGCCGTCACGTGGCGTAAGCCGCCACACGTGCAGTGAGCCGTCACACGTGCCGTGAGCCGTCACACGTGGCGTGAGCCGTCACACGTGCAGTGAGCTGCCACACGTGTCGTGAGCCGTTGCACGTGGCGTGAGCCGTCACACGTGCCGTGAGCCGTCACACGTGCCGTGAGCCGCCACACGTGCAGTGAGCCGTCACACGTGCCGTGAGCTGCCACACGTGCCGTGAGCCGTCACACGTGCCGTGAGCCGTCACACGTGCCGTGAGCCGCCACACGTGGCGTGAGCCGTCACACGTGCCGTGAGCTGCCACACGTGGCGTGAGCCGTCACACGTGCCGTGAGCCGTCACACGTGCCGTGAGCCGCCACACGTGCCGTGAGCCGCCACACGTGCCGCGAGCCGTCACACGTGCCGCGAGCCGGACACCCTTCAGACACCTCCCTGACGCGCCGCTGGTGTATGGTAGGCACGTCATCTGACCTGGCCGCAGTCCGCTGACGAGAGTCGCGGCCGCCACACAGCACGCGATGACCGCGTTAATTAGCGCAGGAGGGCGGGGCGTCAGGGGGTCCGCCAGTGTCCGCTGCTTGGCGCCTCGTGGCAGTGGGAAAACGGCGGCGGCGTGACACGTGATGAAAACAGTGGCGGCGTGTCATCAGGGACGGGCACATTAGCAGCTGGCACGAGCCTCCGTAGGCGGTGGGTAGGGGGTGAGACAGGACCGAGCCTCCGTGGAAGGGAGGTGAGCCCTGAGAGACCCCCTCCGTGGGCGGTGGGCGGTGAGCCAGGCACTGGCCTTTGTGGAGGGGAGGTGAGCCCTGAGAGACCCCCTCCGTGGGCGGTGGGTAGTGAGCCAGGCACGGGCCTTTGTGGAGGGGAGGTGAGCCCGAGAACCCTCGTGGGCGGTGGGGGGAGCCAGGGCTGTGGGGAAGGTGAACCGGGGAGAGTCTCCGTTTGGGGGGGGGGCACGCAGTTCGCCGGAAACGGTTGTACACTGCACAATGTGCATGTTCCCCGTGACAGCTATCCCAAATCAGCCTGTGCCATGGAATATCTGTCGTTGTACCTGCTGTTTACTGATGGCAGCCACGCCAGCGAAGAGAACGTCAATGATGCATTTGCTATGTTTTACCATTTTCGGTAGTTGCTGCATGGACAACTATCCTGATAACTTTGGATAGAAGAAGCTTCATGGCCAATCCGTGCATCAATTAACCGACAAACTTTGTCCGACAAGCAACTTCCATCGGCTGCCGCCGGAACTAAATCATTCATCTGGTACTAAATCATTCATCGCCAGAGTGCACACGGCCGGACAGATTTGTCTTTCTTCACGGATGTCCGATGTCGCTCGCTTCTTCCAGCGCGCCCGAGTGAACCACACCCCTCCCCTCACCCGTGCATATCTTTATCAGCCGAATGCGCCAATTTGAGTATAAAGGGCGCCCCTCTAGGGATAAGACACACCCCTGTAAAATGCTCCACTACACCTTCCTCCCTCTCGCGCCAAAAGTTGTCTAACTCAATGGCTTCAATCCAGAGAATGGCGCTCCTGCGATGAAATGGCGCCCCTCCAGACGAGCGACTCCCTGGATCACAATTCCACAATTCCTTGATCCGCCCCTGATTGGTCCTCATGACGTAAATCTGCCAACAAGGGGCCGGGTGGGGTGATAGGTGCTGGCGGAACTTTCCACTAAGCTGGGCAAAATAAGGCATCAACTCGCCGAGCTAAAATCACCGCATGCACGTTTATGATAGCTATAATATGCAACCTCTAATAACGTGCCGTTAATTTGCAGCAGCTTTATCGCTTGCTATTACGGACTTAATCGCACTCACCACGGACAACTCGTAACATGAAGCTACTCATCTCATGAAGCTACTTATAACATGGCACTGTTACACATCACCAACATCATCATCATAATTTACTTGCGTGCCGTCGGCAACAATACGGTTTCTCAGGCCATGGCTCAAAATACGCAGCTGGATAATTGGATCATGCAAGCTTTAAAAGTGCACCAGTAAAAGAGATACGCTGTGAAAAGGAAGGCACTAAAATACACCGGCCCTGACCGATGGCATGGCTGGCTTACCGGCCGTTTCCTATCCACTCCCGCACTCCCGCACTCCCACACTCCCGCACTCCCGCATTCTCACACTCCCGCACTCCTGCACTCTCACACTCGTTCATCGCCTCCGTTGCTGCTGTGTTGTTTAGGTCAGCGCCTCATTTCACCTAGATAACGGCGCCTCATTTCACCTGGATGACGGCGTCTCGTTTCATCTGGATGACGGCGTCTCATTTCACCTAGATAAGGGCGCCTCATTTCACCTAGGTAACGGCGTCTCATTTCACCTAAATGACGGCGTATCATTTCACCTGGATGACGCGTCTCATTTCATCTGGATGACGCATATCATTTCACCTGGATGACGCGTCTCATTTCACCTGCATGACGGCGTCTCATTTCATCTGGATGACGCATATAATTTTACCTAGATGACGCGTCACATTTCACCCGGATGACGCGTCTCATTTCACCTGAATGACGCCGTCTCATTTCACCTGGACGACGCGTCACATTTCACCCGGATGACGCGTCTCATTTCACCTGGATGACGCATATCATTTCACCTGGATAACGGCGTCTCTTTTCACTTGAATGACGGCGTCTCATTTCACCTGGATGACGCGTGAAGCCCACATGGTGCGGCGCGGCGCGGTGCGGATTCGAGGAAGCTGCTGACGTCCGGCTACTCAGGCCCGGAGTTCTCTGGCAGATGCACGCTCTCGGAATTGTGTCTGACCTTTAAGGCTGCCAGGTGCGTGCTCGTTAGCCAGGAGGAGGTGCACCGTAGCGAGGGTTTCACCAGCCACGAGCTGGTCTATCTTTGGCCAATTCGGCTCCTTCGAGGTAGGTGTCGCATGATCGCAACGACGGCAGAATTTTACCATCCGGACACTATGGTTCATGGTGTTAATTTTTATAAAGAAGAAAATCGCCTACGTTGGGTTTTGTTTCACCCGCCCAAAACCGAAGCGTAATATATTGCAAGGAAAACGTAATCTTCCGCGGAAGGCTTTCTACTTCTTCTGGCAGTCGGCGTGAAAATGTGAAGGGCAGCCAAACATTGCATAACAACGTTGCACGCTGCAGCCAACATTGCAGAAATGTGTCTTCTAAAAATGAGGACAATGTCCAACACGACACGACACCGTTGGCCGGGTATTGGAAGTCAGCGGTGCATCGACTGCATCGGCAACACATCGTCCATCTGCGGCCACAGCGCCATCCCCCTCCTTCCTCCAGCTGTTCAGCCAGGCTTACGAAGCCAGCTCTGTCTGCTGGCGGCACCACGTCCACACCTAGCCGGAACTGAGACGGTGGTGGTGGTCCGCTCTCGCGCGCACACTGCAGTGAGGGAGAATAGAGCTGCCGCTCCAGCAGACCGGCTCTGTGAGCGCACTCATGCCTGCGGAACGGATGGGGAGTTTGGACCGTCTCGAGTGCCGCCGCCACTGCCACACTCCGACTCGTCTCCGGTACATTGAATACGGACAAACTTGCAAACAACACCCGTTTGTTAGCGTGGGACACGTCTGGGAAGCTTCACTTCACCGGCGGGGCGAGGGAAAGCACATCATTGAACCACGCGCCATCGCTTGCTTGGGTTCTCCAGAGAAACAAATACGTCTTGGGGGCATCTGTCAGTGGTTTGAACGGGCGCCTCGCTGGCAAACGGCGAGCACATACCAGCAGAAGAAACATGGACACATTTACCTGCAGCATCATTTACAATACTGCCTCCACTTGGAGCTGTGGGGGCGGCTGTGGTACGGCCTTTATCAGAGCAGTCACGGTTCGGGCTGGAGCATACTCTCGCGCAGCCATTCAACCACGCGAAGTGGTCCACTTCCAGCTCTGTCCAGCGACCTTCCAGCTCTGTTCAACGACCTTCCAGCTCTGGCCTATCGCATCTCATGTAAGTTTTAATTGCTCCTTCGTGGCTCAATGGAAGTTTGACTTCATCCATCATTAATTAAGGCCGTATGCCTGTCAAGCGCAGGTTATAATTGCACTAACTGTAATCATTTGAAGTTACACACAGTTCGGTTAGAAATGATACGACCGACACTACTCGGATTTGCATGAATCGACTATATCCCACTGCAAGGAACGGTGTGCAAAAAGCCAGCAATAAGGTACATCATAAAGGTTACGATGCTGGATATTTCACAATTTTTCACAGCAAGTAAGTACCTGCCGGCTATATTCGGTATTTGAGACCAAATACTTAACAGAAGAGACTGCTGCAGAACTGACCTTCCTGGCTATTCATCCATCTGATCTAAATAATAGCAAACTGACTTGGCCGCCCCCTACCCATTATGCCAAATCTACATCGCTGGCTTGTACGTCGGCCTACACCTGATGGTGTTTCTTTGGTCTGTGTGGCTAGCCGACTGCGTCGTCACTTTGAGTGCATGCATGAGCCACTACATCGTGATGAATGTGTTTTTCATTAACAAAAAGACGAATAAAATAATGCGTGGTTATGAACACTGAGGTGAGGGTGCAGGGGTAAAAGCACACAGTGCGTGCATGTGACGCTTCAGGACGAAGGTGACGGCAATGCTGTTTGCGCTGATATTGTACGCGGTGCTGACGTTTCTCATCGCTCGCTGGGGGGGGGGGGGGTTTGCACTGGACACCATTCGGAACAGGACGATACCAGAAGCACATGCACTGGGCCGCACAGGAGTTACGACCACATCAAAACACTTGCTATGCTATGAGTCTGAATAGCATGATGAAAATCACAAGAGATGGGTGTTCGAAAGCCGTGATGACCGACAGGAGAGGAGCATGTCAAGAAAAGAGGAAAATAAGGAGGCAAGGAGGGAGGAGGAGAAAGAAAGAAGAGAGAAAGAGAGGGAAAGAGAAAGACATAGATTGAATATGGTAAGATCAGATGTGGAAGGAAGTTGGATATGGAAGACAAGGGAATTAACAAGCAGGACGAAGGCGGCCTAGTGAACGAACGGAAAGAGCACCACACCTGGTGCTCCGCTAAGGTTTGGAGAGGAGCCCGCACAGACCATTGATGACGAACAAGTCACCAGTGTCGCCACATAGCCGACCGCACCCGCCTTACCGACGGTCGCGCTGACCGGAGAAGACACCGACGGACGACCGTCCCCCAGCAGCCGACTAATGCTGATGCGGTCCCGCCACCGGGGCTGTAGCAGAGAAGGTGCCGGCGTCGGCTGGTCCAGTCCCGCCACCGGGGGGCAGCTGTACCGGAGAAGACACCGACGGACGACCGTCCCCCAGCAGCCGACTAATGCTGATGCGGTCCCGCCACCGGGGCTGTAGCAGAGGAGATGCCGGCGTCGGCTGGTCCAGTCCCGCCACCGGGGGGCAGCTGTACCGGAGCTGAGGTGGACGTGTGCTGGTCCAGTCTCACCACCGGGGCGGCTGTAGCAGAGGAGATGCCGACGTAGGCTGGTCCAGTCTCACCACCGGGGGCCGCTGTACCACAGCTGAGGCGGACCCCACTCCCTCAGTTCGTCAGCCCAGCCGTCAGCCAACCGGCGCGGTCAGCGAGTCCACCACCTCTCCGAGCTCAACTCGTCAGGAGCTCGCCACACCAGGAGGGCGGCTGCTCAGTTCACCAGGTCAGCACGGCAGCTCACCAGGTCAGCACGGCTGCTCAGTTCACCAGGTCGGCACGGCAGCTCGTTCACTAGTCGTCAGCCGGCTGATGGCCCACCGGACGTCACCACAACCGCGACACGCTCCTCCTGCGGCACGCCTCTCCGCGGCCCGCGGCGGCGTCTCGAGTCACGGTCCGGTCGGTCAAGCCGAGGAACGTTCCTCCGCAGCCTGCGGCGGCGTCTCGGGTCACGGTCCGGTCGGTCAGGCCGAGGCACGCTCCTCCGCGGCCGGCGGCGGCGTCTCGGGTCACGGCCCGGTCGGTCAGGCCGAGGAACGTTCCTCCGCAGCCGGCGGCGGCGTCTCGGGTCACGGCCCGGTCGGTCAGGCCGCAGGCGATCGTCGCACACTGTGGCCGATCGGCGGGCGGCGGTGCGCGCGCGCGTCGAGAGCGACGCGTCGACGTCGGTCGGCGGAGCGGCACTGCCGTCGGCTCGACGGCGGTCGACGGGCAAGAAAAAATCGATGCCGGCCATGTTAATCGCAGCCGATGGTTAATGGCGCACGAGGTGCGGTTGCCGGAGGAAACTGAGAGATGGAGTTGCGACGGCGCCGTGGATTGAGGTGGCCCATGGGCCGGCCGGACGGCGAGGGAGGACGTGGCCGCGGCAGGAGAAGAGAGATGCAGGAAATGGAAAGCACGGAGAAAAGAGACACCGAAAGGAAGGAAGTAGGCGCGGCAGAAGAGGGATGCAGGAAATGGAAAATAAGGAGAGAAGAGACACCGGAAGGATGGAAGTGAGCACGGCAGGCGAAGAGAGATGGAGGAAACAGAAAACACAGAGAGAAGAGACATAGGAAGGAAGGAAGTGAGCACGGCAGAAGAAAGATGCAAGAAATGGAAACCGCGGAGAGAAGAGACACCGATAGGAAAGAGGAGATTATAGCACATGTTGGGCGAGAAGAGCAAGAGCAAGAGCAAGAGCAAGAGCAAAAGCGAGAGCGAGAGCGAGAGCGAGAGCGGGAGCGGGAGCAAGAGCGAGAGCGAGAGAGAGAACACGTCAAGGAGATGGAAATGGACGCGGCCACGTCAAGAAGATGAGAGACAACGGCCAGGGAGAGAGCGCTTAAAAGAAGGGTCGGAACGAGAACGGAGCTGTCTCAGGGAAAACTACGCGTGTTCCGAGGACGGCCGCGCTCGAGTGTTATCTGCCGGGAATGGCCGAAGCGAGGTGGTCGCTCCCGGAACCGGTCGTCGGGCAGATACAGTTCCAGGAGAAGGCCGAAGATGACGCACGGCTTTCACGGATGGGTGGAGTCGGTCGGTAAATGCGTCACGCCTAACGTGCCACCCGCAATAAACAGCCATGCGTGTATGCGTATAGCGTACAATCGAATCACCGGTCGCACTTGAGAATAGCGCGCGTATTCCATGCGTGTGGAGTTTCGACGAGCCACTCGGCGACACAGGTCCCCTCCTGGGACACCTCCCGCTGTACCGGCCGCCGCCATGTCCGCTACATGACGCGTCCGACGTTGACCGGGAGGGGGGGGCGATATGCCAGCCGACGAGTGACGCTCGCCAGAGCTGCCAGATACGGCGACGGCGGGGGGGGCGGTCGACGCGACGGCGCGTGAAGGAGAGGAAGGAAGACTGAATGGTGATGTGTGCGACCCTGTGGAGAAAAGCTAGCCAGGGGTGCAGCTGGGCAAGAGAAAACATCATCGTGGAACCGAAGTGGATTTTCAGCAGGTTTCAATCACCCTCATCTCACTCCCAATCTGTATCATGTGTTTTAATATGTGTAATTGTTAGCTGCCAGTTGATTATTGGTGCCCAGACACTATTATGGATGCCCAGGCACCAAAGGACGCGACAACCCTGAGACAGGTAGTGACAGACACTTGAAACCGCCAGAGGTGGCATACGTACAGACCGTGACAGACACTGAGATCAGACTGTGACAGACACTAAGATCAGACCGTGACAGACACTAAGATCAGACCGTGACAGACACTAAGATCAGACCGTGACAGACACTAAGATCAGACCGTGACAGACACTAAGATCAGACCGTGACAGACACTAAGATCAGACCGTGACAGACACTGAGATCAGACCGTGACAGACACTAAGATCAGACCGTGACAGACACTAAGATCAGACCGTGACAGACACTAAGATCAGACCGTGACAGACACTAAGATAGGACCGTGACAAACACTGAAATCACTGATAGACAATGACAGATCTGTCACATATATCGAACGATGCGAAGTCATTCGTATCGAGGAGACAGATGCTCTCTGACAAATACAGACCGGACAGGCAGGCGCACGTGGCATATGCCGAGATGACAGACAGGCATATGGGATGGATACCGAGGTGATAGATAGGCGCGCTTGGCAGATACCGATATGACAGGTGGGCGCATATGGCACATACCAAGATGACAGACAGGCACATGCGACAACACCAAAAATTATGTAATGCCTGCAAGTATGGGTGACAAGTGAGAACCGTAGTGAACATGACCCACCATAGAATTCCAACTTATAGTTTTACTGCAGCCGCATTCGTGTTTCCGATTCCGCCAGTGGACCACCAAACCAGGGCTACGATCGAAACCAAACAAGGACACGCTTTCCAGACGTTGGCACAATTATCCTGTATGATTTGAGAGTCGGCAACGCTTCGCCGACGTTCGGCCATCTTGTTAACTGTTCGTGGCGATGGCTCATCAAAAGTTCGGAAAACGCCGCCGTCTGTGTCGAGCGCAGACCCAGCCACTCGACAATGTTCTCCTCTGTCGCGGCACGTCCTCCGTTTCCGGAGAAGCTCACCCGCCGCTGAAGTCGTCCCTGGAGCCCAGTTGTGGAGGGGCGGGGGAGGAGGAGTCTGATCACGTATTGGTGCGACAACTTGACTGACTCTCGACTACACATTTGTAGTCCTTATGCTTATCAGAGGCGCAACCAGGGTGGGTGAGAAATTGGGTAAAAGGTTTACCTTTTAATCTCATGTAATTGTTGACAGTGAGGAGCTATAGAGTTATATGAACAGTTATGGAATACGTCAGTAAGTCTTAGAGTATTTCGAAAGTACATTCTGGCCAAGAGAAGATCCATGTGCAATCTTTGGATGAGCACGAACATTCCTTCAATTGCTTTCAAACATTACCGGACGACTTTGCAGTACCTATTACCAGGTTCTCGCGCATAATATATAGAAGCTTAGAACTCAAGTGGTCACCAGGGGCGAATACAGAGTAGGCATGAGAGGGAGGGGCCTGAGTTTGGTTCTTAGAGTCCATGTAATCATTGAAATTGTGAATGCTTGAATCACATACGAATATACTGAAAATATTTCGCACGAATTTATCAGGTTGAGAAATAACTGTTCTGTTAAGAGGCTGTTTCAGGTATGCCGTTGCCAGATTGTGCCACTTTCTATATATTAGCGGACTTTTCATCAATTTTTTTTCGCCAATCATTGTTAGAAGACGCTTATGTAAGAGTTATATGAGTTCATCCTTGACTGAAGTAATCTCGTTCATGAGGGGCGGTGCTAGGGACGACTAAAAGGAGTGAGCTATTTTTTCTCTAATTTAATATTCAAGTACAGAAATTGAGGACCATACTGCTACCTGAAGATCTCAGGGTAAGTCTTGGAGTCGTCGGCCAGTTATGCAGGCACGTCGGTATGAATGACATAATAAGAGTAAAGTTTTTGGTAGGAACGCCTTGGTCAAGTTGTCGATAAAAAAAAACTCGCCAGATTAGTTTGTGTGTGAATCGGGTTGTGAGGACACCTCCCATCCCGATGTCGCTGAGTCCGCCACTGAATAAAATTGTCGAGAAGGTGTTCACTTCGAAAGGTTAAAAGTCTGGCGTGAACGTGAACATGATACAGGTATTTGAGCATTGTACTTCGTGGTAAACTTGAGACACTGTCTCCAACAAGGTACCTCCCTCTTCCACATGCTGATTCTGCCTCTGCCAAGCTTGCTGCTGCTACGTCATCCGCTCCTTAAGTCTAAATTATCTTCGCTGAGAACACACAACTCTGTTTCCCAAGATTGAAAGCATGACAACAAACACAACTGCTGGAAAGTAACTTCCCAGATCATATCGCTTGGTCTGGCATGTGATTTGTGAAAGTCATGCTGTTCTAACGGAGGTGAGATACATTTTCGTTGATTGCAGAATGGCGTTGAGTATGACAAAGACGGTCGCGAAATGCTGACACCATTTTCATGACCCCCTCACAGATCGCATTCGTCAACGCCGCCGAAGCTCAATAGACAGCAAATACATACTTGGAATTTCGTCCTGGCCCACGGAGCTAAATGTTCTCCCTGACCTTTGGCGTAATGGAGTGGCTGGCGTCATGACCTATGGAGCTGAATGTGCTGCCTGACATTTCATGTGATGGAGTGGCGTCACATCGCATATGGAACTGAATGACATTTCACACGACTAAGTTGCATCACATCATGGCTTATGAAACTGGATATGTCTTTAATTTTCTCCATGATTCAGTCTCTCATCATATGTCTTTCTCATCATACCTATGGAACTGAATGTTTGACTGACATTTCGTGTCACAAAGTGGGATGGTGTCATAGCCTACGGAAAGGAAATGGCGTCTCCATAAAAAAACATCGTGAACCAAGCTGGCAGCATTTGTAGAACAGCCCCGCCCCCTCGCAAGCTCTGCACCTGAGTACTTGTCTGGTGCCACATAATTCTTCCATCTCCCAACTAGGATTGGCCTGGTTTATTCAGAAGAGCGGGGTTGTTTTCCCAGCAGTCTCGCGCTGCCAGTCTCATTTGCATTCTGCGCCACTTTACGCCGCATTGTGTTTACCCGCCGGCGAAGCGCCCCAGGCGGTTTGGCTGCGGCATCTGCAGAATGATTTAATCAAGACGCCATTTTTGCGCCGGCCAGTCTTCGCCGCCGGTGGCTGAGAGAAAAACACGTCGCGGCGCGGTCATAATCGAATTCACCTGGCATCACCATGCCGGAGCAGCAAGTTCACACTAGAATACCTTTGTTCCGAAAAAAACAAAAGCAACACATGTTCTAGAGATGAAATTAGAGGGTGAAAAAAGCGGTGATTCCCACATTATGCTGGGGGCTTTCTCTGCTTGACGCCATGTTTTGACGTTGCGGCACATTCACACGTGCATCACTTGAAAAACGGTTTCCCACGATATCGTCCATGTCAGGAGGATACTACTATAATACTACTATAATAATACGCTAAAGTGGTTGGCAGGCCTCCATCAGGTAGTTTTTCCAGGGACCTGAAACGGTAGTGTAGCACTAGCGAATCGTGTAGCAAGCAGGGTAGTAAATCATAACAGAGATCGCCGCTATTGCACGCTTTGCTGTACAATTGAGTGATGCTGTGGCTATTAGCGATGTTTTCATTGCGATCATGTTATCATTCGTGTGCCATGCTACTTTCATTTGAACTACAAGATCCAAGGCATGCCTTGTTTTTTTTGTTACTCTTGTGTAATATATGCTTGATATCATATGTAAAAGAGCTCGTGATTTATCTGTGGGCCAAGATTTGTTTTTGCAACACAGAAGGAAAAACAGTTGGAACACGAACGTGAGTAGAGGATCGCAGCAAACGTTTGTGTGGTGAATGCACCTTACTTGGTACCATTATATCCGGTCAATATCCACTGGTCCCATGCTAGACCTGCGCAACATTGGTGTGACATGGGCTGTCTCATGGTACGACACGTCTGACCACGACCTTTTCCCGAGAAGGCAACTTGTTTACCTTTAAGAACTCTAGAACCCATGGTATTTTTTCATGTAGTAAACATTTACGTTCACCTTCATACACTTTTCTCACCGACATGAGCCTCGCTGAGACAGAAATAAGGCAGCAAGAAGACAGAAATAAAAATACTGAAATATCCCCTCGCATCATTTGTCTCTCGCCTTGTCTTCCACTTGGATTGCCATGAGAAACACTTCACTCTTATCAGGGGACATTACCAAGGCGAGAACCGTGGATCTCTGGGAAAATGGCAACTGGCCGATTAGACCGACTGCAGAGACACTATCGGCAATTCCACGACGACAATATATGCTGGAAATTTGTGCAAATGAGCCCAGTTAGCCCAAGCCGGCCGAATGGCTGGGTCACAATTCAGACCCAACTCCAAACAAACTGCAATAACCGCGAGCACGCAGACCCGCCAGCACCAATAGCCCGAGCGTGTCCGAAGACAAATGGGAACCGAGGAGACAATCTTGCTCGGCTTATGCGGGGCGGCCGGCGAAAATTGGCAAATCCACGCCCCGGCGGCCGGCCCGCTCCACTATCGGTGGCGAGTCAAGACCCACGCGGCGGCCGGCCCGCTCCACTATCGGTGGCGAGTCAAGACCCACGCGGCGGCCGGCCCGCTCCACTATCGGTGGCGAGTCAAGACCCACGCGGCGGCCGGCCCGCTCCATCGGCGGCGAGTCAAGATCCACTCGGCGACCGGCCCGCTCTACTATCGGTGGCGAGTCAAGACCCAATCGGCACCCTGCCCGCTCCACCACTATCGGTGGCGAGTCAGGATCCACGCGGAGGCCGGCCCGCTCCATCGGTGGCGAGTCAAGACCCACGCGGTGGCCGGCCCGCTCCATCGGTGGCGAGTCAAGACCGGATAATGGGAGATTGGTGGCAGCGGTAGTGGCGTAAGTTTCACCCGAATGGCACGCGAAGCCGCGTCACGGTAAACACGACTCCGGCCGCAACGCCTCCGCGATAGCTCCTGATAAGTGAGTCGTGCTTCTCGCACCGATCTAAATACTCGAGTGTGGTTTCCACGAGGACATCAGGGATGACGAAAGGCAAATAACGCGGCGATTCAATTTCCGTAGCGAGCTGGGCGATAAGCACCGCGCATTGAACGACTCAAGATATTACCAAATATTCCCTTTTTAGCACAAAAAAGAGAAAAAAAGCCGTTGATGTTATCGAAATATGGCGCCGGCTTGCATAAGGTTCCATTGCCTGAGATGATCATGTTGGCTACTTGGTCATGTGCGTGGGTGGTAGGATAGGTACGGGTCCAGATAACCCAGTCTGTTGGACGTTCAACTCCCGATGCAGCACCACGGATTCGAATTCCACAGTCAGCGGAGTCACCAGGCCCAGCCGCGACCAATCAGCGGCGTCATCAGGTCCAGCCGCGACCAATCAGCGGCGTCACCAGGTCCAGCCGCGACCAATCAGCGGCGTCACCAGGTCCAGCCGCGACCATCATCGGCGTCACTAGGTCCAGCCGCGACCAATCAGCGGCGTCACCAGGTCCAGCCGCGACCAATCAGCGGCGCCACCAGGTCCAGCCGCGACCAATCAGCGGCATCACCAGGTCCAGCCGCGACCAATCAGCGTGACAGGGTGGCGACGCCGTGCGACGTAGCCTTGGGCGCGTCGTAGAAGGCTCTCTTCTTCTCTCGTGGGTGACAGCCGGACGAGAACCCGGACTATCAACTCGGAAGAGGGCCAATGTGCAAAAGAAGAACATGAAAAAACGGAGGTTGCCAAGGTACGCGACGAAGGATACACATTATGAAAGGTGATGAAAATATCGGACGTTAAATGTGCCAACAAATCAGTCATGCCTAAGACACGATTCTTTCTTTCTCCCAGTTCCCTTTCCGCGGCACAAGCCACAGCGAAATCATTATTCCCATTGAGATGCTTCTGACGTTGAGGGTATTTCTGGATCCATGAGTAGAGCTAAGACGGGATTACACTATATCCCGGTACACGCCGGTTGGTAGCCATTGCCCAGCCAGTCGAAAGTGCTGATAATCCGTTTGGTTCCTCCCCGCTGGTCCATGCTGGTCTGCTGTCGGAGGTAGGAGCTGGCGGTCGGCGGTGCTGATGGCCCGTTTCCAGCTGGCGGGCCGTGTGGGTCCTCCCCGCTGGTCCGTGCTGGTCTGTGTCGGAGGTGCTGATGGTCCGTGTAGGTCCTCTCCGCTGGTCCGTGCTGGTCTCTGTCGGAGCTGGCCTCACCGGTCGGACCGGGACGCTCGTCCGTGTAGGTCCGTCTCAACCCCGTGCCACTACCGACGAGGTCCTCCCGCTGGTCCGTGCTGGTCTGTGTCGGAGGTGCTAATGGTCCGTGTAGGTCCTCCCCGCTGGTCCGTGCTGGTCTGTGTCGGAGGTGCTAATGGTCCGTGTAGGTCCTCCCCGCTGGTCCGTGCTGGTCTGTGTCGGAGGTGCTGATGGTCCGTGCTGGTCTGTGTCGGAGGTGCTAATGGTCCGTGTAGGTCCTCCCCGCTGGTCCGTGCTGGTCTCTGTCGGAGCTGGCCTCACCGGTCGGACCGGGACGCCGGCCGTCTCAACCCCAGCCACTACCGACGGAGACGAGCCGAGATCAGACCTCGTCGACAAGATCCGCGTCGGAGACGCCGCGTCACGCCCCGAACTAATCCGCCAATTGGCGTTTTATGGCCTCTCGGGCGACGCAGACCCGTGATCACGTGATCACGGGCGGAGCCAGGCGGGAGTGCCGATGGGGCGCCGGGACCGCAACCTCGGGGAGAGACCAGTATGGGTGCGAAGATGGGTACCTCGCGGATCAGGTGATCGCCAGGGCCGATATGGAACTCGTCACCAGAGGTGTGGTCGTGATAGACACATGAGGTGGGGTCGTAATGGTCGCCAGAGGTGGGTTTGTGATAGTCACCAGAGGTGGGTTTGTGATAGTCACCAGAGAGTGGGGTCGGGTTGAGATATAGTCACCAAAGGTTGGGATGGTTGCAAGAGGAGAAGCCGGGATAGTCACCACAGGTGGGGTTAGGATAGTCACTAGAGGTTGGGTCGGAATGGCGACCAAAGGTGCGACCAGGGTAGTCGCCAGAGACGAAGCCAGGATTGTCACTATAGGTGAGGCTGAGACACTCACCGAACTGAACCATGCTAACCGAACGGGGTGGTATCAGACTAGTTATCACAGCGGAGGTGAGCGAAGCCAGCTAGAGGCGTGGCGACAGCTGTCGACAGCTGTGGCCGCAGCTGTTGGCAGCTGCCAAGCCAAACTGTAGTCAACTGACGCGGGGGGCAACTGGAAACCGGATGATGAAGTCAGCTGGTGGAAGTCACTCCAACCTCATCATGCTGAAGACTGGAGACCGGTGGGTCGTCAGGCGGAAAGAGCTCGTCACGAGGAGCAAACACCTCGTCGGGGTGGGGTAACGCTGGTTGGCGCAGTCGACGATGAGCACACTTCGTGCTTCTCGATAATCTTGAGTAGAACTTCTGGTTGGATGATTCTGGTCCTCTCGCGGGCGGGCTTCTGAAGAGCGAAGGCGCGCACCAGCCCGGCACCACCCACCACCGGCCATCCACAGTACCCAGTCCGGCACCACTCACCGCCTCCCACACAGAGTACCCGGCCCGGCACCACCCACCACCGGCCATCCACAGTACCCAGCCCGGCACCACTCACCCCCTCCGCCACCAGAGGACCCAGCCCGGCACCCACCACCGGCCCCCCCCCAGAGTACCCAGCCCGGCACCACCCACCACCGGCCACCCAGAGTACCCAGCACCGCCCCCCCAAGACCGCCCCCTCCAGAGTACCCAGCCCGGCACCACCCCCACCACCAGTACCCAGCCCAGAGCACCCAGCACCGCCCCCTCCCCCAGAGTACCCAGCCCGGCACCCACCACCGGCCACCCAGAGCTCGGCAGTCGCACTCCCCTGCCGGCCGCCAGAGGCAGCAGACCGGCGCCCCCGAAGGGCCATTCGGCGCCGCACGCGCGGCGAAACGCGCCCTTACGACAACAGCTCACTTGAGTCGTCTCGCCGCGGCCATAAAGGAGGCCGGCGGCGGTCACCATGACGCATCCTTTTCCGGCGGCAGAGGCGCGCCCAGGCGCCCACACGAGGCGGTGATGGTGGAATGCCGGCAGAGGTGGTGGTCGGCTCATGATGTGGGGATGATTTCGATGTTGGTGGGACGGAAGGCGTTTCTTGTATAGAGGCTTACATTCGCAGCTATGAATTAATCGTGTTTTGTGGCATGAATGTGCGTATTTCTATATGTTGCAAAATCGTTGGTACATTTGTACATGGAATATGACATGATTGACTGGTGAAGCCAGGATTTTAGGCCTTTGAGATGCCTCTCCAATAGCCTTCACCAAGTGAGCAAACAAAACGCACATGCACATGACGTGCATCTCACAAACGCACACCAGCTCCAAACGCGAGCTCCAACAAACACACACGCACGCAGACACAAACATAAACACACGCGAGCTCCTACAAACACACAATCACAAGCAGAAACACAAATACGGGCGAGCTCCCACAAATACAGACACACAGACACAAACACGGACGCGTGTGAACTCCCACAAACACAAACACAAGCACTCGCGATTCTCACCCACGGCCCCATCTCGCGATTTCCTCAGTCCTAGTAGCGCAAGGATGGATCCAGGGCGAGCACTCGATAGTGCTCCCCTCCGGTCTTAAATTAAGATGAATCACCACGTGGGGTGGTCGGTTCAAGGCTGCCGCAGCATCTCTCCTCAGGACAGTCGCTGCGGCAGCACACTCGCCGCAACCCGCGTTCGGATAAAAGCCTTCTTTCAAAATATCAAGTGATATGTAGCGAAGAAGAAATACAATCAGCATGAATGCCCGCCGGGGAGCTTTGGTGTGTCGACAGAAGGCACTGAGGCAGAAGATGTACCCTGAAACGACAGCGGTGCGGGCTCACTGGAGATGAAGAAGGCTCAGCGAACGGCGAAAAAAAACCCACAACATCCGATTATTCAACTTCAGCAGGAACGACTCGCGCCCAACGGCTACTTGGGGCTCTGCGCGGCCTACTGTGACCGTGAGTCGTCTGTGACTGTGACTGTGTGACTGTGACTGTGTGACTGTGACTGTGTGACTGTGACTGTGTGACTGTGACTGTGTGGCTGTGAATGTGAGACTGTGACTGAGTCGTCTGTGACTGTGACTGTGTGACTGTGACTGTGTGACTGTGACTGTGTGACTGTGACTGTGTGACTGTGTGACTGTGACTGTGTGACTGTGACTGTGTGACTGTGACTGTGTGACTGTGACTGTGTGGCTGTGACTGTGTGACTGTGACTGTGTGACTGTGACTGTGACTGTGACTGTGACTGTGTGACTGTGTGACTGTGACTGTGTGACTGTGTGACTGTGACTGTGTGACTGTGTGACTGTGACTGTGTGACTGTGACTGTGTGACTGTGACTGTGTGACTGTGACTGTGTGACTGTGACTGTGTGACTGTGACTGTGTGACTGTGACTGTGTGACTGTGACTGTGTGACTGTGACTGTGTGACTGTGACTGTGTGACTGTGACTGTGTGACTGTGACTGTGTGACTGTGACTGTGTGACTGTGACTGTGTGACTGTGACTGTGTGACTGTGACTGTGTGACTGTGACTGTGTGACTGTGACTGTGTGGCTGTGACTGTGTGACTGTGACTGTGTGACTGTGACTGTGTGGCTGTGACTGTGTGACTGTGACTGTGTGACTGTGACTGTGTGGCTGTGAATGTGAGACTGTGACCGTGAGTCGTCTGTGACTGTGACTGTGTGACTGTGACTGTGTGACTGTGACTGTGTGACTGTGACTGTGTGACTGTGACTGTGTGACTGTGACTGTGTGACTGTGACTGTGTGACTGTGACTGTGTGACTGTGACTGTGTGACTGTGACTGTGTGACTGTGACTGTGTGACTGTGACTGTGTGACTGTGACTGTGTGACTGTGACTGTGTGACTGTGACTGTGTGACTGTGACTGTGTGACTGTGACTGTGTGACTGTGACTGTGTGACTGTGACTGTGTGACTGTGACTGTGTGACTGTGACTGTGTGACTGTGACTGTGACTGTGACTGTGACTGTGTGACTGTGACTGTGTGACTGTGACTGTGTGACTGTGACTGTGTGACTATGACTGTGTGACTGTGACTGTGTGACTGTGACTGTGACTGTGACTGTGTGACTGTGACTGTGTGACTGTGACTGTGTGACTGTGACTGTGTGACTGTGACTGTGTGACTGTGACTGTGTGACTGTGACTGTGTGACTGTGACTGTGTGACTGTGACTGTGTGACTGTGACTGTGTGACTGTGACTGTGTGACTGTGACTGTGTGACTGTGACTGTGTGACTGTGACTGTGTGACTGTGACTGTGTGACTGTGACTGTGTGACTGTGACTGTGTGACTGTGACTGTGTGACTGTGACTGTGTGACTGTGACTGTGTGACTGTGACTGTGTGACTGTGACTGTGTGACTGTGACTGTGTGACTGTGACTGTGTGACTGTGACTGTGTGACTGTGACTGTGTGACTGTGACTGTGTGACTGTGACTGTGTGGCTGTGACTGTGAGACTGTGACCGTGAGTCGTCTGTGACTGTGACTGTGTGACTGTGACTGTGTGACTGTGACTGTGTGACTGTGACTGTGTGACTGTGACTGTGTGACTGTGACTGTGTGACTGTGACTGTGTGACTGTGACTGTGTGACTGTGACTGTGTGACTGTGACTGTGTGACTGTGACTGTGTGACTGTGACTGTGACTGTGTGACTGTGACTGTGTGACTGTGACTGTGTGACTGTGTGACTGTGACTGTGTGACTGTGACTGTGTGACTGTGACTGTGTGACTGTGACTGTGTGACTGTGACTGTGTGACTGTGACTGTGTGACTGTGACTGTGTGACTGTGACTGTGTGACTGTGACTGTGTGACTGTGACTGTGTGACTGTGACTGTGTGACTGTGACTGTGAGACTGTGACTGTGAGACTGTGACTGTGAGACTGTGACTGTGAGACTGTGACTGTGAGACTGTGACTGTGAGACTGTGACTGTGATGGACTTGTGAGACTGTGACTGTGAGACTGTGACTGTGAGACTGTGACTGTGAGACTGTGACTGTGGCTGTGACTGTGACTGTGTGACTGTGACTGTGTGACTGTGACTGTGTGACTGTGACTGTGTGACTGTGACTGTGTGACTGTGACTGTGTGACTGTGACTGTGTGACTGTGACTGTGTGACTGTGACTGTGTGACTGTGACTGTGTGACTGTGACTGTGTGACTGTGACTGTGTGACTGTGACTGTGACTGTGTGACTGTGACTGTGTGGCTGTGACTGTGAGACTGTGACTATGAGACAGTGACTGTGAGACTGTGACTGTGAGACTGTGACTGTGACTGTGAGACAGTGACTGTGAGACTGTGACTGTGAGACTGTGACTGTGGCTGTGACTGTGAGACTGTGACTGTGAGACTGTGACTGTGAGACTGCGACTGTGAGACTGTGACTGTGAGACTGTGACTGTGGGACTGTGACTGTGAGACTGTGACTGTGTGGCTGTGACTGTGAGACTGTGACTATGAGACTGTGGCTGTGAGACTGTGACTGTGAGATTGCGACTGAGACTGTGACGATGACTGTGAGACTGTGACTGTTAGACTGTGACCGTGTGGCTGTGACTGTGAGACTGCGACTGTGAGACTGTGACTCTGAGACTGTAACTGTAAGACTGTGACTGTGAGTCTGTGACCGTGTGGCTGTGACTGTGACTGTGTGACTGTGACTGTGTGACTGTGACTGTGTGACTGTGACTGTGAGATTGCGACTGTGAGACTGTGACTGTGAGACTGTGACTGTGAGACTGTGACTGTGAGACTGTGACTGTGAGACTGTGACTGTGAGATTGCGACTGTGAGACTGTGACTTGTGACTGTGACTGTGTGACTGTGACTGTGAGACTGTGACTGCGAGACTGTGACTGTGTGACTGTGACTGTGTGACTGTGACTGTGAGACTGTGACTGTGAGACTGTGACTGTGAGACTGTGACTGTGAGACTGTGACTGTGAGACTGTGACTGTGAGACTGTGACTATGTGACTGTGACTGTGTGACTGTGACTGTGAGACTGTGACTGCGAGACTGTGACTGTGAGACTGTGACTGTGAGACTGTGACTGTGAGACTGTGACTGTGAGACTGTGACTGTGAGACCGTGACTGTGAGACCGTGACCGTGAATCGTCATGAATGCTGGCCGGCTGGGTGCAAATCTTCACGTAAGCAGCCTACGGATGTGTAATATAGTCAACTAATTGCGTATCGGGTGGGCTCTAAGTTGGCGAACGTGCCGGGGATCTTCACCGTTGGAGACGCAGATGTCGTGCGGCTTCCGACAGCTTCAAGGCATCAATAGTAATGGCGTACCAAAGGGAGGGGAGAGGGCGGGGGTATTGGGAGCAGTGCCCCCCCCCGAGAGGTTATGGGGCTCCCAAGAATCGTGCCGGACTTCGAGAGAAACAAATTGCGCAAGACTCTATACAAATTTCGCTGGGGCCCCAAAACTCTCATCGAGGCCACTAAAATCACATTGTGGTCCCAAAAAGTAATGCCGGGGCCCCTGAAAATTACATTGGGGGCCAAAGGTCTTACCATAACTACGAAAATCACATTTGGACGGCTTCAAGGCGCCGCATTTTCGAACAATGTGAAGATAAATCGAGGATGACAATGATCCCAATCCTTCCATTCCGCAAACGCAGCATTCACGTTTTCCGTCACGAGTTTGAGGTGTGCCACAAGGACTGCAAACGTCCCTGGTATGGTGCTATTCAATCACTTGGAGAGGTGCAGCCAAGGCGCCGGAGAGGTCTTGGCTCCAGACCCCCCCACACCACGTTAAGAAAAACATTTTCTCTGGAACAGATGTTTTGAGATTTTCATCGCGTCAAACCAAACGCTCTGAAAGCGCGAAGCGCGCCAAAAGCTGGCTCCGTGAAATTCGACTTTTTTTGCTCCGCTCCATCCCCGTAAAAAAAGTCCTGGCTGCGCCCCTGATTACATATAAGTAACTTCGCGGATGAACGGCAGCGACTTGCGTGTGGCGCATTCAGAGCGACGCCAGTTCCGAGCGCCACCTATTCCAAAGTGTTCGCCACAGTTCCCATTGCTACCACCAGGTGTCGGCGAGCTCGAAGTGCTGCAGCATTTCGAGAGAGAGTACATTCAGATGGTACCTTCGCTGGTGAGGAGGCATCATCTGAATGAATTGCACGAATCCTTCTGCACGATCAGCATGAGACATGGCACGACCGCAGGAAGAAGCGGAAGCTAGCTGTGTGCCACGGTGAATCTGCGCAATTCCAGCAACCTATGAAACTATTGCAACCTATTGTAACCAATGTCTCCCATGCAACATCCTAAGCTGACGTTGAAAATGTTCTGCATTGGTTCGGTTGAGAGTAATGTATGGTAGGTAGGGGAGTCGGTATGATGAAAACACGCTGCCAGACTGAAGCAGTTCGCAGGAAGGGTGTCACCACGGACTTAGCATAGGATGGGGATTTATTGATAGATTACTCGTGCGTAAGGGCTCGCCGACGACAAGGTCAACCCATAACAATTACTTGCTCAAACCGTTGCTATACGACGTCCGCTGTGCTACACCTATCCTCCTTGGTACATCTTAATGTTAATGTCCGGGGTGGATAGCACACAACTTCACAGCAGATATGAAGGTGACGAACCGTCCGAATTCCACGACATGCGATTTATCACCCAAAACTGCTAGGAGGGAGCGAGCATGAGCATTCCCGAGAGGCAAGGCCTCGGGCATAAAATCAGAACATAGCGAACTGTTAACACTGCTCCACATCTGGGACACCGCGGCTTATCGTCCTCATTGTGTAAGTAGTCATGGGTGGCATAATTACGTCCATTGCGCAGACAGCACAGTGTCACCTCGCTTCACCTTGTCCTATGCGAGCACGAGAAACACTGGCCGAGGAACGGCTATACAGTCCGTAATTTGTTGAAAATTAGCCGGTCCCAGCTCGCTGAACACTTGCTTGCCAGAAAGCAGAGATCCTAGATAGAGATAACTGGCAGATATTGGGAATTCTCTGCGCGAGGGAGCCTGTGCCGCTCGCCTGGCAGCACTACCGGCTTGTTCATTTACTACGATACCTATGGGGTTAGGAATCCAGCAAGTGGACGATTTTTCCTGCCTGATCTAATACAGTCAGGCAACGGAGGGCATTATGTACTAAAGGGCCTGTGCAATTAAAACACTTAAGTGACAAAAGGCTGCTCAACGAGTCGGATAAAATGACGTGATCTTCTTGATACCAGACCTCTATGAAGGCCAGAGCTTTATGAATTGCAACCAGCTCAGACGTGTAAACGGATACAAGCGTGAACGACATAGGTGACATCTTCCGTAGCGTGAACGATCTGGTGGTTGTGCCGCTTGCAAACTCGCTTCCAACCTCGGCGTCTGCCTTTATTACATCCGTGGAAGCCTTGGCGTAGCTGTTATAAACGTTAATATGTGCTCCAGAGTCCGTGCTCGGAGCTCATAAAGGATAATATTTCCTTTCCGGATGTCAGCCAATACGAGGTCTATTCTCGGTTGCAGTGAGGGAAGTCTCCACAGGAGCGCTAAGACCTGCGGGGCGCGCTTCACATTGCGAACTTCTAATTTACTTCCATAAAAAGGTAACGAATTCTAATGCACAGGTGTCGATATATACGGGCGCCTTCGATGTGGCTTCCCGAAACGTGTCTCGCTAGCCTCCAGCGCAGAAGTAATCCTACAGGTAACACTGCGATCTCACCATGATCATTGGTTTGCTTCATCGGAAATTTTGAAGCATGCGGATGTTCTATATATCGAACGTGAGAAAGCTTCTCAGAAATCACTACAAGCATTTTTCCGATGACCAGTGACGGAAGATATATCTACGATTTCCCTTTGAATTCAGCAGCATTGCAAGCTTCGTTGTTCACACGGTTAAGCCGACGGAGCCTCAATCAAGCATGTTGTCAAAGTTTCTGATTCCACGATCATGGAGCCCGACCTCACGAACGGTCCCAGAAGCTCCCGACAGCGGCGGGCGCCACCAGACCACGCCCCCGCACCTGGTGCACACGCCCAAAGTCCGCCGTCTGCCGCCAGGGGGCGGGGCGACTGACCTTTGTGCAGGACCCGCATCTGGTGGGTGGCCGCCGGGCACTGCGAGGTCGCCACCGGCTCGGCCGGCGACTCCGTGGCCAAACCGCAGACGGCCGGCACACTGACGCCAGTCTGAAAGGTAACCACACGTCACCAGTGGCGTAGCCAGTCTGAAAGGTAGCCACACGTCAGCAGCGGCGTAGCCAGTCTGAAAGGTAACCACACGTCAGCAGCGGCGTAGCCAGTCTGGAAGGTAACCACACGTCAGCAGCGGCGTAGCCCGTCTGAATGGTAACCACACGTCAGCAGCGGCGTAGCCAGTCTGAATGGTAACCACACGTCAGCAGCGGCGTAGCCAGTCTGAAAGGTAACCACACGTCAGCAGCGGCGTAGCCAGTCTGGAAGGTAACCACGTCGCGGCAGCAGCGGAGGTAGCGCACGTCTGGGCGTAGCCACACGTCAGCAGCGGCGTAGCCAGTCTGAAAGGTAGCCACACGTCAGCAGCTGCGTAGCCAGTCTGAAAGGTAGCCACACGTCAGCAGCGGCGTAGCCAGTCTGAAAGGTAGCCACACGTCAGCAGCGGCGTAGCCAGTCTGAAAGGTAGCCACACGTCAGCAGCGGCGTAGCCAGTCTGGAAGGTAACCACACGTCAGCAGCGGCGTAGCCAGTCTGAAAGGTAACCACACGTCAGCAGCGGCGTAGCCAGTCTGAAAGGTAACCACACGTCAGCAGCGGCGTAGCCAGTCTGGAAGGTAACCACGCGTCAGCAGCGGCGTAGCCAGTCTGAAAGGTAGCCACAAGTCAGCAGCGGCGTATCTAGTCTGGAAGGTAACCACACGTCAGCATCATGGTAGCCAGTCTGGAAAGTAACCGTTTGCGTGTGGTTACCTTCCAGTCTGGAAGGTAACCACACGCATCGTGCGTTTACCTTGTATGTAGTGTTTTAGTGCTTAGTATTCTGTGTACGATGTCACAGTGTCTAGTGTTATATATACAGTGCTCTAGTGTTTAGGAGTACAGCGCCAAATACACCCCCGGCAGACCAGCATCCTATGCCTGAGGCAGAACACTGCAGGTGGCCGCACGGGTTTTCCAGCGCGCAAAATCGACGACTGTGTAACGGTACCGGGCACGCACCGCCTGCCGGCAGACGTGTGAATCGTGCCCGCGCATCGCCTCTCGATCAATGTTCGCATGCGGGGCGGGGATGGCCGAGTGGTTAAGGTGTCGGGCTATGGGTACCAAAGATCTCGGGTTCGACTCTAGCGCCACTCAGGACATTTCCCAATCCCGCGGCCCACCGGCGAAACAGTGTGGGCGGCGCCATTAGCCGTGAATGTGCATAAAGTGTGTCGTGAACCAACCAATAAAAAACGATGTTCGCATGCATCATTTGCAATGTGAAATTGCATGCACGTCTTTCAAGGCGGCCGGTGTGAAATTCGACTATTGGTGTGGACACGGGTTTTAACCCGAGGAATGTGTAGTGGGGTACATGTGACCAGCTGGGTGGGACGGCTCGCAGGGCA
Source organism: Imbricaverruca yamaguchii (assembly GCA_034440575.1). Lineage (NCBI taxonomy): Eukaryota > Metazoa > Arthropoda > Thecostraca > Neoverrucidae > Imbricaverruca > Imbricaverruca yamaguchii. Next base: position 678,603 of record JAOTOL010001625.1, read on the forward strand.
GGTGGAATGGCTGCACTGTGAACCTCGGAATGGCGGAGTGTCGGCATGTCAGAAGAATGAAAGAGTTTGCATGAGGTTGGGATGGCCGATATAGGTGTGATAAATCCGGAAATCGGTAAACACATTTCAAGTGACGATTGAATTGTAAATGCAAACGCGACATGCAACAGCCGTTATAGACACATTCAAGTTAGATTGGAGTTTACAACGCACCATATGGCGTTATTATGAATATAATTGAAAGTAATATGGCGTTATCACTTTCACATTTGGTGCACTTTTCAACACTGGATGAGCATATACCAGGCCACGAGATGGAGGATGTAGTCTATTAAAGTTCCCCAGCTAGAGCGGATCCAAGTCGGATCACGACTTCGTTTCGACGTGTTCTCTTGATGTATATTGAAGCTATTTCAGAACAAACCGCACAAGGTGGAGGAAAAAATGAAAATTGAATGCATAGGCAAATGATCAAAAGAAAAGTATAGCATTTAGAGTTGTTTCAGGACAGGTCACCAACTCAAATAGTGCTAAAATGCTGCTCCAGATCATATGTCAATATATCAGAGGGTACCTGTACGCTCTGAGATGCGGACGTATGACCTGGAGTGTCCTGAAGGTTCGTGTACATCCTGGGCGCCCCAGATGACGAAGGCACCGCAGGCGTTCCGGAGGTCAATTCGATGACTGCTGCGAAGTGCACTGGCGACACCAGGGCATTGCTGCATGCTGGTTTCATTTCGGATGTGATTGGCGTTTTTAAATTTGATTGGAAACCACGGAGTTGAACCTGTTTTGAATCTGTTTTCCCTCAGCATGTTGCGGGTTTTTTTCTCTCGAACTCTCAAAGGAGGGCTTTGTGTGCATTTGTGGTAGATATAACGACGATCTGTCTAGAAAATCGTCAGCTTCTCCAGTACCGCCCATATTTCCAAATACTTGACCTTGATATAATCGACAACCCTAGTCCTTGTATGTGTCAGTGCGTTGGACTGTTTATAGTTTGTACGTCATCGATATTGAGTTACGGAATAGTCGAATTTCTTTCACGACCAGTCAGAAAAATGCAGCGAAAACCGGGCAACTGACTGTATCACGACATTGACCTGCTTGACATGACCTAGAGGGTTCACAAAAAGAGGCGGCGAAAAGTGTTCCAAGCAACTCTTAAAGTTCAAAGATGGAGCCCCGCCGTGATGTCTGTCACATCTCTGTCTGTCTTTGAACCAAGGTTGACAGGAGTCAAATTCATCCTCCCTGACCGTGATGGGTAGGAAGTATTTCCACACGATGGGGCACCTGGGTGCAGGTAGTGTGCCATGAAAAAATTGCAAGCATGTTCACAGCTGCTCAATGTTGAACAAGCCTAGAAAGCTGTAGAAAAAAAAGTTAGCATCCAGGTCAAGTGACAATCGGCAATCAGCTTTGCCCCGGAAAACATCTGAGACGTAGGCCGTTTACTGCCCTGAGAAGTAGCAGACTGTAGTCTGCAGGCTGTGGACTGCGTGTTGCCTGGGGAGCATCAAACAATACGGTCTCGGAAGTGCTCCCACAAAATGCTGAAGACTGCTGTTTCAAAATTAGGCTTAAGAAGACAGTTCCAGGCCATTCATCAGCACCTCGAAATCTGTTCAGGCCCAAGTTATCAATAAAACAAGTTGTTAATCATGGGGATGTCCGGAAACTCCCGGAAGCCCCTGGCTACACGAGGCCGTTCCTATTCTGCGTTGTCTGCCAATTTCGATAAGGTGGCCAACGTTGCGCCAACGCTTTGCAGAGCCAACGGCACACGCGTTGCATTCATTACGCCATCTAATTACGTGACAAGCACCACTAACCACGATCGGAGGTTACTTGAAGGTCGTCGACCAGGCACGGGCTCGATCTGCAGTGACCTTCCGTCGGGACACTCGACCCCACCTCCGTGACCTTCGCCAAGTTGGAGCCAATCATATCGAGTTACCTCAACTGGCAACCAATCAGGAGCGTGGTACCCGAGAATACCCCGCTGCCCGCTCCGGCCAGCCGAGTAAGAGCCACCACGCGGTTGTCCGCTTCCATGGAACTCCAGCAGGACATCGAGAGGCTGAGCGTGGAACAGTGGCGCCGCTTTCGCGCCCGATTCAGCGTCTACCGGTGAAAGCGTCCACCGATGTCTACGGATATCTACCGCGCAGCGATTAAGCGCCGGCCGTTATCGCGCTGTCGTCATTCAAAGCGATGACAATTGCATTTAATGTCCGACGTGAAACGTATGGGAATGACGGAGACATGCACGTGGCATTGGAAAAAATGCATTCCATCCGGTCGAAATCTGTCTACACAAAGTTCACGACTCCGAAAAAAGTCGGACAAAAACCGACGCGCTCCGCTGACCCCATAACCACGGAGTTTGGATACCACAGCACTTGTCGGATTCGGCACTGCTCTCACGGCGCAACGAGGAAACAATGCCATTAAATCTCATCAATCCTTGTGCCTAATTGTCGTCTGATATCGCGCCTATATCGCACCAGTCTGCAGTGAGTCATACCATTACTCGTCCCCAATTAACACTGGTTTTCGTTGATTGGTTCATACGACCCACAGTCACGACCACAGCCATTTTTTCAATGGCACAAGACCTAGCTTTTCACACAGCGCGCAGTTCCAAGTGCTGTGGCTAAAGAGCACAAGCATATCGCGCTACACGACTCGAGCAAATGACTTGATTGGCCGACTTCTGGTGTGAGCAGGGTCAGGTCGGGTCAGACCACGGTGTGGGGTGCAGCGCGTAATGACCTGACCGTCACCCGTCGTGGCGTCCGCGGCCACAACGTGGCTACTGGATCATCCAGAACACCGCAGACACACACATCAATGGCCGCGGGCGCACACCAGCCTGCGGCGCTCCAGTTCTGACGCGGGACCGCCGCGGGCGGCGCGTGTGACGTCATCGTCTATGTCCCGCCCTCCACCCCGGCACGGTGGAGTCGGCAGAGGTCGGGGTCGGGCTCTGTGCAGAGGTCAGTGTCGGGATCCGTGGATAAGTCAGTGTTGAGGGTCGGTGGAGAGGTCAGTGCTGTGGGTAGATGGAGAGGTTAGTGTTGGGGGTAGATGGAGAGGTCAGTGTTTGGGGTAGATTGAGAGGTCAGTGTTAGGGGTCGGTGGAGAGGTCAGTGCTGTGGGTAGATGGAGAGGTTAGTGTTGGGGGTAGATTGAGAGGTCAGTGTTGGGGGTAGATGGAGAGGTCGGTGTTGGGGGTAGATGGGGAGGTCAGTGTTGGGGGTAGATGGAGAGGTCGGTGTTGGGGGTAGATGGGGAGGTCAGTGTTGCGAGTAGGTGGAGAGGTTAGTGTTGGGGGTAGATGGGGAGGTCAGTGTTGGGGGCAGATAGAGAGGTCAGTACTGGGGGTAGATGGAGAGGTCAGTGCTCGGAGTAGATGGAGAGGTCAGTGTCGGGGGTCGGGATCCGTGGAAAGATCAGTGGTGGAGGTCGGTGGAGAGGTCAGTGCTGGGGATAGATGGAGAGGTTAGTGTTGGGGGTAGATGGAGAGGTCAGTGTTTGGGGTAGATGGAGAGGTCAGTGTTGGGGGTCAGTGTAAAGGTCAGTGTTGGGGGTAGATGAAGATGTCAGTGTTGGGGGTTGGGGGTCGGTGGACAGGTCAGTGTCGGGTTTCCGCGGAGAAGTCAGTTTGTCACCTGTCAGTCACGTAGTTCACCTGCCAAATACAGCTCTGTGTCACGTGACCCACTGGTGTTTGTCACCTGTCGATCACGTGGTCGAGTACTAGTTATGCCGGCGTGCGAGTCTGAAACCCGAGAGTAGCTCGGCAACCTGGTCGGACTCTCCTGGGCGGCGGTGCCCGCGGCCAACAATAGCCGCACGTGCACGAGCTGGTGAGCCGGGAAGCCTGCCGTGGCCCAGGTCAATAATTGAGGTCAGCTGAGTCGGCTGTTGATGGGACGGGGCCAAAGGCCGCGTGCGATGGCCACCGCAGGACGACCAATGCAGAACGAATGACGACCACCGACCGCAAATGAACGTTTGTGAAATGCAAGTAGGTTTAAGAGAGGAGGTGGCGAGACCTGCCCTGACCTGATGCACCACCAGAGCCACAGTACGCCCTCGGTACGTCCATCAGCCGCCGCCATTAGTAGAGTAATGTGCGACTTTGGAACGCCACAGGCCACCCGACACGAGTACAAGACCTGCGCAAGGCCTGGTGTATATCGAACCTGTATGTGTCCCGTGCAACAGACCAATGTACCGGACATGCATGTCAGGCATGCAAGTATAGGCGTGCCAGGCGTGTCAGGCATGCAAGTATACCATGTCTACACACAGGTTTGTATACCAGGTCTGTGTGTGTCTCGTATACCAGACAGATATCAGGCCTAATGCAAGGCCTGATATTTGCCATACGGTCCTATATACAGGACCGTATGTCCGGTCTATATACCGGGACAATGTACCAGGCATGCCTATCAGGCCTTTATACCAGACCTATGTACCAGTCCTATATACCAGACCTACAAAAGCGAGGGCTATGGATAACAGGCTTAGGAATACCAGGGCTATATATACCAGGCCTAGATACACCATGCCTGCCTAGCAGGTCACCGTCTTCATTACACTGTAAACTTAACCTACTGCGGCCCAGGTCAATAATTGAGGTCAGCTGAGTACTTCAGAACTTCAAAGGATGATAGCGAGCAGCTGGTGGTGTGGGAAATGCAGAGGAACCATGCAACTTGAAGCACACAGCCATGTGAACAGGAAGCTGGATGCCTACGCCTACATCGTAAAAAGTGTACTCGGCTATGTTAGGGCTCACTCTCAGCACCTTGTATTGGCGCGTCATAAGTGTACTCGGCTATGTCAGGGGGGGGGGGTCACCCTCAGCGCCTTGTACCGGTGCGTTACAAATCGGGCGTACCGTGATATGCAGTAGCTGAATAAAACATATAAGATAATCAGGAGTAAAGTGTCGTCCTGGCATAGCTTGAGTGGTCCCCTCAACCTGACCATCCACAAATGATCAACTTCAAACTACTTCATCGTAAGCTGCGTCCTCAGACTACCCCCATCCCCACCCCTACTTCCCCGCAGCATCGATCACGACAGCCAAATGACCTCTCCTGCTTCTGTCAAGTGACCTGCAGAACCGTGTCGCCCCAGTCCCAAGAGCAGCGCCTCATTACGGCATTCTTGGCGACGCACGGCGCCCGTCGTATTGTGAAAGTGTTAACATAACTGGCACTGCTGTAGGCACGCTTTAGCAGAACTTCAGGACTGGCACCACGTGGATACACCGACGAGTCGGAGGCTCTGCGCAACAAGACAACTGTCCGCTCCAAACTGACACGGCAAGATAACAAGACAAACTGTGTAGACAATACAAGTCAGCTGTGTAGCCAGAGATGGAATGGCCATTTCCTCAATGGCTACATCCGAGCTGCTAGACATGCTAGAAAATATGCGCGAAGTTCCAATGCACTCAAATACAATTCCTTTTCCTTATTTCCCATTGTCACGTGAGAATAACTTGTTTTCTCTCCAAGGGACTTCTGAGCTTCCTTGCCTCCTCGGCCTCTGGAGGGACACCCGCCCGTCTCTGAGGCGGTGCACGAGCTATCGAGAACCACCGCCGTCGCCTGGACCGCCGCTGTTTGCTTTGACACGTCACCATCCATCACGCCACGGGGACATCGTACCCGGAAACCGGGCGACGCATGCATCTCGCCGCTACTTCTGACTGTCAGCCGTAAACGACAGTGCGCACGAACGCTGGCGCGACACAAAAACGCCATTTGGCCGGAGCCTAACTCCGGCCCGAACGCTGGGCAGTCGACGGCGCCGCCACTTTCCACCGCGACGCGGAAACGCCGCCGGCATTGTTTAATCCCGCGCGTCTGTCAGTCAGTCAGTCAGCAACGACCGGAGGCCGCCGATCCAGCGACAGATAGGGGGCATCCCTGCACCGCACCTGCACCGGTTGGCGGCCAGTCCCCCCCCCCCCTGCTCGCCCCGGCCCACGGCGGACCGTTCACCTTTGACCTCGACGGCGACCTGCGGCATGCGGGTACGGCGGGGTCATCACCCCGTAAGCCCGCTGAGCCGTTGGGACAAATAGGGCGCGAGCGACATCGCACAGACGCCAGGAGCCGCTGAGGGCGCCGGCGAGCACACGGACTGCCACTGGACAGTCCGCTACCCAGCTGTAGCGGGAGGGGTAGTGGAAGGGATAATGAGAGTAGTAATGGGAGGGGAAATGGGAGGAGTAGTGAAAGGGGTAGGGAGAGGGGTAGGGAGAGGGATTTCGGGATGGGTAGTGGGAGTAGTGGATTGTGAGAGGGGTAGTGTGAGTGGTAGCGGGAGGGGTGGACAGTGGGAGGGTAGTGTGAGTGGTAGCGGGATGGGTAGCGGGAGGGGTGGATAGTGGGAGGGGTAGTGGGAGTGATTGCGGGATGGGTAGTGGGAGGGGTGGGTAGTAAGAGGGGTAGTAGGAGTGGTAGCGGGAGGGGTAGTGGGAGGGGTAGTGAGAGGGATAGCGAGAGAGGTAGTGACAGGAGTAGTGGGAGAGGAAACCGGTGGCATAGCGCGTGCGGAAACACCGCTTGGAGCCGGTGAGGAGTCTTGGGTCAGAGAGTGGCGGGCGAAGTTGGTGACACATGCATGAGTCATGCTGTGGCGACACATAAAAGGAACATAAGTGAATATTGATAAGATTGATGCCGCCACATTTGCATACATCATGCCTATATATCAGCGTTAAACATTCCATATCTCATACGATGAATAGTACTTCATGAAGCTGATTTGGCGAGAGTATAGATGACTTTTGTGATGGCAGTAGCTTCCCCCAAAATTATTTGCATCTAGTGTACGCCTTAGTCCCAATTGCTAAGCAGCGACCGGATGGGGAGGGGTCAATGATTGAGGGTGCCAAATTATAATTGATTAGGCGAGTGATCTCTCTTGGCATGTGCAAAGTGACAGCCCGGTATCATGGATGTAATACATTATCTACGGATGTGGAAGGATGAGTTCGATGCATAAGGTTGGATATTAAACAGCCGTCCATACCGTATGAATGACGTTTGCACTCCTCAATTGACCATATCTAAGAAGCAATCATGTGGGAGAATCAGAGAGGAGAGAGGCAACTCGCATGCGTCAGCGTGAAGGCAAGCTGCGATACGGTGCACAGGCTCAGGACTTTCTGGTTGCAGGTGCACCAGGTCCTTGAGTTGTGCGTCGCCAAAACAGCGTAGATAATCACCCGCGAGGACGCCTGCGGGTCCATGGGCGGGTCAACGCCAGCGGGCCAAAGGTCATCTATCACAAGTTCATCTGAACGACCGTGACATCTGTTCAGTTCATCTGAGCGACTGAACCAACGACATTCGACCCGACGCCTTTTAAATCTGAACAGCCTTTCTCGTTGTGTTTCAAGTTCAATTAATTTCACTGACACGTAGACCTTACCCTTCAATTTTGCTATTTCACAGCCTTCATCGCAATATTTTCTTTGACCTGCTCGTGATATTGTTAAAAAAGACATCATGGCGCAACTTCATCGACGCCGGCGGGGCGGGCACCGACCAGTGTCAGTCCTGCGGAGGGTGCCGCGCCGAACCACCTCGCACGACGCACACTGAGTGAGAAGTCTGCGAGTAAAAGATGACCGTGTAGCACCGAGGCACCTTTGGTAACTCCACAAGCCGGCGAGGTGCACTTGGTTTGAGATACGTTTAGTTACGTTTGAGCGCCCCTTGGGCAGGTGTGTGTGACTCTACAGGTCTCATGCGGCGGTATGGTGTGCACCCATGTGGCATGGTGTGCATCCATGTGACATGGTGAATACTCGTGTGATATGGTGTATGCCCGTGTGGTATTGTGTGCACCCATGTGGCATGTTGTGAACGGTGTGCGGTGTACGGTGTGCACCCATGTGGTCTAGTGTGTACCTATGTGGTGTGGTATGTACCCATATGGTATGATGTGGGCTCATGTGGTATAGTGTGTACCTATGTGGCATGGTGTGTACCAATATGGTGTGTATCCATGCGATATGCTGTGTACCCATGTGGCATGATGTGTACCGATATGGTATGGTGGGCACATCTCTGAGGACGGCCCGATGCGCCACCTCTGAGTTCGTCACCGACGGCCTGGCTCGAGCCGAATAGCCGCCGAATATCCGCCGCAGCACGACCCAGGCTGGTGATTTGTGACCGACTATGGCCGGAAGACCGGCACACAGACGCCGGCGACAATCACAATATATACGGTGCCGGCCGTGCAGCTTAGCCGGAGCCGCGGAATGCTCGCGCGGAATCGGTGACCGAAGGCACACCTACCCTGAAGGGCGTCAAGCCCTGGAGGGCATCCGACGGGATCCGATCAATCCGCGTGGTAACAGTGCGTGGTGCTGATACGTAGGCAGAGGCTTCGCAGAATACAGTCCCGTTGCGCTCGTGTAGTGGCGTACACGCAATGCTAAATCGTGAAAATCGTTAGCGTTGCACTGGGGACCAAATGCATAGGCGCCTGCAGCGGTGAAGAAGACCTGTTGTGTGTACTCTGGTATATTGCGCAACATTTGTCTGTTTCTTTAACAGGAGTTTGGTGCCGTCTTCAAATGCAGGAACTGAATATCATGATTGGACGACCATTAGGATGGAAATCGAAGTATTTTGTTGTTGCCATGCAACACCAATATTTTGAATGATCATGCACTGACCATACAGAAGTTTTGATTGATCATGCACTGATCATACAGAAGGACACGATCCTGAATCTCCGTTGGCCATCGTACTACCGGCTCTGGCTCATCTGCGGCACGCTATGACCGACAAGCTCGTTCACATCTTCCCCGTCAGACTGCCTCGTGCGGTTGAACTGCTCCCCCCCCCCCACCTTGACGACGGCCAGCCGGCGGGTTACGCCACTTCGACCCGCGATCGCGCATTGTGCACAAGGCCGCAGTCCAGTTGCGCGCGGCCCCATTCCCAGGTGCGGCGGCCGGCGCGCTCTCGTTCTGCGGTGGCGCAACGGCAGCCGCCGCCGGCGGAGGGTAGGGGTCGCCGGGTCGGGCCGGCCGCGCCGGCGGCCCGTTTGAAGTGCGCGCGCCGCCGCCGCCAGCCGTGGCGACCGCCATTCGCATGCGAGTCGCGCGCGCGCGATAAGGGCCCTTTCAGGCGCGCGCCCAGGCCGTTGTGCAGGCGCGAATGTGCGGACGACCATGCGGCTGCCCACCGTAACGCAGTCGAGGGCAAGGCCTGGCTTTGCCACTCGCCTTTTGATATCGGACTTCGCCGCGGGTGTCAGGGGGTCGGCAGACGTAGTACGTCACGTGGGGTAGAATGTGCACGCGTTGTGGCGGGCCTCTTCTGAATAATTTCCACTGAGGGGCCCCGCACATTGACGACGGGGTAGCCCTTTGCGTTGTCTACATGCATAGGCGCACCGGAGCGGGGGGCCCAGGGGGCCCGGGCCTCCCATGAGACCAAAATGCCCTTTTGGCCAAAAGTGCCCTTTTAACCGAAAAGTACCCTCTTGGCCGGAATGTCCCAAATTCAGCCAGAAAATCACCTCACCTCACCTGCCTGATGTGCCCCGCCTGTGCCAAAGGTGCCCTTTGGGCCCAAAACTGCCCTTTTGGCGAATTATTTTTCACACCCACTCCCCCCCCCCCAGGTCAACAAAGTGCCCTCTTGGCCAGAATGTCCCAAATTTAGCACAGAAATGACTTGCCTTATGTGCCTGTGCCATAACCGCCCTTTTGGCCAATTTTATTGCACGCCTCCCGGTCAACAAACCTTCCAGTGTGCCCCGGACCGCAAAGTGCCCTTTTGGAGTCGGTCAGGTGCCCTTTTGGAGCCGGCCAAGTGCCCTTTTCGGTCCGGGCCCCCATGGAAAAATCCTGGGTGCGCGGCTGTCTACATGACTATGTAGTTAGTATGTCCACAGCTATTATTTTCGTCATTGACTTTAGCCGCAAAAGGAGCACTAAAATGCAACATGTTAAGTCGATTGAGTTATTCTCCATCGTCTGTTTTCTGGACCCACCGCGACTGACTGGAACGCCTCCACTTTCGAGACAGACGAACAAATCTTAACTATGAGAACCTCACAAAACCTGCTGCCCTGCTGTCCGGCAACAACGTTTGATGATCTTACATTTCTGGACATTTTTCTTATGCGAGCCTTTCTTTTTTCATTTGAAGCCTCGTTTGCCGTCGTAGCAGACTCCTACGCTAGGGCGGCCTACTCTACCGCTTCAAATTGCGGTGCAGCCCACTCTACCGCTTCGAATTGCGGTGCAGCTCTACTCCAGCGTAAATTCTGACCGTCGAGGCTGAAAGCGTCCGTGACACGCTCAGTCTCGCGGTGGTCCGTGACCACGCCTGGTGGCACTCCGACCACATCGACCACACCGACCACACCGACCACACCGTCCATGGCACCCCTCCGAGAAAGAGTTCTCCGATGACAATTCTTGGATTTCCTCGTGTCATGTCTATGAGGAAAACAAGATGTATTTCCACGAAACGTGACGACAATTCAGCCCAGTGTGATTGAGCTGCCAAAATCTGACGACTGGTGGAACAGCAATCGGCAGCCTTCCGTTCCAGCTGACACCTTGTCTTGATATTAACAGTGCTCTGAGGCAGCAAATACCGGCGCAACACTACAGGAAGAGCAATCATGCTCTTAGTTTTCGGTGCATAAATAAACTAATCAATAGTTAAGTTAGTTATTAGGGCTTTAGGGTGCATCGACTACATTGGTCAATGAGCGCCCAATATAATCAATAGTTAAGCAAAACATTGGTGCATTCGGTTAACAGGATCGCACACCAGGACATACCACAAAGTCAACAGTGCAGCAAACCACTGGTGCATTCAGTAAACATACCCGGGCACCACGACGTACCACAAAGTCAACCGTGCAGCAAAACATTGGTGCGTTCGGTAAACAGGCACCAAGACGTGCCACAAAGCTGTTTTCAGTTATGCTCAGTGTCTAGTTAGCATAATCTGTCATGCACTGCTGGCCGGGTGTTCCCACAACAACGACCACGATTGAAGCACGGACAAATTGTCCCACGACACGACGTATCTGTGGGAGGAAGCAGCCGCCAGTGGCAACCCTGAGCCAGACCAGAGGCCGACCACAGCCCAAACCTGGAAGTCGATACGGCCGCTGGCAACAGGTACGTGAAGCGCACTGGGCTCAAGAAGTGCGTGGGGCACGTTGGGTGAGTGCGTGAACCAAGTGGCCGTGCGTGAGGTGAGTGTGCGTGAAGCTTGTGGCATACGCGAGGAATACAGAGCACCTGAAGCGCCTGAAGTGCGCGAATCGCGTCAGCCAAGATCATGTGGAACGCGTCGAGCATCTGGTAGCACATGGATTATTGAAGTGCTTGGAGTACCAGCATGGCACAGATGTTGCGAACTACCACTAATGTAGATGGCTCGGGCAGACACTTTTCCACTCACCACTACCAACTTAATTTGACTGGTCTTATGGCATCTTGATCGCGTTGCTGGCACAATAAATAACACGTTTTTTAAAATGCCATTTTGTTGTTTGCTAACGTCCACGACTCATGGTGGTGGAAATGAAGCCCCGATAGAGCTGAAGCTGCCCACTCTGTGGGTATATAGCGGCGGCGAATGCGCACCAACCTACTACTTACGTGTCAAACCACGTCAATTTTGTTTTATCGGAGGTGGTCAGTGTAGCATGGTCTCCACCACAGCCACGTGAACACTGCTCCCACCCCCACCCCCACCCCCACGCGATCGGAGGCGGCCAGCGTAGCGTGGTCTCCACCGCAACCAAGTGGACAAACACCTGCCCTCCCAACGCTCCCACCAAATGGGCTCGAGGGAATTCAACGAACATTTCCTAATTGCAACAGGGCCAACGAGCCCATGTACCAAAGCTGGCCTACAGCCATGTGATCAGCATGGTCTTTTGTCAAAGTGCCTCGCTCTCAACTTGTAAGAACTCTATCAAGAGGTCAGGAGCATAATATATACACGACGTACCCGGTGGTGCTAGCGTGTTATAGGTGACATGCATTTCATTTTAGCGTACTTATCTCACCTTGCCAGAAACAATATCGACCACTACCCAAGTCTAGTCGATGCTGTGGCAAGTGATGTGACAAGAAGTGACATAACGAGAAGTGACATGACAAGAAGTGAAATGACAAGAAGTGACATGACGAGAAGTGACATGACGAGAAGTTTCGTGAACGCATAAAATCCATCAAATGGAAGGACTTAAGATCATATACATACCTACACCCTACATCATGGCACAATTGTTTTCGTGCAGCCTTTGCCTACATTAATTACTTACTTACGGCCTCTTTTTGATTTCATCAATCACCTGGAAAGTGGATGCCGGCCGCTTGCAATCCGGTGTAGATATGCAGAGCCGATAGCTTAGAGCAGTTAGCTTATCGATTTCGCGGGCCGCATGCGTGCAAATTGAGTGCAATCTGAGCGCAGTCTAAGTGAAAGGCCGTGTTGCGCTGCACAGCGGAGACGCCGCCTGGCCATGTCGAGCGGCGGGCCCCAACGGTCGGCGCACGGTCCTCAGCTCTGCATACATTACGGAGCGCGTGCAAAGTGTGCCAACTGGGACCTGTGGGGCGCCGGCGTGCGTGCCGTCGTGCGTGCTCGACCTTGAAAGGTATCGCCGGATCGCGACGGACGTACGCGACGAATTTGGCGTCTGCGGCACGCTGCCTGCTATCTATCGATTGGGCATTATCGAAACAATGTCACTGTTGTGAAAAAAATGCAACATTTACAGAAGTGCACTTGCTACTGGCTGGATCGGTAGCATTCCGACGTGGGAATGACTGCTAATTGATTCAGTTCGTCGTGGCGGGTGTTGAGCACGACACGGCGACGGCAGCTGTGGTGAGATTCATCGGACCACAGCTTAAAGCACGCAGCTGTCCGGTCACGCAGTGTCGCGCGGCCTCCCGAGCCTGCTGTAAGCGCTGAGCCACAGAAAGGCGGGGACCGGTCAGGATTCGAACCCAACATTCTGCACATGTATCGGGACATCGAGCACGCCGCGCGTCCATGTCTTGACCGTCGCCACAGTGGCTGCCAAATCCGACGACAGAGAGGGATCTGGCAGCTCCGGAGCATGCCTCCAGGACGGCTGACGTACCCCTGATGGGTCCTGACAGGTCCTGACAGGCTCCGGTGGGACGGCTGACGTACCCCTGACGGGGCCTGACAGGTCCTGACAGGCTCCGGTGGGACGGCTGACGTACCCCTGACGGGTCCTGACAGGTCCTGACAGGCTCCGGTGGGACGGCTGACGTACCCCTGACAGGTCCTGATGACAGCATGCGCGGTATTTTGTGTTGTTTGGAGGGACCCCTAACAGGTCCTGGTGACAGCATGTTATGATGTGCTTTGCGTTGTTTAGAGGGGAGGGCGATACAGGCCCTAAATATCCATTTCAGCCTGAAATAATACTATGGGTCGCGAAAGTTGAAAACATAAAAGTAGAACGCACCCCTGCAAGTCCACAACTTGCCCAATTCAGCCCGAATTTGCCTTCAATGACAGTGATGTATCCCCCACCTAATATTTATCAAAACACGACACACCTGAACCACAGACCCACATCCCTGCTAGAACCCCACATTCCTGTTTAACACCAAATCCCCCCCCCTAAACTACGTCCACATCCCGACAATTGCGTCACTGTAACAACAGTCATCCGTTCAAACAACTGTCAAACAATGCGGAGATATATGAATCTACAGCAAACAATGGTGACGTATATGAACCTTTAAACGGTAGTTAATGTTTCACATCACTGACAAATAACAGAGACACGTTGACAGCTGGACCAACGAAGTGACATACTGACATCCCTGACAATCAGCGACGACAGGCTCCCTATCTGCCAGCCAGCAGTGACATCCCCAGATGCGCAGCCAAGGGGGGGGGGCCCTTAGCACCCTCACACTAAATCAAACGATACATTTTCGAAATTTTCACCACACGAAATCATCAATTTTCTGCGATGGAACCTTCCTCCATTTCATCACATTTATTTCTGGTCCGGCACCCCCTAGGTAAACCCTGGCCGCGCCACTGGCTATACAGACATGTCCGCGAGACTCGGTACCGACCGCACTGCAAGCTCGCCGACGTCAGGACATGGGACTTCCATGCGGATCTGCGGCGACGCGAGATAAGCGGCGACAAAGACGGCGACGGCGGCGGAGGCGGCGGCGGCGGCGGCGGCGTTTTCGTGTCGCGGATGTTATCTGGAGGCGTGGACACGCGGTCCCGCCCCGCTCGGCTGTGACGCGTCACGCGACGGCTCGTCACACGTCGTCGTCACGCACGGCAGCGGTGCCCCCGACTGGTGGGACGCGGCACTGCCCCGCGGCAGTTTGTGGTGTTCACTCCGTCCGCTGACGTCCTGCGCGTTTTCGCGGCCGCTCTCCAGGCGCGCGCTTCAGTCACTGATTTGTCCGTGATATTGGATGCTGATTTGTTGGTGATGTTGGACGCTGATTGGTCCAGTCAAGGTCAGCTGGTCAACGACAAGGACAGGGGTCAACGACAAGGACAGGGAAATACGCGCGAGCCGACCTCTGACCCCGCTCAAGGTTGCGAATGGTCGGCGCGTGATCGGCCTGACAGGCGAACAGTTTACGAGATGTATTGTTAAAGCTAAAGTACGTGACGATTCGCCAAAACGTGCCGTTATCCGATGGCCGCTTACGGCTGGCGGAAAATCTGTCACGGACACATCCATCTTTTACGGCGGCGAGGCCTGCGATTGGCCGCCGCAGGGGTGGTCGATAAGGTGGAGCTTACCGGTGTCGGGGCAATCTTTCGACTTTTGTAACTTTAGCATCGGCTCGAATCCGGAGGCGTCGCCGGCACCATACTGGCCGGCGTTGCGTGAGGCCTCAGCATGTATCAATAGTGTTTCAAACATAATCGGCAGGTGCAACGCATGACTCATGGCGGCAGAAGGGGTGGAGGAAAATTTGTGAAGCTGCACGCAACAACAGATCATTGTGCCTCCAGACGATCTGTCTCATTTTTGCAACCAGCATGAGGTTCATAGGAAGCGAAAAACTAGTGAAGTGCTGTGACTCACAGTCTCACAATCCGTCTTCCTCGACCGGCGTCGGCTGCCGGCGCCACGCCGCAAGACAGCAAACCGCCACAGCAAGAAACAGCACGCTGTCCTCTCCGCAATACGGCGACCAGCAGACATAACGCTATCGTGCGTAACGCCACGTAGAGACAGACTTTCCAGGCCTCCATCCATTTTCAGCGAAGACGAACACAATCCGCACGGCAAACACACACCGATCTCACTTCATCACAAACACACCGATCTCACTTTATCACAAACACACCGATCTCACTTCATCACACACACACACACACTGATCCTACATCATCACAAACACACTGATCCCATATCATCATAAACACATTGATCCCACATCGTCACAAACACACCGATCCAACATCACCACAAACACAGCGATCCCACTTCACCAGAAACGCAGGAGCTGAGACGCGCTGCCGACCGGCTGAAAGACGAGTCGTTCTTCACCCACCACGACTCGCTACCTCGCCGGATGGCCACGGACGGGCTCTGAGCATATCCGGCGGCAGCGGCATCGCTCAAAGTCCGGCCGCCGAACGAAAAACAAACCCAACCAGCCGGACCCAGGTGCGTCAGCGTGGCGCAGGTGACGTCAGAAGTACTCTGCACGAGTCGCACGGAGCGAGTGCGACACCTGCGGGTCACGGACAGAGGCCGTGCGACACCAGCAGGTCACGGGAAAATGTCGTGCGACACCAGCATGGCACGGGCAGAGGTCGAGCGACTCAAGCGTTCCAGGTAGCAGCTCTGAGAGACATGTTCATTCTGTTGGGAGGTGCGGTCATGGCCAAGTGCAATTCCGACGGACTACGGGCGGGCCATGAGCGACTCCACGAGACCACGACCACGTGCGACGCCATGAAACTATGAGAGGACCACGTGCGACGCCGTGAGAGCACGACCACGCGTGACGCCATGAGAGCACGAGGGGACCACGTGCAGCACGTGCGACTGGATGACATCCCGTCGGCGCGGTGACCGCCCGCGGTCGCCGCGGATGTCGCCGCAGGCGGTTGGCCGGCCGCCGCCGGCGGTCACCAGGGACGGCGCCGGCGGGCCGTGCGCTCCGTCGACAAAAAGCGCGCGCGCGCGCCGAGCCGCATACCGGCACGGCGGCGCGCCAACCGTCGCGTTTGTGTGTCTGCTACCGGCTGCTCTGTCCAGCACGTGTACGTCTGTCAGCGTGTCAGCGCCGTGTCAGCGCCGTGTCAGTGGCGCGCGTGTCGGGTATGGTGGAGCCTGCGGGTCAGACGTGCCCGGTGTGTGTGTCTGTCGGCGTGCCGCAGGGGTCGCCGTGGGCCGTGTGTCTGTCAATGTGTCAAGTCTGCTCAGCTGTCACTGTCTTCTATGTTGGTCAATGTGTCCGGGATTTGTCAGGGATGTGTCAGGGATTTGTCAGGGATGTGTCAGGGATTTGTCAGGGATGTGTCCGGGATTTGTCATGGATTTCTCAGTGATGTGCCATGGATTTGTCAGGAATGTATTAGAGACTTGCCACGGATGCGTCAGGATTTGTCAAGGATGTTGCAGGGATTTGTCAGGGATATATCAAGGATATGTCAGGGTTGTGTCAGGGATATTAGTGTTGCAAGTATTGACAGGGACCACGGCAGGTTTGTGAGCGCAAGAGAACTCGTGAGTGAGACGCCTGAGATCACCTGAGTTTATTCATCGGCAGTGCACTGGTCAAGACGCAAATTCAATCGCGTTCTTCCCACAGCTGATTATTTCTTATTCTTTTATCTCTCTCTCCTTCCCCCTATCCCTCTCCTTCTCCCCCTACCTCCCACTCTCGTTTGCCAGTGATGGTGGCGACTACTTGAGCTGTGTTGACAAGTGTGCGACGAAATTGTGTTCCGCTTTGTCATGGAGTAAGAGTGGCGAAGGCAATCTTCTTGGATAATCGGAATCGTAGTTCCGCGGACTCCGATCTGGCTCCAGAGACGGAAGATCAGCGAGTACATAACTGGCTTCAGCTGATCAAGATCCGTGGATGCCTGCACAGACAATGTGGCGCCTCGGTTACAGCCTTCCGGTATTATCCGTTCAAAACTTGCATGCCATCAAACAGACCTGCTATGCAAACGTTACTTCATTAGATCGGAGCTGGTATGACGACATGGCTTCAATTACGCTTAGCCACGCCCTGTGTGCCAAAATCGCGCATGGGCAAGCCGTCACGTCGTGAATGTTCTGGCAGTAGAACAAGCATCTTCGGAGAAAACCGCAACCGCCTGTGTCAACTAGCTGACGGGTTGCAATCTAAACAGATAAATCAATCGCCACTTGCAATTCTGTTTGAAAAAATTGGAACGGGACAAGAATGTGATGCACCGCTAGCTTATTGCGAAACTGGAATTTCCCAGAACTGTCATGCTACATACCAGCCTGGCCAAGTGAAACGCCTCCACTTGGTTATTTTGTGTTCTGCATTCTAATGAGCAGGCGTGGAGAACAAAGCCCAATTAAAGAGACGATTGAGTTTCGTGAAATGTTATACCTGAATTTATTCATTAAGATACATGTTCTATGACATTACAACAGATCAAACGCCCAGGTGGGTCACCAGGAATGCATACACTGTCGGTAGAAACAATGGTTATGGAAGGAATTAAGATGGTGACAGTGTCCATAAATCATTTTTCACCTCCGAGTAGTTGACAGGAAATGTGGCGTGATGGAACGTGAGGGCCGCCTCTGCGCCGGGGAGACGGAGGTGGCCCCTGGAAACGGAGGTGGTTCGGGGGACGGTGGTGGTCCGGGGGACGGCGGTGGTCCGGGGGACGGTGGTGGTCCGGGGGACGGTGGTGGTCCGGGGGACGGTGGTGGTCCGGGGGACGGTGGTGGTCCGGGGGACGGTGGTGGTCCGGGGGACGGTGGTGGTCCGGGGGACGGTGGTGGTCCGGGGGACGGTGGTGGTCCGGGGGACGGTGGTGGTCCGGGGGACGGTGGTGGTCCGGGGGACGGTGGTGGTCGGGGACGGTGGTGGTCCGGGGACGGTGGTGGTCCGGGGACGGTGGTGGTCCGGGGGACGTGGTGGTCGCGGGGGGGACGGTGGTGGTCCGGGGACGGTGGTGGTCCGGGGGACGGTGGTGGTCCGGGGGACGGTGGTGGTCCGGGGGACGGTGGTGGTCCGGGGGACGGTGGTGGCCCAGGGGACGGTGGTGGTCCGGGGACAGTGGTGGTCCGGGGGACGGTGGTGGTCCGGGGACGGTGGTGGTCCAGGGGAACGGAGACGGTTCGGGGGACGGTGGTGGTCCGGGGGACGGTGGTGGTCCGGGGGACGGTGGTGGTCCGGGGGACGGTGGTGGTCCGGGGGACGGTGGTGGTCCGGGGGACGGTGGTGGTCCAGGGGAACGGAGACGGTCCGGGGGACGGTGGTGGTCCGGGGGACGGTGGTGGTCCGGGGGACGGTAGGTGGTCCGGGGGACGGTGGTGGTCCGGGGGACGGTGGTGGTCCGGGGGACGGTGGTGGTCCAGGGGACGGTGGTGGTCCGGGGACGGTGGTGGTCCGGGGGACGGTGGTGGTCCGGGGGACGGTGGTGGTCCGGGGGACGGTGGTGGTCCGGGGGACGGTGGTGGTCCGGGGGACGGTGGTGGTCCGGGGGACGGTGGTGGTCCGGGGGACGGTGGTGGTCCGGGGGACGGTGGTGGTCCGGGGGACGGTGGTGGTCCGGGGGACGGTGGTGGTCCGGGGGACGGTGGTGGTCCGGGGGACGGTGGTGGTCCGGGGGACGGTGGTGGTCCGGGGGGTCCGGGAGGTGGTCCGGGGGACGGTGGTGGTCCGGGGGACGGTGGTGGTCCGGGGGACGGTGGTGGTCCGGGGGACGGTGGTGGTCCGGGGGACGGAGGTGGTCCCGGGGACGGAGACGGTCCTGGGGACTGAGACGGTCCTGGGGAGGGTGATGGTCCAGAGGACGGAGAGCGGTTCGGAGGACGGCGGTGGTCCGGGGGACGAAGTCAGTTCGGGGGACGGAGACGGTCCGGACGTGTGACTTCGGAATGCATCATGACTACGCAGAGCAACATTGCGGGGTGCTTCCTAGTCAATCCCAGGCACATTTTCGAAGTAATACAATCATGCTTAGCGTCTATGTAAAATACACCCAACTCAAGGAGGTGGGAAGGAAGACAATGCCGTAAATGAGCCGAATGCTTCTCAATAGGAGATTTAAGTGCTGACATGACCTGGGCCTAGTTCATCTTCAACAGATGAAGCTACCGAACATGGTCGACTGGGAATTGATGGAAGGCATAGATGGAGGTGATAGGTGGAGATGATAGCTGGAGTGAGTAGGTGGAGATCATAGACAGAGATAATGAAGTGGTTGGTACAGGAGTTGGCAATGCTATCTGCTGAGGGGAAGGGGTTAACTGGAAATTGTGCTATGTCCCCCTACCCAACCTTCAGTTCTGACCCTGCACTTTGAGCGACCATTTTCGCTGAAAATGAACTTATGTCTTTTGATGTTATACTTGCCTTTTTAGAAGAACAGGAGTCATGATATTTGTAGTTAGCCAATTATCATAATTGAAATAACACCCCAAAGTAAAGTTCATGAGCTCAAAAATACAGTAGAGATGAACAATAAACTGGAAAAGGGGCGAACGAATACGTTGTAATATCTACGCATCACTATCTATCTTCCATTGTACCAACTTAGCATTACAATCAATTGCCCAACCACGATTTATTTTACCAGGTGGTCCCGAACACTACATCATCAGGCAGACAGGTGACCCTGAACACTACATCACCGGGCAGACAGGTGGTCCTGAACACTACAGCATCAGGCAGACAGGTGGTCCTGAACACTACACCACCGGGCAGACAGGTGGTCCTGAACACTACAGCATCAGGCAGACAGGTGGTCCTGAACACTACACCACCGGGCAGACAGGTGGTCCTGAAGGCGGGTGGTCTGACACTAGGCGCGGTGGTCCTCTTGCGGGGGTGGTTAACCGATGCGGCAGGTGGTCGGACACTGCACCGGGTGTGTGCAGGTCCTGGCATATACTCGGGGCGGTGGGACGGTACACCACCGGGCAGTTATAATGGACAGGTGGTCCTGAACACTACAGCATCAGGCAGACAGGTGGTCCTAGACACTACATCATCAGGCAGACAGGTGGTCCTGAACACTACACCACCGGGCAGACAGGTGGTCCTGAACACTACAGCATCAGGCAGACAGGTGGTCCTGGACACTACATCATCAGGCAGACAGATGGTCCTGAACACCATACCAGATCCGCGGGCAGGTGGTCCTGGACACTGCACCAGGTCCGCGGGCAGGTGGTCCTGGACACTGCACCAGATCCGCGGGCAGGTGGTCCTGGACACTACACCAGGTCCGCGGGCAGGTGGTCCTGGACACTACACCAGGTCCGCGGGCAGGTGGTCCTGAACACTGCACCAGGTCCGCGGGCGGGTGGTCCTGGACACTGCACCAGGTCCGCGGGCAGGTGGTCCTGGACACTGCACCAGATCCGCGGGCAGGTGGTCCTGGACACTACACCAGGTCCGCGGGCAGGTGGTCCTGGACACTACACCAGGTCCGCGGGCAGGTGGTCCTGGACACTACACCAGGTCCGCGGGCAGGTGGTCCTGGACACTGCACCAGGTCCGCGGGCGGGTGGTCCTGGACACTGCACCAGGTCCGCGGGCAGGTGGTCCTGGACACCACACCAGGTCCGCGGGCAGGTGGTCCTGGACACTACACCAGGTCCGCGGGCAGGTGGTCCTGAACACTGCACCAGGTCCGCGGGCGGGTGGTCCTGGACACTGCACCAGATCCGCGGGCAGGTGGTCCTGGACACCACACCAGGTCCGCGGGCAGGTGGTCCTGGACACCACACCGGGTCCGCGGGCAGGAGTCAGGGCGTCAGGTGGTCAGGGCAGGTGGCCTGATGTCAGGCGTCAGGTGGTCAGGGCAGGTGGCCTGGCGTCAGGGGGTCAGGGACAGGTGGCCTGGTGTCAGGGCGTCAGGTGGTCAGGGCAGGTGGCCTGGTGTCAGGGCGTGTTGCGTCAGGGCGCGTGTTGACCCGGCGGGATCGGCGGGCCAAACGAAAGTGCGCGCGCACGTCCGTTTGATATTCCGGCCGCGAGCGGTCGCACAGCTGCGGGCCCCGTCCACGCAACCGGGCTTCACTCGTATTGGGTGCGTGGCGCGAGGTGAGGCTGGGGGGGGGGCTCCGCGTTGTCCCACATCCCGCGGCGAGCCCCCGCGGCGGGTCTCTCAGCCTCGGACCACCAATCAAGCGGCTGTTCACGGCTGTCGGCAAGGTGGCGCGGTCGTGTCGCGCTGCGCAACAAGACTGATGTCGCGCTGCACGGACGCCCCCGACCTCATTAGCGGTGAAATCGTCACGTGCCGACACTGGTAGCGGCGGCTCGATTGCCAATCGGTTCATGTGCGAACTCGCCGCACGCCGAGTCATCTCGGGTGGAGGCGCAGGCAGGGAGGCGTGCACTGTTGCAAAACGACTTCATGTTGTGAGGAAATCCGTTGCTAGGCAACCCAGCGGACCACATTGAGCGCGCATTTTCCACTGATTATTCCTGTTCGAAATCCGGTTTGCGCATTCGTGCGGTACATTCGTCTCCAATATCGTCCAGCTGACATTTCTGACAACTAAAATTTGTGAAGCCCACCTCACTCGGCTAGTGGAGCAAACATAACCGCACGGAGCAAGCCTCGCCCGGCTAGTGGAGCGATCATAACCAGACGGAGCAAACCTCACCCGGCCAGTGGTGTGATCATAGCCAGGTGGAGCACACCTCACCCGGCTACCAACGTCGAGACTCGTGACGTCTAACGTGACAGCTTGAAGGGTGCGCTCCGAACTGCCGCGGGCAACCGACACGTCAGACGGGCTCCGATAGCCGGCCTCAGGTGGGTCATGGCCTCAGGTGGGTCATGGCCCCAGGTGGGTCATGGCCTCAGGTGGGTCATGGCCTCAGGTGGGTCATGGCCCCAGGTGGGTCATGGCCCCAGGTGGGTCATTCGCTCAGGTGGGTCATGGCCCTAGGTGGGTCATGGCCCCAGGTGGGTCATTGGCATAGGTGGGTCATGGCCCCAGGTGGGTCATGGCCCAGGTGTGGCCCCAGGTGGGTCATGGCCTCAGTGGGTATGGCCTCAGGTGGGTCATGGCCCTAGGTGGGTCATGGCCCCAGGTGGGTCATTGGCATAGGTGGGTCATGGCCCCAGGTGGGCCATGACCTCAGGCTACTATGGATCATGACTCCAGCTGGGCCATGACCCCAGGTGGGTCACGACTCCAGGATGGCCATGGCCTCAGGTTAGTCGATGCTATGCATGCGTCAGACAGGTTCCGGCCCAGGGCCGGGTGTGTCGATATGCACAGATAGCGACCGCACACGGAGACTGGACGGCCGGGCCTGTGACGCGCCGTGACGCCGGGAGCCGCCGCTCCCCATCGGTACGTCCATGGGCGTCACTAGGAGGGGGGACGGGCGGGACCCTCCTCTGGTGCCCCCCTTTCCGCGCCAAATCGCAAGCGACTTCGGCTGGGGGCAGTCCATGCACCATGCATTCGGGAACTGGCCATTTCCGGCCCCGCCATCAGCTGCCACACGTAGCCCCCCCCCCCGGCGGGACATCCTGGAGACGCGTCTGGCTGCAGGACTGCAGAGTCAGCCCGGCCGTGGTGAGGTCACCGCCGAGGGTTGGCCGTCGCCCGGGGCTTCTCGACAGACCAGCCGACCTCGAGCGAAGCGGCCCACCTCAAACACCGCCGACACGAGTGACGTCAGGGGTCACGTCGGAGGTCACGTCAGGTCAGTCGTGTCGGAGATCACAGGCGTCGCGTCAGGTTACGCCAGGTCAGATGCGACAAGGGCCACACCAGGTCATATCAGGTCAGAGGCCACAAGAGCTACATTAGGCCATGTCAGGTCAGTCGCCATAAGTCACACCAGGTTATGTCAGGTCAAATGTCACAAGGGTCGCATCAGGCCATGTCAGGTCAGAGGGCACAAGAGTCACACTAGCCCATGTCAGGTTAGGGTCACATCCTGGGTCACGCCAGTAGTCACATCAGAGATCACACTAGATCAGAGGTTGCAGGGGTCACGTCATTGGTTTCATCAGGTCTCGTCAGATCAGATGCCATAATCGTCACGCCAGGTCACGTTAGGTCAGAGGTCACAAGGTTCACACCCAAGCACGTCAGGTCAGAGGTCACGAGTGTCTAGCCAGGGGTCACGCCGGCTCCGCAGGCCTCGTCAGCGACACAGCTGCCATCATGGTCGCATACGTAATGATACGGGCGACACGGTGAAAAACGTGGCAGTGCCTTTTTAATACCATTTTTACGGAGATTATTCCGCTATCGGTCGATAAATCTCCGAAGCATCTCCATATATTACCACTGAGAATGTCAATATTTGAGGAGACAAATGTGAAAGTCGCATAAAATGGCGCTATACCAGCGGGGTGACTTGTGGCACCCCGCCCCGACCAAATGGAGCCGACTCATATCCAGGCATCAGCCAACCATCCCCCACTATGTGGTTACGTTAAACTCACGGCAAAATGTGTGCTATAAAACTGAAATTTCGCGACCTGGAGGTGGATTCGAAGAGTCAATGCAACAAGCATGCGTTCGTGTCGACTAATTCTCTAAAGTCCGCCAGCAACAACTGTAACTTTTTTACAGACTAAGTGAAGACACCGATTTGAAACTCAATATTTTCCGATGCAGAAGGAGGCATCTCGCACCTGACTGAGAACTTGGAAGAGTAGAGGTGCGCTTAGACCGGGTTGGCGGGATGTCACCGGAAGCATGGAGGACATCCATGGGCGGGCATGGCAGAGCTGCCATACCTGCCATACATGCACCATACGCTGAATACCCTAAGCCCTTAAAATACGCTAAATCTAATAATACGCTAAATCTCTACGCTAAATCGCATCCGCTAAATCGGAACACTACTTGGTGTGGTATCCCTAGTACACAAATGGCACGACAGTACGGGTGTCCCTCACATGGCCGCCCCGGCGGTGAGGACAGAAACACTCGGGGCCGCGCTACCACACGGAGCCGACACCCTGGTGACGTCACTTGTGGTCGTGACGTCACATGTGGCCGTGACGTCACCTGTATCCGTGACGTTACAGAGACGCTCGGGGCCGTGGGCCGCCGCGCTACCACACGGAGCCGACACCCTGGTGACGTCACCTGTGGCCGTGACATCACCTGTGGCCGTGACATCACCGGAATGCATGCGCGCGCGCCCCAGCTGACGGCGGGAGCGACCAGTGGTGACGTCACACGTCGGCGGAAGTCCGGGCCGTCGTCAGATCGGACCATCAGGTCTCGTCACCGCAAGCGTGTACATGTTGCCGAGTGTAGGCAACCGGGACTGGGAGGGGCCACGGTGCACATGTCTGTGCCGCACTCCCTCTCCCACAGGCAACGGTTTGTCCATTTTTTTTGAGGAGACACGTGCCCTCCCAATGCTGCATTGTTTAACAAATTCACGGCCCGTCCCCGTCAGCATACCCGTTCTTGAGGCGGCGCAAGCAAAATGCTCTAATATTCGGATTAAACCTCAGTTTTTCAAAGAATTTCGAGTGCACAACTGATCGTTTTCATATTTCATATTCATATCATTTCACACATGCACTCGCTGAAACGATTGGTAAACAAATCTGCACTTTGGAGTTCTTAGGCGAGGCTGACGTTTGGCATAGTACCTTTAAGATTGAGTACGGCCCTGTCGCTGGGTACCGCTAATGATCCGGAGCGACCATCAGATGTGAAATAAGAATCACCAGATGTAAAAACGCGCATAGCCTATTTCCTGGTGCCCCGCTAATCGTTGGCACTAGAAAACCAGATCCAGGCCAGCTAATGGATCAAATATTCGTAGTGCTTCCTCCACACCATAAACAACGCATGCAGACAACCCCCTTAATACCATTCGTTGACCATTTCCCGGTTTTCCCATGTCCTGTAGGCATGGGCTTAGCACGGCTGTGCTCTATTTTCCTCACAATTGTTTTGTGTAGTCTTGAGGACGATGGCATAACGCGATGCAAGTCATCGAAGTGTTCAACCACTTCAGCTGGAGGCCCGGTAAGCCACCACACCACACCAGCCCACAACGCCCTGAACGGTCAGGTTAATGTGGCACTAAACCAGTACCTGTCATGACAACGCATGCCACGTCATGACAATGTATGCCACGTCATGACAACATATGCCACGACGTATGTCATGACATGACAACGCATGCCATGCCATAACAACGTATGTTATGCCATGATAACGCGTGGTTAGTTGGTTGGTTATTGGTTTAACGACACATCGACCGTTGAGTCATGTAGCGTCGCCAATCTCTCACGCCGATTGGTCGCGGGCGAAGAGTAGCGACAGGTGAGACTCGAACTCACAACCTTTCGATTGTGAAACGAGCAACTTACCCCTAGGCTACTCGTCCCCATGACAACGCATGCCATGTCATGACAACGTATGCCACGTCATGACAACGGATGCTTACATGGTAGGAATCTCCGCCCGTACCTGCCATCACGTAACGAATATTGATGGAACAGCTGTGCAGTTGCAACATCTGAACTTGCACGGGTAAGTGAGCACCAATGTTTGGAACGTGGCATGCTTGATGCACTGCTGTTCGGCACATGACACGATTGCTGCAGATGTTTGGGACTTGGCACGACTGATGTACCGATGCTCGGCACGTGGCACGACTGATGTGCTGATGCTCGGCACGTGGCACAACTGATGTACCGATGCTCGGCACGTGTCACGACTGATGTACCGATGCTCGGCACGTGGCACGACTGATGTACTGATGCTCTGCACGTGGCACGACTGATGTGCTGATGCTCTGCACGTGGCACGACTGATGTACCGATGCTCGGCACGTGGCACGACTGATGTACTGATGCTCGGCACGTGGCACGACTGATGTGCTGATGCTCGGCACGTGACACGACTGATGTACCGATGCTCGGCACGTGGCACGACTGATGTACCGATGCTCGGCACGTGGCACGACTGATGTACCGATGCTCGGCACGTGGCACGACTGATGTACTGATGCTCGGCACGTGGCACGACTGATGTACCGATGCTCGGCACGTGGCATGACTGATGTACCGATGCTCGGCACGTGGCACGATTTGATCGCAGCGCTACTTACCCAGACGTTCATCTTGTCAGCGGCCGGCTTGGTCCTGCGTCGCTGCCAGAACTTCCACCAGCGTCCGCCCATGATGGCTGTCGCGCGGCCGAGACACCGCTCAGCGGTCCGGCGTCTTCGGTGCCACTCGGCGGGGTCCTCTCACTCGCGGGACGGTACCGGCGGGGCTCTCACTCGGGTCCTCTTACCCACGCGCCACCCGCGGGACGGTGCCGGCGGGGCTCTCACTTGGGTCCTCTCACCCACGCGCCACCCGCAGGACGGTACCGGCGCGGCTCTCACTCGGGTCCTCTCACCCACGCGCCACCCGCAGGACGGTACCGGCGCGGCTCTCACTCGGGTCCTCTCACCCACACACCACCGGCGGGACGGTGCTGGCGGGGCTCTCACTCGGGTCCTCTCACCCACGCACCACCGGCGGGAGAGTGTCAGCGGGCTCTCACTCGGATGCTCACCGGTCGCGAATTCTCCGGCGCTCGGCTCAGACGTCGCCGAGAGTCTAGTCCGTCGCACTGTTCCACTGCTCCAGCTCAGGGCGGATCTCGCGACGTTTTGCGCCTGCACACTAACTCACTCACTCGGCTAAATGCACTGAATTGTGTGACCGCACACCAGTTCAGGCTCACTAGTTCACTGGTCTCAGGCTCACTTATGCGCTGGTTCACTCGAATATAACCAGGCTCACTGGTTCACTGGCCTCAAGTTCACTTATGTACTGGTTCACTCGAATATAAACAAGTGCAGGTGAAATAGTTCACTGTGGTTGGTGTGAACACAATGAGTTCTTCGCACCCCAGTTCGGCGGCGGCACTGAGCTGACGAGCTGACGAGTGCCTGCAGCTGACGAGTGCCTGCAGCTGACGAGTGCCTGCAGCTGACGAGTGCCTGCAGCTGACGAGTGCCTGCAGCTGACGAGTGCCTGCAGCTGACGAGTGCCTGCAGCTGACGAGTGCCTGCCGTGTGTCTCGACGCACCGCTGGCCGGCACTGGTAGAGTGAGCGCCGATCCTTGCAGACAGCCCACGCTGACCGTCGGCCGACAGACAGTCCGGCTGCGTCGGCACCGCACCCTGGCGCTCAGTTCGAATTTCGGCGCGCTGCCCGGCGTCGCTGACTCACTCTCGGGCGGAGCCCTGCCCACTCACCACGCGCGCTCACCTCGAGCTCGGCTGCGCCAGTGCGCCAGTGCGCCAGTGCGCCAATGCGCCAGTGTCCGCGGCAGTCCGACCAGGTGCCGCCTGAGGTGTGCCGGCTGACTTCAGTACGGCCGGCTCGCGTGACAAAACTGCCGCCGCGATTCCGCGCCTTTCGACTGCCGACGGCGCGAGCGGCGCCCGATGGCACGCGGTGGCACGCGATGGCACGCGAGGGCGGTGTGGCACCGCTCGCCTGGCCAGTTATGCGCCGCCGGTCAGCTTCACGCCGGTGCTCAGCCACGCCACGCTTCGATTCGCCGGGGCCGAAGTGCGGCTCGCTCCGCGTGTTCCCGACAGTTTACAATCACTCGAAGTTTTCGGCTCCTCGTGGTCGGCTCGTTCTGCCGCGATAACTGCTCGCACACCTCTTGACTGTGCACTATTTCCGTGCGCTGCTGGAGGCAGGGTCCCGCTCACGGTGCTCACGTTTCACAGCACAGGTGTGCGCAGTCGGCGCCGCGGAGCGTTTGGCGCCGTTTTGCTCGCCGGCCGGCCCGGAAGCGGCCTCTGGGCGCGCCAAAGTCCCGCGACTGAACCGCACCGGTCGGACCACTCCTCCGAGCGCCTGGGGCGGGGCTTCTCGCGGCAAATCCGGGCCCACAAACAGCACCGCCTCACCTCCGTGACCTTGGCGACCTCCGAGCCGACTGCCGACGCTCGCGCCGACTCTCGTCACCTTTCGCGACGGAAAGGCGGGGAGACGGGCGTTCGCTGACGGGTCTGTCTGGTTCGACTGGCAGTTTCCGCAGGGGAAGCGGGCAGTGAACAGGTGCGCGTGGGCTATTGGATCGGTGCTGCTGCTTGAGCTGCTGCCTAGTTCGCAGGCGTATGCAGACACACTCAAACAGCGCCTGATAAGCAGGTCAACGTGATCCCTCCGAGCGGTTATTAAATCAGCATTGACTCGCCGTATTTCGCCATTATACCAACCTTCACCGGGGCCCACACATCAGTGTGGGCAACGCCGGAGGCAGTGTATGACTCTCCGTTCACTCCCAATCGCTCAGACTGGCACGTGCGCGTCAAGCTGGGTATTTGGCGTGACCTTGAACCAGTGTTGGGCGCGCCACCAATGACCGTCGGTCACGCGCGGCGCCGCTGGCGCCAGCAGATGGCGGCACTGCACTAACTCTCGCAGTGCGCCAGCCGCGACTACCCGGACAGAGGGCTTCGGCGACAGAGGGCTCCGGCGACAGAGGGCTCCGGCGACAGAGGGCTCCTGTGTCGGCTGTCGGAGGATCGGCGCGGCTGGTCGTGCTGTCCTCTCGGGATGCCTTCTGCCCTCTGGAGCTGTCACTGTGTCCTCCCGAGCTGTCACTGTGTCCTCTCGAGCTGTCAGTGTGGCCTCCTGAGCTGTCACTCAGCCTTCTCGAGCTGTCACTGTCCTCCCGAGCTGTCACTGTGTCCTCCCGAGCCGTCACTGTGGCCTCTCGAGCTGCCACTGTGTCCTCCCGAGCTGTCACTGTGGCCTCCCAAGCTGTCACTGTATCCTCCCGAGCTGTCACTCAGCCCTCCAGAGCTGTCACAGCCGCTGTGGCAGTCGCCGGTTCTGGAGGCTGCCGGCCACTGAAGCCGCAGGCGGCTGACGCTCGGCGTGCGCCGTCTTCCACTCGCGCTGGTCTCACAGCAGCACCTGGAACAACAGCAGCTGCTGTAACGGCGACACGAGGCAACACAGAGACGTCCACCTGCGACACGGAGCGACACAGAGACGTCCACCTGCGACACGGAGAGACACAGAGACGTCCACCGGCGACACGGAGCGACACAGAGACGTCCACCCGCGACACGGGGAAACACAGAGACGTCCACCTGCGACACGAAGCGACACAGAGACGTCCACCTGCGACACGGGGAAACACAGAGACGTCCACCTGCGACACGGAGCGACACGGAGACGTCCACCTGCGACACAGAGCAACACAGAGACGTCCACCTGCGACACGGAGCGACACAGAGACGTCCACCTGCGACACGGAGCGACACGGAGACGTCCACCTGCGACACAGAGCAACACAGAGACGTCCACCTGCGACACGGAGCGACACAGAGACGTCCACCTGCGACACGGAGCGACACAGAGACCTCCACCTGCGACACGGGCTGGTGGTGCGTGCCACGTTCAGTGCGGTGTCCAGTTTGGGTTGTGGGCCGTCGACTTTAATGGCCCTTGGTTTTTGTTTGTGTTGTGTAATGTATGTCAATGTGTTGCGTGGTGTAAGAATTATGAGGCAATGACCGAACAGGTCACATTCATCCATTCACTTGACACATGATGTAGAGCACAATTAAATTTTGCTTCTCACTTTTCTCAGACTAGGAGCGAATCATCTTTCAGTTCTCGGTATGTTATGTGTCCATTAATATGAAGTATATCCATGCCATCTATGGAAAAGACCCTGCATTTTTTATTATTAAATAGGCCCGATATTTGCATATTCTTGCAACACACTTCCTCAGGAACCTACTTGGTCTTTTTTCAGAATTGTCCGGTTTTCGAGCATCGTCTGAATTTCTATGCATGGCTACATCCATGAACGGTGTTGGAAGAGAAAGACGAAGAATCTTGGATCCCTCCACGACGCGATCAGGTGGTTTCCCTGGGGTTGTGCCGGTCTCTCACACCAAATGGCCGCGGGAATAGCCAAAATCGCGCGCTGTCCGTGCGCCTGGAACCCGCGCTCCTAGGCAACGGTACCAGTTCGTGCTGAGACTCCCTGAGTCATGCCTTCAAATTCCCACTGCGTGCTGCTGCAGGTGTCACCAACGTCCGTGTTTTGAGCAGCGCAATTCGGCCAGCGGTAAAGCATGTGGTCCAACGCGTCAGGCTGACGAAACAGCGCATACGGTGATTGGCCTGTTGGCGACCAATCACGCTCCGAGTTGGTAAGAGGCGGTGCTGTACTGCTGAGGCACGGCCTCATCGCATGGTGTTGATGGATACACCTTGCCTGGTGCATTTTCTGTAAACTAAGGAAAAAAATCCTGGAACGGCTGAAGCCAGTTGCGGAGCGTGGAGATTCGAAAGTCGCGTGTGCCACACCATACCTGCAGTCTACACACGGAAAAGAATTGCCCAGACCGGAAGCTTCTAGAGGTGCTGATCGCGCCGCGGTATGACCTGTTCGATGGCGGCTTATCCAGGGCCTGCGGAGCATGCAAAATGGAAGCCCGAACATATGCAATGTGGCGGTGCATAGTGCACAACGTAGATTAAGTACTCTGGCAGGCTGCAAGCTTTGCCTAAAACCATCACGTTCAGAGTGGCTGAAGTTTTCAACTTCAGTGCACCTCCGTCGTGAGCCCCTACAACTGTCAAGATCGTCGCTCGCTTATGCTATTTCCGCTTACACTCGGGACCTGTGGGCTACCACTTTTGATGCTCATTGGATCGATAAACCCTCGCCGCAAACCCGCAAACGCACCGCTAAAGCGGACGGGAGGAGCACGTTGACAGCGGTCGCTGCTAAAAAAAAAAATATGTAGTGAAGTTCAGGTCCACGCGTCATACACGAAGCACGTCTAGCAGCGTACGGCTCTTCATTTTGCGGCATCTGAGACCGAAGACTGAGCGATTCCCGACACTGGACAGCAGTTCGTGACCTTTTGCACTATTTGATGGTACTGGGTGACTGACGAAAAGTTGTCAGCCTCAGCCACACAGGTCATTGCGCTGGCGTGCCGCCTGTGGTGCTACCGGCAGGGTGGGGCGGGGGAGGGGGTGGGTGTGTTGCTTGCTGCAGCTTTGCGTTGGGAGGTAGTCAATTCGCTGCCGTTTTGCACTGTGCCGTACCTGATCTGCTGCCGTTTGGCACTGTACCGTGCCTGCTCTGCTGCCGTTTGGCACTGTACCGTGCCTGCTCTGCTGCCGTTTGGCATTGTGCCGTACCTGAACTGCTGCCGTTTGGCACTGTACCGTACCTGCTCTGCTGCCGTTTAGCACTGTACCGTGCCTGCTCTGCTGCCGTTTGGCACTGTACCGTGCCTGCTCTGCTGCCGTTTGGCACTGTACCGTGCCTGCTCTGCTGCCGTTTGGCACTGTACCGTGCCTGCTCTGCTGCCGTTTGGCATTGTGCCGTACCTGAACTGCTGCCGTTTGGCACTGTACCGTACCTGCTCTGCTGCCGTTTGGCACTGTACCGTGCCTGCTCTGCTGCCGTTTGGCACTGTACCGTACCTGCTCTGCTGCCGTTTGGCACTGTGCCGTGCGGCAATTGGTTTGTTATCGTTGGGCACCGTGGTTTGCTGTGGGATGCGCGGCCGCTTCGGCGACACAACGATGACGTCACAGATCACGACAGTGACGTCACGGGACACGACAGTGACGTCACGGAACACGGCAGTGACGTCACGGGACACGACAGTGACGTCACGGGGTGCAGCGGTGAAGTCGCGGGAGGGCTGTGACTCAGGAGAAAAGAGGGCCCATTGTGCGGCCAACTACTGATAGTGGCTCATCGCTGGCGCACACCGGGTGTGGTGGCGGGCAGCCGATGCCGCAGCCGGTGCTGCAGCCGGTGCCACAGCCGGTGCCGCAGCCGATGCCGCAGCAGGTGCCGCAGCCGGTGCCGCAGCCGGTGCCACAGCCGGTGCCGCAGCCGGTGCCGCAGCCGGTGCTGCAGCCGGTGCCACAGCCGGTGCCGCAGCCGGTGCCGTAGCCGGTGCTGCAGCCGGTGCCACAGCCGATGCCACAGCCGGTGCCACAGCCGGTGCCGCAGCCGGTGCCGCAGCCGGTACCGCAGCCGGGGCCACAGCCGGTGCCGCAGCCGGTGCCACAGCCGATGCCACAGCCGGTGCCGCAGCCGGTGCCACAGCCGGTGCCGCAGCCGGTGCCGTAGCCGGTGCCGCAGCCGGTGCCGCAGCAGGTGCCGTAGCCGGTGCCACAGCAGGTGCCGCAGCAGGTGCCACAGCCGGTGCCGCAGCCGATGCCGCAGCAGGTGCCGCAGCCGGTGCCGCAGCCGGTGCCGCAGCCGATGCCGAAGCTATGATGGATCGATCGTTTGCCAGCGTGTTTTGAATCGCATTTGCATGCACGTGTCGTTCGTGTCATTGATGGCCGTACAGCAGCCGTGCGGAGATAATGTACGAGACCCGTCACGCCAGACGGGAGGTATTAACCGGCAGAGTATGTGCACACATGGTCCTAAGTGGCCAGAGTAAATTACCTGCACCGCGGGTCACAAATGGCATTCGGCTGAAAGTACGTCGACTCCTTCACACCGACCACAATTAGAATCATCAATCAACGGTGTGTTGTAGTCCAATCGCAGTCGGTGGTGTAAGTCGGGGCGAAATTGCGCCATTGTATTTTGCATTGCACATCTATTGCACTATTAGGTGCAGGTGCAATCGAGCAGAACGGTGCGCATGCCTTAGGATAAGCCAAGCGGAACCGGCTCAACATTTCCTCAAATCGCTAGCAGGCGACAGGTGTTTAGTCGTGTATGTGTGCTGCAGAAGATACAGGTCGGCTGTGTGTGGCAGAAGATACAGGTCGGCTGTGTGTGGCAGAAGATACGGGTCGGCTGTGTGTGGCAGAAGATACGGGTCGGCTGTGTGTGGCAGAAGATACAGGTCGGCTGTGTGTGGCAGAAGATACAGGTCGGCTGTGTGTGGCAGAAGATACGGGTCGGCTGTGTGTGGCAGAAGATACGGGTCGGCTGTGTGTGGCAGAAGATACAGGTCGGCTGTGTGTGGCAGAAGATACGGGTCGGCTGTGTGTGGCAGAAGATACAGGTCGGCTGTGTGTGGCAGAAGATACGGGTCGGCTGTGTGTGGCAGAAGATACGGGTCGGCTGTGTGTGAGCAGAAGATACAGGTCGGCTGTGTGTGGCAGAAGATACGGGTCGGCTGTGTGTGGCAGAAGATACAGGTCGGCTGTGTGTGGCAGAAGATACGGGTCGGCTGTGTGTGGCAGAAGATACGGGTCGGCTGTGTGTGGCAGAAGATACAGGTCGGCTGTGTGTGGCAGAAGATACGGGTCGGCTGTGTGTGGCAGAAGATACAGGTCGGCTGTGTGTGGCAGAAGATACAGGTCGGCTTTGTGTGGCAGAAGATACGGGTCGGCTGCTCCCAGCGACCTCCCCCATTGTTGGTGCACGCGCTAAATAAAACGCCGCAAAATATCACAGGTGTTCATAATGTGGGTGTGCTTCTGGATACCCATCAGCATGTGAAAGACATCGAGGACCCTGCCCAACCAAGTAAGAAACCAAGTGGTTGAAGATTACGTCTTACTGCACGTGACGTACCACTAATCTGCCTGGGTAGCTGTTCGCACAGTCACAGAGAAGTAAAGGCTCTAGAAAGTCACTAACTGTACGGTACCGGTGGTGACCCAAGCCGGAAGTCTCTGGCGTACTTCATCCACACTCCGACAGCTGCGGCGACTCTCGATCAACGACAGCATCCGGGTAATTCTGGACACGATTAGCATGCTCAAGCTTCTACCCTGCGGTCAGGCGCCAGACGATCTCTGGCGACAGCTGCAACACCGGGACGATCCTCCTCGCAAAATACGCCCACCACAACCGCACGTCGGCAACAGCCGCCCAGCGTCCGGACTGAGTCGGCTCGGCGTTCGAGTCCACGCAGGGCAGCTGAGATGTGGAACGGTGCGCCTGGGGCTGTAGGGAGAGGTACGACAGCCGGCGCTTGTGGGCCGTGGTTCGCGGCTGGCTGCGTCCAGTATGGCACCCTCCGGTGGAAATAGGCTCCGTCGTGACATGTGGTGGCAACGTCCGGTGGAAGTAGGCTCCGTCGTGACCTGTCTGGTGGCAACGACGGCAGAATGTTGTGCGTGATGGTCAATGCAAAATATAAAAAATGTTGGTCATAGTTCATTAAGGTGCTTATCCAACTAGTTTTAGCGCGCTCGTTCTTTTAATTATAGTTTCTGCCAGTTCATGTTATGACGCAAGGCTGAATTAATCCTGATGGACAGCGAAATATCTAGTACTGGCATACATAATGCATGTGTTTTTATCCTTGTGAGTGCATGAAACATGTCTATGTGTAAATGCACACTTACTAAGAGACATACAAGCACACCCCTGAAAATGACTGCCTCAAAGTGGTCTGGCCTAGTTGGAAGGTAACGTGAATGTAAACGCAACACAAACAGTTGGAATGTAAGGATGGCTCGTAGATTGCCAGGTCAGCCATGCACAGAGTGGGAGTTGTACTGCCGCCATCAGTGGATCCAAAGCATGAACGTTGCCATAGTGGGGGACGGGGATGGGTCTGCGAACTTCGCGATGTTTAACAATACGTGAAGTTTAAAAATACGCATGTGGCTTCGCACGGTAAGGATCGAACTAAAATCCCTTTGTCCCCAACCCGTGGGTGAGATATCTTGGGGCTGAGGAGACACGTTCCAACAAGTTTACTTAACATAAGTGATTTGCCTCGTCACTCCTACCCCTCCCCACCCTCTCCAATTTTTCAGAGCAGACTCTAATCCCGCCCCACCTGCGAAACTGTCTGGGACTGATGCCCTGAATGTTTAGAAATCATGTGTGATACCGTCGACATATTTAGCTCGACTTCCACCATCGCCTCTATAAAACAATTGCTTCAGGAATGTGCAAGGAGGCATGCAGAGGACTGAGTAATGGACAGGGTAGAATCGGCAGTGTCCTTCGTGTGTTTTTCTCCTTTCCAGTTACTTTGCTGCTACATTATGTTAATATGGGCGCCGTATAGCTGCAGCAGCTAGTGTAGTCTTAAACCTCAATAACATACCTGCACAGTTTGTCGTCAGTCGTGACGAGAGGGGACCCCTTGGACGTGGACCCCTTGGAGTGTCCTCCGTATGTTTTTCTCCTTTCCAGTTACTTTGCTGCTACATTATGTTAATATGGGCGCCGTATAGCTGCAGCAACTAGCTGTACAGTTTGTTGTCAGTTGTGACGAGAGAGGGACCCCTTGGACGTGGAGGTCACATCTCCCCCGCCCCGCTGAATTCAAGTTTAGAGTAGTCATTTTCGCTGAAAAAAAATTCCTTCTGGTGGCAAAAAATGTAAAATGGTTTGCCCCTCGATCCTGCCGATATCAAATTCGTGACTAATCACATGCCCCGCCCCAGTCAGCACCCGTGGGGCAATGACCCTTCTGCCCACTAGATTCCTCTCGGTGGGTTGGCGTCTCTCGTAAATTGCGCGGGCGGAAGTGCCGCTCGACACAAGTCCCGCCCGACACACATCTGGGCAAGCCAGTCCGGAGACCACCACATCCAGATGGAACTCTAGCCCCACTCAGAACATTTCCCAATCCCGCGGCCCACCGGCGAAACAGTGTGGGCGGCGCCATTAGCCGTGAATGTGCATAAAGTGTGTCATGAACCAACCAATAAACAAAACATCCAGATGGAATGCCACCCACGTACACGCCGGCATCATTTCACCATCAGGTCACCACGGCAGTGCGGGATAACGCCGCCCACAGGTATCTCCGGTGCCGCGGGGCACCGAGAGATGGCGCGGCATTGCAAATTTATCGTGGGTGTGTGGGCGCTATTTCTTCACCGGTCATTTCAGTGGCACGAAGCCCCCAGGCCCGGGAGGAGACCACGTCTTGTGTTGGAGAGTGGGCCATCTTTTACAGAGAGAGAGAGAGAGAGAAGGGTAGCGTAGCTGACGCCGGGGAGGAGACCAGGCCTCATATTGAAGAGTCTAATACTGAGACCACATGTTGTTTGTGGAGCAGTGGCTTGTGATATGTAGTCTTTGGTTGGTGCATTTGGTGCAGTGTATGGGTGTGTGTTTGAGTGTAGGTGGTTGGTGACATGTTGTGCATCTTTGTCGAAGGGGTTTTACTATGACTTAGGAGCGGGTGAGTGCTGTGTGTCCGATACACAGTCGTGTTAGTGGGCGCTCCTCATGCCCAGTGTTTTGATTGATAGTCATCGAGTGCTCGTATTTGGGATGCATTTTGTGGAATTGTGTTCTCGCGGCGTGCCATGTTTGTTGAATGAGTTTGTTAATTGCCTGGTATATTATGAGATAATAGATTCTGAGCATGGGCAGAGTGTGGTTTGTTGCGGTGTTGTGGTTAGACTTCCTTTGGTGTCTGTGAGTTCATACTCACGTATGTTTGTGTGGCTTGGGGTCGGTTGGTTATTGGTTTTACAACACACCGACCGTTGAGTCATGTAGCGTCGCCAATCTCTCACGCCGATTGGTCGCGGGCGAAGAGTAGCGACAGGTGAGACTCGAACTCACAACCTTTCGATTGTGAGACGAGCAACTTACCCCCAGGCTACTCGTCCCCTGTGGCTTGGGGTCGAAAGAAGTGGTTGTTGATGGGTGGTTAGTTTGCTATGCATGCGTAGTATGCGCATACAGTTGTTACTTTGGTTGTTGTGTTTGCGTAGTGCCAACAGCCCCACCGGCTCGTGGTGCCGGCGTGATAAAGAGACACATGTCGGCAATGGTGTGCCAACAACCCCACCGGCTCGTGGTGCCGGCTTGATAAAGAGACACATGTCGGCAATGATGTGCCAACAACTCCAGCCAGTTGTCGACTCACGGTGTTGCCCTTCTGTGTTATGGCACCATGCAGTAAATCTGACATACAGGCAGTCGGTCGGGCGCCCTGTAATTCCCGGCTCACTGTATAAAGAGCAATTCATGGCGGTCACATCCACTCCATAAATAACTGCGGCCGTTGAACATAAAAGCCCAATAGCCGCCGGCGTCGTTTCGCGTTTTCACGGCCTGAAGACTTAAACGCGAATGGGGCCGCCGGTCAGATGGACCGCGTGACTTTGCCTGAGGCAATCGGAACCCGTTTACGACATTCGGAAAACCCCGCCCCACCAGAGGCGAAGGAATGCGTGACATTGTTCGCGGCGGTAGCGGAACTGCCAGAGCGGAGCGGCGATGCCGGCGGACCAACCGGTCACCATGTGGACCACTGGCGGACCAACCGATCACCATGTGGACCACTGGCGGACCAACCTATCACCATGTGGACCACTGGCGGACCAATCGGTCACCATGTGGACCACTGGCGGACCAACCGGTCACCATGTGGACCACTGGCGGACCAACCGGTCACCATATGGACCACTGGCGGACCAACCGGTCACCATGTGGACCACTGGCGGACCAACCGGTCACCATGTGGACCGCTGGCGGACCAACCGGTCACCATGTGGACCACTGGCGGACCAATCGGTCACCATGTGGACCACTGGCGGACCAACCGGTCACCATGTGGACCACTGGCGGACCAACCGGTCACCATATGGACCACTGGCGGACCAACCGGTCACCCTGTGGACCACTGGCGGACCAACCGGTCACCCTGTGGACCACTGGCGGACCAATCGGTCACCATATGGACCACCGGCGGACCAACCGGTCACCATGTGGACCACTGGCGGACCAACCGGTCACCCTGTGGACCACTGGCGGACAAACCGGTCACCATGTGTACCAATGCGCGCAGCCAAAGCCCATTGGTCAATGTGCGCGCTGTACTGCCGCGGTATTTATCCTTGCGGCTTCTCCAGTCCCGGCGCGTCCACTTCACAGCACACTGGGCGCGTCCCCCTCAGCAGCCCACTGGGCGCGTCCCCCTCGGCAGCCCACTGGGCGCGTCCCCCTCAGCAGCCCACTGGGCGCG
The DNA here is from genome assembly GCA_034440575.1 of Imbricaverruca yamaguchii. Classification (NCBI taxonomy): domain Eukaryota; kingdom Metazoa; phylum Arthropoda; class Thecostraca; family Neoverrucidae; genus Imbricaverruca; species Imbricaverruca yamaguchii. Next base: position 716,795 of record JAOTOL010001625.1, read on the forward strand.
TCCCCCTCAGCAGCCCACTGGGCGCGTCCCCCTCAGCAGCCCACTGGGCGCGTCCCCCTCAGCAGCCCACTGGGCGCGTCCCTCTCAGCAGCCCACTGGGCGCGTTCCCCTCAGCAGCCAACTGGGCGTGTCCCCTTCAGCAGCCCACTGGGCGCGTCCCCTCAGCAGCCAGAGCTGGGGGTGGCCGTGTGCGCTCTGAGCGTGCCTCAGCAGTGCTCTCGGCGGCCGGTGCGTGTGCGCTGTGCAGGTGGCGCCAGCCGTGACGTTTGCTGCACAGCCGACCAGCTGCCCGCCGCAGCTCCCCGGCCGCAGTGGGTACGGGCGGGTCTCCGGTGAAGAGGACGCGTCACGACCGAGAAAGGCGACTACCGGGGCGCCCGGGTACGGCGCCCGGCCGTGTGGTCTCAGCGCCCGGCCGTATTGGGCTCGGCGCCCATGACACTCATAGCGCCCACAGCGCCCGCAGCGCCCGCAGCGCCCGCAGCCCCCGGCCGTGTGGTCTCAGCGCCCTGCCGTGTATCCTCAGCGCCCTCAGTTCCCCACCGTGTAGCCTCTGCGTCCTCAGTTCCCCACCGTGTAGCCTCAGCGCCCGGCGGCCTCACCTCCCGCAACGCTCGGCCGTGTAGCCTCGGCGCGATAATATTTACTGTGGCAACACAGGGCGGCGGCGTGTGCGGCGCGTCGGTGACGTGGCCGGTGACGCGGCTGCTGACACAGCGCCGCCGATGGCCCTCGTGCCGGTGCTGGTGCCGGTGTCGGGCGGCAGGTGCGCGGGCGGCTCGAGAGCCGCCGACGTTGACATTCTACTTCTCGCGTTCTGATGTCGCTCGAGTAGGTCTCCTTTCTCTCCGGTCACAGCGCACGGCGCTCGGAACAAGATTATCGAGGAGCCCCAGGCGACTTCATGGGTCTATTGTTTCATGATCTTTCTCAGCGGCAAGGGAATGTTTCCCGTGGTATTCTTGCAGTCTGCCATGCAGAGTAAATTAATGACATAATGCACTATGCTGAAATGATCTCGCACATTTAATTACAAGTACAAATATACAGTGATGGTCTATTTATCACAACGGGATCCAGCAATGGGCATAAAACGTGAATAACTGACCATTTTTCATAACTATAATTATAACTATTCCAAGCCTACTGAACATTTATGTGTCGAGGTATTGCTACAATGCGGTGCAAAAAGTTCACGAGAGACGAAAGTACCTTCTGTTTGGATTGGACAATGGTGGCAAAAAGCAGTCTTGAAATTTTGAAGCCTGCTAAAAGAAAACAAGCACATTGCGTCTCAAATTCCCAGTGCCCGGCTAGATCAGTTGGTTAGAGCGCTGGCCTGCACTGGTCTCCCAGGTGTCCGTCGGGTCACTTTGCGCGCCCGTATTTAGCCCCGACTGTGAACGGACGGTCGGCAACTGGCCCGATTAGGTTGGGGTCGAGCTACCGGGCGGCCGAGTCGGTGCATCAACGACACGTTAAGCTTTCGGTCAAATTGCTGACGTTGAAATGGAATTCATAGATCGGGTGTTGGGTCCAGGATTCCCACAACACAGATCAGCTTCGCAATGTAATCCTCGTCCATAAAGCCACCCCAGCAAGAGTTCGGACAACATTTCTTTAAAAGGCGAGCAAAATGCGTCTAAGTAGCTTCTAGAAGAATGACCGCAGCGCAAGACTTGTTGCTCAACTCTTGTATATTCATGAAAAACAGAGTGTGCCATGTTATTAGTCACTTTGAGGCCATGTTATCGATTAATTCTAGATAGAATTGTACCTGCTTTCCTATAACCGGCTTCATTTAATTTTACGACCCCCGATTACATCATGTTTGCCATCAGTTTGCTAGGACGAATTCATTCGTGTTACTTCCTAAATTTCCTTCTAAAAACGCCCATGGCTAGAAGTCGCACGATATCGCATTATACCTATCGCATGAGTGATGATGCAGCAGCTGGCTGGATAACGATGCACAGATAAATGCTATCTTCTCAGACTGCAAGCAGAAATATATCAACAGATCTCATGCCAGACCGCGCTCCGTACTGAACCACGACCGTACTGAACCATAACCGTTCTGAACCACAGCCGCTCTCTGTACCCCACCATCACCGTCCTCTGCATTCAACCATGACTGTACTCAACCACGACCGTTCTACGTAGTACTCGACCACGACCGTACTCAACCATTCCCCGACCGTACTCAACCACGACCGTACTAAGCTGCGACCACACTCAACCACGATCGTATTCAACCACGACCGTTCTCCGTACTCAGCTAAGACCGCATTCCACCATGACCATACTGAATCATTCCACGACCGTACTCAACGACGACCGTACTGAATCGGTTTCACGTCGGCAGGCGTGATCGGCCCGCATGCGGAGACAGTTCCCCGTACAGGCCTCGCGCCGGCGGGCAGGCGGCAGTCGTGACGCGGCGGCGACAGTACCGGCGCGGCGACGGCCCCAGGCGCGCCGACAACGTCTCCGTGGCGAATGCCGGCGCGTCTACGGTCCCGTTTCCTCGAGTCGGAATTCGAAAGCGGCCCGTTATCTGATTGATACGCGGCGCCGGCGGAGGTGCCGCCGGGACGGTCAGCGCCCGGCACCCGGCAGCCGGCACCCGGCACCCGGCACCCGGCACCCATCACCCGGCACCCATCACCCGGCACCCGGCACCCGGCACCCAGCACCCGGCACCCGGCACCCGGCACCCAACACCCGGCACCCGACACCCACCACCCGGCACCCACCACCCGGCACCCACCACCCGACACCCACCACCCGGCACCCACCACCCGGCACCCACCACCCGACACCCAACATACGGCACCCACCACCCGGCACCCACCACCCGGCACCCACCACCCGACACCCAACACACGGCACTCACCACCTGGCACCCAACACAAGACACCCAACACACGGCACCCAACACACGGCACCCACCACCCGGCACCCAACACACGGCACCCAACACACGGTACCCAACACACGGTACCCAACACCGGGCACTCAACACACGGTACCCGCCTCCGGGCACCCAACCCACGGTACCCAACATACGGCACCCAACACACGGTACCCAACACCGGGCACTCAACACACGGTACCCACCACCCAGCACCAAACTCATGGTACCCAACACACGGCACCCAACACACGACACCCAACCCACGGTACCCAACATACGGCACCCAACACACGACACCCTCCACCCGGCACCCACCACCCGACACCACCCGGCACCCATTGCTCGGGACCAGGAGCGATGTGCTCCCATTTTCGAAGGGGGAGCGGGTACCCAAACCGTGCCGTGACATGGCTCGTACCCGATGTCGAGGCGAGTCAGTCGTAGTTGTGTGCAGGCGTCAGGATGAGAGTCGGGCCCTTGTCAGTCCAGCGTGCGCGTCCGGTCGGGAGACGCCGCCACCAGTGCGCCCGCGACGGCGCCGGGACACCATTACCCGTCGGTCGGCGTTTTGCCGATGTTTTTCAAGCTCCAGGTCGGAAAAACATCTCTCGCGCCCGACGCAAACACAGCTCTCCCGCATGCCTGAACCGAATTAACGGCCTTTTGTGCACGCGCTAATTGCACGGGGACGTGTGTGTCAGGGTGCCACCGCAGCACCACCATATTCCGGCACGGCGACCTCGTGACCTCGTGTTTCGATCGTCTGTGCAATTGCCCGCACCGCGATCACCACATCATCAGCTGCGGTGTGACGTCACGGGTCCGGTCATGACACGGTCCTGTGCTCCCGCGGGTCAACTGCGGACAAGTCCAGCCTCACTACGATAACGGGAAGGGTGTCGGGTCTAATAGGGCGAGATGGTGAAGGACAGTCGGCTGGCCATGCTGCAGCTGACAATGAGAAAAAATTAGCATTGGTTAAACAGGAAAAGCTGCATATATAGACTTCTGTTCCGGAGAATCTTCAGCATCGGCTCCTCGCCAGACGGATTACGGTTTGCCGTGTCTGACGCGGAACTACATACAATTTCACTTGTCCTTCGATAACTTGCGCCCCTCAAAGAAGGGCGACCTTGGCCAGTTTCGTCAGCGATGCGCTACTGCTGTCCAGTTCTAACGATCGTGTGCATGCAGCAGCTTCGGCTACCGTTGCACGCTCACCGATCAACCACCAGCGAAGCCTAAAACCTCAACACAATGTGACTCACGCTTGACTTTTTTGAAGCCATACGAGGAAATTGGACGTTATCCGAGATTAAGGCGACCACCAGAAAGGAACATGCAAGTCGCGCGCCAGGTGGTTATGGCGCGAAGAGAAAATTCAAACTGGCTGCGGTTTGAATTTACGCCAACGGTCGATGAGAGATTTCAGATGGAGGTTGAGATTGAGAGGCTTGAGGTGTCGACCACTGCTGGAATGACCGATAAAGACAGGTGAGTACAAGTGAGTACATGTGGGCACAGGTGACGAAAGTCGGCGTGGGGGCGAGATGTCGACCATTGCTGGGGTGATCGGTGGACACAGGTGAGCACAGGTGAGCACATGTGGACACAGAGAGACACAGGTCAGTATAGGTGGCCAGAGGTGGATACAGGCGACTACATATGGGCACATATGACTGCAGGTTGGCAAATGTGGGTGTAGGTTGATACAGGTGTTTATATAAGTGAACAAATGCAGACATAAGCGGATTCATGTGCATACAGATGGGCACAGATGAGCACAAATGGACACCGGTGACTGCAGATCAGAACAGGTGGACATAGATGGGCATTGGTTGATACACCTGGATACAGATGAGCACAGGTGGGCACAGATAGACACTTGTGGACATAGATGAACATATGGATATAGGTGGATATAGGCAGACATAGATGGACAAACGTGGACATAGGTGGATGCTGATGGAAAATGTAGATGTGGTTAGACCCAGGTGGATACAGGCAGACACAGGTGGACATACGTGTATATGGATGCAAGTCCAGGCAGATAGATGCAGTTGGACGGGCGTGAACACAGGTGTGCATAGGTGGATGTAGCTGTACATATATGCGGGTTTCAACGACGAACGCAGGCGGACTGAGTACAATTTACCTGATTACGCGACAGCATCGGCTAGCTCGAGTACTCCTGGGCGGAGGCAGACGAATGCATTTCAGTATACAGTGCCAGGCGGTAACAGGCGATGTCAGGCGATGACAGGCGATGTCAGGTGATGACAGGCGATGACAGGCGGTGACAGGCGGTAACAGGCGATGTCAGGTGACGTCAGGCGATGTCAGGTGATGACAGGTGATGTCAGGCGATGATAGGCGATGACAGGCGATGACAGGTGATGACAGGCGATGACAGGTGATGCCAGGTGATGGCAGGTGATGGCAGGCTATGACAGGCGGTGACAGGCGGTGACAGGCGATGACAGGCGATGACAGGTGATGACAGGCTATGACAGGCTGTGACAGGTGATGACAGGTGATGACAGGTGATGACATGCGATTTCAAGCGATGAGAGTGACAGTGAGTCACACCCGACGACTGTTTTGTGAGGCCGACCGGTCGGCCTCACAGACAGATTTATCACGTGACTGGCTGCTCGATTGATCTGACCTTGACCGGTCAACCGGTTGATCACAGCATCGCCGACAAGCCATTGCCGCGTATCGCAGGGCACGTGCTCGCCCTTTCACCCAGCAGCAGAACAGCACCCGGAGGCGGTGCTGATAAAGCGGAAGGATTCCCCTCAAAGGTCATAGCAACGTGCCAGTAAGTACCAAGTGGGCGGCGAAACGGCGCCTGAGAAGCGGAAGGGTCGAACGCAACGTTTCTCTACCGTAGGTCTCTCCCGCCTTTGGTGTGCCAAGTCATCAAACGTGCTGTCAACATGCGCGTCACACGCGCTGACGACTGCTGCTGGCGGCAGTGACAGCTCAGCTGCCAACTACGTCAGTCGAACCGTCGAGTGACAGACCGACAATGGCCGATCGCCGACGGAGACGGCGGCCAGCGGTGCTGGCAGCGACAGGGAGTGGACGGGAGGCGGCAACACTCGGGAGCGCTGCAGTTCGCTCAGCACTGTGACAGTCGTCCTGCAGCTCAGCACTGTGACAGTCGTCCTGCAGCTCAGCACTGTGACAGTCGTCCTGCAGGTCAGCACTGTCACAGTCGTCCTGCAGGTCAGCACTGTCACAGTCGTCTGCAGGCCAGCACTGTGACAGTCGTCCTGCAGGTCAGCACTGTCACAGTCGTCCTGCAGGCCAGCACTGTGACAGTCGTCCTGCAGGTCAGCACTGTGACAGTCGTCCTGCAGGTCCACACTGTGACAGTCGTCTGCAGGTCCGCACTGTGACAGTCGTCTGCAGGTCAGCACTGTGACAGTCGTCCTTCAGGTCAGCACTGTGACAGTCGTCCTTCAGGTCAGCACTGTGACAGTCGTCCTGCAGGTCAGCACTGTGACAGTCGTCCTGCAGGTCAGCACTGTGACAGTCGTCCTTCAGGTCAGCACTGTGACAGTCGTCCTGCAGGTCAAGGTCAGCAGGACGCGGCCGATGTGGACGGGCGGGCCGAGGGGCTCGTCGGGGCCCCGGCCGTGTCGGCGGACTGGGAGCGTTCGACGAAGTACGTGTGATGAAGCTGGCGGGAGGCGAGCAGATGGCGAGTGGACGACCCTGGGAAGTCATCGACACCAGGAGGGTCTCGATCCTAGGACGCTCTCGACCCTAGGGAAGTATTGATCCCAGGAAGGTTTCGACCATAGGAAGGTCTTGACCCTAGGAAGGTTCAGACCCCAGGAAGATGTCGACCATAGAGAAGTCTTGACCCCAGGAAGGTCTTGACCCTAGGAAGGTCTCGACTCCAGGAAGGTATCGCCCCAGGAATGTCTCGACCCCAGGAAGGTCTCGACCCCAGGAAACTCTCGACCCTAGGGAAGTCTTGACCCCAGGAAAGTTTTAACCACAGGAAGGTCTTAACCCTAGGCAGGTTTAGACCCCAGAAAGGTCTCGATGCTGGGAAGATCTCGACCCTAGGAAGATACCGAACCCAGGAAGGTCTCGACCCTAGGACGACTCCAGGAAGGTTTCGACCATAGAGAAGTCTTGACCCCAGGAAGGTCTCGACCCCAGGAAGGTTTCGACCATACAAAGGTCTTGACACTAGGAAGATTTCGACCCTAGGAAGATCACGACACTGCCTGATGCGCTGACAGCATTCGGCAGCAAATCCTCGAAGCGGAGGATGATTCACGATAAAATATCCAGATGGCGCTCACCTTGAACATCGCATTCTTAGCATGCTTTATCGTTGTTGGCAGCTTTGAGAGGAATGCCAGCGCTTCGTTAGCCAACCGTTGCTGACGGACTCAGACAAGCCCACCGCGCCACATAATGACCAATCAGTGTCGACGGTGTGATGAGATCAAACAATCGATCAGCAGCCGCTATTAGCCATGCCACCACAGTCAGTCATTATACGGAGAGAACTACCTGGGCCGTGAGGGACGTGCGGTGTACAGGGGGGTACACCACCGGACTGGTACCGCCCCTCAAGTGGAGCTGCAGCGCCACGTGGCCGGGTCAAGGTCGGCGTGCAGTCGGCTCGGCGCTGGGATACGGACGAGGTTCATAAATTGAACTGAGGAGTTTTGATCCAAAAGTGACTGTCTTGAACGATTTGCAGCCGCTTGGTTTGGTAAAGACGTAAGGTAGTTCTAAATTAGAGGAAGCACTTTCTCCAGCATCCAGCCATTGATGCTGGATGACATAATAGCCCCCTTATAGGGACGCGGGTATAAGGGGCAGATGGGCCAGCGGCTCCCAACTCCCAGACTGAAGGTCAACTCCCCTTCTTCAACGCTTACGGTACGGGGAGTAGTGGGGGCTATTATCAAGCCAAAATACGTCTTGAATTTACAATTCTTGTAAAAGTGACTCGGGACAATAACATCCTCAAGTTGTCCTACAAGTGGCTTCGCGAGGGTTATTAGATCACCTGAAGACTATGAAGACAACAATGGAACATATATACTTATACACCAACGTCATTTCCTGAAGTTGAACGCGCCAGTACAGGGGTGGAATTTCTTCCCTTCTCTCCATATACTTCTTCACGTCAACTATTTCGCATCGAATTCGTATGGCCTACGACATTCCAACATCGGTGGTCTGCTTTTATGATCTTCACCTGCAAGGCAAGATATCACGGCCCGTGTCACGGCTCGTGTCACGGCTCGTGTCACAGCTCGTGTCACGGCTCGTGTCACGGCTCGTGTCACGGCTCGTGTCACGGCTCGTGTCACGACTCGTGTCACGGCTCGTGTCACGGCTCGTGTCACAGCTCGTGTCACGGCTCGTATCACGACTCGTGTCACGGATCGTGTCACGGCTCGTGTCATGTTCGTATCAGAAGGGACGGAGCAGAAGGGAAGGCGTCCAACACCTTTGAGACTGTGTGTGTGTGCGGGGATGGTGGTCGAATCTTACAGCGTTTGCCGGTTGCAGATGTGCATGCTTAGAATTGCAAGCCATCTCACGTCTGCACTTGGCAATTCCTGTGGATAACGGCTGGATCTGTTGACGGATCATCGCTGCGCTGCTTATATATATACATATATATATATATACATATATGTATATATATCATCTATAACGGCCGCACAAATACCGACAATCATCAAGACTAAGATATCTCACTGATAATCCTTAAAACATAGCTTTCTCATCTATCATATTAATAAAAAATTATGCGTCGTTAAGAAAGGACGATGGAGGCCGGCGCTGTTTTGGGAAACCCAGGCAGGGGCGGATGCAGAGGCATCTGGCGGCATGTACCTCTCATGGAAGGTGGTGCCCTTCCTGTCGGGTAAAGACTCCCCCTAAGAAGGCTCAAATACATCCTCACCTCAACATTTTCAGCCAGAGGCAACCCCTGAGAGAAACAGCTGTGAATTTTCGGAACCAAGGAAATAAAGTGGAGCAAATCTGAGGACATTTAATTCTGGGGAGCGGCGGGGGGTACAGCCGCGACTTGTTTTTCCTCACCTCATTTGCGGGACCACGGACCGCCTCTGTTAAAAACCGATGTTTTCGACCATAGCTCATTTTCAATGGTGATGTAGCACTCTTGAAAATGAACAGTGATGGAAAAGTTTCAAGAGTGATCAATCACTCTTGAAAATGATCCATGATCGAGAAGTGCAAGGGCGATCGTTCACTTTTGAAGATGATGAATGTTCGACCATCTTCAGCTTGCAATGCAGCCACATCTGCACAACAATACAGCATTCCTCGTACGGGCCGCTCAACACACTTCATCTTAGTTTACGTCCGAGAAACAACTTGTGCGCACGGCGGACCCAGCCGTGCGTCGGCGGGAGTGCTCGCATCGTCACCCTTCAATGTCAACAAGCTCGCCCTGGGGCTGGTCCATCGGCAGATGTGAACAGCGTGGCCACACATCTTTCCAGTCTGTTGGCCATTTGTAGCTCCCAGCGTCTCGAATCTAAGGCGTGGACATGTTTCTCTCGTTCGCATCGCCATCGACCATCGCTTGCTGCATTGCAGTAGAAGTTGCCGGTGACTCGAGGCGATACAGGGCTTTGTATTCTGCCTCAAAGGAGACCTCTGGGCGTGTCTCTGGCAGATTTTGTGAGATGTACCGCGACATTCCGCAATGCGGCTGATGCATGTCCTGTATGATGCATCATGTGATGCTGACGTGTGCTATGTTATGCTCTATTGGGTGGCCTGGGTTCATCCTCTTCGCACCGGCTCACTTCATGCCACGATAAATCACGTTAGATACGGCGCTCGTGGTGTTCCTTAATCAACACAGCATTCGTGTAATCATTTGGCACAATCGCCAGGGATGGAGGCTCGTGTTCTTTTGGCTTTGCCGGCGTAGCACCAATTAGAGTATTGCGCGTTGACATGCAACGTCGATACCTCTTCATTTTCATACTACACCCAATACTTCAATTCCCCACTGTAATCCACTCGTTTTAATTTAGAGAAGGCATCAGAACCCTTTGAATCAAATAATTTTCACGATTTATTATGCAGTGTATTCCGATGAACGAAAGCAATGTGGTTGTTAACATGATGGCAACACCAATAATTATGCGATGACTCCACCTATGACAGCAACCTGTTCACAGACATTTGTTACACCTTCAAGCACATCTGAATGCATGCGCATCATTTGTGGAAGACCGACTATCTCTTTCAAGCCCGACTGCACGCTGCGCTCCTCGCCGATGTGCCCCGGAGTTGTATGCGGCCGCCATCCTGCGGTGCGAAGACCACCGATGGTTTGTCCGCAAAAGTGGCCACAAGGTGACCAAAACTACTCCAAGACACAGGGTAAATTGCAAAGTTACGCTGCGAATGTGCCCAGGTGGTAACAGTGAGGAGAAAATGAGGATAATATTGTTTAAACTCAGATGTGCTCTGAAAGGAGTATCCACCCTCACAGAGTCCTTCAAGATGTGTTGAAAACTGTGCACTTGCAGGCTCGCGTGAGAGTAGTGAACGTTTTCTGTTGCAGGAAAGCGCACTTGTGACATGTGTCAGATTAATTTACACCATGACAATGGCTCTAAATAACACATTCCGAATTCACTAAACCTGGGCTTCAAAGTAGCAAGAGTATGGTTGTCCAGCAGACGGCTTTGGAAGAGAAGCACACGGGCCATTCAAATGACTAATCCACCCTTACACCCTTCCTAAGCGATAAATAAAATTGTGGTTGTCTACGTAAGATGGTCAACATTGTGGTTTCTTCCCCATGGAAAATAGAACAAAGAAGAGCGGAAACCTTTCATCAGGATTGCACGTTATTTTTTTGCGGTGCGGTCTCATTTTGCATGGTGATTCATTCTCATTATTTTTTTTTTGGGTCAGCGACTACTTGCCGTAATAGCACATGCGCCTTTGGGAATACCACAAAAAACATCGGTGAAGAGAGACATGACATTTACAAGGAGTTTTCGCTTATCATCCAAGGTATCGCACGAACCGCAAATTGTTTCCGTAAATGGTACGGTGGTGGAAACGGAAGCACAATGCTCAAATTCACTACCGCTTACATCAAAGTATGTTTGAGTATGACCACTCAGTTTTTTTGCTAACATTGTTTTTTGACATTGGCAAAACGCCTGCTGAATTAAAATCCACAAACCAAATTAAGGAAAAGACATTGCTTCCATTTAAACAGAAGCAGTCACGGCTGCAATGTTGAGATCGTGCGATCACCAGGCACTCCGGTAGCCAGCGCGACGTGCGTGTTTACAGACTACGAATGGCGTGACGTGTGGATCATGATGTACTGTAGTGATAAATAATTCGACATGTACCAACATGATGGGTCGATGGATGGATCTTGCAAAACAGAAGAAATACAGGCCCGTACAAGTGGCATTTTATATAAGAAAGGAAACATTACTCTGCTATATTTGAAGGAAACATTGCTTAATGTATGTTTCCGACCTCACTCCCACCTTTCTTGCCTAGGAAAGATACCGTCGGAATATTTCCTCGCAATGCTTTAGTGTTGAAGCCAATACATGGGCTAGCGAAAATAATGCTGACGTCGATTTCATAAAACGTTGCTACTAAGGGTCATGACAACTCATTCATGACAAGTTGAATGTTTGTGTTTTACCAATGCCACCTTGCCAATTACCTACTCAGCACATTTGCTGAAAAGTATTAAGATTTTGTGAGAGTCGTCATAAAATGTAGACAATTGGACCAGATGTGGGTCATGTAGGCACAGTTGTAGGCAATTATATTTTGCCTCGCTTGTACGGCAACTGGTTCTCAAACCCAAGAAGGTTTCAAACCCAACAAGTCCTCAAATTAATCAGCCATTAATTACTTTTATTGACCGGACTGATAATTAAGCAATACGGTCACAACTTCCGCAACCACACCAGCACAGTGACATTGCTTCAGTTTCAACAGCAATGACACTGGCACGTGCCGCTACCAAATACGTTCCTCAATGACTTTAGGCACCCGTGACGGATAGGCATCCCAACGTCCATACCACAGCCCAGGGCTGCATCTTACCATCCTCGCCGCTCAGTCGCGCCTGGGACGGGCTGCGTGCCAGAAAGAGGATCAATCGCTCATGGAGAGAAGGTCCTACCCGACCAACGCCCTGGCTTATCACTGGCCGGCATCACCTATTGCAACACACCGCGGAGGGAGGGTCCGGTCGTCGCATTCTATCACAGAAACGCCCCTCATGTGGCTCAGTTACAACCTTGATGCTTTTCAGTTAAAGTGTACACAAATTTAAACGTACCATAGGTTGACGTGTTTTGAATTCTCCTTCGCCCTCCTAGAATACCGGTGCAGAATATTGGTTTATCCCCCGGCTATCGCGCATGTGCACACCAACACAGTGACAAGTAGACCGACGCCCAGGCAAACATATGAAGCTCTTGTTGACGCAGCGCAGGAGAATGCCGGACAACACTCGTTCCACCAACTTGAGGCGTGTGCGCAAGACAGACGCAATAACAACGTTTCGAAGCACAGTTTGATTCCAACCATGTTTTCAGTTTGTTCCTCTTGAATCGACACGACCAGAAAAATGGCGCGGGCAGCAAAATTTACCCCAATCAGCTTTGACATGTTTAAGGTAGACGGCCGGAGGTGTATCCAGCAGTCTGCTAGCTCGAGCACCATCACGGGATAACGCGCCTCTGAGGGGTGTACATCTCCCTGAGTAGGGGCGAATCCAGACATTTTGATCGGGGAAGGGGGCACTTCTTCTGTCTTCTGGATGGGTTCAACTTCTTTGGAGGTGGAGAGGAGGCGTTTGATACTTTGAGGGACGCCATCGGCTGCAAAATTCGTTGAGTGGGCGGGGAACAGGAGGGTTGACTGGAACCTCATAAAAAGGTACCTCTTCTAGTCGAAGGGGCACCACATCTTCATCGAGGGGAGGGGCATATTCCCACAGTTCCCCTCCCCTGGATTCGCCAGTGTTTCTCAGTACTGTACCTTCAGAGCGATGGCAATCCGCTCGCCATATTCTACTGTAGTTTACCTTAGTGTCAGGTCAGGTCACCGACACAGACCAACACTGGTTCGCGCGATCCTGTTTCGTCTCGTCCGTGGCCCGTTTTTCAAATCAGGTCCGTCGACCAGCGAACCGTCAGTTTCCTGTTGCCCCCATTGCAAAGGAAGCGTCGCTCCGATCGTTGCAACACTGCAGCCACTGTCCGATATCGAATCTCTGATCACCGCACGATACGTATCCAATCTCTGGTCTCCGATCACTGCACGTGCCCGATCTCTGGTCTCCGATCACCGCACGACACGTGTGCGATCTCTGGTCTCTGATTACAGCGCGTGTCCGGTCACTGGCCTCCGATCACCACGGTAGCGTCCGACCTCTCCTCCCTGGTCACGGCGGCCGCTCTGCCGGTCCTCGCTCCTGTCTGAGTGGCAGCGGCAGCGGCGGCAGTGGCAGCGGCGGCAGTGGCAGCAGCAGCAGCAGTGTGACTCAGACCGTGCCGGACCGTGGAGGCCGGCGCCGCTCGCGTACGCGACTGGCCGACTGGCGCGAGGTGCGGCGGCCCCGCGCTCGCTCGCTGGGGCGTCAGGCGCGCCACTGGCGGCGACTGTCAGGTGCGCCACGGTCCCGGCCGGCCGCCGGCTACACACACTGTAGTGTCAGGTCAGGCGCGCTACTGGCGGCGGTACACACTGTACTGTCAGGTCAGGTGCGCCACGGTCCCGGCCGGCCGCCGGCGGTACACACTGTAGTGTCAGGTCAGGCGCGCTACTGGCGGCGGTACACACTGTACTGTCAGGTCAGGCGCCGGCGGTACACACTGTACTGTCAGGTCAGGCGCGCCACTGGCGGCCACCGTCAGGTGCGCCACGGTCCCGGCCGGCCGCCGGCTGTACACACTGTACTGTCAGGTCAGGCGCGCTACTGGCGGCGGTACACACTGTACTGTCAGGTCAGGCGCGCTACTGGCGGCGGTACACACTGTACTGTCAGGTCAGGTGCGCCACGGTCCCGGCCGGCCGCCGGCTGTACACACTGTACTGTCAGGTCAGGCGCGCTACTGGCGGCGGTACACACTGTACTGTCAGGTCAGGCGCGCTACTGGCGGCGGTACACACTGTACTGTCAGGTCAGGCGCGCTACTGGCGGCGTTACACATTGTACTGTCAGGTCAGGCGCGCTACTGGCGGCGGTACACACTGTACTGTCAGGTCAGGCGCGCTACTGGCGGCGGCACACACTGTAGTGTCAGGTCAGGCGCGCTACTGGCGGCGGTACACGGGGACTGCACTGTCAGGTCAGGCGCGCCACTGGCGGCGGCACACACTGTAGTGTCAGGTCAGGCGCGCTACTGGCGGCGACTGTCAGGTGCGCCACGGTCCCGGCCGGCCGCCGGCTGTACACACTGTACTGTCAGGTCAGGCGGCGGCGGTACACACTGTACTGTCAGGTCAGGCGCGCCACTGACGGCGGTACACGGGGACTGTAGTGTCAGGTCAGGAGGCGGCGGTACACACTGTACTGTCAGGTCAGGCGCGCTACTGGCGGCGGTACACGGGGACTGTAGTGTCAGGTCAGGCGGCGGTGGTACACGGGGACTGTAGTGTCAGGTCAGGCGGCGGCGGTACACTGGGACTGTAGTGTCAGGTCAGGCGTGCTACTGGTGGCGGTACACGGGGACTGTAGTGTCAGGTCGGGCGGCGATACACGGGGACTGTAGTGTCAGGTCAGGCGGCGGTGGTACACGGGGACTGTAGTGTCAGGTCAGGCGTGCTACTGGCGGCGGAGGTACACGGGGACTATAGTGTCAGGTCAGGCGGCGGCGGTACACGGGGACTGTAGTGTCAGGTCAGGCGGCGGCGGTACACGGGGACTGTAGTGTCAGGTCAAGCTACGGCGGTACACGGGGACTGTAGTGTCAGATCAGGCGGCGGTGGTGCACGTGGACTGTAGTGTCAGGTCAGGCGGCGATACACGGGGACTGTAGTGTCAGGTCAGGCGTGCTACTGGCGGCGGAGGTACACGGGGACTATAGTGTCAGGTCAGGCGGCGGCGGTACACGGGGACTGTAGTGTCAGGTCAAGCGACGGCGGTACACGGGGACTGTAGTGTCAGGTCAGGCGGCGGTGGTACACGGGGACTGTAGTGTCAGGTCAGGCGGCGGCGGTACACAGGGACTGTAGTGTCAGGTCAGGCGGCGGCGGTACACGGGGACTGTAGTGTCAGGTCAGGCGGCGGCGGTACACGGGGACTGTAGTGTCAGGTCAAGCGACGGCGGTACACGGGGACTGTAGTGTCAGGTCAGGCGGCGGTGGTACACGGGGACTGTAGTGTCAGGTCAGGCGGTGGCGGTACACGGGGACTGTAGTGTCAGGTCAGGCGGCGGTGGTACACGAGGACTGTAGTGTCAGGTCAGGCGTGCTACTGGCGGCGGAGGTACACGGGGACTGTAGTGTCAGGTCAGGCGGTGGCGGTACACGGGGACTGTAGTGTCAGGTCAGGCGGCGGTGGTACACGAGGACTGTAGTGTCAGGTCAGGCGCGCTACTGGCGGCGGTACACGGGGACTGCAGTGTCAGGTCAGGCGGCGGCGGTACACGGGGACTGCAGTGTCAGGTCAGGCGCGCCAGTCCGGCCAAAGTGATGACTGGTCCACATGGGGAGCGGACTGTCAGGAGAGGGGATCATTCATGGACAGGTGGGATGACGGGGCCACACGGGGAGCGGACCGTTAGGATGGAGGCAACACTCCTGGACAGGGGGATGACGGGATCATTGCTTCTGGGGACACATCCCCCGCTGAAGGAGAAAGCCTTGTCTGTCTGATATCGAGTTCCGTTCGAAGGTTGCATGGCTTAGTGTGTATACAAATTGTAGCCTTTTGGATAAAAACACAAGATACGCGAATTTACCTAGGGATTTAGCTTCTTTGCGAGGTATACAAACAATGAATACAATTAATACAATTAATACAAACGAATGAGCGACCGAATGAGGAAATAATGGATGTAACGAAGCCATTCCCACTACAGACTAATATATATGTAGGAACACCCAGGAATAGCATGCACGAGGTGGAATATCAATATTTGAGCGATTTGTTCATCGGACTCGATCAGTAAGGGATCATATAAGCGCCCGCAGTCGTTGCGTCTCAACTCCTGTATAATGAATAAATCAACTCAAGCAAGAATGGACAAAATGGAAGCGCTATATCTCGGGAGTTCGCCACCGGAGGAGAGGGAGGGTGGCGGGGACCCCTGCCCCGATATTTCGACCACCTGTCCCCTACTCCCATGCATCTTGCATGTGAAGAATCGACCAAAAAATACCATCTTCCTATTTTTTTTTTATTCTCGTGGCGGAACACCAGAACGTGTGCCACGTTCACCATCTCGATGGCGCGGTCGTCAAACCTATGTGCGCCACGTCTGACTGCCTCTTTATTCGCATACCGTCTGCGTGTCGGTTTCCATTTCCACAATCCACTGCCTCGTCGGCCAAAAGCAGTGCTGCTGTTGTCGCCCTCCCTCTCCCCATCCGCCAGCTGAGGGTTGCGGTGCAGAGTCGACCTTGACCTCGCTCCGGTTTGGTGGGACAGTTGGCTCTCCGGTTGAGCCGCTGGTCCATCGGCCACCTCACGAGTCAATGACGCCGCGAGCTCTAACTGATGCGCCGCGTGTCGATACTCATTCCCGCGCCTTCGTGACCTTCACGTTGTAGTGCCATCCTCTCTTTTTCTTTTCTTTTTCTTCAGTTTGCACAAAAAGAGAAAAAACGAGGAACAAAGGTAACCGAACACACCGTAGAACTATCGCACCAGGATGTTCACCAGTTGGCTTCCTGTTTGCTTTGGTGCAATCCTTCCTTCATCGTCGCCCGGGCGCACAACGAAACACCGCTTAACATTGAATCTCTTCCGCGGAAGAGCATGCCGGCTTGCTGATGGTTCGAAGTCTGCTGCCGTGATGGTGGTATATGTCCTCCGACTACCTATCAAATTCCGGCCCAAATTTCTGACCCCATCCCCGATCCAGTCCCTGTCCAGGCTGCTGTCTTCATATCCCTAGATCAGTCGTCTATCTATCTATCTCTCTCTCTTTCTCTCTCTCTCTCTCTCTCTCTCTCTCTCTCTCTCTCTCTCTCTCTCTTTCTCTCTATCTCTCTCCCTCCTCTCAACCTACCTGTGACTGTCCCAGACCCAGTCCTCCATCCTCCAGTTTCCGCTCTCTTAATCTGCTTGCCAGATCTAGGCACAGACTTCTGACCATCCAGCTCCCGTGTTTTTAAATGCACAGTTCATAGCGGGCAGTACGGCGAAGACATGTACAGGATCTTTGGAAATGGGATATTGGGAAGTTGGTGACATGATCCTTCAAAACAGCTGGGGCTAGAAGAATCCCTGTCCTGAGATAAGGGTGTTGCCAGTTTGTTGAAGGGGTGTCAGATCCTTGTGCGCCCCACCCTCCCTCATGATTTGAAAATTCCAGTAATTTATGGCACCATGTATTCAGTACACAAATGCAACGTTTAAAAATCGAAGAGCCAATCCCCTTCCGATGGGCTCCCATTGGGTATTTGTGGGGATTTGAGGCTGCTGGCTGTGGGACTGTGGGGCTGTGGGGCTGTGGGAGAACTGTGGTGTCCAGCAATAGTGTCACTTCTATTTCCAATATTCCACATATAACTGAGTATGCCAGCGATTAACATAACAGGTCAAGATGAGCATATCTCGCTGCAAAAAGACTTAGACGAACTTGTGAAGTGGTCCGAAGTATGGCAAATGAAATTTAATTTTGATAAGTGCAAAATCATGCATGTAGGTAAGCAGCATATGAAGGCTCCATACTTGATGGGTGGCCAAGTGCTATCAGTGACTCAACAGGAGAAGGATTTAGGTGTTATTCTAAACACAAAACTGGGGGCATCAGAACAGACCAAGGAAGCCAGGAAGAAGGCACTGAGAATGATCGGGGCAATAAATAGGAATGTATCATATAGAAGTGAGGAAGTGATCAGGAAGCTTTATTGTGCATACGTCAGGCCACATTTGGAATACTGCATCCAAGCTTGGTCTCCTAGCTATGAAAAAGATTGTTGACTTTTAAAGAGAGTACAAAAGAGGGCTACAAAAATGGTTAATGGCATAAGCAACCTGGCATATGAGGAAAGATTGAAGAAGTTGAATATGTTTTCACTTAGATATAGAAGGTTGAGAGGAGATCTCATCGAGGTCTTTAAATTTGTCCATGGTCGGGAGAGGGGATATCTTGGGGAAATGTTTGAATTGAACAGAAATGATGCAATTAGAGGTCATAAATTCAAAATTAAAGTTAACCACAGCAGAACAAGGTTAAGGCAGACTTTCTTCACCAACAGGGTAGTAGAACACTGGAACCAGCTGCCAGAAAACATTGTCAGTAGCAGCACATTGAACATCTTTAAAAACAGCATAGACAATCATTATAAGAATAGAGGGCTTGCTTTTCAGTATTACAGGGAGGGCTGATTGACAGATTTGGTGGGCAACTGGTTCAGTGTACAGAGTGCAACCAAGAAGGGCCCTTGTGGCTCATAGTTGCACTGATCTTTTATGTCTTTATGTCTTTATGATTATTGGTGAACAACCTGAGCCTCAGTGCACATCATCACGGCGAATATGCAATACTTTGTTTCGGTGGGATGCTGTATGTACACTTGTCTCGGCTTGTTGCTGATGTCAAGCTGAAGAAGGAGGCTGCGGAGGTCGCCATCAATCGCGAGTGTATTTGCCACCGTTCTAGAGATAGTTAGTTATTGGGGCTTTAGGGCGCATCGACTACTTTTGTCATGCAGCGCCCCGTTCTAGAGATGCCACTGCACGGTATATTATTAATCTCAAGACTAAATGGTCATTAGCCTGTGTCGAGAATTTTCGAAGTGGTGTTATCAAAAACGGCAACTGTTTTTATTTTGCCTTGATATGTGCCTAACAATTTGGCATAAAATTACATCGCTGGGCAATAGGCATTTATTTTCTCAAAATGCGTTTCAAAACGACTTCTTAACATTCGGAGCATTATTGACTGTGAGATACAATCCAGATAGGTGGGTCAAATAGTACCTCTTTTTGATCCTCTCGACGAGCTGAGTCGATTGGAACAGCGCAGCATTGTCGAAAAATCGAGAGTTAAGAAAATATCGACCACCTAATGTCTTCTAATACACTAGCAAATGTCCATTTCGTGGCATACAAGGAACTCTGAGGTTTAAACAGGCAAAAATCATGATACAGCCGCAGTTTCCGCACTTACTCATTTGAAGACTTCAGCATCACTCACTGGGCATAGAAATATAGACAAAGCTTCATACTTATTTGCTGTTTGAACTACATAGCAGCATGTTTCAGGGAGGCCGCATTGTACCCACGTGCATCATATACCAAATACCTACCTATTCGTTGCATATTGAGACATTCAGATAGCCTTTCCACATCACGTTCAGACCAAAATCAAAATCAGATATGCTGGGGATACAAATGATTAAAATTCGCCGTGATTATTGAAAGTCGCCGTGATCACCATGGGACCATCGATGCCTATCTTTTTTCCAAAGGGACACATGTCAGACATCAATCAGTGAACACTGGTATATCCAAGACAAAAATCGCGCGTGAGCATTGCTCACAGCGAAATTGTGTTCCAGACACTTTTCTGTAACGATGACAGAGCAGAGCGCCAGTTCGCTGTTGAACGTATCAGGTGCATCCGCGGCAAAAATGTCAGGTGTCTCGGAGTCCCAGGAGAACTCCGAGACTAAATGAGACCGCGGAGAGTCTGTAGGAGTTGATATCCTGGGACGGCGCCTTCGAACCGGCCCTCACATGCCACACGCCAAGCTCCGAACTTGATGGCGATGTGGACATGCCAATGTCAGTTCCACAGGTTCCCATGCACGGTCAGTCAGTTGAACGATGCGTGAAACAGATGTCACTAGCTGCAAAAATCGTATACGGGGAAGGAGAGGAGGGACGGCTACATCCGGGCTGGCTACATGCACCGGCAGCTTTTGCTCGTGCTAACAACTGAGAGGGACGTGGAGAATATGCTAAAACAACTGTGAGTTCCATGAAAGATAGAACTGTGGTACTCAATGCCGTCCAGTCAGTTGTGCTCCGCACCTTCGCGCGATGTTTGCCTTGAATATACCAGTGTTCATTGATTGATGTCTGACATGTGTCCCTTTGGGAAAAATAGGCATCGATGGTCCCATGGTGATCATGGCGAATTTTAATAGAAGTGTGCTAACTCATAGAAACTAATGAAACTATGGAGTTCGTTCACAACTTCAAATGAGCAAGTGCAAAAATCGCTGCTGTATCATGATTTTTGCTTGTTTAAACCTAAGAGTTCCTTGTATGCCTAGAAATGAACATTTCCTGGTGTATTCGAAGACATATGATAGGCGATATTTTCTTAACTATCGATTTTTCGACAATAGTGCGTTGTTTCAATCGACTCAACTCGTCGAGACGATCAAAAAGAGGTACTATTTGAATTACCACTTATCTATTACTATTACCACTTCTCTCCATTGTTTATCACAGTCAACATGGCGTCGAATGTCGAAAACGAGTATTTTTCAAACGCATTTTGAGAAAAAATGCCGATTGTCCGGCGATATAATATTTATGCCAAATTATTAGGCACATATCAATACAAAATAAGAACAGTAGCCGTTTTTGATAACACCATCTTGACAATTCTCGACTCAGGCTAATGACTATATGCATGTTATTAACTGTATGATAAAAACTAAATCCAACATTGATTTGTAGTGTACTTAAATCAATCAGTAAGCTTGGTGCTGAAGCTGTATGAGAAGCCATTCACGGAAGGATAACTCCGAGACATACGCAAAGTCATTCAAGTTCATTTGACTAAGAAGTAAGAGCAGTTAGAGCACTCGGTGTTTGCAATCTGCGTGATGGAGGTACCTGGCGCATGACATCGGACTATCAGGCTATTACGACACCGATGGAAAATGCATGGTATGCTTAACTAACGATATAATTTACGGCATGATCACAGTTCATATAGAAAGTCAAATTGACGGGGTTCGATGGGGGTTAATGTTGGGAAGCTTAGATTAGCCATCCGTGTTTGCATCATACGTAAATAATATGGGTTAGAGGTGGGGCAGGGAAAATAATAGATTGAATCCCAATCGATCTTACTTCAGATATTACCTGTGATTGCACTGTAAATTATATGGTGAGTTAACCATATGGTGCATGTTCCATCGGCGTTGCCATAACCTAAACCATTGCATCCGAAATATTTATCCTGTTTGTGATGATAAAGGGAATTGAAGCTAGAGTTGGAGTTGAAGTTGAAGCTAGTGTACTCTGTTGTGAGGTGAACTTGTGTTTTTGGCGCATCGACTGTGTTCGTCATTTTGCGCACATTAATATATACTCCGGCGCCCAACAGAGTGCACATTAAAACAAACGATATATCGCGGAAGTACAACGCAACACATGTATTTAAATATTAACTAAAAAGTACAAATTTACCCTGATGGTTGGTTATTGGTTTTTACGACACATCAAGCGTTGCGTCATGTAGTCACCAATCTCTCACACCAAAAATAAGACCCAGACAACACTGGTTAGGAGCAATATCCAGCTTTCCTTCTCCAGCAATTAGGTGCCAAGGGGAAACTGGGTATCCTACCTCCTGTGTGTTTTTACGACACATAAAGACACACAGTTTGTATGTGTCGTAAACACTGAACTGCATCATGTTCAGTGTAAATAAAAACGGTTCATTTATAAACAATGCACAATTATCTACCCAAATATGAAGGTCTGGTCGAATAGTTCTACCTATTCTTTGTGAACAAAGCTAGCAAAGTACTCAGGTGCCATTTTTAGGCTTCTGAGAGCAGTCACCTAAAGAAAACTGCAAGGAAGTGACTTTTGATGTTTTTTTTGCACTTACACCAGTATTTGTAGTGGCTACTAATAATTGGTACTATAATAGCTACAGCGAAGTAATCCTGCACAATCACTTTTCATGTTCCGAATATGGCACAAAACTACAACATAATTATGTTTTGAAGTTGCTCTATGTGAGCGTTTCCGTACAGAGCCATGTGAATATTGATACCTTGTTAATTTTTCAATTCAGCAAAAAACATAATTACTGGTCCAGCCATACAGAAGTAGCAGTAGAGCAATTTGTTACATGTCTTAAGTGTTTGGAAACCCCCTCTTCCTCTACTACCCAGCCATGATGCAATGGGCAAGCAATTACCAAATTTTGCGCAAGTTGGTGAATGACACATTATGACATGATAACATATAGCACACAGGAACAATATGGTAATTGATAGGGGACCAACCTATCAATTACCCACCTTCTAATTTGGCATTAATCACTAGATTGTATCAACGGCATTGTGACCAAGTTGACATTATAGGTATACGGCTATAATTGACATAAATTGCTTGAGATGTATGTTTTCTATATCAACCATGTCATGGATAAGTTAATTATGGGGATGGTGCCTCTCGTTTCAAAACCATTGGCACGCTAACAAAAAAAAAAGATTAAGAACCTCGAAGCTTTAAGGAATAATAAATAGGCTTTACAAATCGCGAGAAAACTAATCGTGGGAAAAGCGACATAATAGTGCAAAAACGAAAGCACCATATTTAGTAGATTTATGAGTATAATCCAAAACTAGAGTACAATTCAGCAGTATTCTTGAATAAAAAAGCGCTTCTGGTATATAACGTCACGTGGCGTAGGTTTTGTCTAGTTTAAACCAACTGCCGACTTTGGAGTACCTGTTGTCTTTAGTTATCTTGACCAGACCAGACCTTTACCAGACCAGACAACACGCAAGTATCGCCTCACAAATGACGTGTGCCAATTCCTGTTGGTGATTGGTCGTCACGGAGCAGTCCGCCGTTATCGGGGTGTGATGTTGCCCGGTTATTAGCGTAAGATTTCTGTTTTCTTTGACAATGGCTCATGTTGTCACAAGTTAATAAGTAGCGAGCAACGTAAAGACTCGCGGATCTGACCAGAAGTCGGGCTCGCATGGGGAAGAATATTCATCACGCAGAGGTAACGTTTGGGTATGAGATGCTGGCGCAACGCGGTCGTTTTGACGTGATTGCCCACTCGGCCTTCAAGCCAATGCATACTACTTTGTGAGAGCGTTTTGTAATGGACTGCCGTTGAGCACGACACACATCCTTCATTAGTGACCGTCGCTGCTGCGTGATGCAAGCTTCAATGGTCGCCAGGCACCTGCCTGCCTTTCTCACTTTTTATTTCCTTACTTCTCGCTACAATGGAATAATGTTTTTTTACATGAAGAAATAATGTCTGGTACACTTGGACCCTCCAATCCTTTCCCCTCTTGCAAGCTCATTCGGCTTCCAATCTCCGTCGCGAGAAAGAAAACGCGTTTTTGCTACCGCACCTAAAAAGAGAAGGAACAAGTGGTCACCGCCTGATTTTATCGTGAGAAGATAAAGGAAATGCATGCTAGGTGCAACTACTACTGCTTGTACAAGTGTACCCTGCGAACTACCTATGAATATCAACCAATGTTGTTTAAAAAACGCTTCAGAAGCATGTCCCCGGCTGGGGTTCGGTGTGTTGAGAATACAACCAGGTAGAGGTTGTACCGGACAACAATAGGTGGCGCTGTGGAGCGTTAGATCCGTACTTGGCGGAGATGAGACGAATACGATTTTGCTCCGGAGTATTCTATTTTGAGCGTTGGCCCTTGAGTGAACCTTGAGCAGCGATTAGCGAAGTACTGGTCCGTTGAAGTGTGACAGCACCAGGGAAATGTTGAGTTGGTCTTCATTAGCTGCCTCATGCGAGTTTTGACTCTAGTTGAATCACGATAGCTGCATTTGTGCCGACTAATCAATGCAGGTCACGTGAAGAGCCTTTCTTTAATCCGACCGAGAAACAGACAGACGAATCTGCGTCACAATGATGATCGTCGGCATGGCAGTGCGATGCCAACAGTTCCGGCTTCACCCACAAGCGTCACGGGGCTCTAGCACGCCTTACCACACCACGTCTGCGCGTCTCCTCTGTTTCAGCGTGTGTGAATTTGGTGAATTGGATGGATCGCACACATGTTTTGTATGGCTCAGCACAAGGCATCGGGTCAAAACAACTCCGTCAATGCGTGCAGAGGCGACAAGTATCTAACAGACAGATGTACCTGTTGTAGGAGAGCTCCGATTGGCCACTGAAGTGCGGGAACACGTCGTACCCCTCCCCAGATCCTCACAAGCTCACCGCCCGAATACGATACTGCCGAATATGGTATTGCCGAATACGGTATTGCCGAATATGGTATCCAAATCGTCATTACGTCAGCTACATGTACCTGCATAAATTTTGATAATTTTAACCCAGGCAGAAACCGGACCCCAAATGGGGCACTTTTGGGAAGTATTTCAGACGGCCCAGGCCAAACTAACCGATTGCGTCACATCCAAACTCATTCAGACAGAAAATGAAGGACATTTCAGCCTATGTAGGAATACATGTGTACAATTTCTAAGTAACCATAGGAGAGTCCGACACATGAAAAATCGGCTCATCTTATTTCAAGACAAATTGTTTCCTTCTATCTCCGATGTTAAGAAACATACTTGTGTGTCTTCAGCGAAGATAGTTCAGACTTTTGAGACAGTTAATGTAACAATGACACACCTTGGCACTAGCGTAGCAATGGCACACCTTGCTACTGGCGTAGCAATGTCGCAACTAGGCACTGACGTAACAATTGTGTACCTTGGCACTGACACAGCAATGGCAGATCTTGGGAATGACGCAAAGTACCACACCTTGGCACAAGAGCAACAATGGACCCTCTCGGACCTGCCAGTGAATCTGTATCAGTTATTCATGGTTGTCCTCGACACACACAAAATCCTAGTCACTGGAGCCACGCGGGGCAGAATGGCCTAAATGAGCCCACCTGTACCCTAAATGTGCCATGGGCACATTATAAGCGGAATTAAGCATCCACGGAAAATTTGTAAAATACAGCTTTTGCGCTCATGCTTCCCTTTCAATGTAATATGTTGTGCGATAAGATTAAAAATAGACGACATGTAGGGATAAACAGTGCTTTCCGCGCAGTCAAAGCAACACAGACCTATCCGTATCAATTACTTAAATATCGGCATGACGGCACTTAGAAGACCTGGCGAACCTACTGAACCTAGGTCACTTCCTTCGATCATGAAGTTACATACAAATTGGGTCACTTCCTGGATTTTGAAGTGAATCGCGTTTCCGTTTTGAAATCAGGTTTGCAGCTGTTTAGAGGTCTCTGTCGGAGTTCATGAACCCTCTTTGCGACCTTACGGACCAATTTATCAGCCAGGGACCCTCCACGGGCCCAGTGACTCTTTACATCGTCCTGGGAGCCCCCGTCTTCAGCCAGGGCCGTCTCCTTGGTTCGGGGGCCTCCTCATCGGTCCGCGGCCCATTCTGCCAGCAATAGCCGCTCGCCCCATCAGCTTGAGTTCTACCAAAGCTGACCCAGGACTCTGCATGTCCTGGCCAGAGTCACACTCAGTCTGTTCAGGGTTTCACGGCTCCGGGTCTTCTAAAAATTCAAAATTTCTGCGTAGAGTCGTAGAAGTCGTGGAGAATAGCTTGCTAATTATCTGGGTTTCATGGCGCATCGGCAACCATAGCCACGCAGCGGAGAGACCAGGACCATAGTCAGGGCGGGCACTGAGGGTACGGGCACCCCCTCTGAGGAATTGTGCCCTCCCCTGAACAGCCTTGTGTCGCAATGACTTCAACTTAGCGTATATAGAGGCGCACTGCATGAAATATGACCAGGAGCTTGTGCCCAACCCCCTCCCACCGCACTTGACGGCTTCTGGCGGTTACTGGCATAGTTATCACCGTGCAAAATTCGTTCTGGGAAGGGGCATATGATCTCCTTGATGGCTAAGACTACCCAGAAAACCATTTATTTAGTCTTCGCTCATAGGCTCAATGGCTAAGCTTCAGCCTGATTGGGGGAGTCAATGATTGAGGGGGGCCAAATCCATGAGAGACCAGTGCCTCTCATAGGCCAGTGCCCTTAGCATATGCAAAGTGATACCCCTGGTTGGTATGGTCTGGGAGGTCCCCGTGACCTCTATGAGGCTTTTACGAAGATTAACGAAGATTGAGGAGGTCCCGTAGAGAACCGTTTAGGGTTCCCCAAAAAATTTATGGCTTCGCCCTTGACCGAGCAAGCCACTGGGTCAGTCATTAGTTTCAGGGAATATTTTCAGATTGAATCAGGAAAATTTAAACTTCACATGAACAGGGTGCCAAACCATGTGGTCCGGAACCCACGACCCACCTGGGATCCCCACTCACGCCATTGGACTTCGATTACCGCCTGAACGAATGCTGGGAAGAACGGAACATTATTATGCATGGTGGGTGGGGAACTTCTAGTTTTGAGTGCGAACACTAGGTGGCTGAACAGTGACGCAAGTTTTCGCGCCACATTCCTTTGACGTGTATATCTGCACAATGTTTGGAAATTAAATAAATACAAATTATTATTGTCACCGGGTATACAATTAACGATAATGTATGCAATAAAACTAAAATAATTATTTCCAATTCATCCGAATCTACAAACAAAACTCAAATGAAAAGTCCTTCATATTCACCAACATCTCCAGCATTGTACACGCAATTTTTAATTAAATTTAGCGACAATTACGCCATGCGTCATTCACTTTGCAGTAGTATGATGTAATTGAGAAAGTTCCATTTAGTCATCATATGCTTAACTCAAAATATACGCTACATCTTCAGTACAAATCTTTTCAGATAGTGGACAGTAAACATTTCACTGCCTCGTATGAATTGTCGTCAGGCGGCGGGGGAAGCTTCCGGCAAGTCCTTCATTTTGTCCGCCATATTGTCGGTCCTCGTGGAGCTGGCCTGTGGTCGTTGGGTGGCCGCTGCGCGGTGGTGCGTCGTTGCTGTGCATTCGGGTTTGCTGGAGGCTTAGCATTCGGCGCTCATCATGATATTTTCAGTTTGAGTTTGTCGTATCATCATTTCTTTGTTGTATACGTGGATCAGTTGAGATTTCAGTTGGTGGCATAAGCGTAACCTCAGAATGTCGTTTGGCGGGCGGCCTCCCCCGGCCATTGAGCGGATGGTGTCGCTAAAAGTGGATAACATCACATATCGCACAAGACCAGAGGACATGAGACGAGTATTCGAGAAATATGGGGAAATTGGAGACATCTACATTCCACGTGACCGGTACAACAAAGAAAGCAGAGGCTTCGCATTCGTCAGGTGGGTTAATGTGGATGCCAGGGTCGTCGCGATTGCGAATATTGCAGCAGTATGCCCATACCGTTTTTGTGTGAAGTTTAAGGTTATGTTTTGTGGAAGTGTGATAAGTGCATAGATAGTAACTCAAAGTTGGTTATATTTGGAAGAGCAATCAGTGTCACTATTCTTCAAGATGCCTTTGGCATTTTTCTAGTTTATTCAAGTACCATGTTTATGAACATGATTTGCTAGATACTACCACTGGTTTTTGCTCATGCTTACTTTGCAGAATGGTGGAACATTGCTGTGCTGAGCAGGGTGGGAATTGAGGTACTTCTTAAGAGATTTCATGTCTTAAAACATTTTTTCATTCCAGATTCATACTGGATAGAATGGGCTCCATGTGTACTCCAACACAAACATGCAGCAGGAACAAAAATACCACTAAAAATCTAATACAAGATTGAAGAAAATATCCACCAAACATATTCTACTTACAGTTACCAAATAACTACATTTTTCGTACCATCAAGCACACAGACAGAAACCAAACACACGACCAGCAGAAATGCTGACATTCCAAACTGCACCACACACTGAACATAGTGGCCTCCAGTTGCTACAAATTTGGCCTGTGCGTCTCCAGAAACCTGCTTTCGAGCCACCCCATAGTGGAAAAAAAACTGACTTTTAAGATGCTTCCAGAGTGCCAGAGGCCGCCAATCAGAATTTGCTGCATTAGCATTTTCTGTTACGAAAACTGTCAACCAATCAATGCAAGGTATTTTTTAAATGTCATAACCATTAGCAACTTTGAACACATTTTGAACACTTAACAGTAATAGTGCCATGCTGCAAACACAAGACCTTACTAAGCCTTTGCACACTGCATTTGCTTCTGACTGAGTGTGAGGTGGTGTTGGGCCTGTATCACACAAGGAATTGGCTGAGTATGTAGGTAGGTGTGCTCTGAGCTGAGGGTGAAGCGTTAATTATTTGTGTTTTTCATTTGGCTTAGCATTGTGCTGAGACCAACAGTGAAAGGAAGGCACATTGCTCTTGTGAGTTATGAGATACAAAGCTGAGCTGACTTCTTTGTTTCTATGTTTTGATGTGACCAAAAATGATGTGTATTACTTATGCATATTATGTAGACACTGGCTAGGTACATATGATTTTCTCGTTGGTTACCAGCAAATAGATTCTGTGCATGAAAAATAATGTGCATGAAAATGTACTCTGGAAGAGATCTGTTTGCACTCAGACTCCAAACCTGGAAAGCAAGTTTCCCACCCTGCTGTTCATACTAGATAGAATGGGCTCCAGACAAATGTGCAGAAGGAGCAATAATGCCACTAAAAATATAATACAAGATTGAAGAAAACATCAACCAAACATGTGGTACTTATGATTACCAAATAAACTAGCCACTTCATACCATCACGCACACAGACATCTGAACACACCAAACCAAACTACAACCAAAGGGAATGCAGACAACTCACCAGACCTTGTGCCTGATCACTGAGTGGCCTTCGGTCACTACAAGTTCACCTGATGCAACTCCAGAAATCTGCTTTCGAGTTACCTTGAGTTCTGAAGTGAGCATTTCCCAGAGGCTGCCATTCAGAATTTGCTTTGTTAATGTTTTCTGTTCTGAAAACTTTCAACCAATTGATGCAAGGTATTTTTTTAAATGACAACCATTAGCAGCTTTGATCACATGCTTAACAGTGCCATTATGCAAACATGTCCTTGACTGATCCTTTGCTTTGTGCACCACCATCACTTCTGACTAGCATGTGAGGTAGCGGTATTGGGTCCTTATCATGCAGGGAATTGGCTGCACTCTGAACTGTAGAGTGCAGCTTCTGAGCTGAGCTCTGACAAAGGTGTACAATGGATGGCACTGCAATGCTATCCAAATGAAAAGCAAAAACAAATACTTCACCCTCAGCTCAGAGTGCACATAGGTTGGTGTGCACTCTGAGATTAGGGTGAAGTGTGGAGTTTTTTTTTCATTTGGATAGTGTCCTGAGACTAACACTGAAAGGAAACTGCATTGCCCCTGTAGTGCTGTCCATTGTTTACTTCTGTTTCTATGCCTTGATGTGGTCAAAAATGATGTGTATTGCTTATGCATATTACATAGGTACTGAATGAATACATAGGATTTTCCCTATCAGATACCTGCAAATAGATTCCATGCATAAAAAATTATGTGATAATGATAATGTACATGCATATGAAAATGTACTCTGGAAGAAATCTCTTTGCACTCTTGACTTCAAACCTGGAAAGCAAGTTTCCCACTCTGGTGCTGAGTCATCCATGCAACACTTGTGCCATATTTTGCAAGTAAATTTGCAGGTCAAGGTAGCTTGATTTTTAATGTGTTCATGAGTTAATGCTGTGAACATTTAATGAAGGAATAAAAATTTACATTTATTTCCAATTGTGCCAAAAATGCTTGGTTTCTACTTTTTTGCTACATGTCACACAAGCATATTAACTGACTCACCTGAAAAACATCCTGCTATACTTGGTTCAAAATCTCACGCCCAAGTATAAATCATATCGGTGTAGGATTTCCATATTTTTTTCTTTGTGGTGGAGTACAACATTTTTAGCTGGAGTATGATTTTTTAAAAGCTGGATTCCAAAAAAATAGCTATGCACTTGTTGACAATCAGCCTTGTTTTAGTGGGACTGAAAATCAATGTTAGCATTTTTGTATGCATAAACATCTTGGCAAACTAAGCCATGTAAAAAACTTTGCTGCACTAACTAATAACCAGTTGTCCATAACCAGGTAGTATTACTTTAATGGGATTACAAATAAATGTTAGCATTTAATGCTGTATGTACCATACAAACATATGTACATATAGCTAACTGTTAAGTCAGCAATATGTCAGCAAGCTAAGTCATGAATAGGTGTAATTGTACCAAGGAATGCAACCTAGTGGGAAATGCTCTCAGTGGCCAAAGTACTCAAAACAAATATACCCATGATATCTGCAAAGTGTATATATATTGCCTGAGTGTAGGTGGGTGGTGTCTTCCATGATGTATAGGCATGATGTGATGTGAATGCACCAATAACATTTCTCCTGGCCGAGCTCAGGATGAATCGCACTCACTCATCTTGGGCGGACCACAACACCGGGATCATCTTCCAACAAACACTTTTTCGAAGGACTAGTCACACAATTAATGAGCCGAGTTCACCCGCAACTAATTTGAATTATTGCGAACTTCCGTTGTTGTCCAAAATCTCCAGCACCCCGAAATGCATTTCATGGCCCGGTCAACCTTTGAGCCATTCCGAGTTTCTGCGTACGATTCGCCACCGACGCATAATACACAGCTCTGTCTCAGACCCCAAAATTGGCTGTGGTTAAATTATTAGCAAAGGATGAGGTTATAAGCCAACTTCATGAGCAATGGTAGATAAAATGGTAACAAAAGTATACTTAATCGATGTCGACGAAGTTCACAAACGCACACCTGACACCACGAACCGGCGCTTAACGCACACCTGGCACACTAATGGACATGGATGGATTATTGTTTTGGAATATATGATGGTTGAATAAAAATTGTACTAAAACAATCCGTCTAAAATGACTTTATTCTCACCACCAAGAACCAGTTATTTTGCGTGGAAAAGCTGAAATTTTTTTTATTGAAAACGATTCTTTTGAATATGAAAGGTTCCTTTATGCACTTGTTTAGTTCATGTATAGAGTGTTTAGTTGAAGGAAGGATCGAGTTAGGAGTATCTAGGGCTGCTAGACGGGAGTACAAATCGTCCCTGTAATACCGCTCACAGGTGGTTTTATTTTTCCTCTTAGATAGAGTTGGTCGCATTCGCTACCCCAGCCCTAGAAGTACAACTGATAATGGGGCGGGGGAACAGGGAATGGGTCGGAGTAAATTTCGGAACATGAATTACGGACCCTTCACTGACACCGATGAGCCCAAAATGCGGTTATTTCGAGTAAATTTCGGAACATGAATTACGGACCCTTCACTCACACCGATGAGCCCAAAATGCGGTTCTATTTGAAGGTGCATGTTTATTTTCGCACACATTTACAAAAAAATATGCGACGGTCATGCAAAAGTGCCATTGTAAAATAATTGACAATGTGACCTGGAAATTCACAGTTAATGGAATTGTGCTATTTCATCCTCGTCATAGGTTTCTACCATTTTGCCACATGATGTGTGGGCAGTCACAGTGTAAAATAATTCACCATGTGGCCTGGAAATTCACAGTTAATGGAGTTGTGCTATTTCATCCTCATCTTAGGTTTTCACCATTTTGCCACATGATGTATGGGCAGTCATCATGCACACGACTGCTAAATAATGTAAAGTGCACATGACTGAAGTGAAAGACATTCTGCTTTTTAATCCTTAAGTGACAATCCTTTATTTTCTTCCAATCTTTTACTATTCTCTAGCAAGTTCTTCCTTCATCCACACAGTTAATGGTGTAGTAATTTTAGGACACTGGGCAGTCATCACACAACTGCTAAATAATGTAAAATGCATGTGACTGAAGTGAAAGGTATTCTGCTTTTTAATCCTTAAGTAGAGATTCTTTATTTTCTTACAATCTTTCACTATTCCCATGCAACTTCTTTCTTCATCCACACAGTTAATGGTGAAGTAATTTTAGGACACTGAAAAGTGCACAAATAGCATTGGTTTCTTGGTGTAATCGCCTCGGAGAACTTGCTTGCTCCGGGGCGGATTTTAGGAAATTTGAAGTGATTTTCTTGCATTGAACGGGCTCATTGTGTCTAAAAAAGTTGTCCATTTAACAAAACGACCTTCGATTGCGCATGCAAAGCACTTACTGGCGAAACCAGGCTTCAAATATTTACTCCGGCGACACCAAGTACCCCCAGATTGCCAAGTAGGGATTTCTGGCACTTCCTGGAGAGTACTCCAGCGCAAGTATCCAAAAATTAACATGAAATAGATATTCATTTATCTAAATATATCATATATCAGATTAGGTATTTATAAATATTGAATCAATATTGAATAAATATTGAATAAATATTGAATTAATTATTGACTTTATTCACACAAATATAGTCTTTTCACATGTGAAGCGCCGCAAGTTGTGCCTAGTCAGTTTTAGCAAGTCCGTCTACGGGTTTTAGCGCAACACCGACGAGCATGCTCTGTACGCTTTGCACAGCTTTTCAAGGATGTGTAGTGACGTTGACTGGTCGGCGCGCTGGGATCGCGGAAACTGCTAGTTGTCAGGTATGGACTTTGAGTGGTAGCACTCGACCAAACAATGTTGTTCTTCATTTTCTCTTCTGGTGTACAAAATATTTCATTTAGTCCAGTCACAATCCTGGAGTACATAATGTATTGGTATCCATGACACCAACAAACGTCAGTTTTTCCAACACTGAATCATATTAACACTGCCACAGGGATTGGTTGACTACTGGATTCGCAGGAACAAATACACTAAAGCAAGCCATCTAGCATGTCAGGGTGGTGGAAAATTGTGCATCTGCACACTGGTAGGGTGGTCTCCAGGTCTGGATTGCAAGTTTTCCCCACAGAGTGGGTGGCCAGAATGCATGGTTCTAGAGGCAGCAGGCAAACATCTGAGCTTCGGGGGAATGCCATACCCAGTGTGCATTTGCAGTCTTGCATGTGACCTTGGAAGGTTGTCATTTGCATTTACTGTGGTTAATTTTTAGTGTGGTGTGTGGCCTTGGCCTGGGTGCTTCATGGTGCAAAAAGTTGCCAGTTTATGTGGTAACTGTAAGTAGAATTACTGGTGCTTTGGTGGATCTTGTCACATTTGTTTTGCGACATTGTGCTCCTGCATGCTTGTGTGTGGGTACATGCAAAGTTGATCCTGTGCTGTATGGACCTGAAGTGCAAAATGATTTTGAGATGAAATCTATGAATTGCTTTAATTTCCACCACTTATGTTAACCTAGTTAGACTGGAGAATCCTGATTGACAGCTGCCTTAAAAGTTAGAATGATGCTCTAACATGGGTTTTATTAGCTCAATAACTGTCAGAGGGTGCAGCCATATCAATATAACCTACCATGCGTTTTATTTCCTAAGCAAAAATTGATTAGAGTTCCATGATGATGCAACATGTTCCCAAAAATGGGGATGTTGGTGTTTCAGCGTTTTCATTCTTAGATGCTGGTGTTCTCAAGCTTCAAAATGATCAAGAAAAAGGAGATAAAGCTGCAATTTCTACAACTAAAATCATGTATTACAAAATCTTAGTTTATGCCACTCACTGACAATTTAACTTTTTTCCTGTTATGTTTTGAAAATGCATTGCCATGTTATGTAATATTAAGATGGTCGCCACTCATTTGTCACAATTATCAGATGGTAGTATGCTGCTTCATCATCCCTCTGTTTCCTACCTGACTAGTGAAACTGATGCACCATAAAGCCACCATCCCTCATTGATTTGGCTTCATCTGTTGATGTTGCTGTCTGTGGATTGTCTCGATACACATAGGCCCTATCACACCTTGGTGGAGTCACTTTGTTTTGTATGCCATGGTGCTGAATGAAACTACATTTGCAGTGCACTTCCAGAAATATGATTGGTAGATTAATGTTTATTACAGTCCTGATCCTGAGTGTCATGGGAAGTGTCCTGAGTGTTGCGTTTTTCGCTATCGCCATCAACGACGTGGGTGCGTCATTGCCAAATTCTGCAGGAAAAGCACTATTCGTGGATGACGGCTGTGTGGTGTTCTTCGCGCACTGTACACTCTATACAGACAACTCCAGCTGGCTGTCAGGAAATACAGGATTGGTGTGACGAAACAGGTTTCGCAATGTCTACAACAAAGACCATCGCTGTTCACTTCTGTCGCAAACGTTTCTCCATAGACCCGGTAATCATGCTCAATGGAAACTCCATTCCATTTAGACCAGCTTTTTAGGCATGTGGATTGACCGCCGATTGACATACAGCATCCACATCAACGACCTCGCGCAGAAATGTGCAAATAGACTGCAGACGATGAACACTGTCTCGAGATGTTCGTATGGCGCAGATAGATACGTTTTACTTCTGATGTACTGATCTCTTGTACGTTCTAAGATTGACTACGGATGTTTTCTTTATGACTGAGCATGTGCCACGATCAAGCGTCGCCTGGATGTGATTCATAATGCAACTCTTCGCGTTGCTACTGGAGCATTTCGTACCTCCCCGGCTGATAGTATGATGGCAGAGGTAGACGAGTTACCTCTTGCGCTGCGCCATAAATTATTGGGGGCCAGGTACGCATGTAATGTCGCACACAACCGAAAGCAGCCAGCCTATCGGTGGATATTCGCCAGGACACCAAGGCCACGTCAGGGGGCCCATATCCAACGTGGATTGCCGTTCTCCATTCGTATGGCCTCGATCCTTCGTAATTGTAATACTGCATGACCACTGCAGTCGATGCGCCCCTAAGCCCCCTAATTGTAATATTAGGCCGGGTTGTGTGGCACGTAATATTACGCCGACCACTCCCCCTTGGCAGCCTGTCCCAGTACAAATTGATGTCACTGTCATGTTCAAAGAAAGGGTAGGCAAGCCCTGAGGAACTCCGCACTCTGGCATTGGAAAAGATATACGAATTCCGTGATTTCTCGCGGATTTACACGGACGGTTCCAAGTCCGACTCGGGTGTTGGATGCGCTTACGTCGGTCGACACGAGGTTGGGTCTTTTAGTTTATTAGCACAAGCATCGATTTTCACTGCCGAATTGTACGCAATTCTGAAAGCCCTATATTCTATACAAGAAGGCCAAGTCACCAAACACGTGATTTTCACAGACTCCTTGAGCGGTCCCCAGCGAAACATAGCTACATACTTACCGGTGATGACCCACCTTTATGCCCACGCTGTTCAGACCCGCTTACCGTATACCATGTTTTAGTAGGCTGCGTATTTTTAGAACCACTGCGACGCCAGATTTTAGGACACCAGGACACAGACACTGCCCTGCATACGCTAATAGGAAACGACTCTGAAGTCGTGACGTCTAGGAGCATTTTTACATTCCTCCAACAAGCACGCTTTGATTTTGTATATCGTCGACCATAACGATTATTAGTTGCTGTATGTAAACGTAGTTATGGGCGCAAAATGACCCTAGCAGTCGCCCCTAGCCCCTAAACTCCAATTCATCATCATCACAGTCCTGATCTGGCCTTTTCAGGAACATATTGTAGCAACATGTTTCTGGACATGTTGCTACAGCATGCTCCTGAAAAAGTGTAAGATTTGACCATTCACATGGGAAATTCATTCTTAAGTGAATTTGTGCCTGAAGGTGTTTGCAAAGTCCTTGAATTCTTTGTTCTGCAATGCAATATCATATATCTTACACATCCATGAAAATGCTTACTTTTTCGTTGGGGAGCAAACTTATGCCAAACAAGGGCTCATGGCTGGCCTCGCTTGACAAGAACTTGCTTCTTCATTTAAAAGTACAAAATTGGTGCAAATTCGAAGAAGAAAAAATTTCCTTAACATTGAAAATGACAAATGCTGAAACGTATCATGTTTATCCTCTTGAAGAAAACATTTTTTTCCTTAAATTTCCAACACATCTACTTTTGTTTACAGTGTAGGTGACGTAAATTTGGCCCAATGCCATTCTTCAATTCTTGGAATTTCTTCCTCGGCAGTGTGGGAGCGTCGTTAGGATGATACACTTACACCCAAAAATGACAGTTGTGAACATGACAGCATAAGCAGTCATGTTCACAAAAAGGAAAAACCTAGCTTAACCACCCATGCCAGAAAATTCTTACATAGAAACATTTAATAACTTTAAAAACCTACTGGAACCTGACTTGTTTTTGAACAGAGATAAACACTTGTGAATTTGGAAGACAATTACTCACAATTACAGTACTCAGTAACCTAACCAGGTACAACTTATGGAAGAAGGAATTCAATCTCAAATAAAT
This sequence comes from Imbricaverruca yamaguchii, assembly GCA_034440575.1. Taxonomy (NCBI): domain Eukaryota; kingdom Metazoa; phylum Arthropoda; class Thecostraca; family Neoverrucidae; genus Imbricaverruca; species Imbricaverruca yamaguchii. Next base: position 753,129 of record JAOTOL010001625.1, read on the forward strand.
CAATAAAAATCCTGTGAAATTGAACACTTAAGCAAACCCAACCCCTTTTGTTCAAGGTGTCTGACCGGAAAATCAAATGTTACCACTCATCTCTTCTTCATGTGCTTAATGCTCAGTTGGTGAGAAAAATGGCAGGGGAATGAGGCTTCGACAATGTAGCAAACAAATTACTGTTGAAAGACATCAACCCATCATGACCTCTCTAGCACAAAATCATACCTTTAGGAAGACAACCTTTTCTCCTCAATTTCCCAAGCTTGAAGACCTTACAAAACATAGCCTCACCAAACACCCAACTCTATCAAGTTGAATGTGTGTAAAACGTCTCAAGATTACATTGAAACAATATTTTACAGGCAATTTTGTTCTGTTAGGGCGTTCTGTTTGGTTTGTTTTTTGTAACTTCCGGATTTTGGACTGCCTTGGGTGTGCTTTAGATGCGGACAGAACAATTGTGTAAGTCAAAAACTGGAGAGCATGTTTTCTTGAAACCTGGAACATCAGCATTTTTGTTTACATTTTCCAGTGCACCTTCAGTGCTATCACATCAGGTGTGAACACCATCTAACCTATAAGCGAGGATAATTTTGTGGTGAGGATAATGTTCGTGATGTGGAAATACAAGGGTTTATTTTCCCAGCCATTCTTTTGCTATTTTCCCAGCCATTCTATGTTATCAGCTTTAGTAGTAGAGGTATTCTAGAAACCCGCATCACCCACCAACGGAAAACTAATTGTTTATGACCGACATGGTTGGTCACCTTGTTCTAATTGTGTGCATTGTATTCACTATGTACACAATGTGCTCAATGTGTACGTATGTAAGCATTCTATTCAAACATGTTCTGGGAAGTCTCGGTTCATGCGCAAAGAGTGGTTGCTGAAGTTAATGCAGAGGCGAGAGCGAGGAGAGAAAGCAAAATAAGGAAAAGCCAAACAGGAAGAAACCAGGAAATGACTAGCCAAATGCCCTTTTTGGCACCATAGTGTTGGTGCTCGGTTGAAGTTTCCTCCTCAAACCTTGGTTTCACAACGCCTTGCGTTGTGACGCTAACGCCACTACCGTGACTATGACTACCGTGGCTATGGCCATGACTATGGCCAAACACATGTTCGAAATGCTGTGCGTAGGCCGCTGTTTTCGCACTGTTCAGAACCACCAGACGTCCCTGATGGTTGACCAGGCACCATGACGCACACAGTGGTTGACCGGGCACCATGACGTCCTTGATGATTGACCAGGCACCATGGCGCACACAGTGGTTGACCGGGCACCATGACGTCCCTGATTGTTGACCGGGCACCGTGACGTCCCTGATTGTTGACCAGGTACCATGACTCCGTGTCCCGCCGCAGGTTTTACGATCGTCGTGACGCCGAGGACGCGATGGACGCCATGGACGGCCGCATGTACGACGGCAGGGAACTGCGCGTGCAGATGGCTCGCTACGCACGGCCGATGACGCCCCCGGACCGGCGCGGAGGACCGCCGCCGAGACGTCGCCGCTCTCGCTCTCGCAGCCGCTCGCGCAGCCGTGACCGTCGCTCGCGCAGTCGCAGCCGCGGCCGCCGCAGCAGGTCGCGCAGTCGCAGCCGCTCGCGCAGCCGCGAGAGGAGGAGCCGCAGCAAGTCCCGCAGCAGGTTAGCCCACTCGTGTGTGGTGAGACAGCTGGTGCATGTGTTGTCGGGCCCACCGACCAAATGTATTAAATTAATTGGTGTGTTTTGTGAAGTAGATCTGCGGTTGGTCAGGTTAGCGTAATTAGTTGTATACAATAGTTAGCTGAATGACTGAAGCAGTCGATGCGCCCCTAAGCCCAAATAACCAACCTGGCGTAATTGCAGGCGGAGCTAGCTGCAGTTAGCACGATAGAGTATAATCGCGTCAGCTAGCATAGTTTTGGTGTCGTTGGTATGTTCCGGCTGGCCAGCGTTACTACGGAAGTAGTTCACGTGACGTAAGTTTGGCGTGTTTCGGTTGCTTTGCCGTGTGTATACCTCCATGCCGACAGGCCTACTGCCGCCGGGTAAGTGGTATCGATCCGGCAACGATTCCGCAGCTGTTGGAAGCACGACCTCCGGCCGCCTGTGTGACGCGGGCCTATGTTGTACAGTGTAGCGGCCGTGTGGCCGGGGCCATGTTGAACGGCCAGCCGTCGCCAGCCTGCCGCCAGTGTGTAGTTCTCGGCACAGTTTCGGCCGGCCGGGTTTTGGTGTGGCGCTGAACACGCAGTCTGCTGGGCGTGCCGGGCCGTTTGCGGCCGGCGCGCGTGTGTCCGGTGCCGGCTCTAACCGCTGTCTGCCTGCGCCATTAACGCTGCAGGTCTGCCCGGGACAGTAAGTCGCCCGACCGCAAGCGCGCGCCCGAGGACGGCGACGCCGGCGGAGACGCGCCGCAGAACGGCGACGAGAAGGCGCGCTCGCGCTCCCGCAGCCGCGGCGGCTCGCGCTCGGCGTCTCGCTCCCGCTCCCGCTCCAGGTACGTGTCGAGCTGGGATTGACCGCGCTCCGCAAATGTCCTTCGTATTGCTCAGGGTGCGAGGTCTGCTATGACTACATGTCGCTGGCTTTCGCGTTTCGTGTATGTTAGACTGATTATTGTATAAATCGGCGGTAGCGACCGTAAGAGTGGTTGAGGCAACCTGTTCAGACAGATAACTGGAATACGTGTTTGAAGGCTAGCAATGCGGTGTTGTATACCGAAGCGTCGAATAGCTAGTCTATTTGTCCCGTCTCGATACAGTGTTTCGCAGAATGCCACGGTGCTAACCCAGCTAACTGCGGCGGCAGGGAGTGAACGCGACACCAGCGGCGGCGACGACGGCGGCGGCGGTGAAGAGGCGTCGGCACGAGCTGTTCCGGCGCCCGCTCTCGGGACTTCCGGACTAGGTACTGACGGTGTCGTCGCGGCTGCGGCCGGCCGGGGCTGGCCGCCGGCCGCCGGCCGCCCGCCGGACCAGCGGTGTGGTCCGGCCGGCCGGCGGCCCGGCGGCGCCTCCCCGCCTCGGCCGGAGCCGCTCTCTTGGGTCTGCTCGTCTCTCTGTGTGTGTGTGTACGTGTGAATGTGTGTGTGCACGCGCGTCATTCATTCAGTGTTCATAAGGTTCACGCGGCGAGTGCAGTTTCGTTAGCCGTTCTTGTAGCTTCGAGGTGGACTGTACGTGTTGGTAAATTCGGCCGGTTTCTTCAGGCGAACAGACGCCAAAACCATTGCGGCGCTCGTAGACAGACGTGTGTAGGGGCGTATTTTACTCGCCTATTTTAGCATCCGTGTTGCACTGGTATCTGTTGCGATTGTACGCCGTTTCCCCTCTGCCCAACACTTATCTCGGTCAGTGTTCATCGTGGTTCAGGACATTGCTCAGACGACAATTTGAATTGGGACTGTTCAGCATGCATTCGATTCACACCATACTATGGTCGCTAGGCTGGCGTGGACAAGATCTGTGTATCGCTCCCGCGACCCATGATTCCGTGGCGCTGCCGTCGCCGCTGTCCGGTGTGCCGCGCGTGCGTGCGCGCACGCGAGTGTCCGTCGTAATAAAGGCCGTCAGTACCGCTCGCGTTAACCGTGCCCCTGTCTTTGGCAGACGGCGCGGCCGTATGCTGTGCTGCTGTGTTGCCGTCTGTGAGCTGATCAGAGCTGAGCTGTGGTGACCTGAGTAGCTGACCTGACCCGAGGCGCGTCGGCGGCTGCCGGGCTCCTGAGGCGACGCTGCCACGTGCACATCTGTCCGGCCGGTGGACCGCGCGGCGCCGGGGCGTCACCCTAGTCTGGGGGGAGGGGTGCTGCTCCCTCGCGGCCGGACGGTGGCTTGGCCCGGGCTGGCACGTGCCGTCTGGGCCATGACGTCCGTTCTCAGGGGTTTGGTGTTAGTCGCCGGGTCGACCGGGAAGTAGTGGCTCTGCTCCCGGGGAGGGTACTGAGCAGCCAACTACCGCTGTCGGAAGGAGGCCTGAACGAGGGTGGCCAATAGGCGCTAAATAACATTATAGTCGGCGCGCCCTTAAACACAAATAATCGGAGGTGGCCGGGATTGGTCTGGTAAATTTCGTTGGTTTCGAACGTCCCGTGGGCCCGGCTACGTTCTGCCGAGAGGGAGGAAAGTTAAGGGCGTGGGCGCATGGCCTGCGATCTGTGCGTGTTTGGGCGCATTAACATTGGCGTGGAATGTAAACATGGCTCTGCCGTAAGGAAGTTAAATATCCGAGAAGTAATATAGCCCTTTGCCCCCGTTTCAGGACTACATGGCCTCTTAGTCGGCGCGCCCTTAAGCCCCCATTTCCGGTCCGTCTTGAGGTGTGTGCGTACCAATGGAGATTGCCCCTTTCGCAGCCAATGCGGGCTGCCGGACCAGTAACGTCCAGTATCTGGAGGGGCGTTAATCTTCGTAGGAAGTAGGGGATGGGTGGATAGATCGGATTGGCTGAGCGTCCCGATGACCCGACAGGAGGGGAGCACTCCAAGTGCAGGGGCTGGTGTTAGTTACGGGCGCGGGCAATGGGATACTGCAGTAGAATGTCGCTTGGTCGGGCGTCCGTTGGCAAAATCCCTGTTTAATTGGTGAGACTTCACCGTGAGAAGCAGGGGAGCCGCCTTCATCACGTAATGTCTGAACGGGCGCCGTCAGCTGGTCTGCTTGCAAGTATTCCGAGGGGTCGCGACGCCGACATTAGTTTGCGTTTGGTACCTTCCTCAAAACATAATCGAGCTGCCGACTGAGTCCTCAAGCACCCAGTGTGAGTATTCAATTTCAGGGGATGGTTTACAGAGTATCAAGTGAGCAGTAGACTCCTTATTCCCGACCTCGGCTGGCGTGTCACATGGCTCGCATCCAGGTAATTCAGTGTCGTGCTGTCGCTTATGGCCGGTCGCTTATGGCCGTGTCGGCCTCCGGAGACCAATACTGGAACTGCCTGTGAACTGGTGGGCTTTGGTTTCCAGGGCCGGGGTGGCTCGTTTGCGGGACCAAGTCTCCTCTTTTTCTGTGTTTGGAAGCTTTTTTTTTTTGTTTGTTAGCGGGCATGTCGGGCAGCGTCAGTGCTGCCTGTTGCGGTTTTACGTAGATCGTAGAGAAGTTCCTGGTGGGGGCGAAAAGTCTTCTGGTCCAAATATTCACCTGGTGTTAGTTCTCGTCCCGAAGTGCCCTGGCCCTTATAAGGTGGGGAGGCACCTCATACTCCATGTTTTTTTTGTGATTTTTTTTAACATGATTGCGACAAAATTAAAAAAAAATGGCTCACTTATGCAAAAAGTCATGAAGAATCGAATGGTGCAACTTTTGTCGGCGGATCTGCGGACTCGAAAGTCACAGCGATCACTGAAATGGGAAAAAAATCCCAAAAATGAAATCGAACACTTAATTTTATTCCAAATTTATCCATTATTATCAGCGACCCATTTGCACCTTCTGCGAAAAGAAGCGAACGTCTTCTTGAACCAGTCCTTGTCGGCATCAAGTTTGACAATTGCTCGACTCAAAATGTCGCCCCCAAACTCTCAATAACCAACCGACTCAAAATGTCCATTTTCTCATCAACAGTTCCCTTCCATTAGACGCCTTCTTCACGCAGCAACTCAGGCAGGACGTTGTACTTCAAGTGCCTTTGTGCAAGTTAAGCAGGGTTCAACTCCGATGAGAGGGCAGGATAGTGATTTGGAGTGTTTGCATTCGCATGGATCACAATCTGCCTTCACCTTGTCTCGCCGGATCCACTCGCACACAACTGCCAACAGAAAAGGCCCGAGACCAGAAAATCATGCCAATTTAATGGTGAAAAAAGCCGACCAGCGAATTTAATTTTTGGGATTTTTCGATTTCACAGTGATCGCTCTGTAACCTTCGAGTCCGAAGATATCCGGCGATAAAAGTTGCACCATTCGATTCTTCATGACTACATTGTGAGCCTTTTTTATTTTTGGTCGCACGAATCATGTTCAAAAAAAATTATTTAAAAAACATGGGGGCCTCCCCACCTAGCTTCCTGCGCGATAAAGCAAGCTGCGGCGGCAGCAGAAAATATCCACGTGCATTTCGGAATGTGTCACCCCCTCACCGCAAAGGCCATAATTTTGTGGTATGGTGAAGTATGCTACAATTATTTTCTGTGCAAATATAATCATACAGCTGGCGAATAATTCGTGATCTATACCGTTTGCGAATTACTGTCTCGGCTGTGCAGATTGTGGGCCATGCCCACAATTTCTATCTGATTTCACCCAGCCAAAAACGTGCTGGCATTTTGTCCGCAATCGATTAGAACCCCAGACTCGGTCATTAGTTCTAGGGAAAGTATCGCAAATTGGTTCTTGCTACGTCAACGAGTTTGGCTTGCGTTGCGGATTTTGCACAATTCTGGATGAATGCGCATTAGCCTAAATGAAGGTCCTGGATAAGTTCATTACCCAAGTTCGCCCCGTGGACTGTCGTATGTTCTATGGTTCGTGATCCATCCGAGGACCTCCCACAGTCGCCTCCTTTTGCATTCCCGTTAAATACTTCCTGTGCTTGGATCCTCTTAAAACAGTAACGGATGCATCGCGTCCCGGATTGGTTCATTTGCGCTCCTAGTGTCATGACCCGACCTGCCTCAGGCGAACGGGGAGCCGACCCACCTGTGACCTGGCATCCGAGCGGCGGTGACCTGACCAGCTCGAACACAGCAACCCGAAACGGACGTGTAGCTGTCTGCTGGTCGCGGGTTGGCGGTGGTGGCGTGCTGCGACACCGGCGGCGGAGCGGAGCAGGCGTCGGGCGGTCGCGGGTTGGCGGCGGCTGCCTCGTGACTCGGATAGCGGAGCAGGCGTCGAGTGGTTCGGTCTGGCCGCTGGCGGGATCCGGTGTTGCACGTGTTCCAGTCCCGCCGGAGCCGGAGGACGTGGCGACTGGATGCGGTGAAGCCGAGGCTACACGTAGTTTCCGCCGGAGTCCACCACCGGAGCGGGCGGTGGCCGGTCCGGGTCTGTAGCTGTGTAGAATAGTGTTCGAATGTACCAGGCGCGGCGAGGTACCAGCTGAGGCGGCGGCTGCTCTGGGGGTCTGCGTGGTCCGGGATGAACTGAGTGTCGGCTCGGGTGAACGGAGTCCATTGCCGTGTCCAGAACAGCCGAGCTCTCGCTGCTCTCCAGAGGCACGCGGCTCGTGGGTTTCGGGCGGCGGGATTCGTCGGAGGTTCCGGAGGAGCCCAGCTCGTCTTTATGTCGTGAGGAACCGGGCTACGCGAGGTTCATTGGAGCAAACTAGTGGGTAGTGGGAAGTTGGATTCCACTTGCGGGACCTGGTTCCAGCGGTTCATTTTCTGCTTCGCAAATCTCCCCGGAGCCCGGCGGGAAACCTCCGAGCCAGCTCGTTCTCCTGTTGACGTGTGCGTGTACATGCTGGCACGTGTTCGCCAGGAGGCAGGGGTGTCGCCTCTGGCCGTCTGGTGCTCTCCTGCGCCGGAGATCCACAGGCGTACGCGGAGTGCTGCCTGGCTTCGGAGACGACTCTGGGTGAGTGGTGCCGGTGAGTGTCGGGGGGGAAGAAGAGGGAGCACTGACTGGAATCACTGGGCGTCGCCGGGGTGTTCGGTCAAGGAAACCAAGCAGGGTGGGAAACTCCCACCCGGTTGCCACGCAAAAATGCCATGTAGCTACGTGCACTAGAAGCGTACCAAGCCTATCCCGCAAAGTACACGCGGAGTTTAAGTTTATCAAGTCCCCAACGCCAGGTGGTGCCGGGATGGGTCGGGCTAGGTCGCAAACGTACTCGTGGAACTAAGCGACAGGTGTAATCGGCGAAGCGCACTCCGCTAGCTCCGCTAGCCCCTAAGCATAGCTCTCTAACCTGCTATCGCCATTCTACGAGCGGTATGTATAATTTGGTTTAATACCTGTAGGAGGTGCGTGGACGAGACCCGCTCTCTGGCAGACGTAATTCTGGCAACAAAGTCCTTGTGGGATGGCGGGGGACCTGTCTGAAGTAACTAGGGGGATCTGGTACAGAGGTATCACCCCACCGGCGCGTCGCTATCATGGGGTTGCGAGGGAAGAGAGGTCAGTGTCGTGGCACTTTGTGCGGCCAAAGTCCTTGTTTTTTTTTTTTTTTTTTTTTTTTTTTGGGGGGGTTGAAGGCAATGCTTCCAACACGACTCCCATACGTTGTTCGGGGGTCATTGTTCGCATCTGTCTCCCCTGTAATGGAGAGGCGACGCTCCTCCGGCCGGGGAGACTTCTGGATGGCTCGTACGATCCTCGTTAAATGTGCGTTTTGACATTTCAGACAACCGCAACTTTTGTTAGAAGGGATAGTAATGATTGAGGAATATTTACGTACCAGTCATTGGACCATAATGTTAGGGAGCCCCAACACGTGCCTTTCATGGCAGGGGTTGGCCGTTGCTTCTCGGCGTAGCCCCGTTGACGCTGGGGCGTTGCATGACGTCTGCGGTCGATGCGCCCTGCAGAGGTCATGCAGCGCCCCAGTGCCGCCCACCCCATTAACCAACCACTGGCGCTGGGACGTCCGAAAATCGCCCGGTAGTGCCGGTGACCCTGGCCCGGTGGTGTTTGGGTGCCCGAAGTCGGCCGTCCGCCAGTCAGCGGGCGGAGTTTGGATTGCTAGCCTGCAGCCTAGACAGCTAGAAGTTGCTTAGTCCCTCCGTCTCTAGGGTCTTTTCCCCCACCTAATAAACCAACCAACTAACCCCCTTAAGGTCTGTATTCGACATGTCTGGCAGCCCCGCAAATTTCTTGTCAAATGGAACTGCCACCGAAATGTTCGAGGATCGTTAACTTAGTGCTGCATGACCACTGCAGTTGGTGTGCCCCTAAGCCCGAAGCTTACTGCGGGAGTGTGAATGGATGGTAGCTCGGAAGTGTATGTTGTTGATTCTTGTTTTAGTTCGGAGAATTTCTACGAGTTTGGGTCAAATTTTCTTACCTTAATGATATGTATGTTGTTATCACCACATTTTTGCTCCTATACATGTGGACTTCAGAAGTTCCTTTCCTAATTTTCTTGGTCTGAGTCAGGTGGCCTGAAGTCGGCGTAAGCTGCAGTGTCAGCCAAGTACCTAGAAACCGGTGTTTTATGGTTTATTTCTAGTTTTCACGGTCTAAATAGGATCAAAACTACATTTCATAACCTCTATCGTCCTAATATGCAGATAATAGGACATGTTTGAAAGTAATTTTGATTTTTAAAAAATTATCAAGAAATGAACTGTGGCCCCGATTCGTCGAGGGCTTTCTGGTGATACCCAGCTCGCTTTCGTGCAGCGCTGAGTTTGTAAGTTGGAGTAGGTGTTTATGGACATCCCCGAGACTGGGTATGATCTGAGGAGGTTGATATCGAGTCAGTGGCAAGTACATTTATTTTCGTCCTGAATCAGGACACTAAGAAGCGAAGTTCCGACAGTGTTTGAAATGGCCATCACCAGGATATTATTGCTGCCATTCTCCATCTACATCGGGTATTTGGTGTCTTGGATGCCAGAGTGCATCCATTTGGTTTTTCAGCTGCTGGCGCTCTTGCTGGAGCAGAAGACTGCGTGCCCTCAGGGCGCTCCTATCGCGTCTCCAGCAGCACCAGTGCTATCCGTGTGTCAGAGGTGCGTGTGTAGTGCCCATCTCTACCTTACGCCGACGTCAGCGGCGGACCCGACATTGGTGGTCTGGTCCAGCCCCAGCTCCAGCACCATCACCATCACCATCATGTGAGGAGACATCGACCCTCCTGTGCTCTTGTTTGTCGATGCGCTCATCACGCCACCACAGATCGTCGGCCTGCATCGACCCATCGCAAGACATTGATGGCGTGGTCTCCCGATATCTGGTCAGATGCGACTTGGGTGGGGAAGTCTATTGCTTATCTTGACCAATTCGTCAAGATGATGACGTTCCATTTTATCGTCACCGTGCGTCAGGATAGTTCAAGCAATTCGATTGTTTCTCAGGGAGGACTGTCATGTTTTTGCTGGTGTGAAGTCCTTTGTTTGTTTTGCTGCGCCATTCTGCAGTGAACGTGATTTACTCTTTGACCTGGTAGGACGCTGGTCTATTAATCTCTAGTAACGGATTGGCCAAAAAACATATTTATCGCCTCTAATGCAGTTGGGAATTCTGAAGCTTTCAGTAATTTACTATAGATCTAAGCGTAAAGCTCTGAACATCGGGCCATGCTGAAATGTCCATATGTGGATGGACTGGCGTGTGCTTACGCGTCATCAGCGTCGGAGGTGCTGCGGATGGCGCCCGTGTTGCGACAGCTATGTCTGAGCTGATGTGGGTGTACGGCGTAGCCGCCGCGTATGACCGCCCTACAACCCGTAGTGCCGGGGCGTGTCCCGTGTGTGTGTGGTCCGTGGTGAGCGGCGTGGGCGCAAAATGACACTAGATGTCGACGCGCCCCTGAACTCCAATCCACCACCACTGTGGTGAGTGGCACTTGCAACAGCCAATACACATTCTTCGGCAGTCGGCAGCCTGTTGGTGACCCCGTGAGACTCGGGTTGACGCGTGTGTGGCGTGAGCCGCCGAGTGGGCTGCGGATGCCGGCAGAGCTGATCATTGGCGGCGGACTGGCGTCTGACGACGAAACGTGCAAGGGGTGGGGATTGAAGCGCGCTGGATGGCCTCACCGGGATACCTTGAGGTTGCCGTGCGGGACGAGGAAAGTATGCCATCGGTGGTCGGAGGCCGTGTCTGGCGACTGGTTACCAGTCGCGTCTGACAGCAGCGGTGCGGTCGCCATTACAGCGGTAATGTGACAAGGTGGTAGCGGCAATCCTCGACAGTGGTTTGCGGGGTGCCATTCGCAGGATGGATTATCCTTTAACATCGGGTCACAGGGTATCACTCGTAGTTGAGCACAGCACTTGAGCACTCTGTTGCTTTCCATTCGAACTACACCGGCTGCATATTGGCTGTTTCCTTATTCAGCATTGCCAAATGCCAAAAACCTATCCGGGCAACATCCCTCACCTATGACTGGTCGGGAGACATTTGCCAGTCTATTGGTCCTCGCCAAGTAATGGGACAAATGGGTAGGGAAGGCTTACTTTTTCTTTGGAAAAAAACTTCAAATGGACCGAGACAGTCTGATACTGACACTGACCGCGTGCACGTGGCCTGCCTACTCGTGGTCCTTTTCAGGTGGCGAATGTGTGATCTGTCCGTCTGTTCTGAGGGGGGTTATACTGTGCCTAGCTGAGGGGTACGTCCACATGCTCTGAGTAGGGGGACGTGGGCGCAGATGGAGGCACTGGACTAAGCGTTCCGCAGCCCATATGACAGGGATTTGGAAGATCGGCGGGGCGTTTAGGTAAGATTTGGCCATGCAGCTCCGGCCTGCCTGGCGCGGTTCGTAGACATCTCCGCACCACTCTCCGCCAGGCCGCGACCACGCCCGGCAGCGGGGCGGTCCTGCTCCTGGCGGGGTGTTGCTGAGGAGTTCGGCGTTCCAGCCGCGGGCGCGGATAATTATTTCCGATTGATTGAAAGAGTTCCGGTTTGGTTTCGCACATGTTTACTGCAGCGACGAGTAATTAAGCATCCGGATTCTTGCTGGGTGCCGTTATGGTCCAGGGTTCTATTGCCATGCAGAACTTGTTGCGTGAACCCTTTCACCACCGCCCGGCCCATGAATTACGGTTTAACAGCAGTCTGGATCGAAAGTTTGCCGTGCTGTCAATGCACCGGGACGGCCCTACAGTGACTCATTACTGGCCTTATTTTGCCAGTCGCCAACTGACCCTGTCGGCCGGGGGCTAAATGCGAGCACGTGGAGCGACTCGAAACCCGCGTCGTCCGAACAGGGGAGACTAGTGCAGGCCAACGCCATAACCAACTGAACTACCGGGGCAGCAAATATCGCTAATATAGCCTTTCGATAGTAATGTTCAGTCGAAGCCCCCACCCCCCGGGTGGAAAGGACTTATAGAAAACTGGAGTAAGGGTGGTCAGTTGTGCCGTCACCATGTATGCACCAGCCGTCGTTGATCAACTTGCATTGGGGATGCGTGTGGTGAGCTGTATTTTGGCACGCACACACACACATACATACATACATACATATATATATATATAGTTTTATATATATATATATATATATATATATATATATATATATATATATATATATATATATATATATATATATACACACATGTCTGCCGTTCCGCGCGAGGCACTGGAGGGGAGGGGGAAGAGAGGAGCCGACTGCGTAGCAGCTTTTGTGTCCATTTTGAACGCTTCATTTTTTTTCTCTCAGAATCTAGACAGCCTGACCGACGGAGTCGTAGACATGTTAGTTTTTTTTTTTTTTTGGGGGGGGGGATGAAATGCATAACCTTTGAAGTTAATGACATGCATCGCCAAGAGCGGCGCAAATGGTATTCATGGACCGGCACACCTCTAGAAATAACTCCATGGATCGCCGTAGCATTAATGTTAAGCTTTCGTGCGAAGTGGAGGCCGCGACACCCTGCCCCATATCTGCATCTACCCTGTTTGGGGAGAACATTGAACACGCACACCGCCTCAGCATAGCCCGTGGCGAAGCCACAAGGAAGTTCGCGCTCCAGAGGCCTTCGGTGAGGAGCTGGGTTTGGCAGTGGGGCCCTGCACCGACTGAAGGAACTTCAAGGTGAACAGGGCCCCGGGTCGACAAGGAGCCCCAAGTCCACGAGGAGTTCACGTGGGTTGACGCTGATTGCTCCGATCTGAATCGGCCTGAACAGCTACGGGCCGACGGATGGGACCCAGGGCCGCTAGGAGGGCCTCTCGGCTGGCTACCTGTTCGGAGGAATTTGAGCCAGTGAAGAGGCCTCTGAGCCGACTAAAGGGCCTCTGGCGCTGGTGGCCCATATCCCGAAAGTCGAGGTCGTACTGGCACCAAAGGAGCCGACATGAAGGGTTTCTGGGGACATGCATTTTCAATGACCAATGGTAGGCAGGGCATCCCTTGAGCAGTATGCACCCTTCACCTCGAAGAGGCCTATGCACTTGGGACTTGAGATACTTCAGATCTCACAGGAATTTTCATATTGGGACATGTTCGCAGGGCGCCCTGTCCGAAAAGTTAAACGAGTGTGCAATTGAGCCTTTCCGGAGAGACGCCCACGTTCCACAGTACCCCCACCCATCGTTGTCCTGACTTGAACGACTCCAAAAAGGTTTGGACCTCCACCCATTGCTGGGGGCATATCAAGGGTGATCTCCAAATGGTATATATGCCAAAGGGGCGCACTTTGTCAGAGGGTGGAGATCAGCTGCGGTGGAGAATTCGTTGAAGAGGGAGGAAAAGTACACTCGAACAATGAAGAGCACGATTTCCTCTACAAGGTCGGTTGTGACCAAAAAAGTGTACCAAGTGGGGGGGGTGTACTCAAATCTTCCCTGTCCGAATGGGCACCACATTTTCAGAGGGCACATACTGTTTGTATCCACCTTCGGGTTTTATGATTTAGTTCAGTTTTTACCATGATTTTTCCAAAATATTTAGTCCCGTTCTGAAGTTTTTCTCGTTCGAAGTAAATGCGCCGGGTTCGTAGACACTGATGTACACCATATCGTCGGTGAAGTTTGTAAACAAAGCGTGAAGGTCCTGCACCGAATGTGGTGGATCCGGGGTTTCGGCGCGAGGAGAGGCCCCTTATTGTTTATTCATATGCCTGTTGACACGGCTCAAGATGAGAGATGAGATGAGTGACTGATAACAGTTGACATATTGAGTGAAATCTACGAAGACTACCCATTATTTACCATCATCCTTTGCTTTTAACGGTTGTGCTGTCCACGCCGACGCTTCAGAAGGCTGGGTCTGAGAACTCTGTTCGTCGGTGGGTGTTTGTACAGATCACGCCAGTTGCATCTTACACTGGAGATCATTCCGGTTACAATCGGATGTTGATCAATTGAAATATTCCTTGAATTAGATGGTCCAAGATGAGCATGAATTGCAACCCACCCCACTCGAATGGCCTGCTCTTTGCTGCATTCAATCAAGACCAAGGTGAGATGATATTGGTACTGGTGTGTCTTGTCCGGTGGTATGTTCTTTCTCATCCAATTTACCTGTGTTCAAATAATTTGTACCTAGTTTTTCCAATAAATTTGTGCTTGAAGGAGTTATGAAATCTCGGAATTCATAATTCAACTTCAATGTTTATCAACTAAGATGATGGGACCACTCATGTTCTGTGCAATTGCTTGCTTTTTGGGTTGTGAGCAAAATAACAGCAAAAAAGAGAAATCATCAAGGCATTTGGAACATTTGGTTAAAACTATAACAAAATTTTAATTTGTTTATTAAAAAAAACAACCATTGTTTAATAGTTTCTGCTTAGCGTGCTGCTTTTCTTGAGGTACTCAGATAATTAACTGACAGTATAGGAGGTAGCGATTTATAGTGAATGATAGTTGGCTTTTTGTCGATTGTTTAGCGAGTTAATTTGAATCTAAATCTAGGCATAAGCTGCAGCATTTAGGATGGTTTCGACCAGGATGCAGGCACTAGAGGAAGAGATTAGGACCCTTAAGGCAGAGCTTTCCAAGTTAAAGGTTGCCTTTGTTGCACAGGGTAGGCAAGATAAAGCAACAAGGGGTCACTCCGTAGCAGGGACATCATATGCCCAGGTGGTCGCAGGCCACCAGGTAGCTGAGGCTTCCCCTTCTGTGGAGGTGGCTGGGATCTCTTGAGAGGGGAGTGTTAATAGCGAACAGAGGACGGGTAGTTCTGGTAGGTCAGAGGAGGGGAAGTGGCATGAGGTCAGAGGGTGGAGGATTTGGAGACGCGAACCTAAGGAAAGGGTCAGTGAGTGGCAGGTGGTAGGAGCGGGAGGAAACCTAGCCGAAAGAAACAGCCCAGCGGGCAGGCATATTAACATCAAATATGTTCCAGGCATTGGATGACTGCCCCCAGGATAGTAGTAGTAAGGAGTCAGTGCTGATGGTAGGAGACTCATGTGCAACATTTAGAATGGGTATTTTGTAAAGGTAGGAGGGACAGAAGGTGCATCACCAGGCCTGGTGCCAAGGTGAAGGACCTGGTACCTGTGGTGGCACAGGTCACCAGTGATCACCAGTTTAGTACAGTCATAGTGCATGTAGGGGTAAATAACATAGGTCCTGCTAGGAGTGAGGAGCTTCTGCAGGAGTACAGGGCCATTCTGGCCAGGGTGGGAATTAAGGCACTTCTTAAGAGATTTTATCTCTTAAAACATTTTTGCACTCCAGATTCATACTGGATAGACTGGGCTCCACATGTACTCCGACACAAACATGCAGAAGGAGCAAAAATATCACTAAAAATTTAATACAAGATTGAAGAAAATATCCACCAAACATGTTATTCTACTTACAGTTACCAAATAACTATACACTTTTCGTACCATCAAGCACACAGACAGCAATGCTGAGGGTGAAGCGTGAATTATTTGTGTTTTTCATATTGCCTAGCATTGTGCTGAGACCAACAGTGAAAGGAAGGTGCATTGCTCCTGTGAGTTATGAGAGACAAAGCTGAGCTGATCACAACTCCCTGTCTTGTGGTGCCATCCATTGCTCACTTCTTTGTTTCTATGCTTTGATGTGACCAAAAATGATGTGTATTACTTATGCATATTACATAGACACTGACTAGGTACATATGCTTTTCTCATCGGTTACCGGCAAATAGATTCCATGCATGAAAAATAATATGTGCCTGAAAATGTACTCCGGAAGAAATCTGTTTCCACTCCGACTCCAAACCCGGAAAGCAAGTTTCCCACCCTGCTTCTGGCCACCCAGAAGGGTACCAATAGAGTCATTGTAACAGCAATTTTGCCTAGGGCTAGAGCCTCCCCTGAGTGGAGCTCTAGGGCACTGGCAGCTAATGCCAGGGCAGGTAAGCTCTGCAATGAGCTGGGTTTTACATTTGTAGACAAATGGAGCAGGTTTTATGCATCATGGGACCTCTATCAGAGGGATGGCCTGTACTTCTCTGAGAAGGGGGTCCATGTGTTAGGCAAAGTGTATGAGCATGTCCTTCACGGAGACTATGAAATGGGGTGGGGAGGGATGAAATTGCATTGCCAGCTCAGGAATATTCCAATAGTGTCAGCCAAGGCAATAGAATTAATGCTCAGAGTATCCATTCCAAATTTGATGAGTTCAAGTGTTATGTTGCTGAGGAGGAACCAGATTTTGTTTGCATTACAGAGGCAAGGGTCAGTGTAGGGTATTTTGGAGATAACTTGCAGGACTATGAGATCCAGGGGTACAATATGTTTTTGTGCAATAGGGGTCCAGCAATGAAAGGGGTGGTGTAATGCTCTATATGAATAGCTTATTCAGTTCTCAAAAAGTAGCAGTTGGGGATAAAAATGTGTCTGTGGAGTCCATTTGGCTTGATGTCACTGTGGGAAAAGGCAACAGCAAGAGAGGAAGAAGTGCCTTATTCTTAGTGACTTTAATCTAAAAGGTTATGAAAATGCTGGTGTTGGCTCCCCATCATGCAAAATGTCTAGGAAATGCCTTGAAGAGGACCTGTTCTTACACCAGTTTGTATTGGAACCTACCAGTCATGGCTCATTCTTGGACCTTGTATTCTCAGATTTAAGTGACTTGGTTCAAGACTTGACTGTAGGCGAAGCTCTGGGAAGAAGTGACCGTAACATAGTTAGATTAAAGGCACATGTAGAGGAAATTATGAAGGATAATTTGGTAAAGGTTCCAAATTTCAACAGAGCGGACTTTGACTGCATGAGAGCAGCTTTAAGTGCCATTAGATGGGAAGAAGAATTCTCCAATTTAAATGTGTGTGAAATGTGGGAAAAGTTCAAATCTTACTTGAAGGAAATTCAGATTAGACATGTCCCCCAAAAGCAAAGACACAAAAGAATGGTAGGAAAACCAGCATGGCTTACACCAGACTTGATAAAAGCAATTAAGGCTAAGAAGACTGCATTTAGAGTCTTTAAAGAAGCCTCAAATGTCGTTAATCTAAGGGCGTATCGAAAAGCTAGAGACACTGTGAAGCAAAAAACCAGAGCAGCAAAGCGAGCAAAAGAACTGGATTTAGCTAGAAACTGTAATGGGGACAGTAAAAAGTTCTTTAGTTTCTACAAGCTGAGTAAAGTTTCTAGCACAATTGGTCCACTGGAAGTAAACGGGACTACATTGGGTGAGGATAGTGAGATGGTTGAGGAGCTGAGCAAGCAGTTCAAATCAGTGTTTACATTGGAAGATATGACCAATCTGCCGACCGTACACCATAGTTCAGTGACATGGAATCTGACAAATGATGTTGACTTCATTGATAGTGATGTTGTTTACAATCATATCAGGAAAATAAAGCCAAATAAGGCAGCAGGACCTGATGAAATTTATGCTAGGGTGTTGCGGGAAACTGAAAAGGAACTGGCATTTCCACTTAGTATAATATTTTGTAGATCAGTTTCACAAAATGAAATTCCAACTGATTGGAAAAGGGCAAATGCAGTTCCTATTTTCAAGAAAGGAGAAAGAGGGAAAGTTGAAAACTATAGGCCAATAAGTCTCACATCCCTAGTCTGCAAGGTACTCGAATCAATTATCAAGGATGGAATAGTTAGTTATCTGGAAGGTAGCAGATTGATTCAAGATACTCAACATGGGTTTAGAAAAGGACGATCGTGTCTCACAAACCTCTTGGACTTTTTGAACTTCGCCACAGAACAATTTGATCAGGGGAATCAGGTTGATGTAGCATATCTTGACTTTAGTAAGGCCTTTGACAAGGTACCCAATAAATGGTTAATGATACAGCTTCAGTCCCATGGTATTGCAGGTAGCATCTTAAAATGGATAGAGTTGTGGCTTTCAGATAGACAGCAAAGAGTGATGCTAAATGGTACAAAGTCATCATGGCAAAATGTTCTTAGTGGAGTCCCCCAGGGGTCAGTACTAATCCACAGGAAGCCCATCTCTTTGGAGGAGTTGGTTAGTTATTTTGGCTTAGGGGCACATCAACTGCTTCAGTCATGCAGCGCCCATCTTTGGAGGAGTTGAAGCATCTCAAATGTTTGGTTGACCAATTCCAAAAGTGCAATGGGTCTGATAAAAATGGTGAAGATCCAGATAAAAATGAAGGACTGTCCTGATGGGGATTCAATAAATATTGCACTGATAAAACATGAAGGATTTGATGTTTTTTAGATATTGAGGAATAAACTTCAAAATGCAAGGTACTGAAAACCTCAATAAAACCCAACTGGCTCATATGCAACTAAACGCAAGTGGTTATGCCATAATCACCATGGGTTGCTTTCTAGAAGCCAAGTTATGCAGGTACGTACATTATAACAGAGCAAGAGACCAGTCTGAAATATTCAGTGCATGTTTCCTAACAGCTAAGCTTCATAGAGATCTTTCCATATGCTAAGAAAACCAAAACCTAAAAACAAAACGCAAGCCATAACGAGCACACGATGGGTCCGTACTAACAACTGCAACAATAGTATGCATGATCTGTACCACTGTATGTAGCGAGGGTAAGTATGAACAGTTTCTACCTACTGTTTGGCAGCAGAAGTGCATGCTTTCTGTATGTATGGGTGGTCCTGAGTATGGTGGAGTGCAGGGCGATTATGACTTCATTTCAGTGGTGCAACCAGGATTTCAGTTTGGGGGGCCAGGGTTGGAGAGCGGGCCAGGGGGGTCAGAGGGGCCAGGGAGCCCCCTTACAAGTGGGCCCCTCATGTTTTTAAAAAGTCTGCAGAAAACATGCACTTACTTTTAAGTGGGCCCCTATGTTTGCAAAACTTCACAGAAATAAAGGCACTTTCCCTTTACACAGCATCCTAAAATTATTTCACCATTAACTGTGCGGATGAAGAAAGAAGTTGCTTGGGAATAGTGGAAGATTTGAAGAAAATAAAGGATTGTCACTTGAAGACTAAAAACTTGGAATGCCTTTCACTTCAGTCACATGCATTTTACATTATTTAGCAGTTGTGTGTTTAATGACTACCCACACATGTGGCAAAATGGTAAAAACCTAAGGCAAGGATGAAATAGCACAATTCCATTAGCTGTGAATTTCCAGACCACATGGTCAATTATTTTACGCTGCCTTTACATGCCCCTTCCTCCTAGAGAAATTCCTCCCCTGGATCAAAGTGGGCCCAGTTTGAAGTGTGCCCCTGGTTCAAGACAGGGCCCCAGGTTGAAGCAGGCCCTTGGTTCTAAGCAGGCTATCAGTTCAATGTGGGCTGCTGAATCAAAATGGGCCTTGGTTCAAGGTGGGCCCTGGTTAAAATGGGCACCCAGATTTTCAGTTGGTTCAAAGGGCCCCTGATTCAAGCCACAGATCCACTTTGCAGGCCCCTAGCCAAGGCTCTGAGTGTGGTGGCCCACTCCAAGCCAGGGGCCTGCAAAGTGTGCCCCTGGATCAGACTGAGCCCCCCCAAAAATGTTGGGGGGCCATGGCCCCTTGGCCCCCTGGTTGTGCTACTGCTTCATTTGACCCTGAAGACACTGACCTGAGATCATGAAATATATACTGCAGTGATTTCAAGAGAGAGGTAATTCAACAAAATTGTGTGCTTCTATCTTCAGATTTTATGGATTGCACCCCCTGATGAGCATTATGTGAGAAAGGCATGTTGACCAGGGATCTTCTGCACTTCCTATGGTAGCATTGCTTGCACTTAAAATATAACTGAATGTGGTGAGTACAGAACCAGGCTGTTGAAATAAATAACTGGATATGGATGCAGCACCTCATGGGGTCACAAACCTACCACTCAGTGTGTGACCACTTTGATAGGTGTGTGACCACTTTGGTTTGAAGAGACCAAAAGTTGAATGCTGGCAGAAAGTGAGAGTGGGCTGTGTGAAGCTATCAGTGAGCCATCTCAGTGGCTCCAGTTCATCAGAGTCCCTTTCAATTGTTTCTGGGACATGGGAGGATACAAGGGAGCATACAATAAAAGTAATCATTTGCTATGCAAATGATTACTTTGAAGTCAACATCAGTCATACAATTGGTGTTGACATATACACAGGTATGGGGCTTCAATGCCTTGATAATGAAATCCTGAATCTTGGCCGTAGAATTCCTGAAACATAAAACACTGGAGCAATTTGACTTGAGCATGTAACCCCACTGGGAATGGCACTGTATTGTCAGAAATGTTATAAACTTGTGTGTTCATCCTCAAAAGAAAGCTTAGCAAATATCTGAAAGAGTGAAGCACAACCAACACACCATGACACTAGGCTTACACTGATAGTAGTGGTGCACATGTTTGCATGTAGTTTGTCTACCAGCTTCTAAATAAATAAATCACAGAATACATAAAATAACCTAATCTAACCTAGACTAAGATAACATAGCATAATATATAAAAGATATGATAGCATAATATAATATAATGTAATCTAACCTAAGCAGAAAACCAAATTCCTTCAAAACGAATTTTTTGTCCTTGAATGAGTGCATGAAGTGTGAAATCACGTCTGTGACACACCATGTTTGGGTAATTATATGCAACATGCTATATTTGTAGTGAAGATTATGATCATGTATTTCTTTACCAATTGCAAGTAATCATTTGCAGAGAAAATGAGTGGTTGCATCATCACTTTCAAATTAAAATACTCCGTATTCAACAAACAAGAAATCCAAAGAATCCAAATTTACCTTGATCTCCAATTATACTGAAATGTGTGGATACATTTGCTTAATCATGTTCATGTGTTCATGTTCATCATCGTTCCCAATACATGGTATATCATCATTAAGATGATATACCATGTATTAGGAATGTTCCATAGTTTAGACATAAAGACATAAAAGATTAGTGCAACTATGAGCCACAAGGGCCCTTCTTGGTTGCACTCTGTACACTGAACCAGTTGCCCACCACATCTGTCAATCAGCCCTCCCTGTAATACTGAAAAGCAAGCCCTCTATTCTTATAATGATTGTCTATGCTGTTTTTAAAGATGTAGCCCTCTTTTGTAGCCCTCTTTTGTACTCTCTCTAAAAACCAACAATCTTTTTCATAGCTAGGAGACCAAGCTTGGATGCAGTATTCCAAATGTGGCCTGACGTATGCACAGTAAAGCTTCCTGATAACTTCCTCACTTCTGTATGATACATTCCTATTTATTGCCCCGAGCATTCTCAGTGCCTTCTTCCTGGCTTCCTTGGTCTGTTCTGATGCCCCCAGTTTTGTGTTTAGAATAACACCTAAATCCTTCTCCTGTTGAGTCACTGATAGCACTTGGCCATCCATCAAGTATGGAGCCTTCATATGCTGCTTACCTACATGCATGATTTTGCACTTATCAGAATTAAATTTCATTTGCCATTCTTCGGACCACTTCACAAGTTCGTCTTTTTGCAGCAAGATATGCTCATCCTGACCCGTTATTGCCCTAAAGACCTTCAAATCATCCGCAAATTTCAAAACTTTACTGCTTAGGCCACTTTCCATGTTCTTTACAAATATAATGAACAGTAATGACCCTAGTACTGACCCCTGGGGGACTCCACTAAGAACATTTTGCCATGATGACTTTGTACCATTTAGCATCACTCTTTGCTGTCTATCTGAAAGCCACAACTCTATCCATTTTAAGGTGCTACCTGCAATACCATGGGACTGAAGCTGTATCATTAACCGTTTATGGGGTACCTTGTCAAAGGCCTTACTAAAGTCAAGATATGCTACATCAACCTGATTTCCCTGATCAAATTGTTCTGTGGGGAAGTTCAAAAAGTCCAAGAGGTTTGTGAGACACGATCGTCCTTTTCTAAACCCATGTTGAATATCTTGAATCAATCTGCTACCTTCCAGATAACTAACTATTCTATCCGTGATAATTGATTCGAGTACCTTGCAGACTAGGGATGTGAGACTTATTGGCCTATAGTTTTCAACTTTCCCTCTTTCTCCTTTCTTGAAAATAGGAACTACATTTGCCCTTTTCCAATCGGTTGGAATTTCATTATGTGAAACTGATCTACAAAATATTATACTAAGTGGAAATGCCAGTTCCTTTTCAGTTTCCCGCAACACCCTAGCATAAATTTCATCAGGTCCTGCTGCCTTATTTGGCTTTATTTTCCTGATATGATTGTAAACAACATCACTATCAATGAAGTCAACATCATTTGTCAGATTCCATGTCACTGAACTATGGTGTACGGTCGGCAGATTGGTCATATCTTCCAATGTAAACACTGATTTGAACTGCTTGCTCAGCTCCTCAACCATCTCACTATCCTCACCCAATGTAGTCCCGTTTACTTCCAGTGGACCAATTGTGCTAGAAACTTTACTCAGCTTGTAGAAACTAAAGAACTTTTTACTGTCCCCATTACAGTTTCTAGCTAAATCCAGTTCTTTTGCTCGCTTTGCTGCTCTGGTTTTTTGCTTCACGGTGTCTCTAGCTTTTCGATACGCCCTTAGATTAATGACATTTGAGGCTTCTTTAAAAACTCTAAATGCAGTTTTCTAAATCAGAAAGGTGCATGTGTGAAATGGATCTTGTTCAGTAGGACCAATGGAGAGTGTGGAGCATGCACCAGACTGCCCCATACCCGTTGCCTGTTGTCCACAATGTGACGTGTGCACCTTGGATGGTGTAACGTCCATGTGAACATGTCATTACGAGCCATCTCACAGCGCAAGGCGGTCCATCCGTGAAACTGTGCTTTAAAAAATGTCAATCGCGACGTTTTCGACTGACGACGAAGCTCTCTCAGGCTGCTTCGCCTGTGGCACCGACTCGGGGTTCCGCATCTACAATTGCGACCCGCTCAAGGAGAAGGTGCACCAGGACTGGACGGACGGCGGTGTGGCCGTCGTCGAGATGCTCTTCCGCTGCAACTACGTGGCGCTGGTGGGCGGCGGCCTCAATCCCAAGTACCCGCCCAACAAAGGTACCGTGCACGCCAGGTGGTGATCGTTTTTCTGGCGAAAGTTGGTAAAGCGTGCCACTCAGTGTAATGCCACTTAGTTCCATGCCACTTGGTGCCATGCCATTTAGTTCCATGCCATTTAGTTCCATGCTACTTGGTGTCATGCCACTTGGTGCCACGCCACTTAGTGCCATGTCACTTAGTGCCATGCCACTTGGTGCCATATCATGTAATGCCATGCCACTTGGTGCTATCCTGTCACGTCTCATGGAAGCCAAGCCATGAAGGAAAGCTTGTTCATGGAAGGTCCAGACAAAGCTCTATACAATGCTAGTGTTCACCAAAAGGTTGGAACTTTGGGCCGCTGTATATTCACAAACCAAAGTGTTGGCAGTACCAGACTGCACTTGTATTCTCTCCGGAGTTCACGGATGACCCCTTCCTCCACGCTGCCTCCCGACTGGTCCGCTGACCCACGTGGCTGGGGAGTCGGGTGGAGACCAGTGAAGGTCATTCGGCTGATCAGGCCACAACGTGCAGCACGAGCTCAGTTGTCTGCTCGTCCTCTTGGAGCTGAACTCTGGAACATGATGTTTCGAACGCTGCGGCCGGATACCGTTTGGCAGTGCTGGTTCATGTCGTGCCCTGGTCACAGATCGTGGGTTCGAATCCCACAACCTTCGGCATTATGGAGTCCACTTGTGATCAAGCAGCATAAGAGGTCCTCCCTCTTGCTGATGGTGGTGGCCTGCCATGACCTGTAGCCCTGCTATCCAGTGGTGACCTGTCATGACCGGTAGCCCTGATGCCCAGTGGTGACCTGTCATGACCTGTAGCCCTGCTGCCCAGTGACAGCCTATCATGACCTGCATCCCTGTTACCCAGTGGTGACCTGTCATGACCTGCAGTCCTGTTACCCATCGGTGACCTGTCGACCTGTAGCGCTGCCTACCCAGTGGGGACCTGCCATGACGTGTAGCATTGGCACCCAGTGATGATCTTTAGCCCTGCTCCCCAGCACTGACCTGTTATGATCTGCAGCCCTGCCGTCAAGGGGTGACCGGTCATGACCTGTAGTCCTGCCGGCCAGTGATGATCTGGGATGACCTGAAGAAGCGGACGGTGATCGAGCTGGAGTTCTTCAGCGATGTGCGCGCTGTCCGCCTGCGGCGCGACCGCATCGTCGCCGTGCTCGACAACATGATCAAGGTGTACACGTTCATCCAGAAGCCGCAGGCGCTGCACGTCTTCCCCACCTCCTTCAACCCGCACGGTCAGTACGGCTGGCGCAGTGTCGGCGCGGGAATTGTTCTCGCAATAAGGTGGAATGTGCCGCTTTATGAACACTTGATCGACATCGATGCCAACGAAGTATCGACGTCGTGTTTCGTGACGAGTCTTCGTGATGCCTTCATATGCAATTTCTAAAAGTAGCCTGTTGATAAGTATCATGCTTATAGCCACCATTGCGGATTGTGATGCACTAACACCTGCCAGCACCATTCCAGGTGAAATGATTTCCTATGATGTCACTGTACAATATCAGTTGATAATGATAGGTATTTTGTATCATTATTGCTAACATAGCTATCCATAAATTGAGCATTTCAAATCAAATGGAATACGAGGATGTTGTGAATCCTCATATTAGATTCAAATACATGACGATATCCTGGTCGATGCACCCTAAGACGCAAATAACCAACCAACGTACCAGGCTCGGACTTCAGCTGTATTGCCATACTGTGAAAGATATTGTGTGTGTGTGTTCTGAACCAGGCTGCTACTTCAGCTGCATTGCCAAACTGTCACTAGTGGCCTGTGCCAGCAGGTCTGTGTGTGATGTGTGACAATGACGAACTATACCGTCAGGTTTGTTTGTTTGTTTGTTTGTTTATTTATTTAGCACATCATAGCACACATAGCATGAACAATTTTGCGATTGGCACAAAAGACCAAAATGATCTTAATTCGAGGTGCCTCTCGCAAGGCACCTCGAATGGTCTGTGGGTGCTGTGTGTACTGTGTGACAGTGATGCCCTATACCGGCAGGTCTGTGTATGCTGTGTGACAGTGATGAACCTGTGTGTGCTGTGTGTGCTGTATGACGGTGACAGCCTATACCGGCAGGTCTGTGTGTGTTGCGTGACAGTGATGACCTACTGGCCTACGGGGCCGTGTGTGCTGTGTGGTGTCCTTACTGGGTGCGACCGCGGCGGCCGGTGGGTGTGACAGTGATGACCTATACTAGAGGCCTGTGTGTGCTGTGTGACAGTGACGACCCGCACCGGCAGGCCTGTGTGTGCTGTGTGACAGTGATGACCTATACTAGCAGGCCTGTGTGTGCTGTGTGACAGTGACGACCCGCACCGGCAGGCCTGTGTGTGCTGTGTGACAGTGATGACCTATACTAGCAGGCCTGTGTGTGCTGTGTGACAGTGTCGACCTATACCGGCAGGTCTGTGTGTGTTGCGTGACAGTGATGACCTATACTAGCAGGCCTGTGTGTGCTGTGTGACAGTGACGACCCGCACCGGCAGGCCTGTGTGTGCTGTGTGACAGTGATGACCCGCACCGGCAGGTCTGTGTGTGCTGTGTGACAGTGTCGACCTTTACTGGCAGGTCTGTGTGTGCTGTATGACAGTGATGACCTGTACCGGCAGGTCTGTGTGTGGTGTGTGACAGTGATGACCTGTACCGGCAGGCCTGTGTGTGCTGTGTCCCAACTCGAGCGCCTCGCTGCTGGCGTTCCCCGGCTCCCGGACCGGCCACGTGCACCTGGTGGACCTGGCCGACACGTCCCGGCCGCCGCTGGACGTGGCCGCCCACGAGGCGGCGCTCAGCTGCCTCCAGCTCAACCTGCACGGCACACGACTGGCCACCGCCAGCCAGAAGGTAGCCAGCCACACCTGTACACCAGGGCCACCGCCAGTCAGAAGGTAGCCACACGTGTACAGTAACCATGGCCACCGCCGGCCAGAAGGTAGCCACACGTGTACAGTAACCATGGCCACCGCCAGCCAGAAGGTAGCCACACGTGTACGGTAACCATGGCCACCGCCAGCCAGAAGGTAGCCATACGTGTACAGTAACCATGGCCACCGCCGGCCAGAAGGTAGCCAGCCACACCTGTACACCAGGGCCACCGCCAGCCAGAAGGTAGCCGCACGTGTACGGTAACGAGGGCCACCGCCAGTCAGAAGGTAGCCACACGTGTACAGTAACCAGGGCCACCGCCAGCCAGAAGGTAGCCACACGTGTACGGTAACGAGGGCCACCGCTGGCCAGAAGGTAGCCAGCCACACCTGTACACCAGGGCCACCGCCAGTCAGAAGGTAGCCATACGTGTACAGTAACCATGGCCACCGCCGGCCAGAAGGTAGCCACACGTGTACAGTAGCCAGGGCCACCGCCGGCCAGAAGGTAGCCACACGTGTACAGTAACCAGGGCCACCAGGAATGGTAGCCACACATTCCACACACAGTACGGCCGGTGTAGTAACCGGCACCTCTGTGACAGCAACCAGGGTCACAGACAGTCTCCAGTGTCGCCACCAGTAGCCAGGACTACCAACACTAATCAGGACCATCAACAGTAGCCAAGACCATGCACAGTAACCAGGACCATGTACAGTAACCAGGACCATCAGTAGTAGCCAGGACCATTAACAGTAACCAGGACCATCTGCGATTATCTTCATCGGTGCCTCCCAAGCCATACGATAGCTTTATTGGTATGGCCCAGTTCATCGCCAAGGACTTGAAACCCCCACTAACCCCATGCTACAAGACACACTGTTGCTCATTTCTTCCTTAGCTCAAGAGGGAAAAGTGTGGAACTGTGCTGGATACCAAGTCACGTCGGAATTATTGGAAACGAGCTCGCGGACGCAGCAGCTAAATGCTCAGCGAATGCACGATGCACGAGTCGGTTGCCACTCCCTGCAAGGGACTTCTACCGAAATATATCTGTTTTCCTGCACAACAAGTGGCAGTCTTCTTGGGATGCTGTCCTAGGCAACAAACTGAAGGTGTTAAAACCTCGCCTGGGTGCATGGCAGTCCTGCTCGCGACGATCGAGGCGCGAGGAAGTGATTCTGTGCCGCCTGCGGCTAGGACACACGTATTTTACACATCGCTACCTTCTGTGCTCGGAAGAACGGCCAGTCTGTCCACGTTGCGGCGACAACATGTCTGTGGCCCATATTATCAGCACATGTCGTCACCTTCGAGCGGAACGTAGCCGCTTCTTTGGAACCCCATCGCCCACCCTGGTGGAACTGCTGGGCGACGGGTCACGCCATGTCGCTGAACTCTTCCAATTTCTATCTGCGGTTGGATTTGACGGCGATACGTACACCAACAAAGGCAGGATACAAGCGCTAAACATGTTTCTTTTCTTTTTTAAGCACGTCACCATGAAGTGCACTAGCTTGTTGTGACCCTTAGTGCTCCCATTTACTCCACGTCGATACGTTCACACCTGCTTTGGCTGACGAAGTTATGGGCGCTGTATAACCTCTGCAATTGATGCGCCTCAACACCCCAATAACAACATCAACAAGGACTTGAAACCCATATTGTATGGCAGCACCGAGTTAGCACACAGAAAGGGAAACTCTCCTTTGTTCTTACCAATATCCGTTGAGCACTCGTATTTCGAGGGGAATTTGCCGATGATGAACTTAAGCGTTACGCCCCGCACCTTTTTCTGGCATTCGTGTGCTCTTATATGTACACTTTGTTCATAATAGATCTTTGGGAACATTGGCGAGACAGTGCTTCTAAAGAAAGCTGATCTTTAAGCAAAATTCGCATGAATTAGCAGGTTTCTGGAAATTCAGGCATATTATTTTCAGCTATCGCCAATATGAGGATTTATAACATGCGCTTCGCTTCGCGGCTCGTCCATGATTAATTCTTGAAATCGTTCATAAATATTTAAAAGCTATTGACGAATCTTACACCGACAACTTTACAAAACTAAGTAGGTTTTACAACTGAGATTTGTTTTCTTTACCTTGCTGGAGCGAGTTGAAAAAGAGTTTCTGTATCCGGCAGTTATCTTGTGAGCTAAATATCAAGACATTATTTACCAGGGAAAAGCAGGGCCTTATATTTTAGTTTTCAAGTACGTCTCGGAAAGGTCGATTTGTGTTCCTTGTAATTAATGATGGAGAGGATATGAAGAACTTTGAATGGTTATTAGTGTTATTTATTATTTAAGTTATATAGTTATTTAAGTTATTTCTGCTATGGTATCCATTGTACATCGAAGATGCTTTTCGAGCGGTCAAAAGCAACAAGAATTGCAAACAGAAAGCCACAGTTCAATAGTTCACTTCAATCTCGGATATTGAAGTGGAATTATTCTTAAATAGGTTATGCAAGAGTGAAAAAAATGCGGTAATGAAGTGGAGTATATAATTTCAATTATATTGTGGCTTTCTGGTAAAGATCAAACTAACCTTGAAATCTGCAATACATTTTCCATACAGCAAGTTATAATTCTTTAATGTTTTCGGTTGGATTGCTATGTTGTATGCAGGAGTAGCAGAAAAAAGTTTAATAGTAGTGTTTTTCTTCTCACGACATTAAGAGGCTGGAGGGAAAAGTTATTCCTGGTCCGGTGTCATTTCACACACAAATCTGGAAACTCTGGAACCAAACGGTAAACGGCAAAACTGAAAATGCAATTGAAGCATACGGATAAGGTTTTCTACAGGCAAGTCTCACCCCTCCCCCTCCCCACACCTGGCAATTTTCGGAGTATGTGTGGCATGTCTGTGCTGTCAAGAATCACTAGCACCACTTGCTATTGTTTATCCACCACTGGTAATGCCGGTCGATGCCCGCAGGGCACGTTCATCAGAGTGTTCGACCCGGCCTTTTGAGACATTCTGTGACCGCTGGTAATGCCAGCCGATACCCTCAGGGCACGTTGATCCGGGTGTTCGACACGGCCTCGGGGGACATCCTGTGACCTCTGGTAATGCCAGCCGATACCCTCAGGGCACGTTGATCCGGGTGTTCGACACGGCCTCGGGAGACATCCTGTGACCTCTGGTAATGCCAGCCGATACCCTCAGGGCACGTTGATCCGGGTGTTCGACACGGCCTCGGGGGACATCCTGTGACCTCTGGTAATGCCAGCCGATACCCTCAGGGCACGTTGATCCGGGTGTTCGACACGGCCTCGGGAGACATCCTGTGACCTCTGGTAATGCCAGCCGATACCCTCAGGGCACGTTGATCCGGGTGTTCAACACGGCCTCGGGGGACATCCTGTGACCTCTGGTAATGCCAGCCGATACCCTCAGGGCACGTTGATCCGGGTGTTCGACACGGCCTCGGGGGACATCCTGTGACCTCTGGTAATGCCAGCCGATACCCTCAGGGCACGTTGATCCGGGTGTTCGACACGGTCTCGGGGGACATCCTGTGACCTCTGGTAATGCCTGCCGATACCCTCAGGGCACGTTGATCCGGGTGTTCGACACGGCCTCGGGGGACATCCTGTGACCTCTGGTAATGCCAGCCGATACCCTCAGGGCACGTTGATCCGGGTGTTCGACACGGCCTCGGGGGACATCCTGTGACCTCTGGTAATGCCAGCCGATACCCTCAGGGCACGTTGATCCGGGTGTTCGACACGGCCTCGGGGGACATCCTGTGCGAACTGCGTCGTGGCGCCAACAACGCCAACATATACTGGTGAGAGTGTGTTGAGCGGCCGGACCCGGTGTTCCCACGACCCCGGGTCAGCTGTGGCGGGCGCGCGACGCTTGCCGTCCCCCACGGCTGTCGCCCCCACCTGTTGCCCCCACCTGTCGCCCCCCACCTATCGCCCCCCACCTGCCGCCCCCCCACGACCGCCGCCCCCCACGACCGCCGTCAGACTGCCGGTGGTGCTGGCCAGTGTGCGTCAACTTCGGTTGCTTCTCCCTGTCCCACTTAGATCCATTGTGTTTGACCACGAGTGCGATTAAGCATGCGATTAAGCAGTTATAAGCAACTATGCGATTAAGCAGTTTTACCGTGACCGTTATTTGTTCATAATTATTGAGACATTGGTGTAGCAATTTTATGATTGCGTTGCCGATGAGTAATTTATACCGGCGCCAGAATTTCGATCCATATATTAGGCGCGAGGCGTGACGACAAGGTCAGCTCGGAGCCGTTCGCTTGTGCTCCTGTGTGGGCGTTGCTCGTTTACGACAGTGGGTGTTAGGTATGTGTACGCGCGATGCGAGGCTGCATAACTACGGCGGAAATCCGGCAGTTTAACTCGGCTTGTCGTACAGGGTGATCATACTTCTCGTATTTACGCATGACACAGTTTGCGTTAGCGCAGGCCTTTCAGACGCCTGCTATATTCGAATCCATCGTACTGCTGTGTGAAGCGCTTGCGTGCATGCCCAGTTTTCCTGTTCCACACAGTAAGCTTAACCTGTAACACGGCCCTGCACATAAGTAAAAATTCATGGAACTCAGCAAAATTGCAGCCCGGAGCATGCTGGTGTCTGCCGTTGTCCTTGAGTTTCGCTCGTCAGCACTGCACACGGCAGTAAACTGTCAACTGACTCTTCGTCAGCACTGCACACGGCAGTACACTGTCAACTGACTCTTCGTCAGCACTGCACACGGCAGTACACTGTCAACTGACTCTTCGTCAGCACTGCACACGGCAGTAAACTGTCAACTGACTCTTCGTCAGCACTGCACACGGCAGTACACTGTCAACTGACTCTTCGTCAGCACTGCACACGGCAGTACACTGTCAACTGACTCTTCGTCAGCACTGCACACAGCAGTACACTGTCAACTGACTCTTCGTCAGCACTGCACACGGCAGTACACTGTCAACTGACTCTTCGTCAGCACTGCACACAGCAGTACACTGTCAACTGACTCTTCGTCAGCACTGCACACGGCAGTACACTGTCAACTGACTCTTCGTCAGCACTGCACACGGCAGTACACTGTCAACTGACTCTTCGTCAGCACTGCACACAGCAGTACACTGTCAACTGACTCTTCGTCAGCGCAGCACACAGCAGTACACTGTCAACTGACTCTTCGTCAGCGCAGCACACAGCAGTACACTGTCAACTGACTCTTCGTCAGCGCAGCACACAGCAGTACACTGTCAACTGACTCTTCGTCAGCGCGCACACAGCAGTACACTGTCAACTGACTCTTCGTCAGCACTGCACACAGCAGTACACTGTCAACTGACTCTTCGTCAGCGCAGCACACAGCAGTACACTGTCAACTGACTCTTCGTCAGCACTGCACACAGCAGTACACTGTCAACTGACTCTTCGTCAGCGCAGCACACAGCAGTACACTGTCAACTGACTCTTCGTCAGCGCAGCACACAGCAGTAAACTGTCAACTGACTCTTCGTCAGCGCAGCACACAGCAGTACACTGTCAACTGACTCTTCGTCAGCACTGCACACGGCAGTACACTGTCAACTGACTCTTCGTCAGCGCAGCACACAGCAGTACACTGTCAACTGACTCTTCGTCAGCACTGCACACGGCAGTACACTGTCAACTGACTCTTCGTCAGCGCAGCACACGGCAGTACACTGTCAACTGACTCTTCGTCAGCACTGCACACAGCAGTACACTGTCAACTGACTCTTCGTCAGCACTGCACACGGCAGTAAACTGTCAACTGACTCTTCGTCAGCACTGCACACAGCAGTACACTGTCAACTGACTCTTCGTCAGCACTGCACACGGCAGTCCACTGTCAACTGACTTCGTCAGCACTGCACACAGCAGTACACTGTCAACTGACTCTTCGTCAGCGCAGCACACAGCAGTACACTGTCAACTGACTCTTCGTCAGCACTGCACACAGCAGTACACTGTCAACTGACTCTTCGTCAGCGCAGCACACAGCAGTACACTGTCAACTGACTCTTCGTCAGCACTGCACACGGCAGTACACTGTCAACTGACTCTTCGTCAGCACTGCACACAGCAGTACACTGTCAACTGACTCTTCGTCAGCACTGCACACGGCAGTACACTGTCAACTGACTCTTCGTCAGCACTGCACACAGCAGTACACTGTCAACTGACTCTTCGTCAGCACTGCACACAGCAGTACACTGTCAACTGACTCTTCGTCAGCACTGCACACAGCAGTACACTGTCAACTGACTCTTCGTCAGCACTGCACACAGCAGTACACTGTCAACTGACTCTTCGTCAGCACTGCACACGGCAGTACACTGTCAACTGACTCTTCGTCAGCACTGCACACGGCAGTAAACTGTCAACTGACTCTTCGTCAGCACTGCACACAGCAGTACACTGTCAACCGACTCTTCGTCAGCACTGCACACAGCAGTACACTGTCAACTGACTCTTCGTCAGCGCAGCACACAGCAGTACACTGTCAACTGACTCTTCGTCAGCACTGCACACAGCAGTACACTGTCAACTGACTCTTCGTCAGCACTGCACACAGCAGTACACTGTCAACTGACTCTTCGTCAGCACTGCACACGGCAGTACACTGTCAACTGACTCTTCGTCAGCACTGCACACGGCAGTACACTGTCAACTGACTCTTCGTCAGCACTGCACACAGCAGTACACTGTCAACTGACTCTTCGTCAGCGCAGCACACAGCAGTACACTTTCAACTGACTCTTCGTCAGCACTGCACACAGCAGTACACTGTCAACTGACTCTTCGTCAGCACTGCACACAGCAGTACACTGTCAACTGACTCTTCGTCAGCACTGCACACAGCAGTACACTGTCAACTGACTCTTCGTCAGCACTGCACACGGCAGTACACTGTCAACTGACTCTTCGTCAGCACTGCACACGGCAGTACACTGTCAACTGACTCTTCGTCAGCGCAGCACACAGCAGTACACTGTCAACTGACTCTTCGTCAGCACTGCACACAGCAGTACACTGTCAACTGACTCTTCGTCAGCGCAGCACACAGCAGTACACTGTCAACTGACTCTTCGTCAGCGCAGCACACAGCAGTAAACTGTCAACTGACTCTTCGTCAGCGCAGCACACAGCAGTAAACTGTCAACTGACTCTTCGTCAGCACTGCACACGGCAGTACACTGTCAACTGACTCTTCGTCAGCACTGCACACAGCAGTACACTGTCAACTGACTCTTCGTCAGCACTGCACACAGCAGTACACTGTCAACTGACTCTTCGTCAGCACTGCACACGGCAGTACACTGTCAACTGACTCTTCGTCAGCACTGCACACAGCAGTACACTGTCAACTGACTCTTCGTCAGCACTGCACACGGCAGTACACTGTCAACTAAACTGTCAACTGACTCTTCGTCAGCACTGCACACGGCAGTACACTGTCAACTGACTCTTCGTCAGCACTGCACACAGCAGTACACTGTCAACTGACTCTTCGTCAGCGCAGCACACAGCAGTACACTGTCAACTGACTCTTCGTCAGCGCAGCACACAGCAGTAAACTGTCAACTGACTCTTCGTCAGCGCAGCACACAGCAGTACACTGTCAACTGACTCTTCGTCAGCACTGCACACAGCAGTACACTGTCAACTGACTCTTCGTCAGCGCAGCACACAGCAGTACACTGTCAACTGACTCTTCGTCAGCGCAGGACACAGCAGTACACTGTCAACTGACTCTTCGTCAGCACTGCACACAGCAGTACACTGTCAACTGACTCTTCGTCAGCGCAGCACACAGCAGTACACTGTCAACTGACTCTTCGTCAGCGCAGCACACAGCAGTAAACTGTCAACTGACTCTTCGTCAGCGCAGCACACAGCAGTACACTGTCAACTGACTCTTCGTCAGCACTGCACACGGCAGTACACTGTCAACTGACTCTTCGTCAGCGCAGCACACAGCAGTACACTGTCAACTGACTCTTCGTCAGCACTGCACACGGCAGTACACTGTCAACTGACTCTTCGTCAGCGCAGCACACGGCAGTACACTGTCAACTGACTCTTCGTCAGCACTGCACACAGCAGTACACTGTCAACTGACTCTTCGTCAGCACTGCACACGGCAGTAAACTGTCAACTGACTCTTCGTCAGCACTGCACACAGCAGTACACTGTCAACTGACTCTTCGTCAGCACGCACACGGCAGTCCACTGTCAACTGACTTCGTCAGCACTGCACACAGCAGTACACTGTCAACTGACTCTTCGTCAGCGCAGCACACAGCAGTACACTGTCAACTGACTCTTCGTCAGCACTGCACACAGCAGTACACTGTCAACTGACTCTTCGTCAGCGCAGCACACAGCAGTACACTGTCAACTGACTCTTCGTCAGCACTGCACACGGCAGTACACTGTCAACTGACTCTTCGTCAGCACTGCACACAGCAGTACACTGTCAACTGACTCTTCGTCAGCACTGCACACGGCAGTACACTGTCAACTGACTCTTCGTCAGCACTGCACACAGCAGTACACTGTCAACTGACTCTTCGTCAGCACTGCACACAGCAGTACACTGTCAACTGACTCTTCGTCAGCACTGCACACAGCAGTACACTGTCAACTGACTCTTCGTCAGCACTGCACACAGCAGTACACTGTCAACTGACTCTTCGTCAGCACTGCACACGGCAGTACACTGTCAACTGACTCTTCGTCAGCACTGCACACGGCAGTAAACTGTCAACTGACTCTTCGTCAGCACTGCACACAGCAGTACACTGTCAACCGACTCTTCGTCAGCACTGCACACAGCAGTACACTGTCAACTGACTCTTCGTCAGCGCAGCACACAGCAGTACACTGTCAACTGACTCTTCGTCAGCACTGCACACAGCAGTACACTGTCAACTGACTCTTCGTCAGCACTGCACACAGCAGTACACTGTCAACTGACTCTTCGTCAGCACTGCACACGGCAGTACACTGTCAACTGACTCTTCGTCAGCACTGCACACGGCAGTACACTGTCAACTGACTCTTCGTCAGCACTGCACACAGCAGTACACTGTCAACTGACTCTTCGTCAGCGCAGCACACAGCAGTACACTGTCAACTGACTCTTCGTCAGCACTGCACACAGCAGTACACTGTCAACTGACTCTTCGTCAGCACTGCACACAGCAGTACACTGTCAACTGACTCTTCGTCAGCACTGCACACAGCAGTACACTGTCAACTGACTCTTCGTCAGCACTGCACACGGCAGTACACTGTCAACTGACTCTTCGTCAGCACTGCACACGGCAGTACACTGTCAACTGACTCTTCGTCAGCGCAGCACACAGCAGTACACTGTCAACTGACTCTTCGTCAGCACTGCACACAGCAGTACACTGTCAACTGACTCTTCGTCAGCGCAGCACACAGCAGTACACTGTCAACTGACTCTTCGTCAGCGCAGCACACAGCAGTAAACTGTCAACTGACTCTTCGTCAGCGCAGCACACAGCAGTAAACTGTCAACTGACTCTTCGTCAGCACTGCACACGGCAGTACACTGTCAACTGACTCTTCGTCAGCACTGCACACAGCAGTACACTGTCAACTGACTCTTCGTCAGCACTGCACACAGCAGTACACTGTCAACTGACTCTTCGTCAGCACTGCACACAGCAGTACACTGTCAACTGACTCTTCGTCAGCACTGCACACGGCAGTACACTGTCAACTGACTCTTCGTCAGCGCAGCACACGGCAGTACACTGTCAACTGACTCTTCGTCAGCGCAGCACACAGCAGTACACTGTCAACTGACTCTTCGTCAGCACTGCACACGGCAGTACACTGTCAACTGACTCTTCGTCAGCGCAGCACACAGCAGTAAACTGTCAACTGACTCTTCGTCAGCACTGCACACAGCAGTACACTGTCAACTGACTCTTCGTCAGCGCAGCACACAGCAGTAAACTGTCAACTGACTCTTCGTCAGCACTGCACACAGCAGTACACTGTCAACTGACTCTTCGTCAGCACTGCACACGGCAGTACACTGTCAACTGACTCTTCGTCAGCGCAGCACACAGCAGTAAACTGTCAACTGACTCTTCGTCAGCACTGCACACAGCAGTACACTGTCAACTGACTCTTCGTCAGCACTGCACACAGCAGTAACTGTCAACTGACTCTTCGTCAGCACGCACACGCAGTACACGTCACTCTCTTCGTCAGCACTGCACACGGCAGTACACTGTCAACTGACTCTTCGTCAGCACTGCACACAGCAGTACACTGTCAACTGACTCTTCGTCAGCGCAGCACACAGCAGTAAACTGTCAACTGACTCTTCGTCAGCGCAGCACACAGCAGTACACTGTCAACTGACTCTTCGTCAGCACTGCACACAGCAGTACACTGTCAACTGACTCTTCGTCAGCGCAGCACACAGCAGTAAACAGTCAACTGACTCTTCGTCAGGCACACAGCAGTAAACTGTCAACTGACTCTTCGTCAGCACTGCACACAGCAGTACACTGTCAACTGACTCTTCGTCAGCACTGCACACAGCAGTACACTGTCAACTGACTCTTCGTCAGCACTGCACACAGCAGTACACTGTCAACTGACTCTTCGTCAGCACTGCACACAGCAGTACACTGTCAACTGACTCTTCGTCAGCACTGCACACAGCAGTACACTGTCAACTGACTCTTCGTCAGCACTGCACACAGCAGTACACTGTCAACTGACTCTTCGTCAGCGCAGCACACAGCAGTACACTGTCAACTGACTCTTCGTCAGCGCAGCACACAGCAGTACACTGTCAACTGACTCTTCGTCAGCACTGCACACGGCAGTACACTGTCAACTGACTCTTCGTCAGCACTGCACACGGCAGTACACTGTCAACTGACTCTTCGTCAGCGCAGCACACAGCAGTACACTGTCAACTGACTCTTCGTCAGCACTGCACACGGCAGTACACTGTCAACTGACTCTTCGTCAGCGCAGCACACAGCAGTAAACTGTCAACTGACTCTTCGTCAGCACTGCACACGGCAGTACACTGTCAACTGACTCTTCGTCAGCACTGCACACGGCAGTACACTGTCAACTGACTCTTCGTCAGCGCAGCACACAGCAGTAAACTGTCAACTGACTCTTCGTCAGCGCAGCACACAGCAGTAAACTGTCAACTGACTCTTCGTCAGCACTGCACACGGCAGTACACTGTCAACTGACTCTTCGTCAGCGCAGCACACAGCAGTACACTGTCAACTGACTCTTCGTCAGCACTGCACACGGCAGTACACTGTCAACTGACTCTTCGTCAGCGCAGCACACAGCAGTAAACTGTCAACTGACTCTTCGTCAGCGCAGCACACAGCAGTAAACTGTCAACTGACTCTTCGTCAGCACTGCACACGGCAGTACACTGTCAACTGACTCTTCGTCAGCGCAGCACACAGCAGTAAACTGTCAAGTGACTCTTCGTCAGCGCAGCACACAGCAGTAAACTGTCAACTGACTCTTCGTCAGCACTGCACACGGCAGTACACTGTCAACTGACTCTTCGTCAGCGCAGCACACAGCAGTAAACTGTCAACTGACTCTTCGTCAGCGCAGCACACAGCAGTAAACTGTCAACTGACTCTTCGTCAGCGCAGCACACGGCAGTACACTGTCAACTGACTCTTCGTCAGCGCAGCACACAGCAGTACACTGTCAACTGACTCTTCGTCAGCACTGCACACAGCAGTAAACTGTCAACTGACTCTTCGTCAGCGCAGCACACAGCAGTAAACTGTCAACTGACTCTTCGTCAGCGCAGCACACGGCAGTACACTGTCAACTGACTCTTCGTCAGCACTGCACACGGCAGTACACTGTCAACTGACTCTTCGTCAGCGCAGAACACAGCAGTAAACTGTCAACTGACTCTTCGTCAGCGCAGCACACAGCAGTAAACTGTCAACTGACTCTTCGTCAGCACTGCACACGGCAGTACACTGTCAACTGACTCTTCGTCAGCACTGCACACGGCAGTACACTGTCAACTGACTCTTCGTCAGCGCAGCACACAGCAGTAAGCTTCCCACTGACTTCGTCAGCACTGCACACGGCAGTACACTGTCAACTGACTTCGTCAGCGCAGCACAAGCAGTAAACTGTCAACTGACTCTTCGTCAGCGCAGCACACAGAGTAAACACTGACTTGTGCACGCACGGCAGACACTGAGACTCTTCGTCAGCGCAGCACACAGCAGTAAACTGTCAACTGACTCTTCGTCAGCGCAGCACACAGCAGTAAACTGTCAACTGACTCTTCGTCAGCACTGCACACGGCAGTACACTGTCAACTGACTCTTCGTCAGCACTGCACACGGCAGTACACTGTCAACTGACTCTTCGTCAGCGCAGCACACAGCAGTAAACTGTCAACTGACTCTTCGTCAGCGCAGCACACAGCAGTACACTGTCAACTGACTCTTCGTCAGCGCAGCACACAGCAGTAAACTGTCAACTGACTCTTCGTCAGCGCAGCACACAGCAGTAAACTGTCAACTGACTCTTCGTCAGCACTGCACACGGCAGTACACTGTCAACTGACTCTTCGTCAGCGCAGCACACAGCAGTACAGCTGTCCACTGACTCTTCGTCAGCACTGCACACGGCAGTACACTGTCAACTGACTCTTCGTCAGCACTGCACACGGCAGTACACTGTCAACTGACTCTTCGTCAGCACTGACACAGCAGTACACTGTCAACTGACTCTTCGTCAGCACTGCACACAGCAGTACACTGTCAACTGACTCTTCGTCAGCACTGCACACAGCAGTACACTGTCAACTGACTCTTCGTCAGCACTGCACACGGCAGTACACTGTCAACTGACTCTTCGTCAGCGCAGCACACAGCAGTACACTGAACTAAGGAGTGTCAACTGACTCTTCGTCAGCACTGCACACGGCAGTACACTGTCAACTGACTCTTCGTCAGCACTGCACACAGCAGTACACTGTCAACTGACTCTTCGTCAGCACTGCACACAGCAGTACACTGTCAACTGACTCTTCGTCAGCACTGCACACGGCAGTACACTGTCAACTGACTCTTCGTCAGCGCAGCACACAGCAGTACACTGTCAACTGACTCTTCGTCAGCACTGCACACAGCAGTACACTGTCAACTGACTCTTCGTCAGCACTGCACACGGCAGTACACTGTCAACTGACTCTTCGTCAGCACTGCACACAGCAGTACACTGTCAACTGACTCTTCGTCAGCACTGCACACGGCAGTACACTGTCAACTGACTCTTCGTCAGCACTGCACACAGCAGTACACTGTCAACTGACTCTTCGTCAGCACTGCACACGGCAGTACACTGTCAACTGACTCTTCGTCAGCACTGCACACGGCAGTACACTGTCAACTGACTCTTCGTCAGCGCAGCACACAGCAGTACACTGTCAACTGACTCTTCGTCAGCACTGCACACGGCAGTACACTGTCAACTGACTCTTCGTCAGCGCAGCACACAGCAGTAAACTGTCAACTGACTCTTCGTCAGCACTGCACACGGCAGTACACTGTCAACTGACTCTTCGTCAGCACTGCACACGGCAGTACACTGTCAACTGACTCTTCGTCAGCGCAGCACACAGCAGTAAACTGACTCTTCGTCAGCGCAGCACACAGCAGTAACGTCAACTGATCTTCGTCAGCACTGCACACGTCAACTGACTCTTCGTCAGCACGCACACGGCAGTACACTGTCAACTGACTCTTCGTCAGCACTGCACACGGCAGTACACTGTCAACTGACTCTTCGTCAGCGCAGACACGGCAGTAAACTGTCAACTGACTCTTCGTCAGCGCAGCCACAGCAGTAAACTGTCAACTGACTCTTCGTCAGCGCAGCACACGGCAGTAAACTGTCAACTGACTCTTCGTCAGCACTGCACACGGCAGTACACTGTCAACTGACTCTTCGTCAGCGCAGCACACAGCAGTACACTGTCAACTGACTCTTCGTCAGCACTGCACACAGCAGTACACTGTCAACTGACTCTTCGTCAGCGCAGCACACAGCAGTAAACTGTCAACTGACTCTTCGTCAGCGCAGCACACAGCAGTAAACTGTCAACTGACTCTTCGTCAGCACTGCACACGGCAGTACACTGTCAACTGACTCTTCGTCAGCACTGCACACGGCAGTACACTGTCAACTGACTCTTCGTCAGCGCAGCACACAGCAGTAAACTGTCAACTGACTCTTCGTCAGCGCAGCACACAGCAGTACACTGTCAACTGACTCTTCGTCAGCGCAGCACACAGCAGTAAACTGTCAACTGACTCTTCGTCAGCGCAGCACACAGCAGTAACTGTCAACTGACTCTCGTCGCACTGCACACGGCAGTACACTGCACACACTCGTCAGCGCAGCACACAGCAGTAAACTGTACTGACTTCTTAGCGGCACACAGCAGTACACTGTCAACTGACTCTTCGTCAGCGCAGCACACAGCAGTACACTGTCAACTGACTCTTCGTCAGCACTGCACACGGCAGTACACTGTCAACTGACTCTTCGTCAGCACTGCACACGGCAGTACACTGTCAACTGACTCTTCGTCAGCACTGCACACGGCAGTACACTGTCAACTGACTCTTCGTCAGCACTGCACACAGCAGTAAACTGTCAACTGACTCTTCGTCAGCACTGCACACGGCAGTACACTGTCAACTGACTCTTCGTCAGGCAGCACAAGCAGAACACTGACTTCGTCAGCACTGCACACGGCAGTACACTGTCAACTGACTCTTCGTCAGCGCAGCACACAGCAGTACACTGTCAACTGACTCTTCGTCAGCGCAGCACACAGCAGTAAACTGTCAACTGACTCTTCGTCAGCGCAGCACACAGCAGTAAACTGTCAACTGACTCTTCGTCAGCGCAGCACACAGCAGTAAACTGTCAACTGACTCTTCGTCAGCACTGCACACGGCAGTACACTGTCAACTGACTCTTCGTCAGCGCAGCACACAGCAGTAAACTGTCAACTGACTCTTCGTCAGCGCAGCACACAGCAGTAAACTGTCAACTGACTCTTCGTCAGCACTGCACACGGCAGTACACTGTCAACTGACTCTTCGTCAGCGCAGCACACAGCAGTAAACTGTCAACTGACTCTTCGTCAGCGCAGCACACAGCAGTAAACTGTCAACTGACTCTTCGTCAGCGCAGCACACGGCAGTACACTGTCAACTGACTCTTCGTCAGCGCAGCACACAGCAGTACACTGTCAACTGACTCTTCGTCAGCACTGCACACAGCAGTAAACTGTCAACTGACTCTTCGTCAGCGCAGCACACAGCAGTAAACTGTCAACTGACTCTTCGTCAGCGCAGCACACGGCAGTACACTGTCAACTGACTCTTCGTCAGCACTGCACACGGCAGTACACTGTCAACTGACTCTTCGTCAGCGCAGCACACAGCAGTAAACTGTCAACTGACTCTTCGTCAGCGCAGCACACAGCAGTAAACTGTCAACTGACTCTTCGTCAGCACTGCACACGGCAGTACACGGGTAACTGTCAACTGACTCTTCGTCAGCACTGCACACGGCAGTACACTGTCAACGATTCGTCAGCGCAGCACACAGCAGAACTGCAACGCACGGCAGTACACTGTCAACTGACTCTTCGTCAGCGCAGCACACAGCAGTAAGCTTCCCACTGACTTCGTCAGCACTGCACACGGCAGTACACTGTCAACTGACTCTTCGTCAGCGCAGCACACAGCAGTAAACTGTCAACTGACTCTTCGTCAGCGCAGCACACAGCAGTAAACTGTCAACTGACTCTTCGTCAGCACTGCACACGGCAGTACACTGTCAACTGACTCTTCGTCAGCACTGCACACGGCAGTACACTGTCAACTGACTCTTCGTCAGCGCAGCACACAGCAGTAAACTGTCAACTGACTCTTCGTCAGCGCAGCACACAGCAGTACACTGTCAACTGACTCTTCGTCAGCACTGCACACAGCAGTACACTGTCAACTGACTCTTCGTCAGCGCAGCACACAGCAGTACACTGTCAACTGACTCTTCGTCAGCGCAGCACACAGCAGTACACTGTCAACTGACTCTTCGTCAGCACTGCACACGGCAGTACACTGTCAACTGACTCTTCGTCAGCACTGCACACGGCAGTACACTGTCAACTGACTCTTCGTCAGCACTGCACACGGCAGTACACTGTCAACTGACTCTTCGTCAGCGCAGCACACAGCAGTAAACTGTCAACTGACTCTTCGTCAGCGCAGCACACAGCAGTACACTGTCAACGACTCTTCGCAGCACACGGCAGTAGTCACGATTTCGTCAGCGCGCACACGCAGTAACTGTCAACTGACTCTTCGTCAGCGCAGCACACGGCAGTACACTGTCAACTGACTCTTCGTCAGCACTGCACACGGCAGTACACTGTCAACTGACTCTTCGTCAGCGCAGCACACAGCAGTAAAGCTGTCAACTGACTCTTCGTCAGCACTGCACACGGCAGTACACTGTCAACTGACTCTTCGTCAGCGCAGCACACAGCAGTAAACTGTCAACTGACTCTTCGTCAGCGCAGCACACAGCAGTAAACTGTCAACTGACTCTTCGTCAGCGCTGCACACGGCAGTACACTGTCAACTGACTCTTCGTCAGCGCAGCACACAGCAGTACACTGTCAACTGACTCTTCGTCAGCACTGCACACGGCAGTAACACTGTCAACTGACTCTTCGTCAGCGCAGCACACAGCAGTAAACTGTCAACTGACTCTTCGTCAGCGCAGCACACGGCAGTACACTGTCAACTGACTCTTCGTCAGCACAGCACACAGCAGTACACTGTCAACTGACTCTTCGTCAGCGCAGCACACAGCAGTAAACTGTCAACTGACTCTTCGTCAGCGCAGCACACAGCAGTAAACTGTCAACTGACTCTTCGTCAGCACAGCACACAGCAGTACACTGTCAACTGACTCTTCGTCAGCACTGCACACGGCAGTACACTGTCAAC
Organism: Imbricaverruca yamaguchii; assembly: GCA_034440575.1. Classification (NCBI taxonomy): domain Eukaryota; kingdom Metazoa; phylum Arthropoda; class Thecostraca; family Neoverrucidae; genus Imbricaverruca; species Imbricaverruca yamaguchii. Next base: position 796,026 of record JAOTOL010001625.1, read on the forward strand.
TGACTCTTCGTCAGCGCAGCACACAGCAGTAAGCTTCCCACTGACTTCGTCAGCACTGCACACGGCAGTACACTGTCAACTGACTCTTCGTCAGCGCAGCACACAGCAGTAAACTGTCAACTGACCAGAAACTCTTCGTAGCACGCACACGCAGTAACTGTCAACTGACTCTTCGAGCGAGAAAGCTTCCCACTGACTTCGTCAGCACTGCACACGGCAGTACACTGTCAACTGACTCTTCGTCAGCGCAGCACACAGCAGTAAACTGTCAACTGACTCTTCGTCAGCGCAGCACACAGCAGTAAACTGTCAACTGACTCTTCGTCAGCACTGCACACGGCAGTACACTGTCAACTGACTCTTCGTCAGCACTGCACACGGCAGTACACTGTCAACTGACTCTTCGTCAGCGCAGCACACAGCAGTAAACTGTCAACTGACTCTTCGTCAGCGCAGCACACAGCAGTACACTGTCAACTGACTCTTCGTCAGCACTGCACACAGCAGTACACTGTCAACTGACTCTTCGTCAGCGCAGCACACAGCAGTACACTGTCAACTGACTCTTCGTCAGCGCAGCACACAGCAGTACACTGTCAACTGACTCTTCGTCAGCACTGCACACGGCAGTACACTGTCAACTGACTCTTCGTCAGCACTGCACACGGCAGTACACTGTCAACTGACTCTTCGTCAGCACTGCACACGGCAGTACACTGTCAACTGACTCTTCGTCAGCACTGCACACAGCAGTAAACTGTCAACTGACTCTTCGTCAGCACTGCACACGGCAGTACACTGTCAACTGACTCTTCGTCAGCGCAGCACACAGCAGTAAGCTTCCCACTGACTTCGTCAGCACTGCACACGGCAGTACACTGTCAACTGACTCTTCGTCAGCGCAGCACACAGCAGTACACTGTCAACTGACTCTTCGTCAGCGCAGCACACAGCAGTAAACTGTCAACTGACTCTTCGTCAGCGCAGCACACAGCAGTAAACTGTCAACTGACTCTTCGTCAGCGCAGCACACAGCAGTACACTGTCAACTGACTCTTCGTCAGCGCAGCACACAGCAGTACACTGTCAACTGACTCTTCGTCAGCACTGCACACGGCAGTACACTGTCAACTGACTCTTCGTCAGCGCAGCACACAGCAGTACACTGTCAACTGACTCTTCGTCAGCGCAGCACACAGCAGTACACTGTCAACTGACTCTTCGTCAGCGCAGCACACAGCAGTAAACTGTCAACTGACTCTTCGTCAGCGCAGCACACAGCAGTACACTGTCAACTGACTCTTCGTCAGCGCAGCACACGGCAGTACACTGTCAACTGACTCTTCGTCAGCACTGCACACGGCAGTACACTGTCAACTGACTCTTCGTCAGCGCAGCACACAGCAGTACACTGTCAACTGACTCTTCGTCAGCGCAGCACACAGCAGTACACTGTCAACTGACTCTTCGTCAGCACTGCACACGGCAGTACACTGTCAACTGACTCTTCGTCAGCACTGCACACGGCAGTACACTGTCAACTGACTCTTCGTCAGCACTGCACACGGCAGTACACTGTCAACTGACTCTTCGTCAGCACTGCACACAGCAGTACACTGTCAACTGACTCTTCGTCAGCACTGCACACGGCAGTACACTGTCAACTGACTCTTCGTCAGCGCAGCACACAGCAGTACACTGTCAACTGACTCTTCGTCAGCACTGCACACGGCAGTACACTGTCAACTGACTCTTCGTCAGCGCAGCACACAGCAGTACACTGTCAACTGACTCTTCGTCAGCACTGCACACAGCAGTACACTGTCAACTGACTCTTCGTCAGCGCAGCACACAGCAGTACACTGTCAACTGACTCTTCGTCAGCACTGCACACGGCAGTACACTGTCAACTGACTCTTCGTCAGCGCAGCACACAGCAGTACACTGTCAACTGACTCTTCGTCAGCGCAGCACACGGCAGTACACTGTCAACTGACTCTTCGTCAGCGCAGCACACAGCAGTACACTGTCAACTGACTCTTCGTCAGCGCAGCACACGGCAGTACACTGTCAACTGACTCTTCGTCAGCGCAGCACACAGCAGTAAGCTTTCCACTGACTTCGTCAGCGCAGCACACAGCAGTACACTGTCAACTGACTCTTCGTCAGCGCAGCACACAGCAGTAAGCTTTCCACTGACTTCGTCAGCGCAGCACACAACAATAAACTGTTCACTGTCAGCTCAGCCCCCACCAGTAAGCTGTCCACTGAATCCTTGTGAGCACAGCACACGGCAGCTAGCTGTCCACTGTCTTTGGATGTGGTCGGCACCGGCGCTTTCGGAGAACAAGTATGGAGGGGTCATCCGCCCCTGCTGACAGCTGCTGGGGAGCAGATGAAGGGTCTGCATCCACTCCCACCTCCTACCGGTTGGCTCCCATGCCTTTGCTGGGTGCTGTGTTGCACCACCTCATATGTCTGTACTGTTTGTGTATTGGGTGGTTCACGACGCACTTTATGCACATACACGGCTAATGGCGTCGCCCACACTGTTTCGCCGGTGGGCCGCGGGATTGAGAAATGTCCTGAGCGACGCTAGTGTCGAACCCAGGACCTTTGGTACCCATAGCCCGACACCTTGACCACTCGGCCATCCCCGCCCCATATGGCTATACTGATTCACTGCTGATGGCTACGCTGTGTTATCTCTGGTTGCTGTTACCTCTGGTTGCTGTGCTACCTCTGGTTGCTGTGTTATCTCTGGTTGCTGTTACCTCTGGTTGCTGTGCTACCTCTGGTTGCTGTGTTATCTCTGGTTGTTGTGTTACCTCTGGTTCCGTGTTGCGTCGCCTCAGACTGCTGTGCTGCGCCATCTCTGATGACCACGTAGTGTTACCTCTCGCTGCTGTACTGCGCCGCCCCAGACGGCTGTACTGTGTGTGATCGCCGGCTCCGCCTACAGCATCAGCTTCAACCACGACTCGTCGCTGCTGTGCGTCTCCAGCGACCACGGCACCGTTCACGTGTTCGCCGTGGAGGAGGGCGCCAAAGCCAAGGAGACCGGGTACGTGCGAGCTGAACACTAAGATAGCCCCACTCCACGGGGCGCGCCCACGGTAACTGGATGGCGATTTGTTTACGCTTGCTGAGCCAACCTACTTTAGCCGGCGTTTATTCTGTAGCAAGCTTTGTGCCCTATCGAAAGGTGGTTGACAAGTCGATGCCTGAGGAAGGGGAAATGGCTGCTCTCCTGCAATCGAATATATACTATTATCTACTACCTGACGATGTGGTTGTGACAAAGTAGTGATGATAGTATTGATGGTATTTGCACTGATGATGGTTGTGGTATCTGCAGGTCGCGATGCTGGCATTGATGGCGATGACGTCATTGACAGCCAACTGCGATGGTGATTCTGTTGACCATGGAGATGATGAGACTGATGGTGCCGACCACCGGCGCGGCTTTGACATGGCCCAGATAGCCTACCAGCGAATGAGAGGATTGTGATGGCGGCGGCGGCGGTCGCCACTGAGGGTGGCGAAGGTGATGGTGACGTGTCACGGTGATGATAATGGTGATGTTGGTGACGATGGTGACGCGTCATGGTGATGACGATGGTGATGTCATGGTGATGATGTTGATGGTGACGATGGTGACGATAGTGATGATGATGGTGACGATGGTGACGGTGCCGCAGACTGGTTCCGGCCGCCGCCGCGCTGCTGCCCAAGTACTTCAACTCGCGGTGGTCGTTCGGCCGGTTCCAGGTGCCCGGTGGGCCGCAGTGTATCTGCGCCTTCGGCACCGACAACAAGTCCGTCATAGGTGGGTCTGCGCTGGTGGTGCGGTCGATCTGTGGTCTGTTTGGTAGGTGAGTGCGCTAGTGGTGTGGTCGACCAGTGTTTTGTTTTGTTGTTGCCATAGGTGTGTTTTCTCCGGTGGTGCGGTCAGTCCGTGTTTTATTCTATTGTTATCATAGGTTGGTCTTCCCCGGTGGTGCGGTCGGTCTGTATTTTGTTCTATTGCTGTGATAGGTTGGTCCTCGCTGGTAGTGCGGTCGGTCTGTGGGTTTTTCTATTGTCGAGCTGGCTGACATTGACGGGTTTTGCCATGTTGCGTTATGCCATTGTCGTTTGTGAGTCTCCACAGTCTTTGCGGTCTTTGCGGTTTCCGCAGCAGTTTTATGTCAAAGCAATCCACTTGGGCTATTTTGTAGTGTGTTATGCAGACTGTCTGGCTACTGCTGACTGGCATGAATCCGATTGTAGTTGCTAGCCAGATCAGTTTTATCTTTTGGTCTTTTATCCGTCGTTTCGCTTCACCGATATGCATTTATTTGCTTCGGATCTGACGGTTGTGTCACTGTGATTATACCCTTTGCATTGCATTTGATTTTACTTATGTGATCAGCTGCAAATCGAATGGGCTGATGGGCGACCACGGGGACGAGTAGCCTAGGTGTAAGTTGCTTGTCTCACAATCGAAAGGTTGTGGGTTCGAGTCTCACCTGCCGCTACTCTTCGCCCGCGACCAATCGGCGTGAGAGATTGGCGACCCTACATGACTCAACGGTCGACGTGTCGTAATACCAATAACCAGCCGATGGGCGACCACAGATACCCCAGTGTTGCTATAGTGCCCCGATCACAGGTACCCCAGGGTGGTCCGGATAGTACCCTGATCGCAGATACCGCAGTTCGGCTCAAACAGTACCCCGATCGCAGAAACCCCAGGTGCGGCCCAGATAGTACCCTGATCAGATACCACAGTGCGGCTCAGATAGTGCCCTGATCACAAACCCCAGGTACGACCCAGATAGTACCCTGATCCCAGACACCCCAGCGCGGCTCAGATAGTACTCCGATCACGGATACCCAAGTGTGGCCTGGGTACGGCCCAGATAGTACGGCGCCGTGTGATGGCTGGCCAACGTACAGCCGTGTTAATGGGGCGGTGTTAGAGAGTGCTGCTGCCGCCCGCGGTTACACGTTGGTTTTGGCTGGACATTTTCGCTGGCCCGGCACGGGTCCCCGGACAGAGATCGCACTCCTCAGTTGACTCCTGGGCAGGCGCCCGGCGTTCGGATGGAGCACACGGCTTGTTTCGTCCACTGGCTTGTGAAGTAACGACTGACAAGTCCTGTATTCCCGACTGTGTGCTGTATCGGGGTGCCCGCCTCAGAAGTCTTGTGGGAGGCAGCTAGCCAGAAATGTGCATTTCGTGCTTGGATTTGAGCCACTGTTAAGTCAAACAACTTGCCTCGTTAGTTCGATCGATCATCACTAGTAGGCTGATAATTCACTTTCAGGCGGATTGGCGATCTCACTTCACATTTAGGCGGATTGGCTACATTGTGGAAGGGGGTGGGGGGCGACTGGTGCACCGCTTCCACAGCTGACATGTCAGAAGGGACCCTGGTCTGTGATGCAAATACTGTGATTGCTACCTCATGCACGCGCTCGCGTCTGTACAATGACCATGCTAAATGATCTACCTGTTCGATGCGTCCTAAAACCACAACAACAATCACGGTACAATGGCCATGACCCACGTAGCATTGTAGCAGTGCGCGGTGTCCGGCGACCCACGTAGCACGTAGCAGTGCGCGGTGTCCGGCGACCCACGTAGCACGTAGCATTGCGCGGTGTCCGGCGACCCACGTAGCACGTAGCAGTGCGCGGTGTCCGGCGACCCACGTAGCACGTAGCATTGCGCGGTGTCCGGCGACCCACGTAGCACGTAGCATTGCGCGGTGTCCGGCGACCCACGTAGCACGTGGGTCGCCGGACACCGCGCCGTGGGCTGTGTGGTGGGCAGTGCACCGACTCGGGCCACTCACCGCACCCCCGGGTGTGTTCCAGTGGTGTGCGCCGACGGCAGCTACTACAAGTACGCCTTCACGGCCAAGGGCGAGTGCCGGCGCGAGCTGTACGCGCAGTTCCTCGAGATCGGCGAGGACACCTAGCGGTCGCGACCGGAACCCGAAGTTGCCGTGGCGGCCGCGAGCCGGTTGGTTCGCCGGCTACGGTGGTGACGTTGTACGCGCTGGGTCAGACGGGTCGTGCAGAACTGAGGAGCCACTCCATAACGGTGGTTCCTGTTGTACCAGTGGATCGTTGTGCAGTCCACGGATGGTTGAGTCGTAGCAGAGCAGTGTCGGATGTAGGAAATGGTCCAATGGGAGAAAATCTATAGAGCAACCAGTGGGGATGACCATTTGGGATTTCTTGCAGTGATAGTGTCACTACTACTTTTTAAAAAAAAATAAATTTGATCCGAGTTGTTGCTGGGGTGGCTTGAGGAGCCAGGGTTCTATTGCTAAGCAGAGCTTGTTGCGTGAACCCTGGCCCCACCACCCGATCCATGAGCTCCAGTTCAACGGCATAATTTAGACCGAAAGTTTAACGTGCCGCCAATGCACCGACACGGCCGCCCGGAAGCTCGTCCCCGGCTTTATCGGGCCAGCTGCCAACTGACACTCCCGGCCGGGGGCTAAATGCGAGCGCGCGAAGCGACTCGAACCCTGTGTTGCCAGTACAGGGGAGACTAGTACAGGCCAGCGCTCTAACCAACTGAGCTACCAGGGCGGCTACAGCTTGAGCCATGACTAAGAGTAGCCACGAAATTAGCGATTCGGCCCAAAAGTTGGATTGATATGTAGAAATTTGTGGTTTTGATAGCACCAAAGTATCTGTCCATCAAAATGCAGGAAGTACTCCTCGTGTTTGGCATCGGAAACTCGAAAGTATTGTCGGTGGCAATCATTCTAGCGCGAAAGAGATGATGCCGTCTTGCATAACACAAAAAATCCAGGGCAATGCTGGTTGCCAAGCTGGTTTCTTGCCTAAGAGTGGATTCTCTTGCATAGTTTTAGTCTAGGTATACCTCCTCGGGGCACGTGGTTGGATTCCCATCTGAGCGCCCTGAAGCATGGGTGTAGCTTTGTATGCTTTTGGGATGGCACTCACCCCCTCGACAATGTTGGCTTTGCCCAAGATAATTTCAGCTTTTAACATGGGACCCTATGCAGTATGCTACCCCAATCCATTTGGGCCTGTTGGGCCTTCATGAATTGTGCCCTCCCAATAAGTTTAAGAAACCTACACCTATGCCCTCGAATACCACGTATTTGCGTTTCTAGCTGTTGCCGGGACCGGAACTTTGTGTCCAGATGAAAACTTATTTATTGTTTGCCTTTCCTCCCTTTCGTATCTCACCAGAAACAAATGAAATTCCAGTCAAAACCATACATGACTTGCTTACTGCTCCATACTTGACTTTGCTACTTCTCCTTACTAACACGTATTATGCTGCTCACGGTTCAGTTAGCAGCTAAGTTTTTGTCGGCACAAAATGTACACAAAATGTACACCAGTGGCCGCCTCTGTACCAGAGGTAGTGACAATGCCAGTGTGTACCAGTGTAAGTGCGCTCTGATGTGTGCCACCGGCTGGTGGTCACGTGCACTGGCCTATCTTCTCCGTGTTGGAGGGTACACAGGACCAGCCCGCCACCGTTCATTAACGGTGCAGTGGTACCGATCTGTGCTGCCGCACCAGTTGTGTTTGCAGCACCCGTTCACGCCGGCGCGCGCGAGTGTGTCCATGGGTGCCAGTGAACGCTGGACGGCGCAGACAAGTACGTTCCAGTCGCGAGCCACGCCCCGCGCCGGGTCGAACGTTCCACGCGGCGACAGTGTGCTCCAGCGAGCGCGTGATCGCACCAGTGTGCAGCGCCCCGCTGTCGCGCTACTGGCGGCGTCCGGGCCAGCCCCGTCTGCCGCTCTGCCGACCGTCCGCCGCTCTGCCGACCGCCTGCCGCTCTGCCGACCGTCCGCCGCTCTGCGGACCGTATGCCGCTCTGCCGACCGTCTGCCGTTCTGCCGACCGTCCGCCGCTCTGCCGACCGTCTGCCGTTCTGCCGACCGTCTGCCGCTCTGCCGACCGTCTGCCGCTCTGCCGACGCGAGCTACGCCCTACCACGACCGGCCGTTTGCACAGCAGACCAGATATGACGGCACCCGGATAAAGGCGGGCGTACGGCGACCGTCTGCCGGCTCCGGCCACGGGGCGTAGCCGTCGGGTGTGTCGTGTGGTGCCGTGTGGAGGAGCGGCGGCCGCGGCGCGTGACTGTGGTGCCGTGTGGAGGGAGCGGCGGCCGCGGCGCGTGACGCGTCGGGTGTGTCGTGTGGTGCGTGTGGAGGGGCGGCGCGTGACGCGCCAGCGGACGTGTCGTGTGGTGCGGTGTGGAGGGAGCGGCGGCCGCGGCGCGTGACGCGTCGGGTGTGTCGTGTGGTGCGGTGTGGAGGGAGCGGCGGCCGCGGCGCGTGACGCGTCGGGTGTGTCGTGTGGTGCGGTGTGGACGCGCGGGGGCGGGTGTGGTGCGTGATGTGGGGTGTGTGGTGCGGTGTGGAGGGAGCGGCGGCCGCGGCGCGTGACGCGTCGGGTGTGTCGTGGTGCCGTGTGGAGGGAGCGGCGGCCGCGGGTGTGACGGTCGGGTGTCGTGTGGTGCCGTGTGGAGGGAGCGGCGGCCGCGGCGCGTGACATGTCAGGGGTGTCGGTGGTGCCGGCGGCGGGCGCGTGACGCGTCGGGTGTCGTGTGGTGCCGTGTGGAGGGAGCGGCGGCCGCGGCGCGTGACGCGTCGGGTGTGTCGTGTGGTGCCGTGTGGAGGGAGCGGCGGCCGCGGCGCGTGACGCGTCAGGGGGTGTCGTGTGGTGCCGTGTGGAGGGAGCGGCGGCCGCGGCGCGTGACATGTCAGGGGTGTCGTGTGGTGCCGTGTGGAGGGAGCGGCGGCCGCGGCGCGTGACGCGTCGGGTGTGTCGTGTGGTGCCGTGTGGAGGGGGCGGCGGCCGCGGCGGCGCGTGACGCGTCGGGTGTGTCGTGTGGTGCCGTGTGGAGGGAGCGGCGGCCGCGGCGCGTGACGCGTCGGGTGTGTCGTGTGGTGCCGTGTGGAGGGAGCGGCGGCCGCGGCGCGTGACGCGTCGGGTGTGTCGTGTGGTGCCGTGTGGAGGGAGCGGCGGCGCGCGCGGCGCGTCGGTGGTGCCGTGTGGTGCCGTGTGGAGGGAGCGGCGGCCGCGGCGCGTGACGTGTCAGGGGGTGTCGTGTGGTGCGGTGTGGAGGGAGCGGCGGCCGCGGCGCGTGACGCGTCGGGTGTGTCGTGTGGTGCCGTGTGGAGGGAGCGGCGGCCGCGGCGCGTGACGCGTCGGGTGTGTCGTGTGGTGCCGTGTGGAGGGAGCGGCGGCCGCGGCGCGTGACATGTCAGGGGGTGTCGTGTGGTGCCGTGTGGAGGGAGCGGCGGCCGCGGCGCGTGACATGTCAGGGGTGTCGTGTGGTGCCGTGTGGAGGGAGCGGCGGGCGGCGGCGCGGCGCGTGGCGGCCGCGGCGCGTGACATGTCAGGGGGTGTCGTGTGGTGCCGTGTGTGGAGGAGCGGCGGCCGCGGCGCGTGACGCGTCGGGTGTGTCGTGTGGTGCCGTGTGGAGGGAGCGGCGGCCGCGGCGCGTGACGCGTCGGGTGTGTCGTGTGGTGCCGTGTGGAGGGAGCGGCGGCCGCGGCGCGTGACATGTCAGGGGGTGTCGTGTGGTGCGGTGTGGAGGGAGCGGCGGCCGCGGCGCGTGACATGTCAGGGGGTGTCGTGTGGTGCGGTGTGGAGGGAGCGGCGGCCGCGGCGCGTGACATGTCAGGGGGTGTCGTGTGGTGCCGTGTGGAGGGAGCGGCGGCCGCGGCGCGTGACGCGTCGGGTGTGTCGTGTGGTGCCGTGTGGAGGGAGCGGCGGCCGCGGCGCGTGACGCGTCGGGTGTGTCGTGTGGTGCGGTGTGGAGGGAGCGGCGGCCGCGGCGCGTGACGCGTCGGGTGTGTCGTGTGGTGCCGTGTGGAGGGAGCGGCGGCCGCGGCGCGTGACGCGTCGGGTGTGTCGTGTGGTGCCGTGTGGAGGGAGCGGCGGCCGCGGCGCGTGACGCGTCGGGTGTGTCGTGTGGTGCCGTGTGGAGGGAGTTGCGGCCGCGGCGCGTGACGTGTCAGGGGTGTCGTACGAGTCACCGTCGGCGGGTGTTCGTACGACCCCCGGCCCGTCACTGCACGAACTGGTTAGGTGTGCCGTGACGCCAAGGTGGCTGCCGATTCGTCGGGATCATCATCCTAGTGGTGGATGCTGGTTTCTTTGATGGGAAATGTGGCGTGCGGGCACTGCTTTTGATAGGAAATATGACGTGTGGGTAATCCCTTTGGTAGGATGTGTGAATGTATGGCTGTCCAGACACAAGGGCCAACTGCGGCGATGTCTTTCATTACGGGCACCTCGGAAAGTCCGTGTGGATGTGTGATTTGCGTGCGCACGCGCATCTTGCTGTCTCCAATCCGATCGGCAGTGCACATTTTAATCGTTGCGTGCGGTGCCGTTTTGGGCATTAACTATGTCGCTAGCTCGGGGCTGTGGCTGTCTGTTAAATCGTGTTATATCAGCAGGATCTTCGGATGGGACGCTGTTCTTTCGCCTGTGTGAACCGAGAATGGCGCTGAAACGTTCCAACATGTTGGATAGGCGGGTCGGACTCCCCGGAGTAATCATTCCTGGGCATGCCTAATATTTATTTGTCTACACGTATTTTCATGATGATTGGGGGGGGGCGAATTACGCGTAAACAAAGGTCGTTTCTTCTATACGAGGTCAGTAATTGTAATAAAGAGCGGGTGTTAAGCATCACGCATGGCGAAGCGTCTTTGGATCAGAATCGTCTCGAGTCTGCCAGCGAGAGACAATTGATACGGACTCGAGCTATGCTGCATCTGGCTCTGGTGGTGTATTTCATATTTTCTGATGTTCTAAATATGCGTAGCCTGCATGCAGGCACTAAACTAAATAGAAAAGAATATCACATGCAGGATGCACGCATTCATGACAGTCAGCCCAGGAGTTATTTCGGTTGAAGGCTGTACGTGACTGATACACTGGCTTACATAGCTCTTTACCACCGGTCGGCTACACCACAGTATAAAAATAGCCGCTAATTTAGTATTAGTAACAAAGCAAATAAAGGCGGCCGGTTTGCAATGCTACGACGGAAAAACGACCTCGACCGTACACTGCAGTCGAATCGAAGTCGCCAACGCAGTTTTAAAGATGCCTCACTCAGATACAAGACTGCATCCCACAATAACCAATCGACAATAATGATATAATGAAGGTGCTATTCGCAGTTTTGCTAGGGTGACAACGTGCTTTTGTGCATGGCAATACAGAGGAAACGCCACCAAGGAATGTCGCCCTTGCGATAAAGAAAAAAACTCGCCTCATCCACAAAAACGTGCAGTATTAACAACACTGCACAAAAACACATGTCACGAGCTGTCATTTGCCTGACCATGGTTGGGTGGTTGGCACCGTAAGAGGAGCATAAAACGCTCCTGACACGGCCGGTCCCCCGCGCGCCGATGAAAGTCGGTTATCCACCATACGGCAACGGCACCCTCCGTACACCCCAGCAGACGAGCCACGCAACACACGCCAGTAGCCGAACATAACGTCGGTAGCAGCGTCACCGGCCGGTTATGAACACGACAGCAGCACACATCCTGTCGCTCCCACACGTCTCGCAGACGAACCCCGCAACACGTGCCAGTAGCCGCACATAACTGCACCGCCCTGACTGGTGCATCGATAGACGCCCCGACGCGCCACAGGCCGGGCGTTCGACGGCAGCTGGCGCTCGCGACACGTCACCGGTTCGGCGCGCTTGACCCCAGCCGCACACTCGTGGCTACTGGCCAGTAGCCACGAGTCAGCACGCGCAGTTAATATCACCACAGCCCGGTCACTGGTAGTACAGCTCCAGATTCTGCCCGTCGTGGATCTCGTAGTCCTCCAGCGTGATGTGGTCCTTGAACACGGTGTACCACTTCTTCAGCACGATCTTGTCCCAGCGCGTGCCGGTCTGCGCCGCGACCAGCTTCTTGAGGTCGCCGATCGTGTCGTCCGGATTGCACTTGACGCGCACCTTCTTGCCCAGCCGGTCATTGCACGTGACCTCGATCATGGCGACAGTGCGGGGCAGGTCACGCGGTCAGCTGGTGTGGCTCGGCACAGGCGCTCGCGATATAACGGATGACAGACGACACGGCGATCGATCTGGAGAACAGTCACACACGTATATGACCCTGAAGGATGCAACCGCATAGCGAACGAGGTCACCGGGCTACCAGTTTTTTTTGCTCTGGTTATTTGGGCTTACGGGCGCATCGACTGCGCTGGTCACACAGCAGTTTTTTTCTTCTCTAGTGTTTCGAACTATTGCCGATAGTTTGGATTCAAGGTGTAAGTGTAAAAGCATGGCACGGTTCAATAAGTGATCCATATATATAATACGGTTGCGGGCGCACGGGAAGGGACATATTCCCCTCGCTCTGTTCGTGTTTAAATGTTCACAAAACCAAGAGCTGACAGACGTACCTATTTGTCCACTTTCAAACAGGAATCCAGTAAGTCGCTTACAAAAAGAAATGCTACGTGGGTTGACAACTCGGTGGCTCACGTAGGACGTGCCGTAAATAGATGTTCTCTCCAGAATGACCGACGACGAGCCGTCTGGACATGCGTGACAAGAACTTGGACAAATTCAAGTTTTTGGCGCGAACTTTGAGCGCTGTCTCGTATTTATGAAGCGCATGAAGGTGCCGAGAGGTTAACCTTCACCGGGCCGGGGGTGATCTCTCGAGAGGGTCAGATTTTCCGCCACAGCGGCCAGATAAGTGGGCGCAGAAACACGATATTTTTGATAGCCGCTTACATTTGTTCTGGACATCTTGCCAAAAAATCACAACCTCTTAGCTGTAAATCTAATTAAGGTTAAGGCTAATGACCTAAGGTGAGGTCAATTTCCATGTAATTTTACAGCATTATTTGCAGAAAGTGTAATTTTAGGGTAGTTGTCATGCCCAAAATTACAAAGAGGATTTAATAATCATTTGAGGTTAAATTATCGAAGATCAATGGCATTTGTCAGGTCACCTATCATCAGTGTTCAATTATTCGTAAAACATGGTGGAATTTACACTTTCTGACCACTCAATCGACATCCCTCTCCAAGAAGTATTGACATCCTGTTTCTTAATGCTTTCTTATGAAGTCTTCGTGTCTCCTTTCTAAAATTACCTCGTTTTTAAAGTATCACGAGCATGCTCTCCATACGGAATGGGGATACACGAACATTTCGCAATGCTATTTCAGGTAAGTAGATTATCCATAATGCGATATGGCATTCATAATCAGTGTATAGAATGTTTTTTTTCTTCTCACTATCCTGAATATAGCTCTTAGGAGGGGCTTTATTCTGAATGGTATATGAAGGTACAGCCATAAGTATATCATTGGCCCAAATTTTAGTCTGAATGACATCACACGCATCTGATATGACACTAATTCCATGACGAATTTCGACATCCTACTGTGCTCGTTTCGACATCTTACACCAAACGAAAAGCCGCTATTTTGACACTGCTTATCACGTATATTCTACCATGCCGTCTTGTACAAAATGTTGTTCCTTGCCAAGTCATATCTGAATTCGGCTTCAGCGCCACTTATATAGTAAGTCATGACATCGGATGGCCAACAAAGTACATGAGACGACATGACTTCATGTGATCTTTCCTCATAATTATTTTCCATCAGTGTACACTTCTGTGGGGGCTGAAGAGATCACTTTGGCAGAATATATATTGTACACGTGACCTGAGGTAAGATTGCGAGATCGGAAGCTGTACGTTTCACAAAGATGTTTCAGTACCATGTCAGTTTTTGGAACATAATTTTTGATACTTCAAAAATGATTTTGTTCTGGAGATATTCAAGCTTAAACATACGTTATCTGATAATATGGTGTGACCTGACCATACCAGTTATTTTTTTTTTCACGGAGACCTTATTGTTCGTGGCCCGGCATGACTTACCTGGCTCCAGGCTGATTTTCAGTCACAGTGCAATAACTTCGGTCACAGGTGCTTTATGTGTCCCAAGCCATTCTGGGGTGGGGATCAGGCCCATGCTTAGGGGCCTAGCTAGACCTTTCCAGAACCAAATATTCTGGGAAACAACCATTTTTGTTTGCCCTTGTGCCCTTTGTGGTTGGGGTGAGTCGTGCTACAGGGCTTTGTGAGACATTTTGGGGCACCATGTGATATTTCTGATCCCTTGGTTGGTTGGTTATTGGTTTTACGACACATCGACCGTTGAGTCATGCAGCGTCGCCAATCTCTCACGCCGATTGGTCGCGGGCGAAGAGTAGCGACAGGTGAGACTCGAACCCACAACCTTTTGATTGTAAAACGATCAACTTACCCCTAGACCACTCGTCCGCCATTCCTGGTCCCTGATAAGCTGTAAAGCACTGTACAACCTTTTTGGGTACCAGTATGACCTTCAAGTTAATGTCATGATTTTGCTTTAGAAACTCCCATTTTGAGGGCTGTAGTAAATTACCCCTTAGAGGGTAATTTTCCATTTCCACATTTGGTGGCATGTCACTCCTTTGCAGACTAGGGTCAGGTTGCATGAATAACACTTTAGTCAATTATTTTTATCCATGAAGCTGGTCAATTCCAACTATACTTTTTCTCTCTCACAATTTTGTGACAAGTGAAAACAATATACCTGAGCTGGGATGCTGAAATTACTTTAAATTTGCATTGTTGGGTGTTGGTCAGAGTTTGAGAAAACTAATTTAATATGATGTATATGACCATTATTATATGTATGTCACCACATATTTCTGTTGGAAATGCTTACTTTTTAGATGGAGAACAAAATAATACCAGATAGTTTGAATGACAACATATGAAAAATAATGTGTCTTCCCCAAACCTCACATAACCTAACCAGAATTCCTAACTTGAAATTCAATGTGGCATTTTGAGAAAAATAGTGCAGAAACAATTTTCTGAATGTGACCATTGGCTCATGCAAAAATGCTACAAATGTGAGAAATTTTGTAGACAATCTTTTGATGTCTCAAAAAGAATCCTTTGTAATTTTCTTTGGAAGGAAGGATGTTAGGTTAGGCTACATTTAAGGATGTAGATAAAAGCCAGGCTATGTTATTAGGACAGGTTAGCTTAGGTTAGGTTGAGTGGGGTTAGGTTGAGTTAGGTTAGGCTATTTTGGATTATAATAGGACAGGCTACATTGTTGGCACAAGAGCTTTTGCATCTACTTCTACCTGAAAAACATCTGCTTCCCACACAAATTAGCAATACAATCTTCTTAACGATGTTCAGAAGTGCTTCTATAAAACATCTTCATAAAATGTCACACCTAATCCAAGGGTATGTATGTACAACCTACAACTGACCTGCTGGCTGGCATTTCACAGGGTCAAAAAGATATAGATACTCTGGTTGGTACTGCCAAGTCATGGGGGCTAGCAATGAATGCCAAGAAATGTGCAGTTCTGAAAGTACACAGTGGCTCATATGACTCTATAAATCTTGGTCCTTACACAAATTATTGTCTGGATGGTTTTCATGTGAGTTTTGTTGAGGTCCATACTGACTTGGGCATCACAGTAGATACAAACCTACGATTTCATCAACATGTTGACAGAATAGCACAGAAAGCTGGGAGCCTGGCCAGCAACCTGCTAAGTTCTGCTTTATGCTGCTCAACTGAATTTATGAGAACACTATACATTACTCATGTCTGGCCACTTTTGGAGTTTTCATCATGTGTTTGGAACACAGGTTACATTGGGGATTTAAAGCATCTAGAATCGATACAGAGAAGGTGGACAAGAAACATAGAGGGGATGAATTGTCTGGATTATGGAGCCTGATTATGGAAACTAGATTTGTACTCAGTTAAAGGTAAATTAATTCAAGCAGACATGATTAAATGCTGGAAGATTTTTCATGGCCATTCTGCCATTAAGATCACTGACATGTTTGTGCTGGCACCTTCAGTGAACACACGTGGCCACTCCCTGAAATTGGCACACAGGCGAGCATCAGTAGATCACAGGAAGATATTTTTTAGCCTCAGATGCTGTGCCACCTGGAATTCGCTGCCTGAAGATGTGGTAATCTTAACAGACCTAGGGAAATTTAAAGCAGCACTGCATGCAAAGCTCTGCACATTGTTGTAAGAATATATTGAATAGGATTGACTATGGTAATATACTAATCTAACTTGTAGAGTAGCTTTACTTCTCTATACTTCATCTTTCTTAGCTTCCATGAGAAATATTTTCTGACTACAACATATTAGCAGATGTGGCTACTCTAAGCATACAATTTCTGCTTAGGGTACACTTTCCAGTTCCTGTGTCTTGCCCTGTACATCTGATAACCATACTTTTCTTTAGTCTAGGGGACTGGCGTACCTGCAGATACGGCTCCCCTTCATCAGTCACAGAACTCATCTCTAGGTGAGTGATGCTCGAGAATTTGGGGAGCCAACCAGGTGAGAGAACCCATAATTTTGGGTATTTTTGTAGATCAAGGTAATTTTCCTCTAAATACTATGCAATTTATTGTGATTAACATAATAGGACCACTCATTTTCTCTGGAAATGAGTACCTTGGATATAATAATAGCATAGATAATAAAATAACATCAGAACACAAATCTGACAAAAAAATTTAAGTTGAAAACCTAGCCTAACCTAACCTCTTCTTTCACCTTACAGAGGTAAAGCATGTGCAAAATGTATCTTCAGGATATCCCCATCAACAGTCATATCCAAATTACTTGAGCACAAAATTATATCATACCCTTGAGCTCAAATCAGAAAGATGAATGTGCTAAACTTGTTGAAGCTTACCTAGCAACTTCCTCCTCAGCCATTTCTTTGGAAATCACATATAGGTATCAGTGTATATTGGTGCCATATAGGTACCACATTACATCAATAGATTTTACACAATCTCACACTAATATATTTTATGTGATTGAACATCCATCAATTTTAGATGATCAAACATCTGTAAGTTTCAGGCAACCAAATACCTACCTATTTGTAGGCTTGAAATGATCAAACATACATTAGCTTTATGAGATCCAACACTCATACTACATTACTACTACATTGGAAGTAGTAAGATGATTTTCATTGAAAGGAACTGTCTGAACATGGATAGCTTGTTCATTTTAGTGTTCAGTAAACACAGTACAATTACTGGTTCATATATACAGAAGCATCGGTGAGCTATTTGTTGCATGATGCCTTAAATGCTCAGAAAACCCATTTTCCCCTACATACCTAAGCATGTACCTAGTGCAGTGAGGGGCAATGCTGAAAGATTACCGTTGCTATCCAAGTAGGTAAGAACTTAAATACTTTGTTATCCTTCTACATGGTAACCATCTCTTCATGGGTTTAGCTGGACATGATCGTACCTGCTATGTAGGTATATTAGGCACCTGGTGCCTACGCCTCGTGCCTGACGTCCCCGCTATTTCGAATGTAATGCGGTTTGCCTCTCGGTTACTGGTTTGCTGCGGTTCCTTGATATACTCTGGTTTGTCTAGCGCCCCGTTGTAGTCCGGCATGGTCCGGCAATCATATTGTCTCGTCTTTGCTGCGCCATTATGCCGGCCGAAGTTATATTTTAGATCATTACTTGAATTAAAAAAACTACATACACGTGTTGGATAGGCGGATAAGCTCATTGACCTATGAATAGCATAGGCCAATGGATAAGCCGTACATGAATGTGCCTAATGCTTTAAGACCTGTGATGGGGAATATATGCAGTGGATCTATCAAATAAAGGAATAAATAAATCAATATGACACACCGCCTCCAGCAGGGACCGGCCGGAACGGGGTGCTTGTTTGTTTATTGGGTGGTTCACGACGCACCTTCTTTCTGCACATTCACGGCGCCGCCCACACTGTTCTTTCGGTGGGTAGCGGGATTAGGAAATGTCCGAAGCAGCGCCAGTGTCGAACCCGGGACCTTTGGTACCCAGAGCCCAACACCTTAACCATCCGGCCTTCCCCGTCCCGTCGAAACAGGGTGAGGAGCGTGCAGCGGGCGGAGAGTCGGCTGTCTAGCTATTATAGAGATCAATGGGAAAACGATTGATTCATTGCTTGCTTTATTGATATAACCGGATGCCACATAAGCAGGATCAACGTAATTCCTTCCTTATCGTAACAATCTCTAGCGAATGGCACCTTACCACTGGTAAAGATTTAGAAAAAATGGAAGAGAAAAGCTTGAGTCATTTTCGGCGACGCAGAGACGAATACAGATTTTCCGGTAGTTGCACGTATGGATGGGTGCTAAAGATATTGCTGCAGTTTAAGGTAACCATGGCAAGTTTTATACACACTTTACATCCAGAAAGCATAAAAATTATTTCGGGTTCGTTAATTTAGGCTAGGTAAGGCTTTTGTTGTACATTAGAAAAGTGGGTATATTTGTTATAGGCGTTTTTTATAAACTTTTAAAAAAATTGTTTGGAATGCCATGCTTTCGAGGGTGACTAAGATGATGAGACGACATATTTTATGTGCAATTACTTACTGTTCTGGTTATATGCAAAATTATACCAAAGAGATGCACATCTGATGCACCAAGAGGCTAAGATTTCACTGATAAAAGGGATGCACATGGTTGTGGGAGGTTTGTCTACAGACTACTAAATACATAATTAAGAATAAATAATATATCTTAACCTAGACTAACATAATGTAGCATAATATATTCTAACCTAACCTAACCAGAAAACCAGAATTACCCAAATTAATTTTTTTCCATCATGACATGAAATATATGCATCATTGACAGGTCTTATCAATAATATCAATTATCAATAAGAGCATTGCAAGGAACTCCCAACCTTGTGAGTACATGGGGCTGCAAATATCCATTCTTGGGAATATATGTCCAATTAAGGCAGAAACATAAGATTTTTGGTGTCAAAGAGTTAAATCAAGTGAATTAAGTGTTGAATTTCTTCTTTATGTCTGTGACACACCAGGTATGGATATGTGATAGCTATATTCTTGAGTGGAGATTATGATCATGTTTATCTTTGCCAACTGAAAAGTAATCATTTGGGAAGAAAAGATGTGGTCACGTTGTCTTCATCATGTAAAAATTGTGATATCAAAAAATATTCACAAAGATCAACATTTAACCTTGATCATAATATTAACCAAAATGCCAAGCAATTTATTTACTGAAAATCGTCAAATTTAAGCGAGAAACCTATCCCAGCCCAGCCTCATATTCTTGAAGTATTGTTCCTCACACTTCCTTTATCTTAACAATGCATCCAAGCCATCATCAACTGACTGTCAGTCAGCTGTTGGTGACATCATTCAAACATACCAAAACACCCCCAGCTGGGTGCACTGAATGACCCAAGGGTGTCCCCAGGAATATTTATAAGGGTTAGGTTTGGTTAGGCCAGTGTCAAGTTAGGTTAGGCTGTGTTTTAGCCCCCTTAAAAATATCCATGATGATGCCATTGGATCATTCATTGCACCAGCTAGAGGTGTATGTTCAATTGACTCATGTCAACAACAGCTGATGGTGACTCAGATGCATTATTGATATAAAGAAAGTGTGTGGGGTAATACTCAAAGATTGCTGCCCAACCATATCCTAACCTAACAAGCACTTTTGTTGAAGCAGAACACATTTTTGCAAACATAACTTCAGATTAAATTCATCAGCACTTTGATTGGCATGTGCCAGAGTAAGTTGGTCAGTTGCTTTTTCCTGCACCATGGGAGTTTCATCTGTATTTTCTACATGTGACCCTACTTCGTATTTGGGGCTGTGCACCATGACTGAGGTTGCTGGACCATTGGACTGCAGCAACTAGACCACAGGTTGCTCAAGACCATTTAAAATCAGGGTGTCATGATGCTGAATGGTGTTGCTGCACCATTGAGTGTGTGGTGAAATCACTAAACAAA
The DNA here is from genome assembly GCA_034440575.1 of Imbricaverruca yamaguchii. Lineage (NCBI taxonomy): Eukaryota > Metazoa > Arthropoda > Thecostraca > Neoverrucidae > Imbricaverruca > Imbricaverruca yamaguchii. The sequence continues at coordinate 815,949 of JAOTOL010001625.1, forward strand.
CATTTTCCTCACTGGCGATGACATGTTCAACGATCTCCTCTCGCAGCGATTAACTTCCAAACTACATACTCACCAAGGTAATACTTTTCCCTACCGTGAAGGACTAGGATAAACGTTATGGGCGCAAATGATCAACCCTGGTCGATGCGCCCTAAAGCCCAAATAACTAACTAGCGATCTCGTCTCACATTCAGACATCTCCAGCAGGTTCCGCTCCACCCAGACCTACCATCGGCGTATAGCGTAGCTACCTGTCGGCCAGCCCAGCTTCCTCCCGGTCAGCTGCCGGCCAGCTGACGCCCCGTCGCCGGCGACTACCGTGGCCTGCCGTCCCACACAGCATGCTGTCCCGCTGTGCGGCGCTGACGCTGCTGTGCGGCCCGCACGGCACCTGGTGCCGGCTGCGCGCGCTGCGCTCGCTGCGGCGCCAGCCGGGCTGCGCGCCGCGGGCCGGCCTGCACGGCTCGGGCCGCCAGCTGCGCGAGACTCGTGACAGCCACGTCAACACCCAGCTGGTGCCGCACGCCGTGTTCGGCGAGGCCAAGGTGGGTCTGTTCGCTGGACCGGGCCTGGGGAAGAAGGTGGGTCTCTCCACCAAGCTTCGCCCGGAGAGGCCAAGGTGGGTCTCTTCGCTGGACCGGGCCTGGAGGAAGAGGTGGGTCTCTTCGCTACGCCCGGAGAGGCGAAGGTGAGTCTCTTCGCTGGACCGGGCCTCGAGGAGAAGGTGGGTCTCTCCACCAAGCTTCGCCAGGAGATGCGAAGCTGGGTCTCTTCGCTGGATCGTGCCGGGGGGAAAAGGTGAGTCTCTCGATCAAGCTACGTCCGGCGAGGCGAAGGTGGGTCTCTTCGCTGGACGGGCCGGGAGGAAAAGGTGGGTCTCTCCACCAAGCTACGTCCGGCGAGGCGAAGGTAGTCTCGTCACCGAACCGGACCTGGGGAGTAGAAAGTTGAGTCTCTCCACCGAATTATAGGCGAGGTGATCGTGGGTCCCTTCGCTGCACTCGGCCTGGAGATGAGAAGATGGGTGTCTTCAAGCCAGGCCTGGAGAGGCGAAGGTGGGTCTGTCCACTGGGCCGGATCTGGAGATGATGATGCTGGTTTCTTTTGTAGCACTTCTGTTCTCTGATCTCAGGATAGGAAGGATCTCAGCATATATGCTTGCTAAGCAGCAAGAACGTTGTACCGAGAGGTCAGACGCAGTTAAATGACGCGCTGAAAATTGGCAAGTGGTTTGCTAGGTCCAGAAAAGAAACTCTGAGCGTGCAGTGCAAAAGTATCACCTTCCAGACCAGTCCAAATCCAGAGAAGACACAGTGGTCCTCATAGAAACACAGCGCATTGTTTTTTCTCCTCTTTTCAGTGGGCAGCCATTTGAGTGTTTTAGCCTGGAGTATTGTCATAAAATGCAATTGCTCTGGATGATGCCCGTTTTTGTCAAAATTGGACTGCAAAAAACTACAGTCATCCCTTCACCTAGAGTGAAGAAGTGGTGTCAATATGAGGTTTTGTCACAAGCAGTGCGCTCCTCTTTTGTTTGTTTCGCTAGCGTTCTGTGCATATGAACGCCATTGGATCACATAATTTTATCCTGTAGCTTGCTCGGACATACAATCAAAATGTGTACAAATGAGTAAATGTTGTGAGGGTTTATGGCATGGGCAGTTAATCCTTTTCAGCCATTGAAGTCAGACGATGATAGCCGGTGTGCCTTAAAGCTAAATACACAAGAAGAGTCAAGGTGTGCATTTAGCTACCAATTGCCTCTGTCTTGTCTGCCAGGAGAAGAACAAGGAGACGTACCTGGCGGCTATGAACATGTTCCACGAGATGACGGTGCACAAGCGAGGCCACGTCGACTTCATCTACGCCGCCCTGAAAGAGATGGAACACTTCGGCGTGCACAAGGACATCGAGGCCTACCGGAAGGTGCTCGACGTGTTTCCGGTGGGCCAGCTGGTGTCCACCAATGTGTTCCAGGTGGGTGTGTGCCGCTTCCGCGCCAGCTCCTGTCTCACATACACAGGTGCACTTTAGGGATGATGCGGTTATGGCAGTGTCGTCCCAACCAGCTTTGTTCTGTGAGGAGATTTGTGTCATTTATACCTAGCCAGGCACAGCTCCAAGTACTTCACATGCTTGGTCATAGTCGATGTTTCTTTCTCTCCCAGCCGCTGATACATATCGTATATTTTGCGAGTGTCATTTTTCATCGTTTTTTTTCGCATGACTTCTTCGCATTTCAAAGAGTTGCGCTGAACCAATTCACAATATGAAAGCTAGGGGGTGTTAGCACATTGTGGTAAGCTTCTTATGACAGAAGCATTGTAACACATACAGTGGTCGTATCAGGTATAAGGTGATGCCGCAAATTACTTGGCGCCTTTCAGATCATTGTAGAGCCTCGGAACGTTTCTAACACTCGTTCGCACCTGATGAGCTTGTCTGACGTTTGTGATTGCCATTAGACACCTGATGGACTTATCCGGCACCTGATGGACTTGCCTGACACCTGAGGGCTCGTCGGACACCTGATGGGCTTGTCTGACACCTAATGGCCTTGTCTGACACCTGATGGTCTTGTTTGACACCTGATGGTCTTGTTTGACACCTGATGGGCTTGTCTTGTGGCCAGGTGGAGTTTATGCACTACCCACGACAGCAGAACTGCGCCATAGACGTGCTGCAACAGATGGAGGATAATGGTGAGGCACACGGGCACCATTTAGCCATGACGGCAGGCGTGCCCCCCCCCCCCGCCACCACCGAAACAGTCGATCAACGGCCAGCCGATGGTCAACTCACTGTCTGTTGCTGTTGCGTGCCACTGCCAGCATTAGAAAAATGAGCTGAAGTTTCTCCCATCAGAAATATCGTCCTCTCCAGAAGAATTTCCTCCAATTTTTTAATTTATAATTTGGAGTTTGCATGGCGTTGTTTTACGACGGCCTGTTCTATGTAATTGAATGCCAAAAATTCACGGGAGGTGCAATTTGAACTTGTAGTATTGAGAACAAATGCGCGTTTTATAGCCAAACACTTTCCTCTCCATATCCAGGATTACCAACCATCCAACCCTGTATCCAAATGCCAGGCAATCATGGACGCCATGCTACCTGAAGCAGTCGACGCATCTTTGCCCAAACAGTCGACCAACAAACGGCACTTCAACGGCAGGCGTGATGCCCGATCTGGAGCCTAACCTAACCTAACCTAACCTAACCTAACCCAACCTAACCCAACATAACCCAACATAACGTAACCTAACCTAACCTAACCTAACCTAACCTAACCTAACCTAACCCACACCACCGGCAGGCGTGATGCCCGACCTGGAGCTGCGCGACCAGCTGGTCAACATCTTCGGCAAGTACTCGTTCCCGGTGCGCAAGCTGGCGCGCATGCTGTACTGGCTGCCCAAGTTCCGCAACCAGTCGCCGTGGCTGCTGCCGCGGCCGCTGCCCGACCAGCTGCAGCAGCTGGCGCAGCTGGCCGTGGCGCAGATCAGCAGCGTCGACGCGCGCGCTGAGGTCACCACCTTCCTGGTGAGGGACGGTCGGCTGAGACGGGCGGAGTACGGGGATGGGTGGTGGATGTGGTGCGGAAGTGCGCGATAGGTATGAAGGAGGCACGCTGGCACGTATGCGATGGTACAGTTTGTTGAAATGTTGAAGCAACGGATTGAGGAAAATGGATCGAAGAACGCTAAATTATATATGAATTGAGTGAAAAATAAATTCTTTGGATCAAAATCTAGAGACGTTTCGCGACGTTTTGACTATATTGTCTTCATCAGGGAGACAAGGTACAGGCGTAGGCTGAAAATATGTGCACCATCTCTAGAAATCACGGTCAAGTTGACTTTATACGCCGACTCAAGGATCTTCTCAGTATATCACAAAACCGTTGCCAATGCACGTCGGATACATGGTTCGAGATGCGCCATTTGGGCCAATATAGCAAATACAAATGCAGAGAAAATAGAGATACAGAAGATGGAAGATAGAGAAGATAAAGAAGAATACAGCTTCTTTATCCAAGGCAAATACATCGCAGATGGATTGCAATTTGTCTGACTACTTCAGTAATGCTAGAAGACTTACATAACACCATCGATGTATTTGTTGTGGCCTCAGTGGCAATGCACGCCGGCACCGCTCGCTGCTCAGCTCCCTTAAAGTTGCTCTAAATGGTGTCTGTCCCTGTCCAATCCAATCTCTGCCCTGTACGTGTGAATTACTGCAGCATTGGACATCCTGCGATTGTGTGGGTATGCATGCCTTATGCTCCCTGATTCCAGGTTAACAACATATTCAACGGTTTTGTATTCGTTTTGGCAACGAAAGATGACCCCGTTAAACATTACCCTGTCGAGCTATATCATCCGGTCCTCTCAAACCAAGCCGGGTGCTTCACGCGTGCTGGCCTTAGACCTCATGTGGATTGTGTCTCCTGCCGGGGGACACGCTGGACCTCACGTGAGTGGTGTTGTTGCATTGTTGTCACGTGTGCTGCATTGTTGTCAACATCTCTGAGCGGATGTTCCAGGAGTCGAACCTCCCGTGGGACGCGCTGAACCACCCGTGGGTGATGTCTGATCTCTCTCATCTGATGCTCCAGGAGTCGGACCTGCAGGAGGACGCGCTGAACCACCCGTGGGTGGTGTCTGATCTCTCTCATGTGATGTTCCAGGAGTCGGACCTGCCGGAGGACGCGCTGGACCTCACATTAGTGGTGTCTGATCTCTCTCATCTGATGCTCCAGGAGTCGGACCTGCCGGAGGACGCGCTGGACCACACATGGGTGGTGTCTGATCTCTCATGTGATGTTCCAGGAGTCGGACCTGCCGGAGGACGCGCTGGACCACACGTGGGTGGTGTCTGATTCTCTCATCTGATGCTCCAGGAGTCGGACCTGCCGGAGGACGCGCTGGACCACACGTGGGTGGTGCCTGATCTCTCTCATCTGATGCTCCAGGAGTCGGACCTGCCGGAGGACGCGCTGGACCACACGTGGGTAGTGTCGGGACAGAGCGAGCAGCAGCGCCGGCTGCTGGACGAGCAGCCGGTCGACCAGCCGCTCTACGTGGAGGGTCCGTTCCGCGTGTGGCTGCAGGACCAGAGCGTCGGCTACTTCGTGCTGCGCGCCGAGCCGGCGCCGCAGCGCCACCACGACGGCCTCGACTGCGACGGTGAGCGCGTGCTGGGGCCGGGGGTTCGGGCAGGATGTGTTGGTGTCGAGTGGTGCAGTGGGGACCAGCCGGCACGTCACGTATTGGCGGTGTCTGGCACACAACGCGCTGTCGCGGGCCGGGGCCAAAGGTCGACCTGACACCACGGTGTGGTGCGTGCGTCTGGCACCAGTTGTCTGACACCAGTTGTCTGGCACCAGTTGTCTGGCACCAGTTGTCTGGCACCAGTTGTCCGGCACTAGTTGTCCGGCACTAGTTGTCGGGCACCAGTTGTGCGGCACCAGTTGTCTGGCACCACTTATCGGTCTGGACCATGGCTACATGTCGACCTGACACCAAGGTGTGGTGCACATGTTTGGCTCCAGTTATCGGACGGGACAAGGGTCCGGGTCAGGTCGCCCTCGATCACCTGCAATTTGTATACTGGGATGCCCACTATACCACTTGGCCACTTATTGGGTATGCACTTGGCCACTTATTGGGTATTGGGTATTCTTCTTCCAGGGTATGCACGTAGAAAGATCGTGAATATTTTGCTAATGTTAGTGGTGTATTTTCACAAAAGCTTGCACGGAGAAATCGTTTAAAAAACAAACATATATGCGCCATATGTTCTCAGGATCAACACACCTTCAAGAGTGGTGAAATAATCATCTTGCATTGCTTCTTCAGAATAGTTGTCAACAGATAGGGGCATCGTTTTTAATAAATTGATTGCAGACAAATTGAGACCTGTCGCATTTTGAGAGAAACAGAGTCCCTATCTCCATGTAGGTGGTGCAGAAGTTCTGAAGTAATTCATGTATCTCTAGGTCCTATATTGTTTTGCTCTCAGAGCTGCTTTGCATCACTGAATAAAGTGTGCCCTCAAGCATAGCATTATGTTTCACAGCGACACAATCCTCTTCGCCCGCGACCAATCGGCGTGAGAGATTGGCGACGCTGCATGACTCAACGGTCGTTGTGTCGTAAAAACCAATAACCAACCAACCGACACAATCCTCTTCAACTGGTCAACGTTATGTGCTTAATGTACGCTGGGCGACGCGCCTCCATTGACTTTGTACTGTCTCACTCAGCAGTGGTAGCGGATTCAACCGGACAATAATTTTCTTCTTTTTAGGAATATATTTCATTCTTATGCTAATATAATGGAAGCTTACGAATTGCATGTAGGTTGCGCATGCTTGCAGGTCCAATCTCAATCCATTAGTTGTGAGCAGTAATGGCAAACAAGCTGGTGTTCCATAACACTTCTGGGGTAGAATGAAGTAGAGGAAACCAAATCGTTTAGTATTCTTTCAATTTGTTTTTGGCGGATTGGCGACATGCAGGATGCATGGAAAATTAAACTTCGATCCATCTATTCTTTTTTTTCACGTGTATATGACAGTGCCCACTAACCATTTTGTGTACGTTCGTTTGATATCTCCATGACGCGCTCACACAGTACTCTGACGGTCCACACTGTGTCCCAGACATCACCTACCCGGGGAACTGGACCCGCTCACACTGTAGTCTGATGATCCGCACTGTGCCCCAGACATCACCCACCCGGGGAACTGGACTTGCCCACGCTGTAGTCTGACGGTTCGCACTGTGCCCCAGACATCACCCACCTGGAGAACTGGACCCGTCCACACTGTCGTCTGACGGTCCACACTGTGCCCCAGACATCACCCACCCGGGGAACTGGACCCGCCCACACTGTACTCTGACGGTCCACACTGTGCCCCAGACATCACCCACCCGGGGAACTGGACCCGCCCACACTGTACTCTGACGGTCCACACTGTGCCCCAGACATCACCCACCTGGAGAACTGGACCCGCCCACACTGTCGTCTGACGGTCCACACTGTGCCCCAGACATCACCCACCTGGAGAACTGGACCCGCTCGCAGTACTCTGACGGTCCACACTGTGCCCCAGACATCACCCACCCGGAGAACTGGACTTGCCCACGCTGTAGTCTGACGGTTCGCACTGTGCCCCAGACATCACCCACCCGGAGAACTGGACTTGCCCACGCTGTAGTCTGACGGTTCGCACTGTGCCCCAGACATCACCCACCCGGAGAACTGGACTTGCCCACGCTGTAGTCTGACGGTCCACACTGTGCCCCAGACATCACCCACCTGGAGAACTGGACCCGCCCACGCTGTACTCTGACGGCCCACACTGTGCCCCAGACATCACCCACCCGGGGAACTGGACCCGCCCACACTGTACTCTGACGGTCCACACGGTGCCCCAGACATCACCCACCTGGAGAACTGGACCCACCCACGCTGTACTCTGACGGTCCACACTGTGCCCCAGACATCACCACCTGGAGAACTGGACCCACCCACACTGTACTCTGACGGTCCACACTGTGCCCCAGACATCACCACCTGGAGAACTGGACCCACCCACGCTGTACTCTGACGGTCCACACTGTGCCCCAGACATCACCCACCCGGGGAACTGGACCCGCCCATACTGTACTCTGACGGCCCACACTGTGCCCCAGACATCACCCACCCGGGGAACTGGACCCGCCCATACTGTACTCTGACGGTCCACACTGTGTCCCAGACATCACCCACCCGGGGAACTGGACCCGCCCATACTGTACTCTGACGGTCCACACTGTGCCCCAGACATCACCCACCTGGAGAACTGGACCCGTCCACACTGTACTCTGACGGTCCACACTGTGCCCCAGACATCACCCACCTGGAGAACTGGACCCGTCCACACTGTACTCTGACGGTTCGCACTGTGCCCCAGACATCACCCACCTGGAGAACTGGACGTGGCGGCAGGAGAGTCGAGGCGAAGAGTCCGCCTGGGATGTACAGCCGCCCAGCGTCCACCGGCAGGAGGAGGGCACCATCCTGGCCGTCTGTGTCACAGGTACAGCGTACTGTCAAACGCCTCGGATGTATCGGGCACACAGGGTGTTACTCGGTTGGATGACCGACGCAGTCGATGCGCCCGTAAACTCCAATGGTCCTGGCCGTCTGTATCATAGATGCGCTGTTGTGTCAAAAGACTCGGATGTATCGGTCACTCAAGTGTTGCAATGGTCCCGGATGAGGTCAAGGACATTTCACATTTTGGACGCAACGCTATTGTCATGTTTTGGCTGCGTCTATCGTTATTTTGCCGTCACATGCTTCTGTCGTGTCCATCGCTCGCGTTAGGTCGTATCTTTTTAGTGACGCTGGTTGCCTTCGTTCCAGCGAACGCTCAGGAATGTCGGTCTTTTGAAATATGTGCTTAGTTTGGTGGTATAAGAGCCAAAAGATGTTCAGTGAGCGAACTGCTTGGCTTGGTAATGACACATTTTGTGAATGCATAGTTTCGTAGCGAATTTCTGAAAGTTACCAAATAGCCAACACGCAGTTTTCTTGTGATTTACTTTGCGATTTTCGGGGCTATCTACTACTCCTACACCACTTGATATCGAGCCATGTTTTGAACTTCGCAGTTTTTATCCAGTTGTGTCTTTCTCCCTCAATGCATGAATACAGAGGTTGCATTTTATACGAAATGTGGGCAGTGTTGGAAAATAAGTTCTTCCTGAATTTTTCACATCGAAAATCCTCTCCGAAAACAATCCTCTCTTTTTCCTAATTTTGGGGTTCGATGGTGCTGTTTGACAATGACCTGATATGTGATCAAGTGCTCAAGATTCACTTGGAAGCGCAAGCTGAGATTCTCACGCCACAGCTCTGAAGGAAAATGTCTCCATATTTGATTATCGCAAAATGTTTCTCTTCACATCCAGGCTTACAAAGCACAAATCCAACACTGGTCGTGGGGCGAACTGAATGCACCGGACACATTCTTAAAGTCATTCCAACTCCGAGGAGATGCACCTCACACTGCCTGGGTTGTGGTTCCCCAAACTGGACACAATTCTGGCGTTGGGTGCGGTGATGTCATCGGGTGCTGATGGTGTCGGTAGATGGGGGCTTGTCAGGCGCTCTGGCAGTGTGTTGAGGCGACCAATGTCCGTGCTCGGATGTCAGATGTCAGCAGCCGGCTGCCGACTGAAGTGTTTCCACCCGAAACTCAGCGGTGCTCGTGGTGTTACAAGGCATGGCTGTTCAGTGCGTATGTGTTGCGTTGTGATGTATTGGTCTGCACTGTGTCGCGCTGAGTTGTGCTGTGTGGTTCTGTGTTGAGCTGAGCTGTGTTGGTCTGGCTGTGCTGCAGTGTTGGATTTTCACTTCTCAGTCTTGGATTCGGAATGTATAATTTTTTGGCTTGCCAAAGTATGGAGTGTATAATCTTGAGAGGCACTATGTTATGGGGTGTATAATTTCCCAGTTTGCCCAATTATGGGGTGTATGTTGAAGCACCAAGGAACGGAGTATATACATTTTATATATAACGAAGTGTATAAATTTTGAAAAATGCAGTGATGTCTCCTGGAATGAAGAACAAAAACCCAGGGGCCTCGGTAGCCTAGATGGTGGAGCGTGGGACTCGAATCTCACGGCCGGCGGCATTTGCAGTCCACCCACGACCAATCGGTGTGATATAGGGTGGCGGCGCTATGCGACCTTGCGGTTGAATGCGTCGTAAAATAACCCGATAATTCTTCTTCCTCAAGAATAAAACGTCTTTAAGTAATTTGTTAGGTTCTTATCCTAGTGTCTCACAGACAACCAGATGGGGTCCACCACACATCGTCGTCTGAAGTCATCCACCACGTTACGTGAATGACGTATAAGGCAACTTCCTGAGCAATGGTAGAGAAAATTAACACAGAAGTATACTTAATCGATGTCAACCAAGTTTATATATCAATACCTGCCACTCCTAGCATAGGTGCCAACACCGCATAACTAATACAAATTCACAACATACCTCGAGAGCAGGACGTTCGTGCACCGCTGGGTCTAAAATGGGAGGGTCTAAAATGTTACTTCGGGATATGGGTTTCGGAATATATAATGGTTGAAGGAAAGTTATACTAAAACAATCCGTCTAAAATCTTGTATTCTCTCCACGATGAAATTTTCTTTTTTTTTCAAATGAGAAAGCTGAAAAAAAAATATTGGAGTCAATCCTTATTAATATTAAATGTATTTCAATGCACTTTTTAGTTCATGTCTGGAATGTTTAGTAGAAGCAAGGAATGATTTGGAAGGATGAAAAGCGACTAGACGGGCGGGCAAATTGCTGCTGTAAAACAGACTATCGTCACGGACGAGCGGAAATTAGCGTCTCATTTCGCGCCATGATTGCTATGAAATACCAAAAAATAAAAATAAGTTAGAGAAAATTGCCAAGAGAATTACAGGGAACTTTTTTCTCAATTAATAATAATCTGGACTGTGGGAAGAAATTAATCATTGGATCAGAATGAGGCTTATAAGAGTGTAGAGAATTAGGTCAACACACGTAAATCTGAATTTGTCCGGAGTGGGGAAACCTCGCGGTCGGAGTGGCATGAATGCAACTATTCCCGCTTGTTGATGAAATTCAGAAACAATATAAGTCATGAAATCAAAAGAAGGTGAAATTTCTGGTTCTATGGGTCTTCATTTTGGAGCAAAGTGTTAGCAGGTTTTAGGAACGTTTTGGTACCATTCAGGCAATTTTCATGTGGAAAATCCTTCCGATATCTTTTATGTACATCGCTCCTGACTGCTTAATAATATAAATATGAACAGTTTTATCCATCCCAACTGATGCAGAACATATCATTCTCCAAGGAACCAAGAAGAAATGCATTATCCATGGATTTTCGTGGCAATGGTTCAAATAGCTCCGGCCGGAGTGGGAGATGGAGAGCGGTGAACTCATTGAATCCAAGAACGCGGTCGGGCTGGTGAAGGTGAATTCCTATATTTGGTTAGCGGAGCGTAGTGGTTTTTTTATTCAACGAAGGATTTTCTTTAAAGTTTTTCGCTGCCATATCGAAGGAATTGACTGCGTGTTTGGCTCGAGGTATTAGAGGTTGTATTATCTGACTATGTAGGTACATACCTACTTACCTATATCAAATATCTTCGCGGTAATTCGAGTTATTGATTTGGATAAACCAAAGCTGTAAGCTTGTGTTGTGTGACGGGAAATCTTCAGATAATACAAGGAGCAGGACATGATAATATTAATTGCTGCGATGTTTTGCCGACAAGCGTAGAAATGAACAAATCTGATTGCTTTGCTTTTGTCTGGAAAATTTTGTTTTCACTTCAAAATTTTGTTTTCACTTTAACTTTAATTTTGAAGCGTGCATGTTTTTCTTTCAAAATGGGGGCTGGGCCTCTTCAGTGCACATTGACTGGAGATATTATAGATATGCATGCATTCAAGCATTATTTGTGCTTTCATGAAATGTTCAGGAATTATTAGGTGCATCCTGTCCATATTCTCCATTGAATACCATTATACTCTTAACATTTCTGGTCTGACTTTCTGAATGGACAAATTTGCAGTTTAAGGTGATTTGATTTCTTGAAATTTATTTTTAGTGCAATGATTATGAATATGTTCATAATGAATGTAGGTACTTACATGATGTGACTGCACATTTTTTTGGCAAGTGCAGTTGGGTAGCAAAATGACACCAAAAAAGTGGCTCAGGTTTGGTTGGGAAATATACCATGAAATGTGATGTTATAAATGAAGAAAAAGCTGCAGCCTAACTGGATGCAAGAAAACCTTTTTTTAATACAATTTTTTATAAGCAATTAATTAAAAATATTAAAATGAATTAAGAAATGAAAAGTAAATTACCTATGCTAACTAAACAGCCTATGCTAGCCCGAGTGTTTTTTAAAATTCAAAAACTTTTATATTCCTGAATGATTCCGAAAGGAATTTGATGAATGGATAACTTACAAAAAAAATAATCTAGCATAATTTAGCCAAACCTAATACCTTTGTATGCTTCATGGAGGCAAACTGTGTGTAAAACATGTGTGGAAAAGTAATAGTGCCCATGACAATTCCTATGCTGTAGCAAAACATGGCTCATATCCACCAGTATTTTGGAGATTTGGGGGAAGTGCTACACTTTGTGGCTTACCAGTTGTGTGGATGCCACTATAGCTCTTGGTGTTCATCCATACATTCTTCTGAGCACATCTGGACTCTGTTCTGAGGTTTGTCCACAAATGGAGAACATACACATGAATGCACTGGTGGCTGTTTATTAATTCACCTGCACCTCACCATAAATCGCACATGCACAAATGGAATGTTATGGAATGATATGGAAGATGGAATGTTGTGAAATATGGAATGTTCAGTGGCATTAAGATCATATTCAGACTGCAGTGATCCATATTTTGCCATCCATTGACATATGTTGTACTTGTGCATGCTAGCAAACTGATATTCTTCCAATCTGGCTGGCATCTCATTTTCGGCTTTACTCCTGCCTCCTCTTGGAATGTGCCTACAGATGACTCGAAATAACAAATGTGTATTATCCTGAATTATACTGCAAACTTCATGTGGTAGGGGACCCAGTATGACTGAATTTTCCTCTCCACCCAAGTTATCACTATTGTATAATGACATCTAGCTGTCTTGCTAGTTAAGTATGTCTTCATCCAGCAATGCAAGGAGTGTATTTTTTTCCGGAGTGTATAATTCTTTGGATTGCAAAAGTTCCAAAAAAGGGCCACTTTTCCAACGCTGCTGTGCTGTGATGGACTGTGCTGTGCCACATTTGTCTGTGTTGGTCTATGGTGTGCTGAGCTGTGTTTGTCTGTGCTGTGTTATCCGTGCTGGTCTGCCATGTGCTATGCTGTGGTGGTCTGCGATGTGCCAAGCTGTGCTGGTCTGGCTATGCTGTGCTGGTCTGTGTTGTGCTGTGATGGTCTGTGTTGTGTTGTGTTGGCCTGTGCTGTGTTGGCCTGCGCTGTGTTGGTCTGAGCTGTGCTGAGCCGCGCCGGTGCCGCAGGCACCTCGAGCCGCGACTCGCTGCTGTCGTGGGTGCGGCTGCTGCAGCGGCTCAGCCCCCGGCTGGCCCAGCTGCCCGTGCTGTTCACGCTGCGCGCCCCGCTCGGTGACGTCACCACCGCCCGGCACACGGACGCCGGTCACGTGACGCCCGGGCCGCCGCCGCCACCGCGGTGACGCGCCGCCCGCCCGCACCGTCAGCCCAGACGTCACGTGGCGCTGACGTCACGCCGGCTTGCTGCACGCTGCACGGGCGGGCGGCGTGGTGCGCTCGTGACGGGACGGACTCTGCACGCGCCCGACTCCCGACTCTGACGGGACGGAGTGGAGGCGTGACGACTGTACGAATGTACAGTCGCTGTTTGATCAGCGTTGATTTGGTGTATACGGCTGCTTGATTCGCTCGTGCCACAACTACACCATACGCTGCCCGCGTGTGGCGTGTCGTGCGGTGTCGGTGTACCGGTATGTTGGGTAGTGAGACTATGGGCAAGTGGGCGGGGAAGTGTGAGTGGTTCCACACGCCAGACCAGACCGGCTTGGCTGGTGCGGTGGAAAGTAGCTCAGTGTGCATCGGCCAAGAACTCTATTTGATTTGTTATTTATAATCATCGATCCGCCCCTCCAATTCGGAGAGGATAGTTGTCTTCCTGCTTGCGCCATGAGAAGCTCCCTGCCTTATTTTCCAGGAGAAACATCCAATACAACTACCTTTCAGTATAACCAAAACCTACTTTGGTTTTGGATATTTAGAAAAGAGCAAGATGTGTGCAGTCATTCTCAAATAGCATCATTCATCGTAGCAACGAATACAAAGGAGAAAGAAATGGGAAAAGGTAATGTTTTGGTAATTGAAGCCCTGGACCTGGCTGTTTTTCTCCAGCCCTAGGAACGAGGTTCATGTAGAGCTTATGTAGGCATTACTGATGCATGATGCGCACAATGGATAAGTATGGAAATGCGAGATTGCGGAAATGCGAGACTCCCTCACCACAGCTTCAAGAGCCTGTGATTTGACGTTTCGTTTCCCGGCGTATATACATCACGATTTCGTCGAGCCAATACTGTTTCTACTGTGCGGAGTGTTCTCCTGTAGGAGGTTGAAGCCGGTTGTTGTTTTCCGCTGATGTTGCTATATATATATATATATATATATATATATATATATATATATATATATATATATATATATATATATATATATATATATTCATGCATGCACACACGTATGCAGGCAGGGGCGGAGATGGCCGATTGGTTAAGGTGTCGGGCTATGGGTACCAAAGGCCCCGAGTTCGACTCTAGCGCCACTCAGGACATTTCCCAATCCCGCGGCCCACCGGCGAAACAGTGTGGGCGGCGCCATTAGCCGTGAATGTGCATAAAGTGTGTCGTGAACCAACCAATAAATAAACAACAACAACGTATGTAGGCATATACACAACAAGTGCTCAAAAAGTATCCGGATTAATGTACATGCAGCGTGTGGTACTTGCAGCGAGTGTTGCGGTGAGTCTAGTCACCTTCAAAGTAGTCTCCCCCACCTGCAGCTAGGTACTTCACCCCCTATTACTGCCGCTGTTGGAAGCATTTGCCGAGGGCGCAATATGGTCATAATTGTTGACGCGCCCTAAGGCCGAAATAACTAACTAACGAAGCGTTTCGCGACGGCCTCTCGGTATGTCCAGCAATGCCCTCGTCGAATGACGTTTAATGTGTTCAACAGCCTTGACTTAGTATTGTTTCACCACTTTCTTGAGCCTCGGAAACAAAACGCCTCGGGAGCGGTCGTGCGGGGCCAGACTGGGGAGCATGCAGGCTGCTACAACGGTGTCCCATGTCGGGCCAAACTCCGCTGCACGAGCTGTGACGTGTGTGACGTGGTGCGCTGTGACGTGTGACGTGGTGAGACACCCAGTCGCCGCCCTGCCAGTTATTGTCAGATGGCCTCCGGTCGTTTTTGTCGGATGGCCTCGCGTAAGCACCGCTAAACATCAGCGTTTGATTATCTGTCTCCCGTTTGCCATGCTCTAGCAGTTCACGCAGCGCACTCGCAATACAAAGAGCCAACAATGCCACCTTTGTTTTGCTGCGCATGTGGCGCGCCTTTGCCCGCGGGAACATGCGAGTCTGCACTGTGACGATCGCTGCTTGGTCTCCGGGTCATACCCATAGACTCACGACCCATCGCCTCTGGCAACCCGTGTTTGGTCTACGGATCATATCCTTAGACTCACGACCTGTTGCAATGTGTGCTTAGGCGCTCCTCGTTGTCACGTGACGATTCCAGTAAGTCCGGAGCGATCACCTACCGACGACGTTCATGCTGCTCCTCTGGTGGCAGACGCGTTGATGGTCGATGGTCGTGGTACATGGTTGTGGTTGATGGCTGATGATTCGTGTCGCGGTCGTGCAGTTGATGCTCAACGCCCATCGATATCCGTTCCATGTTCATCCACCTGTCCCCATCGACCACCGCCCATTGCTGGTCGGCCAGAAGCCGTGCTTCCCGCGAGGTCACGTGCTCAGCTTCTCCCCACACACTCAGGCTAGGGGTTCAGTGTGCAACTCGTCACGCACACTTTTGATGGCGATTGGTGGTGCGTGCCAGTTCTATCAGAGGCAGTTATCGGTGCCAGTTCTCTCAGAGGCAATTTTCCGTGCCAGTTCTATCAGAGGCAGTTCTCGGTGTCAGTTCTCTCAGAGGCAGTTCTCGGTGCCGGTTCTCTCAGAGGCAGTTATCCGTGCCAGTTCTCTCAGAGGCAGTTCTTCGGGGGATTGGTCGCATGCTGGAGACGCCCGGCTATCCCTCACAAGAAGTCGGAGTCGTCTGTCACACCGTTCAGGTCCCACCGCAGTGCGTGTACTTTTGCTTGGTGCGTCTGGCTCCGACACATTTGGAGTTCGCTCGTGCGTGGTTCGTCTACGTGTCACCGAGAACGACTGGCGGTACCGGAGTACCGTGAAAAGTCGACTGTCCAACCGCAGATGTTCGGTGCGCCATGACGGACGACTCTACCTCCGAAATCGCCATCATCTGCTCTGTCGGCGTCCACTAGTCACAGCCGGACCACCTCCCCGGCTGGCCCCGCTGACACAGCGGGACCACCTCCCCGGCTGGTCCCGCTGACACAGCCGGACCACTTCCCCGACTCGCCCCGGTGACACAGCCGGACCACCTCCCCGGCTCGCCCCGCTGACACAGCCGGACCGCCTCCCCGGCTGGCCCCGCTGACACAGCCGGACCACCTCCCCGGCTGGCCCCGCTGACACAGCCGGACCATATCCACGGCTCGCCCCGCTGACACAGCCGGACCACCTCCCCGGCTGGTCCCGCTGACACAGCCGGACCACCTCCCCGACTCGCCCCGCTGACACAGCCGGACCACCTCCCCGACTGGTCCCGCTGACACAGCCGGACCACCTCCCCGGCTGGTCCCGCTGACACAGCCGGACCACCTCCCCGGCTGGTCCCGCTGACACAGCCGGACCATATCCACGGCTTGCTCCGCTGACAGCAGGCCACGATCAGCCCGACTCCAGCCCGTTAGTGGAGCCGCCGCGGCCAGCTGCAGCCGCCCGATCCGCACCCTCGACCCGACACGCCGCTGGCCTGCGTAGGGACGCGTCCGCCAGTCCGCCCCAAACGCACGCGCACCGGTCGTCAGTCAGTCATTTATTAGGCACTGCCACATGGTGGAACTCACGAAATACCTAGTCAATTGATCACATTCCTGCCACCACGTTAGATGCAATTGTAAAGCACCTAGCTACCTAGTTGATGCTGGCAGCACGCACGAAGGTTACTGATGACGGACGACTGACGACTGACGGCTCATGATTCCGCCTCCGATTCCGTCAGCCGTCGTCTCCGCCCGGCGAGCCGGCGCGCTCGCCGTCTGTAGTCCGCACTAGTCGCCGGCGTCCGGCTCCACCACCGTTCATAGATCACTGGCTCCCGGCCCACGTGACACGAGGGCTCGCTCACTCCGCCGGCGGGGCGCACTCGCGTCGCGGGGACAACCGGCGAATTTGGCCGTTGGAAATTACTTGCACCACCTGTATAAACTGTGCTATGGCATTGATCACAGCAAGCCCACTCTGGCCGCGTTCCTTCACAAACCCACCACCAGATTGGCGCCACCAGTATTATATCTGCTCATGACGTCTAACGCTACCCTCTCCCACCCTTACCAAATCATGCGAGAACAGTTCCACTTGTGGAGACACGGCCCATAGCCCCCTATATATTTTTTGTTCTTGGATGAGGATCCGCGGTGGGATATTTATTTATTTCCGTGACGTTTTAATTGCATCTGTGACATTTCCATCCGTGACATTTTAATTGAAACATCTTGGTGACATGATATATTTACTCATTCTGTGTTTTAGTTCATTAGAGCAATTATCTACGTCGGTGGTTTTCCAGGTGGACTTCTCATGCACACAAAAAGGAGAAATACGGATGAACATAATTGCACACAAGCATGCCTATGAGTCGTAAGCTGCATAATATGTTGTATTACGATCGTAATATGATCATATGATCGTAAATGTTGCTATCATGTATTTTACCCAGCATCATTATGGGCGCAAAATGACCCTAGATGTCGACGCGCCCCTAAACTCCAATCCACCACCACCACCCAGCATCATTCGAGTACTCAATAAATGATGACCAACATTTATTCTAAAAAATAGCTACGGCACTTCACTGACGCGTGACTGGAGCGATTACACCCTTCAACGCCACTATGAAGTTAACTACCTTGCGCCTATCTTGGTACACATTCTAGGGAAACCAACTCCACGTTCAGCACTCATCATTCGATAAATTTCACAATTTCGCGACCCATCGAGAAGCAGTGTGGGCGATGCCATTAGTCGTGATCGTGCATAATGGGCGTCGAGAGCCACCCAATATACAAACAAACTACGCAAGCCAATATTCATCAGTGTCGCGTCAGATACCTGTGGTCGGGACATCTCCTATTTCGTATTTCCCAATTTTTTTCAGGCTGCCTTGATTTGGCAAGACTGCACATAAACGGTGATGTCGTCAAATTGGATGCGCTTAGCCATTTCAAATTACCATCATATCTACTTCTCATAGCGATGGTTTAAGACAAATTGTTGAAAGCTTTTATGTGGCATGGTATATGTCACGGTGGCTTCGCAAGAACAAATGCAAACATGTTCCAGGATGGACATTGTTATCAAATTTGTCTTCATTCTTTAATGTATTAAAAAGAAAACTACAAATAATTTAAAACAAATTATCACCGGGATCAAAAGACTTCTTTGCCACCACCCGCGCGACATTTTTTCGCATAGTTGTCACTGGTATGCCTTGTACTGGCTTGGCAATGTTTATGGAGCATGTGCACCGGTCAATCAACATATCTTAAAATCAAGAACAAATTTGAACACATTTTCCATGAAGCGTGAACAAGAAGTGTTTTCTTCAGTGTTTTCGCCCTACTAGTCACGAGACTCCACGCAAGTGACGCCACCTGCTGGTGCTAGCCGATGGATTAATCTACTGCCTGGTTCAATTGCGCTTAAGTTCTGGTATGGCTAAGGGAAACGAACGGAATATCGTTCAGCTGCCTAAAATCACCTTGGATTCACCAGCTGCAAATGAAGGTTTAATTGAATCTTCTAAGGGCATCCATATTTCATCCCCAGCCACTCCTCTCCCACCAATATCAACGGTCGCCGATGATGACTTGGAGGTCATCGGGGACAATAGATCAACGCTCTCTCCGAGTCGTGCCTCACCGATATCCGTATATGAGGTTGCGTACCCAGATGTCTACGGAGCATCAAAAACCTTTCTCTCCAGGATCTTGAATATCTCCCGACAAAGACTAGGATGTCCGTATTTCAGCAAGCCGACCAAAAGTGAGATACAGAGACTGCCACTAACTTTTATGCACGGCATCTGGCCATCCAGACTTCACGCACTGTGTGTGGAATTGCTCCTTCACGTAGGCACTACCGAGTATGTGTTGGCTCCAAGACTTGCGTGGCATTACGGTGGCTTCATGTACTACGTGATCGTTGTCATTCTCATACTGTTCACTTCGCTGCCAGTGCATTTTCTCGAATCGATTTCGGGACAATATTCTTCGAAGAGTGTGGCTTCCTTCCTTCCCCTACTCGGACCGATATTGCGCGGGCTCAGTTATGCTATGCTGTTGGTAACTGTGCTGGTGATGGTCTGCTACCTGACTGACACGGCCTGGATGGTTGTGTACGCCTTCCATGCCGCCCGGCACCCCGTACAGTGGAAGACCTGCAATGTGCAGTACAACTCCAAGAACTGCTTTTCTCAGGCTCTGCAGGACCAGTGCAGTCGGAACGGTTCCATCAACGCCGTGTTCCACAACTTCACCTGCATGTCGGCAGCACAATACTGCCATTTGAACAACTACCACCGATCAAATGGAACTCACTGCATAGGCAAGCTGAAGATCAAACACACCTACAGGTGGATGATAGACGAGGCCGAGGATGCATCCATGAACACGTCTGCAACCCACGAATCGGACGTGGAAAAGGTGCTAAGCGTCGGACACCGCGTCATAGCACAGCGGGACTTCTTTTACAGCATGGTCCGCAACCTGAACTTGGACAACGTTCTGCCGGAGGTTCGCCTGCGCCATCGCGACAGCTTCATCGTGTCGTACGGTCTGTGCTGGCTGCTCGTGCTGCTGCCGTGCCTCAGTCTGCGTGTGGCCGCGTGGTACGCGCTGCTGGTGACGCTGGCGGCGCCCGTGGTGGTGCTGCTGATCATGTCGCGCGTGCTGGTGTTTCCGGGCGCGTGGGCCGGCGTCGGCCGCTTCTTCACGCACGCCGACCCCGCCCGGCTGCTGGACTCGCGCTTCCTCATAGACACGATGGCCATGACCTACTGGAGCGTCAACGTCGGCACGGGCGCGGTGGCGACGCTGGCGTCGCGCGACCGGCTGGCGCCGCGCCGGCTGGCCACCTCGGCGTTGGTCGTGCTGGCCGACGTCAGCTTCGGCCTGCTCAACTGCCTGCTGCTGTTCGCGGTGCGCGGCAGCCTGGAGCGCGGCTCGGACGCGATGCGGCGCCAGCTGCACCAGCTGGACGGCGACTCCGGCGCGCTCGTGTTCGTCGCGTTCTCGACGGCCTCCGAGCTGATGCCGCGGCCGCAGTTCTGGGGCGTGCTCTACTTCGGCGCGATGTCGGCGCACACGGCCGGCTCGGTGAGCATGATGCTGGTGGCGCTGACGCTCAACCTGGTGGACGCGCTGCCGTTCTTCGGCCGGCGGCCGTTCTGCGTGGCGGCGGCGGCGACGCTGGCGGCGCCGCTGGCCGTCGCCCTGGTCGTCATGGCCGGCGTCTGGACGGGCGTCACGTGGCCCATCTTCCCGCTGGTGCGTCTCCAGTGGATCGCCGGCACGCTGGTGTTCGTCGTCGCCGTCGGCCACCAGCTGTCGTCGGCCGAGTTTCTCGGCGAGCTGCGCGACAAGCTGGGCCTGGGCGTGATCGCCTGGCGGCCGTTCCTCATGTTCAGCTGGCTGGTGGTCAGCCCGCTGATGCTGGTGACGTGCCTGCTGTACCGGCTGGCCACGTACCGCGTGCCGCCGGTGCCGGTCGGCGCGCCGTGGGCGCCCGTGGTCGGCTGGGCAGTGGCGCTGCTGCCGCTGACGGCGGCGCTCGTCGCCACCGTGTATGTGTGGCGGTCGGTGCCGTTCGTGCAGCTGCTGGCCGCGTCGCCGGCGTTCCGGCCGCCGTCGGCCACGCTGCGGGTGGTGCGCGACTCGCAGCTGAGGCTGGCCGCGCCCCGGCGCGTCAGCATCCGGCCGAATTCGGGCTCGACGTGCGGCCAGTGCGAGGCGGCGGCCCAGCACAGACAGCGGCAGCCGTCGCACGGCTTGGTCGAGCTGTTGCCGCCGCAGCAGCAGTTCGGACAGCTTCGGCCGCACGAAAATGCGGCAGCACCGGTGGCCTCCCAGACACAGGTGGCAGCATCAGCGGCCTCCCGGACGACACAGGTGACACCACCGGCGGCCTCCCGGACGACACAGGTGACACCACCGGCGGTCTCCCGGACGACACAGGTGACACCACCGGCGGCCTCCCGGACGACACAGGTGACACCACCGGCGGCCTCCCGGACGACACAGGTGACACCACCGGCGGCCTCCCGGACGACACAGGTGACACCACCGGCGGCCTCCCGGACGACACAGGTGGCACCACCGGCGGCCTCCCGGACGACACAGGTGGCACCACCGGCGTCTCCCGGCGCTAAATCGCAGGTGAAGGGGCACTCGGTCGGAAATTAAACTTGAATCACCAGTAGTGAGGTTTTCGGATTGCTCGTCATTCGGTGACGCATCAAGGTGACAGGAGCTAAAGACGAAGCGTGCTAAACGCGGGCATCTGGAATTATTAACGCAGTATCGTGTTTTCAAGCTGCACAATTGAATGACAAAGCACCGGGATATCGAAGTGTTATGATGGCCCATGAATAGGTGGATGCCATTGTTAGCACTATGCTTCTATCTTGTTAATGCTTCTTTCTGTACATACACTGTTAACGAAGCTCTCCTCTTCGTGCATTCTGGCGTCGCCAAGCTCACGGGGAGAGTGGAAGGTCTCAGCGCGCGTGTGTCGTCTTCGGTCAAGCTGCCAAGCTTGTGGGATCGCCATGGCATAACCTGGCTGGCTTTTCAAAGCATCGATCCTGATATTTTGAAGACGTATTAATGGGTGTATCCGACTGATGAAAGTTATCTGGCATAAGCACGACACAAACAGCAGCCGTAAAGCTCCTGTGTGTCTGTTCGTGTGTCTGTCCTCCTTTTACCGTCCTCAGTCGGGCTTACGATTACGGCGGGGGAAACCAGCCCTCGACGTGCATATCCGGATTGCTTCGGCCGTAATGCGTACCGTCCCGAACAAAAGCCGGCAACGTACTCGTGGTGGCCTCAGTGGCGATGTATGCCGTCTCAGTCCACGCTTCTGTTTGGTGGGGCTATCATTTAACACCGCTGCATCCTCCCGCTCAGGCAGATATCCCTCCTTATCAGCTTTCATAGCCGCACCACTAGATGTCCGGTGGTGTCTTGAGTCTGCTTTGTGTTCTTATAGTCGTGAGCCGATTCTTCTTCCCGTCCAGTTCCTCCGATGTATGTCTGGCTGCAGACTCCTTACGACATCTTGTATGTGATGCTCAACCTCCGACGTGGCTCACAATATTACTAATCTCGCTGCCGGAGGTGGGGGCGATGACCACCGATGGTCCCCAAATTGCAACATTGCAGTATTTTTAATTTCCGTTCTGGAAGCGACCTGCACTCCCCATTCCGGTGGTTTTTTTTTGCTCGCGGTGTTCCAAATTTTCGTATAGATTTTTGTTTCAGTTTCAGTAATATTATCAATGGTAACTTCAACTTTCGAAACGATAAAATTACGCGCTAAAATTCAGCTTCTAAGAAGCACGGAGAACAAATTCGAAGCACTGAGAAAGAAGGCAAGAACCACCCCAGATATCGTGAAAAGCAATCATGGCCGAATATAAATTAAAGAGGTCATCCTTCATGGTGGGGTTCCTGTAATTAATCAGGGCACGATTCACGTCACGGGGAGTAAGGCAATCGGTACTTCGGTATAGGAGAAGAAAAGCGGTAAGGAGGCTGTAAAAATATCACAATGAAATTTTATCTAATCCTCACATTTGGAGAAGAAAGCTGCTTGGATCATACTATATCAGAACATCCGAAAGTGGTCAGAACGTAATCGAAAAGGGATTTAGACTGGTCGACCATCCGGAGGGTGGCTGGTATTAATCTGCCCCGTCGCTCCGGTCAGAACCTCGCACCCTGTCTCGGCGTGTGAATGGGCGGGGGTGGGGGGTCGTTACAGATTCTGTATAACTGGGGACGTTTAGTCTAGGGGTAAGTTGTCCGTCTCATAATCGAGAGACTGTGGGTCCGAGTCTCACCTGTCGTTACTCTTCACCCGCAGCAAATCGGCGTGAGAGATTGGCGACGTTACATGACTGAACGGTCGAGGTGTCATAAATCCAATAAGCATCACGACCATGTGTAACTTCCAAACTGGACGTTGCTCGAAAGCGAACCGGATCCTATCGGAAAACTCTTGACGAGTAGGATCAGAAAGTGGTCGTACGCTAAAAAAAAATCATTTTCATCAAAAGGCGGTTTTGAGATTTGTCTTGCAAACACGTCGTATATCTACATATTATGATCATTTAGCTCGTGTAATGCAATTTTGACACTAGTTAGGTAATGCGAAGGGGAAATAGGTTTTACACAAAAAAACAGCGGTGTCTAAATATGCTTAGCCCACATTGCACACTTTATCTTGGCTTGACCTCGGGTCACTGGACGGAGGTCAAGCAATTGGGTACTGACCTGATGCCTCCACACACACAACGAAGCAGAAATGAGGTTAGGACATGCATGTTACAAAAATAGGACAAGCGGCCGAACATGGGCCAAACGTGACCAAGAATAGCCGTAGCCTCAGCTCATGGACCTAGCCTCAAATATAATCGGTTGTATACGCTTGGTCATACTGCCTGATTGCACTAACCTCGCAAATTTTATTTCAATATCTTCGAATCTGTATGAGGTATCGATCCTCCGTTTTGTCTTCTATATTGAAGTGCCAATTTCCTCACTTGTCCCCGAAGTACAATATCCTACAATGTTATTCATGTTAATTTCTGGATGATTCTCGGACTTTTCTGCCGATTCTTTTTTGTTGAGGATAGATATTCGAAAATGTGTGTACTTCTGTTTGTCCTGGCAAGCCTTGAACGAACCATGATGTAGTGCAACTATCGATGGTGAATACCGTCGTTCGGTATGCACGGCCGAATGCGTACCTGCTGTGGCTTGTAACATCGATATGTATTGTCGTCCAGAAGTGATGCCAAGCAAGAAAGAGACCGTGATAGAAGGCCTTCGTACTCATCTATAATACGTGATTTTCGTTTTATTAATTTGCGCGTATAACTCCAGGAAAATGTCTAAAGGAAAATATTGTGAAAATGTGTTCACAGCGAACCAGTGGCATTGTTGAAACGTGGCTTGTTAGAGGGACGAGCACCCACTCCCACCCATTGAGCATGACGCAAATTAAAACCGCCACGAGCAACGTTCAGCCGAAGTTCACTTGTTCGAAAACGGTATATAGTCTCTGTTACTGGCCGATGGGTCAATTCGATAACATGTCACTCAATCATCTAAACCCATCGATACCAAGACCATGAGGGTGGTGGTCTGTTGTGGTGCTCTCCGGCACCTAACGAGGAGGTCCGTACTTGAGCGTGTATTGTTAACAGCTGAGCGCACTCAGACATGTTAACAGCTGAGCGCACTCAGACGGCCCGAGCCGACCGGAACACCAATGGCGCCATCTAGTGCGTACTTGACACTAGCGCCA
Organism: Imbricaverruca yamaguchii; assembly: GCA_034440575.1. NCBI lineage: Eukaryota > Metazoa > Arthropoda > Thecostraca > Neoverrucidae > Imbricaverruca > Imbricaverruca yamaguchii. The sequence goes on from JAOTOL010001625.1 coordinate 840,504, forward strand.
CCTATGCCCCAGTTCTTACGTTGCTGCACCACCCGTCACCTGAGCGAGCAACAGCTACAACGAATTATCCTCAACGGCTTACGAGCGCCAGCCGGGGCTAGCTGCACACCCTGTGTATGACGTATAACATTGGAAAGTCATTATTACTGACAAGGCGTGTCAGGTAGAGCGATGCGGCAGCTCTCGATCCGCAGTCGCACGTCCGGCAGCGACATTGGCCGCGGGAGGACGATCGGCAACACCGCGCTCACCAGGACTATGATCCGGCGGCAATAAATGTCCCATCGAACCGCCGGTTGGGGATTCAATGTAATTATGTGACCTGTAGGTAACCGAAAGACTCAATTACTTGCTGTAGTACCTTGTAGCCCACAACAGCTCGTGCAGTACTGACGCCTCCCCAACGGTATGGTGAAGCCTTCAGGCAGCCTGTGTAGTACCGACGCCTCCCCACCGATATGATGCAGCCTGCAGACAGCCTGTGCAGTACCGACGCCTCCCCACCGATATGGTGCAGCCTTCAGATAGCCTGTGTAGTACCGACGCCTCCCCACCGATATGGTGCAGCCTTCAGGCAGCCTGTGTAGTACCGACGCGTCCCCACCGATATGGTGCAGCCTGCAGACAGCCTGTGTAGTACCGACGCGTCCCCACCGATATGGTGCAGCCTGCAGGCAGCCTGTGCAGTACCGACGCCTCCCCACCGATATGGTGCAGCCTTCAGGCAGCCTGTGTAGTACCGACGCCCCACACCGATATGGTGAAGCCTGCAGACAGCCTGTGTAGTACCGACGCCTCCCCACCGATATGGTGCAGCCTGCAGACAGCCTGTGCAGTACCGACGCCTCCCCACCGATATGGTGCAGCCTTCAGGCAGCCTGTGTAGTACCGACGCCCCACACCGATATGGTGAAGCCTGCAGACAGCCTGTGTAGTACCGACGCCTCCCCACCGATATGGTGCAGCCTGCAGACAGCCTGTGCAGTACCGACGCGTCCCCACCGATATGGTGCAGCCTGCAGACAGCCTGTGTAGTACCGACGCCCCACACCGATATGGTGAAGCCTGCAGACAGCCTGTGCAGTACCGACGCGTCCCCACCGATATGGTGCAGCCTGCAGACAGCCTGTGTAGTACCGACGCGTCCCCACCGATATGGTGCAGCCTTCAGGCAGCCTGTGCAGTACCGACGCCTCCCCACCGATATGGTGCAGCCTGCAGACAGCCTGTGCAGTACCGACGCCTCCCCACCGATATGGTGCAGCCTGCAGACAGCCTGTGTAGTACCGACGCCCCACACCGATATGGTGAAGCCTGCAGACAGCCTGTGCAGTACCGACGCGTCCCCACCGATATGGTGCAGCCTGCAGACAGCCTGTGTAGTACCGACGCGTCCCCACCGATATGGTGCAGCCTTCAGGCAGCCTGTGCAGTACCGACGCCTCCCCACCGATATGGTGCAGCCTGCAGACAGCCTGTGTAGTACCGACGCCTCCCCACCGATATGGTGCAGCCTGCAGACAGCCTGTGTAGTACTGACGCCTCCCCACCGATATGGTGCAGCCTGCAGGCAGCCTGTGCAGTACCGACGCGTCCCCACCGATATGGTGCAGCCTTCAGGCAGCCTGTGCAGTACCGACGCCTCCCCACCGATATGGTGCAGCCTGCAGACAGCCTGTGCAGTACCGACGCCTCCCCACCGATATGGTGCAGCCTGCAGACAGCCTGTGTAGTACCGACGCCCCACACCGTATGGTGAAGCCTGCAGACAGCCTGTGCAGTACCGACGCCTCCCCACCGATATGGTGCAGCCTTCAGGCAGCCTGTGTAGTACCGACGCCTCCCCACCGATATGGTGCAGCCTTCAGATAGCCTGTGTAGTACCGACGCCTCCCCACCGATATGGTGCAGCCTTCAGATAGCCTGTGTAGTACCGACGCCCCCACCGATATGGTGCAGCCTGCAGACAGCCTGTGTAGTACCGACGCCTCCCCACCGATATGGTGCAGCCTGCAGACAGCCTGTGTAGTACCGATGCCTCCCCACCGATATGGTGCAGCCTTCAGGCAGCCTGTGTAGTACCGACGCCTCCCCGTCGATATGGTGCAGCCTTCAGGCAGCCTGTGTAGTACTGACGCCTCCCCACCGATATGGTGAAGGCTTCAGGCAGACTTTGGAGGTGCCGGCTCCCATCCCGACCTGAGAGGAGTCTGACTGCCGACGCTCGCTCAGCACCGCCATGGCTATTTTGAGAGGGCTTTCTAATGGGTGCAGTGTTCCTCGTTATAGTAAACCTATGATTGAGTCGAGTAATTAGAGTAGATTATATTAGTAGAGTAGATCAATTTGAGTAAATACCCTACATTAATCCGACGGTTACCGACGTGCCCCTGAACATTAGTGGCTGTGCCTGAATATCAGTGGCTATGCCTGAATAGTCGCGTGAGGTAAGTCAGTCGCCAGTGGTTGGTGGAAGAAGCCGAACAATAAAATCTGACCGTGTCTAACTGCCGCAATCTCAGACTACGCACGCAACAGAGCGACAGTGCGTGGGTAAAACGAAAAGAAGCAAAAGCACCCGGCACATTATCAGGTGAAAGCCCCACCAGAGGTATCACTTACTCGTGTTGGACATGCCCAACGGCAGTGATGGAATCACACGGAAGCATAACTGTACCGAATCACGGGAATGATGATGCAATACCACCCTCACCCGGCTGCACTGGTACAACGACCGTCCTTCACACACAGCGGCACGACCAGACAGAGCACCCTCCATCACTCCGCTGGTGCTGGACCTACCATCCTCCACTCCGCTGGTACTGAACCTACCCTCTCTATCGCTGGTACTGTACCTCCCTCCGCTGGTACTGTACCTCCTCCACTCTCTGGTACTGTACCTCCCCTCCCTCCTCCACTCCGCTGGTGCTGGACCTACCATCCTCCACTCCGCTGGTGCTGAACCTGCCTCCTCTACTCCGCTGGTGCTGAACCTCCCTCCCCGCTGTTGTGCTGTACCTACCTCCTCCACTCCGCTGGTGCTGACCTCCTTCTCTCCTGGGACCTGCCCTCCTCCACTCCGCTGGTGCTGGACCTACCATCCTCCACTCCGCTGGTGCTGTACCTGCCCTCCTCCACTCCGCTGGTGCTGGACCTACCATCCTCCACTCCGCTGGTACTGAACCTACCCTCCTCTACTCCACTGGTGCTGAACCTACCCTCCTCCACTCCGCTGGTGCTGGACCTACCATCCTCCACTCTGCTGGTACTGGACCTACCTTCATCCACTCCGCTGGTACTGTACCTGGCCTCCTCCACTCCGCTGGTACTGTACCTGGCCTCCTCCACTCTGCTGGTACTGTACCTGGCCTCCTCCACTCCGCTGGTACTGCACCTGCCCTCCTCCACTCTGCTGGTACTGTACCTGGCCTCCTCCACTCCGCTGGTCCTGCACCTGCCCTCCTCCACTCCGCTGATGCTGTATCTGCCCTCCTCCACTCCGCTGGTACTGGACCTACCCTCTTCCTCTCTGCTGGTACTGTACCTGCCCTCCTCCACTCTGCTGGTACTGGACCTACCCCCTCCACTCCGCTGGTACAATGGCTGTCCCTCTCATCCCTCTCCCTTTTCGCTGAGATAATAGTGATAAAATGTTCTGGCACGTCTAGTTCTGCTCGCTTTGCATGTTTTTCAGCCTCCGAAGCTTTCCACTTTTCATTGGTTCGTCGTGGCATTCTCCGAAGTGGGTTTCTGCACTCCCTTACTCAGCAGGCCAATATATGGCTGAGCTTTAAGCTCAGTTGAATTTAAATTGCCGTTCATCGCAGACCGATCTTACGGCACGTGCTGATTATCAGGGGCTGTCCAAGGTACCGAAATGTGGCGAGGCAGAAAGTAACCAACGCGCTCTAGTCATTAAGCTGGTCCGGTTTGAGTTTTTTTTTCTTCTCGAAAATGCACTAGGTCGCCCCCTAGTTTATGCCTCTTTGGGCGCTGAGCGCGTTGCGCTCATCAAAATTCCCAATTTCGAAAACAAAACTTTTCACCGCGATGCCCCCTCAAAGGTTTCGGCGATTTCGCAAATTCGCCTTTTTCGGCTCATTATGCCGAAAGTTGTGACAGGAAATTGGAAAAGCAGCATGGGCAAGCTGAACCCGGTCTATTTCTTAAGATATTCACACAAACTAGCGGCTTTCACTCCATTTACATATCTGTAAAAACATTGCATCCGTACTAGTTCCAAATTTCACGGCCTACTTCAGCACCCCAACCATAGATGGCGTTGGCAGCGATCCCGTGTGTTCCATCGCACGGACATTGGCAATGGAGTGCAGAGGTGAATTTAAGGGGGGACAAGGGCCAGTGCCCCCCAAAGCCATTTGCCGTCCCCCCCCCACAAACGTCCCGAAAAATGATCAATATGGCTATTTGCAGCTGTTTGCCACCTAAAAACTACCGTTTGGCCCCCAAACAACCGGCTAGATCTGCCAGTGATGAGTGACGTTGATTTCAAGGAACCATCTCTTGAGAGTGCTGCAACTATTAAACAATTTTAAATAGCACAATCACAATGCACTATAGGTGATAATAAATCAAATAATCGGCTCACCACAACCAGCACCATAATAGGTTCATTGGGTCCGTTTCAAATTTCATGGCAGCTTATGATAGCTGCGGTAGCTATCGATCAGTTAAACTGAGGAGAAATGTTAATTTGTGATTATTTTTCACGTTGAATCGTGGAAAATGTATTGAATTTTACGCGAGTAATTATCTACCAAATTACACTTTATGCTCAATATTAAATATATTTATCATCCAATGCTATTTCGAATACTTACCTGCTGCATCATTGTATGTTCCAGTGATCGTGACCTTAGCCAGTCGAAAATTTCGCTATCTGTGTCGGCACGTCTTCATTCCGGTTTAAATCTTCTCCGAAAGGCGTTGCCAACGATGGAAGGACAAGCATTTAGAAATAATATGTTTTTTTAAATTATTTTTTTATAAAAAAAAAAAAAATTTTTAAAAAAAAAGTAATAAATGTTTAATTTTTAATGAAGGAACCTCATACTCAGTTTGGGATAACGCCTCGTCGCTTGCCTGGAAGCCAGCTTCCCACCATGGCCGACGTCATCGGCCGCTTAATGATGGTCAGATTGGAGAAGATGGAGGAGAGGTCCACAGATGAAAAGCACGTACCAATGAAAGAGTGCATACAGCACGTGACAGATGAGATATTCCTACTCTGGGACAGGGCTTCACTACCGAAAAGGCCGAGGCCACGTATTCTGGAAACGGTGAAGCAGCTGTGGGAAAGAAAAGAGGGCGTCCGAAAAACGTCGAAGAAACAGCATTCTGCTCTTACAGCCCGTTGAACAACTGCTGCTGTCTCCGACTTCGGTGAACTCTTCGACATTTCGAACACAGCCCGCCAGCCAGAGCTTGCCAATGACAGAGAGTTCCTGGCCGACTAGCGTGGCCCCAGGAGACACCACACTGGTGGGGTCGACCAGCAGACGACGGGGCGCTGGCACAGGAGAGATGGGCGGGCCGAGCGACAGGCTCGTCAATCCAGCAGAGCTGCCACCGTCACTGTCGCCGCCGCCATCGCTGGACCGTCCGACAAGCCTCGCCACGTCCCAACGGCCGCCCACGCCTCAGGTCCGCGTCACCGATTACTTCATTGGCATTGGCATGCATGAGATTGCCGCTATATTGCATTTAATAAGGGCGACATTACCTCTCCTGACTGCTTCAAACCAACTAATGCTCCCAAACCCACCTCAGGTCGCCTCTCCCGCGCCGCCGCCGCTGCCGCTAATGGGCCATCAGCGGCTCCTCGCGCGGCCTGCACGCCCATCGCCGTCGCTGCTGGGCCCTCGGCGGCTCATCCCCCGAGCCGTACAGTAGCTTCGACATCTCGTGCCGCCGCCGTTGAAGGCGCTCCTCTTCCCGTCTCCGTATCCGCAGCTGCCGGCACCTCAGGTCCGTGAAAGACATAGTCACTGCATTGTATGCTCCATAGATTTAATGCCTCGTGAATAAATATGTTGTTTGTACGATATCCAATCTCGTAAACACCCCTTGCTCCCTGCCTCAGGTCACCCACCCTATCCTATGTTGTAAGCACTCCTTGCTCGATGCCTCTGGTCACCCACTTTGTGCCGCTGCCGTCGCCGCTGCCGGAGCTTCAGGCGTTCTTCCTTCGGTTCGTGTGGCAGCTGTCCACACTTCAGCCGGGACCTACCCCGCCGCCGCCGCTGCTGCCGGCTCCTCGGCGGCTCCTCGCCCGTCCGGCGCGGTGGCTGCCGCACCAGCTGGGTCTGGGTCGTCCTGCGCCGCCGCTGAAAGCGCTCCTCTTCCCGTTCCCGCATCCACAGCTGCCGGTTCCTTGGGTAGGTGGCACCAGATTCCCTGTTTGCATGCCTGAGAAATAAGTGTATTGCCTGGAAGCATACCCAATAACATATCATTCCAACTGTACAAATGTAATGTGGAACGTTTTCTGCAACTGATTAGCTGTCCTAGGTGCCCGTTTCTTCTCCTCACCATGCTGGTAAACCCTATTCGCTCCTTGTCTCAGATCATTCTTCCTGCACCGTTACCGTCGTCGTTGATACCTCCAGCGATGTCACCTCTAATGCTTCCGCCTCCGGCATCACCGTCGCTCGCACTGCCTCAGCCTCCACTAGTCTACCAGACTGTAGTGATTCTGAGAGCAGGAGTGAGAGCGGCAGTGAAAGCGACCCGGACTTTGTTCTCACGCGCTGGCACAAGAAAAGGAGGGTAGAGACATCTTTATCGCTAATGTCCGAGCCTGCCGATGCCTGTGATATGGGATCACGGAAAGTATCGAAAATCGTTTCGGCCTATGCTGTAGCGGGGGGGGGGGGGAGCGCACAGATTCCGAGGTCACAAGTACAGAGAGCTTTAGAGAAGAGCAGGCGGGAGAAGGTGCGGGAGATAAGTGCTAGCGCATCATACTGTACTGCAATGTCTTGCGATGGCAGAAATAATCTGACGCGCAGCCCGAGGCCCGGGGCTCCGCTGAAAATGCACAACATCTCTGTCAACATGCATCCCGGCGATGTCTTTGTCGGCCACTTCAGCTGCAGTGGCCGACACACAGGTCAGGCGCTGGCGGACCGGCTCGCCAGCTTCCTCGGGGAGCGGGGCATCGACCAGGCCAAGGTGCACATTGCGGGAGGAGATGGGACCAACTCGGTGGTGGGGTACAGCGGCGGCTGGATGGCCAAGCTGGAGGCACTCCTGGACCGGCCACTCACCAGAGTGGTATGCCTCTGCCACCAGGCCGAGTTGCCGTACCGGGCCCTGTTCCGCGCCCTGGATGGCCGCACTACTTCCAAAAGTACGTTCGAAGGGCCAATCGGCCAGATGGTAGGGGGCGCGGTGCATGAGCTGCCATTGGTGGAGTTCCAGTCCCTGGCCTCCGGCGAGCTACCGCTCCTGCCGGCTGATGTAGAGCAGTCGCTGAGCTCGGATCTACGGCTGCTCTACCAGTGTGCAATGTGCGCGACGTCCGGCGATGGCAGCCTAGTGGCGCACCGGATCCACGGCCAGCTCAACTTGGCACGGTGGTACACGGCGCAGAGCCGGCTGCTGCGAGTATATATGTCCCAGCAGAGCCCCGGTGACCAGCTAACGACCCTGGCCCTGTACATCGTGGCCGTGTACGTCTCCACAGTCATGGCCATTAAGTCCAGGCCGGACCTGGTGGAAGCGCCCCGCCACCCGTTTGATCAGCTGCAACGGCAGCAGCGGCACTTGAGCGGCGTCGACCTGGAAACCGTGCAGGAACGCCTGTGCGGGAATGCCCTGATGGCCCACCCAGACAACGTGGTGCTGTCGATGCTGGGCGACGAGCGCCCGGAGCTCAGGGCGAGGGCCGTGCAGATGGTGCGCGAGGCCCGAGATCGCCGGCAGCCCGGACCAGTCCGCCAGTTCCGGGTGCAAGGCTCAACGATCAACGTGACTGCACGCCAGTACACGGAGCTGGTGAACATCAACCAGTATGCTCGGGAGGCCGACATCGAGCCACCTTGTGTCCGTCCTCTCACTGATGACGAGCTAGGCCGGCTCCTAGACGAGCCGCTCCGGACGGGGTGCCCTGCCACACCCAGTCCACCGAGCGCGTCGTCAAGCTGACGACCGAGGCCGCAGCGGCCGTCGTGGGCGCGGAGAGACAAGACGGTCACGGCCTAAATAAGGTGGCCTTCCGGCGCCGCTTCAGGGGCCAGTAGACCAGCTCGAAGACCAGACGAAGCAGGGCTAGAGCGTCTGTGGCAGGGTCGGTGGTTTCAGACTGATGAATGTGGCGAGTCTGATGAGATGGTGTCATTTCGGTAGTGGTTGGGTTTTGTTCGATTGGCTTGTGTGTTTGTAATTTGTAATCGACCTCAGACCTGTGGTAATGGTTGCTTGTTTATTAATTAATTATAAATATGTAGTGTAAACACTGGAATTGTTCTATCAGATGCAGACCCAGGGGGAGGGGCAACGGCGGAGGGGAGCTGCCCCACCTCACACCCACCCCGATGAAAAGTGGCGACCTTCTGGAGAGGCACCCTCCAGCAATGAAACACATGCGATCGCCACCAACGCCATCTATGGGTGGCGTGCTGAAGTAGGTCGTGAAATTTGGAAATAGTACGGACAGTGTTGTTGCATAATGTAAATGGAGTGAATGCCGCTGGTTTGTGCGAATATCTTAAGAAATATGCCTGGTCCAGCATGTCCATTTCCTGTCACATTCCTGTGACAGGAATGTGACAGTCATTCCTGCTTTTCCTATTACCTGTTACAACTTTCGGAATAATTCGCAGAAAAAGGCGAATTTGCAAAATCGCCGAAACCTTTGAGCGGTCGTCGCGGTCAAACGTTTTTCGAAATTTGGAATTTTGATGAGCGCATCGCGCTCAGCACCCAAAAATGCAGAAACTAGGGGGCGACCTAGTGCATTTTCGAGAACAAACGCAAACCGGACCAGCCTACTAGACATTCCGATTGCGAATATAACCGCTAATATCACACTGTGGGAAGATAAAGCAGTTTATTCACTCATTAAAAGCGAAGTTGACGAGGTTAACTTCTTGCCAACAGTTTTTCTCACGCCCATCAAGCCCACCAAGCCGGCACACATTTAAGTTCAACTCCATTTGCAATTAGACAAAATATGCCAAGAAATGCAAACATGGATACAGATATTCAAAAGTCGAAAGATAATGAAAGGCCAGGCAACTGGAAACCATGGAACTGATCTGGGCTTAGCAAAGCAGCGCCGGTCTCCTTGATTCTTGATGACATGTATTTTTTTGTATCATATGACAGACTGGAAAATGGAGTTTGAAGGAAGCATCTCTTCCCGTTCCCGGGGGAGGGGGATGTGTTGTATTGAGCTGGATCCAAAGCCACGCTCGAATCGTGGACACGAGCTCGCTGACGCGGCAGCCAAACGTCCTGCAACTGCACAGAACACGCGACGTTTGCCACTCCATCGAAAACTTCTACCCCAGTATCTTTGCATTTCTCTACTGCAAGTAGCAGTCTCCCTGGGATGCTGCCCTAGTGAACAAACTAAACACGTTAAACCTCGCTTGTGTGTGTGACAGGCGTGCTGTCGACGATCGGAGCGCGAGGAAGTGGTTCTGTGTGGTCTGTATCTGGGCCACGCGTGCTTCTCACATCGCTACCTTCCCTGCGGGGAGGAGCGGCCGGGCAGCCGGTCCACGCGGCGGCGACAACCTGTCTGCGGACCATGTTCTCGTCGCACGTCGCCATTTCGGAACGGAAAGTCGTCGCTTCTTCGGAACCTGTTCGCCCACCCTGGCGTAAATGCCGGGCAATGGCTCACACTACGTCGCTCTGCTCGTTCCGTCTCTGTCTGTGGTTGGTTTTGCCGCGGTGTATTTCCGACGAGAAGTGTACCATGTCGATACCAGTTTCTTGACTTTGCAAAATGACCACATCGTGAAATGTCATAGCATGTTGTCATGTGTATTATCGCCTCATACCCGACGTCGGTAGGTTTCTACCTGGCTCGACTGACGTGGTTACGGGCGGTGTATAGCCCATACAGTTCATGCGTCCATAAGCCTCAGTAACAATAACAGCATGACAAGGCCATTGGTCACGTGGTCGGGAGACGTGTCCAGAGCCCTACACATGAATGATGTGACTTGAATTACGGCGAGTCCAGCGATGTATGTATCAAGCTCTCTACTTTTAGCTAACGTTTCTACGAAGTATGCGCCACGAAGAAATGTTACAGTGTGTGACCCGTGATATTAATAAGGCCACAGCTCGGCGACAGTTCCTCAGATGTGTTTATTGGTTGTAAACTCATACCGCAGCTTGCATGCTGTTATATGAGCCACGCTACGTGGCCTCAACGCAACGTTCGAGGTTCGGTGGCCCTGGCTTGTTTCAAGTAAAAAGTACACAGCTCCATCAAGGGCACCCAGCAATCGAATTGTCCGTCTTTGTCCAATTGCGAATATAAAACGCGTTGATTTGCCAATTTACAGGTTTAGGTATGCGGTACAGCGTCCAGGGTTCCGCGAGAGGAGAAATGTGGTGTCTGGAGGCATCGGTACCGAACGACCGGGCAGACGGCTGTGGCTGTGCCCATAAGGCGCCGTCAGCACGCGATCGAGTGGGAACTTTCGCCTCACCCGACACTGGCGACACGGTCGACTCGTGAAAACCAGCGACGCCCGTCTCTTTCCCGGGGGCGCCGACACGGATGTCCCACGGATGTGGGATAGTCGACCGTCCTGACCGGAACACCTGTCAGTCGCACCACACCGTATGGAAAGACGCCCGGGATGTTCAGGATGTTCGTGTGCACCGCTCACCTGCAAATTGTCAGCTGAAAGCGTCCCTAAGAGTGCAAAAGGCTCCGCCTAGGGGCACTCGATAGTGCCCCTCCCACCAACAATGTGATCGACCAGTGAAGCACCCTGAAAACAGTTCCCACCACCCACTTAACCTGTCGTTTCTACGGCTCCGTACACAATGTGATTGTTCGTACTAAAAGGCAGCTACCAGAACACAATGCAAGTAGGTCACACGAGCTGCAGCGAAATGTTATAACACGCCATGACTCTGCTTTTGTCGTAAGCTTAGCATTTCGTCTACTGGGAGATCCTACGTCCGTCGAATCGTCTCATTGAATCCGCTCGGTGCTCGCAGTCCCACTTTCCGCCTGCGAACCTGCGCACACGTCACAAGCGGCGACACTGGCAGAGGTGCCATGCGTAGGTTGGTGGCCAGCCGGACATGGTCTGGTGTGTGTGTGGGGGGGGGGGGCTGACCATCTCCACACCCCCTCCGTCCCGTCACGGTACAGTTCGGTCTGGTGGGTGGGGTGGGGGTCGCTGACCATCTCCACGGCTCCTCCTGGCCGTCACTGCGGGGTCCGGCTGGGGCCTGCCGGCAGAACGACTTTCCCTGACCCGGTGTTTGCCGCCGCCTCGGCCGACCTCGCAAGGCCGTCGCTCGTCCTCTCCCTTCAGCGTGTCCTCTCCCTTCTTCCTTTCAGCGTGCCGGAAATAGATACACTATTGCACGTTGGTGAAACGACTTGCCAACAGCTACGCCGTATAATTCATCGCTCTGTCCAATTCCAAACCAGCTTCAGTGTGCCGAGAATACCAGAATGGGTGCCAACTTTTGGTTATGATTTTGCTTCTCGTTTGAGATCTCGTGTGAGTTTGCTTGATGCGGTATTGATGTTGCGGACCGTAGACTGTGTCATGACTCACCACGTCTCCTCTGCGGGCAATGCATAATGGTGCACACCCGCTCGCTTTCGCGCATTTGCAAGTGCAAAAGCGAACAGTGTTTCTGTTTTGGAGGGCCATTGTACAATTACACGCCAAGTGCACGCCTGTGAATGACCTTGCACGCACAGCATATCGTCGCAGCCGGCCACGTTCTCTGCAGACCGGTCAACTGGTGCCTAGCCAGGAAGGGACCCAAGGGAGCGATCGCCCCCTCCCCCTCCCCATTTTCGGGATCCCACGGGCGACCGCGATGAATGGGGCGCCCTCCAGGTGGAAAGTGCACACCTGTGGGAAGGTCGAGTGCACCTATTCCGAACACGCCCAACGAATTGTTCAGCACAATGGACGCCTCTGAATGAAAGCACTCTCTTGTGGCAAGCTTGACTGTGCCACTATGACACTCGCACATGTCAAGGTCATCGAGCGGGACAGGTTATCAGGAAATGAGCAGGAAATGTGATCAGCTGTTGACGCTGAAGATTTCCGAACCAGCTCGTATATAAGAATAAGGCAACGAACAACAGCAACACAAAGCTAAATGCTTGCTCAATGCCAGCGCGATTGTGCATTTCGCAATGCACACTTTTTTTGAGAAATCTGGATGAGAAGATCTTGCTTTTCTTCAAAAGCATTGGAATTTTCTATGAAAGTATCAAAGATACAAAAGGGGATGATGTGACCTGAGTCACACCAGAAAGGAAATCAGTATTGTCAAAATCCCCCATGTACTGTTCAATCTGAACATTTTCGAAGCAGGACCTTCCCGTCCCTGTCCTGGTGAAGGACCTCCAGCCTGCCTGAACCCACACAGCTGATAAGCGAAGTTCATTCCTGCTCTTCTCCCTATTGAGGTGTCCAAAATCATGTGTTCGAAAACAAGTTTCTAGAGTCTAAATGGAAGTTGGAAATTGTGTAGCATTCCTTTTGATAATGAAGGCAGGGATGGGAGGAAAGGATCGACAAAATTTGAGCATTCGCCCAAAAAAATCTTAAAATAGCGGGATCGCAAAACGAAGTGGTTCACATGGAACTTTTGGTTCTCGTGACCTTTGGCCTGCAGGGGTAGGGGCGAGGGCGATGGGATTGAGCCAACGCCCAAAGTTCCCGCCCAACCCGGCGAGCTAAATCCGCCAAGTGTTATGACATCGTAATTTATATGTTGCTCGTTAATACATTATATATTATCGTGGGTGTCGTATTACATAGATTTACACGTGTACGTTGGTCTCAAATGTCGAGATATACCCCCGAATAATAAATTGCACACCCACCAAAAGATAAATTTGAAACTTCAGACCAAACTTACCACACGCAACAGCTTGTATGTCTTCGAGCAGCGCAAGGAAGACCTAATGCTTTCGGTTTGATTTAATTTGTTGGTGAAATCAATGTGCTCACGCAAGAGGCTTCTTATGGCATTTGGTTCATTCTCGTGCGCTGTGCGACATAGATTTCCTTCAACTTATATGATCAACACTGCCTTGTTTATAATAAATTAACAATAACACAGAACAGTTTTCTTGTAGCGGGACGAGGAACAAAGTTCCTATCTCACCCCTCAGTTATTGCTTACTTCAGTTCCTTTGGTCATGATTGCCAGACAAACATTTCACGAAACATCTGTATGCACACGAGTGTTCCTGCGCTTCCGTCTTCGCTTGCCCAACACCTCTTCGCTGGAACAAAGCGACAAGAACACGGAACAATCCTCCAGGAACAAAACCAGCAACTGCACATTCACCTCGCCGACTGTTGTGCTCAGTTTCTCCGTTCACGATGTCTAACTAGCACATTTAGGAAACAGCTACATGCACACGACGGGCCGTGACACGTGGTGTGATGTTCATCAGCACGAGACCGGCGCGGCCGCTATCTGTCGGCGGTCAGCACGAGCGTCCTTCACGCGCCGACCGCTGACCGTTGGCCGCACGGCAGGTCGCCGCGCTCGGCTGCCAGATCTGGGGCTGGGTCGCGCTGCTGCCGGCCTGCAGCCGATCTGCAGACGATCTGCAGCGAGACACAACGCACGGCTGCGTGCTGCCGCGGCACAGTCACAGTCGGCACAGTGTGCCGGTGGCACAGTCACAGTCGGCACAGTCACAGTCGGCGCAGTGCTGCCGCGGCACAGCCACAGTCGGCACAGTCACAGTCGGCACAGTCGCAGTCGGCACAGTGTGCCGGCGGCACAGTCACAGTCGGCACAGTCACAGTCGGCACAGTCACAGTCGGCACAGTGTGCCGGCGGCACAGCCACAGTCGGCACAGTCACAGTCGGCACAGTCACAGTCGGCACAGTGTGCCGGCGGCACAGTCACAGTCGGCACAGTCGCAGTCGGCACAGTCGCAGTCGGCACAGTCACAGTCGGCACAGTGTGCCGGCGGCACAGTCACAGTCGGCACAGTCACAGTCGGCACAGTCACAGTCGGCACAGTTCACAGTCGGCACAGTCACAGTCGGGACAGTCACAGTCGGCACAGTGTGCCGGCGGCACAGCCACAGTCGGCACAGTCACAGTCGGCACAGTCACAGTCGGGACAGTCACAGTCGGCACAGTGTGCCGGCGGCACAGTCACAGTCGGCACAGTAACAGTCGGCACAGCCACAGTCGGCACAGTAACAGTCGGCACAGTCACAGTCGGCACAGTAACAGTCGGCACAGTCACAGTCAGCACAGTCACAGTCGGCACAGTGTGCCGGCGGCACAGTCACAGTCGGCACAGTCACAGTCGGCACAGTCACAGTCGGCGCAGTGTGCCGCGGCACAGTCACAGTCGGCACAGTCACAGTCGGCACAGTCTACAGTCGGCACAGTCACAGTCGGCACAGTAACAGTCGGCACAGTCACAGTCGGCACAGTCACAGTCGGCACAGTCGCAGTCGGCACAGTGTGCCGGCGGCACAGTCACAGTCGGCACAGTCACAGTCGGTGCAGTGGTGCTGCGGCACAGCCACAGTCGGCACAGTCACAGTCGGCACAGTCACAGTCGGCACAGTCACAGTCGGTGCAGTGGTGCTGCGGCACAGTCACAGTCGGCACAGTCACAGTCGGCACAGTCACAGTCGGCACAGTCACAGTCGGCACAGTCACAGTCGGCACAGTCACAGTCGGCACAGTGTGCCGGCGGCACAGTCACAGTCGGCACAGTCACAGTCGGCACAGTCACAGTCGGCACAGTCACAGTCGGCACAGTGCACAGTCGGCACAGTCACAGTCGGCACAGTCACAGTCGGCACAGTCACAGTCGGCACAGTCACAGTCGGCACAGTCACAGTCGGTGCAGTGGTGCTGCGGCACAGCCACAGTCGGCACAGTCACAGTCGGCACAGTCACAGTCGGCACAGTCACAGTCGGCACAGTCACAGTCGGCACAGTCACAGTCGGCGCAGTGCGGCGGCACAGCCACAGTCGGCACAGTCACAGTCGGCACAGTCACAGTCGGCACAGGTGCCAGTCGGCACAGCCACAGTCGGCACAGTAACAGTCGGCACAGTCGCAGTCGGCACAGTAACAGTCGGCACAGTCACAGTCGGGCACAGTCACAGTCGGCACAGTGTGCCGGCGGCACAGTCACAGTCGGCACAGTCACAGTCGGCACAGTCACAGTCGGCACAGTCACAGTCGGCGCAGTGTGCCGGCGGCACAGTCACAGTCGGCACAGTCACAGTCGGCACAGTGCTACAGTCGGCACAGTCACAGTCGGCACAGTCACAGTCGGCACAGTCACAGTCGGCACAGTCACAGTCGGGACAGTCACAGTCGGCACAGTGTGCCGGCGGCACAGTCACAGTCGGCACAGTGACAGTCGGTGCAGTCACAGTCGGTGCAGTGGTGCTGCGGCACAGTCACAGTCGGCACAGTCACAGTCGGCACAGTCACAGTCGGCACAGTGTGCCGGCGGCACAGCCACAGTCGGCACAGTCACAGTCGGCACAGTCACAGTCGGCACAGTCACAGTCGGCACAGTCACAGTCGGCACAGTCACAGTCGGCACAGTCACAGTCGGCACAGTCACAGTCGGCACAGTCACAGTCGGCACAGTCACAGTCGGCACAGTCACAGTCGGCACAGTCACAGTCGGCACAGTCACAGTCGGCGCAGTGTGCCGCGGCACAGTCACAGTCGACACAGTCACAATCGGTGCAGTGCTGCTGCGGCACAGTAACAGTCGGCACAGTCACAGTCAGCACAGTCACAGTCGGCACAGTCACAGTCGGCGCAGTGTGCCGGCGGCACAGTCACAGTCGGTGCAGTCACAGTCGGCACAGTCACAGTCGGTGCAGTGGTGCTGCGGCACAGCCACAGTCGGCACAGTCACAGTCGGCACAGTCACAGTCGGCACAGTCACAGTCGGCACAGTCACAGTCGGCACAGTAACAGTCGGTGCAGTGTGCAGCGACTGTCCTGCTCCGGCCTGGCCTGGCCTGTGCTATCCTGTCCTGCTCCGGCCTGGCCTGGCCTGTGCTATCCTGTCCTGCTCCGGCCTGTCCTGCCCTGTGCTATCCTGTCATGTGCCAGGCCCGGCCTGTGTGAAGTTCCGACGTATATTATCATGCATAAATGCTGAGTGGTAGGGGACATGGCATGCGCAGATCAACAGCAAGCTGCATGCAATGCAACCACACCTGCCTAGCGCTGCAGTGATTGACGCTTTGCTTGGAAGATGCCGCGACACTGGTCGGTCGCATTGTGTCGCATTGTGTCGCATTGTGTCCAAAAAACTCACGGACGGCGTGATAATTGGTCGCCGGTCTGAACTGCGGTGGGTGAAGCACGTCGTGGTGACCCAGCTGGCGCCAGCTGGACGGGCTGGCCAGCTGGCGCCAGCTGCACGAGTCGCTTTGGGTGGTAAAAGATGCAATACTTTCTCTGGATATACTCTGCTGCCCCTGAGCTCACCAACCATTTCAGTAAAGTCAACGAGTGCTAAAGCTTAAATAAGCGTCTTAAGGGCCCGTCTGGGTTCGGTCTACAAGGGGAAGATAGAACAAGGCTAGACACGGGTGAGACACCATAATCAATGCTATGTTCCAAGTTATGAGCAATATTCCCACCTCAGTATACTCGTATCTAATCTTGTCCACCCGGTCTTGATCGATCTCGCGTGGCCCACTCGTGCAAGTCCGCCCTAGCACATGCGTGTCGGTCCGTAACACGCGTGAAGTCCGCCCTAGCACACGAGTGTACGTCCGCCCTAGCACATGCGTGTAAGTCTGGGTAACAAGCGTGTAGGTCTGTGAAACACACTCGTGCAAGTCCGCCCTAGCACACGAGTGTACGTCCGCCCCAGCACATGCGTGTAAGTCGGCGTAACACTCGTGCAAGTCCGCCCTAGCACACGAGCGTACGTCCGCCCTAGCACATGCGTGTCGGTCCGTAACACGCGCGTAAGTCCGCCCTAGCACACATGCGTAACTCCGCCACAACACACATGCGTAAGTCGGCGTAACACAAACGTGTAAGTCGGCGTAACACATGCGTGTAAATCCGCATAGCACACGGGTGTAAGTCCGCGTAACGCATACGTGGACGATACCTCTCCATTACAGTGGGTCTGAAGAATTCTGGCTCCATTTGAGCCATGCAATTTGGATACTGATGGCGCCTCGGCGTGCAGGCCCGGGACGACGTTTTCGTCGAACTCCGTCTGGGTGTCAGCTGTTGTAGGGGAGAAGTATGGCTGATGTTGTTCGTACAAGTTTATCAGAATTCCGGCTTCGACCGTCAGGTGGGTAATCAGCGTCCTTCGATCGGATGTCCCGGGAGCGTGGAAGAGTGCGACACGACGTCGTTCGCCACAGGTGTGCGGGATGGACTACCTAGACGAAGTGTTTGTCACACGTGATCTTGGGGGACGAATAGCCTAGGGGTAAGTTGCTCGTCTCACAATCGAAAGGTTGTGAGTTCGAGTCTCACCTGTCGCTACTCTTCGCCCGCGACCAATCGGCGTGAGAGATTGGCGATGCTACATGACTCAACGGTCGATGTGTCGTAAAACCAATAACCAACCAACCACACGTGATCTTACATACAAATACGTGACCAGAATGCACGCTACACATCTGACGTGTTTGGCAGCAAGCGGACGTTGGCATGCCGATTCCATAAGCTGTTTTTTTTCGGCAGCCGATGTTTGCCAGCGAGGTTGGTGCGGTGTCCAGCCATTTTACAGTGACGGTACTTAGAGCAAGACAAAGGCGGCATGCCACGTGGCATTACGTGAAAACGTTGCACATTTTTGGGAGATATTTTTTTCCACAGTTTTTCCTTAAAAAATAAACAGGCTTCATCTCTTTTCCACGGAATAAAATGCAAAGTGTACATTGCCTTTTCGAACTTTATCCCGGAAATGTATGACTATTCATTGCAAAACTTTACACAGTGTTGAACTGAAACTAAAACTAAAAATGGTCTTGTGACCTGTGATCTCGATGGTCCGGACATCTCTGACCTGTTCAGACGTGTACCCCGGCAGAGGGGACGCCGCACACATGGGCGTCACTCCGTCAAATTTGTTGAAGGGGTAGGGGTGGAGGTAGGGGAGGTAGGGGGGGGTAGGGGGATGGCTTCCCTGATAGCCAAAGATGCTCAGAAACCATTTCTGTCTAGTGTACGCCCATAGGTCCGATGGTCGAGCTTCAACCCGTTTGGGAGAAATCAATGATTGAGGGCGGAGGACAACCATCAAATGAGGGCGTGGAAAATAAATGGTTGAGGGCGGGGGAAAATCAATCATTGAGGGCGGGGGAAAATCAATGATTGAGAGCGGGGAAGCAACGACTGATGGGACCAGTGGTCTCCTTAACATACACAAAGTGACACCCGCGAATCCAGCGAACGGAGCCACGTTGTCCCAAAGCCGCCGTCAGGCCACCGCCGAGTGGCGGGGAATTTTGGCGGTCCGGTCCGGCGGGGGGTGTTTGGTACGTGTCACAGCCCTCGGCCGGTCAGGTCGGCTGATCTTCCGGCCAGGTCGGGTGATCTGCCGGCCAGGTCGGGTGATCTGCCGGCCAGGTCGGGCGATCTGCCGGCCAGGTCGGGTGATCTGCCGGACGCCGGTGTCCGCGTCTCGACTGCCCCCGGGCTGGGACCGGCGCGAACAAGAGCGAAAGTGCGGGCCGCCGGTCGGCTGGGCTACTTAAGCGGCCGGCGCTGCGCCGACCTCGTAGTGAACGCTTAGCACCAGCGCCGACACCAGGTGAGTGGCTCCTCGCGGTGCTGGCTGGTGTCCGTCAGCTGACCTGAGCCAGGTCACGGGCTGGAGTCGACCTGACCCGACCCGACCCGACCTGACCTCGGCTGGCAGTGCATTTTCTCTGACTTAAACCGTAACAAGACGTGAATATTTTTTGTTTGTTTGCATTTTCCTTACTATTTCAGTCCACTATCATTTGACTGGTCTATTTCACTCACTATCATTTGACTGGTCTGTTATCCCCCCCCCCCTCCTATCGAACCACAACAACCATCGCCTTTCGATGTTAGTGAGTGGGTGAGGGTTTCAAAAGGCCTCCGACGTGCGATTGCTGGAGGGATTTGGTGCGTGTCCCATGAGTTCCAGTAGCCGGCATTTACAGTATTACGGCGACTCACACAGTTGCGCTGCTCGCAACGCACGCCGATACATCACACGGAACAGCGGCCACCGTTAGAAAGTGGTCGGCTCGTCACTGAACACTCCAGTCACAACTGAGCTGCGACATCCTGCCGATTTGCCTGTGGCGAGCGTGCCAAGTTGAAGCTCGGGGCGGACTGGATGAAAGTTCGGGCCCCGCCCAGGCACTGGATGAGCATGCACACGAACTTTGCGTATTTGCGGTGCGCGTGTCTTTGGCCTACTTGCCAGTTACTTGCCTTTCGTGGGAAGTTAATTATTATTTGGATTCAATCTCAACTCTATTGCGCTGCAATTGATGCACACTGTTTGAGGTATCTAAACAGTGGATAGTTATTGGGATCGCTTCTGCTGGTAGTTCGGGACATTTAGTACGACGGAAAATGTGCCCGCATAACATACTTTGCTTCACACTTTTCTAGAAAATGACGAACTTTAAAACCGTTCAGTAAAAATTCGGCATATGTCATCTCTGACCTGGCACCACTGGCCCTACGCAATCGCAACCATGCAATTCATCCGCTCCAGTTGAGTGATGGCCGTCCCTCAAGAGGGCTTCGTCTCAGAATTCCGTCACGAACTTCCTGCTTAGCAGTAAGTCGGCGTTTCACAGCGTATCATCCACCCCATTTTCTCGAACCGTGATTAAAAAAAATTAAAGCGAGACCACAGCAACCCACCCTGCTCCATAAACTTATCAGCCAAAGGCGCCTCTCTCAGTGGAAAAGGCGCCACTGTAGTATACTCAAGTGCACCCTACACCTCTCTCAAGTGCTCCCCCACATTCATTGGATTTGTCAGCCAAAGGCGCCTCTCCCTGAGGAAAAAGACATGCCTTCAGAGTGCCTTCAGTATGCTCCAGTGCGTTCTACACCTCTCCATGGTGCCCCCCCCCCCCTACACAACATTCAATGAATTTTCAGCGGGAGACTGCCCTCCATGCACCCAGCACCTCCATCCCAGAGATGAAAACTTCAGGGTCCGCCCTTGAGTTTTGGCACCACCACTTTGATCCCAGAAACTTCTACAGTATGGACAAATTTGCATGTTTGTTCGCTTGCATCGTTCCAGATATATACCGGAGGTGGCTTATTGCCTTAGATGCTGAATGACGTCAGATACTGCGCACGGTTGGCCTAATCTAGCTGCAGCTAATAGCTGACACAAAACACGACTCTCGCTACAGCGCTACACGCCTAGCGGCCTATTAGTGACGTTTTGACATAGATATCAGCTGAGAGATCATGAGACGTAAAAAGTTGGAATGTTTGTTCTGATATCGGCCTCAACACTTAGGCTATTTGCGTATGTTTGCCAACACTTTGTCAATAGATGAAGTCAGGCAGTGTATTTGCGTCATTAAATTCAGTGGGTGGCCAATATGTCGCCATGTTTGAGAAGATATCACCCAAGTGAAAGCACTGAAGTCGGGCTGTGTATTTACACTAATACCTCCCATGAGTAGGGAAGATATCGTCATGTTTGAGAGAACATCACCCGAATGAAGGCAGATACCGAAACTCTAAATGGAGACAATAAGTCACACATAAGTGGTGCACTGTTGCAATGTTCAAAGTGAACACAGTTATTATAATGTGAATATTACAGGACATCAATGCGATGTGGAGCAAATCTTGATTCGAAGTAATGCTTATGTGGACGTTCAACTAATATTGACTATCTTCAGGAACTAGCAGTACAAGGCGCGTAGGTGCTACACAAGCTTAACAATTAAATGTCCATGTGTACATTTTCAAAGTCCAAAATTCATATTCTGGTGACACGCGTCAACTTAAAAAGAACGTATGTCGATGGTTCATTCCCTACGCTCAATAGAGCGAAACAATTTATATTCGTGTAGTTCATGCTATGTTCAAAATAAGTCGCCATGCTGCAAGTTAATTCGCATGCGCAGGCAGTACGCAACTATGCCCATGGAAGCAGAACATCAACCAGAACTGTGTGCTAAAATTGATGGCTGTCTTATGGAAGAATGTGCCGATCTTTGCATCTGGGCCAATCTTTACGCAACCGGCATTTTCGTCCGGTCGTTCTTGCTCCGATGCTCTGCTGATGCCATCAGAGCAGGACGTCAACCGGCAATGTCAGCTCACCGGCAATGCGCCAAAGCCGTGCAGCCTTTCACCAGCGCTGCCTTCGACATCGTTTGCGACAGCTCTGCACAGCACCCGCCCGGCGATCGCTCCGCATAATGAGCCGACTGCGGCCGCTGAGGAAGCCCGGCTCACTCTGTGGCGTTTTTGCGGCGTGGAAAGTTGACTGGCTGGCGGCGTGCCAATGTATGATGGGCTAACGACACCACGCCGCCGACGGTTTCTCCCGGCTCGCCCGCGGTCACTCACCAATCACTCACCAGCAGTCACTCACTGTTCACTCGCACCACTCACCACTCACTCACCAGCAGTCACTCACCACTCGCTCACCAGCAGCCACTCACCACGCACCAGTACCACTCACCACTCACCCGTGCCACTCACCACTCACTCACCAGCAGTCACTCACCACTCACTCACCAGCAGTCACTCACCACTCGCCCGCACCACTCACCACTGACTCGCCCACACCACTCGCCCGCACCACTCTCCACTCACCACTCACTCGACCGCAGTCACTCTACATACGCGACCCGGCCAGCGAAAAGCGAAAGCGTCTCGGGAATCCCACCGGCCCCGTGCCGACCGACGGTCCCGTGAGGCCCCCACAGGCGGAGACGGATATGTGGCTGGCGAGAGTTGCCTCTCCGTGGTAAGGCTGGTGACCTGGGGGCTTCGTGGCGATGTCGGCCACGTGAACTGCGCCAACCGCAGGAGTGCCATGTAGTCCGCTCCCGCGGTCCCGGATAGTTTCACTGGGAGGTGAGTGTTATTGCGAGCCTACGAAATAAAAAGGGCAATCGTTGTGTGATGCACAGGACGCAATATAATTGGAAAGCTGTTATAAATTCAGTGGTTGCATCCTTTCGTATTCTTAACGGATGTTGGGGGATCCCCAGACCAATCTTGGGAATCTCGGTGGAGATCCATGAGCTAAATCTTCTCGAATTGTTACAAAAAATGTTTTCGAGAATATCCCAGAAACGATTCTAACAAAATTGCATTACGATGAGTCATGCAAAATGACTGCACATATAAAATAGACTCGCGTTACATATGAGCGGTTACGCTAAGGTCAACTTCTCTGTTAGATCAGATGAGGCTGGTTCTGGGGTGTAGCTGCTGGGTGACCATTTGATATGCTCCTGGTCTCTCGCTGTTCCCCTGTTTGCTCGCTATGCTCTGGTTAGCTCTCTGTGCACCAATTTGTCCGATGTGCTCGGGCCGCTCGGCGTCCCCCGGCTGGGAGCCACCTTCCTGCCCAGAGCCAGAGTCAGAGCCAGAGTCAGAGTCAGAGTCAGCCCATTCCTGACGGTCGTCTCTTCCGACGAGAACACTTCGCACGCGCTTGTGCGTGGTGCTGCCTGTATCCGTCGGTCGAGTGTCGCACTGTCGCACTGTCGCACTGTCGCTGTCGTCTGAAGGTGCGCAAGGTCGCCGAGCCGGAGTCGCTCCCGGCCGGAGAGTTTATCCGCGCCGCTGCGGCTTTCGACAGTTCGGGTCGCTGTGCTGACGGGCCTCGCGCCGGCTCTAATTGGCACACGGTCGCGTCGGAACTAAGTGGCCGACTGGTGCTGATGACCGAGCTCGCTCACTGATTGGCCGGACCTGATGGACTAGGCTTGCAGCACTGTTTCACCCTTCATCTTGCGACAGACGATGCTAACATACCCGCCCCTCGGGTGGTCTCCCATCAGTTGCGGTGCTTATATCGTAGCTAGTAAATGAAGTAAACTTGAAGGGATGGGTAAGCTGGTGAACAGTCAGTAATGTACAACATATGCAATCCAGGATTGACCCGGTAGCAACATTTCCCTTGAGTTTAGCTGGTGATTCAATATTTTCTTTGGATTGGTGATCCTGGAACATTAAAATAAGGGACGATTCTGGTCGAACAGGTACTGAGCATACATATGCCAATGCGCAAGATCGATTCCATTTATGGCAAATTGATGCTAAGGAAAGTGCCCAAGCCGAGAGTTTCTTCCCGGATCGTGCGATGTGTCCTCAGCCGTGTGATGAGTCCTCAGCCGTGTGATGAGTCCTCAGCCATGTGATGAGTCCTCAGCCGTGTGGTGTGTCCTCAGCCGTGTGATGAGTCATCAGCCGTGTGATGAGTCATCAGCCGTGTGATGAGTCCTCAGCCGTGTGATGAGTCCTCAGCCGTGTGATGAGTCCTCAGCCGTGTGATGTGTCCTCAGCCGTGTGATGAGTCTTCAGCCTTGTGATGAGTCATCAGCCGTGTGATGAGCCATCAGCCGTGTGATGAGCCATCTGCCGTGTGATGAGTCCTCAGCCGTGTGATGTATCCTCAGTCGTGTGATATGTCCTCAGCCGTGTGATGAGCCCTCAGCCGTGTGATGAGTCCTCAGCCGTGTGATGAGTCCTCAGCCGTGCGAATGTGGGCCCCGTCGTGCGGAATGACGTGTGTGCGGTATGACGGTATGACGTGTGTCCGGCGTTTTGTCAGGATGTTCATCTCCACCCTGCTGCTGGTTGTGGCCGTGGCCTCGGTCCAGGCCGTGCCCGCCCCGGACGGTGGCGGACACGGTGGCGGACACGGTGGCGGACACGGTGGCGGACACGGTGGCGGACACGGTGGCGGAAGCGGCGGCGGACACGGCGGCGGATACGCCGCCCCCGTCCTGGCACCCTCTTACGACGCGCCGGCGCCGGCGTACGGCGCCCCCCACAAGGGCTACGGCTGTGAGCCGGAGACGCACTACGTCACAGGTAAGGGTCGCGGCCGTAGCTGGCGCAGGGCAGCGCCACACGGGTCACGTGTCCGGCGCACAGACACGTCCCAACACAGACGTCACGCGCTCAGAACCCAACCGTCACACGTCGGAGACTCACCCGTCACACGGGTCACGTGTCCGGCGCACAGACACGTCCCAACACAGACGTCACGTGCTCAGAACCCAACCGTCACACGTCGGAGACTCACCCGTCACACGGGTCACGTGTCCGGCGCACAGACACGTCCCAACACAGACGTCATGTACTCGAACTCAACCGGCGCATGCTTCAAACTCAACCGTCAGTGTACCTCCAATCGCGTCCCGTCGCCGTTTGTATGTTTGCACATGGCGTCGGCACAGCTACCTACTACCTCCAATGGCCGGAGACCATCGTACCACTGTGGCTGACCCGACCTAAAGCCGCGCTCGCTCCCGCATATCCCCTCTCCTGCCTGGTGCGCTGGCGTCTCGTCCCCCGCACATCCCTTCTCCCCGGTCCGTTGGCGTCTCATCTCCCCGATATCCCTTCTCCCTGATCCACCAGCGTTTCGTTCCCCGCACATCCATTTTCCTCCGTGGTGCGCTGTCGTCTCGTCCCCCGCACATCCCTTCTCCTGATGTGAAGGGATGTGTCCACTGACCCTGGTCCACTGGCGTTTCGTCCCCCGCACCTCCCCCTCCCTGGTCCGCCAGCGCCCCCCGCACATCCCTTCTTCCTGGTGCGCTGGCGTCTCGTCCCCCGCAGATCCCTTCTCCTGATGTGAAGGGATGTGTCCACTGACCATGGTCCACTGGCGTCTCGTTTCCTCGCACATCCCCTTCTCCCTGGTCCGCTAACGCCCCCCCCTCCCGCGCATCCCTTCTCCTTCCCGATCCGCTGGCGCCACTTCCCCCCGCGCCGTCACCGACATCGGGAAAGTTGTCTGCTGGCGCGGCGGGGCCCGCTGGCCAGTTTCATCACACACCGGTTTGGCGTCGACTCGATTTCGTTCCGGGTCGCTCGTTACGTCTCTTGGCCACATTGGCGGCAGTGCCGCAGCGCAAGAAGCGCGCGCCATAGATAAATACAATTCATTAGCATGTCCGAACTGTAAACGGGAATTGGTGGCTCGGGTGCGCAGTGGGTCAGATTTTCCAGATTTTCTTTTTTACAATGGAGCAAATACGTATGTCAGCACTGAACATTGCGATCTTGCAACATTTGCCCCCGCCCATCTAGTTCCATGTTGCCATTCCTTTATGCTGGCTTTTTGTGTGCTTTCTTTGGTCCTCCTCGCTTCCAGACAATCAATGCGTTTTTATCTTATCACTTCCTGGTTTCATCTGTTTCCTTCTCCTCTTTTTCGCTTCCTTTTCCATTATTATTTAATTGCTTCCGTCTTTTGCGCTCTCCCTGCCAGTATGTCTTTTGGCTCGCCATTCCTCCCTCCTACTTTTCGCTCCCTCAATCAATCTAGCCTCTCCCTCCCTCTGTATTCCTCGTCCTTATCATCTGAGCCCATCTTTGCGTCTTCTGTTGTATTTAAGTTATATCCTCCAATATCTAGCAGTGCAAGTCTTCGTCTTTCTTTTCTCACAGCTCATCATGTTCATTATCGTTCCGTCTCACTCGCGTGGTCGCCCACCTCCCTCCACCTCATCTCGTCATGACTCTCTCGTTCTGCCCACCCGGCCGTTCGCCCACCCCCTCGGCGCACTCCGCGGCGGCCACTGACCAGCCCCCCTCTCTCTCGGACAGTCGGGTCCACCAAGATCGGCTACGAGACCCGGTACAACACGTACACGGCGCACAAGCCGACCACGCTGTATCAGCAGGTGACGGAGACGCTCTACTACCCGACCACCGTCTACCAGACGCAGTACGTCACCAGCTACATCGCGCCCGACGTCAAGGTACGCGCCGCGCACCGGCCGGGAGGGGGCTCCGCTGGTGCGGCACCGACCGGGAGGGGGCTCCGCTGGTGCGACACCGGCCGGGAGGGGGCTCCGCTGGTGCGGCACCGGCCGGGAGGGGGCTCCGCTGGTGCGGCACCGGCCGGGAGGGGGCTCCGCTGGTGCGGCACCGGCCGGGAGGGGGCTCCGCTGGTGCGACACCGGCCGGGAGGGGGCTCCGCTGGTGCGGCACCGGCCGGGGGGGGCTCCGCTGGTGCGGCACCGGCGGGAGTGTGATGGTGTCGACACCGGCCGGGAGGGGGCTCCGCTGGTGCGACACCGGCCGGGAGTCATGGTGCGACTCCGGCCTGATGGGACACCGCTGGTGGCAGGGGGGGTCGCTCCGCTGGTGCGGCACCGGCTGATGTGATGGTGTCGCTCCGCTGGTGCGACACTGGCCGGGGTGCCGCTCCGCTGATGCGATACCGGCTGATGTGATGGTGTCGCTCCGCTGGTGCGACACCGGCTGATGTGATGGTGTCGCTCCGCTGGTGCGACACCGGCTGATGTCATGGTGTCGCTCCGCTGGTGCGACACCGGCTGATGTGATGGTGTCGCTCCGCTGGTGCGACACCGGCTGATGTCATGGTGTCGTACCGCTGATGGGACACCGGCTGATGTCATAAGACTAAGTGATATACTAAGTGATATAGTATTATCATTCTATCAGGTTAGGTGGTGTACCATTTAATGCAACCTTGGCGTACATATTAACCGAATCGAAATTTGGGAGGGGAGGTGGTGTCGCGGAAGTCCATGTATTCCCTGAGCACACACCAAAGACCTGAGTTCTGTTCGATGAGCGCAAAGCACCTACGTGAAGCTTCACCACGTCGACCTCCGCCTGCAGGTGACGACGAAGGTGCTGTACGACACGCAGTACGTCACCGAGCACAAGTACTTCACCGCCACGGCCTACTACACCAAGACGGAGAAGGCCTACTACACGGAGACCGAGGTGGCCAGCGTGTACTACACTGAGACCGTGCAGGAGCCCAACTACATCACCAAGACTGCGTACCACACCGAGAAGTACCCCGAGTACTCGTACGTCACCCAGACCAAGGTGAGCGCTTCGCTGGTGCAGACTAGAGTGTCGAGTGATTGGGAGGTACCGGGAAGAGCTGTGCAGCACGTGTGGGAGTGCGTGTGAATGCGATTAGTGTCATTCGAAGGATGCATGTCGTGATTCGTTTCGACGTAAGTGCACGTGCACACTGCCGGTGAAAAGGCAACACTTTCACAGGCATTTTCTCCGGCACACGTATGCCGTTTCTGAACTACTTTTTGCTCTCGGTTGGCAATATGCCATTCGACCCGAGTCATGTCGCGAGCTGGACGCAGGCTGCGTTGGGAGCTGTCTCGACAGTCTTGTCATCAGTGGCCATTGCACCAGCCTGGCGGGTGAAAAAGATCAATCACAGAGATGAAAAAGACAACGAACACAACACACGTCACAATGATATCACCAACGACAATGAATGGGCAGCGCGCCGGCCGTGACAAACATGGGCGGCGCTCTGTAGTCGCTCTGTAACCACAATGTAGCCGCTATGTAGCCGCTATGTAGCCGTTATGTAGCGGCTCTGTAGCTGCTCTGCAGCCGCTATGCAGCCGCTCTGTAGTCGCTCTGTAGCCACTCTGTAGCCGCTTTGTAACCACTTTGCAGCCGCTCTTCAGCCGCTATGCAGCCGCTCTGTAGCCGTTCTGTAGCCACTCTGTAGCCGATCTGTAGTCCGCTATGCAGCCGCTATACAGCCGCTCTGTAGCGCACCAAGGCGCCACTGATGCGATCTGTCAGCAGGTCTTGCTTTGCCACGCGCACACCACCCCTCGTGACGTAGCGTGACGATGGTAACGGCCGTGCACGCACCGTTCTCTGGTGACGTCATCTGGCAGCGTGCAGAAGGGCCTCATCAGATTCAGCTGGCGATGGTCTCCTCAGAATTGGCTGGCGATGACTGCCTCAAAATTGGCCGGCGATTGTTTCCTCAGAATCAGCTGGCGGTAGCTCTGTCGCAGCTGGACGGTCCGGTGTTGTCGCCCCGTTGTGGACAACGGACAGATTACGTGGAAAACCACCACGCACAATGTCACGCGGAAACAAAGTAAAAATGAATGTGAGGAAAATAACAACGTTGGTGCTGCGCACTTGGAATTGGCACATTACCCAGTCGTTTCGAAATATACCAAACAATGGAATGGCAACTGCCAGAACGAAATCTGTACTAAATTTGCTTCATCGCCTTCCCACCGGAATGTTTTCTTTTACTAAATGGTCGTGTTGTTGCGTGTCAGTCTCATACCCCGTGTGAACTACCCTTCACCAAGACCATCCAAGGTGCACGAGCTGGGGTCATGATGTCATGTCACAGCTGGGTGACCCAGGTTAGCTGGGCGCATCAGCTGACCACAGCCCGCTCCGCCACAGGTCAACTACGAATACGTGACCGAGACAGAGCCGGTGCCGCACTACGTAACCCACACCGTCACCGAGACGTACCCCGAGTACAAATACACCACGCAGACGCAGACCGAGCACGCCTACGTCACCGTCACAAAGGTATGACGTCACATTTGCGCGTCGACCGCCGCCATCAGCAAAACGTCGATGCTGTGAAGCGTGCAAAGCGGCTGTGTTGTGTGAAGATGACTCGTCGGAGTTTTCTGTGAAAGCTGCTGTTGCTGTCACTTTAAATTGTGACAATATTCTGCGATTAGAAGTGTTTAATGTGCATTTATAAACCGGGCGGTGGCTGACTCATCAAAAACCTGTATATGGTCCTTATGTCATTGCAGCTAATGTGTTACGCCGACGTTGTATAGCCGATAACGTGCCCTGAAGCTTACCCGACTAATCGGCGTAGCAACTCGACACAGCTGCTGATGCAATACCAGCTGGCTCAGCCGGCGATAGCCGAGCATGCGGCAGAGTCAGTGGGGCGTCGCCTTGTAAGCGTGTCTGTGTCTGTCCCCAGACCCAGACCCAGCCGCAGTACGTCACCGTGTGCCCAAAGCCGACCTACCCCAGCTACCACAGCGGCTACGGCAAGAAATAGGCAGCCCATGGTGAGTCTACCGCTGTCTGGCTGACGAGCTTACCGCCATCGGCTGACGTGCCGTCGTCAGCTGACGCGTGTGCCGTCAGCTGACGTGTGCCGTCGACGTCAGCTGACGTGTGTGCCGTCAGCTGACGTGTGCCGTCGTCAGCTGACGTGTGTGCCGTCGTCAACTGACTCGTGCCGTCGTCAGCTGGCCTCACCGGTGATTAGAACTGACTGTGCTGGTGACTGTGATGATGACTGTGTTGGTGACTGTGATGATGACTGTGTTGATGACTGCGATGGTGATCGTGCGGCACGCTGGAGCAGCAGCAGTCTGCCGGTGCCGGCCGCCGGGGTCATGCTGACGTAGCTCCGGCTGGCGGTGCCCGTCACGGAGTTTCGCGCGGTGCGGCAGAGAGGCCGGCAGCCGGAGAGCCCCAGAGAAAGTGGCGCCGGGCGGAGGAAGCGCCGAGGCGTCGGTTACCACCTGCGACGTCCCCCTCCCCACAGCCAATGCGTTCAATCCGTATGCGTGCCTTGGAACGCGGACGCACTCGGCGCGGGTCATGCTACGTGTGCGCCAAGATGCGCCAAGATCTGGGCGGCGTCCGCCAAGATCCGCCCAGATATGGGCGGCGTGCGCCCAGACCTGCCGGCGAGGAATGGCCGGCATCTCGCGCTCACACGTTTCGTGTCGGTCCGCGCCGGCGGGCACGGTCCAGTTGGCGTCTCGACCGCGCGACCGGCCGCCCGTTTCGCCGTGCTTTCACTTTTATCTCCGCCGGGAGCACAGTGGGCAACTTTCTCAGAGGGCTGGCGGATTTGGTGCGGAGGTGGCCGCTCGACACGATCGGAATCCGACCCACCGGCAGATGACGCCGAAAACGCCGGGTCGTGGGTCCCGGACACTCCCACCGGCCGGTTTCACTCGCGATCGGTCAAACCTTGGCCTAATTGTGAACGGCCTCACAACGGATCACGGTTTTAATTGGAACAGTTTTGAACTTACGAGAGCACTCATGCTGTGACTCAATATTTTCTTTTTAAGTCGGTAAATTTGTGGAATCATGTGTTATATTCCTTCTCAATTATTCTCGGCTGCGTCAGAATTAAGAACACATATTCGATCACCGCCATTCCTCCGAGCATGCTAATTGGTGATGAGTATGTTTGACTTGCCTGCGTAATTGTTACACTTTCTATGGCAATAATCCGACTGATTTCGTACTCTCGCATTACCTATCCTCTTCCGTACCCTCCACTCCATCCCCACAATTGCCCGCGTGCCAGCCTGAACCCAATGTCCGCTTGTGTATGTGCTTACAAAATCTTTAACAACCACTTCCTCGCGGTTAAGTTGAATGTGCGCGTGCCCGCGTTTCGGCCTGTCCACGTGAATAGGTGTTTACACAATCCTTAATATCCACATCCTCGCGGCTAAGCGTGATGTGCGCGCGTCGGTCCGCCGACAAGGGCCGCGAGTGCGGCCAGCCGCGTCGAAAACTGCGCCGCAGTTGTCGCCGGCGGCAGACCGGCCAGTGACGTCACACCTGGCCGTGATCGGTCGGCGGGTCTGGCGGCGGACCGACCGGTGACGTCACACCTGGCCGTGATCGGTCGGCGGAGCTGGTGGCGGACCGGCCGGTGACGTCACACTTGGCCATGATCGGTCGGCGGGGCTGGCGGCGGACCGGCCGGTGACGTCACACCTGGCCGTGATCGGTCGGCGGGGTGGTGGCGGTCCGGCCGGTGACGTCACACCTGGCCGTGATCGGTCGGCGGGTCTGGCGGCGGACCGACCGGTGACGTCACACCTGGCCGTGATCGGTCGGCGGGGCTGGTGGCGGACCGGCCGGTGACGTCACACCTGGCCGTGATCGGTCGGCGGGGCCGGCGGCGGTCCGGCCGGTGATGTCATACCTGGCCGTCATGTGTACAGTTCAGAACAGGCCCTACGACGGCAATGACGCGTGACAAGTGGCGCACGCACTTCCCAAACTCCCGTGGAGACCACCGA
Source organism: Imbricaverruca yamaguchii (assembly GCA_034440575.1). Taxonomy (NCBI): domain Eukaryota; kingdom Metazoa; phylum Arthropoda; class Thecostraca; family Neoverrucidae; genus Imbricaverruca; species Imbricaverruca yamaguchii. Next base: position 871,773 of record JAOTOL010001625.1, read on the forward strand.
CCGATCGATCCGTTGAATGATGATGGCACAGGCGGGTAGAATATCCACTATTCACAGCTGGATCCAGAAGCTTTGATTTCGGGCACGTTTCTCGAAGCGGTGCTTTCAGCGCAAAATTTGTTCAGCGGGAGGGGTGCACCCGAACACACTGAAGGGATGCCTTTTCCTCTGAAATCGTCTTTGGTAAACAACAACAAAAAATTATAGAGGGGAGTGGGGGGGGGGGGAATTCCTCCAGCATTCCTGAAAGGTCGCCCCTTTACCGGGTGGAGTGGCGCCACCATTCCATGGGGAAGGGGAACATTTCACAGCCCTCCTGCTACCGATACCGATTGTGGTCTGAATGCTGGCTAATGATTGGACAAGACGTACCGTATTCAGGCAGACTTGTGTGCCAGTATCTCATGCATTACCGACCGCGTGCGCGCGCGCCTGTGCTCAGTGAGCGGTTTCCTCACAGAAGGCCGCATTTTCCCACGGACCTGCTTTCGGTCGCCGTGCCCATGTGAACGCAGCGTCACCGCATTCCTCCAGCGTGCGACCTGCGGGCACAATAGCAGCGGAGCACAGCGACGGGACACAGCGGCGGAGCACAGCGGCGCACGACGAATCAACCAGCACTCAGACCGCAGGGTTGTGTCCGCAGGTAGACGGTGGTCGACGTTCGCGTGCCGTTGGCGTCTTCGGCGCTGCTGACCCGGCGCTGGACTCGCCTGGGACGACTGTGTGCCGACCCGCCAGACCCTCCCTGGCTACCCGCGACCTCGGCTCCGGTCGGCGATCGTCCGCCGGCGACGCGTCGTGCTGACGTCCTGCTGCTGTCATAGCTGCCAACGCTGCGGTCACGGAGAGCGGCGACATGGCGCGGCCGCCGCCGCCGCTGTCGTCATCCGCGGCGTGATGGTGGCGCGCGGGAGGTGCGCACGATGCAATGGGAGCTCTCCGAGAGGCCGTCTGTGGTGCAGGTGTTCCACTCGAACGCACTGGAGAGTGTTCCGTTTCGAATCTGTGCAACACGTCGGTCCACGTACGGTTTGTTGTCTTTTTTTTCGCCCACACGTGATGCGTGAACAGTTGTTACACCAGTTTGCCCCTTGCTTGAGCGAACCCCGCTGTACATAGTCCCCTGTTAGTGTTACCGACCTACCCTCCAGCGCGGGGAGCAGCCGCGCATTGCACGCACCTTTTTCATGCCAAGCCAGCAACTTCTGCACGTTACCCATGCATTTGGGGAAGATGCTGCCGAGTGGCAAACTGGCGCCATCGGCACTCACATTGTGTTACGCAGTCTTTCGTTTTCGTTGTGAACGTGTGTGTGTGAGAGGGGTGGTTCCCAGGTGTGCCCAGAGCGTGGCCAGCATTGTTAATGGGCGCCGATCGCTAACAGCTGACTTTTTATAATAAACGGATGACTCCCACGTGTGTTTTGTTCGTGCGTTTATCATCGAATACGGTCATCCGGATTTTCATCTGTGCGCGACAACCATGCGGAAGGCGGGTACACATGGCCGGCACTCACCAACAATCATTGCTATGCACGACATTATTATACATGCAATCATTACTATTCTAAGAGCACAGCCCACCATATCCATACAGTAAGAACAGCCTGAGCGCAAATACAGTCAAAGTAGTCGGCAGTCAGCCAGAGCAGTAAAAGGTGCTCAGTCCAATGTCGAACGCAGTCTGTCGGCAGAGGTAAAAAAGTCATTGTTCTGCCGTTAACTCCGGTGACACAAAGAGGCCCAGAGGAGATACAAAAGCCGGTGTTGGCACTTAATATACCTACCTATGCACCTACTCTCATTATCTCGCCTCACTCAGAAAACACTGATAGGTGATACGAATGAGCAAAAGAAGTTAAAAAAAAAAATTATGCACCTTGTCCTTTTTGTCGCCTGAATGTTGGCGGAAACTAGGACAAGGATCTTGGCGAACGTTACCCTAAACAGTTCAAACCGACGCGCCATTGCGTTAGCATGTGGCGTCTCCCGGACCGCCGGTGTCCCACTGGTGACAAAATGAGACACTCAGGAATGTTGTCGACTTTTGGTCGTGAGCTTGCCAAATGTGCTGCTGGCCAAAATTTGGTAGCGCTGGCGGAGATGGAAGCTCTCTTCTGAGCCAATGAGAATCCAGCGAATTGGGTGCTTGAGTTTTGCTTCAAAGGACGCGTTCTGTTTGGTCTCGACTGTCTCGTCGCGGTAACAGTTGCATACCAAGCTCCTGCAACAGATACCTACCTAGGTGGTAGTAGGTGATTAACTATCCGTTCAGGAGCCGATTTTTGCTGAGATATAATCCTGAGAGAACACTAGGTATGCCAAATATGCCTGGATCTACTGGCATGGGCTCAGGGTCAGATAAGCATTCACAAGAAAACATTGGGATTGGAAATCCAGCAAAGAGAGCAAGGCCTTCAACTTCAAACTGGCTCTCAAGGCAGATTGTGCAGTGTGGCGAAAAATCCAAGGATGGTGGTGTGTGTAAATTCAGTGGTGAAAAAAGAAACCTCAAGCGGCACTGTGCATCAAGGCATCCATGGGCTAAAGAGCCATATCAAATCCGCAATGATTCATTCGGTGTTGGAGGAAGGTGGAGACAGGCATGGAAAATTGGAGGTGAGTGGTAAATAAGGTTAAAGGATTTGTACCTTCAGTTCAGTTATACAAATGTGCTAGTACTGGATCTACCAGGCCAAATTCTGATAGGAAGTTTCCGAGCTCTCACCAAGTTGGTAGGTGGAGCCATTGTATTTATTGGCTTGTATTACCTTTACACAAAGTGTTTTCTTCATTAAGAAAACCTTTTCTGCATTGATTTAGCTTGCAATGTTGAAACAATTTCTTGAAAAAACCTAAAAACAGTAATTAGATGATGTTGGAAGGAATATCTGAAAAAAATATAATTCCAAGATCTTCAGATCAAGGCTTCAGAAGCCCCCTGAAGTGTGTTTTGTGTGCCATTGCCAAATTCTGAGAGCTATTGAGCTGGAACTTTCTAAATTTCCATAAATATTCATTGTACACATTTTGAGACCATTCTGAAAATTTTGGTTGTACTGAAGAAGAATCCAGGCAGTCATTTGGGGGACATGTTGGTCCATTTCTCCCTTATACATCCCCCTGAAATGCCTATGATTTTGTAGTATGAACAACAGCCTAAGGTGTGTGAAAGGTCATTCTGCATCAAATGACATTTGCCCCATCAAAACCTGCTCATAAACAAGAGAGCAGTGGGTGTGAAATACATTTTTTTTAAATACTTTTTCCTCCCCCACCACATAAACAATTTCAATTTTTTACATTTTCAGGGTTCAAAATGTACCTTGTGCTGAGACAAATAAAATGCTGTCTGCCCCATCCAAAATTAGTTGGTAATATTGTTGGAGCAGGGGGTTATGAAGCCCTCCCACCAGAAACAGCCTTGTAGAGCCCAACAAAAATAGGATGAAGTAATTTGCTTACATAGATACCATACCTGGCCACATCATTGAGGTATCTCATGCATGCCAACTTATCATTTTTAGTATTAAACATCATCAGGTTACTCCACACTACCCACATGCACCATTTCTAATGTGTGACTACCCTGTAACCTTTGTCATGCTTCCAAGTTAATATAGTAGGTACTGTGCAGGCATTCATAACTATTGATCCTTCTATGCTCAATCAATATATTTTGGACTGGTAACACAGAAGTAAACAAGCATCTAGCAGAGCACCCCACCCCTCCCAGCTATTGAATTGGCAGGTTTTAGTATGGGCACAGAAATGGCCTTAATTTGGAAGCAGTTTGTGCAAAGTAGCTGAAAGCTTCTATTTAGTTGCATAATGAACGTTCATATGAATGAAACATTGTTTTATTGTTGCACTGTGACTAAGTACAGTCCTTAAATGTTGCCCAAAAATTATTTCAGCCACCAGAATCTCCAAACCAGTTTTTGACAATTATTTTGAGACTGTACAGATGTTGGCAGATTGGTAGGTACTGCAACCATGGCTGCCAAATTTGCACATCTTTGGATTTGAATGAACTTTATTGATAACTGTTGATAAGCTTCTGTGCCACATTTGAACCAAGCACAGCATTTACTTTTTTTAAACCAATAGATCAAATTGGCACCCAGATTGATATCAGTCACATCCCTGATCTATAGTTCCATTATAAAATTTGATGCAGAGAATGTAGCTGTCACCTGTTGTGATCCAAAACATCTCTTCTTGTACAGTGTTTAGAAGGTACACCATCAATAATGCACATGCAATAATGCACACCATCAAGGTAAATCAAGAAAAATACAATAAAATAGGTAATGATTGCAGTGTTCAATTGTGTAGGTTCTCAACATGCAAATTATTTTTAGGAGCAGGACAAGACCTACAGGGCCCATCTGTGCAACAGTCATCTCAGTCACCTCAGGATGGAGTGGATACCACAGCTGAAGGAGAGGAAGTCCCACCTTATGGTGAGTTAATAAATACATTTAATGCCAGTGTCCACTATCCTCTGATTTTGGTGTGTCTGGCCAGCAGTTCAAGACCCCAACAGCTATACACACATGTTTATCAGCTCAGCTGATGGAAATGCAGTTTTTCTTTCTTCAAGAAAAACATCAATAAAGGTGCTGAGATCTTAGACCATGGACCAATATTACCAAAATCCTAGAATAGATGCCATGAAAACTTGGGACTATTGCCATGTCTGAACTATTTGTGGGCTGTGAAGCTACTACCTTTTTCATTTTGAAAAGTGCTTATGTATCCATATTATCAACCCTTGTTTCCAAGGTATTTTTCCAGTTTGTGGTCATCGAAAGGAATAATGACTGGTGATTCCTAACAGCTTATAACACTGTTTTCATTGAGCTCCCAAGCAGCATAAGGTGTCATCATGGGCTGCCAGATGCCTGTCTATGTCATACACTGTGCATGACACTGAAATTGGGTGCTGATGCTCCGTCTGAAAGCAGCGAGTTCATTATGCAATCTGTGGATGCCTGTTTGGTGGTTTGCAAGCTAAATGACCTTCTAGTCGGCGCGCCCTTAAGCCCAAATAATCAATTGGTGGTTTGCAGCATCGCGTGGGGGGTCTTCTGGACAGCAGTCGGCATGCTTGGAGTCGCGGCTTTCCCGTCTGGAGGAGAATCAGATTCAGCTGGTTAAAAGCAATGCCAAGTGCCCACCTGCAAATGCCGAACGCCGGAGTGACGTTGGAGGCGGCGGCTCCCATCATTTGCCACTGAACGTAGGTGCCAGAGATATCGCAACTCTTCAAAAGACCACTCAAAACCACCTGGTGTGCTTGCGGCATGAGGGCTATGTGTTCTGTGACATTTCCCATCCAGACTTCGATCCTTCAAAGAATCTCACGTGCCATGGGACCGGTGTAACGCCCTACAACTTTGAGCATGACGATGCATTTCCGAAGCCATTGCCGATTCCAAAACCTTCAGTCGCCTGAGCCACTTTCAGGCCCGTCTGTGGCTCGCGTCGCCATGCGAGAGCGTGGTGGGAAGCATGGGGTCCGTGGTTGCCGAAGTGTTTGGCGTCCACCGAAACCTCGCGCACGAGAACGCCGCCAGCGAGCTCATAGTGCGCTGGAACGGCCTCAAAGTGTCGAGTGCGGACGCCCTGATCCGGGCCGTCGTTCACTCCCCGCGAGAACACTTCAACTTTCTGAAGAAGTACCAAATCAGTGCTGAGAGCAAAGTGGTCAAGAGGATGAGGCAACGGTGTGGCCGTGCGTCCGTGTTTGTGTGAGTGCACCGTATCAGTAGGGTGTAATGAAACAATCAAGTTGAATATAGCTGATGAAATTAAAGATGATGAATTTGAATAAAATTTGTCATACCAAACTTGTTGGCGCTGTCGGCGCCTTTTCTTGTTTGATTTTCTACTACGTTACCCCCCCCCCTGTCCTACTTCCCGACAGAGCAGCAGTTCACGTAACGCGGTGATGCCATCTGTGCACGGGTAATTGCGGAGGACTTGCGTTTCCTTAGGGTAGGCACGACCCACGAGCCGGTCATGTCAGGGCGCATCCGTGGTGCGTAGTGACGTTATCAAAAGTAGTGACTGATGAATATCGATTATTATTGCGTCAACCTTCTTGATTTTCATAATGGAAACAAATCAGAGACCTCGAGAACCAATCGCGTAAGTGTGTGGTTCTTTGTGTTTTCAATTGTGAAAATATGCGGATTTGCACTATTTGGGCGGTGCATGTCGGCCTCGCGTCGCTGCTGCCGGTCGCGCCCTCCCTCGGCTCTCGGCTTTGGTAGTGAGCGGACGTGGGTTGGTGTCTGCACCCTGTCACGAGGTCAGCTCAGAGTGCGGGACATGGTGTCCTGGCGTGAGATCGTGCCAGCTCTCGGATGTCGTGTGCGTCAAATGGTTCGGCACACATTATCAGCGTGTCACTATGGCTCTTGAGATGTCACTAATCGCGACTGTAGGCGCTGTCCATCGTTGTGGAACCATGGACGGCGCCTACATGACTTACGTCTTGGGTCACGGACGCCCTTTGGGCCAGGAACGGTCCAGAAAAATCCCGCGTTCGGTCTGTGGCCCTGGCCTGCAGCTCACGTTTGCCGTCCGGCTTGCAGTAACAATATCACCGCCAATTTTACTCAGAGAATCATTATAGCATGAAATTTACATCCAACTGAATTGCCTCCACTCGCGTTGCGCTGATTATAGCCGTTTTAGTTCAAGGGAAAATATATATGCTGGGATTTACGGCTGATAATAGTATATCATATTAGTTTGCATCAACCCTATACCTTTTGATTCTCACGATTAGCCGAAATTCGAGGTGCTGGTGTGTCGAAATGAATGTACTTTTCCGTACTTTCTAGCTCATAATGTTTACCTACCGCCAAGTGTTTCATCCACTGCTACTGAAGGTTTTCGATAATCCCACGCCCGCCAATATATTGTTTTTATATGTCTATATGTCTATATGTTTATATGTCTTATATGTCTAATATATGTCCATGCTATTTTTTTATACTTGGCATACCTAACGTTCGGTTGTAGGAGTTGACAAGAAAGTGACAGTACCAAGGAGTTTTCAACCTCATGTTCGCGACCCCCTCCATTTTTAGCAAAAATATAACCGGATTAGGTCTGTTTGTACCCTGGTATGCATCTCACGGTACGAACAATTCTGCTATGATCAACTTTAGCTGATATAGGTGGTGCAACATGGGAAATAAGGGGGGTCTGCCTGTGCAGTAGGCACCCACGATGCCCCGCCTCCCTACGCCCATCGACGCACAAAAACTCAGATGCACGCCTGTTTTCCACGAAATGGTTACTGGCTGCCACTGGGGAATGGAGCCTTCCTTGTGAGTTTGACGAAAAAATGAGACACATTTCAGTTCCTGAAATTGTCCGGTGACACAACCGATACTTTTTTTTACCTCTGTGTGTCATGAAGGGACTGTGGGCCTGGACACTGCCATAAGCGGTGACGTGTTCCGTACTTCCTACTGATCCCTGGCTGATTAGAAGAAGTGCCCAGCCATCAATTTAAGGTGGCCGAACCCCAGCCTTGCAGAATATCTGCGTATTTCCCTTATAATTATGAAAAAGATCGTCCCATGTGAACAATGCCTTAATTAACTGTTGCTTATTAGAATGACTTCCCACGACGCGCACAAAAAGCTGCCGGTCTCTAGCCTCGAACCGGCTACCTCCGGGTCGGCAAACTGACGCGCTACGAACTGTACTACCCACACCGAGCTCCTTAGGTTAAATAGTGTCGATGGATATGGCATGGGTCTAAATAACACCATTTTACACAATAACTAACACGTTCATGTGAAAACCTTCCATGATTATCGAAATACCATGAAACAAGCTTTCAGTTGACGTATAGCTTATACCACTCACCTATCGATAGCCTGCCGAACCCAAATCAGCGCCCAAATGACGTCCCCGGCTGCCAATAAACATTGACGCAAGTTTTAGTTTTTATTGGTTTGTAGCATAGCAATCCCACGCGTGGAAGGTCTGGTGCTACTAGATAGATGGTGCATTATGGATATGATGGGTGTACTTTCAGCGCCGTTAGATATAGCATGAAACGACATAAGGGACGCCACGATGGTCTACCAGTGAAAGTCGCCGGTGAGATGGATGAAATATTGAGCCATGTTAGTGTGTAGGAACTGTGTTGCGGGTAGGTAGGAAAAGCTAAGTTTGGAGATGAAGGTAACATGATTTTTGAGATTTTTGTAATACAGCGCTCTTTGAAGTGATTGAGATGACATGACCACTCACTTTCTCCACAAATGATTACCTTTAAGTCAACAGTGGTCAATACAATTCATGTCTGTGCATGTCTGTGGCTTATATCCTCAATGCTTCAAGAAGGAAATTTTGAATGTTGTGGTGGTTAAATTCCTTAAAAACAAATGTTGATAGACCATGGAATAACTTGAGCAAATAACTCCACTGCGAATGGCATTGTCTGACAATTATAAACTTCCGTGCTTGTCATAAAGACATAAAGACATAAAAGATTAGTGCAACTATGAGCCACAAGGGCCCTTCTTGGTTGCACTCTGTACACTGAACCAGTTGCCCACCAAATCTGTCAATCAGCCCTCCCTGTAATACTGAAAAGCAAGTCCCCAAAAGAAAGCTTAATAATTATCTGATATTGGAGCACAACTGATGCACCACATTACACTGATATGAGTTGTGAGCATTGCTGCATGTGGTTTGTCTTCTAACTACTAAATGAATATATCAGAAGAAATAGAAGAACCTAACTTAGGCTAAGATAATGTAGCATAATATGCAAAACTTATTGTAGCATAATATAATATATCCTAACCTAACCCAACCAGAAAATCAGAATCCTCCCAAATGAACTTCCACCATGATAGGATAAAAGCTTGTAGTTATTGCTAGCTCTGCCATTGGTATTAACAGCACCACAAAGAACTTCCAGCCTTTATTGAAGGCTTCAGTTATGTCCACCATGGGTTTTTATCTGGCTCAATTTTGCAAAGCATGATTCAGCATGATTGCTGGCTTTAGTGTGAATTTTCATTGCCCACTATTTTTGGGTCCCCAACACATTTTTATGCTGAATTTTTGGTCCTGAGTTAATTTTGTAGCCCTGCTGTTATTTTTTGGTTCTCAATGTATTTTTTTTAGGGTTCCAAACAAATTTTGGGCCCAAGCAAGACTTTGAAAGGATCAGTTTGATTTTTGTCCCCTAGCCCAAATTTTTGCAGTTCTCACCAGAATGTTTGGAACCCCAACAGGAATTCTTTGAGCTCAAGTCTGATATTTTGGGCCCTGCTGTGTTTATTCTGGGCCCAAGTGCAGTTTTGTGGTACCCTTGGTATAATTTTTGGGCTTTGCACAACTTTATTTTGGGCCCAGCTGATAGGGGCACCATATAACCAATGTAGTTGATGCAAGCCCTAATAACCAACTAACTTGGCCAAGCTGCATTAATTTGAGGCCAGCAATGCAAATTTTGGGCCCAAGTTTGATTTGGTGGAAAGCCCATCATGATTTTTGGATAGGAGATTAACAGCTGATATGATTGGGACACTTAAAATTGTTGACAGGTGAGATAATGCCATGCTTTTCAATTTCAAGGTTAAAAATACAAATAAATGTCATCTGTTCAGGTTGAACAAGTCAAGGTGTAGGACAGTTTAATGCCAGTAGGTTTTCAGTAAAAAGGTGGTTGATAAATGGAATAGGGTGACTGCTATTGTTGTGAGGGAGTTGGTTGGTTATTTAGGCCTCACAGCACATCAACTGCATTGGTCATTTAGTGCCCATAAAAATAGGGTGTAGGAGTCCCTCCTTGAATGTATTATAAAATGGGGTGAACAACTCTTAGGTTGGATACTCTTGTTTTTAGGCTATATTTTGTGCATTAGCAGCAATAGTGGATGAGGTGGGAAACATTTATGTCTATGCATGTGTGCACTGTAAAGGCTACTTTAGGTAGGCAAGGGGTGAAGGAGTTGAAAAATGATTGATGGACATGGGTGTTCAGGAGTGCACTATGCAATATCAAGTAAACTGCTTGATAAGTTGGGACAGATATTTCCTTTGGAACTGGGATAAGGTATTGGTTGGGTATGTCAGTGTCCTTTGCTCCCATCTTGTTGGTTTCTCTCATTTATAGGTTGAATTTGGATGGGCCTCTGTGGCTATTGTTATAAGCCTTATCAATGTATGCCCTATGACTTTGTGATGACTTTTGCCTGCCAAAATGAAAAGCAGAGTCAACCTTTAACAAATGAATAACACCTGCATTTGTTGAAGATAGGTTAATAAATCAGTGAGTTTCTACTGTTCACAATTCTTGGGATTTTCTCATATAATTTGTATTTAGACATGAATTATCAGATATCACTTCAAATGACACTGATACACCAATTGTATTGGCATTCACATTGAGATCTATTATTAATGAAAAAGTGTGCTCAGTCCAGGCTTTTTCTTCAAGTCACCTAACCAGGCACCAGTATTCCAGATGTCGCATCTAACTCAGCACCAATATTTCAGAAGCCAGCTCCAGCCACCAAAACTCCAGTGCTCAAGAAGCATGGCATCCTGATGTTGCTTTCAAGTGATGTTGAGGAGCTCCCCAGCTCAAAGAAGAATCTGGGTGGTGAGAATGAAAATGGTGCTCCAGAGAGCAAAAAGCTAAAGGTGATTGGGTATATCTAGATATGATGTCTGATAAGCACATCTGTCTTTTGGCCTGCATCATGTGTGGATGTGTGTTTGCAGCCAGGTGGTGGACACGGTGCTCAGGATGAGATCTGGGGTGCCTCTCATACTCGTGAATGACTTTCATACTGCCAGCGTGATGTTTGCAGTTGTCGCCTTGAACGGCCAATTCTATTGTACAAAATGTGTGCTGTGTGCTACTGGGTCTTCGAAGAATTGCACCAAGCAGTCTGCAGTTCAGTGATACATACATTGGACTGATTCACAGTAGGGTCACTGACCCAAAAGGCACTGAGTCCCAAGTCCCAAAAGTAGAGCAAAGGGTCCACCACCGCCTCCCGCAGTGGGGCGCCCCAACTGAACCTGTGTTTCCAGCTCGACTCGACAGGTGTCGCCACGCCCGCCGGCCGACCGCCGCCGCCTCCGCCACCCCCTTTGCCTCCTCCACCGCCACCTCCTCCGCCTGCCGACGCCGCCGACCGGGACTCGTCGCCCGACGGCGAGGAGCCGGCGCCGGTCGAGGTGGCCGACAGCTACAGCTGGAATCGCCTGATGCGCACGCCGGCCTTCTCGGCGGCGCCCGTCTGCTGCTTCCGGCACGCGCCGCTCAGCGCCACCTGGCGCAACATCACGCCCGGCCTCAAGGTCGAGGTGGCCGCCGGCGACGCCTTCTGGGTGGCCACCGTGCTCCAGGTGTGTGACAAACGCACGTGCTACCTCGTGTCCAACGTGAGAGAAACGTCTTCCACAAGTGTGAAGTCGTCTTGTGTATGGTATCGCAAAGTTGACAGCTGGTAATAGAAAACTGGACTTGGCTGGAAGTGTTTTTGTCATTATCTCGTCCTCTTGCTATAGTCGCTTATTTTTAGTTGTCATCTTTTCCAGCTCTTACATTAAATATTGCAGTCAAGCACAATACCATTTAACAACCCTGAAGTGACATGGTGGGTCTTGGGTGCTCGAAATTGTCCTGTGTCAAAGCTATCTGTCCAACATGGAGGCGTCACAATTCGACATCTAATGACATTCACAAATGATCAGAATAGTTTCCAAACATCATGTTGGAACATCTCTGGCGGTTCGAAAACGTACCGGGCGATCATCGGGTTTGCTTTGGCTGGTTCCATCCTTTAAAAGTAATATTGGCGCACGAGCTGCCACGCCAACGAGACTGCCGCGAGAACGGATGCTTGATGCGATGCTTGAAAGTGCATGCGAATGTTTCTAGAGTGAAAATGATTGTTTGAGGTGGACTGCATATTTTCCAGCATAACTGACTAGCCGATGGATCGATACCCACGAACCAGACACCAATGTGTGGCTACGACAACAGGACATTTGCTCTGCTTAGCGAGGGTCGTTGCTCGTTACGTGGACACGAAAGTGGGGATTTTTCGTGAGACGAAATGTACGACCTTCAATATACAAGGAGGTGCTGAGTCTACATCAAAAGTAAGGTTAGGGATTATGCTATATTACTCAACGTTTCGGCCAGGGGCCATCGTCAGGAGTGACGATGACGACGTCAGGAGTGGCCATCGTCAGGAGTGACGATGACGACGTCAGGAGTGGCCATCGTCAGGAGTGACGATGGCCCCTGCCCGAAACGTTGAGTAATATAGCATAATCCCTAACGTTACTTTTCATGTAAACACAGCACCTTCTGGCAGTGTCCTAAAATTACTTCACCATTAACTGTGTGGATGAAGGAAGAAGTTGCTTGGGAATAGTGAAAGATTGGAAGAAAATAAAGGATTGTCACTTCAGGATTAAAATGGAGAATGCTTTTCACTTCAGTCACATGCATTTTACAATATTTAGCAGTTATGTGCATGATGACTGTCCATACATCATGTGGCAAAATCGTAGAAACCTAAGATGAGGATGAAATAGCACAACTCCATTAACTGTGATTTTCCAGGCCACATAGTTAATTATTTTACATGGCCTCCTGGTATATTGAAGGTCGTACATTTCGTCTCACGCAATGTCTAAAACACAGGAGCACTTAACAGCCATTCTTCATTGTATTAAACGAGGGGATTTTTCTTAGCTGCGTGGCTGCAGCATAATTAATGCATTCTGGCCTGTTTCGCAGTTATGAAGGTCCATCTGCATAATTGCATATCATTAGCTATGCAGATGCATCTTCATCTGTGACTCGGTGTAATGGTGTATCTCTCCACCCCAGGTGGAGGGAGACCACGGCCTGGTGCTGCCGTAGTGACCCGGTGTGATGGTGTACCTGTGTACCACAGGTGGCGGGGTACCATAGTCTGGTACAGCTGGAGTGACCCGATGTAATGGTGCACCTCTGTACCCCAGGTGGAGGGGTACCATAGTCTGGTACAGCTGGAGTGACCCGATGTAATGGTGCACCTCTGTACCCCAGGTGGCGGGGTACCATAGTCTGGTACAGCTGGAGTGACCCGATGTAATGGTGCACCTTTGTACCCCAGGTGGAGGGGTACCGCGGCCTGGTGCGGCTGGAGGGGCTCGGCTCCGACCCGAGTGAGGACCGCTGGGTGGACCTGGTGTCGGCCGACGTGCGCCCGGTGGGCTGGTGCGCGGCGCGCGGCCTGCCGCTGGCGCCGCCGCCGGCGGTGCCGGCCCGAGATGACTGGCACCAGGTGCTGGTCAGGCGGCTGACCGGTACACGCACACTGCCCGCCGGCTTCCAGCGTAAGGTGAGGCAGGCCGCGAAACTGCGAATACCCCAAATAAATGCCCCATAAATGTCCAATGCCCAATCGTAAATTCCCCAAACTGTGATAATACCGAGTAGTATTGAGCCTGCCTGTGATGGGTTTATACCATACCGCTGTGACAAGTCCCGACCTGTGGCATGTCTTGGCATGTGGTGGGTTTATGCCACGCTGTTGTAGCAAGTCCGACCTGTAACGAGTCCTGACCTGTGGTGGGTTTACGCCACACTGTTGTGGCGAGTCCTGACACGCGATTGGGTTATGCCACACCTGTGACGAGTCCCGACCTGCGACATGTCCCGACGTGTGATTGGTTTACGCCACACCGCTGTGACAAGTCCTGACCTGTGACGGGTTTACACCGCACGGCCGTGACGAGTCCCCACCGTCTGTGACAGGTGTTGGCCAGCCTCAGCTCCCAGCTGTCGGTCGGCCAGACGGTGGAGGTGGTGGACAAGGCGTGTATCAGCCAGGTGCGGGCGGCCGTTATCCGTCGCATGGTGGGCCGCCGGCTGCACGTGCACTACCTGGACGCGCCCGACGACGACGGCGGCTTCTGGTGTCACGAGAACTCGCCCCTGGTGAGGTGCAGGTCGGGCTGGGCTGAGCTGAGCTGAGCTGAGCTGAACTGAGCTGAGCTGAGCTGAGCTGAGCTGAGCTGAACTGAGCTTAGCTTAGCTGAACTAAACTGAGCTGGTCTGAGGTGAGGTAAGGTGAGCTGAGGTGAGCTGAGCTGAGCTGAACTGAACTAAGCTGAGCTGAACTAAGCTGAGCTGAGCTGAGATGAGGTAGGGTGGGGTGAGGTGAGCTGAGCTTAGGTAAGGTGAGCTGAGCTGAGCTGATATGAGCTGAGCTGAGGTGAGTTGAGCTGAGCTGAACTGAACTGAACTAAGCTGAGCTGAGCTGAGCTGAACTAAGCTGAGCTGAACTGAACTGAACTGATCTGATCTGATCTGAGCCAAGTTTTGCTGAGTAAACCTTAGGTGAGCTTAGCTGAGCTGGGATTGGCAGATTGGGGAGACCGGACCACTTTGTCTTCTGTGTGTTCAGGTGTGTAGGAACTGGATCCAGGAGTGACACAAGTATTCTACATGTACCCAGAACTGACCCATGTGTCATCTTTGTGCTGAGGATTGACCCAGGTGCTTTATTTGTGCTCAGGAGTGAACCAGGTGTTATATGTGTGTTCATGCATGGTCCAGCTGCCATTTGTGCTCAGGAGTGACCCAGATGTTTTATGTGTTCTAAGGAGTGGCCAGGTGTTTTATGTTTGTTCATGAGTGGTCCAGGGGCTGCGGTAGCTCAGTTGGTAGAGCGTCGGACTCTTGATCGCAAGATTGTGGGTTCGAATCTCACAACCAACGGCCTTTACCGAGTCCACCCACGACCAATCGGCGTGAGAGGTTGGCGACGTTACATAGCCTAGCGGTTGAATGCGTCGTAAAGGAACCCAAGGTCCTTCACTAGTGGTCCAGATGTCACCTGTTCTCAGGAGTGACTGAGATGTTTTATGTGTGCCCAGGAGTGACGCAGGTGCTATATGTGTGTTCACGAATGGTTCAGTTGCCCTCTGTGTGCTCTGGGGTGGTCGATGTGTTCCATGGGTGTCCAGGACTGCCCAGTATTCCATGTGCGTCCAACAGTGGGTCAAGTGTGCCCTGTGCACCCAGGAGTGAATCATGCACTGTCTGGCTCCAATGGGCAAACCTGGTCGATGCACCCTAAAACTTAAATAACCGACCGACCCCCGTCTGGCTCGGCAGGTACACCCGGTGGGCTGGGCCGTGGCTGTGGGACACAAGCTGTCGGCGCCCGACTCCTACGTCCGCCGCTGCACCGCCGGCAAATACCTGACAACCGACGCCACCCAGGACTACCTGCCGGCACCGCCGCCAATCACGCACGATGGCTTCAAGGTATGACGTCGTACACCGGCCGGGACTGCCTGCCGGCACCGCCGCCAATCACGCACGACGGCTTCAAGGTATGACGTCACACACCGGCCAGGACTGCCTGTCGGCACCGCCGCCAATCACACACGACGGCTTCAAGGTATGACGTCGTACACTGGCCGGGACTACCTGCCGGCACCGCCGCCAATCACGCACGACGGCTTCAAGGTATGACGTCGTACACCGGCCAGGACTGCCTGCCGGCACCGCCGCCAATCACGCACGACGGCTGCAAGGTGTGACGTCGTACACCAGCTACGCCGTCTCGACAGGCCGCGATGGTGTGGAGGTGTCTGTGGCACGTAGGGGCGTCTGTCCGCTCCCCCTTCCTCCCCTCCCAACCTCCTTTCCCTCCCAACCTCCTTTCCACCAACGACTCTCAAAGTTGGACAGATATGACACCTGGCGGTTCACCACTTGCGGTAGTAGACTGCACTCGCTACGATATGAAAAGCGTTGTCACGTGCGGTAGCTGTAGTGGCAGCGGGAGGTGTGTATGTCGGTTCGCGTGCTTGGGTGCCGGGTCGCTGTTGTTAATGGCTTGTCCACCCATTGCGATACTCACGTGTTTGTTGTATGGACGTGTAATGATGGTGGATGCGCCAACAAAACCCGAGTGATGATTATGATGGAGACATATCGAGTGCTTGAACGGCATCAGCCCGCGAGGGCCCCTGGACCATATTGAGCCAGTTGAAGTAACTCCCGGTGAAGTGTCTCACCCAGCACGTACGTCATAAAGTTTTGAGGCTTAATAAGAGCCACAAGGGCCCACAACACACAGCACAGTAACATCACCCTGAAGCGGCAGGTAACCGCGGTGCCGTAGCCATCCTTATCAAGCTGTGTCTCCGTTTGACCCGGCAGGTGAACATGAAGCTGGAGGCGCTGGACCCGCTCAACCTGTCGAGCATCGGCGTGGCGACGGTGCGGCGCGTGCTGGCCAACCACCACCTGATGGTGCGGCTGGAGACGCTGCCGAGCGCCGCGGAGTCGGCCGAGTCGCCGCCCGACCGCGACTGGTTCTGCTACCACGCCACGTCGCCGTACATCTTCCCGGCCGGCTTCTGCCGGACGGTGGGCGTGCCGCTGACGCCGCCGCACGGCTGGCAGCCGGACGCGTTCGCGTGGGAGGCCTACCTGGAGGCGGAGGGTGCGGCGGCGGCGCCGGCGCGCCTGTTCCGGCGGCCGCCGCTGTCGCACGGCTTCCAGCCGGGCCACCGGCTGGAGGCGGTCGACCTGATGGACCCGCAGCTGGTGTGCGTGGCGACCGTGTCGGCCGTGGTGGGCCGGCTGCTGCGCGTCCACTTCGACGGCTGGGAGGAGCGCTTCGACCAGTGGGTGGACGCCGAGAGCACCGACCTGTTCCCGGTGGGCTGGTGCCGGCTGGTCGGGTACCGGCTGGAGCCGCCGCGGGCGGCCGAGGCGCCGCGGCGAGCGGCCCGGCGCCGGCCGACGGCTCGCCGGGCCGGCCGTGGCCGCCCGGTGGGCTCGGCCGTCCGCGGCCGGCCGGTCGGCTCGGGCCGGGGAGCGGCGCGACGGGCCCTGCTGGGGCGGGCGCCAGCGGCCGGCCGGGTCGTCACGCGCCGGTCGGCGGCGCCACGCCCGGATCCGGCGGGCGGGTCGTCTGTCGCTGGCGACAAGCGGTCCGAGGGCGGGGCCGCTGCCGCAGGCGACTCGTGGTCCGAGGACGGGGCCGCTGCCGCAGGCGACTCGCGGTCCGAGGACGGGGCCGCTGCCGCAGGCGACTCGTGGTCCGAGGACGGGGCCGCTGCCGCAGGCGACTCGCGGTCCCAGGGCGGGGCCGCTGCCGCAGGCGACTCGAGGTCAAAGGGCGGGGCCGCTGCCGCAGGCGACTCGAGGTCCCAGGCCGCTGCCGCAGGCGACCCGCAGTCCCGGGACGTGTTTGACGTGGAGGCCGGGGCTGCCCTGTTGTCAGAGGACTTGTCCAAGTCACCCCAGAGGGAAGAGCACGAAGCGGGGACAGCCAAGGAGGAGCTGAAGCAGCGGCCGTGCAGGCGCGATCGGGAGAACGAACCGAGCAGAGAGAAGCAGGACGGGCAGAGCCGTAAACTGAGACCAGCCGTGGAAGAACGCGAGGAATCAGACACGGCGAAACCGGATCGTGGATCGAGTGTTGAGCAGGAGCGTGAATGCATGGAAACACGGGAGAGTGAGGACCTTGAGGAAGTGGAGGGACTACAGCAGGGAGAGCAGGAGACAAGAGGCATGGGTGACCATGCAGATGGTGCCCGTAGCGAGGAACAAGATGATCAACGCACGTGCGACCAGAAGAAAGGATCACAGGGTGAGAAGAGACGCAGTGAACAGCAGCGGGGCGAAATGCGTGAGGAATTTGAACCGCAGGACCAGAGACGGGCGCCGGCGTCGGCCGGTCAGGGTCAGGGACCGGACCGGGAAGACCAAGGTCAGCAACGGGCGTGTCTCGTCCAAAGCCGGGGACCACCGTCGGATGACTCGGACGACTGTCTGGAGTTCACGGAGCAGGACCGGGAGCTGCTGCGCCGGGCGAGCGGTCAGCGGGCGCAGCAGGACGCCACCGACGAGTGCCTCGAGTTCACCGAGCAGGACCGAGAGCTGCTCTAGCCGGGGCCAGGTCGGCGGGCGGGTCGGCGGGACGTGGCTCGATGTCGAGGTCACGGATGGTGACCGGCAACCGCCGGGGCGGCGGTGCCTGTCTACATATGACGAGGATATCCCACCTATGTGCGACGAGGCTACTCTGTCTGCACATGGCAATGCTGTCTTGTCTGTATATGACGAGGCTGTGCTGTCTCCCTTCTGCACATAGCAAGGGTCCTTTACTGTACATGACTGGGCTATCCTGTCTGTACATGAGGAGACTATCCCACCTGTACATAACGGGTACTATGAAGGTGATCAAGGCCTTGCACCAACCGTCACGTTCTGCGGATGAGACCGATGCGCCTTGTAGAGTAGCGTTTTTCGCATCGCCATAGTCACTTCAAACTGTCCCAATACCTCCATGTGGTCCTGTGCCGATCTTGGTATGATTGTAGCACCGACTTCTGACATGCCCGTGAGTTCTGGCTGCCTGTTGATGCACTTGCCGTTTGTGTTGCACGGCGTGGCGATATTCGCTATGTCGTAGATCTGCCGCGCGTATTTGCGTACCATCGTATGGTGTAAGACAGGCGTTCTGTTTATGTTGGTCTGTCGACATGCACTCTTGAGTAGCGTGGCCGCCAGCTGCGGTATTTAAACCATCGCTGTATAGCACGCGTGTCTGGTACAGAGCAGAGTGCGCGTGCTCAGACGGTTCGGCCGTCGCCTTCCTGGGGCACTGGGCCGTGCCCCAGTGTACCGGTGGCGGGTGTTGGCCGGTCTAGCGCGCCATTTAACGATGCGCGTGAGCTTTAAGCCGAGCGATGCTGATCGGCGAATGTCGTGTTCTGGGTGATGCTGGGCACGTCGGGTGCAGCTGATGGCTGCTGGTCGCTGGGCCGGAGCCACACGCGCGAGCTGGGAATCGTATGGTGCAGACTGTGCCGTCAGCTGGATGCTGCAAGTGCGCCTTGTTTGAGCAATGCTTCGAAGCGAGGCGAAGCTAAAGGTGTGTTTGCGGTGCAAATTTCATTGGAAATAATATACACGAGCCATTTTCGTCATGTTACTACTTGGCTGAGAGACAATGTTGCAAGACCAACACTTATCAGTCGGGACATCACATTTTGTTGCATTCCATTCCAACTTCATTTCACACACATTTCACGTCAGCCAGCCATGGTGGTGCCGATTGTACCATGAGTAGCCACTAATTCGTTCCTCTGAGCGTGGTGACATTTTATGGGGAGAACAAACACTCGATAAAGAGAGAAACCGATGCAATGCTATATCGTCCGTTCTAGCTTCACATGCGACTGAGTAGGGTACACGCGATGACTGGACATATAGTTGGATTCACGTACCACATAATATAGGAAGACAGGAATACTAGCTATTGGAAGGGAAAACTACTTTGCAATAAGAACAGTTATCCCACCACAGCTGCAGATGCGTCCGCGAGCTATAGGTGCTGCAGTGTGCTACAAGCTTGCGTACGACTTGCCGCGGCGTTCAGGACACGGCAACGCATACCTACGAAAGTATGGTAGCAAAGTGACTCAGAAAACTGCACGAAACAGCGCGTTTCGACAGTCAACAACCAGAGGTGCAGCAAAGTGGTTCCTTCACAAAAAATACATACACTAGTTCATCAAAAGTATAGCAATACCCGTACTGCATTGCTTCCTGATCTTGATCCTGATATTGCGTCCTAATCTAACCCTGGGCGATAAATGACCAAACATGGTCGATGAGCCCTGAAACTCGCACAACCAACCAACTAATCCGACCCACACTGAACATTTTGGCACTGGCACCGCGTCAGCCAATAAGTTTTACACGGGCCGAGAGTTATCTCCATAGCATATCTTGTTTGGGTTCGGCGTTACCTTAAGGAAATTCCGGCTGCACCCCTGAACTACTTGAATACGACCGTCTGGGTAGTATAATAATGATCACCACAGGAGGCAGAACCAAAATAATAATGTGAGCCCGTCTCCACCCTTCAGCAAGGACGTAGTCCTCCCTAATTGTATGTAGATGCGAGTTATATATTTGGGGATGACGGAGGTTCTCTTGCGGGAATGGCAGGACAAAACGACAGGATGCTGTTGGCTAACAGTATAGGACGTACAGGACGCGATCGCGGTTCTATGCACATTTTACGGTTGGTGCGCAAGGGGATTTGTGGGTGCTCAGCTTTGCACTGCATGCGCACCCACAAAAAAAAAACTACGCGCCTGCCGTTCCTTCTTTCTACAGGGCAAAATCTAAGATGACAAATTACTCCGGAACGCAAATAACTTCAGCTGCATCTGCATCTCTTAAATGGCTCACAATGTCTGCTAGCCGTGCTACGCTGACGGCAAAGAAGGCACGTTTAAAGAAACAGCTTCAAACGTGCCCTCGCCTACCCCTTTAAACCCGGTTATCTCCGCCAGACCTGAGGAAACACTATCGCACGACCCGGTCCGGCACTGTTACCGCTTGCCGGCACTTCCCAGCACACATCTGTCGGCCAGCGCCGGCAACACCCGAACACGGCCGCAGAGCCGACTGCACTCATGAGGCGGAATCCCACCGACCCAAGGTGGGCTGAACTCCGCGCCCCCACGGGTCTCGGGTGGACGGCCGCGGCGCGACTCCGACGTTCTCGGCGAGCTCGTCAGATGTCGTAGAAGAAGGAGTACTGCTCGACGGGCAGTCTGCGGTAGCCGCGCGACGTCAGCTGTTTGTTGAGCAGCAGGATGCGCGACCACACCTGGCGGCGCATCTCGGCGTCGAACGCGTCGGCCGGCGCCACCGGGCGCTGCCGGTTGTGGAAGCCGCCCTCCAGGTGGCGCAGCACGCAGTCGAGCCGGCCCCGCGCCGGCGTCACGCCCAGGAAGCGCAGCATGCGCCGCAGCTGGCCGGCCGGGTCGGCGGCCAGCCGCTCGTACGCCACCAGCAGGGTGTCGCGCGGCGACGTGGCCCAGTCGCTGGTCAGGTCGAGCCAGTAGTCGGCGTGAAGCGTCACGAACTCGGTCCAGTTGGCGCCGGCGAAGGCGGCGCCGTCGGCGTGGCTGGCCGCCACGTGTATGCTCTCGCGCCGGTGGAAGTGGCGCAGCGAGACGATCGCGCGGAACGGGTCGCGCACCAGCAGGATGGCGGGCAGCGCGTAGCCGGCCGCCTCGCCGCCGTCGCGTCGCCGCCACGGGGGCGGGAACGCGTGCGTCTTGCCCAGCACGCAGGCGCGCGTCGTCGGCGACACGTGCTCGCCGACGAAGCCGGCCCGGCGCAGCTCGTCCGACGTCACGCCGGCCGGCTGCGAGCCGTTGTCGATGCGACCGCGTAGCTGCGCCACCGACGGCAGCGCGCCGGTCGGCGGCGCGTCCAGCAGCTCCGACTCGAGCGTCGGGCCGCACGTGAACAGGCCGGTGGCCGCCTCCAGCAGGTAGCGCGTCCACGTGTTGCCCGAGCGGAAGAACGAGGCGAGCCGCGCGTCCGGCAGGCTGCCCGGCCGCGCGAAGCGCGTCTCGTAGCGCGCGCAGTCGCCGACGAACCACGAGCGCGCCGGCAGGTCGGTCTGCACCAGCCGACCCAGGGCGACGCGCAGCGTGTCGCCGCCGTCGGCGCGGCGGCGGCGGCGGCGGCGCGCGCGCGGAAGGCCCGCGTCAGCGGCAGCAGGTCGACGGCGCTGAAGTTGTCGGGCACAGCGGCCCACAGGAGGGCGGCGGCGGCGGCGCAGAGGGCGGCGGCGGCGCACACGCGTCGCAGCAGCAGGCAGCGGTGGCTGCGCGCACGGGCCGTCCAGCGTCGCCACACCACGCTGACGTCGGCGGCACGAGTCGGTGTCTGAAACACGGCCGGGAGTGGGAAATGGGCGAGACGATAACACACCGAACGCGTCGCATCCAGACTTGTGTTCAACTCGAGTTGAATCGAGAATCAACTCGTGAATCACTCATTTTTGGATGAGTCGCGATTTGGATCGATTATTTTCCAAAAAATGAATCTTCAGTCGCGAGGTGAATCACATCTTTCTTTAAAAATGAATCGAAGCATGTGTCAATCACTCAAGTATCTTGTGTGGGCAATGCACACTGCATCATATGGTTCACGGGTCTGATATCTTTCACGCCGATCGGTCGCGGGCGAATAGTAGGGGAGACTGGTGTAGCATGCCCCTCTTAAGGATTTAAGGATATTTGGTCAGTGTGCCTCGGGCATTGAATTTATCTCTTTTCCTTTATGAAATGAACTACGCATAATTTTTCTTTATAAATATAGCCACTGAAATGGATTCCCCGCCCATTCCTTGACGTGAGAGCGACTTTGCTGGAGTATTGCAAAGGGGCGTCTTACAAACGGGGTTAGGTAAGTTGCCTCCCATCTGGGCTTCTTAGATATCGCTCTTTTATAATTGGAATCCAGTTTATTACTCAAGCTGCAGGCAGTGTGGATACATCTGGTATAGTTTGATAACCACATGTTTGCTTCAATAAAGCCAGAAAGGATCCAAGGGGCTGAATGGGCATTTGCCGCTTCCAAAGCCAAATCTGGGGAGGGGGTGTTAAACTATGTTTTACCGATCCTAAACGCCGACCAAATGTGGCAAATTGCTTTTCATATGCCAAAAATGAAAACATTCGGCGATGCGAGGCAGAAACATGGGGTTTCTCACTTTTTCATCAGCAAAGTATTAAAATTGCATATAAATTGCACAAAATCAGAACAATTTTCGCCACTGCGCGACGAAAATTTTTGCAACACCCAAACGGTCCGGCTCGATCTGCCCCTGAATGAGGCAGACACCAACTGGAGGTACACACCATGATACACAATGCAGTATTTATTTAAGTTTCACTTCAGCACTCAACACTTAAAAGCACGATAAAACAAAGGAGGGTTGAATCTGTGAAACAATCCGCAAACAATACCTATGATCAAACAAATCATCCAATGAACATTTCAAACATTCAATGAACATTCAAGTGAACTGGAAACAAAAGTTAAAAGAGCAAACGTTTAACATATCTGGAATAACAAAAACCACAAGCATGGCAGACCAGTTGGTCCTAAAAAAATATACCTATCTATCACCAGTGGGAATTTCGAATGTGTGATGCCGTAACCCAGGCAATGTGGCACAAATCACGTGTGACAAGTTGCAGTGATCCAGTGGTTCTTTCAATGAGCATTGTGAAATGTGAGAATCCGAACTTACTTGGGTCGGCAGAAATCACACGTGTAATGCCGTTGACCATCGTTCACGTCTGTGCACGGTACACAGGCGCACTTCGCACATCGCACAGGCACAGGCCCACATCGCCACACTGTACCCATTCCTCACAAGACAGTTTATATTGCATACCGCACACAAAACACGAAGTTTCGTTATCTGTCGCTTGTTTCCTCCGGGTGTTTTTTTTCGGAGCTTTCTCACTCTTTTTCGGAGGGGCTTTCTTGCCCTTGGAGAGGCGAACTTGTTTGGCCAGATTCACTTCTGTCAGATGCTGCTTCATCGGAGATGACGTCAGAACCTCCGACTTCTGTGCACGTCGACTGCGCTTTTTGGCTTCGGCTTTAGGCGATGCACACAGATCATCTAATATCTGACTCACATGAGATGATCCGGGTCGAGATTCAGAAGCTGGACCGGGTGCAGCCTCGACACTAGATGGGCCAGGTCCTGTCTCAGCAGAAGATGGGTCAGGCCGAGCGTAAACACGAGAACGCCTGGTCTGGACTCAGCAGAAGACGGGTCAGGTCTGGGCTCAGCAGGAGATGTCGGACAAAGTCTCGTCCGTGAGACTGGCTGAAGGTGCCGTGGCATCTTCTATTGGATCACACTGGATCATAGGACCCTGTGTCTCAGGTCCACCCTCTACGAGGTCTGGCTCCGCGAGGTCCACCATGCTATGTTCAGGCTCCGGTTCATCAGTCAAAAAGGCTGCAGCATAGTCCTCATCGGTGAACTTCTTGTCGTCAAATGGCCAGGTTCCACTTGCGTGAAAACCCCAAACGATCTTCTCTGCCGTAGCACACTTTAGGTACGCCGTTGAGAAGAGTTGACTCAGTTCGTACTCGGATATCCTTCTGCATGGGTGTGCCCTCGTCCAGTTGTCCGCTGCCACGCTGTATGCTGCTTTGAGGGGATTGAACCACGATATATCGAGAGGTTTGAGCTTGTGGGTCGAGTGAGGAGGGAGCGTGATAAGTTCAACTCCATGGTCTCGTGCCAGGTCCACTGCGGCGATTGTCTTGTGGCTGAAATGCCCGTCCAAGATGAGCAGATGCCTATGCCGTTTTGATAGCCACACGGTCGAGATGAAAAGGTGAAACCACTTGATAAAACACTCTTCGTCCATCCATCCCGACTTGGTACACATGCCGATGGCTCCTGGTGGCGCACCATTCATGAGTGGCTCTTTCATGCAAATTCGTGGAAATATCATCACCGGTGGTACAAACTGTCCACCCGCATTCGCGGCACAAATGACCGTGACCGTTTTCCCTTTTTCCGCACTCGTGATCTTCCCTACCTGTTTTTTGCCCTTTGGAACGATTATATTTCCAGGTTTCTGCACGGTTGTGATACCTGTTTCATCAGCATTCCAAACCTGCCAAAGGCCATAATTGTTCTTGTCAATAAGCTCCTTGTACAGGGCGAATCCACTTGAGAGCGGTTGAACCCAATCGCGCGCGCCAGGCTCGTTGGCTCCGGCTTTCTGATACCCAAGTCAGGGTGGCGTTTGAGGAAACCCCGAAGCCACTCTTTCCCTGCCATCTGTGTATACTTGGAGAAGCGGTGAGGGATGCCAAGTTTCTCCGCGAGTCCAAAAGAAATTCTGCGAATGTCGATCATTGTTAGGCCAAACATGCACTGTTCCATGTGCAGAATCTTTTCAAAGAGAATATCTTCTTGTTCTGCACTGAATTCGCAGTGGACTCTTCCCAGTTGAACTTTTCCAGGCATTCTTACTTTCCCGTCTCGGTGATTCCTCAGCGTTTTCGGCGGCACGCCCCAGCATTCTGCCGTACTTCGAACCGATCGTCCACTGCGGATGTCCTCGAGTGCCCTCCTGAGATTTTCTTGCCCATATTGACCCGTCTTGCTTGTTCTTGCTTGCGGTGCCAGCGACTCCCGAAGTGCGACGTGTTTTTGGGCGCAGTTTTTGAGCTATGTTTTCCCCAAATATACCTCTTTTTTTTGGGGGGGGGAGGGGGGAGGTGGCGAGCTGTGCCACGACAGAGAGGAAATGCTTACCTGCATCATGTGGTACCATATGGTACCATGTGGCAGAGAGCAAAACGGCAGAGGAAGCGCTCACCTGTGACATTTGGTGGATGTCTTCGACAGCAGACGTCCGGGATCTTACGGCTCAACAGCCGGCCTCCGACCAGCCCAGTCTGGCGCGGGCCCACAGCAGTTGTCTGGCACCAACAGGCTGTCTCGCCCCCTCCACAGACTACCCCGCTTCCGCCCGAGTGTGCTCGCGTCGACTGGTCTGTTAGTCCTCTCGGCAGTTCACTCGGGCGCACCCACTGCAGTCTCGCCGTCGACTCTCCTGGCCCTGTACCGGCGATACCGCGACTCGGCGGTGCCGTGGCCCTGTCCCGGCCGTACCGTGAGCTTCGCGGCCAGTGTCGCCGCGGCGGCCGCTGTCAGGGGTGAACGGCCGCCCGACAGCCGCGGGCCGGCCGCGCCGTCGCGCGCGGGGTCGGGCGGACCGGTCCGGCCCACGGGAGCGGCCACTGAGCCGTGGGGTCGGGCGGACCGGTCCGGCCCACGGGAGCGGCCAGTGAGCCGTGGGGTCGGGCGGACCGGTCCGGCCCACGGGAGCGGCTGAGCCTGGTCGCGACCGGTCCGGCCCACGAGCGGCCATGAGCCGTGGGGTCGGGCGGACCGGTCCGGCCCACGGGAGCGGCCAGTGAGCCGTGGGGTCGGGCGGACCGGTCCGGCCCACGGGAGCGGCCACTGAGCCGTGGGGTCGGGCGGACCGGTCCGGCCCACGGGAGCGGCCAGTGAGCCGTGGGGTCGGGCGGACCGGTCCGGCCCACGGGAGCGGCAAGTGCGCTGTGGGATCTGGCGGACAGGTCCGGCCCACGGGAGCGGCCAGTGAGCCGTGGGGTCGGGCGGACCGGTCCGGCCCACGTGAGCGGCCAGTGAGCCGCGGGGTCGGGCGGATCGGTCCGGCCCACGGAGGTGGCAGGAGTGAGCCGTGAGCTTCTGCAAAATCGATGAATAGTACATTTTTTTGTACAAAAGCGACAGATATTTTGATAAAAGCAACATATTCGTTTTCAACATTCTCAGCTTCCGAATGGTATCTTGTACTTTGAACATTTCCAGCCATCTGAACGAACGGTGACGAAAAAGAATGAAAATATATAAGACTTTAAAATAAATAAGCCAAGATCGAAGACTTCCAAAGACCAGGGGAAATTTGAAGATAATGTAAGACATTTTAGCGGCACTGTATGATACAGGGTAATACATGTGCTGTATCAAATGTACGCAATTGACACCAGAATTGGAGAGGTTAAATACCGAATACCAATAAAGGGACACATTAATCACTTGACCTCCAAAAATTGGCCCATAGCAGTGCCACGTGAGTAAGTTAACTATATATATATATATATATATATATGCGATCGCTTCGACTAGGAAGAACGTTCTGTAGCCTGGACAGAGCTGCAAACGCGCCTAATGTCCACGCATTGAGCCGATGGACTCGGTTTGAAAACAAGCATCACCTTCGAATTGTATTCCATTATGATATTCTTGCCAAACGTTTTCGCTCCAGTTCCCAGACACGAATTATACGAGTCAGACAGCGTGCATGGTCGGTGGCCGGACCGCTCGACGTATGTCAACGACGAAAGGCACGAGCAACCGGTGTACCACAGCGTGCAGGCGCAGCCCAAGTATCGCGCGATGGGCATATTCCAGCTTTGAAGGGTCAAACAAGCAACCAAGCGGCAGAAACACACGTATTGGACAGAGTTCCGGTCAGAGAGTTCTGTGCAATATCTTGCACAGCGGATGGTCTCGCCACTCGCGGCTACACCGTACAGACGTGTTTGCTTTTGGTCGTGTTGGGAATGAATTCCAGACGGCCAACAGAGGGTTTTTTTCCACGCCCCCATGCAAGCGTATATTGACAGCACGAGACGCACGCCCACACACACACACTGGTCTCTGGTGCATTGGAACGCTTGAGCGCTGACGGTCCAGGGCTATTCAGGGCTCTCAGTCTGGTGGAGCCGCCGCGCATCTGCACGCGCTGGTACTGCGCCGGGCGGTCTTTGTCTGCCGGCGTCGCTAGCGTATTTCCACCGACGTTCGGCTCCCTGTGGCCTTCTCAACGGCAGATATCCAGCAGTCAAGAGCGAGCGGAGCACATGCCCAGCACATCCTTCATGCCGGCCCGATAAAGCCACCACCACTCGGTTCATCCACCACGTGTTATACATACCTGAAGTGAGGGTTCATCAGGTTGTCGCTGTCTCTGCTGCTGCATCGGCCGCTTCCTTGGCCTTCTTTAAGGCCACATCCCGTCCCTTTTTCAGGCCCTTCAGCTTGCGCGTGTTGACCTTTCTGAGGTCCTGCTTCTCCATGTGAATGCGGCCCATCTGCGCGCCCAGCTTGCCGTCCGATATGTTCTTCACTTTCTTCGTCCTGAGCTGCTTGGGCTGCTTGAGCGCGCGGCGGAACAGGTCGTCGGAGGCGAGGCGCACGCGGCGCACCACCAGGTCGAGCCGCGGCCCGATCTCCTCCAGCTGGACGTGCGGCGCGCCGCCGGCCGACCGTTCGGCCACCGCCCGGTAGCTGCGCACGTGCACGGCCCGCTCGCCGGCCGTGAACGCCAGCACGTGCTCCAGGCCGGCCCGCCGCACGCCGGCCGCCGGCTCGCCGCGGAACAGGTCCACCAGCAGGCTCTTCAGCCGCACGTGCGTGTCGCTCGAGGCGAACAGCTCGCCGGCGAACAGCAGGCACGGCTTGGTGCCCACCGCCACCTTGGCGTTCTTGAAATCGCGCAGCCCGCGCGCGTCCGTCACGCCAAGCTCGATCATGTCCAGCAGGTGGTCGTCGAACATGCGGCCCAGCACGAGGTTCTGCGGCCGCTTCTTGCTGTGAGAGCCGATGATGAAGAGGCTGGCGTTCAGCTTGGCCGCCAGCCGCTCGACGGGCGTTATGTCCTCGAACGGCGTCAGGTCCCGCTTCCGGTTCAGGAAGGTGGCGTGCGGTCGCTTAAGCGTCGCCAGGTCCTTCAGGCACTCCTGCAGAAGAGGGTTGGCCTTGTGGCCCTTCAGGACGACAACCCTCTTCACATTCTCGATTAGCTTTGGTGCACGGTTTTCCAGGTGCTTCTTGCCTCTGCGGGTTTTTGTCTTGTCGATCTTCCCAACAATACCCATGTCTTCAATTCCACTATTTAACTCTGAAAAAGTGCATAATCATCAGGGAACCAACGTTTGCAGAATGAAAAACGATCAGAATGCTCTGCATGTGTGCACATTATGGAAAACATACAGGTAGCGAATCCAATGATACAGGCAGTGATATACAGTGGTGAATCCAGAAAACTGGTTTTCAAGTAGGTGGGGCACAAGTCAAATTCTACTCAGATTTTGAAAGTATTCAGGACTGAACAGCTAACATTTGGTGGGCCTGCTTACAACAATATTTGTCCCACAAAATGTTTTTAGATTTCTACAAAACATCATTTCTTATAACCTCAGTTTGAATTGTTCTTGGGGAGGTTTACAGAATCAGTTCATGCTAAGCACAAACACTAACACTGTTGCACTAACCCTGAACCCACTGCATGATCTGGAAATACAAGTTTTATGGCACAAATTTGACCGATAGTTTCATGTAACCAGATAGCAGGCACGGCTGCCTCAGGCCTGCATCCCCGACCTTGCCTGGTCATCCCAGTTGGGAGCACTAATAGTGAGGGTGTGCAGTGACTTAACACCTGTGGCAAGATGGGAGACTATCCACTGAGCTAACCAGGTGGCAAACATGCAGAACAAAACTTGAGGGGCAAACATTACAAACAAATCAGCTTCTTTTTGGGGGAGGGGTAGAGCACATCCCAATGTTCCTCATCCGATATATCTGTCACTGTCAGTTAATGGTAATCTCAGGTTAAAGGTGCTTAATGCAGGTGATGCCAAGGGGAAGGCAACAAAGATGTTCCCCCAAATGTTGTGAAGCTTAAATTACCCACTGACAAAGTGAAGAGTGAACAATACCTGATGCATTTCCTACACATATGATACAGAAATCAAGCATCACCAAAATCATTTTTATGCATGGGCACTCCATGAATTGTTCCGATCTGGCCAAAATAATGAATTCTACTACAAGATGAACCAGCCAATCTTGAATGCTGCAGGCCAACACTAGCACTGTTGCCCAGTCTGTGTTATGCCACCCAGAGCTAAATAATGGTTTTTCATTAGGTGTGAGATGCTGAAACTAGCACAGAAGGAAGTTGAAATTTGTCATGGATGTATGTCAATGAAAATATCTTCCCAGTCTTGAAACTCAATGTCAAGCAAATACCGCACTTGTAAGTGCAAATGCTTTGTTTAATGTGTGAGACACATAATACATGGATACTCATACTAATGATAACAATTGAAATGCCATGGTATCACCATAAACATAATAATACTGGCAGATAGTTGCAAAATTTGAATTCAGCCCATCAGAACACATCTTGGAACACATTGAAAAGCAAACAAGGTCAACTGAAGATGTCAAGTGACTTAAGATGGCCTTGAAAGAGTATTGCCCTGTATCAGCATGTTCAGGTGGTGAACACCTGAACATGCTGAACCACCAAGCTTCCATCATTTAAAAACATTTGTTGATAAGTAACTCACAAAATATACTTGTAAATTCTCACTGAAGATTTATCTCATTTACACAATACTCAGACAGTTCAGATAAATCACACTACATGTTAAAATGTGCACCATACCTACATGGCTTACATAATGTGATGCTGGTTATTGATAGCACATGTGTTATTTTGCTCCTAAAACAAGGAAAGAAGCACTGATATCAGGGCATCATTGGGTCTAGACCGAGCTAAATGAACTATGCATGTAGCAGACATTTTACATTGAACTATCCATTTCCATGTATGTATACCATTGCAGTTTGACATCCAACTGTTTGTACTCTTTTCAACATCACAAACCTCACAAAAAACGAACTGATTTAACACTAGGCTATTCACACCATCATGAAATTGTCAAATTTCAGGATGGACGCTAAATGACAATTGCTTAATGTAACTTAATTGACTTAATTTACATGACTTCTTTTAAACATCAATTACCACTTTCAACTCTCCAAAAGCTCTGACCTCCAACATCAGCACTGCTCACTGGCAAAGGCAGTAGCTACCTGCATACACTCCTAACGTTATCGCCATCAATAAATAATCAATATAGCAGAAAATCACCTATTAATAACCATTATCGAAAGGATGTGAACACAAAAGTATATTTTTGACATCCCACCCTGCCCACCACTCCACAACAAATCAACTTCAGGACACTAATTCACATATCGGCACTTAGATTCTATTCACCTGATACAGGACTATCCGCCGGCCCCAGCGTTTACCCTCCGCAACAGCGTTCACCACGTGTCCTTTTGGCGTACACTACGACTTATGCGCGATATCCGCGCAGTGTTTGCAACAAAAGTGTCATGTGTGTCTGGAAAGTTTGGTAGCTCCACAAGGGAATTGTTTAGGAATCATAGGAAGGCAAAATGAAACAGTTAGAACAAAATACTCTGGTTAGAACTGCTTCATAAGTTCCCAGCTTCGATTTAAATCTATAGCAACCTTATGAAAATATTTATGATGGAAATATAGAATACTAATCTGGCGTGTTATCAAGAAAACTTAGTATCCAATGAACCATTCAGCTGATTTTTATCTCAGTGCCATCAATATTTTTACACGTGTATTGCGCATTTCCGACAGTCATGGTGCGCATCGAACAAGCCGCCACTTCAATCGAGGCTTAATGATCTAATGCCGTTCATGCCATAACTTAAGGCCACGGGATTGTCGGGATTGTGCCACGGTCGATATCGCGAGTCATCGTTTGTTAAATCTTTCGGTGGGTGACCGAATAGTGGCATTGCATAATCTGGAGTTGAGAGGACACAGTTAGATCAATAAGCTGAACAAGCAAATACCTACCTAGGTAGGTGCCTAGGTAGGTAGGTAGGTACTTACCTACCCACCTACCTACTTAGCGTGTAAGGACTGATCCGAGTTTAGTTTACTAGAGGTTGGTACCTAGGCGCCGACCTACCTACCTACACAGGAGGTAGGCTATGTATGCAAAATTTGAAATTGCTTTTGCTTCTTATACAATATTGAATGGGCGCTATATGATCAACATGGTCGATGCGCCCTAAAGCCCAAATAACTAACTAATTATACAATATTGAGATTAATTTTAAGTTTGTTGCTGAAGATGAGTGATCCAGTGATCTGATCATTTGATGGAATCTTCAGGAACATTCCATCAAAGGAGTTCATTATATTTATTTGGTAAATGTGCAACTTAAATGAGGTACTTTCTGATTTCCTGGATTTTTTTTTAATGCAGTGCTTATGAATATGCTGAGCATGATGTGACCACTCATTTTCTCTACAAATGCATTCTTTTCAGTTGCAAGTAAGCAGAATAAAGTAAAATGATGCAACATAACCTAACCTAGCCTAATCTAACCTTCCATGTGAGAAAGGAAATTATTTCCTTTTAATTTGAAAATAGCAAACAATTCCTTTTTCTCAAACATTTTCAAAATCAAACCAATCCTAATCTGGTATTATTGCAGTTTAAGCTGTCCACAAGACAGGTTTTACACACATTTTAGTGGGCGCTACATGACCAATGTAGTTGATGTGCCCTTAAGCCCTAATAACTAACTACACACATTTTAGGTACATCTGTGAAGCATTCAAAGGGGTTAGGTTTGGTTAAGTTAGGTTATGTTAGGCTCTTGCTCTAAGTTTGAAAAAAAAGAAGAAAAATATGACAAAAATTTCCAAGAAAATTTGATTCTTTTAATCCAAAAAAGGTTCAGCCTAGCTTTGTTTAGGCTAGGTCTTTTCATTTGGAAGTTTTGCAGAGAGAAATGTTGGACAATTTCATATAGAAAGGTTTTTTATTTGGTTATGCTAGGTCAGGAAAGGTTATGCTACACCTTTCTTCTATATTTTGAACATCATTTTTGGTACTATATTACCAAATTTCAAGTCCCTTTGTGTGTGTTATTTTTCTTCCCAATTGAGAAGGATGCATTTGCAGAGGAAATGAGTGGTCACATGATCAGCACATTCATAAAAATTGCATTAAAAAAGAAATTTCAATAAATCATTTATTACCATAGACTGCAAATTGACATCTAACAAGCTAAACTATGGTAGCGTCAGCTGTTTTTGAAGAAAAAACTTTAAAAAATAAATAAAAAGTTCTAACTTTCAACAAAAACTTAACCTAACATAACTTGATCAAACCAAACCACTTTGTATGCTTCATGGAGGTAAAATGCATGCATGACTTGTCTCTTAGTTACCTTAAGCCACAATAATACCTCACATTTTGGGCTGTGCAGTTGTGTTTGATACTGCTAGTCAAGATTGATGTATCAGAACTAGACAGCAGGTGAGTAGAATAGGCACTCTGCCTTTAAAATTGAAGGTGCTTCAAGCCAGAAGCAGCACCTCTTTGTGACCACTTGAAGACAAGAAAGGCAGGTATAATACGGGATTCAGAATATGTGTGTGTCAGTGTGTGGTACCTATTCAGATGCCAATTGTCCTGTCTGATGACTGCCTGGATGACGATATATGCAATGCAGGTTTAAGTTATGCTGCCATAATTACATCACAGTGTATTGAAACAGGTTCTAGAATTCTCCATCCAGCAATTGCCTATGTTAGCAATTTAGCTCATGCTTGAATTAGTTAATGCAGAACAGTAAATATTAAGATGAAAAATGTAAAGGTTTATAATGCTGTAGTTTTTATCTGGCCATGCAAACTCACTAGCATAGGTTAGAAACATCATTTGATATCTATGCTGTTTTGCATAATGAACATGGCATGGTGCATGTAACTGACAAATGGTAGATTGCAATTTTTGTCCACAGAAATGTTAGCATGGTCATCTCCATGCAATAGAGATTGGATAGAGGGGGAATGGAGCCCATTTTGCCAATGTCTCCAAATTGTTCCATGAAGAACTTTAAAATCCCTGGATAAAATTATACTGTTTTGCAAGTTGTGCAGGGCAAGTGGATCTGGTGCATCCATTGTTGCACCTAAGAATACTAATCTTTGATCCTACACATCGAATGATAGTATTTTACATTAGAGCAGTGTTCATTCCTGCATGTGTTTAATGTTTCCAGTTGCATGAAGTCAGATGGTCCCCAAAGTTGTACAAGTATTATTTTTGTTATGACAATATGGAACCATATGCACCTTGCCCACATTCATGGTGCATGCAATTTCATGTCATAGTGATGTTCATCATGGATGGATTTAAAGTCCTGGCTGGGAGGGGGGGGTGGAGGGTAACTTTTGATATCTCCAATTTCAAAAGATATTTGAGCAGCTAAGATTTGTGAGGTATGTTTAAGACAATATTTGTGTCATGAAATATTATAGATTCCCAGAAAATGCCACTAGTGCAAAGTATCAGCACTAATTGGTATTTGAAGGGAAGGAGGTTGGTTGGTTGGTTATTTGGGCTTAAGGGCGCATCGACTGTGATGATCATACAGCGCACACTAGGGGAAGGAGGGGACGGCTCCTTTGGCCCCTGGATCCATCCCTGATGTTGATGTTCAGCTGTACTTACCCCAATTTTATGTGAGATGTAGGTGATTACGAAGATGGTTAAGGTGCACATTGCTGAAGCTGAGTGATACCAGTAAGCCGAGAGTCTGTGATGTATGCGTAAGTCTGACAGTGGAGCCAGACAGAGCGATTTCCAAGTGTATGCGGTATGTGCGAGTGAGAGTGGGATGATAGACGCCGTTTCCAACATCGAGGCTGAGCCTCGAGTCACGTGACGTGCTGATCTCGGGCCGCTGCTGTCCGGCAGATCCGCCATGAGCGCACCAGCGGGCACCGGGCAGCGCAAAACGCCCAACGAGTTCCTGAAGCAGGTGATCGGCCGGCCGGTGGTCGTCAAACTCAACAACGGCACCGACTACCGAGGTGGGCAGCCGCCACTGGAAACGATCAGAGAGGAATGTCGTCTTCGGTGCCCACTGGCAGCGCGATATTTCAATAGTGTCTTCTTCGGTACTAGGTTACAATGGCTCATCAGCATCTCATGCCATTTGGTATTCCATTAGTGTTTGAAATTAACTGTTTATAGAGGGAAGCAATCTGATTACATTAGCCTTTGCACGTAGGATGGTTTTTACAACGCGCGTCGCTATACAGAGGCTTTATTCGGGATGGATCACTCATCTTGAGGGGTGCGATTTCCCTATAGGGGCTCCACTGACAATTTCAAGAGGGTGTATTGACATGAGAATGAAGAAATTAAATATGCTTTCACTTAGATATAGAAGGGTGAGAGATCTCATCAAGGTCTTTAAATTTGTCCATGGTCTGGAGAGGGGATATCTTGGGGAAATGTTTGAATTTGACAGAAATGATACAATTAGAGGTCATCAATTTAAATTAAATTTAACCACAGCAGAACAAGGTTAAGACAGTCTTTCTTCAACAACAGGGAACGCTGGAACCAGCTGTCAGAAACCATTGTAAGTAGCAGCACATTGAACGTCTTTAAAAACAGCACAGACAATCATTATAAGAATAGAGGGCTTGCTTTTCAGTATTACAGGGAGGGCTGATCGACGGATTTTGTGGGCAACTGGTTGAGTGTACACAGTGCAACCAAGAAGGGCTCTTGCAGCCCATAGTTGCACTAATCTTTTGTGTCTTTATGTGTACCTAAGTACTCCTAGGGAGGTTTTCGATCAGGAAGGGCACATGACCCCGTGTCCACTTAGATCATTCCCAGACCCCACTGCATGCATGGACAAAATATGTTTTGTCAAGTAAAGCATGGCATGGTGCACCGGGTGTGGGTCAACATGCGAACACTACATGCTGCCGCAACAGTGTGATTGTGCGAAGGCACCGAGGCGTAATTGGTAAGAGCATGGACGCTAAATGACTACACCTGGTCGATGCGCCCTAAAACTCAAATAACCAACCAACAATTGGTAAGAGCGTCACTCTGTGCTGGATCACTGGCGATGTCTGCATTATCTGGAACAATGTGGATGATACGGCGGTGAAGAAGTCAGCCGGTATGCCCTCCACTTGTGCCCCTCCCCTCCCTGCTTCAATTACGACACGAGGTTGCGGCCATTTTGAAGTCCTTGCAACGTCACATTGCCATGTTGCTATGTGTGGCAGCCCCCCATTGTTTTACGTCACGAATTCAAATATTGCTTGCTCACTCCTCTCCCAGCGATCATTTTACCTGATCTCGAACAGTGCCAGCCACGTTTTTCGCGTGACAATCCAGTGTGTACTCGATGGCGAATGGATGGACATTTAGCTAATGACAGACGCATTAGAGGACGGCTGAACAGCTGTCCGGCTATGGGCGTTGGTGCTAACAAACCAGCCGGCAAGTGCTTCCTGTTGGGCTGGACTAGACTAGACTAGATTATACTATACTAAACTAGACTAAACGTCCGTGCCGGGGAGTGCTTCCTGTTGGACTGTACGTGCGTACCGGCGTGTGTTCCCGTTGGGATGGGCTGTGTTGGACTAGACTGGACCGGACGTCTGTGCCGGGCTGGATGCCTGTGCCGGCGAGCGGCAACTGGCGGCCGTTTTTGGCAGTCGCTGCTCGCGCGGTTCAGTGACGACAGCCACTCTCACGTCAGGTGTGCTCGCCTGTCTGGACGGCTACATGAACATCGCCCTCGAGCAGACCGAAGAGTACATCAATGGCCAGCTCCGCAACAAGTACGGCGACGCCTTCATCCGCGGCAACAACGTCCTCTACATCAGCACGCAGAAGCGGCGCGCTTGATCTCACCTCCCGCCATGCCGTCGCGTCACACTTCCCTGTCTGTTTTGGTGAATGTATTTTGTATCAGTAAAAAATGAACACCAACATCGTGGTACAGGCGGTGCTGACTGGACGAGAACAGAGCACACGAGCCGCCGCACCGGCGCAGACCAACAGGCGCGCCGGCCAGACCGCCATCGTGCCGTCGTACACCACCAAGACTCAACATCCGCAATAGATAGCGCGTGATGGGCTTGGACCTCGTGCTTCATAAACGGTTACCTCATCTCTATTTAGCTGGTCTACTTTGCGATGCGTAAGTCACCAAAAACTGGACGGGCGAATCGTGCCGAAGGGGGTGTTTAATCTCCGAGGCGTACCGGATTGCCATAGTGCCAGAAGGGATGCCGGGAAAGCCACGTACACGTACAGGGCTTTGAGCTCCCGCAGCCTAACCAACAAGCACGGACGCGAAGAACGGACGAAAATAGCAAGCAAGCAAAGCTTTACTCCTGTAACCTGTCACCTATCCTATCTCCTATGGAATGATAGCGACACGACTCATAAGTCGCAACAGTTTTATAACGAGCAATTCTTGAGCTCTTCCATAATGTGCACAAAATCACGACGCAGTCCGGCTCCGGCGAGATGAGGGCGCGCCTGTTCGTCTCCACCCAGCGGCGGCGGCGACAACAGAACACAGCTGAACAGGCAACACCGTGCGGCGCCAGCTCGGCGCCTCTAGTTCACGAGCAACCGAAAATAGCGCCCGACCGCACCGCCAGCACACCGGCCGAACCCGCCCCGTATCACAATCGGGCATCACGCGCGCACACTCGCAGACGCGCACGCCGCGCGTGAAATCTCTGCCTGCCGGCTCTACAGCTCAGTCTTCTTGGCGACGCCGGCGCGGTCCCAGCCGCGCAGCTCGTTGGTGGCGTGCTCCGCCAGGTATTTGGTGAAGTCGGCCAGCTCCCGGCCGGCCTGCGCAGACGGAGCGGCGTCAGGCGGCTGGACACCGCAACACACCACGGGTGCCACGGCCATGGTCAGTGGGGGACATATCTCGACACGCCATTGATCAGCTGGCGAGGTCACTCACGTGGGGAACACCCAGGAAGTATGGCAGTGGGCAGGTAGACAAGTGATGAATATGCAAGACCATAATTGTAATAACGAAGAACTAGCACCACACCATAGTAGTCATGCACACTCACACTTCCAGCGGCCCACTTCAAGTCCCGCTTTCTCGCTTAACAAATGTCATAATGAAGGTGCTCACAATCTGTATTCAAGCTACCTTTACCACCCGTATTTCAGTAATGACCCCTCCAACCAGGTCGCAACGGTTGCACACATCCAAAGAAGCCAACCTCGTATCTCTTAGGGCTGCTCTTGCTATCCTTAGGCGCGAAGTAGAGTGTGGGGAATCCCTTGACGTCGAAGGAGGACGGCACGTCGTTGGCCGTGGCGTCCATCTTGACGATGGCGATCTCCGGCTCGTCCTTCATCTGGTGGGCAGCACGGGTCGGGTCAGGTCAGTGTCGGACTCGCTAGCAAACACGACATCTGAACGTCAGAAAAGCGATTGGCCGGTGGGCGAGTCGGTCATCAGTTTTCCCCGCGCCGGAGTTCAAGGAAATAGGAGGGGGACGTGAAGGAGGCTCCAGAGATGGTGATGGGCGCGGTGGTATGGCACGCATCTCATGCAATACACGGATGGCATGAGATACGTCACACGTTATGGCAATGGTGTCCTGGGTGGCGAAGAGTACATCATAGGCTGGATGTCACATGCCCTGGCGTATGTCCCATGCTAGGAAAATGGTGGCATGGGTCACATGAAGGTATTAGGACATTAGTGGTATGACGTCACAGGTTAGAGGGGTAATACGCCACAGTTAGAGGGATAGGGCAGTGTAAAATAATTGACGATGTGACCTGGAAATTCACAGTTAATGGAATTGTGCTATTTCATCCTTGTCTCAGGGTTTTACGAGTTTGCCACATGATATATGGGCAGTCATCTTGCACATGACTGCTAAATACTGTAAAATGCATCTAACTGAAGTGAAAGCCATTCCGCTTTTTAATCTTTAAGTGGCGATCCTTTATTTTCTTCCAATCTTTCACTATTCCGAAGCAACTTCCTTCTTCATCTACACAGTTAATGGTGAAGTAATTTTAAAACACTGGGATAGGGACATACGTTACATGGCATGTAGCAGAGCAGAGACAAATGGATTGGAGCACTAAACCTGGAGCCAACTAATACGTGGACATGGAAACAATGCGGCAAAAACATCTGTAGAACAAATGGCTTGCGTTCTGTTTTATGTAATAGGTTGGTTATTCGGGCTTAGGGGCGCATCGACTGCTTCAGTCATGCAGCGCCCATTGTTTTATGTTATAATATTAATTCCAAGATTATGTATAATAATGTGTTGTTCTCGACAGAACAATCAGACTTCTCATGCAAAGCAGGAACCGATGGTTTTTAACTGACATGCAAATTTGTAATGTAATAAAACCATTCCATACGTTGACGACGCAAAACCCTTCCAGACGTCAACGCAAGTTCTGTAAGACTCCAGGTTTCAGCCAAACTTTCACTATCACGACACATTGCGTCGGGGACAGAGCCCACCCGTAAACCTGCCTTCAGCTGGTGCCACAGCCCCCAGTCGCACACGAGTCCTACCTTTTCACCCAGCTCATCAAAGATGGGCGCGAGCTTCTTGCAGTGGCCGCACCACGGCGCGTAGAACTCGATCAGCGTGTCCTTGTCGTTGTTGATGACCACGTCGTCGAAGTTCTTGGCGACGGCCACGGTGACCGGGCCGTCGTTGGGCTCGGGCACCTTCTCAGACTTCAGGTGGGGGGTCAGCTCGCCGGCCTGCGACACGACACGACCACGTCGTTAGAACGCTGCTCAAATACTGCTCATTCGTCCTCGCGCGTCGAACTGTGTATGGCTAGACACAGCAGGCCACCTATCAACGCTCCTATCATAGGCAGGCACAAACGAGAATCTGGCTTGCAGGTCTGTCAATTGCAAGAGTTGAACAGACAGCTGCTTAAAGCGTAAGACCAGAAATGATGGGGCTTTACTGCAAAATTCCCCAGGATGAGATGTGACTTGATGAGAGCGGATGAACTATGCACGCTTAATACATACTTGATCATTTCATAGACCACCTTCTTCGACGTCAGAGTACGATTGCCACACCGAGCACAGAGCATCGCAAGGCGGACCGGACGCACCAATACAAAATGGAAAATATACACATGAAAATGCACCACATTGGGCCCCGCTCGTACTTCATCAAACAATGCACGATGCTGGTTGATACAACTCGCTTGCGAACGATCCGTTCGGTTCTCGGTCCTTGCTTAACCAAAATATCACCTTTACTTTCAGTTCCCTATCACGAAGATTCGCGCATGCCCTCAATTGATATCAATTATTGCATCCTTGGCATGCCATCAAACATATCAACGGATGTTGCTATTTATGTCTAGTCAAATTGGCATTTGCTAAAAAAGAAGCACAAACCAAACTAAATTTGCTACTAAAGAAACCCGGACTACATTTACCACAAGTCGTTCACAGATTGCATACTCAGTCCAGAAAGAGCCACGATACGAATATTTTCCGAACGGTGCACACCATGCGAAACAGCGAAAAACAACTTCGCCCACACCCATAGCTCCGAAACCTGCGGCCGAGCCGCCAGCAGTCGGACCGACGCCGAACACCCGACCCGCCCCATCGCCGTCTTCAGGCGGCGCCACTCACGTTGAACGCCTTGATGAACTTCTCCAGCTCGTCCATGCTGAACTCGCCCTCCATGACGAACTTGCGGTTGGCGGCGTCGCGCGCGCAGATCACCGGCTTGTCGCCGGCCACGTAGCCGCGCCCGTACTCCTCCAGCTCGTGCTGGAAGTCGTTGTGCTGCGACACGGCGAACGTGATGCCCTCTCCCACCGCCTTGGCCACCTTCATCACGCGGTTGCGCCAGTAGTTGGTGCCTGCCGGACGGCGGGTCACACGTGTCACAGGTCGGCAGGTCACACGCCAGCAAGAGCGCCGGCCGACGCGCCACACGACGGGTGCGGCTCACACGGCTTGTTTGTTTATTGGTTGGTTCACGACACACTTTATGCACATTCACGGCTAATGGCGCCGTCCACTGTTTCGCCGGTGGGCCGCGGGACTGGGAAATGTCTCGAGCGGCGCTGGTGTCGAACCCGGGACCTTCGGTACCCAGAGCCCAACACCTTAACCACTCGGCCATCCCCGCCCCGGCTCACACTGTGTCAGAGCGGGTCACGACAGCTCAGTCAGAGGCTTGATCGCAGGATCGGCAGTTCAGCGGCTGTGTGGGGCTTACGCTGTGCCGCACGCAGACCGCTGGGTGGGGTCCACGGTCAGGCACACAGGCCGCGATGTGGGACCTACACCGTGACAGACCACTGGATGGAGACTACACGGTCGGCCACGCATACCGCAGTGTGGGGCTTAGTCACACACAGCCGGTTAGATGAGGTTTAAGCAGCCAGGCATGCAGACCGTGAGGTGGGGCACGGCGCCAGTGAGGGTTATGGATAATGGGATGCGGAAATAATTCATGTCACACTTAATTCTAGCTTCAAAACGGGGGTACATGGGAGCATTTGCGTCGCATTAACCAGCTGAGGTGACTCAGGGTATGTGGAGTTTGGAACTATTTCCAATCAGAATTCCTAGAGCGTGAAAATGAACAGGCAAGTGATAACTCGAAAGGAAATCAAACCACCAACGACATCGGTGCAGTCGACAAGCGAGACGTTGCAGCGTTGGTACACCGGCACGAGACAGGGCTGCGCAACGGGTGCGGACACAACGGGTACGAAAGCTGCATCTTCAACGACTGCTTTGTCCGCGTCTTTTTTCACTCACAACCGAATGACCTTTCCCTTTGAAGCGGAACAGTGCGCAGTTGCGAAGCTTTAATTGAAGACGAACAGACACTACACTTGTCCTATCTCTCGTCATTGACGCTCAAGTCGCCATGCTCGGAATTGGGGTCGGCGCCAGAAGTGGTCGCTGGGTTCATCAGGTGAACTAAGCTATTTTCAACCGATTACCACGTAACGGAAGACAAA
Source organism: Imbricaverruca yamaguchii (assembly GCA_034440575.1). NCBI lineage: Eukaryota > Metazoa > Arthropoda > Thecostraca > Neoverrucidae > Imbricaverruca > Imbricaverruca yamaguchii. Next base: position 912,975 of record JAOTOL010001625.1, read on the forward strand.
AGCACGATACTTTTCGCTTATTTCTGATTTCAGAGACACACCGGACTTCACCTTAACCAAATGATACAAAACACACACTTCTAGTTATAAAAACAGCTATTGCAGCAACTCATTCCACGCCATAAAGTAGGTACTAAAATAAGTGTCTATTATCCGGCAGTCAGCACGCCAGTATTAAAATACATGACAATTCCCAGTAGCGAACTGAACCGTGCCTCAGGTCACTTACCGCAGCGGTACCGCACTCAATTTTCCAGTTAATTTAAACTGAATGACCTTCATGTGGCGATCACAGCTCGATTGTGGAACACATTGTACATCTTAAAATCAACTGAAACACTAAGTTAAATGATCGATTATCATTGATGCTGGTGAACAACTGATCACCATAAGACAGCCCAAGCGTGGCCCTCGACCGTAAGCCCTCCGCGGATTCCTCCGGTCTCGCCACACGCGGTATTCATGCCGACAGCTCAGTGTCACTGCAGTGCAGTGTTAAATTATTCGCAAAATAGGGTGGAATTTACCACTTTCTGAACACTCAATCGACATCCCGCTCCAAGAAGTATCGACATCCTGCTTCTTGATGAGTGCTTATGAAGTGTCTCCTTTCTAACATTACCTCGTTTGTTAAGTAGCATGATCATGCTCTTGATAAGGGGTGGTGGTACACGAATATTCTGCAATGCAATTTCAGGTAAATGGATTATTCATAATGCGAACATCACCAGGGTGTATATTAATTTGTATCTCCCTATCCCAAATATAGCTCTTCCTAACATATTTGAATATTTAAAAAAAAAAAAACGATGAGGGTACAAACATTGGCTCAAATTTAAGTCTGAAAAACATCAAAGGCACTTGGAATGATACTAATTTCATGACAAATTTCGACATCCTACTGTGCTCGTTTCGACATCTCACACCTAACGAAAAGCCAATATTTTCACACTGCTGCAGTGTCAGCAGCTATCTAGTGTAACCGCCGCCGGTCCGGGCGCTGTCGCCCGACACCGCGACCCCGGTCAGCGTCCGAGTCAGCAGCCGAACAGGGCGCCACCGTCCCCGCCGTGGGCAGCCACAGACACCGGCCGCCCACAGCCGGGCTGCACAGACATTCCCACACGACTCGGAACGGCGACCCCGTCACGATGCGGCCTTGGCTGTATACATTTTGCATCGCACCGCACCGCACCGCAAGCTCTGACTTCGTGTCACGACACCTTCCCATCGGGACAACGCTTGCAGGAATTCTACCAGCGGTGGTGGTGTTCCTACCGGAGTTAGCGTCAGGGAACTCGGCACTCCTGATAAATCGCTCGAGCTCCGGGATGGGAGAGGGAGAGGGATTGCACCATTAGGGACGAACGCAAGCATCGCCAAAAGTCTGCAAACCTCTGACCATTTACAGACTGTGGTGCCCGATTTCTCCCTGGTTGTAGCGAACTGGCACGGAAATAGATCCCTTACTTTATAGAATAGCTACTATGTAGATACATGCAGTGCAAAATGATCAATGTCGAGACACCAGCTCTATTCCAAGGGTTGACTGCATTGCTAGAAAAGTCCAGAGCCGTCCAGATAACCAGAGTTGTTCAGATTCAACACTACGAGAGTAGTCTCCTGTAACTTTTAAAACCAAAAATGAGAATAATGTGGCGTGGGGGAGCACCGATTAAATCATCGAGAACTGCCGGAGAATAGAACCGGGAACCCCTCCGGCCCCGCCACGCGCCGCCCGCCGGCGTACCTTTGACGTTCTTCAGATAGTCGACGTTGTAGTAGGCCACGATGAGCGGCGCCTTGAAGTCGGCCACGTTCTCAGTGGTGCGGTGGCCGACCAGGCCGTGGCTGCAACGGACACGCGGTCAGGCGTCGTGTCCACTACTCGGCACCGAGACGGCCAAATTGCCGGTGGTGGCGGCGGTGGTCTGTGGCTTGCCGGCGCTTCGGTCAGCACGGACACAGCGAGAGTGCCACGCAGTCCACTGGACATGGTCGGCTCGGATGTTGCACAGTCGACACCGAAGCAAGTCGGATGTCGTGTAGAGTCAGCAAGGAGAGTCGGGTCGGGTGTTTTACGGTCAGCATGGAAACAGCACACCAGGGCGCCCCGGACGAAGGTGACTGTTGGACAAAGTTTGCTATTGTCGAGGTAGAGGCAGTGTGCTACAGAGTAGGGGTGAAGGCAGGAGGCATTTTCTGTGGCCAGGGCACCACACGGCCACAGACGGCCGCCGGGCAGCTCAGTCAGTCGACACGGTCAAAATCACCGGTCGACTAGTGACAAGAAGTGCCTCTGCGACACACTCGCCGCAATCCGCACCCGGCACCTACACCACAGTGGTCTTCCATGCAAAGCACCTGAACACAACTGAGGTGGAGAGGCGGGGCCCAATCACCTCCGTAATGCTTCGGAGCCGAGCGCCCGTACAAGCAGAACGCTGCCGCGTCAGCAGCGTCGATGTCGGCCCACCAGCACATAACCGGACCGGCGCTCGGCCTCTCAGTGGCTCTGAACCTATATACGGTGCAGATCGGACCGGTGGGGGCGCCACCTGTCCTCCCGGAGGTCGGCGACCTCCAATTGACTGGCCCGGCAGCCGTCAGCACGGCACAGCGTCCCCAGTGTTGACAGACGGCGGCCGTCCGACCGCGGCTCGTGCAGCCGCAAGGCGAGCGGCTCCTCTCGCCGGCCGGTGACAGTCGCGTGTGGTCCGGTGGGGGAGCAGTCGGGTCTCGGTCGGGACTCCAGTCCGGTGATGCTCAGGTTAGTGCCACCACTTAATGGATACAGCCCTACACCAGATGCCCGACGACAAGTCCTAGCATTTGCTGGTACGTTTCAACCAGCATCCCTTGTGCTCGCCTAGCCTTTCCAGCCCTCTTCCGCCCCGGTGTCAACCCATAGCACCAAGCATAAGAAAATGCTACGACAAGTATGCATTGGCAGACACTTAGCACGACCGACACAATACGTCTGCAAGGTAGTACAGACATGGGAGGGGAACAACGGGGACATTGGGGCTTTCATGTGGCCAAATTTTAGAAATGCTTCCCATTACAAGCTGGCCAGAAGCAGCAATTTCCCACCTCCCCACTCCATGCCTTCTCGAAATCACCCTGGTTGCGCCTCCGCGACTACATATGGTGGGTATTCGTAATAAACGGACCATCCTGCACACGCTGCTCGGTAAATTCCTCTATCGATTCCCTTACGGACCATAACTCAGCATCACCGCATGAACACACACTTTCACCCAATTGGTCAGAGCTCATTCTGCCATGAAAGACATGCCAACAGTCAACCACAGCGTCAGCTTCCTTGGAGGAGGGAGCAAATAGACTGCAGTGGTCAAGCAGCCCGAGTCAGCTTCGAGGGGTTTTAGGACGCATCGAGCAGAGTCGATTATTCACAGCCGGGTCAGCTTCATGCCGCCAGCACCGAGCGGATGACAGCCATACGCCCGACGAACACAGCCAACGGATGATAGCCATACACCCGACGAATACAGCCAGCAGATGACAGCCAGACATCCGACTAATACAGCCAGCGGATGACAGCCAGACACCCGACTAATACAGCCAGCGGATGACAGCCAGACATCCGACTAATACAGCCAGCGGATGACAGCCAGACACCCGACTAATACAGCCAGCGGATGACAGCCAGACACCCGACGAACACAGCCAGCGGATGACAGCCATACACCCGACTAACACAGCCAGCGGATGACGGGTAGACACGCGACTAACACAGCCATACACTCGACTAGCACAACCAGCCGCAGCGCCGGCTCGCCCGGCGTGGCACTCACTAGTTCTTCTTGATGAACGCCTCGACCATGACACGCTCCGTGTCGGCCGTCGTGACGAAGCTCGGCTCGAACGTGTTCTTGAGGTGGTTGGGCCGGAACAGCACCACAACGTCCTCGCCGTGCTCGGCCAGCAGGGCGGCGTCAGACGTGTGGCCGAACTGGTACTTCTCGCGCAGCTTGTCGGCCACCTGGTGACGCCACAGGGGGTCAGTCATACAGCACCTCTAGCCTCCCCGCGCAGCTTGTTAGCCACCTAGTGGCGACACAAGGGGTCAGCTACACAGCAGCTGCCCCCCGCGCAGCTTGTCGGCCACCTGGTGACGCCACAGGGGGTCAGTCATACAGCACCTCTGGCCTCCCCACGCAGCTTGTTAGCCACCCAGTGGCGACACAAGGGGTCAGCTACACAGCAGCTGCCCCCCCCCGCGCAGCTTATCGGCCACCTGGTGACGCCACAGAGGGCCAGTCATACAGCACCTCTAGCCTCGGGCAGCTTGTCAGCCACCCAGTGGCGGCACAGGCGGTCAGTCATACAGCAGCTGCCGCATCCCCGCGCAACTCTCGACAGCGGCAGCACCAGGTGTTGCGCTTGGTGTAGCTACTCTTCATAACCCACGCGCAAATGTGGTGTAAATTTACATTCTGCAGAACCATGCATTCGGATTTTCCTAGAATAATTAAGCATCTGGATGATTGCCAGGTGGTACAGTGTCGAGCGAGAGCAGTCTTAACAGGCTAGTTGGGACAAGGCAAGAGCAGACACCCATAATCCACATAGCTAGATATTTTGGCTTTAGGATGCCTCGGCCAGTCTTCATCACTCACACCCATAATTCATATTATTGTGTTCCAATGCTGATGGTAAAAATTACCCGGGTGTACGTGGTTTGAAATCCAATCGCTGACTGGACACTGAACAAGTTCTCAGAATGTATTAGTATTGAGTTGCTCTCCACAATGTCTTCATGTGTTAGACAGCTCATGTTTCTTCCGTAAAACAATCTGCGCTCCCTTGCCAAGTACTACCTACATCAGAGTAGTAGGAGGTGCACAGTCAGGGTTTTCGGACAGCGGGACACTGGTCTCTCCTTCCCACAGAGGAGAGCAACGGGTGGGATGGGGTGTGCCGTCCACCCAATGTCCTAGGTCACCCAATGTCCTGTCCAAAGTTAAATGCATGCAGCCCATTGTTAGTTTCTTTATCCCAGGCCTTTTGCCACTATCAAGTATAAAGCTAGAGACAATAGAGAAGTGAGCACTGCAAACGAATTGGCAGCTGCGTGGGCGTGGGTTCTGTGGTGCTCACTTCGCTGCAGAGTCCGCACGCTCGTTACCGGACACTGATGTGGCTTGGGACCCAGCACAAGCAGGCAGTATTCCCATCTCGTTCCAATGTGACGAGACGCACGAGGATGTGAAGTAGTAGAGGGTTGATAAATCAAGGCCTTTCGGATTTATAGTAACATTCCTACATTACACGACTTGAAATGCATTATATACGGACGCGTTGAGGACGACTCTCGTACGTCTCCAACGGAACGACTTTGCTCTGGGAACCGGATTCGAAAACTTCGACATCGACCGACCAGCCAGCTCCCAGAATCCTAGCGAGGGGCCGCTTCGGCCCGACTGAAAAGTTCGACAGGAGACCATACGCCAGAACAAACTGTTAGAAAATGAACGTTTTTTTTTGAAGTACCAAGGCTTTTTCTGGTCTGCAGCAGATGATGATAAGTGTGCACACGCGCGTCTGTGTGAGAAATTGTCTCTAGCACCTCCCACGGAAAAGACTAGAAAATCTGCATTGGGGTTCCAACCAAAAACTACACACGAAGAACCAAACTGTACACTTAATGGCATGGCTACACACAAAAGGGCCTGTAATGGGAAACAGCAAATGCTATTTTTCTTTGCAGGGCACAAAGTTAAAACCTGTTCGAAACACAGGAATATCCAACCCAAGCATGACGATGGGGACGAGAGAGTGGCCTTGACGGAGATGCTCTTATGTCAGGTGATCATCACTCGACGTACCTTGGCGAACGTGGTGGCCATTGCACTTCCGTCCTTGACGAAGCCGACGATAGCCGCCTCTGTCTTGCCAATGAAGGCTTTAAAGTTGTCTGCGGTGAGCTCCTTAGAGGCAGGTCCCACCTGGGCCTTCATGTACTTGACGATGCCACCTGGGGACAGCCCAGCACATTAACACCACGACGGCACAGCGAGCAGCTCCCTTGCGTGCCTAACTGGAACAACTGAACAACGAACAGTGGCACAGTACACGGAGCATGTGTCTCTAACTAGGGCGAAGAGATAGCTCACCACATACACTTTCGAAAAACTAGCAATTATAAAGAGTTTACGAGTACATAGATCGGCAGGGACATAGGTTGTCAAGGTCGCCAAAAGGCTTCGTTATATTGCCATCAAAATGTTAACTGGACTTGGAACTTGGAACAAAGATGCATGTTAACTGGAGCTATTGTAACTGAATGCTTACTGGCTTCTCTAGGGCCGTTGTATTCCTGCGAGAGCTCTCCGCCCTTGAATATCTTGATTGTGGGGTAACCGCGAACCTCAAACTTGCTGCACGTATCTTTGCCTGCTTCAGTGCAGTCCACCTGTTTAATGCACAGAGACCAGGGGTAAGATTCACAACAGGAAAAAGCACTCAGAATGCACCAAGGCTGCACAGGAACTCAGTATTCTACTGAAAGAGGGAGACTGCATTTATTTGAACACATCCTATCAGGCAACAGTATACACAGTTCTATGCACATTCACTGCTATCACTAATCACAAGGACAAATTGCCATGACAGCAAGAGGTAAGGTCAATGAAACAGCCAAACACAGACAGCAGGGATAAGCTTATCAACATGAATAAGCTTGTGCTGCTAATGATGCAAAATCATGGCCAGGTGATAAAACAGCTGTCAGAGAACAAAACACAGAGGACAATATGCAGTTACCTTTGCAAGTGCCACTGGAGGATCATTTGATAGCAAAGTGCCAGCAGCATGCTCAAATTCAGGTTTGAGCTTTTTGCAATGGCCACACCTGGAAAAATGGGAGAGACAAACGATTGAACACTTTCCAGCGACTGGGCTTGGTGACCGCATGCTGGGATTTATATTTGCGATATGATTGATCCCATGGGTGTGCCACCTGATATTTTCAAAATTCCATAAAGATAACCCAGGCTGTTATCACCAATGGGTCCCCAGAGTTTAACTTTGTTTTGTCAACATTCTGCACATAAAGGGACTACTTGTTGAGTTGAAAGCAGACAAAAAATGCACATCAACACAAAGTATGCCATCATATGAATGAGAAAGTGTTGTGTTTAAGGAAGCTTCAAGTATCATAAATCTAAGGTCGTATAGAAAAGCTTGACACTGAAGCAAAAAACAAAAACAAAAAACAAGAGCAGCAGTGAGCAGAATAACTGGATTTGGCTAGGAACTGTAATGGGGACAGCTAAAAGTATTTTAGCTTCTACAAGTTGAGTAAAGTTTCTAGCACAATTGGGCCACTGGAAGTAAATAGGACTATATTGGGTGAGGATAGTGAGATGGTTGAGGAGCTGAGCAAGCAGTTTAAATCAGTATTTACATTGGAAGAATTGACCAATCTGCTGACCATACACCATAGTTCAGTGACATATGATTGGATAAATGATGTTGATTTCATTGATAGTGATGTTTTCAATATCAGGAAAATAAAGCCAAACAAGGCAGCAGGACCTGATGAAATCTATGCTAGGGTATCAGTTTCACGAAAGGAAATTCCAACAGATTGGAAAGGGGTAAATGTAGTTCCTATTTTCAAGGAAGAAGAAAGAGGGAAAGTTGAAAACTATAGACCAGCAAGTCTTGCATCCCTAGCAGTGTTGGAAAAACTGACGCTTGTTGGTGTCATGCATACCAATACATTATGTACTCCAGGATTGTGACTAGACTAAATGAAATATTTTGTACTCCAGAAGGGAAAAAACAAAGAACAACATTGTTTGGTCAAGTGCTACCACTCAAAGTCCATGCCATTCTGTACCATTACTGCATTTTTTTTTCTCACAAATATTAATTGTATTACAGACTCCAACTCTTAACCTCAGGTCAATTTTGCAAGTAAAAACACTTTGTACATACCATTTCATAATATAAAACATTAAAATCATGCACTGAATTATAACAGCACCACAGCATATTTTTCCATCTGAAGAACAAGACATAAATTTTACACCTCACATGTATAAAGATATGTAATGTACAATGACATATATACAAGCTGAAGTACTTTTACCAATAGATTGCTTATCAAGAAAAAAGCAAATTCATTCAAAGGCCTTAAAAAAACACCAGAAAAGGGTAAATACACAAAAGTCAATGAACCAACATTTGGTTAAATATGTTGTCATCTTCTGATCTTGGTTGGCTATTTGGGCTTACAGTCTCATGGACTGAGTTGGTCATACAGCACTCATTCATCTTCTGATGTGGCATTAATTAATTTAACATTAATTTCTATGGGAAATAAAATCTTTGAGGTAAGCAATTCAGGTTGAAGTCCATATATCTGAAGAATCATCAATTTCACCAAGAGCATCAAAACCATTCAAATAACTTCCTTTTACCACCAGAAAAAAAACACATTTTCCACAATATAGATAAATGTCATGGTGTGATGCTGGTTTGGCTAGGTTATGTGTTCTTTATTTTGAACAATACATTTCATGTATCTAACTCTGAGCCACTTTTGGCTATTTTGTCTCCCAACTTAAAATTATGCATTTGCAAAGGCAATGAGTGCTCACATCATGATCAGCACATTCATATACCTACATTACATCAAAATGAAATTGCAAGAAATCGGAAATTTCTTAAATTGCAAATTTACCGGCACCTACCAACAAACATACCAACAAACACTTAAGGATGGTAATACTCTTCACAAAAAATGACGGAAATCCAGGCTCATCGAAATACCGTAGTACTTACCATGGTGCATAGAACATGACCAGGACAGTATCATGATCGGAGATAGTACTGTCAAAATCACTGTCGGTGAGCTCTAGAACGGCATCTCCCAGTGCACAACTCACGCAAAGCGCAATAACAATCAATTTCAGCATGCTTACGGAGTACAAAATTGGGAAAATTTGTCAGTTATCACCTATTCCACAGTACTAAGGTACTAATTCAATCAAATGACCTCTGAAAACACACCCAACTACCACCACAGGGCACAACCAACAGAGCGCAGCCCGACTTAAGGACAAAAAGAAGACAAACGCGGCGCGTCACCGACCATGGAGTTCGTTGGCGTTCACCGATTGGTCAACGTGGCATAGTATTACGTGTTTCACAGATGATTTTGGATGTTTGCTTGAGGCCTCGTCCTCCTAGAAAGAGCGAGCCAACATTAAATTGGTTCTAAGGATGATACACGTTTTATATTGGAAACGGTTTATCAAACTGAATGAAAAAGCTCACAAAATACGAATAATGCATTGCAGAAACTACGACTAGCATTGAGCCTACTTCACCAAACGGTATTTGCACTTATCTCCGGTAAAATCATGCATGATGTATGCCATCATCCATGGAATCCATGGCGTGCATCATCCACGGAACAACTAGGACCTTTTCCTTTTCTGGACGCGACTACGACCAGATGTCCGGACGGAACGTCATTTGCGAGATGACCATTGGGGTTCCCATTTATATCCTAGATGACGTCATACATCCCGATTTATAGCCACCAATTGGCTAAGGGCGCGGTTGGAGCTCGGATCCCGTGGACAATTTTCAGTGGCACGTCATAATTTTGGATCAGTTCTGCCAATTCACCGTTCGAAGCTCACAGGATCCGGAATACTATACAGATCCTGCGGATATTTTTCAGACGAAATCTAAAGGATCTGTGGGACGTCATTTGCATTAGCGGCACTTATGGCGCATAAATTCATACATCACGCGCCATGTTGCTTGGACCCATTGCAGTCATGGTGCTCGATAATGGGAAGATGTAGGTAAATTTCCAGCTTCAGTTTGGATGTATATCATTGCGATATTTGTGAGCCCTGATAAATCAAAAGAACACATTCTTAGGCTACAATAAGCTGGTAATTATGCAATGACCAACTTTACAGGGTACGAAACCAGGGGTTCGCCCCTTCCATGGTGCCTTGCAAAGACACCATTCAGCTTCTTTCATCCAGCAATGAAACACACATTCATTACTCCGGGTGAGATGGCATCAAGGTTCCCTTTGTCGGAAGTGTCGGGCTCGAAAATATTCCTGACCACATCCGATCACTTCCCAGTGAACATTCCGACAGCGGCCCTCGGTCGGCTAGGGAGTAGAATATTCGCAAATGCCGACATGCAGCCGACAGATAGCCGACGCAAGGCCGATGTCGGGAAGATGTCGGGCTGCGGTCGGGGCGCCAGGGGCCGCTATCGGCTGCGGAGTGAAATGGGGAGTCCCCTATCAATGTTCGCTTTGCCCCCTCCAATAATTTCAACTTTAAGCATGGGACATAATGGAGTGTACCCCCAATCTAGTCGGGGTTGCCCATTGCCTTCATGTATTTTGTCCCGCCCTCTAATAATATTGAGAAATAAACACCAGTGTTTGATATTCCAGGTCAGTATGTCGGGGCGGGAAGTGCCCCATGTCGGCATGCCGTTAACGAGATGCCAAGATTGCCTCGACACCTGCCGATAGCGGGACGACAGCGGAATTTTTATTGGACTGATCATCCCAGACGCCTTAAATTTTACTAGACTCGCCAAAACCCCGTAAACCGCTCCTGAACTTATCGTAAGAATGCCGTGGAATGGTAGGATGCACTTCAAGAAGGCTGCTGTATTTTGCATATGCTTCATTTTATCTCATTTTTCTTGCACCGTGGTTTATTTTGGGAAAATGTAATTAATAATTTTGGCAGGTGAAAGGTCGATGCACCAACGCATTAGGCTGCCATGGACGTTTTTGAACTTCGCTGATGACTGCTAGCGAAATATTTTAGTATGAACATGTGCCATGCTTTTCCATCTTCTATAGCGGCTATTTTGTGCTCCGTGACTGATTACAAAACATGGCCTGTGCAGTAGGGTGTGTCACGAAGGACCTTTTTATGGAAATTTCACTTTGCTTAGTGAAATTATCGTGCAGATCACCTAAAAAAACCTGTGGTCGAAACCAAATCGAAATCAAACAATAAACAAAATATGCGACAGGCCGATAAAGAAACAAATTTGCCCGGCGCCCGGCGTTGACGTCTCCAGTGATGGCGCTCCGTTGCGATTGGCATCTAACACCACGCGTCCGGCCACCGTCAGAGCGCCGCCGCGGCGCTGTGACGAAAAAGGCGGCAGTCGGTGCTGTGGATGACTGAAGAATGGATTCTGGTGATGAAGCTCATTAATAAAACTCAATGAAAGTGTTTAGTGGGGTAAAAGGCTTTTGATAAGCACCAGTCGCTTAATAAGTTGCCTCGATATCTGACGCATGAAAGAAAGGTTCACTTTACGTCGCTTGTTCGTTCCATTTTCAATCAGTAGATCTATCGGCGTATAATGCTAATATTTTCACTTTTGAAAGCCTGAACATCTTCAAAATTCCTCGTCTGTTTACATCGAAGACCAATTAAATCATTCTGAAACACTTGATATCTTATTGTTATGACAAATAGACCAGGCGAAATCGGCATCATGCTCCGTTCCACTACAACCGAAGGAGACGGGCATACAGCGACGTCACCTTTTGTACGAGCGGCCACATTTTTTGTACGAACTATCATTTTATAACTGTACTACTTGTCTACATGCTCGACAGAAAACCCGGCATGAAATCCTTTTTGCTGCTGAGCACTGGCATTGCCGATTTGTGTTTCAACTTCGCCACAATGTAACCGTGGCGGGCCTCTTCACCAATTACCTTCAAAGACGCCTCGGTCACCACTTTCACCATCCGTTCCACCGTCTGACTGTGCACGGGGTATGGCGGTACTTCGAGAGGACTTGCGATGATGTCTAGTAAGTCATCATCGGACAGTTGTTGCGTCAAGGGCGGCTCGATTATCGCCTCATTACACCAATCATTCAGCTCCATGATGCTGTTTGCCCCCATATTCACTTTTGGAAGCTTGAACTTCCGCACTTCGTCAGTATCACTATTGACTTGAGTTCTGCGACACTGCTGGATTTCAGTGACTGCCCTTTGCCGTGTGGCTTGATCTTGGCCCGCTGCCATTGCTAGCAGTATTGCTTCAGGGTGACACCAGTAGCTGTTGCGCTGTATTACCGGCTGCACCATGGCCGCTATCTCAGGTCGCAAACTTTTGAGAAGTTGCACGCTGTGCAGCGCATTGCCAGGACCGTCAGAACATTTCCAGTTCTTCTTGATGCAGAACCACATGGGAGTATAGTGGCACACGATGAACTCCGCTAGCATTCTCAGACTGTCTGATGGCTGTTCGGTTGATATGTAGAGCCGGATAATTCGCACCGCCAGAGTCAGCCACCTGGAGTGGTTTAGTGGACCGATCTTCATTTTTGCAGTTCTATCTGAGATACTACGACTACACTACGCGCCAGACTGTACAGAATAGCCTGGTCTGAACTTAGGTCACTGAGAATCTCCTGCGTCATTTCTGAAACATTTCCGCCATCGATTGGCTCAAAATCGACCACTGGCAAGGTTTCTACTGCGCCTGCAGCAGCCCGGCCAATCAGCCCACTAAACGACTTAGGTCCTGTTGTGACTCCATCTAACTGGCTAAATACTGCACGAAGATTAAGTTCATTTGCATGAAGTTGGCACACAAACCAGTGGACTAGGCGCTTTTGTCCGAGCTCAAACAAACGGATAACACCACCTTTTTGGCCAGTATTAACTCTCGTGCTGTCACAGCCAAGCACAGAAACATCCGCACCAAACTCATATGCCACGGCGTTCAGGTCCTGAAAAATGTCCTCCGCTTTCCCAGTCTGTGGGGTAAAATGTCCTAAATATGCACTGTCTGGCTCGGATACAACCACAATGTGCTCTTCCGTCTTCTTTGAACTGGGTGTCATAAGCGTGTCGTCTTTTCTACCGTCGAAGTAGAGACCAGATACACGACCTGCATGATCCTCATGGCTCTGGGTTGCTACCTCTCTTCTAATCCGATCCCTTGCTCGCCATACTTTTTTGCTATCCACTATGCAGTCCATATCGTCAGAAGTGATCCGACCAATGTCCACTTGGAAACCGTTTATGATCGCAGCACACGCACGATTAGACACTCCGTACCGATCTGCTGCTAGAGCCGTATTTAGCAGTTCGTCTGTGTTACTGTTCACCATATACTCTGACTCATTGACTACAGATGTGAGCGATGATGAATCTGTGGCGGAATCTTGGTCTGAATAGAATCCAGCTGGGCCATTCCAGAAGGTCCCGGTTGTGGTGATGTGACTCTCTCGGCGGTCAGACGCCTCCTTTCGTCCATGGCGCGTCGACGAGTGGTTTCACGGATATCTGCGGTGCCGATTTGCATTTGGCGAGGTCCTCTCTAGTCTTGGACAAAGGGAAACTCCATTCGTGGCACTTTGTCGGCCATCGCACATTTGCAGCTATCGATATCAGCACATTTTCGCGATATCGCGATATCACATTTCAGCACATCGATATCAGATATCAGCACGGCTTGTGTCGCCGTCGTTAATAGGTTGTCCCTACTGCTGATAATCCCAGTTTCCCTTGAAACTTGAGTAACGAAAAGGATCAGGAGACTTGGATTGACTAATAAAACAGGGATGTATGGCATACGAAGCTATTTTGTGTCGTTAGTGCGTACGCAATTTATTCGAATGATGATTCATAGCACTGTGAAAGGTGGAGCACAGACAAAGGAAAGTGGAGCGATCAGTCCTTCGGTGAAGTTTAATCTTTACAATCAGATATATCCCGGCTCCCCTGATCTGTTTTTGAATTACCAGAATCCATTCATAAGTCATCCACAGCATCGACTGCCGCCTTTTTCGTCACAGCGCCGCGGCGGCGCTACGACGGCGGCCGACGCGTGGTGTTAGATGCCAATCGCAACGGAGCGCCATCACTGGAGACTTCAACGCCGGGCGCCCGGCAAATTAGTTTCTTTATCGGCCTGTCGCATATTTTGTTTATTGTTTGATTTCGATTTGGTTTCGACCACAGGGTTATTTTAGGTGATCTGCACGATAATTTCACTAAGCATAAGAAAAACCGTTCAGGCGACACACCCTACTGTGCAGCTTTAGATATGGACTGCTACTGCTCTGTACCTAACTGTAATGAAACAGGTCAACAGACAGCAGGACTATGCCTAATTGAGATATCAGCCATATATTAAATGGGGCATATATGGAATGTGCATAGCTTATGATGTGTGATAAGTGCATGCATTTTTAATTGATGTGACATTGATCAGCAATAAGGGTTCAATATTTTTACACCTGCTTTTTGCTTGGAGATATGGCCAATTTTAGGAGCAATCCATCTGATCATGGCGAAGCCTTCACCAAATTGGGAAACATGTAAAATATGTGTTCAGTTTTGATTTTGGTGATACGGTGTGATGCCAATGTTTACCATATTAAAGCAATATGATGGGCACAACAATTGAACATAATACATGATGAATCCTGATATAACTTCACCAGGGAATCCAGCATGCAACATATATATTTGGCATAGTTCAGCTGAGATAATTTTATCAATTTAAAATTGGTAGCAAGATTTAGCTTGAAAAAATGCCACTAAATAGTAAGTTAGGCTAGGTTACGTCGGGTTAGCTTAGTCTGTTCTAGGCTAGAAAACCCTTATGTGGTTCAGAGGCAGTTGTGTAGCCAGGGGGCGAAGGGGCAGCCACCCCTCGTATGGGTCCTCCAGACGGCCACCTTGAAAAGCCCCCAAAACGTCGTTGCAGGAGGCCAATATATTGGTCCCTGGCCTAGGGGCCCCTATATGGTCGCCTAGGCCGACGGAGAGGGCCTCTGGACCAACGTGAAGGGCACCTGCGCAAGCGTGAAGGGCCCCTGGACGGACGAAAATTTCCGTGGGCTGACGGAAAGGATCCCGGGCCGATGAAGAGGGTACCGAGTCAACAGAGAGTTTCCTCGGGAATATGTTCAGGGCCCTTGGCTCGGCTAACCTAAATGGGTTCTAGATCGACAGAGGCCCCCTGGATAATTAACAGAGCCTCCCGACTGACGGAGAGAGTCCTTGACCTAATGTGTATCCCCACGCGTTGAAAAAGAACCTCTGGTTCGCCGGAAAAGGTCCTTGGTCGGCAAAAGGGCCCGGAAGTGTGGGGGGGGGGACTAGTTGCTTGAGAGTATCTCAGGCCGTCAGAAGAGGCCTATGTGCTGACGGGTGATACCCAAGCCGTACAAGGGTCCCTGAATTGATGAACAGTATAAACTGTTGAAAGAAAGCCTTCGGCTTGACAGAGGAGGCACTGGATCACCAATGAAGATTCCTGCGTCGATGGAGAGGACCCCTAGCCGCAGGAAGACCTCTGAGCGTCGGAGATGGCACAGAGCCGGTTTGAATGGCCTCTGAGACGATGGGGCCAAAACAGCGCAGGGGACCCTTGCGTGATAGCGGAGACTGAAGCTTTTGAAAAGGGAATTCCGACCGGACGTCGAGTGTCCCGAGCCGCGACGGAGGGTCCCTCAGCGACGGATGAGGTTCCGGGCCAGACATGCAGCGTCACTGGGTTGACTTCGGCTCACGTCGATGGAGAAGGGCCAGAGCTGACCTGCGGGCCTCAGGCCGACAGGGAAGCGCCTGGGCTACGAAGACGATCCGGACCGAAGCGGAGGGCTTAACGGTGCTCCGGAAGGGGCCCCTAAACCCCTGGAGAGGTCCGGGCCGTTGAAAAGCAATGTGGTTTCCAAGCCCTATGAAATGCCGCTGCTGTGAAGGGGCACCTGTCCCCTAGCGAGTCTGATGGGCCCTCTAGGCGACCGCCCTGAGGGCATAAACAGTCGAGGAAAATTTTACGCATCCAACAGCCTGTGCAAAGCCCGTGATACTGGAAGACGTCCACCCTGAAGACTGGCAAGGGCCGTGAAGACAAGCGGAGAAGCGCCCGAGAGCTGAAATGCCTAAGACAGCTGGAAAGAGCAATCTCAGCCGGATTTACTGGATCCTAACAGCCGATAAATGAACAGGGCGCCTGAAGACCATAGAGAGGGCTGGAATGGGATGCTCTTTACGTTTGAAGAGGCCCTTGAGGGATGAACAGGACCCCCAGGAGCTGAAGAAGACTAATGAGAGCCCATATCAGATCTGAAATGCCCGGAAATGAGAGGTAGACATGATTATTGAGGACTGTGATGGATCCCTAAAATCAGGATGAACCATGAAGTGAAGATGAACTGATGATTGTCAGAGAGGACTGAACTGAAATTATCCTGAGGTTGAGAGCAGCCCCTAATGGATGAACAAGGCCCCTGAGGGATAAACATTCCATATTGGCTGGCGATTGATGTGAGGAATACCACTCTCAGAGCTATAGTGTTCTTGAAACCACAGGAGCTGTCGAAAACTAGGAACGACTCCCAGCAGCTTGAGAGAGCCCTTTAGTACTAACAGACTCCCCTGATAAAGAAGGCGAGACCCTAAGGTTAACGATTGCTATGCGAAATACTGAGGGCCAGCATCCGAGCTAGAATGCCATTGAAGTAGAAAGAGTGGGAATGGCTCCGAACAACTAAAAAGGCCCCCAGCTAATCGACAATCGTCACATAGCTTTAGGGGGGACTGGACTGGGATACCTACGAGGCTTTGAAGGAGTCACTATCAGAAGAACTGGGCTCCTGAGATCCAAAGAGATCGCCTACTGGCTGGTGATGATCAGGAGGAAGTTTAAGAGCCAGTTTCAGAGAGATATGAAACTGGCTCTGAAACCCAAGGACACTTTAGCTCCAGAGTGTCCTTGCTATCCCGAAAGGCTAGTAAGGACTGGGCAGGTCCCTGAAAGCCAGAGCGGACCGAACTGTGATGCTCCTCATGATTGGCGGAACATTGATAGATGAACGGAGCCACCTAAGAGCTGAGGAGAGTTCGAAGAGCTGGCGATGTTTGTTCGAGCTGTGAGGCCTAGCATCGTGCCACGCAAGTTGGAGAGGGCTCCCGACATATATATATATATATATATATATATATATATATATATATATATATATATATATATTATATAAAAATTTATTTTTTATATATATATATATATATATATATATATATATATATATATATATATATATATATATATATATATATATATATGCCCACTGAGAGCCAGAGATGGCTATACTGGATATTCTTGAGCTTTGGGAGGGGTATTTGAGTGGTCTAGACATCCCTGGCAGTGACATCGGAGCGAATTCTTGGGAGCTGGCGTTTTGTGTGAGGAATACTTAGGGCCAGCCCCAGAGACAAGATATCCTCGAGAGCCTTAAATGCTGCCGATTACTGGGAAGGTCAGCCACCGCCATCTCAGCGGCGACGGCCGCCTCAACGGCCACAGCCCCTCTTGCGGTGACGACGGCCCAAGAGGCCACAGCTTTCCCAGCGGCATGACCACAAGTGCTCCAGCAGCTACGTTCACTCTAGCGATGGCGAAGCAGACAACCCAGCGATAGCTGTTATGACGGCCGTCCCAATGGTGCTTGTTGATAATTATGTGCGCGGGGTGCCTGGCCAGCTATTTCTGGCCTGCAGGCCGATGCATACAACCATCTAGTGGTGGACCTGGTAACCACTGCTTTCTGCTGCGGTCGGTTGTGCGTGCGAGGGACGTGGCGCTCTCTGCGCATGCGTAACATACATGTCATTTGCCCGAGGGGTTGAAAGAGGAGCTTTGGGTGTGACACGGGAGACTGCGGTTGGAACTGACACCGTGCTCACGTGTGTCGAGCGATTTGGACTGGGTGCTCCGGTGTGGCCTGCGGAAGATTGTGGCCAAGTGAGAATAGATGGTGAGCAAGAATTGCGTGAATTTGTGCGGACAAATTTACCAACAGTGCTAATTGTTTCGCTTTAGATTGGGGTGACACCGATTAAGAAAACGAATTGCTGGATGTTGTGTGTTGAACATGGCTGGCCAGGCATCTTGCTAATTTTCCTTTCCCCAATTCTTGCACTTACTTTTCCTGCTGGAAGTCGCGCCTCATTTTGAGAAGACATGACGGTGTTGAAAAGGCGCAGCGATGTAAATGTCGGTCCATCCTTAACATGTACACTCATGTTAAACTATGTCTGAACGTAGCGTATAAGAACGTAGCGGAAAGAAGCAACTGTATCCATGGAGACGCGTACTCGTATGTTTACTCAAGTTAATAATATTCATGGTGTCATGAGTATTTGTTGATGTCCCTATATATTCCGTGATAGGTTTTTCCTTCGTTCTTTTCGGCATCTAAATCGTTCGTCTCTTATAGTAATTTAACGAACTGCTGGAGTTTGATTTCATATCTAGCATTAGTCACGCCAGCGCGGAGTGTCTTATTTTGAAACGTACTTCACCATCTTTGCCAGATATATATATAGATATATATATATATATATATATATATATATATATATATATATATATATATATATATATATATATATATATATATATATACATGCATATAATTACAAATATAGATATATGTATACATATAACTATTAATATATATATATATATATATATATATACGACAAAACACCTCGAGAGCGAAGCGATCCAAATTCGAGGAGTTTTGGAAAAGTGCGGGGGGGGGAATGCTCGGTAGGTAGGTGGCCCTCTTCATATGTGTTGCTCCCGAGACAAAATCCTGGCTACACCACTGGAGGGAGTATGTGTGCACATACTTCAGCTCTGTCCCTTTTAGTCTCCGCCATGGCGGAAAACCATTGAGGAATTGCTCAGCTGTCCGCCCTCTCACACCGGTACCATTCCGGAACTAACTAGTATAGAAATCCGCTGGTAGTTGACATGCGACATAATTGTATCACTCGCTTTTGGTCTGGAGAGGAAGGCAAACATTTACCACTCCAAATGTGCTTGAGCGACAACTGAATAAGTGCAATGAAGCAGCGTCAGCCTTTGTCATGCTTCTTTATTGCATGCTTCATTTGTCTCAATTTAAGCAGCTTTCAGCACAAAAAAGCCCGAGGTGATAGCAAGCCACAAAGGTGGGTTTAATATAACATACGAAGCCACGGAATGCATGGACGAAATGCGTTGACCCAATAGGCAAAATAGCAAAGAAGAATTAGCAGAATCACAACCATACCGTTGCGCAATTTTGGGCACTAACGTTTTTTTGTGCGATATTCTGAACCTGAAAGATGTATAGGGGAGGACCGGCATGTGTGTAGCCACTGGGGTGGGGGAGGAGGCATGTCCCCAATTTCTGAAAAGTGTCGATTTGTCCCTTTCAATCTTTTCCGTGCCTCGAAGCCTCAGCTACTTGAGCACCATTGCCGCAAGACTATATTTAATAATTTTTAAAGTGAAAATATATACGCAAGAGAATCACCACTAAAAGCTGATGCAGCCTTTCCGTACGGTATCAGAATGTTGAGATTTCGAAATAATTTAATAGGTGCAATAGGCCCGGCGCGTGTACAATGATTGAGTGTAATAGGAATAGGAGTGTGAAATCTATTTTTGTTTGCAGCCGTTGTAATAGCAAGCACTCGCATCTGATATGACTAGGGGCTCCCCCAAGAAATCCATCATAACCTGATCGGACGGTGCTTTCATCATTGGTTTTCATTTACACTGGAATATTGGTGTTCCGGACATGTACAATACCTTTTTTTCTCTCAAATTGTCCGCTTTCCTCTTAATAGTTTAACGGAAGTTGTCAAATTTGCAAGAGAAACCACACGTGAATGCGCACAATTGTATAACTAGCCGGAGGAGTTCATAATCGCGAGAGAGCTACGCTGTAATCATGGGTAGATCCAGGAATTGTCACGGGGCACTTGTCTTGAGGGGCGCCATTTCTTTGGAGCGGTGCCACTGCGAAAGCACCTGGAGGGGCGCCTCTGGCTGCAAAACTCTAGGGTCGGGTTGGACTCGGGCCTTCCTGAAAGACTCGGCCTTTCCTTCCAAGGGGTGTCTTTTTATTTCATAGGGGTGCCTCTGACTGAAAAATTCGAGCGGCTACATTATAACTTTTTCAGAGGGGCGCATTTTCCTGGCATGAGACGCCACCTTCCACGTGGGGGTACATGCCCCAGTCCCACACCTTGTATCCGCATTGGTTGTCATTGCATCAAAATATGTGGCCGTAAAACAGGAAAGTATGGGAAAGATAATTGTGTCCATATTTGCTACCATAAAACCATTGTACAATATTTTATGTTCTTGGTACAAGAGGGCAACGCTTAAGATGCTTACAGCGTTGCTCTTTGGTAGTCGTGAAATCGGGTCCAGCACATACGACACAAAGCTAGATGTTCATAGGGAGTGATAAATCGTGAAAGTTGATAATTTTGGCGGAACCTTTAGTTCCCTAAATATTATCTTTAACAGTGGTAAATCTGAAAAATTGAAAAACATTAAACATGGAACTGAAGTGGCTAAAGATGACATAGAAAAAAGTGGATGAAATCCGAGGATTATTTCTTGTGGGGGGGGGGGCAGGCCATTCTATCCTGTTTAAACCTATCGCGTCTCTGGTTTGCTTCCACTATTTCGAATCCGGTGTTACACCCATGGGGACTGGGAGAAGCCGGAAAGGGGGTTTCGGCTGAAATACGCTGCGCGGCGGTGCCCGAACCGATGGAGAATAATTTTGGTTTAGTACCGAACAACGCCGCCGTGGTCCTTTCCACCGGTTTGCTGCACGTGAGGTGGGTGTGTGATGGGGGGCTTTGGGTGATTTGCTTGTGGGCAAGCGTAAAATATTTGTTTTCTGGGTTCATTGCGAGTGGATTAGTATTCGTGCCGTCTTGTGTAACTTTGCACTGCTGCGTCATCGCAGCATGCTCAGGTATGATTCTATTTAATCCATAAGCTGAAGGCCGTTACGGGAAGTGGGTATTTTTGTCTTAAAAGGTGTTTTTGGAATTTTTATATTTGCTTTTCGAAATGCCATGCTGATGAGCGTGATTCCGAAGATTCGACGACTCGTTTTATCTGGGGATGCTCTGTTTATCGTAGCAACGACTTCCATAATGCGCCATTTATGCCGTACTGCTGTCCTTTGTGCCATAATTTATCCATTCCTCACCTGGCGCTTCTCAAATGTGACTAGTGTAAAATTAAACACCACGTGCTTGATTCAACACTAATTCACATTGGAAATGCTTAATTTCCTCCTCCGCCACATAGATGACACGCCATTATCATTCCATGCTAACGTCGAAGGAAACTGAACAGGTCGCACAGCTTGGGGCTGTGACGTCCGGGTGACGTCACGATAAACATTACGATTGGGTTTTTCGTATAGTATATGAATGTATTTTAGTTTGGATAATAGATGGTAGGTTATGTTATGTTGTGTCATGTTTTCCTGTTTAATTATTATAATAGTACTTATTAGAGGTCTTTGGGCAAGACGGGACGCGACGCGGCAGAAGCCGACTCGTCAACATCACTTCCTGGGGTCTGTTCATAAGTGCGAAAATGGTTTCGGTGAGTGCGGCTCGTGGCCAAGTCGCATATATGCGACTTGGCCATGATAATGTCTGTCCATGATATGGCCATGATAATGTCATGATAAAAAGTTGAATTATGTCATATATGACATAATTCAACTTTTTATCATGACAACGAAGCAAGTTCAGGCTTTCGGGCGCCACTGTGTTCTTCCGGCCGGAGTTACCTGTATTAGGTGTCAAGGCCTGCAGGTTGCAGCAGAGTATACATCAGTGAGTGTTCCAGGACACGTGTCGCCAGGAGAAAGGAGAAGTGTAGGTTTACAACAAGCGCCTATAAATGAGCATTGCTCGACGCAACCTGCCTGGAACCGTGGCGAGTGTTGTGCCTGGATCATCTTATTAAGGTATGTTAACCGCTTGTAGCGTTAACCAATCGAAGGGCTCAGTGCCGTGCCTATGACGTCATCACACCGTGCCGACGTGACTATGACGCCATCTTTCGAATTGAAAAGTAGGCATTTCCTGAGAAAACGAGTGGTCGCACCTTTCTAATCATGTTCATGAACATTGTATTCCAAAAAAAAAATCCCCGAATTCCCAAAACACCTTTTAAGACAAATTTACCAGCGTGTGTTTGTGTAGGAGAGGGTGGGGTGGGGGGGTATCCCAATATTTAGCACATCGTGCAACGAACTTCTCTACTGCTGATTCTGCATGACATTTCTTTTGATGATAATCTTGACCACCTGCCAAGATCAATTCTAAAATGATTCTTTTGAAGCAGTATTCCGATAGTATTAGTACTCCGTGGTATTCCGAACACGAAATGTAGGTGTGCTGGATTACGGACGTTAGGTGTTATTTCCCGAACACTAGTGAATCTAGTATTCATTAGTTAGCACTTATTGGTATTTATCTTGGTGCATTTATTATTGAACGGCGCTATATGAGCTTCATAGGTGTGGAAATCTTTAGTGCGCTTGACGCCGATATTGTTAATTGCTTAAAATCTGTATTAATGTCGATAACCTGATCTGACAGAATGGTCAGGATGGTCGCTTAAACCACTTGTCTGCTAAAACTTGTCACTGAAGCAATACTTTGAACAGGCCCCCACCCGAGTATAAATACCCTATGAGGGTATTAGCGCATCCAGTAATTTCATCGGGGGCATTCGTCTTTAGGGGAGCCTGCTGGAAGCAGCGAATTCCAGCCCCTCCCCTACCCCTCATGGAAAGATGGTGCCCCTTAAACCGACAAAAGCGACCATTATAAAAGGATCAGGTGCATCCTTCCCACCCCATGGTCTACAGACCTGTAAGCCGAAAACATCCGAGGGAAAGTGCGCCCCCTTGGGACGAAAAGGTGCCCCTTCAGTATGATCCGATGTGCCCCTCCCCCACTTAGTGATTTTCCCACAGAAGGCACCCTTCCGAGGAAATGTGCCCCCTTCTGCGATGATAATTACTGGAACCGCCCTATCGAGTGCAACCTTACGAGCCTAAAATGATTGCCAAGATCTTGATTGGAATTCAACACATTTGTTTTAACAGGTGCAGATACATGTGCCGTGTTTCGAACGCTGCTGTTTGATCCAAGGAACGCGACAAGTCGCCTGTGTTGTTTGCCGAACACTTACTATCAAGTAAATACGGTGATACATTCGACCATCCTAAAACTTGATTTCACACAATCACAAGGCTTCACGGTAGCAATAGTACTAGTTATTATTAGCCCCTAAACATTCTGGTGTAATTGCAAAAATGTCTGACAGCTTCCTTCCCGTTTTCTTAAGCCAACCGCATCAGAAGCCTGGAGAGGGTGTCCGTGGGCTTCGATAGATCCGTACACAAAGCGCCCCTGCGACATGGAACTGCATATTCCGGTGAATGCTTATTGTTTACGAATACCGCCATCTTTAACAAAAAAAAACGAACATTTTGCGCCGAACGTGACGCGGGTCGGGAAACAAGCCGTTCGGATACCCCCTCTTCTCCTATCTACGTACATAGGCACTTAGGTTGGTGCGTATCTAGGTACCTATCCCTGTGCTCACGCTCCTGCGCAGTGCAGACACAACCAGCCTACCCCTCAGCTTCCAATCGTGGAGACCATGGGTGTAACTTCGCGTCAAAACTACGGAAACACATTTGGGAAAAGTCCCTATTTTTATCCGCAGCCCCAGCCATAGATATTAGTTTTGCATATTTGACCATTATTGTTAAAATCGAAGATCCTGCCTAAGTTTAACGTTTTTTATGAGAGGAAGTAGACTTCAGACATTTTTTAAAGAAAAATGAATGAAAAATGAAATGAAACCCATTAGAAAAATGAAATGAAAAATTAAAACGAAAAAATTAGAGAAAAATTGATTTTTTGGTCCGCATTTTTTTTCGGCGCCATGGTCCATCTTGCACTTCTTTTCTGATTCCAAAATTCTTGTCTTTCGAATCTCCCCCAAGATGAACTCTGAGCCAAAAACATGAAGTCGGTTGTGAAAACGTAGACCCCTGGTGACGTCATTTTTTGGAATATAATTTTGGGGGTGGTGTCGGGCCCGATTCGTCGACCGCTTTCCGATGACACCTCTTTGTTTTCGTACGACGTTTAGTTTGAAGGTTATATGGGGGTGTTGGGTCAACCCCCTCCGAGACGGAGTGTGAGGATCTGACTGGAAAGATGGAAGGGCCAGTGCGAGATCCCAGATCATTTTATGCAATGTGAGACTATCGTTTTCGACTTTTTTTAATTTATATATATATGTGATTAATGTGCAGAATTACATACGGGGAGCGGTGCTTGGTAGTCAGGAATGCAATCGGAAGTTCATGATGATGGAGGGAGTTGAATTTGATATCATTGTATTCCAACGAATCCAGACTGGAGCTATTTTCCACTATTCTCACACTAATCTCCATGATTTGTACGGCGGCTGTGAAGTGCTAAAATAGTGGCTCTTCGTTAGGCCTTAAATGTCGAAACGAGTACGGTACGGTAGGTACGTACCGTATCAGAAGCCTGGAAAGGTATACCGTACGGTGTACGGTAGGATACGGTACGGTTCGGTATACGTATACGGTACGGTTCGGTATATGGTAGGATGTCAGCATTGTCGATGGGAACAATGTAACTCAACATAAATCTTTGGGACACATTTTTTATCTAGCAGCGTACTTATACATGCACCTTTTTGGTATGTGTTGAGACACCTAACTTCAGAATACCTGGTTAAAAAATAGCGATCAAAATGCACATACTTATACGATGTATCACAAACTACATCATAGGAACTCACACAATTACTCTTACCTGTGATTGGGTGTCACGATCTGCAATGGTGAGTATATAAACACGCCGCTTATCAACGTCATATTTCAGTTAAATATGAAGACTTCACGAATACTCATCAAACAGCAAGAAAATCCTTCATTGGAAGGGGTGTTAATTTGGTATTCAGAAAGTGGTATATTCCATCCCGTTTCAAAACAGCTATCACTGGCTGTACATCTGAACAAGGTCAGCATTTGTCACCAACCGGTGTGTGCTGCGTGGTTCAGCCTGGTGCGCGGACGGTGCTGCTGGAGAGCACTCGTCCTGTGTCCGACGTGCTCAGAGTCCCAGCTGGGCTGTAGGGTGCTGGGCTCGTGGTCGCTAGACCGTGAGTTCGAATTCCACAACCATCGGCATTACTCAGCCAATCCGCGACCAATCGGCGTAAGAGGTTGGCGACGCTATATGACATAGCGTTTGAGTGCTTTGTAAAATAACTCGAGGTTTTTATTTTTCTTTGGGAGTCGACAGTGTTCTCGGATAACTACACAACACAGGATAACTTCAAATCCTAAATTCTTGATTTTCCTATGTACTTACATCATTTATGGCCACATACCAGCCACATCTCAGAAGTTAAATATATATGAGATGCGGTCATCACTAACGCCGGTCAGTGTTCTGGGGCAGGGTGTGTCACGTGACCCTTGTCTGATGGTCGTGACCTTGAGCTGGCCGCGGCGGCGAGCTGGGCGCCGCGCGGCAGTGACTGGCTGCGCGCGCTGGAGAAGGGCACGAGGACCCGCCCGCAGCTGCGACGCGTGTGTGCTTGCGTTAGGCGTGTGTCCTGGCGGTAACGTTGGCTTCGACCATTGCGGGCCGCCGCCCGGGAGTGTGCAGATACGCTAAAAGTTTTCTCAAGACGTGAACTTCAATGCACCACTAGACTCACGGGCTCCGTGTTTTCCGGAGTTGCGCTGGAGAACAGCTGTACAATTATGCACAAGCTGCATACGTGGGGTTATACATCTTGTTTCCATCCAGAGCAGGACAGCATTTAATGTTTCATTGACGTCCAACGCGAATCCGACATGAGTTGACACGCTGCCTGTTCCCGTGATGTGTGCTAATTCCGGACGATCTCTCCAAGATTGTGCCTCTAAGCACGATGCAAGTATCTACTACCGACGACATGTAAAGCCCTGTCTATGGGTTATTTCTGTCCTACGGATTCTGGGCTAATGCATGCTTTTTTCCAGGTTAGAGCTGCTCTCCGCCATCCTCTGGTTACGATTTGTACCACCGTGACGGCTGAGTCTGAAGAAGCTCAGCTGTTCTCACCTACCGGCCGATGCATCGCTGTCGTCCCACGATGCGGCGAGCATCACAGCGTCACAGCCAACCTGGCCGGCGTGCTCCTGACGTCACACATCAGCTGAGTGAGATGCGTGCGGCAGTGTCGGCCGTCGGCTCCAATGGACCAAATCGTGCCTTGTGATTGCCGACTCTGTCCTCCGGGATTCTGGACTCGCTGGGCCCATCTCCAATAGGTAAGGTAGTCCTCGCAAAAGATGTGGGATTTATCGCTGTAGACAGCTCATACGAGTAAATAGGGTGGGATCCACCGGTTACTGAACAATTAATGCACATCCTTCCCAAATGAGTATCCACCTCGTGCTTTTATGCCTCTTCGTGCCTCGTTTCTCACAGTATCTCGTTGATGTTAGCATGCTAATGATCACCATAAGGGATCGTGATACAAGAACATCTCGCAACCAATTCCCGGGAAGGAATTGCTTGGGACGCGATCCGCTATCCGAGGCCAATTCATAGTATGTTTATCGTTCACGGTAATATGTGTACCCCCTATCCTAGGCATCTCAAGCACGATATGCTTGAACATGCTGACGCCAAGCATACCTAATTTGGACATACCGGTGGAGAAGTTAGTCATGAGCACGCTTGCCGCTCTGCATTGGGCTTGGGTGGCTTTGTATTTTAAATCACATACCATGGCGAATTCAGACATCCCATCTGTATTCGCTTAGAGACCTCCCATGCAACGAAGACAAACACTGCACCACACTCGCCGAATGCCCTGAAATTCACTTTTGGGGGCGTGAGGAATTTGAAAAGAATTTCGCAATAGTATAGGGAAAATTGCGGGCAGAAGCTGATAATTTGACTGAGGAATCCCGTACTTCCGGCCAAGAATGTGATGTCACAGCTGGCAGGAATCGACTACGGCGATAAAGTGACAGTGTACTATAGTTGTATGTTGTGAAGTTCATAAATATCAATTCAGCGAGTGAAACCTCCCACAGTCCAAAACAGGTTGCTGGTAGGTATCGTTTTCCACCTAACGCTCGGAATGCCTGGACATTAAGTGCACGACGGTAAGAAGGAAGTGAAAAAGTGTTGCACGATTATATATGAATATATATACATATATATATATATATGTGTGTGTGTGTGTGTATGTATACATACACATACACATATAGATATGCATATGTACGCAAATATTACTGGATTGTTGATTTCAGATATTTTTAATCAGACTACTTTATTGGTGAAGTGTCGTTTCATCAGGGCTGGAACGAATATCCGTTAATGATCAACAACAAAATGTGTTTATGAATGAGTGGCGCAGTTTTTGCGTTTCCATTGAACTGGAAGGGGCGGGCTGTCGGCCTGTCTGCCACTCATACCGGGTACTTTGCCGCGACGGCGCTGATCAGGACCCGGAACTCCTGCCAAAAGTCAGCAATGTCAATAGATCAGGCCGGATGTGCATACAAGAAAAAAACAAATTTCTAACGCGATGCCAACAATACTTTCCGGATTATCATTTTCTAAATGATATTCTATGCGCCATGACTGAACATTCATCACACCAAGTAAAAAATGTGTGTTTTTTTTTTTAAAGGGGTCTGACCCCTTTGTGTTGTGGCTCCTTTTTGTTTATTTTATGTCACATGGACAAGGTGACATGCATGACAAGCCGACAACATATACACGCTTACGGAGGTACAGCAGTTCGTCCCAATTTATATCCGCGGGGACTAGCACAGACTTCACCCCTAGCGGCCGTGGCCTCTGCCTTACGGCATCATATCGCGGGTGCCCGCCTGTCCTGGTGGACTTCTTGAACATTTTCTGTATCCAATATGTGTATTCGACATCTTTTAGTGCTATAAGATCTTGGTTTGATAGACCGGTTTTCTTCAGGTTTTAGGCTGTAGAGGTGGACCATCCTCCCCGCCAGTTCAAGGTTATGGGCCCAAAGGTGACGAGGGTGGTGGTGGGATCTGTTTGCTCGTTCAATAAGATAGTCGACGATCTCTTTGGTATTATAGTAACTGCTCTTCTTCTTGTGGGCATCTTCCAAGTTGGCGTTATCAAGTATTTGGGTGTCTATTGTTCTATCCCTTCCTTCCTCTTCCGATCGGTCACAGACACGCACCAGCGGCGGGCAAGACACTTAGTATTACATCCACGCGAAGCACGATCCAACGCTCCGACAACAGTCCGCTCTCGGCTCCTCACGCCACATCACTGCCGCCGGCCGGCAGGGGTCACCGGATGACCTGTCTGCCGGCTGGGCGTGAAATCCCGAGTTTCTCACTCGGTCGCTAGGTGGGCTGTGCTCAGGACACAACACCCCACCCCCCTTAAACACATATACGTCTCCTCAATCAGACGTTTGGGCGTTCGCGTGGCCCTGTCCGAACGCTGAGGCCGTGGGACGCCCGTTCCCACCGATACCGCGGCACCACGCGCGATCCCGCCGGCGGCACTCGCATTGGCGGCTATCTCCGCATTAACTGCACGGCCACCTGCGTCAGCGCCGTCGGCCGAGAGGCTCCAGCCGGCAGCACCGTTGCTTGCGCTGTCGCCACCTGCCGCACTGCTGCTGTGGTCGCCGACGCCACGGGAAGCCTCCGGTGTCCCGTCCTCCTTGTCTTCCGCGCCCGCCCGCCGGCCGCGCTCGCCATCCGTGGTGGTGGCATTCTCGCTGCCCTCGCCGCCGTCTGCGCTCACCACTCGCCGTCCCCTGCCGCCGTCCGGGGAAGGAGCGCTCGGCGCACGCTCGCCGACGTCCGCACAGTCGCCACCGCTACGGACGATCTGCGGTGAGGCGATCGCGGGCTCGCGAGCTGCAGCAGCTGCACGTGTCCAGCCTGGTGGCGCACCATGTCGCCGCTCCGGTCGCTGTTCTCCGTTGTCGCCTCGATCCGTGGCGGGTGAGTCACCTCGGAACGAGGCGTCTGATTGTGGCAGAGCCGCTGGATACGTCTCGCGGATCGTCCCGCGTCGTACGTGCACGAGGTGGCCGCCATTTTTTTCCGTCCTGACGTCCCCGCTGCGTGTATGGCGGGACAGTGCTGGACTCGCGCGTAGGCGCAAGGAAGAACGCCGCAGGCGCCTAGCTGCAACGCGACCTGAACGAAGGCCAGTGGCTGTGGGGGGGGTGCGTTCTGTGCGGTGCGGTGCGTGCTTAGCGCATCTGGGAGGACTGCAGGTCGGCTGCTGTGACGCCGTGACTACATCGCATGGCTACTGCTGCTCTGGGTCTGCCGGGGGTGGCACCCTATCAGATCGGCCATGACTTCGAGCGGTGGCTACACAGCGTCGCGTATAACATTGATCTCCATGCCTTTGGCATCGACGATATCTGGTTTTCTGAGACCTGGTGTGGTCGGGATCTTTGGCTCTTCAATCACTGAGTATCCCTTGCATCGCAGTCGAACGCGAATGATATGAAGAATGAGCGTGATTCTCGAGTGTCTCATCGTGGTCGGGACATATTCTGCCAACATACAGAGGTTATACGTCTTCGGGATGGCTGTTGGGATCTTTCTCAGTCATCAGACTGTGATTCCGTCCGATCCAGGTGCGGACTTGAGCTTAGTGGCCCTCCTGGCCCATATGATCTCTTCTGCCGTGACAGGCCTGCACGTGAGCGCGACACTTCTCGCTCTCGCCTGTTTAGAACGTCTGGCAGAACGGGGCGTTGTTCGGGCTCTGATTTGGTCGGCATGCCTGTCCAAGAGTGTAAGAGCTATGCTTAGGCGTTGCTACAAGAATAACCTCATTTCGGCGCTGTCGCCGTGCGCTTCGGTGGCGCAGTCAAGGATATCATCTCCACATTGTGGCCTTCAAATGTTGGGAGAGTCTGAATGACCCCGATGATAGACGAGTTCGGATCCTCCAATCTTGTTTCTGTGTCCGTGGCCCTTGATCTGGTCATCCCGGGCTGGTCGCCACGCCAGCTGCTCGATCATTTTGCTGGCTTTCACGTAGCTGCTCGCGGGGAACAATATACTTCCGCTGCTTTCTATTACACTTAATAGCTTCCAGCGATTTATCTGGGAAGGCTAGTTTCAACGCCTGATTTATAAATTTCGTGCCTGAATTGATAAGTTCAATTCCCTTCGAAGCCAATAGGAAGTCATCCTCATCCTGCCAGCGTGGCTTCGTCTGTGCGGCTTGTTGAGCTGCCTGTTGGGAATGGCAGGTCTCTGGGTGAGCCTTCCCCCTGTGTAACTCTTACCGGCGTTGGAGGAAAAAGTTCCGTCGCGTCATCTCCGGTTCGGCGGTATTTAAACCGTTTGAGAGCCGGCTTGCGCGATTATTCTTTGGACCGGAGATATACGACTTGACTGGGTGGCAACCCGACTAGCCTGATACCGTCATCTCGTTAGACTCCTCCCCTGTTAGGGGGAGCAGTTACTAGCGGCCACCACTCAGTAAGGAATCCGGACTTGGCCCGGGGTTTGACTCCCGGACCTTCGACCTTTGGAAAACATCTTTTATACTTGTTATCTCCCAAGGATACTTCATGCATCACCGATCACCTGGAACATTTTAGCTTATGTATTTCCCAGTTCCTTCCAAAATTATCATATCTCCTTACTAGCCGATTAACGAAAGTGCTTACCGGAGCCATAATCCATACTGAGTCATACTTCTTTTTCATTACTGGCAGTTCGTCTGCTTTTACCGTCATCCATATGGGCGCAAAGTGGCCCTGGATGTCGACGCGCCCCATAAACTCCAATCTACCACCACCACCCTTATCCATGAGGAAAAGTGGACAACAGAACTGTCTGCACCAGCACAAGGTTATCTATTCCGCTCTAGTTTGATCCCTACCGATTATGTGTTTTGCGCATTCTTTGTATTATATTATATCTGCGTGTTTTATTCTTCCTCGTCTATCGCTAAACGTTGATCGGTATCTGCGCCAACATTTGACACAATTATACACACAATGCCGCGGTGCCGACGCTGCCACATGAATTCGTCGATGTGGCTCGCCAGCGTCTCCCGGCTCGTCCCCCGCATGACCTTGAGACGCGACTTAAGCAGGGACCATGTCCCCTCCGCCCGGTTTGTGTGGACACCTGAACAGGAATATCAGTATGTAGAGCTACGGGCAGCATTGTGAACATTGACATGGAATGTACAATCGGGGGGAGATATGCATAAAACAAGATTATCTATGCACATACATACATATAAACACACGGATAACTCGATGTAAGCGAGAGTTAGCCATGATATTAACATGGTAAGTGTATTGTTTGCGCAATTATCTGCCTTTAATTTAACAGTTCTTCATCTCCAAGAGAACAAAGCTGACCAAATTCCAGTTTACCAACATCAGTTGAAAGCCCGTCGCACAACCCAAGACGGACACAAAGGGGAAGAGTTGCCGAAGTTTAGGAGACTAGTAAACCTTTCTTACCTTGGTGACGTCTTTGTGCACGAGTTGTTCGGTCACCTCAATGGGAACCTCACACTTTCGCCATGCGAACTGACTTAGGTCGGGCTCACATCGGAAACACAATGCAGGAAATTTGACGGTCACGACTGGTTCAAGAGATGTGGGAATATTTATAATTCCAGAATAATGTACCCCAGTGCTTACCATCAGCTCGAACGAATTCCTGGCGGTAGTTGACGTCCTCCTGCCGATACCCTGCTGCCTGCAGGGCGCCGTTATTATACGCCGCCCATCCATCGGGCCAGATCTGAAACGGCAAGAAGCACATGCGGAATCACAGTATGCAAGTCTCATTGTGGTAACAAACTGCAGTTTGAGGATGTCCTTGTCTCTGCTCGTCTGAAGGAATGCACACTATTTGGTGTCTTAGTAACTCGCCGGTATTCATTAGATACATGACGGCATGGTTCTGCATAGCAATACTGTCACGATGACATTGTTTTCCACATGTCTACACTTCAAGTACGATCCCATAGGGCTTCCTCGTCGACGCCTTCTCATTGAGAATGCGCTTTGCAATGCGTGCCTAATTGCGTTACATCGGCTCACATCCATTCCATCTCCTGAGACTACATGCAGATGTCTGTTTTACCTGTGCGATATGCTAGTCGCTAGCACTATCAGCAACGCTCTGCTTGTTCCGTCCATTTTGCATTGATGAACATTGTAACGTGGTTGATAAAATGGCTGTTGTGTCCAGCAAAACAACACCAAAATTGAACACAACATGATAGCCACGGACGCAAAGTCAGCATTACAGAGCATAACACCCCACACCACATACAAACATCCCCTCATACCAAAAATACTACAAATCCACAAAAAACTCACTATACCACAACGACCAACACTACTCTGGATCCCAAGTCACAAAATGTCTACGGAAATGTGCCAGTTGTCCTCACGTACGTCGTCAATAACAGTACTTGTCTGGTAAGTAGAGAAAATCACTGCACCCACTTTTCAACCCCAAGCTGTCGCATGTTTCCACCCCAAGCGTGTTTCCACACCTTCACCTTCCTTCTCAAGAACACCCTTCCATTTCTACTCAGCGCACTTCCAGGTGGCCTTTGGTCTGTTTGGCCATCCCCTGTGTGCGCCGCCGACTACAATGAACACATTACGGGTAATCTCCACGGATACACAATACGCGATTCGCATACCAAGCTGCCGGGCAGCACGTGTTGGCAGGCGATGGGCATCAGAGTCCCTTCGGTGCGGTCCGGCACTATCTGGATGTGCGCTTCCCTCGATTCGTCGGTGAGCCCGAAAACCCACGTTTCGGCTACGGGCCTCGCTCTTCCGTTGCGGCATCTTTTTGAACGGGCGACGAGACTCGTCGATCTGCACCGGTCCGTTGACCCCCCCCCCTCCCAAGCATTCGGGGATGCCTAAGGAGGTCGTCGGTCATAACCTGTGGTGAAACGGATCATTGGTAATAATTGTTTCAGATTCCGTTTAAATCAGTTATGGGAGATGAACTACATTACTTGGCAGCAAGCGGCGTTCATATTTCTCGGTTGTATAACTTCATCTCCATCTTCATCTCCATCTTCATCTCCATCTCCCTCTGTATCTGTCTCTCTCCCTCTGTATCTGGCTCTATCCATCTGCATCTGTCTCTCTCCCTCTGTATCTGTCTCTCTCCATATGTATCTGTCTCTCTTCCTCTCCATCTATCCGTCCACCTATCTACATTCTGAGATGCCTCAGGAGGTCGTCGGTCATAACCTACGGTGAGGCGGGTCATTGATTGCATTAGTTCCGGATGCCACTCGAATCATTTGATGAACGACATTACTTGCCAGCAAGCGTCTGGCCACACCTTTCGGTTGTATAGCTCCATCTCCGTCTCCATCTCGATCGCCATTTCCATCTCCATCTCTATCTCTATCTCCATCTCCATGTTTCACGCTATCCTAACGCACACAGTGTGGTATAGCTGTCTCTTTAACTTGCTGCCGTCGTGCACTTTTTGGTATCCCCATGCGAAAATACCGCCAGAATATGATCCCTGGATAAATTGGAAGAGGCCTTGGTGATCTGAAGCCACTGCGATTGTTTCATAATGGTTTCTCACTGTCATAGCTTATACATAATGTGGTGTCACTTACTATTTTACTTCTTGCCGTCATGGGGGCCGCAGTGGCTCGGTTGGTAAAGCGTCGGATTATTGATCACGAGATTATGGGTTCGAATCACACAGCCGACGGCATTCACCGTGTCCACTCGCGACCAGTCGGCGTGAGAGATTGGCGACGCTATATGTCATAGCGGATTGGCGACGCTATATGTCAAGTCTTATCACTGTGGCTGTTTGTAGCCTCATCAAATCGTTACGTTCATATAGAGTTACATAATTGAACAGTGATGTATTTCTTTCCCATATGCGGCACATTCGGTTACATTTATAGCATAAACAACGCTACGACAGGAAGTGAAATATCACCGAGTATTCTACTTTTCTGCACCGGAGAATATGCAACTGTGTGTACACTCCACACAGTCCAAGGCAGTGCGCTGCATGCTACCACTACAGCCATGTGCTTCATGTGCTGCATATTTCCACCCGATCCTTCTAAATGTTGCATATTTCCACCGGAGCATTCCACGCGTTGCATATTGCAACCGGAGTCTTTCATGCGTCTTTCCATATTGCCAGCGGAGCCTTCCACACGCAGAGTATTGCCACTAGGGCCTGTCATGCGTTACATATCACCACTGGAGCCTTCCAGACGTTGCATTTGCAACCAGAGCCTTCCATGCGTTGTGCATTTCACCGGAACTTTCCAGACATGTTACAACCAGAGCATCCATGCGTTGTGCATTTTCACCGAAACCTTCCGGACGTTGCATGTTTCCGTCGGAGCTTTCAGCCATTGCATGTTGCTGCTGGGCCTTCCAGACTTCGTATTTACTGTGATGTCTTCCGTATGTTGCATATTTGCTCGGTGCCTTCCAAGCATTGCGTGTTTGCTACGTGACCTGCCATACGTTGCATATTGCCACCAGAGCCTTCCATGTGTTGCATATTGCCACCAGAGCCTTCCATGTGTTGCATATTGCCACCAGATACTTCCATGTGTTGCATATTGCCACCAGAGCCTTCCATATGTTGCATATTGCCACCAGAGCCTTCCATGTGTTGCATATTGCCACCAGAGCCTTCCATACGTTGCATATTGCCACCAGAGCCTTCCATGTGTTGTATATTGCCACCAGAGCCTTCCATGTGTTGCATATTGCCACCAGATCCTTCCATATGTTGCATATTGCCATCAGAGCCTTCCATGTGTTGCAT
Source organism: Imbricaverruca yamaguchii (assembly GCA_034440575.1). Classification (NCBI taxonomy): domain Eukaryota; kingdom Metazoa; phylum Arthropoda; class Thecostraca; family Neoverrucidae; genus Imbricaverruca; species Imbricaverruca yamaguchii. Next base: position 947,799 of record JAOTOL010001625.1, read on the forward strand.
ATTGCCACCAGAGCCTTCCATGTGTTGCATATTGCCACCAGAGCCTTCCATGTGTTGCATATTGCCATTGGAGCCTTCAATATGTTGCATATTGCCATTAGAGCCTTTTATACGTTGCGTATTGATACCGGAGCCTTCCAAACTTGTAATTACTGCTGGGCGTTCCAGACTCATATTTACTCCGAGACCGTCCGTACGTTGCGTATTTGCTAGGGAGCCCTCCGTGCATTGCATATTGGCACCGGATCTTCCGTGCGTAGCATTTACGAATTGTTGTCTACTAAGCGCTCTCGCTAGACTCGCCGGCCGTGATTTATTTCCGAGTCGGCCCAGCTCATATCACCAGCGAGCTGTCATGACTTATTTTCGCGTCGGCTTAGCTCATCTCACAATCGAGCTGCGCTGACTTCTCGAGCTGCCGATACAAGTCGGTCCAGCTCGAGAGAGAGAGAGAGAGAGAGAGAGAGAGAGAGAGAGAGAGAGAGAGAGAGAGAGAGAGAGAGAGAGAGAGAGAGAGAGAGAGAGAGAGAGAGAGAGAGAGAGAGAGAGAGAGAGAGAGAGAGAGAGAGAGAGAGAGAGAGAGAGAGAGAGAGAGAGAGAGAGAGAGAGAGAGAGAGAGAGAGAGAGAGAGAGAGAGAGAGAGAGAGAGAGAGAGAGAGAGAGAGAGAGAGAGAGAGAGAGAGAGAGAGAGAGAGAGAGAGAGAGAGAGAGAGAGAGAGAGAGAGAGAGAGGAGAGAGAGAGGGGGGAGAGAGGGGGGGGGGGGGCCGTGTGCCCCCGATGAGGCATCACCTTTCCGTGGTGGGGGGATTGCGTGCCTCAAGGATCCGGCGGCCAGACCACCAGGCGGCCGGGGAAAGGTCAGACTAAGAGTGCCTCACTCGTCCTTCCATCCATACGCCCCCATTCCAATGCCCACCTTATCCCAATCCATGTCCTTCACCTAGCCCTACAACATTAACGTTCCCTACTATGAGCAGGCAGGGCAACTTCCCCGGTCCTGCCCACCAGCTCGGTTTTATCGGGGTAGCCGCGCCCCCTCGGCCCGTCCCCAGGGGTTGACGGAGTCCTGGAGGTTGAGGTCCCCCGTCGCACGGTGCTAGTTGTGAGGGGGGACCAACACACCTCTTTGGTCCTGATATCCTGGAGGGGCGGGCGGGCCCGTGGGGCCTCACGCGGGTCAAGTGGCAGGTCGCCTCGGGCTGGGGGCCTGGGTTTCCCAGTGCCTGCCCGCCCGGCCGGCCGGGGTCAAGTGGTGGGCGGTGCTGGATCCTGGTTGGGGTGGTGAGTCTCTCTCTCCCGGCCGAGTGAAGGCACCGCCTGCCCCGTATAGCTCCTCGGGCGCCTGGCGACCTCCCGTTCGCGGGATCCAGGCGTCCCCCCAGTAGGGCCCCTTAGGGGTGGGGCGCCCGAGGAGCCGAAACTAAGAACAGCGCATGGCATCCAGAACAACAAAAATAACTCCTGGCTCCTCTTACGAGGGCCAGACAACTCGGTCGTCTGCAAACGAGGCATGAGGTATACTCATTAAACGAGGTATACTCATTTTACGAGCACGTGAAGGCTCCAAGCAACTAGCGTCTCTATCACCATTTCAACGACGTGACGGGTGTGACAGATTCGGAGTTATCACCAGATGTCAGGCTTTGCGTGACGGAGGATTAGAAGTAGAGTTTTCAAGGGGAGAAGATGCGAAGAAAGTGCTCTCAGCTGAATTTTTCATATACAGTATGCGAGATGGTAATATCAGACGGGAAGTGACCATTCCAATCAGTGCGGAGCCCCACAAGACAAAAAACTCGTCCAAGGGCATCATTAACTGTTTCGACCTGAGAAATGTGTCTGACGCAGAAATAGTGGATGGTCTCTCGGAGTCAGGGGTTACAGAGGCTCGTCGTATAAATACCAGAAAGGGACCGGAGGTGCGGACCACCAACAATATTATCTTGACCTTCAATACACCCGACCTCCCAGCTACAGTTCTCGTAGGATACATTCGTGTCAAAGTGCGCAGATACATCCCGAATCCTATGCGATGCTTTCAATGTCAGCGTTTCGGGCACACCAAGTCTGCATGTCGCAATCGGCCCGCATGCGCAAACTGCGCGGCCACTACCCACACAGTCGAAAACTGTAACACCCAGGATCCCTGGTGTCTAAACTGTGGGAGAGGACAATCTCCCCACACTTCTTATGACCGTTCCTGCCCTGTGTACGTAAAAGAAAAGGAGATCATTTCATTGAAATTTACACACAACATTTCGTTCCGCGAAGCCCGAGACATGTATATTGGCACACATCCTGCAACTTCTTACGCTGCCAAGGCAGCAACGCTACCACCGATGAGGAAGCCGCCTACCCATCCGCAGCAGTACGACCAGAGTAGCGCTTCTGTGCGGATAGGTCAGCTCGTAGCTCTGTTGCGATCATTTGGAGTCGCATGGCCCCCATTATCCCCTATAGCGACTGGAGAAACCGTGACAACAGAGGATGAAGCACAGGTCGTGGCTCCCAAGCAGGGGTTCCCCCGGAGGATACAGCCACGGCCCCCATCGAGTGTGATGGAAACTGGCAGGTAGTACAAAGAAAGAAACGTCAAGGAAAACCCACATTATCCTCCCCACAAAAGTCCAGCCAAAAATCATCCACAACGACGCTCTCCTCAAAACCACCACCTTCCACTGCCCATTCTTCCTCCAACTCTCCCCCAGTCCCCTCACGCACCACCACCACCACCACCACATCCAAATCCCTCTTATCCACATCCTCCCTTCCAGAACCCAACCGCCCTCCCGTGAGGCAGGCCTCTACCTCACCATCCACATGTGCATCCGCACCTCCATCGCCTTCACGCAACACCCAGCGACCAATCCATATATCTGATGCAAGTTTTCACTACCAGGAAGCCGAAAGGCGTGCCCGCGAGGCCAAAAGAGCACGACTCGCACAGATAGAGAGAGCCCGGACGGAAGGACGCCAAGGAAGTGACAAGTCTCTGCCAGCCACCCCTTTGCCACGACGGCGAGTGGAGGGACCGGCTCCGTCAGTCAATGAGATGGGACCTCCTCCACCTTCACCCCGGTTGGGGCCCCAGAAGAGAGGATTGCTGCTGTCGGGTTCCCCACCAGCGGAAGCGTCGCCGCGTTCTCGCCCCAGGACCCAGTCGCTGGGTCGTAATCGAAGTGAACCCTCTGAGTTAATAGACTCCGACCATGGTTAGTGGACGACGCCTTAATCTCCTACTTCCCCTTCTAAACGACCATTTATCATGCAACTACCGTTTATTACAGAAACTAGGACTTTATTTGTAAAGTTTCCCGTAGTCTGTTTGAACCTTTAAATCGCCCATCATGCGAGCCTTTTTACAGTGGAACTGTACAGGTTTTAGCACTAGTGCCTCAGAACTCCAGAGAATCCTTAATCAACGTTGTCCAGCGGTAGTATGCCTACAGGAAACTAAGCTTAGACCCGAGCATAAGATATCTATTAAAAGCTACTCTATATTCCGTAAGGATACCCTGTTTGATACCATTGCTCACGGTGGGGTGCTTCTGGCCCTCCACCATAGCGTTCCCGGGAAAGAGATCGCGTTGAAAACTGACTTGCAGGCGGTGGCTGTGCGTATCCTCTTAAACCGTCGGGCTCTTACTGTGTGCTCCCTATACCTCCCCCCTGGTGTCGCACTGCCAATCAATGATCTGGGGAAGCTCTTGCCCCAGCTCCCGCCTCCACTCCTTCTTTTAGACTTTAATTCTCACCACACCGTGTGGGGCTGTGTTGATGTTAACTCTCGTGGGCGTCTCCTGGAAAATTTTATTCTACGGATGTCTCTTTGTATTTTGAACACTGGCGCAGGTACCCACATTAACCTCCCATCAGGTTCTACTTCAGTTTTAGATCTTAGTATCGCAAGCCCACAGCTGGTGAACAGTTTTGAATGGACTGTTGACGAGGACCCATTGGGGAGCGACCACTTTCCCATCTGGTTACACTATCAAGAAAGTCCCATATTAGGTCCCCGACCACAACGATGGAACCTTAAAAAAGCGGATTGGAAAACGTTTGAAGGAAATGCACAGCGTGTCTTTGGTTATCACTACAATAAGCCACCAGTCTCAATCGAGACGTTCACATCTCTCCTTTTAGAATCTACCACCGAATGTGTCCCGAGAACCACTGGTTCCCTCAGCGGATACCAGTCCCATGGTGGACACAGGAATGTCGTGATGCCATTCGGACTAGGCGACGCGCATTTCGAATTTTCAAACGTGACAGCACCATCACACATTTAATCAACTTCAAACGTGCTAGGGCTCTCGTGCGCCGTACGATACGGGAAGCAAAGCGGTCTTCCTGGCGCGAGTATGTAAACTCTTTGAACCAATTTACCTCTCATTCTCTGATCTGGTCCCGAATTAAAAGAATCTCCGGTCAATTCAGCACGGTTCCTCTCCCTGTACTAATCATTGGTGATCGTGAGGTGGTTCACCCATTGGATGTGGCAAATGAATTCGGAACTGCACTTGCTGAGAGAAGTCGAACCGGAACCACAGACAGAAGCTTCCTGCGCTACAAATCCGCCTGCGAAAAGTCCGTGATTGATTTTTCTACGCCACAATATTTTTCATATAACCAACCGTTTACCGAACCTGAAATAGTATCGGCCATTTCTTCACTTAAAAGCGCCGCCGAGGGCCCGGATGGGGTGCATAATGAACTGTTGAAGCATTTACCAGCGGAGGTGATCACGTTGCTCTTACGTGCCTTCAACAATTTATGGGAACTCGACCTATTCCCTCCAATGTGGAGGGATGCCACGGTTATCCCGATACTAAAACCTGGCAAAACTGGCACTGACCCTTTAGACTACCGACCGATTTCTTTGACGTCTGCTTTGTGCAAGTTATTTGAGAAAATGATATATACCCGTCTTTCGTGGTTTCTTGAAAAATATGATCTCACGAATTGTCAATGCGGCTTTCGAAAAAACAGAAGTACAATAGACCATATTGTATCACTAGACACCGAGGTGAGGGTGGCCTTCCAGAGAAAGCGCCACCTAGGTGCAGTCTTCTTTGACATTCAAAAAGCGTATGACACCACCTGGCGTCACGGAATTCTCCTGAAACTTTTTAAGAAGGGAATCCGTGGTCACATGGGCAACTTTTTACAGAACTTTTTGAAAGAACGAAGATTTCGAATACGCATCGGGAATCACCTCTCCCGATGGTTCGTGCAAGAAAACGGCGTCCCACAGGGAAGCGTACTCAGTGTACCGTTATTCGGCATCATGATAGACGACATAGGTGATTCTATCCCGCCGACCATGGGACGTTCACTTTTCGTAGATGATTTTGCTATTTGGACTTGCGCCTCAAAAACACCAACCGTGCAAAGACAGCTGCAACTAGCAGTTGCAAGCCTGGAAAAGTGGGCGAATAGGAATGGATTTTCGTTCTCAGCAACAAAAACTGTCGCCCTCCACTTTTGCCGTCGTCGGTGTTGTCAGGATATGCAAATTAAATTGTATGGTAAGGATGTACCTGTCCAGCCCGTCGTGCGATTTTTGGGAGTGGAATTCGACCGACGTCTTACATATAAGCAGCACCTAAAGACCCTGCGTGGAAGGTGTTTTAATGCACTGGACATACTGAAATGCGTTGCCCGTACTTCTTATGGCGCAGATCGATATACACTTATGTTGTTATATCGTTCTTTGATACGCTCAAAGCTCGATTACGCCAGTTTTATCTATGACGGCACAGCTGCATCTAACAAACGCTCACTTGATACCGTTCATCATGCGGCCATCCGTATAGCAAAAGGAGCATTTCGTACCTCACCAAAGTCAAGTCTTCTAGTCGAGGCACACGAGCCCCCTCTTTGTCTGCGCAGAGAAAGGCTGGGAATGCGCTACGCCTGCAAGCTTCGCCAGTTCCCTGATCACCCCGCTTACTTACATGTTTTCTCGAGACGGTTGTCGACCATTTTCTCCACAGATCGAATGTTGAGTGTTGCTCCGTTCGGTGTGCGCATACGTAAGCTCTTCCAAGAAAGCCAAATTAGACTCCAAGGAATTCGGAAAATTGTGCACATGGAGACCCCACCATGGGAGTTGGTCGCACCCGAGGTGGATTTTTCCCTCGCTAAGACCAAAAAAAAAACTGATGTCGCTCCAGAAGAGTTCCGCTCACTTGCCCTCGAACACATCGAGTCATTTCATGGATGGGTGACGACATATACCGATGGCTCTCGAACGGATGATGGTGTTGGCAGCGCATTTATTTGCGGCTCCGTCACCCGATCGTTTTCCCTCCCGAAGTACGCATCTGTGTATTCGTCAGAGCTCGTCGCCATTTTGAAAGCGCTCTGCTATATTGAAGTGTCAGGGGGTGACCGTCATGTGATTTTCACTGACTCCTTGAGCAGTCTTTTAGCCGTGAACACATTTTATCCCTCCAACGGACTTGTGCGTGATATCCTAAAGTGTCTCACCGCTGTGCACCGCTTGGAACGGCGAGTGGTTCTGTGTTGGGTTCCTGGCCATGTTGGAATTGCTGGAAATGAGTTAGCGGACGCTGCGGCGAGACGAGCAGCGCATGCCCCGTGCTCTCGATCGCTACCGCTTCCCGCCACGGATCATCACCGACAGATCTCCATCTTTCTCCTCAACAAGTGGCAAACAATGTGGGACGCAACCCAAGCGAACAAGCTGAAAGCCATCAAGCCACGTTTGGAACCATGGGGTTCGTCCAGTCGTATGTTTAGGAAAGAAGAGGTGACTTTGTGTCGTCTTCGGATTGGGCACACTTACGCCACACACGGTTACCTGCTGTGCGGTGGCGACAGACCCCAGTGCGCCAGATGTCGATCACCACTGACAGTCCACCATGTTCTGATCTCGTGTCCTTTATATGCTGACCAACGCAGACGCTATTTTGGTTCTCTCCGTGCGGCCTCTCTTAGCAGTGTTCTTTCCAACAGCTCTCCCATTGTCCAATCAGGACAACTGATTGATTTCTTATCCGAAGCGTCGTTTTCAGCTATATACACCCCTCGCCGATAACCACGACGTGTGCACTTCGTAACAGATTAAAAACTGTGTCCGCGTGTTGACGCTGGGTGCCGCTTCTGACGGCACCACCATGATTATATAAGTTATGGGCGCAATATGACCAGAGTAGTCGAAGCGCCCGAAAGCCCAAATAACTAACTAACATTGGCCAGTGCGTGGGCACTAGAGAGGTCCAAACTGTAAAAGTTTTGAATGTCTTGTTCCTAAAGGGTGCCCCCAATACATACCTCATGATAAGTTCCCCTGCCAAAAATTGGACCGTTTGAACAATTGTTAGAGGTGGCTCCAAAATGCATGTTTGTTCCCATAGATGTGCTATGTACTACCCTACCCGTCAGCGCGACGCCTTTTTTGTGCAACCGAACGTTCGATGCTTAATATTACCTATTTATATGTTAAGGCAGAGTAAGCTTGGGCTATTTTAGCGATCGCTTGAGCTAGGTTTTGTGCTGGTCATAAGCTTTGCACATGCCGGTTTGCATCTCCAATCCAATCCAACATTATCCTAACTTGGGATAGACATTGACGCCCTATCTACTACTCGTACTTTAATCGTGGAAAATAACAATAAATAGTACAGACTAGGTCAGAATCGCCCGGCCTCCGGCCGGGCTTATCTGTCCCTGTGCTGCTCGCTTCGCGAGCTCCTGACAATATAAATATAAATAAAATATAAATGCACTTCATTTTCCCACAAATCTAGCAGGAGTTGGAAATCAGAGAATTTTTCTTGCTCAAATCAACTGACGTTCAATACAGAAAGGGTGCCTGTGTTGTATCTGCCACATCCCAGAACCCATCTATCCCAGAATCGCCCAACCTAATCTAACCTTAACTAACCTGACATAACCTGAACGAACATGGCATAACATTAAAAATATATAACTAACCTAACACGCCTAGCAGTAATCATAGGCCGTTCAATGGTTGAATATAATATATTAATATTTGAAATCAGATCATTTTTCTTGCTCAAATCAACTGACTTTCAATACAGAAAGGGTGCCTGTGTTGTATCGCGTGCCACATCCCAAGAACCCATCTATCCCAAGAATCGCCCAACCTAATCTAACCTTACCTAACCTAACCTAACCTGACATAACCTGAACGAACATGGCATAACATTACATAACATAGCCTAAACTAACCTAACCTAGCAATCAGTCCGTCAGCCAGTCAATCATTCAGGCCGTCAGTCAGTCAATGAACCATTCAGTCGGTCTTTCAGTCAGTGCATCAGTGCGAATATCCGCTGCGCATCCTGGCCAGCTCGACTCTCTCTGTCTATCTTTCTAACACTATTTCTGTATCTCTGTATATGTTTCTCTGTGCCTATGTATCTCTCTACCTGTATCTGCATCTCTATAGGTATCTCTATCTGTATCTGCATCTCTCCCTATCCGTACCCTCCCATCCCTCTCTCTCTCTCTGTCTGTCTCTCCCTCCCTCTCTCTCTATCTATCTATGTATCTATCTATCTATCTATCTATCTATATGTCTATCTATTTATCTATTTATCTATTTATCTATTTATCTATCTATCTATCTATCTATCTATCTAATCTATATCCATCCATCCATCTATCTATCCATCCATCTCTTTCTTTCTCTCTCTCTTTCCCTCTCTCGTCTTGTTAGTAATGCGTCTACTGTCAATTTTTGTGGGGTGGGATTTCCATGAATATTGAAAAGCCCAGGGCGCGGATTGCGTCCGCTGCCACTCGGTCGTGGATCCTCTGCGACAATGACCGCGGATGGCCTGCTTCCATGTAGGTCTAAGTAGGTAAGAAGCGTCCGGCCTGCGTCGAGCTAATATGACCTATGCTGTTCGCTTCGCAGAATAGCAGGATCGAATCCAATAATACCGCTGCCCCATAAGTAAACGATATTTTCTAAAGTTGCATTTTTAATCATTGTTAAAATTGACCGCACAGTATACACATTTTGGTGCATGATCCTTTAGAACGCGTGTCAATTGCTGGCGGTGGGCAATGCAGCAATGTGGACTTACCAACGACTTGCTGTGGCTGTCAGTGTTAAACGCAATCTGCCGCGAGAAGGCCGCCACATCAGACTGCATCTCCGATTTTTGTTTACCCAGAAAGAGACCCCGACACATAGCCGAAAGTCGTGGCCGTATGTCGGGCAGAACAAACTGGATGTGTGTGTGTGTGTGTGAGAGAGTTTTGCCACCCTGCCACCGTTTGGTGATATCGGCTGGTTCCGGTTGTGAGAAGATGTGTAAGACAGTGAGTAGCTTAGGGTAGGAGGATCAATCCGAGGTGGAGGTTTAGTAGAGAAGTAGAGCAGTGGTGAAGTAGCGTTGAGATGGTCTTGAAGAGTAGAGCTGAGGTAGTCCTGATCGATTGAAGGTGTAGAACTGGTGCAGTAGAGTTGTTTGGGAGCCGGAGATGATGAAGTCGAGAGTGAGTTAGTCCGGACGGCGCCACATTGGGGTATGGGGTGTAGTGGGGGGTGGGGGTCGGGTCATCGACAGAAATGAACATTGCAACAACATGAATATATATTTCTGTCTTTTTTTCTTTTCTTTTTGTAACGTATCTTTTTCTCTTTTTTTCCATTTTCCTGGTTTTGTTCATTTTCTCTTTCGTTTTTTAACATATCTTTTCCTTTTTTTTCTTCTCTTTTTTCCTTTTTTCCCAATTCTTCCATAATGCGTGTAGTTTTGAGAAAGTGGAAGAGGTGTTCGTGTAATGGTGGATGGTCGTCGTTGAGGAGCGTGGTGAGGTTCAGTGGGATATTGTTCGTGGTGCAATAGTTTGTGATATGTTGTCTTTGGTTGTTGTATTTGGTGCAGTATATGAGCATGTGTTTGACCGTGAGTGTGTGGTGGCAGGTAGTGCATTGTGGTCGTGGTTAATTGAGGAGGAGGTATGAGTGTGTGAGTGCAGTGTGTCCTATGCGTAGTCGTGTTAGTGTCCGTTCTCTTAGTCTGGTGTTTTGGTTGATGGAGTACCAGTGTTCGTGTTTGGGGTGTATTTTGTGTAGCTGTGTTGTTACTGTGTCCCATGTTTGTTGTATGTGTTTGTTGATGGCCTGTCGTATTGTGGGATAGTAGTCGGATTGTGAATAGGGGCATTGTGTGGTTTGTTGGAGTGTTGGGCATTGTGGCACGCACGCGCACGCACGCACACGCACACACACACACACACACACACGCACACGCACACATATGCCAGCATCCCTGTACAAACATACACACACAGCAACAATTGGCTGCTAAGTAGTTTAATATCTGCTCAAGAAGTATGTCTTAATGTGATTTTTTAGAACAGTCTTAGAATTTGGTATCTCTGAATGCAGAAAATGCTTTGCTATGATGGAGTTCCAAAGATCTGGTCCAAAACATTCGATGGTGTTTGTTGTTTGTTTATTTGGTTGGTTCACGACACACTTTATGCACATTCACGGCTAATGGCGCCGCCCACATTCGATGGTGAAGAGACGATAATTTTTGTTTGAATACCTATGCTGGAAGTGGTTTTGTAATCTTGTGGAATATGGGGATTCAAACAACTTTGTGAAAAGGAGTCTGATGGAATGAGGTAGCTGATGATGAATGAATTTTTGCATAATAAGCATCATTTGAAGTTTTGCTAAATCTTGGACCTTCAAAATTTTGTATTTCTTAAAGATGGGGTTTGCACTCAGGGGGGGGATACACCCTCAATAATACGCATCCTTCTTTTCTGAAGTAGCAATAATTTGTGTGTCTGATTAGCATAGTTTGAACCGCAAAGAAAAGAGCAATAATTTATATATGGAAGAATTAATGCATTATACAATTTTAGGTGATCTTTCCCTAGATGTTGAATTTTTTATATCATTCCTATGTTGCGACTTATGTTTGAAACACTGCTGATATGGGATGCAAATTTCAAATTTTCATCAATGTATACACCAAGGTATTTTACCGGATTCTGATGTAAAATAGAAATTCCATTAAATCCGATCTGGACATCGATATCTGTTTCGTGATTGTTATATATCTGGTATACAGTTTTGGATTCATTTAATGACAAAAGATTTGTTTTGGATCCATTTAATGACAAAAGATTTGAATGTATCCATTGCGAAATTTTTGGCAAGGAATTTGCGATCTTCTGATGAAGAATGAATGAATGAATCAGATGGACAGATAGACAGATAGACATACAGACACAGATCTACATGTAGACAGACATGCAAACAGACATATAGGTAGACAGGCATACAGACAGAGACATACAGGTAGGCAAGTCTGCATACAGGTAGACAGACAGACATACAGGCCGATCTACAGGTAGACCGGTAGCCAGACAGATACATAAAGGTAGGCAGGTATGCATACAGGTGGACACAGATAGACAGACAGACAGTCACAGTCAGTGGTCTCGACCTGTTGGTACAATGCTCAGTGGGTTGCGAGGAGCTCGCGGTACACGACGTTCTGTGTGTACACCAGGTTAGCGGTCCGAGACCGTCCCTGGCGGGGTCCATCCACCACCTTCACGCGCAAGGCCGCGATCCTGCGGACACGAGAAAGAGCCACGTACAGCTGGCCATGGGCGAACACAGGTCGGCGCAGGTGCAGGCCAACCATGTCGAATGTCTGACCTTGCGCCTTGTTCACGGTCATGGCAAAGCCAAGCCGCAACGGGAACTGGCGCCGTCGGAACTGAAACGGAAGGCTGCCCTCAGACGGATTGAGCACCATGCGTGGGATGAGTACACGACCACCCACCGCCGCCCCTGTGATGATCTCGGCGTCCAGAACCGTGTTGCCTAGTTGTCGAACGACGAGTCGGGTGCCGTTGCAGAGACCCTTCTCGATGTCGAGGTTGCGCAGCAGCATGACAATGGCTCCGACCTTAAGACGCAATCGGTGAGGAGGCATGGCAGACGGAGTCAGTGTGTGCAAATACTCTATTGGCATAACCTGGGCCAGCGCGTCGTCCTCCTGGCCAGCCATGTCGTCCACACTCACATACACACGCACGTCACCGGGCATGCGATCGAGCACAGTGTCGTTTGCCGCCAGCGACTCGTCGTTCCTAGTGCACAGTATAGCGCGTTGTGCTAGACCATCGCCAGTCGGAGCCTCCAACACCGCCTGTGGAAAGATAGAGTCCACCAGCTCAGCCGCCTCGAGTATCTCGTCGGGAACCCGAACGGCGTTCTCTCCGTGACCAGCCACCTGTGGAAGACGTCCGTCGCCGACGGCCAACAGCCACTCGCTGAAGTCCCGCTCCTCCGCGTCGGCACGCATGTTCTGTTGGAGAAACATTACACGCACGTCAGGCCAAATTACACTACGCTGGACACCGGCCTCGACGATGGCTGCACGGCCACCACCCCGGACAACTGGTGGAATCTGTCGGAAATCGCCACCAAACAGGACCGGGCAGCCACCGAATGCCACGTCAGCGCCGCGGATGTCGCGCAGCAGCCTGTCGACAGCGTTAAGTGCGTGAGACGGAGCCATCGCGATCTCGTCCCATACGATCAACCTGGCGGCACGGAGCTGGTCAGCAATGGCACCGGCGGCACCGACGAAGCACGTCGAGTCCTCTACAACCGGCACTGGCAGCCGGAACTGCGAGTGTACGGTGCGACCGCCCTCGAGCAGCGTGGCGGCGATGCCAGTCCAGGCAATCGGCAGCACCGACTGGCCCCTGCTGCGGAGAAGACGGATCAAAATGTTATACACATATGTCTTTCCGCACCTGGCAGCAGCACACATGAAGATTGCGCGGCCTCGGGGCGCCGGCGCAGCGCCATCACTGTCTGCAACGTGCTGCAGGACGGCGTCGGCGATGCGTCGCTGCTCTGCAGAGAGAGTGTCAAGCCGTGCAACCGCCTCTCGGTCGACGTCGTCTATGCGCTCGTCCTCGTCCAGCACGTCATCGACGGCGTCGTCGGGCCAGTCGAGACCAGCGTCGGCAACGGTGCGGCCGTTGGCGTGCAGCACGGCAACCACGTGCCGCCGAGCGCGTTCCAAGCCTGCAGTACCGAACCAACGGGTCAGGTCATCAGTCAGTTGACGCTCGTGCGCATCCCAGAGTGCCTGGGCATCGCCTGGTGCGTTGTATACGCACAGCATGGCGAACAGAAAGCGCAGCTGCCTTGGCATCTGAAACAGTGCTGCTTCGGTTAGACACTGCTGCCACTCGGCGTCATCGGCCAAGAGACCGCGCTGACGGGCCGCCTCGCGAAACGACACGCACACCTGACCATTCACAGTGCGCAAGTGCTCGTAGCTGACTGCGCCAGCCACGTGCAACAGGAGCAGACGAAGATGGAAGCGCTCGGCATCGCCTGGACTCACTGACACCAGGCGTGCGACGACCTTGCCTCCACCACGTTGGCGCGGCTTCCACCTGTGGGCAGCTCGATCGAAGGTGAAGTGGGACGGTACCTCGACGTACCGATACTGGTTGGCATCATCGTGGCGTTCCTGGTTCAGCCGAAACCAAGCGGTTAGTGTTGAGTCGCATCGCTGCGCCCGCTCCAGGGCAGCAGCCTCCTCGCCCTGTAGAAAATACACCTGCTGGCGGCCAGGCAGGTGAACAGCCAGACGAACGACAGTGTGCGACTGATAGGTCATCTCAAACTCGAGAGACGCCACATGGCCTCCGGGGCGCACACATACCTGGCGTTCAGGAACATCTCGATCTCGTCGCGATCCCGCACGGGGGCATCACCAACTGGAGCGGCGGCAATCTCAGCGTCCTGGTGCTGTGAACGCGGTTGATCAATACCAGCTGAACCTGCTTGCACCGACACACGGTTCACCTGTAGACGTGCACAGTCATGACCTTTTGTAACGTACTTGTACAAGTACTTGACGGGAACTATACCGGCCGGGACCTCGATGTTGATGTGAGCGTTATACCTTACCGTCAGTGTCGGGTTGTAGGGCACCACCGACCGATTGTCCAGCCGGGCGCCGCGGATGTCCACGGTGCGGCCGTCGTCTCGTCGCCGGTAGAGCGGGTACCCGTTGGCGGCCATCCGCGTCTCCGGCTGGTAGTCCTTGGGAAAACGCTTGGAACACACACCGTCAACCATGCACACACAGCTGGGGTGGGTCGGGCCACACGGACCATGCAGCATATGGCTGCGGACGGCGGCATGCAGTCTCGGCTGCAGCTCGGGGTCGGGCAGCTCTGCACTGACCACACGGTCGACGTCGTCGGCGTCACGCAGCTTGTCGTCCTCCTGTAAAATTACCAGGATATGAGCGTGGGGCAGGGATCGCTTCTGGTACTCGATTGAGTAGAACAGCGCGCACGGCTTGCCCAGCACCCTGCCGCCGTTCTGGAGTCGGCCAACAGCGCGCGCAGTTTCAGGTGAAACACTCGTGCCACCAGGTCCGGACGCCCAGCTACCGTCTGCTGTGGGCCGAGAGAAGTGGTGAGCTCAGGCCATCGCGGATTACACGTGAACGTAATGAACAGGTCAGGGGGACCAAACCTGCCAACAACCGCCGTGACATCCTGGTACTCCTGCTGCATGGACCTCGGTCCTCCTGTGAACGTCGCCGGCAGCACCACCAGACGACCCACTGGGCGGCTAGCACCGTCTCCGTGGACATGATCCACCAGTCCCTGCAACATTTCAGAACGGAACAGGGCTTGATTTCCGCGTAAGTAACTGAGTCGCCCGGCCTCCACACGCGTATACACGTCGACGGCAAACTGCTGCAGCAGCTTGCCAGAGGCATGCAGGATGCTGAATCCGGGACGGACAGCCATGCGGTATCCGTAGTGCTGTAAAGTGGTGACGGTGTTACGCACACGGGACGCATGTGCCGCAACGTGCGGCTGCCCTACACGCCAACCAAACTCGCCGTGAGGAAACAACAGGGGATAGGTCAGCGGGTCGACATGCGGGCTGAGTGCGCTGATGGTCTGCAGTCGGTTACCGCGAGGGTATACCACCAGCTCCCGGGCTGGAAGAGCACCATCACGACCCACGAAGACGGCAGCCACCTCGTTGCCGACCGGGTCGTTGTAGCGACGCGGGTCTTGGTCACATTCCTGGCGGAAGAACATTGTAACGCGTTCCGGGGCGCGACCGGCCGCTGCGGCATCCTGCTCTTCCTGCAACATCACGTCATTCATGCAACGGAATGCTTGCACATGTGGATTACAGTTAGACAACATACCTTCCAGGGCGGCAATCAGATGGGGGACAGAGCGCTGGTCATCAAACCGTCCCAGACGCTCTCGGTTGACAGCCGCGGTGTCCACCACGTAGAGCTGGGCGTACTTGCGTTGCCGTCCGTCCCCGTCCGGATGCAGTGCTCCCAGGTGGTGGTAGGTCTGGCCGTGGACCTTGTAGCAGTAAGGACCACGGCCTGTGCAAAGGCAGACATGCTATACTCCTCACAAATCCGTCATCATTGAGTGCACGTAACATGATTTGCCACAATAACGCCATCCGCATTCAAGTGTTCAATACAGCCATCCCATTGCACACTTTATCACAGTGGACATGCAGAGCAAGCAGCGCGCCATGAGATGCAGATACCTCGCACGGTAACCCGTAAGTGCGTCTAATAACGTGCGGAAATGTAGCGCACCTGCTGGTACATCGACGTCGGCTACAAACGACGCCATCGCCAGGGCGTTGTTGTAGCGGCGGATGTCGTTGCGGTAGCTGCGTCCCTCTGCGCTGGCGTCCGTCAGAAGGGTCCTGAGCAGGTCGGGCGCGTCGCCGAGCGGCTCCAGTGTCACCTTTCCCCTGTGGCAACAAATGGTGAAATCCCCGCTCTGTCCACGCTCACCCTCGAAGTGCAGCGCACTGCAGTGGCCGCAACGCTGGTCTAGCGGGCCACAGTTGTGCGCCGCAACATCCGGATCACCAACAGCGGGTCCACCAACCTGGAACACACCAAATTGTTTGCAATAGGCTAGGTTGCAATAGGTTTGGCTACTTTTTTTTTGTTCCGCAGTGCATGTATCTGAACATTACCGCTATACATTAAGGGGCATTCGCCGGCTCAATTTGTATTATTATATTAAATTCAGAATGCGGTGACATTCCGGAAATTGATACACTGATGAGCAACCCGACGGGGGAATTGGCAAAGCACGTTTCCTTTATCGGAAATTTGATGCAATTGATCACTTTTAGATCAATGGTAACACAATGTAACTTACCGGGATTGCGTCCTCGAATGCATCGGGGATGAGAGGACGACGACGCAATACCCGGGGGCGGCTTCGTCGAGAGAAGTCTGACTGGCGTGGCATAGCTCTCGTGGCAGTCTCTGCAACAGACTAATATACATACTGTCAGTATCCGAATTATCTCAATTCCTGGCTTAACACACACACGTCCGAGGGTGGGGGGCAGATGTCTGCAGCCATACTAATCGGGTTAGCAAGGCCAAACCTCGCATAGCTGCTCATTGGTCTGGCCCGCATATCCTCATACATGTTTAACCCTGGGTCATTTTAGGTCAGGTCACCAGGTCAGGCAAAGTGACCAAATGTTACTCGGAGTTCTACGTGGCATAACTTCCACAATAATCGGTCGATTGATTCCAAACTTATAATACCACGTCATGACCTCATCAGGGACCATGACATATACATAGTTTTTTTTTTTCTCGTATTGACCTGAGGTCAGGTCGCGGCCATGGCTTCCCCCATTATAGGGCTATGGTAAAATTAACAAATCTTTCCTGGTTACATATTTGCTCTCGGAATGACATCTCAACGGTTGTGGGATGTTGCTGGAAGCTCTGCTCAATGCTACCGATGATATTTTTTTACCACATTCTCCGCATTTTTATTAAAAGCTGGTCTAACGCAATGTCCCCACCAACACTACCCACAAATATCAACTGAAATATCAATCAAATATACTGTAGTGAATTTCCCCGTACATCTACAGCACCAGCAAAGAAAACCATTCATATATTTTAATCATACATTGCGAAGCATTTCTAATGATCTTGGCATCAAGATACACAGCCAGTGCGTCGTGAAAACATCGGTACACACATATCACCAATTGCCAATTGCCGCCGTGGCATATATGGAATGGACAGTCAAATTCTCACCACCACCCTACCATTTCACCACCCAAAATAAACATTGGTCGACTTTGAACCATTGCATATATAAAATTGGCAACCATATTCTGTCTGCCACCCCCTCCCCCCTCCATCCCGTTCCCCAAAGCTTGTCAGGAATCGCGAATACTAAGCCTACCCCTATCAGAGGTCGTACAGGGACTTACCTGGGAGGTGGAAGGCTGCCATTACCTACACTGCGCAGCATTTCCAATGATTCTGGCATGAAACTACAGCCCGTGAAAAGTGAAAATCCCCCTATCAGAGCACATCGAACACTCATATGACGATTAAAGTTGGAAATACAGTTAATTATAAAGTGACTGCATGATTCTGGCATGAAACTACACCGAGTGCATTGTGAACGTGTCTCACCCCAGCACCCTAGCCTCCACCCTACACCCCAGCTGATCGGGAATGGCTGAGCGGCTTCACTTGGCAAATACCTACACACCTATTAGCGACATTGCATACGTGAGATTGACCACCTTCTCCGCATTTTCATTAACAGCTTGTCTCACGCAGTATTACCCCCCCCTCCGCCCCCACCACCACTACCCACATACATCATATGAAATGTCAACCAAATAGTGTAGGAAATTTTCGCGTGCATTCACATCACCAGCCAAGATAACCATTAATATATTTTAATCATTTCACTGCGAAGCATTTCTAATGATTTTGGCATCAAGGTATGCATCGTGAAAATATCGGTACACTCATATCACCATTCATGTCAGAATTCAGCTCATCTTCAACTGCTTCGTTGTAAAATTTAAGCTATAAGAATTACCAAATGCCAATTGCCATGGCATACATGGAATGAATGCCGAAATCCTCTCCCCCCCCCACTGCACCATGTCACCACCCAAGATAAACATTGCTTGACTTTGAACACTTTTATTGTAGAATGTTCCCAAAAGTATCACTTGAACGGATGCCAGTTGCCATTGCATGTATAAAATGGACAACCATACTCTGCCTACCCCCCCCCGCCACTGCACTATGTCACCACCCAAGATAAACATTGGTTGAATTTGAACACTTTTATTGTAGAATTTTCCCAAAAGTATCACTTGAACGAATGCCAGTTGCCATTGAATGTATAAAATGGACAACCATATTCTGCCTGCCCCCCCCCCCACTGTACTATGTCACCACCCAAGATAAACATTGGTTGAAATTGAACACTTTTACTGTATAATTTCCCCAAAAGTATCACTTGAATGGATGCCAGTTGCCCTTGCGTGTATAAAATGGACTACCATATTCAGCCTGCCCCCCCCCACTGCACTATGTCACCACCCAAGATAAACATTGGTTGACTTTGAACACTTATTGTATAATTTTCTCAAAAGTATCACTTGAATGGATGCCAGTTGCCATTGAATGTATAAAATGGACAACCATATTCTGCCTGCCCCCCCCTTCAACACGTCCGCCAGAGCTTATCAGGAATCGCTGAGTGGCTCCGCATGGCAAATACCTGCTGAAAACTGACGTTTCATCAACATTGGGAATCGTCCGGATCGTCCATATTTAGATAGTAAATTCGCGTACAATTTGGGCCATAAGAAATCACTTCGACTTCTGCCAATTGCCCTCCATAAATACTAACCCCCCCATATCAGAGGTCGTACAGGGACTTACCTGGGAGGTGGAAGGCCGCCAGTACCTACACTGCACAGCATTTCCAATGATTCTGGGATGAAACTACAGCCCGTGAAAAGTGAAAATCACCCCTATCAGAGCACATCGAACACTCATATGACCATTAAAGTTGGAAATACAGTTAATTATAAAGTGACTGCATGATTCTGGTATGAGACTACAGCGAGTGCATTGTGAAAGTGTAGGTAAACTCATATCACCAGCTATTGAGGTGGAAGGCTGCCAATACCGACAATGCTGGGCATTTCTAATGATACTGTCACAACACTATATATATGGCTGCAATTACACCAATAAAATCATTCACGCCGCATGTTAGTACAAAATGACTGTTGGCCAATTCACTCATTAAGCAGTAAATTACAGCACGAAGAGCAACCAAACCACGTCGACTTACGGCGCAAATCAGTTCACAACAGCAGCAGTTGTATCGCGGACCTGGCGTGCCCGGTTGCTATGACAATATCAAGATTACTCTTATTGTTTTGCGGCAAGCTTAATATACTGTGATATTGCAACTGAAATGCTTGCAAATTACTTTACGAAAAAAATTCCATACGATGCGTAAATAATAAATAAAAATATTGTGAATTAATAAAATAAAGTCGCTGCCGAACAGGCGTAAATATAGTGCCGTAAAAGACGCGGCGCCCGGGTGTAGAACACCTGACCATTGGCTCCGAAGGACACCATTTATGGAATGCACCACGGCGGATGATGGCGGCGGCGCTGTAAAAGTCGACCTAACTGAAGTAAGGTGCCGAGAGGGGTAGTATCATTGGTTAGAAATTAGGTTTTCTGGCAACGTGGCGAAACTGGGACAAAGTGTCGGCCACTCTACACAGGAAAATCTTTCCGTAGGAGAGATGTCTTGTTTGTCTCGTCTCCCTGTTTGTCACGCCTACTTTCGAGCCGCTTTCAGAGCATTCTTGCTTGGAACTGGAAACTGCTTGCGGTGACTTGCGACGAGACGCAGCAGGCATTGCTTCTGCTGCTCGTCCTTCATTAGTGCCGTGCTGAGCTTCTGCATGAGCGCCACCACGCGCTCTGCGCAGTCGTTCACAACGCGGATAGTCTCGGCCTTAGCCTTCGTTAACGTGTAGGTGGTGTTCTCCGGCCAGGCAGCGGGTGGCTTGTGGAGAAACTGCTTGGCATCTTCTTGGCCGTTGGTGGAGACCAGGTTGAAGAACGACATCGACGGGCTTGTCACATGGTGCTGCAGCGGTGACCGGAGGTCGGACTGCTTCGCGTCCGGCCTCCTCGGAGCTGCCGGCCTCGGTGGCCGCGAGGGGTTTCTCGTCGTCGCCGCCTTGGTGTGTTCGTCCACCCGATCGTCAAACGGCGCCAGCGGCACCAGGTGCTCGGAGAAAGACCAGAGGTGGCGGTAGAAGGCCGTCAGAGCTGCCTGGTGTACCTTGTGCACCGGATACTTGTGTAGCAGCTGGAGCAGGTTGAGGTTCTTCAGCGGGGCCCTCTCCGGCAACGTCGAAGCCAGTACAGTACAGTACAGTACAGCCGCTACAGAGTGCCAGTAGCGGGCGTACACGATAGCCACGAAGCGGCAGAACTCTGTCAGGCCGGCGGTCTCATCTGCCGTCAACTCTGAACAGAAACATCATGAGCGCGTAGACAACCTTGGCCATCCACCGGGCGTTGTGCATGGCCCCTGGAGCGCGGAAACCTGCCTTGCTGTCGTGGGATCCACCAAGGAAAAGGTGACACAGCTGAAGAAGCTCGTCGTAGTTTGCGCGTGCACTCTTGCTCTTGATGGCCTCTTCGTAGGACAGCATGTCCTCGCAGGCCCACCGGTATGCCAACAAACACCTTGCCGCCGGGAGGGTGGAAGTCGCTCTTGTCAATGTTGGCCCAGCTCTTCTGGAACTTCTTGAAGATCTGTATATCAGGGGCGGCGGTAGAACCCAAGCAGACTTTGAACATAGCTAACAGCATGACTTCAAATACATGGTGGCGACAACCGATCCATATCAGTTCTCTTCCCAGTGCCTTTTCCAGGAGAGTACAGGCGCCTGAATGCAGCCCCGTGTTGGCCGATGCTGTGTATCATCGGCTTCAGCTACCAGTCCTCCAGTGCACGGAGACGGGCATCGCACTACTGCTGTCCTGTGCCGCGTTCGATCTTGGGAACAGATAGCAGTTGCTCGGCATTACCGCCAGTAACCAGGATGGCGACTCGGTCAACCTGCTGACCGTTGCTTGCGATGTCTGGTAGCATTTTCCCGTTCCAGTGGAGAAGAAGCGGGCCGTCGGGGGAGAACGCGTTCTGCTCAGCTGTCGCCGACTCCTCCCGCGTGCAAACTCGAGCTCCTCGAATGGTGGATCGGAACAACGCGACATCGTCCAGGTCATGGCCGAGCGGCTGGGCCACCGTGCCCATCACGAACATGGCACAACGGTCAGGAATGTTCGCTCGGTCAAGCGAGGCCACCACTTCTCTGGTTAGAATATTCCCTTTTCCTGAGTGTGAGCCCGCGGCCGCATTCTTCCTCCCTGCGGGATGCTGCCATTCGTCTTCGTCAGCGTCGTCATCCGATTCAGAAAGTGAAGGAATTCTTGAGTCCTGAGCCAAAGTGGAAGTCTATGGAGTTGCCGCACTAGCTTGCTGATCCTTCCTCGCCCACTTATCCTTTCGAGCAGCCTCCTTTTCACTCCTGGCGCGCTTCCGATCATCCATCTGCGCCAAGCACTCGTCGACCCCGGACATGCTGGAGCTGGAGGTACCCTGCTACTGCAGCTGAAGAAATTGTTTGTCTTCTACAGTCTTCATCGAGGCAACGGTGTGTTTGTGCGAAATATCGAATAGCTCGTCGAGGTAATTCTTAAACAGCATTGCCCTGAGTTCCCTACCACCTGCTTTCCTCGCTCGGTTCTTCCTGACAGGATGGTACTGGTTATGCAGCTTCTGTAGCTTTCTCACGCAGTTGTCTCTCCGCTGGGTTGGAACTCTCCCCGTCTTCCATCTGGAAGAGGGCCAGCTGGATATTGTTGTATTGTTATATTGTTAATATAATCTGAAGCATGTTGTGAAACATGTTGTGAAACAAGTCGTCAATATATTATCCAGTACATCGACTGATGACGCAAGCAGCATCACTCCGTGTCTCGAAGCTGGACAAACTCCAGCACCATGATGTAAACTCCGAACTCCTCCAGCCCCTTCACCGGCAGCTTCACACAGGGTAGCGTCTGTGGCGAGTTCAGCCCTCCTTGATTGATAGGTTCTTTTCTTGCTGGTGGAACTGAACATTTCCTAGGACAGCCCCATTCGTAGGCAAGCCAGCCCCCAGAATTCCTTCCTCTGGTTTCCCAATAAGCCAGACTGAGCGAGAGGTTCGCGTTACAGGTGTTGTAGCAGCCTTCGCCATCTCACGGCGCCGCCGTCAGCACTGGTATCTGCCGGCATCATGTGTAGGTTAGGTGACCCGCATGGGTAGCAGAGGATCATGTTTTTTATTCGGACTTTAAGACCACCAGTCCTATATTATTTTGGCTATTCGAGTCTGATTCGGAGGCGAATGACGTCCGTGACCCCAATGCCGCAGGCGCCGCTTGGTCTGCGTTCACCCGCAGCACAGCGATCACTACCTTGTTTCAACTCCTGGTAGGGAGCCGGCCCACGGAAAGTTCTGCCAACAGACAGAATCGAACCAAGGACCACCCGAACTCCAGGTAGTATGTATTATCCAAGTATGCTACCGAGCCGGTAAGATCATGCTGGTCCTGATGACAAAAACACACTGGCAAAAGGCGAAGCTGAGTACAAAGTTCACGGACCCGAAATATAACTGCCCGGTATATTCGGAGATCAACGCTACATTGATTAACTCCGATGTTTTCCGTCTTTGAACCTGTAATACAAAAAGGATAAAGGATGCCTCGAATTGCTTTAGAGTACGCGGTCTAGGTGCCGCAGAGATTGATCGGAAATCCTTCCCAAACGCAGAGAATGCTGATGGCTCAGCAGGGCATGCGCTCGTAGAAGTGCCAGCTTTGGGCTGGCTTGAGCGCCGCCTGTCTCACCACTTGATGTCCACGAGCAGCTTCTTCACTTGAGCTTTTTGATAGCAAAATGGAGTCAGCTCCAACCCCAGGTACTTCGCCACCTCCCCGACGCCCCGGTTCCTGATCGGGACGCCGTTGAATTGGGAGGTGGCTCCTTGGATGACTCAGGGTTTTAATACCAAGACCCGGCACAAGTCGGATGACATGTGACTTGGCCGCGTTAACTCACACACTCCTGTTTGAAAAAAATATCCGACACCCAGCAAATAGCGCATGCCGTGCCCGCTGCCCGAAGCCAACACAAGGTCGTCTGTGAAGGCCAGGGCATTGTATACAGTCTGCTCATCACCATTAGGCTTGAGTGCATGCCGCGCGTGAACTGGTTTATGCACGTGTTGATACTGAAACGCGAGTCCCCCTTACCTGAGACACATTTTTCAGTAGTGAGTGGAACGCTCTTCAGCCAAGTGACGCGCATCAGCTCCAGGATGATCACCCCCCGACTTCCGTTCCGATGCCGGCTTCAGGACAGTCTTAGTTACAACCACGTCGATGCCGATGGTTGCTAGCCCTTCAGCGACATCGCCATGATGCCGACTCCAAGCGGAAATTTAACACAGCTTGTATGCCTATGTACGATGTTAAATTTCAGCTTTGCCTTTGCAGCATATATTTTTGGATAAGCTGGCTGGTAGGTCTCACGCGCCTCACGAAATGTGATCTTAAAAAAAAACTTTTGCAGCAACTATCTCCTTTTCTTTCCGGAAAATTGGGCAACAGCGGTCATAGGTAGAATGTGGTTCTTGGTCTGGGCCACAGTTAGAACAACGTGGATTCTGCGCTTCACACCTTTCTCGCTCATCCTCGACGGATCCACATCTCCCACATGTCTCGCGGTTTCGGCAATGCTGCGATGTGTGTTCAAAACGGGAGCAGCAGAAACGCCTCAGGATTGAGGATAAACACAAGGACCTTCACGCGTACATACCCGACGAAGATGACCTCAGGGAGATGCGTGGTGCAAAAAATTAACATAGCGATTGTTGGATGCAATTCCTTTTCTTTCTAATTTAAATCATTCGGGCCTCTACTACTCCCCAACCTGATAAGCAATCTACAATGTCGGCGTCCGAAATGTCTCGCAAGTCGTATCAGTTGAGAACATCTAGAGTATTTTTTTGGTGTTGTGGGGTCCAACTTCGATGCGTACGGCGAGTATTCACCTGCTCGTTTCATGTACTGTGTATATTATTTCAGTTGCATCCATCGCCCTTCTTGCGTCTTCAGCGGTTTTAAATTTACCTTCTGGTCCACCGTATTTTCATACATCATTACAATTCCCAGTCTGTCGCAAGCTTCCTGTCTCTGGAATTGGGTCAGCAGTGAAATTGTCTTCGTCTAGCGATTTTATAATTAAGCTACGAGGCGTAGGCAGACCAGTTTCGAAGCTGGGTACTGCATGCGTCTGGCCCAGGTACCTGGCAGTTCGACTCGTCTGTCCTCTACTGGAGGTGACGGGTAAGTCGTGTTTTGTGTTCGATGTTGCCATGCAGTGTGTATTGGTTTCGGCTCCTCGGGCGCCCCACCACATAGGGCCCTACTGAGGGATGCTTAGCCCCCGCGGACGGAAGGACGCCAGGCGTCCCCGACTTCCGTTCCGATGCGTGCTTCAGGACAGTCTTAGTTACGACTGCGTCGATGCCGACGGTTGCGAACCTCTCAACGACATCGCCATGATGCCGACTCCAAGCGGAAATTTCACACAGCCTGCATGCGTATGTCCAACGAGAATACGAATTCCGAATTCCTGCAGCTATTCGTGAGTGCAACCATTTCTGACGATATATTTTGTGCGAACTGGGCGGTGGTTTTCGAATGCACAGCTTTGTGATCCTTTCGAAAACCTTCATGATACCTTCATCACCGAGGTAAACGTCACCGCATCCACGCAGCTCTGGATGTCTGACGAACTGCGTACACATGAAAAATGACTGTTTTAAGTTAACCTGTTTTCATCGAGCATGTTAGTACATGTGATTGCTGGCTATTCCTTGCAAATGTCTCCGTCTCTTAGAGAATGTCTCGGGCACGCCCGACACCAGGATACACAAGTTTCTGTTGAACTTCGATACTTGAGAAGTTAACTCGTGCTTGCACAGCTTTTGCACCGCAGCTTCCGTCTGCACATCCGTCCTGGAAAAAATGACGCCGTTTCCTCCGATCCATGCTACTGCAACTACTGACTGTCCCTGGTTGACTTCTCTTTTTCATTTCACTTATTGCGAGTACTCCCGCAAGATTTTGTTCGGTACGAAATCACCTTGGTGAACGTGAACTGAAGTCTGCTCTCCACGATTGCTCTTCAAGGGACGACTTGGTTGAGAAATATCGAGTGTTGTTCACTCGAGACGTCCGAAACATATTATCACCCACAAGAACAACCAGAACATGTCTTGTTACAATGTCTGTCCCCAACAGAACGACGTTTCCTAGTCTTGCTCAGGTTCAGCCATTCGGCTTCTATGTCAACCTGCGAAAGAGAAGTGCAATTAGTATCAACACGTGCATAAACCAAATAACTGGCTGTGGAAAGCGTGCGAGCGATTCTTCCCCAGGACGTATTCTGAATCCGAATGTTTGCAAGATCTGATGCTTTGTTCTCCAGCTTAATTTTGTCGTTTCCAATCTTGGCTTTAACCCCTGGGTTGCCATCACGCCCCTGACGTTTTACCACGGTAGATAAAAATAGCGACACAGACGTTAACACGCGCCCTGGAGGGGCGGGGGGGGGGCGAAATCCGCCCACCCCTCCGGTTTTTCGCAGATAACTCCAGACTTTACAGGCCGATATACGCCATTGTTTGTGTACCTGCTTAGAAATGAACGGCACGTTGCTTAAAGTAAGATACACGAAAATCGACCGACAATGTTTCGAGTTAAGGATCGGTAAAGTAAAAATAAAATTATCAGCGCCAAACGAAAAATATCGGCGCTGATGCGCTTCCCGAATATTGACAAAAAGGAAGTGTTCTTGGCAACACTAGCAACTTGTTTGATGTATATTTTTATGCTACATTGTTTCAAAGTCATGTCAGGTCACCGAGGTCAAGTTTATGACAGGCTAACACACGCCCTGGAGGGGTGGAGGGCGAAATCCGCCCACCCCTCCGATTTTTCGTACACAACTCCACCTTGTACCAGCCGAATGAATGAACAATATCCCATTAAACATCACGACACTTCTCAACGATGAACATCCAACACTACACGACCACCTCTTCCACTTTCTCTCTATCAAACGCCTGATCCACGAACTATGATAAAAAAGGGGGAAAATCGAGATATGTTAAAAAGAAAAATCAGCAAAATGGGAGGGGGGGGGAAGTGAAAAGATGTTAAAAAAGACAAACAGAAAATCAACAAAAAAGAAAAAGAAACAAAACTAACCCAACGTGATATTTACTAGCACCAATGTTCTTGCAATGCAAATTCAATACTGGCGATGACCCGACCCCATCCCTCCAACTACACCCCACCCCATGGCACCGACCGGACTGGCAAGCTCTACACTTCTGCACCAGCTCAACTTCGACTCTTACTTCATCTGCCTGCAAGACGTCTCAACTTCTACTACCTCTATGCGCCATTCTTCAAGTCACCTCAACTGTCTCACAACTCGCCTCTACAAGACCACTATAATCTTCTTCGCTTCCTCTCATCCGCACCACATTACGCCTCATACCCTTGCACCCTTTACAAACAGCAACAAAATACTGACACCACAAACGCCCCCCGGAAACAGCCGGCATCACCACACGGTGGCAGGCTGGCCAAATACAGACACACACACACAAACCAGCTTGAGTGTGGACATGTCTTCTTCAGTTCTAACATGTCCTCGCGGCGATCCGGCCGGTCGCCTGGCCGAGCCTAATCCCGCTTCAGCCGCGCCACCTGACTGATCGTGAGGCGACATGACGGACATCGGTCCTTCAGTTTCCAGAGTCGCCTGGCTCACGGGTAACATGCCACGCTGCAGGCGGTTTTGCCTTGTATCGTCATTCCATGACAAATTTCGACATCCTACTGCGCTCGTTTCGACATCCCACACCTAATGAAAAACCAATATTTTAACACTGCCATTCCACGATGATGAAAGAGGCCTTTTGACTACAACACCAACAATGGTGTTTCCGGGGGCATGCACTTCAATGGTACAGTGGCCTTCCCCACCCCACCACCGCCACCACTGGTGTCCCTCCACCTGCACCACCACCACCACTTTGATGTCCCCTCCCCTCTGTGTGGCCTGCTCTGTACGATACCGCCCCCACCCCTAGGAAAATAGTCCTTGAGACGTGGTGCCACGGGACACTCCGAGTGAGTGGCGCTTCGATCAGTTCGACGGTGGCACTGGTGTCCGTGAAGTTAGCCATTCCTCCAAATACGCGGGGGGGGGTCCAAATCGGCAACATGTTGTTTACATGTAGCGCCGCCATCTTGGTGGCGCTGTCTGCGTGAGTGGGGTTCCGCGTAAGCTTTTTTCGCTTTGCTTTTTAGAAATTGCCTACCTGCGACATCCGGGACGCCGGCAATGTCGTGAAATTTCCGCTGTAGGCGCATGCACTCGAGCTATGTTTCTGCCCAGCGGGTAGCAGTCCGCAGAGTGTTCGTTATCAGCAGGCACACCGCGTGCACAGTCTTGCACACGGTGGCCTTGCTGGGGCCGTGAGCGTCGCCCACTACCTGGTAGAAGGCCCCAGTGGCCAGAAACTGTAATGGACAAGCGAGCCAACATTATGGTGTGGAAAGAAATGTTTTATCTTAACAGTTAGTGGATGGCAAGTGGATTTTGAAGAAAGGAAAAATTGAAATATTATAATGACTGACGTCAAGAAAAGGAGGATCTTCTCCTGATCCTGTAGTGCATGGCTGCGGGCAGTAGTCGGTCTCGGTGCTGGCCCCAACAGCTGGATGAGGCGTTCTGCCGTTTGGGGCAGCACCAAAATTGAAATTGGTCCTGCGCCGAAAGACTCGTCCTGTTTGGCCTGTCTGGGACCACCCCTTCTTCACCCCAAACTCCTGTTTCAAACATGTCCATGACAATTAACAATAACAACACACTAAGACTAAGCTAACACAAGATCAACAATTAACAACACTAAAACTGGATAAACAACAAACAACTAATGAAGCACGATAACCACTGATGAATCGATTGTCTCCTATGCAGCCTGTCTCCTCCCACGTCTCTTGCCAAAATCACAATGAAATCACAATATTACGCTTGCCATGTTGTGCATCATTTGCATGCCGTCATTTCGTTGAAATTCTCCCACCACTAGGGTTTGATGAAACTAGACGTGCATCGATTCGTAATTTTTGCGTAGTGGATTCGTAAAGTTCTGTGCGTGTTTTTGAAAGCGTGCTTTTTTAAATCGTAGAATTTATTTTGGTGGAACTGGAAATCACGTTCCGACAGACGTCGACAACTCAGCCCTCCTGGGTCAGGTTGTGGCGCTGCACCTCCCAGGGCCGACGCTGAACTGTATGGGCCCATGCGTTCACATGTCCTGTGATCGGCTGTGCAATGTGTCTGCTGTCACGCACTTGGACAA
The DNA here is from genome assembly GCA_034440575.1 of Imbricaverruca yamaguchii. Taxonomy (NCBI): domain Eukaryota; kingdom Metazoa; phylum Arthropoda; class Thecostraca; family Neoverrucidae; genus Imbricaverruca; species Imbricaverruca yamaguchii. Next base: position 976,268 of record JAOTOL010001625.1, read on the forward strand.
TTTTGTGCTTACACAGATGCGATACAACGCAGTTGCAAAATATCATGCACCAATGCAACACAAAGCAGTACCTCGCCTAGAACGAGCGGGCTCAGCGCTCGGTCATCCCCAGGAGGTTGGACTCTGCAGCTGGCGGATGCACGTTTCCCTACGGCCGAAGCACGCCACCCTACGGCGCCCGATTTTCCTTTCCCATGCCATCGGGCGGAATTGTTTTTTTAATCAGAATTTATCTTTTTTATAATTGAAATTATTCGGGCCTCTACTACTCCCTAACTTGGCAGACCATCTACAATGTCGGCGTTTGAAACGTCTCGGGAAGTCGTAGCAGTTGATAACATTTAGAGTAGTTTTTGGTGTTGTAGGGGTCGAACTTCGATTCGTACGGCGATTATTCACCTGCTCGTTACATGTGCTGTGTATATTACTTCAGTTGCATCCATCGCCCTTCTTGCGTCGCCAGCGGTTTTAAATTAAACTTCTGGTTCACCGTATTTTCAGACGTCATTACAATTTCTAGTTTGTCGCAAGCTTTCTGTCTCTGGAACGGGGTCAGCAGCGCAAGTGTCCTGTCTTCGGCTAATGATTTTATAATTAATATACGAGGCGTAGGCAGACCAGTTTCGAGGCTGGGTACTGCATGCGTCTGACTCGGGTACCTGGCAGTTCGACTCGTCTGTCCTCTACTGGAGGGCACTGGTAAGTTGTGTTTTGTGCTCGATGTTGCCATGCAGTGTTGTATTGCTTTCAGCTCCTCGGGCGCCCCACCACATATGGGCCCTACTGGGTGACGCCTGGCCCCCGCGGACGAAAGGACGCCAGGCGCCCCCGACGTCCGTTACGATGCGTGCTTCAGGACAGTCTTAGTTACGACTGCGTCGATGGTTGCGAACCTTTCAACATCTGCATGATGCTGGCTCCAAACGGAAATTTCACACAGCTTGCATGCCTATGTCCAACGAGAATACGAATTCCGAATTCCTGCAGCCATTCGTGCGTGTCTAACCATTTCTGACGATGTTTTGTGTGCGAACTGAGCGGTTGTTTTCGAATGTACAAGTTTGCGATCCTTTCAAAAACCTTTGTGATGCCTTCATCACCGAGGTAAATGTCACCGCATGCATACAGCTCTGGATGTCTAATGAAATGCGTGCACGTATCATGAAAAATGACGGTTGTGAGTATTCACCTGTTATAACCGCGCGTGCTAGCACATGTTATTGTTGGTCATTCTTTAGAAATGTCGCTGTCTCTTGGAGAAGAAAGGAGGTACACCCGACACCAGGACACACAAGTTTCCGTTGAACTTCGATACTTGAGAAGTTAACTCGTGCTTGCACAGCTTTTGCACCGCAGCCTCAGTCTGCACATCCGTCCCGGAAAAGGACACCGTTTCCTCCGGTCCGTTCTGCCGCAACTACTGACTGTCCGTGGTTGACTTGGCTGTTTCATTTCGCTCACAATATTCCCGCAAAGTATTGTTCGGTACGAAATCACCCTGTTGAACGTGAACTGAAGTCTGGTGCCCACGAATGCTTTTCGGGGAACGGCTTTCTTGAGAAATATCGAGTGTTTTTCCACTTTAGACGTCCGAATCATACTATCGCCCACAAGAACAACCAGAACATGTTCAGTGACATTATCTGTCCCCAACAGAGTGTGCATGATGCCGCGTGCTCTGTGAAACACCAACAACTTATGTCCTGCCATAATTGTATGCCTTACAATACGTGAGGGCACTGGGCGGGCCCACACATGGATGTGTGGGCATACGACATATGGTCCACGCTGAAAGGTTAAATAGTCTGTGGGAAAGCTAGCTGCGGGTCGGGGTGGGCGATCTCACAAAAGCATGCGGCGCTAAATTCCTGGTACCTCTAAGCTACCTTATTGTTAGTATGCAGTATGAACTCCACATTGACTTAAGACACTATCTGGACGTCGAAACGAATGTCGTGAACGCGAAGCTGCTTCCCGTCCACGACCGGAAAACGGCGCTTCAGAATGCCAAACAACTGTTCCACTCGCACCCTCGTCTTTGCATGAGCGTCATTGTACCTGGGAAAAGGTGCATTCGTGGTGTGTAATCCAGCAGACCGACTGATAACCACGGATCGGGGGCCTTGGAAAAAGGCTTCTGGATTAAGCCGAGCTACATTGCTTGATGCGGCCATCCTCGGAACGTTCCTCCACAAGAGATCGGGCTGATCCACTCCGCCGTGCCATCCATCTGCCATTCCTTCCATTAGGCTGGAACATTCTTTTCATAATTGGTGGCACATTGGCTTGGCCGTACCTCTTCCCCACGTCCGTTGTCGAGCGGTCGAATGACGTCATCAGCCATGACAGAAGGGGTATCCTGAATCTCCAAGCATGAGGCCCTCCTGCCCTGCCAACCTGCCGTTCGGCTGACATCCTGGAAAAAATGTGTACTTTGAGAATGTACGTTAACCCTTCCCGGTCAGATGCTCCCACGCTGTCTCGATGGGGTTGAACTAGGAGGCGCTACCGCGGGCCATTTTTTTCATATACGCGGAAAGCCTTAGGGTGGGGAGGGGATGGGGTTCTCACATCAACCCCCCGAGAGGTGACTGGTTAATATTCAGGATAACTGACTTCAGAGCGCACAACAGAGGTCATGGCAGCAGCACTGACAACTCGGCTGGTGCAATGACCTGCCAGGCGCACGATAACCACATGATAAGACAATAACAATAAAACATGTATTTACTGGAGAAAAGGAAGTGCTATTTAGTGTACCAAAAGTCAGAGGCCTGAGTACAACAAAAAGGCTAGGTAGCACTGGCGCCAGCCCGCCGTAAATGGCAAATATTCCCGGGTGTGAACGGGGACGCTAACCCGTCCTCGGCTTCGTCACTGACCTGACAGGGTACTTAACTCACAGATTGGGCGGGTCCGGCGTGCGCATCACACGCGAGTCGTGCCAGCGGCCGGGCGCGTGCACCACGAGCACCGCGAGGTACAGCAGCTCACTGACCGGACCGCCGACGGCCATGATGTTGAGGGAGGTCTGGTGGTGTCTGATTATGTACGCGGCCTTGTCGGCCACCGGTACACGTATCCTGATGTGTGCCATCCACACAGCCTGGGGAAAACATATGAATGGATGTTCCCATTCTACGGTGATGAAAGAGGCCTTTTCACTACAACACCAAACATGGTGTTTCCACCATTTAAGCATACTATCACCCACAGGAACAACCAGAACACGTCTGGCGACAATATCTGCCGACATGAACCAAGCGCCATTAAACAACCTGACGGCTTCAATGCTCTGCCGGCATGGAAGTGCTTTCCAAGAAATGACAAGCTAAATGACCACACCTGGTCGATGCGCCCTAAAACTAAAAAGATGACAAGAAAATGGGTCTGCGCGATCCAGGGATGGTATGATGGTGTTATACACTGTCACTTCCTGTATGTATGTATTACAACACAACTGTAGCTGGTACGAGCGTAATTGTGTTATACACTGTTACTTCCTGTATGTGCGTATTACAACACAACTGTAGCTGGTACGAGCGTAATTCCACAATTGCTCTGACTCGGATACTTATTCCGCCATCCTGATAACACATGTTGAAAACGCATGTACCGAGTGCCCATTTGATGCGTACACCCGGTATCCTCTCGTCAGTTCGTTCCGCCACAGGCAGGCGCTCCCAGTGGTATGGTTGAAACCCCTGTGTTTGTGCTTCACCACCCTTCGGCAGAACCGCTCCAGGTGGGATGCTGGAGTGTCCTCGTGGCGATGGGGTCGAGGGAGCGACTCCCCGATAATCACCTCCGACGTCCGTTCCGAAGCGTGCTTCAGGACATCCTTTGTTGCGACCGCGACGACGCCGACGGTTACGAACCCCTCAACGACATCGCCATGATGCTGACTCCAAGTGGACATTTCACACAGCTTGCATGCCTATGTCCAACGAGAATACGGATCTCGAATTCCCGCAGCCGTTTGTGCCTGTCTAACCATCTTTGAAGATGTATTTTGCGCGAACATAGCGGTGGGTTTCAAATGCTCAACTTCGTGATTCTTTTAAAAACCCTTCTAATGCCTTCATCACCCAGATGAACGTCACCGCATACATACAGCTCTGGACGTCTAATGAAATGCGTACACATATGAAAAAGAACTGCCTTCCTGGCGTTGCTATCACAAACGATTCCTTACAATTTGCGATTGTCTGCCAGAGTAGGGTGGGGATCACGCCAAAAGCTAGCGTACCCATGTTGCTGTTCAAGTTCAAGAGTTCTGGAGCTAACTTCTGGTGCTCGCACATATTCTTTTCCATCGCGGACCCTGTATGTACACGTACCTGTATCCACACTTCCGCAACTAATACCCCTCCTTGGTTTACCTTGAATTTGTTTTCCATTTTACTTACAAACGACTCTCGCTCGCTCGCATGATTATCTTGGTACAAAATATATTTGGTATCATTGAACTAAAGGTTGCTTCCCACGATGGCTTTACGAGGAATGGTTTTGTTGTGAAGTCCTGAATGCGAATTCGACATGCCTACAAGCTTCTTAAGTTTCATGATCATCCGGCTTACGGATCTTTTCGCGTCGACTACCGATTTTTTCAGGGTAACGAAGTTTAAGTGTCGTTCCGTTTGGTGTGTGAATTCGTAAGCTTCTACAAGGAAGTAGAGTTCAACTTCAAGGAATCTGGAGGGTCCGGGACATGGAGACTAACACGGTGGTTGATCGCACCGGAAGTATATGCATCTCGCGAAATCAGAATTATATTTTAAAAAGCAGATTCCGAGCACTCATTCGTAACCACTTCTCCCGATGTTTTGTCCAGAAGAACGACGTCCGGCAAGGAATTATTATCAGCGCATCTGTCACAAGTGTGGTGCCCGGGATGCCCGTCGATTTGGTCCAGCTCACTTGCCCAGTGGCGGACTGTTCCTGCGTCCGCTTCCATCAGAAGCTTGTCTATCTGCGACTCGAGCCACTACCTACGGGAGTCTATAGCAAGGTTTATGGACGGAAATGTCATGGCCAAGGACTCATGCCAGCTGATCTAGCTCGTTCTTCAAGTTACCGAGCCGTGAAATGGTCGCTATGTGCCTCTAGGTTTGTGGTCGTGATGCTGGTTGGTGACTCGACTCTGTTTTTGGTAGCGTTTTCCAGGACAATCACTCCCGCGTATCGGTCTCCTGTCACTGGAGACAATGCTTGCGAAAACGTGCGGGGACGTTTCGTCGGTGCCTACTTCCGTTTTGTTCTCCATTTGGCCCTGTGACATATCAATATGAATGATTGCGCATGCTTTCACTGTTTTCACTGATGATGCTGCTTCCATTTCGCTGTTCGATGATGTTTGTTTCATTTCACCGTTTGACTGATGTTGCTATGGCATGCAATTTTGACTGCCTTTTGCTTGCTTTCACTGTTTGATAATGTTTCTTACATTTCACTATTTGGCTGGCGATGTTTCCGTCATTTCACTGGTTCACTGACGATGTTATGGGCGCTGCATGACCGATGCAGTCGATGCGCCTATAAATTCCAATACCCTACCAACCATTCTCTTCTCAATAAAAAAACTTATGGTTATGCTATGCGTCTTGACCATGGATTTAATGAGTATCACAATGTTCTTTCTAACAGCTCTCCCGTTGTCCAATCGGAACGACTGATGCATTTTTATCCAAAGCATCATTTTTGAATATATATGTTCCTCATCGATATGCACGATAAGTAAACTTTGTAACAAAGTATAGCGATGAAACGGCGTCCATGGTGTGATGCTTGGAACTGCTTCTTACCGAACTCTACTTAATACATGTGGTTTGGACCCGAAAGATCATATAGAGGCTGCTGAAAATGACGCTGGGGTTCCAAAATCGCACCGAGGCCCCTACAAATCGCATTGGCCCCTCATCTTAGGGGTGTGACGTAGACCTAGAGCGCATGGACCGATACGCCCCAAAATTCAGCAAACCACCCAACCAACACGTCCGCCTGCAGCAAGAGTAGAGCCGTGAGGGGCCGAGTTAGCAAACGGTGCAGCCGCCTGCGGTCCGTGTACAAAAGTAGCTCAACTACCTTATCCAGCTCAACTACCCGTCTTATGAACAGCCGGCGACATAATTTTTTAACCATCTAAAGGAGGAAGTGAAATCGGCCGCACACTATCACGACGCAGCAACCTAGGAATCCTTAGCCCACATTTTCTTCGATACCGCGCTCATTGTGAGAAGTCCAGACTGGACTTTGCTACATCAGAAAGGCTTGAAAACAGCGATCCATTCACTAAGGCCGAACTGATGTCGGCAATTTCTTCGTTGCGGGACGTGTCCGAGGGTCGCGACAAGATCCACAACGCAATGATGCGTCACTTACCACGATGTCCACGGTAAGTTTTACTGTTCATGCTAACCTCACGGTGGGAAAGGGACACCTTTCCGGACGCATGTAGAGTGACTAGTATTATACCTGTTTTAAAGCCAGGAAAGGGTGGACAAGATCCACTGCACTATCACCCCATTTCCTTCACATCGTCTCTCTGTAAAGTGATCGAGATGATGGTGAATGTCCGGTTGGGATGGTATTTGGAAGACAAAAACATCTTATGAAATTGTCAGTGTGCTTCTAAGAAACACCGTTGCTTAATAGACCACCTCATCACCCTTGATACTGACATTCGTGCTGCTTTGGCCAGGAAACAACGTACTGGAGCAGTGTTTTTCAACATTGAGGGTGCCTTCGACACTGCGTGGCGTCACGGCATACTAACAAAAATTCACGAATGTGGCCTTCGTGGTTCTGTAGCGATCTTCCTTCGTACCTATTTAGCAGACCGCCGATTCCGCGTACGCATCGGTAACCAGCTCTCCGACTGGTTCCAGCAAGTGAACGGGGTGCCGCAGGGCGGAGTACTTAATGTACCCTTGTTTGCTCTTATTGTTAATGACATCTGTTCACTGCCAAGACATACATGGAGCTCGCTTTTCGCAGACTACTTCGCGATCTGAGCGTCGAGCACTTCACCGGCGTTGCAGAGACGGATGCAGCTTGCTGTTTCCCGCTTGGAGCGCTGGGGAGACGTGAGCGGTTTCCGCTTCTCTACGTGAAAAACGGTTGCCGTGCATTTCTGCCGACGCCAGAGGTGTCCAGATTTGGAATTAACACTTTATACGTCAAAGATCCCTACAAAACCAGTGGCCAGGTTTCTTGGTATTCTTCTTGACTGTCGCTTTACTTCCCGGAAACATTTTAAGATGCTTCGTGACAACTGTTTTAGAACCTTGAACATTCTTAAACCTCGCACGGCTGGTGGTCTGAGCCACCTTCGCCAGGCTGGGAGGGGGAGGGGTAGATACATACCTCACCAGGTATCTCACGAACCAAGAAAGATAGAACGAATCTGAAAATTGCATCGGATAGCTCGAACAAATTTCAGTCGAAAGTACATTGGTAGTTTTTACGCTATGATTGACTGTCCATGTGTATGCCATGTGTATACCAGGATTGCGGAGTGGTGCGCTGTCCTGACGGACAGAAATTCCTCAACAAAAACCACATTTTGAGTGATACAATGACTGAGAAAAATTCCTCAATTAAAAAAAAAACACATTTCGAGTGATACTCATGCACGCAACACAAAGAGAACCAAATAGCATGCATACAACACTAATCTTTGACTGAATATCAGTGTACCTTGTTTGAAGATTCTACAGGTGTACGGGTGGACATAAATAGCATATGCATGTTCTGATGGAAACAATGTACACATACACAAATTATGTACAATGTACACGTTGGCGCGGCTACCTCCCGACCGAAACAGTGCAGGTGCCTGTCGGCAAGTCAGCTCACCCGGTCAGTGGTGAGCTGACCGGGTGAGCACGCTATGGGCGGTGGAGTTAGGGTTGAAATCCGGCGAATCAGGAAAGATAGTGGTAGATTATGCCCCTGCACAGGATAATTTAGTTGATCACTAATCATTTAATTTCGATAAGTCCCCTTTGACAAAATTGCGGTCGAAATCCCAGGCGCGTGAATTATTTCGCGAATCGTTTTCTATAACTGATTAGCTGTCCTAGGTGACCGTTTCTTCTACCGCCTTGATTGATGAGGGGCTTGATTTTACAGCTTGATTTTTCTCCGGTCCAGAGGTCACTGTGGGGCGAAGCTGCGTTTATTCGGGACCTTCGAACTGGGAGCGTCTGCCTGTGGCGGAACGAACTGACGAGAGGATACCGGGTGTACGCATCAAATGGGCACTCGGTACATGCATTTTCAACATGTGTTATCGGGATGGCGGAATAAGTATCCGAGTCGGAGCAATTGTGGAATTACGCTCGTACCAGCTACAGTTGTGTTGTAATACACACATACCGAGATCATATGAGTTATGGGCGCAACATGACCAGAGCAGTCCAAGCGCCCGAAAGCTCAAATAGCTAACTAGCTGATAATGCGTCGCATTAAGTAATATATTTCCGTTCCGACTTTAAACTTTGGTATGACTGAGGATGTTGTGGGCGCTGCATGGCCACTAGAGTCGATTTCTTGTACATAGGACATACCGAAGAGGCGTTCAAACGTCCTGATCCGCAGAAGGCCACCGAGCAGGTTGCTCTTGGTGTCTGGGTTTACTCTTGTCATTCACAATGTCTTGAAACATGGATGTCGCCGCATCGAAGTTATTGATGAAGCGGTTGAAGGTTGGTCCCCGAGCCGTCCTCCTTGTAGAACACAAGGCCAGCAGCTTCTTCGGACGCGTGCTGGTGTAGCTGACCTCACTCATATTCGTCCACCACATGTTCGCGGAATATGTTCTGATGTTTGGCAGTGGTCAGCGAGGCTGAGATAACCGTAATTCCACTTATGGTATCAGCTATCAGTGCGACTTGTTGAGCATCCTTCACCAGCACTAGGTAACAACAATGGATATGAGGCATGCCGGCCGAACTTCGCTGAGCCTGGCCTGAGCTACCGAAATTTTACGAGCCATATTGCTGGTCCCATCAAAATAATGACCTCGCAACTTTTCCTGGCATAAGCCCAGACGATGCACAATGTCCAGCAAGATCTTGAATCGGGATTTATCACTGGCACTCGGCGCATCATATGGCTCCATGAACACTTCATCTCGCTCCATGCTTTCCAATGCTTCCCTTTCAGTCTCCCAAAGAGGAACTGTAAGCCAAAAATCAATAGTTAATGAGATTAGTAGATAATACATGATTTCTCCCTTCCTTCTTAAACAATGTGAGCATTTATGGTCCATTAAGTCAACATGCTGATCATGGGAAGCATATGGATTAAGCCACTGCCTATCTACCCACGAGGAAATCATGGAAATGTGGACGTTGGTTGGATACCACAATTTTTCCTGAAGCTTTCTTCCAGTTGCTGAATCCTCCGATATAGCTTGTAGTTGCCGAAACCAGGGAAGTAACTGCCGAGCACGGGGAGTGTATTTGCAGTAGTCGGAACGAGCGCCGGCCACGCGTCCCCTTGATGTGCCGGATCGCCACTGACCCGCGACGCCGACCCAGCCGCCCTCAGCAGACTGGCGCGCTGCCAAACTGGGCGAGCATCGCTCCGGGCTCGCGACAGCTGACGGCGCCAGGTGCCACCTGACTCATCCACATCACACCAGCATGGCTGCTCATTGCAAGGTCAGTGGGTCGGGCTATGTTCACGTTGGATTGGAGAACGTGAATGGTGCTCAGGTAAGTCAGTGGGTCGGGCTATGTACACGCTGGATTGGAGAAGGTGCATGGTGTTCAGAAAGGTCATTGGGTCGGACCATGTACACGTTGGATTGGAGAAGGTGGATGGTGCTCAGAAAGAATTGGGTCGGTCTATGTACACGTTGGATTGGAGAATGTGAATGCAGTTTTCTGGGCCTTAGGATACGTTGACCAAGGCAATATGTTCATGTTCATATTGCACAGTACAAATATTACAAACGTAATTGTACATGTGCATACAACTGTCAGCAATGTGAACTCGGGGCCGATCGGCGCTTTGTCATTGTCGCGCGCTATGCATTGTATGCGAGCGTGTTTGAGCCGTTGTTTGGTGTAGCCCGATGCAGTGTAAAATAATTGACAATGTGGCCTGAAAATTCATAGTTAATGGAATTGTGCTATTTCATCCTTGTCTTAGGTTTTTACCATTTTTCCATATGATTTGTGGACGATCATTATACACACAACAGCTAAATAATGTAAAATGCATGTGACTGAACTTCAGTCACATGCATTTTACATTATTTACATTACTTCAGTCACTGAAGTGAAATGTGTATTACAACAGCATTCTGCTTTTTTAATCCTTAAGAGGCGATACTTTATTTTCTTCCAATCTTTCACTATTCACAAGCAACTTCTTTCTTCATCCTCACAGTTAATGGTGAAGCAATTTTAGGACACTGGCCCGATGATGCCGATTCATCTCCACGAGCCGGGTGTCATTGTGGTGTGACTGATTTGGCATGCGTTGTGAGAGATGTACCATGATAAGCCGGTCACGATGGACATGAGGAGAAAGGCCGGCCAGCTGAGATCGGTGACCACCGTGAAAATTCCAGACCCGGCAGACCGCCCGAGGTCACCTCGCAACAGGGTTAAAATATTGGTTTTTCATTAGGTGTGAGATGTCGAAATAAGCATACCAGGATGTCGAAATTTTACATGTAATTTGTGTAATTTAAAATGCTTTTTCATGTCTCAGACTAAAATTTGAGTTGATGGTGTAGGTGATTATGACTGGACCTTTATCATTTCTTTTAAGATTCATAATGTAAGAAAAGATGTAAATTTGGATAAGGAGAATAATAATTATGATGAACTGGCATTGTATCCCATATCACATAGGTGATCCCTTTACCCGAAATTGCATTGCAAAATGTTCGTGTAATACCATTCCGTATTGAGGGCATGCACATGCTATTTATAAACAAGATACTGTTACAAAGGAGACATAAATACTTCACATCAAAGAGCAGGATGCTGATACTTCTTGGAGAAGGATGTCGATTGAGTGTTCAGAAAGTGGTATATTCAGAAAGTGGAGTAATTTATGACTGACCAACTTTGATAAGCCTGCGTATTGTATTCAGTGCAGGGCTTCATTGCTTGCTGAATAAGGACTTAAGGAGTGCTGGATATCGTGTTTGGAGGGAAATGGAGTAAATTCGATGTAGTGTGTGGGTGGGATGCGTACGACGCGGCTGGTGGCGCCGACGCCGCACGCCTCGTAAATAAGGCTAGGCTATGGAGGTGAGGAATTGGATGGGGAAGGCGCGTGCCAGGAACGTCCCGGTCCTGTTGGCGTGCAGTGCATATACATGGAAATATATTACCCTTCATGATATAAATGTTTGAGCGCACCAGCAGACACGCAGATAGGCGGACGGACGACACTCGGGAAGGACCCACTCCGGGTACGACAGTAGTAATGGAAGAAGATTGTGCCGGGCGGCGGAGAACGGCGGACGGCTGGAGGACGACCACCGTCGGGCATGTGAGCGTCGTACGTCTGGCATGTCTTCCTCTTTCCCGAGCCTTGCCGAACCAACCTATGCTCTATCACGGAACTTCTGCTTCATCAACCTCATTTACAGCTGAAAGGAACGACGTGTTTTAATTACGTCATCACCTACACGGATGGCTCGAAGATGATAAACAGAGGAGTGGGTGGTACTTTCATGAGGGGATCAGTCACACGATCTTTCTCCCTGCCGCCACACGCCACAGTTTTCACGACCGAGTTGATCGCCATCAACAAAGCACTGGCATACATCGAGGTTGATGACGAGGTTTTCCATGTAATTCTGACCTCTCTCAGCATTCTCTTGGCATCGCGTAGTTTTAATCCCCGAGACGTCATTGTACGATAAATTTTATTGCAACTCACTTCGCTCCATCCTACGGGAAAGCAGGCCTCACTTTGCTGGATCCCAGCACATGTAGGAATCTTTGGAAATGAGCTGACAGATCAACAATTACTTTGTCTTACTACAATTAGTGTCTTAAAATTACTTTTTCAGTACCTGTGCGGATGAAAAACAAATAACTGAGATAGTGAAAGATGAAAAACGCTGAATAGATGCATCATGATGAAAACCCAGATTGGGTCATCATACTAATAAAATAAACTCATGGCCAGAGTAGCAAACATCATACAAATTTGAACAAATTGTATGTTGCGTCCACTCTTCCTGAACCACATTGTTAAGGTCAGTACCTTCACATCCTTCTCATTTTGCTTCTCCCTTTATTCAGTTCATGAATGTAGTGCGGTGCTTGAAACGAAACAGGTAATTCCATTGTTTGGTACTTCTTCACATTAATCTTGCCACACATGGCGGGACACCTGTGCACCGCCCTATCAAAGACCTATATTGCATGTTATACTTGGACGTGCTTGTTTCACCTGTGCATGCCGGGTGCTTGATGGCTGTGGTTTTCCTCAATGTGTATGGTGGCAGACCGTGATGCGTGCAAAGATACAAAGGTAAATGCGAAGCAATTGACTGTTCTGCTCCTTGGAGAAGATAAATGTCGCGCATCTAGGACCTGCATGTACAACGTGGATGCTGGCCTCGCCCAAATGCCATGAGCTGCATGTGGGTGTATTTGATTTGATTGACATTGTGTTACAGGTACCATCTACCTTGGCCACTGCCTCGCTGACCAGTCCTCGTCATGTAGACCTGATCGCGAAGCCTACATCCCTTGGTGGCGGTGCTGACATATGCAATCCATATAACTGTCATCATACCTGTGACCTGTCACGTCCTCAAATGCTGAACCAGTGGCCGCAGAACGACCGTATCACCAGTTCAGTGTCTGTGTTTCACAGCACTTTCGAATCATCTGCCTGGATATTTCTACGTCTGCTTTTCGGCTGTAACTGGAGCGTAACTACGGCAATGTCACTAATACCGACACTGCTTTTGTTCTGCTTTTTGTGATGTGTTTATGTCCTTAGTCATTTGGTCTCTGGGGAGCATCATCTCTGGTGAAGGCCATGCCGCAACTTGATCAAGCAGCTGGACTTTGTAAATAAATAATACAGCACACCATCAGCATTTAATATAAGTGAAATGAGGAATCTAAACAGTGAACACCGACGCCATCAACGGAAGCACTAACTAAGCCAATGACAACTTTGAATTGTGCATGGCTGAACTTCGAATCAATATGATCGCGAGTGTTACTGGAAATGTGGATAGTTTCCACGAATACCAGTCAACAGCGAAACCAAAATCGTGCTATCTCATGGAGATAATTATCTTGCATATCCCCAATGGGACTTGGATTCGTTGAAATGAAGCAACAGCTTCTCTTGTATTTGTCCATCGTTCCACGTTCTTCCGATGCCAATGATGTAGTACACACTCGGAACATAAAATATGAGCTTTATTGCATCAACAACCATAACCGTTCAAGTCTGAGCGATATAATCGCTTAAAACCTATAATACCATGCATTAGGGGAAGCTCGGTAAGACGCCCCACCATGCAAACATACCTTCTCGCGCTCTTCTAGTATTAATGCAAGGACAGAAAGCGCGGGCCTCACACGCCGGCAAACGCTTTAATATGAATGAATACATGCGAAAACAATTAAACTGGTTTGCTTGAAGGGGCACACGCTCATGTACAATATACTCAGGGCAGTGTTCTTGTTCTACATATGCATGTGCAAATCGGTGCCTCACAGCAAAATGCGAATTACACACTTTTCCACACTAGCATTTCAGCAACCTAGCTTCCCTGCTCATATGGGGACGAGCAGTCTAAGGATAAGCTGCTCGTGTCACAATCGAAAGGTGGGCTCAAGTCTCATCTGTCGCTACTCTTCGCCCGCGACCAATCTGCGCGAGAGATTGGCAACGTAACATGACTCAACGGTCGACGTGTCGTTAAATCAATAACCAGCCATCCTTGCTCATATGAGCACTCGCTATACCGACGTGCATACATTGGTAATATCGTGAAACGGATCAAGAACAGATGAAGACCAGACATATTGTGAAATAATGGATGACGCTCTCCCTCTCATCCATCTTATCGACATCGCACATGCAATGATAAGCATGTCATGACATATTGCAAGACATTTCTTTCTCTTACTGGCAGCGCCCTTTTCATGTTTAACAAAACATAAATTTCAGGCGCCTCGGTACTCGGTTCAGTTTTTTTTACTGTGAGGGACTGTGTCAATCACGGTACGCTTTAGTGCTGGGCGGTGATCTCTGAGCCATCTGTCAGTGACGGCGGCCGCAGGAAAGAATCTCAAAGGACCTGATTCTCGATGATGAGCACCTCTTTCTTTGCCCTATCTGTGTTTTCCTCTTGTTTCATCAAATGTTCCCTCGAAGCGACCCTCACTTACATGTTTTGCAGTTTTTCCCACCCGTTCCGTATCGGACTGGCTTCGAGACATGATTAGGCATATCTCTGCCACCTCGACCGTATCAGGGATGTCCCTGTGCAGACCAGTCTGCACGTCCTGGAAGGTGCGCAGGACGTTCTCGGGACACCAACTTTTACACCGCTGGACTGGTTAGTTGGCAGCCACTCCGCGAACTCACTGTCTCTCTCACGCGCTCTTTGAAAACGCTATACTGGGAGACGAGGCACACACATTTGGTCCCTGAGCAGCTGTCGCCGCACGGATGGCCTGGCAGCTTCCCACTCCCCAGACTTAGCCGCTCGGCCAGGTCTAAAAACGTCGCCTCACCATAGTCTGAGTGCGTTAGTTGAGGCGATCATGTCCATGTTGAATGTGTGAATTATGAGTCGTTCAACGTTAGTCGGGTCGAGATACGTTGGACTAAGTCGCAGGATCGTCGCCACCAGGTCAGATCGTCGCCGAGTCGCCTGTTTCATGTCAGTCACGTCGCGTTCTACGTCACTACGCCGCAACCGGTGCTGCCCGGTCACTCCGACCTCGGCGCCTCGGAAACCGGTGCCGTTAGCCACCGCCGGCCCCTCCCTCTCTAGATGGCCAGAGAATGCACCCACTGCAATTTTGTTTAGGGTGGACAGATGCTTGTCCACTTCCTGGCGGTCCCGAAACACCGAGTACAGCGCTGACTGGCCGGCCTTACTCAGTGCCACAGCGGGCGTCATCACATCGATAATGATCAGCGACGCCATCACAAACTCCCGGCTCTCCAGCGTCCGGAGAACCCGCTGGGCCGATCCAGTAAAAAGCGACCCCTGAGCGATCATGTCTTGGAGAACATTGATCATGGCAGCTCGGTTGTGGAGGACTTTGGTCACTGCCATGACTAAGTACTCCACGAAGCGGGTTTCGATCAGCCGCTGCAAAGACAGGCTAATCACATTCAGCTGGACGGGTGCCCTCTGGAGCTGTCGTTTCAGGAGTCCTGACCCCTGAAATAGGCTGATCACCTGGTGCAGGCTGTCCATGTAATCCAGCATCCAGGTCGCTTCTTCCTCGTTCGTCACTTTCGACAATAAAGTCTCGAGGCGGTGGTCACGGTCATCTAGATGAACGTGACTTCTGTTAAATTGTTCCTTCCATATCCGGCGGAAACCATTTTTACTGCCAGAATAGACTGCCTCACAGTCAGACGAGGAAGAGGTTACCTGAATGCTGATGTCCTCGTCAGTAAGTCCGAAGTCATGTCTGAAACAATCGACGACGTGACTCGTCCCCCCGTCCGTCGGCCTCGTGTCGGTCCCGTGTCCCAGAGCTGGTCGGTGTTTGGGTCGCCGTATAGTCCGGAACTGGGTCAGTGTAGTTCCGCACTACGGCAGTCGTGCAGTGCACGACCACCGGGGAGCCGTCGCTGTCCAGAGTTCGCACATTCACTGCCTGCCCCTGGTTATGGGCCTTAGTGAATTTGTCCATTGTCAAGTGCATGTGTCGGGGGCGGCCAGTCGCGGGGTTCGGCGTCTTGAGGTGCCGCGATACCTCGTCGGTAAACACGTCATAGATGACGTCCACGGCCTGGGCAGCGGCTGGTCCGGTCTGATGCTGGTTTCCCACGTCAAAGCCAAGAGTGTTGAGCAGTAAATGTTCGTGAACATGATCCTCGTACGAGTGTCCCCTTAGGACACCGTTGTATATTATCGTCATATTTGTTTACGTCATTTCCTTGGCTTTAGATATCATCCCAGCTGTCAGCTCACCAATTGTAGGTATCTATTTGGTCGCGTTCATGACTTCAGTTGCTCGTTGATGTCGGTCAGAGCTCTGGTGGGTCATTAGCCTTTGCTTTTTGTATCGGCCTAGAGGGACAGGTTTAGTTACCCGGAGCTCACGTTTTTTCCCCACCCCTCGCGCCGAATTGTGCGCAGGTGCTACACCGAGCAGTCGCCCTAGGCTGTGTGGTCCATCACGAGCCAATGGAAAACGGCAGTTGGTGTGTCAGTGTCCGTGTCCATCCCGGCGTCTCCCTGTCCACCTCCAGCGGCACGCCTATCCATCGGCATGGAGTGAGCGGCTTCCTTCAGATTGTCGATTGATTCTTTTAGTGCACTGATTTGCCGGCCAGGGTTGTTTGCGCTCAAATTGTGGCGAAGAACCACAAATTCCCGGACGAGATGAACATCGGCATTGATTTTATCCAATCTTTCCGAAGTACATTTTAGTCTGTTCCAGTCCACGTTCGCAGGGTGGCCGACTGAAATATTGTCCATACGCTTGTCAGGTCTGCGTCCGGTCTCGTGTCCGTCTGTCGGCGGTACATCGTCTGTGTCTATGACCACTGTCCTTGTCGGTCTCGTCTCATCCATGGGATCACTGGTGGGCTCGTCATGCATTTCCGGCTCGACAGCAGCTGGGCTGGGGTCGTCTACATCACTGTCAGAGTCGAGGAAGGCAGTCAGTGGTTGCTGCTGGTGCAGTTGGCGTAGCATCGTCCCAGACGTCCCCACAGCAGTGCTACATACGATCGGGTCTGGACGGACATCTCGATCCCGCCTCTTCCGTCGCATTGTCTCTCTCGCATGCCTTGCTAAAGTCCTTAAGTTCTTTTCCCCCCACCCTGTACACGTTTTGCGCGTGTCGCTTAGCATTACCTTTTCTGATATTTCTGAGACATATATAGCATACGACAGCTTCATCAGATTTAATTTCCACCATGCCTGATACACACGGATCCAAGCAGCAAGTCAACGACGTAAGAAAACAGGACAAAAACAAGAACACAGTGTGTGAAAAAAGCAACCTGAGAAGGATGACTGTAAGGTCCGATGCAGGTGCTGGGCGTACGATGCGGCCAAACGAAACCAGGGTGGCAGGGTCCCGGCACACAGGAGAGACAACAGCGGGGTTACTGTCAAAGAACGGATATGGATTAGTGTGGGCCAGTGGTAGTCGTGCGACATATTATTTGCAGTTAATACCGCCGGCAAGGCGCCGCGATCTCTACTAGATCACGGTGTGATTGAGGCAGCGTCTATTCGGGACAACGCGGGGACCACACCATTTTGAATGAGATTATGTAATGCAAACAGCTGCATTTCTATAATATAAATAGCTCGAAGCGGAAGCTGGCATATGCAGTTATTTCAAATAAGGCGAATAGGGGAGAGTTGAAAATGACAGACCAGCAAGACCAGCATGCTTCGGCTATACAACGTTTGAAAAAAATTAGTAATCACATAATGGTTGGTTTTCTGGAAGGGAACATATTGATTCGAGACACCCAGCATGTGTTTAGAAAAGATTGATCCCGCTGACAAATATCCTTAACTTTTTGGATTTTTCCACAGACAAGTGCGATAAGACATATTGATTTAATCCTGATCTGAAAATCAGTTTGAGCTTTCAGATAGACAGTAGAGTGGTGCTAGGTGGCATGGAAGACTTCATGACAATATGTGCTTACTGAAGTACTGCAATGATCAGTACTGGAACCACCATTGATCACAATATTTGTAAATAGTATTGAAAGGGTATAAAAAGTGCCAAATTAAATTTAGCTCTGATAAGTGTCGGATAATGCATGTAGGTAGATATCATATCCGGAATCCATACTTGATTGGTCCCCCCGATGAGGCATCACCTTTCCGTGGTGGGGGGATTGCGTGCCTTAAGGATCCGGCGGCCAGACCACCAGGCGGCCGGGGAGAGGTCAGGCTAAGAGTGCCTCACTCGTCCTTCCATCCATGCGTTCCCAGTCCAATCCCAATCTCATCCCCACATCCATGTCCTTCATCTGGCCCTGCAACACCAACTGTCCCTACTATGAGCAGGCAGGACAACTTCCCCGGTCCTGCCCACCAGCTCCGTTTTTATCGGGGTAGCCGCGCCCCCTCGGCCCGTCCCCAGGGGTTGACGGAGTCCTGGAGGTTGAGGTCCCCCGTCGCACGGTGCTAGTTGTGACGGGGGACCAACACACCTCTTTGGTCCTGATATCCCGGAGGGGTGGGCGGGCCCGTGGGGCCTCACGCGGGCCAAGTGGCTGGTCGCCTCGGGCTGGAGGCCTGGGTTCCCAGTGCCTGCAAGCCCGGCCGGCCGGGGTCAAGGGGTGGGCGGCGCTGGATCCGGGTCGGGGTGGTGAGCTTCTCTCTCCCGACCGGGTGATGGTGTCGCCTGCCCCGTATCGCTCCGCGGACGTCTGGCGTCCTCCCGCTTACGGGATACAGGCGTCCCCCCAGTAGGGCCCCCAGAGGGGTGGGGCGTCACGTGGAGCTGAACAAACATAACCTCACATGGCTACATCTAACACAAACCCATTTCCTGGTTCCTCTCACGAGGACCAGACCGCGTGCCTCCGTGACGTAAGCCAGGGCTCAGTCGCGAATTCAGCACGTATGCCACACCCGGACAACGTACCCAAAAGATATAGACACTTTGAACGCCCGAGTCCTACCTCTACACCACGAATATCCACTCCGCGCATCTTGCTGTTCAAATCAACAGACCCAGGGAAAACACTGTCATCTCTCTCCCCCTTCCAACGCAAGCGAGGATGTGACCGCCTTGGAACTGTGACGCGATGTGACAAACTACGGGATGAAGGAATTTAGGTGGAATTTCGATACGAAGAGGACGCAAGGAGAGCCTTGGACATAAATAAATTCATCTATAGTGCACGTACCCCAGATGGGCCTAGAGATATCGCAATCCCAATAAAAGTCCAGCCCCACAAAACCAGGAACTTCTGCAAAGGAGTTATAAATTGCTACGATCTGAGGGATGTCACGGAAGCAGAGATCGTTGACGGATTGGCAGAGTACGGTGTGCTGGAGGCGCAGACAATGAAGATGCGAAGGGGAGGGGAACTTCATGCAACCAACATCATTCTTACTTTTAACTCCACAGACTTACCATCCACAGTGTCGGTAGGATATGTCCGAGTTAAGGTTAGAGTTTATGTCCCCAACCCCATGAGGTGTTTCAGATGCCAACGATATGGTCACACGACACAACATTGCCGCGGACGCCCTGCGTGCGGACGATGTGGATCGGCAGATCACCCCATCGACAGATGCGAATCGGACAGCCTATGGTGTGTGAACTGTGGGAGAGGACAGGTGCCTCACATAACATCTGACCGGTCATGCCCGGCCTATCTCAAGGAGAAGGAGATTTTGTCTTTGAAATGCACCAGAAATTTGTCTTTTAGGCAAGCCCGTGAGGCATACGAGGATAGTCACCCGAAGATATCTTATGCACAGAAAACACGCAGTACTCCGACCAACAATGGACATCAGCAACCTACTAGCGCCGCGCAGCTGCTCTCCCAGCTTAGCGCACTGTTGCGCTCTTTTGGTATCTCCTGCGTACTCCCTTCCACTGTGGACGAAATAGCCGCGGCACCAACACAAAGGCCTGACCAGACCATAGAGAAGCCGCAGTCGGCGCCTCTCCGGGCCTCCGCAGTCCCCTCGGAAGCGGCGGCGGTGGCACACGAGGAGGGCGGGAAGTGGACGGTAGTCCAACGATCCAGAAAACCCGCCAAGGTCCTAAACTCCTCGTCCACCATATCCACTACTCCCACCCCCACAACCCATTCCACCCAAGCATCCCCACAGACCATGCCTCCTCCACCTCCCCCTCCTCCAACCCCTCCCCCTCCAACGCTCACCAGTGCACTGTCACGACGCATCCCCGTAACGCCTCCGTCTGCGGACCGAACACCGACCTCCAGTGCCCGCCAATGTGCCACAGTCTTGGAACACCCAAGCCGCAATGCATCTCCGAGCGCACGAGCGACAGCAACTTCACAGATAACCACTTCAACCTCACCATCACCTGGAAACTCCGCACCTCTCCTCCTCCGACCATCTGAGACATCACCCACCGTTCCACCCACTCCACCACATGTGGGTGATACCCGTACATGTACGTCTCCTGTCAGAAGCAGAAAACGAGCTCCACCCTGGCAAGCTTCTCCGACCGATGGAGGATCCCCCAGGGCGAGGTCAAGGGCCCAATCTGGACCATCCATGCAGTAGTGACCACGCAGTTAGTCACTCATCTTAACACGTCTTAGCTGAGTCCCACAACGATTTTACAATGGAACTGCCGAGGCCTAAAAACTTCTATTTGTGACCTTGTGACCATTTTAAATAGACACAACCCGGCAGCCATTTGCCTCCAAGAAACAAAGCTAGCACCAGACGACAACGTGAGGCTGAAATACTATACTGTGTTCCGCCACGACGAACCATCTGGAAACGTTTCCCACGGGGGCGTTCTACTCGCCGTCCATCATAGCGTGCCAGCGCGAGAGCTCTCTCCGAACCACTCTGCAGACAGTCGCAGCGGAGGCGACTTTCAACCACAGGCGTATAAGTATATGCTCCCTGTATTTGCCCCCTGGCGTCGCTTTCCCCACTGTTGATTTCAAGAGGTTGCTGACTGAACTCCCCCCGCCAATACTTCTCCTTGGTGATTTCAACGCCCATCACCTTGCGTGGGGATGCATAGACACCAACACACGCGGCCGGATCCTCGAAGACTTAATCCTACAGGGATCACTCTGCCTGCTAAACTCGGGTGCACACACCCATCTTACTATGCCCTAAGGCCAGACGTCGGCATTAGATCTAAGCTTGGCAAGCGCTCAATTGACTCAAGAATTTGAATGGTCAGTCGACGATGACTGCCACGGAAGCGACCACTTTCCGGTATGGCTTTCCCTTCGAAGAGGCGCAGTTTTAGGAACGCGACCACCGCGTTGGAATCTTAAAAAAGCGGACTGGACTCGATTCGAATCAGATGTACATACTGTCCTTACTCGTGACACTGACAATCTTTGCACCCACATCGATGATTTTACTGCACGACTACTCCATTGCGCCCATGCATGTATCCCACGCACTACTGGTACCCCACGCCGCATCCCGGTCCCCTGGTGGACCGACGGGTGCGCTACGGCTATCCGCGCGCGCAAGAGAGCCCTGAAGCTTTTTAATAAGCACAGCACTACCGCAAACATGTTAGCATTCAAACAAGCCCGAGCTCTCGCCAGGCGCACAATAAGGACAGCAAAGAGAATCTCCTGGAAAGAGTATGTAGGCGGAATGAATCGTTTTACCCCCATTTCACAGGTGTGGGCTAGAGTAAGACGTATATCCGGGCAGCTCTCTTCCAGTCCACTACCGGTGTTGCAAATCCAAGGCCGAACAATAGCTCATCCACTCGACGTGGCCAACGAGATAGCCAATGCCCTAGCGGAGCGGAGTGAAGATAGCGAAGCCAACCATAGATTTATACAACATAAACGTAGATGCGAGGTAAATCCTGTCGATTTTTCCACCGCAATACAACACACTTATAATCAGCCATTTACTTTGGTGGAGCTGAAACACTCTATTAGTACGCCCAAATGTGTATCTGAGGGACCGGGCGCCATACACAACGACATGCTGAAACATCTTCCTCCAAGTGCTTTGGATGCACTCCTAGCATCCTTTAACGACATATGGGAAAGAGGAAGCTTTCCGTGCACTTGGCGCGAGGCCACAGTTATTCCAATCTTGAAGCCTGGGAAAAGTGGTCTGGAAGCACTCCACTACAGACCCATTGCGCTGACATCTTCACTCTGTAAATTGATGGAAAAAATGGTAAATACGCGTTTAACATGGTTTTTAGAGCAACAGGACTTCTTCTCAAGCGCCCAGTGTGGTTTCCGTAAAAACCGATCCACAGTGGACCAGGTTTTAGCCTTGGACACAGCTGTCCGTGCCGGTTTTAAGTATCACAAGCACGTAGGTGCCGTGTTTTTCGATGTGGAGGCCGCTTATGACACCGCTTGGCGTCACGGCATTTTGATGAAGTTATGGGACTGTGGCGTCAGAGGACCCATGGGAATCTTCATCAAAAACTTTTTGGCTGATCGGTGCTTCCGCGTCCGACTCGGGAATCATTTATCAGAAAGATGCGTGCCCACGAACGAAGTTCCACAAGGAAGTGTGCTCAGTGTGTCCCTGTTTGGAGTACTTATCAACGATATAGGAAAGAGACTACCAGAAAATATCAGACGCTCACTTTTCGTGGATGACCTCGCAATTTGGCTCTCCACTTCTCGTACACCATCTCTGAATCGGCAGCTACAGCTGGCCATACATCATCTTGAAGACTGGAGCTACCGAAATGGTCTTCGATTTTCC
Source organism: Imbricaverruca yamaguchii (assembly GCA_034440575.1). Taxonomy (NCBI): domain Eukaryota; kingdom Metazoa; phylum Arthropoda; class Thecostraca; family Neoverrucidae; genus Imbricaverruca; species Imbricaverruca yamaguchii. Next base: position 998,874 of record JAOTOL010001625.1, read on the forward strand.
GCAGGAAAAACAGTGGCTGTACATTTTTGCCGTCGACGGTCATGCTACTCTGAAATAGCGCTCCAACTATACGGAAAACCAATCCCACTGCGATCTACTGCGAAGTTCCTCGGCGTTTCTTTCGATAGACGCTTGACATACGGTGACCACCTTAAGTCTCTGCGCCAGCGCTGTTTTAAAGCTCTTAATATCATGAAATGTGTGGCACGAACATCATACGGAGCAGACCGTGCAACACTTTTACAGATGTACTGACAGCTCATCCGCTCTAAGCTCGACTATTGTTGTTTTGTATATGATGGTGCAAGCACCGCCAGAAAGCGCATACTTGATACGGTCCACAATACAGCCTTACGCATTGCAACCGGCGCATTTAGAACTTCGCCAATAGCAAGTCTCCACGTGGAAGCCCACGAGCCGCATCTGGCACTGAGACGTGATCAGCTTGGCCTTCGCTATGCATGCAAATTGAGGCAATATCCTCCACACCCAACATATGACGCGGTGTTTTCTCGTCGGCTATTGGCACTGTTCCACGGAGTGGGTGTGATTGTGGTTTGAGGGCGCATCGACCATGGTTGGTCATTTAGCGCCCATAACAGAGCAGAGAACTACTTAGTTGGGGTCAGGTCTTAGTACTGCGATTGGGCGGATGGTTTTTACTGACCTGGGTATATTATATAAAATCCCATTTTCTTGAAGTAGTGACACACGTTTCCTAAGCAGTTCGAGTCGTCTCGAAGGATATTTGGGAACGTCCTGCTGGTTCCAATGTACTGGGCTCTCTCCTGTGCGTAGTGCTGACATGTAAGAATGTGATGTACCGTTAGTGAAGAACTGCATCTTGGGCATTTTAGCTTGTTTTCTTTTATGAGGAGGTGGCGATGTGTGGCATAGGTGTGTCCGATTCGGAGTCTTGCCAGCGCTACCTCGTCCGCTCGAACTTTCCTGGAAGACGAGGGCCAGTAACCTATTTTTGGTTTGATTTCTCGGAGTTTGTTGGTGGTCAGGGCGTCCCAGCTACTTTGCCATTTCTCAAGCATGTACTCAGAGATCAGTGGGTAAAAATCTCGTGAAGGTAGAGGGAAGGTGCGAGTGCATGGTTTCTGTGCCGCTCGTTTCGCCGCTGCGTCAGCGAGTTCGTTTCCCCAAATGCCAACGTGGCTCGGGATCCAGCAGAAAGAAACGGATCTTCCCTCTCGTTTCAGCAGGGTGAGCCGGTGTAAGATGTCCTGCAGAAGAGCTTCCTGTGTGTTGAAACTTTGCAGTGCCGATAGGCTGCTCAAAGAGTCGGACAGGACAACACACGAGTAGTGCTCGCTGACTTCAATGAAGCATAGCGCCTTCAGGATCGCAACTAGTTCCGATGTATAAACGGATGCGTTTGATGGAAGTGTGAAGGACCTCGTGACGGATCCGGTGACAAACGCGCATCCGACACCCTGTTTTCCTTTGGAGCCGTCTGTATATATCGGGGTACGTCCGTCGTACGTGGTTATACGCTCCAGTGCATTTAGCCGGAGCAGTTCTGTGGTGATGTCACCCTTCTTGGACGTGCATAGGGCCAGGTCTACTTCTGGTGACACTAATTCCCAAGGCGGGATCTGTGATCGGTCAGCAATCAGGATTCCACGCATGCGGATACCACTTGCACGAATGTGTTTACGCATTCTCACGCAGAAGGGTTCAGGGTTTGCCTTCAGTCCTGCGTGGAACAGTGCCAATAGCCGACGAGAAAACACCGCGTCATATGTTGGGTGTGGAGGATATTGCCTTAATTTGCATGCATAGCGAAGGCCAAGCTGATCACGTCTGAGTGCCAGATGCGGCTCGTGGGCTTCCACGTGGAGACTTACTATTGGCGAAGTTCTAAATGCGCCGGTTGCAATGCGTAAGGCTGTATTGTGGACCGTATCAAGTATGCGCTTTCTGGCGGTGCTTGCACCATCATATACAAAACAACAATAGTCGAGCTTAGAGCGGATGAGCTGTCGGTACATCTGTAAAAGTGTTGCACGGTCTGCTCCGTATGATGTTCGTGCCACACATTTCATGATGTTAAGAGCTTTAAAACAGCGCTGGCGCAGAGACTTAAGGTGGTCACCGTATGTCAAGCGTCTATCGAAAGAAACGCCGAGGAACTTCGCAGTAGATCGCAGTGGGATTGGTTTTCCGTATAGTTGGAGCGCTATTTCAGAGTAGCACGACCGTCGACGGCAAAAATGTACAGTCACTGTTTTTCCTGCGGAAAATCGAAGACCATTCCGGTAGCTCCAGTCTTCAAGATGATGTATGGCCAGCTGTAGCTGCCGGTTCAGAGATGGTGTACGAGAAGCGGAGAGCCAAATTGCGAGGTCATCCACGAAAAGTGAGCGTCTGATATTTTCTGGTAGTCTCTTTCCTATATCGTTGATAAGTACTGCAAACAGGGACACACTGAGCACACTTCCTTGTGGAACTCCGTTCGTTGGCACGCATCTTTCTGATAAATGATTCCCGAGTCGGACGCGGAAGCACCGATCAGCCAAAAAGTTTTTGATGAAGATTCCCATGGGTCCTCTGACGCCACAGTCCCATAACTTCATCAAAATGCCGTGACGCCAAGCGGTGTCATAAGCGGCCTCCACATCGAAAAACACGGCACCTACGTGCTTGTGATACTTAAAACCGGCACGGACAGCTGTGTCCAAGGCTAAAACCTGGTCCACTGTGGATCGGTTTTTACGGAAACCACACTGGGCGCTTGAGAAGAAGTCCTGTTGCTCTAAAAACCATGTTAAACGCGTATTTACCATTTTTTCCATCAATTTACAGAGTGAAGATGTCAGCGCAATGGGTCTGTAGTGGAGTGCTTCCAGACCACTTTTCCCAGGCTTCAAGATTGGAATAACTGTGGCCTCGCGCCAAGTGCACGGAAAGCTTCCTCTTTCCCATATGTCGTTAAAGGATGCTAGGAGTGCATCCAAAGCACTTGGAGGAAGATGTTTCAGCATGTCGTTGTGTATGGCGCCCGGTCCCTCAGATACACATTTGGGCGTACTAATAGAGTGTTTCAGCTCCACCAAGGTAAATGGCTGATTATAAGTGTGTTGTATTGCGTTGGAAAAATCGACAGGATTTACCTCGCATCTACGTTTATGTTGTATAAATCTATGGTTGGCTTCGCTATCTTCACTCCGCTCCGCTAGGGCATTGGCTATCTCGTTGGCCACGTCGAGTGGATGAGCTATTGTTCGGCCTTGGATTTGCAACACCGGTAGTGGACTGGAAGAGAGCTGCCCGGATATACGTCTTACTCTAGCCCACACCTGTGAAATGGGGGTAAAACGATTCATTCCGCCTACATACTCTTTCCAGGAGATTCTCTTTGCTGTCCTTATTGTGCGCCTGGCGAGAGCTCGGGCTTGTTTGAATGCTAACATGTTTGCGGTAGTGCTGTGCTTCTTAAAAAGCTTCAGGGCTCTCTTGCGCGCGCGGATAGCCGTAGCGCACCCGTCGGTCCACCAGGGGTGCGGCGTGGGGTACCAGTAGTGCGTGGGATACATGCATGGGCGCAATGGAGTAGTCGTGCAGTAAAATCATCGATGTGGGTCCAAAGATTGTCAGTGTCACGAGTAAGGACAGTATGTACATCTGATTCGAATCGAGTCCAGTCCGCTTTTTTAAGATTCCAACGCGGTGGTCGCGTTCCTAAAACTGCGCCACTTCGAAGGGTTAGCCATACCGGAAAGTGGTCGCTTCCGTGGCAGTCATCGTCGACTGCCCATTCAAATTCCTGAGTCAGTTGAGCGCTTGCCAAGCTTAGATCTAATGCTGACGTCTGGCCTGAGGGCATAGTAAGATGGGTGTGTGCGCCCGAGTTTAGCAGGCAGAGTGATCCCTGTAGGATTAAGTCTTCGAGGATCCGGCCGCGTGTGTTGGTGTCTATGCATCCACACGCAGGGTGATGGGCGTTGAAATCACCAAGGAGAAGTATTGGCGGGGGGAGTTCAGTCAGCAACCGCTTGAAATCAACAGTGGGGAAAGCGACGCCAGGGGGCAAATACAGGGAGCACAGACTTATACGCCTGTGGTTGAAAGTCGCCTCCGCTGCGACCGCCTGCAGAGTGGTTCGGAGAGTGAGCTCTCGCGCTGGCACGCTATGATGGACGGCGAGTAGAACGCCCCCGTGGGAAACGTTTCCAGATGGTTCGTCGTGGCGGAACACAGTATAGTATTTCAGCCTCACGTTGTCGTCTGGTGCTAGCTTTGTTTCTTGGAGGCAAATGGCTGCCGGGTTGTGTCTATTTAAAATGGTCACAAGGTCACAAATAGAGGTTTTTAGGCCTCGGCAGTTCCATTGTAAAATCGTTGTGGGACTCAGCTAAGACGTGTTAAGATGATAAGAGTGACTAACTGCGTGGTCACTACTGCATGGATGGTCCAGATTGGGCCCTTGACCTCGCCCTGGGGGATCCTCCATCGGTCGGAGAAGCTTGCCAGGGTGGAGCTGGTTTTCTGCTTCTGACAGGAGACGTACATGTACGGGTATCACCCACATGTGGTGGAGTGGGTGGAACGGTGGGTGATGTCTCAGGTGGTCGGAGGAGGGGAGGTGCGGAGTTTCCAGGTGATGGTGAGGTTGAAGTGGTTATCTGTGAAGTTGCTGTCGCTCGTGCGCTCGGAGATGCATTGCGGCTTGGGTGTTCCAAGACTGTGGCACATTGGCGGGCACTGGAGGCCGGTGTTCGGTCCGCAGACGGAGGCGTTACGGGGATGCGTCGTGACAGTGCACTGGTGAGCGTTGGAGGGGGAGGGGTTGGAGGAGGGGGAGGTGGAGGAGGCATGGTCTGTGAGGATGCTTGGGTGGAATGGGTTGTGGGGGTGGGAGTAGTGGATATGGTGGACGAGGAGTTTAGGACCTTGGCGGGTTTTCTGGATCGTTGGACTACCGTCCACTTCCCGCCCTCCTCGTGTGCCACCGCCGCCGCTTCCGAGGGGACTGCGGAGGCCCGGAGAGGCGCCGACTGCGGCTTCTCTATGGTCTGGTCAGGCCTTTGTGTTGGTGCCGCGGCTATTTCGTCCACAGTGGAAGGGAGTACGCAGGAGATACCAAAAGAGCGTAACAGGGCGCTAAGCTGGGAGAGCAGCTGCGCGGCGCTAGTAGGTTGCTGATGTCCATTGTTGGTCGGAGTACTGCGTGTTTTCTGTGCATAACATATCTTCGGGTGACTATCCTCGTATGCCTCACGGGCTTGCCTAAAAGACAAATTTCTGGTGCATTTCAAAGACAAAATCTCCTTCTCCTTGAGATAGGCCGGGCATGACCGGTCAGATGTTATGTGAGGTACCTGTCCTCTCCCACAGTTTCCCCCCCCGATGAGGCATCACCTTTCCGTGGTGGGGGGGATTGCGTGCCTCAAGGATCCGGCGGCCAGACCACCAGGCGGCCGGGGAGAGGTCAGACTAAGAGTGCCTCACTCGTCCTTCCATCCATGCGCCCCTATTCCAATGCCCATCTCATCCCAATCCTTGTCCTTCACCTAACCCTACAACACTAACTATCCCTACTATGAGCAGGCAGGGCAACTTCCCCGGTCCTGCCCACCAGCTCGGTTTTATCGGGGTAGCCGCGCCCCCTTGGCCTGTCCCCTGGGGTTGACGGATTCCTGGAGGCTGAGGTCCCCCGCCGCACGGTGCTAGTTGTGACGGGGGACCAACACACCTCTTTGGTCCCGATATCCCAGAGGGGCGGGCGGGCCCGTGGGGCCTCACGCGGGTCAAGTGGCAGGTCGCCTCGGGCTGGGGGCCTGGGTTTCCCAGTGCCTGCCGGCCCGGTCGGCCGGGGTCAAGGGGTGGGCGGCGCTGGATCCTGGTCGGGGTGGCGAGTCTCTCTCTCCCGGCCGGGCGAAAGCGCCGCCTGCCCCGTATAGCTCATCTGGTGTCTGACGACCTCCCGTCCGCGGGACACAGGCGTCCCCCTAGTAGGGCCCCTCTGAGGTGGGGCACCGTATGAGCAGAACAAAACATACAACACATGGCATCTACTAAACAAAAACACTTTCCTGGTCCCTCCCGTGAGGGCCAGACCAACGCCTACTGCGGCCGAGATCGGTACACCTCTGCGGAGGGCACCCCGGTACGTCGTGTTCTTGTGTTCCGAGGGAGGAACAAAAGCCTCACGTCCCTGTCCCCCTTTCAAAGGCGGAACGCATGTGACAGACTTGGCGAGATCGTTCGATGCGAGAGATTGAAAGATGGTGGACTCGAAGTCGAGTTTGCGATACCGGAGCAGGCGGAAAGGGCGTTAAGTTGTTCCGAGCTAGTCTACAGTGTGCGCAAAGGAAACGAAACTCAGAACGTGGAAATTCCAATTACAGTTGAACCACATAAAACAAAGAACACTTCTTCGAGAGGACTGATTAACTGCTTTGATCTGAGGGATGTACCTGAAGATGAGATAGTGGATGGGTTGTCAGAATTTGGAGTGACTGAGGCGAAGAAGATGAAAGTGAGAAGAGGTGGAGAACTTATTCCGACCAACAATGTCATTCTGACCTTCAGTAGGACGGACTTGCCCTCTCAGGTACGTGTGGGTTACATTTGTGTTAAGGTGCGACCTTTCATCCCCAACCCCATGCGATGCTTCAAATGTCAGAGATACGGCCACACAAGCAAATTTTGTCGGAACCGCCCCGCGTGTGGCAGGTGTGCTTCTTTCGACCACACAGGCGAGCAGTGCACCACCGAAATACCATTCTGTGTGAACTGTGGCAGAGGACAGGATCCCCATACTTCGTTTGACCGCACCTGTCCTAGTTACTCGAAGGAAAAAGAAATTATTTCCATCAAGTACTTGCAAAAGGTTACGTTCCGCGAAGCTCGGGATCTATATGAAAAATCCCACCCGAAAGTATCATACGCCTCGACAGTTAAAAATACATCAGTCAAACAGGTTCCAGCAACAACAGGCAACACTGAACAACTTATCGCACAGCTGAGTGCTCTTCTCCGCTCTCTTGGCGTACTTGTCCCCGCCCAAACGAGGCAATCTCAGCGTACACCCCCTTCCGAGGATGCGGAACGCGGTGCTTCACCAACACGGGCCCCTCAAGCGACTGCACCGGAGCCAGCCACAGGGCGAGCTCAGGAAGAGTGGAGTCTTGTCCAGCGGACCAAGCGGCCCGGCAAGCACTCCAACGCCAACCTGCAATCCTTACCATCAACCTCCACCAGCACCACCACCACTCAATCCATCCCCGAACCTTCCGAAACCACCTCTACCCGTCAACCGTCGCCAGTTACTTCAAGAGGAACCGGTGCGACTTCCCGTCGGGTACCAGTCGTGGCACCTTCGGTGACCAGACCAGGGCCCAGTGTTCAGGTCCACCCGAGAGCTCCCGACATGGGGGCGTCTGGCAGAGCAGCTCGGTCTGGGTCCAGGGACCCCTCGCCGAGCGCGCGAGCCGGACAGTCGCCCACGGCGACACCCCGCCATCACCAACTTCGCATGCCAGTCACACGCTAACGGCAGAGACAGGGAAGGTGATGGGCCCACCCCCCATACCACCCCGCGGGGGTGAGATGAGAGACCCGCCTACCCCGGCAACTGGACGCAAGCGGCCATCCCCGTGGACGCCATCGCCACCAGGCGTGGGAGGCCCAAGATCTTGTCAGAGGTCACCGGGTGAGAGGACACCTGTTTTACCTTCATAGTACGGTACGTTCATGTTTGCATTTTCTGGACTGTTTTACAATGGACATCTGGACGACGAGAGTGTCTAGCTGTGATATCGTCTATGGTACTGTTCCATACCTATTTTAACCCGTTCTAAATGGTTCAACCGCGGACAATCTTACAATGGAACTGTAGGGGGCTGAGGACCAGCGAAGAAGACCTCCAGGTGCTGTCAAACCGCCACTGTCCGGCGGCCATCTGTCTCCAAGAAACGAAGGTGACGCCGAACTACTCATATAACCTAAAATGCTACTCAGTATTTCGTAACGACACTCCCTCAGACACCGTAGCACACGGTGGAGTGTTGCTGGCTGTCCACCATAGTGTGACTGCACAGAGATTGGTGCTACACGCCAAGTTGCAGGCCGTTGCTGTAAGAGTGCATTTTAATAATCGTCCTATATCGATCTGCTCACTGTACCTGCCACCCGGTGTTGGATTCCCTTCTACTGAGCTGCGGCGCCTGATGTCAGAGTTGCCACCGCCGGTATTACTACTAGGTGATTTTAACGCTCACCACACAGTATGGGGATGCGACGACGTTGATGCACGGGGTCGGTGTTTGGAGTCCTTGATGCACGATGTATCCTTGTGCATTCTTAATTCTGGAACACCGACGCACCTTACGCTGCCCTCTGGCCATGCCTCTGCCCTAGATCTTAGTTTGTGCAGCCCTGAGCTCGCACAACTTTTTACCTGGTCTGTGGCCGACGACCCTCTGGGGAGTGACCACTTTCCGGTGTGGCTGGGTTACGAGGATGGCGCGGTACTCGGGACCAGACCATGCCGGTGGAATTTTAAGAAGGCAGACTGGGGAGGATATGAGACGCGACTAGAGGAGACTTTGAGGCCTGGTGTCACCCCCATGTCTGTGGAATCGCTCACCAACCTGCTTGTGCAGACCGCGACTGAGTTTATCCCTCGCACATCTGGCACTCCCCGTCGCGCACCAGTTCCATGGTGGACGGAAGAGTGCCGTCAGGCAATTCGGGCAAGGCGACGCGCCTTCAGAGCTTTCGACCGAAGGAGTAGTACGGAAAACCTCATCGCCTTCCGGCAGGCTCGAGCCAATGCTAGACGCACTATCCAGGACGCTAAGAGGGTCTCATGGAGGAATTATGTGGACAAACTGAATCGCTCCACACCCATATCTCAGGTCTGGTCTCGGCTTAAGCGTATTGCCGGTAAATACAGCTCCACACCTCTGCCATTACTACGAGTTGCCGGCCGAGACATCACCCAGCCGGTCGACGTGGCAAACGAGATGGCTCGCACAATATCGAACAGATGTAGGTGCTACAGTGATGACGACCTGTTCACACGTCACAAAGCCACTTGCGAGAGACAGCCACTTAACTTTTTTACTTCTGAACGTATAAGTTACAACGAGCCATTCACGCTAGCTGAGCTTCGTTCCGCTATTGCGACCCTTCGGAGCGTATCCGAAGGCGACGACCAAATACACAACGACATGCTCAAACATCTTCCATCATGTGCACTTGATGCCGTACTGGCAACGCTGAACCGACTGTGGAAGAAAGGAGATTTCCCACCCACTTGGCGTGAGGCCATTATGATCCCAATATTAAAGCCCGGAAAAGACAGCATAGACCCGGGAAACTACCGACCAATATCACTCACATCATCACTCTGTAAGCTCATGGAGAAGATGGTGAACGTGCGTCTGACCTGGTTTCTTGAACGACATGGCATTTTAAACAACGCACAGTGTGGTTTTAGGAAAAACCGCAGCACCATTGACCATCTTTTAGCCCTTGATACAGTGGTACGTGCAGCGTTCCAGCAAAACCGTCACATTGGTGCAGTGTTTTTCGACATCCACGGAGCGTATGACACCACCTGGCGCTACGGCATACTGATGAAGGTCTTCAAATGTGGAATTCGTGGATCCATGGGCCTCTTCCTCCAGAACTTTCTGTCGAGGCGTTTTTTTCGTGTTCGGATCGGAAGCTGTATGTCGGATCGGTACCCACAAACGGAAGGGGTACCACAGGGAAGTGTGTTGAGCGTGGCGTTGTTCGCCATCATGATCAACGATATCTGCGAGTCCATTCCGCGTAATATCGGTAGATCACTGTTCGTGGACGACTTCGCAATTTGGTGCTGCACATCCACTGCACCGGCAATGGCACGGCAGCTTCAGTTGGCGGTAGCATGCTTGGAGAGGTGGAGCTCCAAGAACGGGTTTCGGTTTTCTGTCTCAAAAACTGTAGGGATGCATTTCTGCCGGCGCCGCAGAAGCTGCCCAGACCCTGCTCTCCAGCTGTATGGGCAACCAGTTCCCTTCCAGCGCGCTGCCAGGTTTCTGGGAGTTACTTTTGACGTTCGTCTCAGTTACAAGGAACATTTTAAAGCACTCCGAGAGAAGTGTTTTACATCGCTCAACCTTCTGAAGATGGTTGCGCGCACGTCCTACGGAGGAGACAGGAAAACTATGCTTCTACTGTACCGTTCTCTCGTTCGTTCAAAACTCGACTACGCATGTTTTATATATGACAGCGCTTGCACAACGAGCAAGCGATCACTGGATGTGGTACACCATTCGGCGCTCCGAATCGTGACCGGAGCTTTCCGCACTTCACCTTCTGTGAGCCTTCTGGCTGAAGCCCACGAGCCACCACTCTCGCTCCGTCGCGAAATGCTCGGGATGCGCTACGCGTGTAAAGTGCGCCAATTCCCAGATCATCCTGCGTATACTTACATATTCTCCCACCGCCTGATTGCAACATTCGAACGAGCACGCGTCACACATGGCACCCCGTTTTGCGTCAGAATGCGCAGACTCTTCCAGGATAGCGATATTCGACTGCGGGGAATTATGAGGATCGGTTTTCCACAAACACCGCCTTGGCAGGCGGGCCATCCAACAATTGATATGTCGCTCTCCGTGATGAAGAAAGCACATGCTACACCGCACGACCGTTTGTCACATGTCCTAGAACACATAGCCTCTTTTGACGGATACGTCCAAATTTATACAGACGGATCAAAGTCAGATACTGGCGTTGGCAGTGCATTTGTAATTGGTCCAGTGTCGAGATCTTTTTCACTGCCACCCCATGCAACGGTATATGTGTCAGAGTTGGTTGCCATCATCAAGGCCCTCAGTTATATCGAAGTAGGACCGGAAGACTCGCATGTTATTTTTACTGATTCCCTCAGTAGTCTCTGGGCGCTAAACCAGTTCAATTCACCTGATCCCATCGTACAGGACGTCTTACGGCTTCTCAGATCACTAACACATGCTGGAAAATCAGTCTCCTTCTGTTGGATTCCAAGCCATGTCGGCATCGTGGGAAACGAGGCAGCGGATGCTGCTGCGAAACGTGCAGCCCAAGCCCCATACCAGCGATTTATGCCACTCCCAGCGAGAGAATATCGGCGTTCAATCATGACCTTTATTTCTAAAAAATGGCAGTATACCTGGGACATGTTGCTGGATAATAAACTACGAGCGATAAAACCATGCCTCGGAGAATGGACTTCATCCTACCGCCGGACGAGACGTGAAGAGGTCGTGCTCTGCCGTCTTCGGCTCGGACACACTCACCCAACACACCACCATCTACTCTGTGAGGAAGACAGGCCAAGTTGCCCTCGATGTCGCGCACCACTGTCTGTGCGTCACGTCTTGGTCTCGTGCCCTCTGCTCGCCAATGACCGAAGACGATTTTTTTGGAGCCGCACAGTCGCTGTCACTCCGCGACCTCCTTTGTGACCGCTCGCGCGCGATAACGTCTGGACAACTGTTTCGCTTTTTATCAGATGTTAACTTCAGAGCGATTTACACACCTCACTGACGTGTAGCACTAAACGATCGGAACCGCGACATGTCACTCCAACTGATTTTCGCTTGCACTTGATCTTGCTGTTCCACTGTTTCACTGATGTTCCTCCCGTTTCACTGTTCCACTGATGTTTCCTCGCGGTTGCTCTTTCTGTTTCACTGTTTCACTGATGTTACTCCCGTTTCACTGTTCCACTGATGTTTGCTCGCGCTTGCTCGTTCTGCTTCACTGTTCCACTGATGTAATTTCACTATTCCACAGATTTTGCTCACGCTTGCTCTTTCTGTTTCTGTTTCACTGGTGCTACTCCCGCTTCACTGTTTCACTGATGTTACTCCCGTTTCACTGTTTCACCAATGTTTTCTTGCGCTTGCTCTTTATCTTTCATTGTTTCGCTGAAGATATCTGCATGTGTTCTGAATGGTCGTGCACTACTGTTGGCACTAATCATCCCAAGCTATCAAGCTAACATTGTTATGGGCGCTGTATGACCGAAGCAGTCGATGCGCCCCTAAGCCCAAATAACCAACCAACCAAGGAACCCCATAAACGGTTAATGATACAACTTCAATCCCATGGTATTGCAGGTAGCATCTTAAAATGGATAGAGTTGTGGCTTTCAGATAGACAGCAAAGAGTGATGCTAAATGGTACAAAGTCATCATGGCAAAATGTTCTTAGTGGAGTCCCTTTCAGGGGGTAAGCATATATTCATGGGCCATAACTTTATTATTTATATTTGTAAATAAAATTAAAGTGGCCTAAGCAGGTATGGATTTGAAAGTTTTGAGATTTGCGAATGATTTGAAGGTCTTTTAGGGCAATAACAGGTCAGGATGAGCTTATAGTCTCTCTGCAAAAGACTTAGAGAAGTGATGGAAGTGGTCCGAGAATGGCAAATGAAATTAACCTTTGATAAATTCAAAATCCATGCATGTAGGTAAGCAGCATTTGAAGGCCCCTATACCTAAGTGGTGGATAAGTTTGAACTCCACAGGAAGAAGGATTTAGGTGTTATTCTAAACACAAAACTGGGGGCATCAGAACAGACCAAGGAAGCCAGGAAGAAGGCACTGAGAATGCTCTGGGCATTAAATAGGAATGTATCATACAGAAGTGAGGAAGTGATCAGGAAGCTTTACTGTCCATACGTCAGGCCACATTTGGAATACTGCATCCAAGCTTGGTCTCCTAGCTATGAAAAAGATTGTTGGCTTTTGGAGAGAGTACAAAAGAGGGCTACAAAAATGGTTAATGGCATAAGCAACCTGGCATATGAGGAAAGATTGAAGAAATTGAATATGTTTTCACTTAGATATAGAAGGCTGAGAGGAGATCTCATCGAGGTCTTTTAATTTGTCAATGGTCTGGAGAGGGGATACCTTGGGGAAATGTTTGAATTTAACCGAAATGATGCAATTAGAGGTCATAAATTCAAAATTAAAGTTAACCACAGCAGAACAAGGTTAAGGCAAACTTCCTTCACCAACAGGGTAGTGGAACACTGGAACCAGCTGCCAGAAAACATCGTCGGTAGCAGCACATTGAACATCTTTAAAAACAGCATAGACAATCATTATAAGAATACAGGGCTTGCTTTTCAGTATTACAGGGAGGGCTGATTGACAGATTTGGTGGGCAACTGGTTCAGTGTACAGAGAGCAACCAAGAAGGGCCCTTGTGGCTCATAGTTGCACTAATCTTTTATGTCTTATGTCTTTATGTCTTGACAATGGGCCTTCTATGGCCGCTACTGGGCCTCATGTTGTGGTCTAAGGCCCTTCGAGGCGGCCAGATCATTTCGGGCTTTCTTTCCAAGAGCTCTCCTGCCACTGAGGGCGAGAAATTTGGCGCCTTAGCCTCCCCTTAGTGCCCTTTCATCCTTTCTTAAAGAGGGGTGGCAGGTTGGCTGCGTGAAGTTGGTGGTAGCCTTCCGATATGGAGATAATTTCCTATATTTCAGCCACTTGATGGTCAGCCTGCTGAATAGAGCACTTTGTTTGGCAGGAAGATTGTTACTAGATCGTTTAGAACATGCTCCGGGAGTTGAAGAATAGATCTTCCATTTCATGTACATCACAATACTCTGTCGCTGCAAAACATGCAAGATGCACGGAGAAAATTGCTGAGGGCGCATGCAGCCCAACGGCGGGGGGAAACCTAGCCCAATGCGACTGCGCTGCCAAATGTACTTGTAAATGTACTTGCGCTGCCAAATGTACGAGGCCAGGTAGGATGACGCAAAGTATATTAAAGAGTATATCGGGGTTACGCAAGGATGACGATTGGCTATTGATGGCAGCGTGAATCTTGAATAGGTGGGTATTCCGACAGGATTTTTTTTGTCAACTTAGGCCAACTGGAGTGTGAGTATTGGCGGAAGAAATCGGTGACCTCATCTTTATCACTTCTGGTAATGCCCAATTTAGACTCACAGGATGCAAATACTAGGCCTAGGGGGAGAGGGAGCAGGGCTAAAATAATGGTTTTTCGTTAGGTGTGATGTCGAAACCGGCACAGAAGGATGTAGAAATTTGCCATGAAATTGGTGTCAATTAAAATGCTTTTGATGCCTTTTAGGATAAAATTTGAATCAATGTTGTAAGTACTTGTAACTGGAGCATTAACATGATACTTATAAATAAATACTGCTAGAAAGGGGACACTTCATAGAGACATAGAGACATTTCAAGACTTCATGGAGTAGAATGTGGATACTTCTTGGAGAAGGATGTCAATTGAGTGTTCGGAAAGTGGTATTTTCCACTCTATTTAACAAATAATTTAGCACTGAGAGGGAGTGTATCTGAGAATGTTCTGTCTCCAGAGCACCTACATTTGGATGTCTCCCACATGTTCAGCACATAAATAAAAAGATGGCACACTCATAAATTTTGAACCTGTCAAAATATGAAGGTCTGATTGCATAGTTATACCATTTTGCTTTTTTATGGAGCTAGTGAAGTTCACAGGTGCTATTTTAGGTTTCCAAGACCTTGAGTTTTTAGGAAACCATAAGGAAGTGACTCTATTGTTTTTGCAGTTGTGCAAACATTTTTCTTCGTGGATATGTCAAGTTTATATCACAGCAGCTACAGTGAGTTAATTCTGCAAACATTTTTGTGTTCATAATATGCCACACCACTACAAAATAGTTATCTGTATTGAAGTCGCTCATTGCAAGTGGTTAGAGGATTTTCATTAAAAGGAACTGTTTGAATATTGATAGGTTGTTCATTTCTGTGTCCAGTAAACACAGTACAATTACTTGTTCAGCCATACAGAAGCAGTAGTAGAGCTATTTGTTTCATGCTGCCTAAAGTGTTCAGAGCCCCTACCTTTTCCCCTATTTCAGTAGGTTCTTGTATTTTTCACATCAATAATGTTATCCTCTTTAGAAATGAATCTTCTCCTTTTTCATTTGAAGGTTGGATGGTGTGTTTGACAGTGAACTGCCCTGCATGGTGGAAGGTTGAAGATGCACTGAAGTGCAAACTAAGATTCTGATGTTAAAACAGAACTATATTTGATTACCCAAAGTTTTCCTCAACATTTGGGATGCACCCCTAA
Organism: Imbricaverruca yamaguchii; assembly: GCA_034440575.1. Classification (NCBI taxonomy): domain Eukaryota; kingdom Metazoa; phylum Arthropoda; class Thecostraca; family Neoverrucidae; genus Imbricaverruca; species Imbricaverruca yamaguchii. The sequence continues at coordinate 1,013,970 of JAOTOL010001625.1, forward strand.
ACCCAATTCATCATCATGACCTGTCAGCATTTGGGAGACAGTCTATACAGGCAGGTCTTTCACTGAGATCATCCCAAGATTTGAATAGACATCATATAAACTAGTATTCACTCCTGGATCAAGTATGAATTGTTATTAATTTGCAAACCAACTTCCAAGGAATTCATTCTTACATATGACACCAGAAAATTGTCAGAAAGTCCTTTGGGCCATATAGGGGGAACAAGGTTAGAATAATGTTTTTTTTTTGTTGTGTGTGAGATGTCAAAGCATGCACAGTAGGATGTCTGCTATGAAATTAGTGTCATTTGAAATATTTTTGATCTCATTCAGACTCAAATATGAGTCAATGGCATGAGTATTATGACTACCTTTATCACTTGTTTTGAGATTCATGATTCAAAAAGAGCTATATTTGGGAGAGGGAGAATAATAACTGTACTATGAACTGGTGTTGTGTGCCTATCACATTATAGGTAATCCCTTTACCTGAAATTGCATTCTGAAATGTTCATATTTCACAATTTCATATCCAGAGCATGCACATGCTACTTATGAATGAGATACTGTTAGAAAAGAGACTTGAATACTTCATAGGCATACATCAAGAAGCAGGATGTTGATACTTATTCAAGAAGTATGTGGATGGGGTGTTCAGAAAGTGGTATATTCCACCCTATTTTGTTACAAATTTATGGCTGGGGGCAATTGATGGCTGAGAAGTGACTGCCAGGAAATGACTGAGGTATGTGTAGGGGCATTTTCCTCAGTACACTGTACAAGTAGACTAACATGCCCAGACCCACACCAAACTTTGTACCAAAACTGATGTGCTCAGAATTTTTGGTGAGGTTAATGAGTTCTCCAGCATGGGCTCTGATGGGATCCACCCTCAATTGTATTTTGCTGTGAGGAGCTTGTAAAACCATTTTAAAATAATTTATACACATCCTCTAGTCTTCTTGACAGTAGGAAAACTTCACAATTTATTGTATTGTCCGGTGGGTTACTTCTATCCCATACAAAATTCTGGAATGTGTAATTGTTGAGAAGCTTACAGAATATTTTGAGGTCCATCATTTGCTGGGTGAAGGACAATTTAGCTTCAATTGTGGATGTTCCAAAAGGATCAACTACTGCTAGCATATGAGACTGTGCACTTGGCTAGATGAGTTCTGTATTGTGGATGACACTTTGTATGATTTTTTTTTCCTCAAAGGCATTTGATGTTATTCATCATGGGTACAAAACACTCTGGCAGTTGATGTGCCACTAAACTCTGATTCATCATCATCATGTTGTTAATCATGTGCTATTACTAAAAATAAGCTGAGAGCTCTGGGAAATTCAGAGATCAGTCTCACCTGGTTCCAAACTTTATATATGGAAGGGAAATTATAGTATATGCCTCTGGCTCTTGCAGCAAACTAAAGGATGTTCTTAGTGGAGTCCCACAGGACTCTACTAGGTCCTGCATTATTATTTATCTATGATAATTATGTACCTCATGGTGTGCACTCCCAGTTCCAGGTTTTTGCAGATGACCTACATATATAAGTGAAATGTACAAATCTGTTGCAGACATGCTGGGTGGATTTTCACAGGACCAAAACTATATATACACTGGTTAATACTGCCAATTCGTGGGGACTAGCAAAGCAAGTCCACATGTGCAGTTCTCAAAGCATGCTGTGGCTTGTATGAATGGAAACATCTTGGCCCTTGCATGCATTATTACCAAGATGAATTTCAGGTAAACTTTGTTGAGATGCATACTGATATAGGCATAACAGTATATACAAATTTATGTTCCACCAACATTGCTGGTATAGTGCAGAAGGTTGGAAGTCTGATCAGCAACTTGCTAATTTCTACTTGATGTCATTCTCCTGAATTTATGAAAACCCTATACATTATTCATGTCAGGCCTCTTTGAGTTTTCATCATGTGTTTGTAATACAGGTTATATAGGTGACTCAATGCAACTAGAATCAGTACAGAGAAGGTGGACACAAAACAGAGGGGATGCATGGTCAATATTATGGTGCTAGCTTACAAAAACTATATTTCCACTCAGTGAAAGGTATACTGATTCAAGCAGACATTATCAAATGTTGGAAGATTTTTCATGGCCATTCTGCCATTAAGATCCCTGCAGTTTGTTCTGGCATAATTGGTGAACACACATGGATGCTCACTGAACTTTCTTCACAGGTGTGCATCAGTGGATTGCAGAAACATGTTTTCAGCCTCAGATGCTGTGTGACTTGGAATATATTGCCTGAAGAAATAAGTACTACACTGCCATGACTCGGCAGTGTAATACTTATTTCTTAATACATCGTGATTTCAAATGACGATGAATATCAATTGTATTGAAGTCACATAATGAAAAGCAATGAAAAGCCTTTTCAACTTATTTTTATCCAGAAATGGAAACAAACGTAGTGTAAGCAGGTCAGGGCAATGCTTGAGTGCCTATGGGACACTGTTTTGACCAGGCGATGCAGAGCGTGATGCAAACTAGCAACACTGTCAACTGAGCTATCAATACATCAGCTGCTACACTGGCATGGATCTCAACCGGTGTTTTATGTACTCATTTCAGGGGCATCAGCCATGGGTCACGGCCATAACACTCCACCACCCTCGATGGTGGACGACATGGAGGATGTTCTGGTGGACGACGAGGGTCTCGTCGTGGAAGAAGTCCTCACACTGGACGAAGACTCGGCTGCAATCGACGACGGTAAGCGGTGACGATAGAAGACATGGCTTGAAACAATTTGGTCAATGAGTCACGCTAGAAAACGTGGTGAAAGTTTATCAAATGGTTTGGATTCCTTGCTCATTTGTTTATCATCAGTGGTATGTCGGCACACCGTCATGATCGTCTAACTGGCAAGGTGTCGGTTTATGCATCAGTTTTGGAGAGAAAAACTCGTAATTGGTTTGTCCCCATTGATGTAGTCGAGAAATGGCGTTAATTAATATTATGTGTTGCTTTTACAATTGTATTTGGATTTTGGAAGGTAATCTGGACAATCTGGATTCCACAGTATCTTGCATCAAGGTATTGTCATCTTTTGGTGTGGATAAAATGAAGAAGCAAAAATTGGTTCAATGTCACTCACAGAGGACCCCAGATCTGCCCCATGATGACTCACAACAATGAAGTTATGTGGTGTTGTGCTTTGTGCCATCAGAGATGCAGCAGTAGTTCTATGGCATTGGTGCCCTCTTCACACCGGTACATGGAAAACTGGTACGCTGCACACTGTACCTAGTCCCATTGGAAGCTTCCGGCTGCATCCTACACCACAAATGAATTCCTTCGAGCGAAATCGCCATGGACACTTACTTCACCCTCTTTTTCATCAGCCTCTGCGTGGGTGAAGTTCTGCCCCTGATAGCCGGCCACGAAATGGTGTCTGATCAGCCTCACGGTTTTCTGGCTCAAATATCGCAGGCTCTCTGACTCTTCGGTCTGGACTGCGGGCGTGCGGTGGTCCGTGCTCTCCGCCCTTTGTGCCTAGTCCCATCCACGTCATCAACTGGCGGTGGACCGTCCCCTATGTCATTCTCTTCTCCCGGCTTGTTCGCGATAGCGATCTGCAGAGAGCTCATCGCCCTCTTTTCACCGGGGCAGTCCTCACGTGTGTGCACCATGCAGTTACGGATTCCGTATCACACGCAAGCAATATAACCCACATGGGTTGACGGACCCTAAAACCCCAATAATCATCATTCTGTCGCATGCAGCGTGTTGAAGCCAAGACACTTTAGATCGGAGAGGTCGAGAGAGGTCATCAACAATTTTTATATTTTGATGATAAGTGCACGCGCGCACCGAATGCGTACTTCTGCTGTCGCGATGCTTCGTGCGCGACGCCTACGTCACCCAAACAGTGTCCGACGGTAATTCGCGCTACCCGAGGCAGAACGGTCACCGGAAGTGAGCATTGAACATTCCAACGCGGCCCCATCCCTTGCTTGCGCCCCTCCTGACATCCCAGTGCCGTCGCATGTTTTCATTTTCCCATTGCGATAAGCTGGTTGTGCTAATCAACTCTCAACTTTCAGCATGTGGTTGCTATATTGTGGGTGCCTTGCCATCCATGCAATTATTTTGCTCTGACATACCAAGTCCATGGCCTGTTTCCGCCACAATATCAGTGGCCTGCCGCATTATGAGTGACGTAATTAACTAGAAGTGACATAGACGTTATATGATCAACATGGTCGCTGCACCCTAAAGCCCCTAAAACTAGTCATTGTCGGATCAGAGCTATTTGCTCCAGTAGCTCCCTTGGTCCTCCAAGCATCTGTACTCGCCCACCAGTCTCCTGTTCTGGGGCTCAATGGCGAATGGACTGCTGGCGCTGGTCTAGCAGGCTCGTGTTCTGGCGTGTTGGACTTGTTGAGCAGCCGCCGTTGCCAGGTTTTTCGTGCAAGCCGTGACCGGTCCGGCGCATATGAAGTGCTCGATGTCATGACGTCACATACATGGCGTGTCGATGCCGTGACGTCACACAAATGACGTGTCAATGCCGTGACGTCATACACATGACGTGTAAATATCATGACGTCATACGGATGACATGCAGATATCATTACGTCACAACATGCCTATGTCATGAAGTCATGACGTCCCACACACACACAACATTTCGATGCCGTGACGTCACACGCACACATGGTGCCGCCGCGTCTGACGGTGGTGACCGTCGGCAGATGATGATGACGACTGCGGGGACGCAGACGGCGGCGGCGGGGACGGGGACGGCGGCGCCGCCTCGCCGGAGCCGGACATGGCGCGCCTCACGCTGGACGCCCACATCGGCTCGGTGTTCTGCTGCGCGCTGTCGCCGGCCGGCGGCGCGCTGCTGGCCACCGGCGGCGAGGACGACTGCGCCCGTCTGTGGAGCACCGACACGGGCGCTCTGCTGATGACCACCAGCGGCCACCAGGACTCTGTCACTCAGGTACGGCGGCTGGTGTGGCAGCTGGACGCTGTATGACCAACGCAGTCGATGCACCCGCAAGCCAAAATAAACAACCACCCAGGTATGGCAGCTGGGGCCCCCTACAGCCAGTTATAAATTATTCGCGAAATAGGGTGGAATATACCACTTTTTGAGCACTGCAAAAGCATCCTTTCCAAGGAAATGCCGACATCATGCCTATTCATGTGTGATTATGAAGTCTCCATCATTCATTGTTTCGTGTATAAGTTTCATGCTTATGCTCAACATTACAGATTGTTACTCACAAGCATCTCATGACACAATCACAGGTAAGGAGATTATCTGTGTGCTAAACAATGGTATCTGCTGATACTATGACATCGTACTTCGTATCGTTTGTATAGGCATCCCTATATTAAGTGTCCCACAAATTAAATTCAAAACGTGCACTTGTAAGTACACTGGCTCGAAATTAAGCTTCAAGAACGGGAACAATATTTGTATTGGCATGCTCCGATGAGGCATTTCTACATCATACTATGTAGAAATCATACTATGCTCGTTTCGCCATTTGCCATCTAGCGAAGACCATTATTGTAGCACCGCCTACAGCAGGCTGACGCCAGTGACACTATGGCATACGTGTGTTCAGGGCGGCGTGATTCTGTTCGCAGGTGGCGTTCAGCCACGACGGCCGGCTGCTGGCGACGGGCGACATGTCCGGCCGGCTGCACGTCTACCAGCTGCCGTCGCAGCAGCTGGTGTGGCAGTTCGAGGTGGGCGCCGACCTGACCTGGCTGGGCTGGCACAGCGCGGCGGCCGTGCTGCTGGCCGGCACGCAGTCGGGCGACGGCTGGCTGTGGCGGCTGCCGCGCGGCGACGCGCGCACGCTGTCCGGCCACGGGCGCGCCGTCACCGCGGCCGCCCTGCTGCCGGCCGGCGGCCGCCTGCTGGTCGGCTACGACGACGGCTCGGCGCGCCTGTTCGACCTGCGCTCGGGCGCCGCCGAGCGGCAGCTGGCCGGCGGCGCGGCGGCCGTCACCTGCGTGGCGGCGCACCGCGACAACGTGCTGCTGGCCACGGCCGCCGCCGACGGCTGGCTGCGCGTGCACAGCGCCGCGGCCACCGGCGCCGCCGCCAGCCGGCCGCTGGCCACGCTGCCCTGCTGCCCGGAGGCCACAGCGCCGCCCGCCGCCGACACCGCGGACGCCGCCGCCGCCGGCGACGGGCCGTGCAGCGTGGAGGCGGCGGCGTTCTCGCCGAGCGAGCCGGCCCTGCTGGCGACGGCCACGGTGGGCGGCGTGCTGACCGTGTGGGACGTGCCGGCGCAGCGGGCGCGCCACCGGCTGTCGGCCGCCGGCCTGTCCTGCCTGCGCTGGGCGCCGGCGGCGGCGCGCCTCTGGGCCGGCTGTCTGGACGGCGCCGTGCTGGAGGTGGACGCGCGCAGCGGCGCCGTGCGCCGGCTCACCTCGGCGCCGGCCAGCGTGCTCGACGTGGCCGTGGCCGACGACGGCCGCGCGCTGGCCGCCGCCGGCGACGACGGCAAGGTGCGGCTGTTCGCCGTGGCCGACACGACCGACACGTTACCAGGTGGGCGTGGCCAGGCTGTGGACACGTGACCTGGTGGGCATGGCTAGGCTGCGCACACGTGACCTGGTGGGCATGGCCAGGCTGTGGACACGTGACCTGGTGGGCATGGCCAAGCTGTGTACACGTTACCAGGCTGTGGACACGTGAACTGATGGGCGTGGCCAGGCTGTGGACACGTGAACTGATGGGCGTGGCTAGGCTACGGACACTGACACCCGGTGGAAGTGGTCAGAATGTGGGCACTACCTGATCGACGATGTGGCCAGGCTGTGGACACATGACCTGATGGGCGTGACCAGGCTGTGTACACGTTACCTGGTGGGCGTGGCTAGGCTGCATGCACGTGACCTGATGGGCGTGGATTGCCACTGTCACATGGCTCATCTCAGGCATTCACAGTGTACTTGCCGACACTATCCAGTGCAGAATCACATGTGTGTGGTATGGCGGTGCCTCTCGATATGGTGTGACCGCCCTCAGCGAGAACGGCTGAGTTCCACTGTGGTGTCTCTTCCTCTAGGCTCCAGGTTGCCGACTGGGGGGTGTTATACTTGGACTCCCGTTCTCTCTTGTCCTACAGTTAGCCTGGGCGCCATCGTGCCGTTATTTACTGAACCTCGCATATTTGATGCTCTGACAACAACGATGGCTTTGAAAAGTTGCGACTTTAGTCAGCTGTTTCAGCTCGCCGTTGCAGTTCGCCCGTCCCGTTGGAACTTGGTTTTTGCTCAGCGTTGAGACTGTTGTACTCCTCTCGATGACCCTCTCTGCCACGTGAATGGCGAGGAGTTGCCTTATGCTGGACGGCACTTCTCTGTTCTCTGTATGGAGAAGAGCTGCCTTCTGCTCTTTGTATGGGGAGGAGTTGCCTTGTGCTCAATGGCCCTCTGTTCTCTGTATGGAGAGGAGCTATCCTCTGCTCGGTGGCCATCTGTTCTGTGTACGGAGAGGAGCTGCCTTCTGTTCTGTATATGGAGAGGAGCTGCCCTCTGCTCGGTGTCCCTCTGTTCTGTGTATGGGGAGGAGCTGCCCTCTGTTCTGTGTACGGAGAGGAGCTGCCTTCTGTTCTGTATATGGAGAGGAGCTGCCCTCTGTTCTGTGTACGGAGAGGAGCTGCCCTCTGCTCGGTGCCCCTCTGTTCTGTGTATGGGGAGGAGCTGCCCTCTGTTCTGTGTACGGAGAGGAGCTGCCCTCTGTTCTGTATATGGGTGTAGGAGAGGAGCTGCCCTCTGTTCTGTGTATGGGGAGGAGCTGCCCTCTGTTCTGTGTACGGAGAGGAGCTGCCCTCTGCTCGGTACCCCTCTGTTCTGTATATGGAGAGGAGCTGCCCTCTGTTCTGTGTACGGAGAGGAGCTGCCCTCTGCTCGGTACCCCTCTGTTCTGTATATGGAGAGGAGCTGCCCTCTGTTCTGTGTACGGAGAGGAGCTGCCTTCTGTTCTGTATATGGAGAGGAGCTGCCCTCTGTTCTGTATATGGAGAGGAGCTGCCCTCTGTTCTGTGTGTGGAGATGGCAGGGTTGTGGTGTTATGTGGTGATGAAGTCGGATATGGCGATAATTTCATGGCACTAACACTTGAACGTTTGAGAGCTGCTGTTGGTGTGTGTTTTGAAACGGAAATATACCGTTGTTGTTTACAAACATGAGTAGTATTGTCGTACCTTCTAATTACATCGTTTTGGAACAAAGTAGAGGAGCCAATCTGCACTTGAAGGTAACTTGAACGTTTGAAGGTAACTGGTTGATATACTCCAGAAATTCAAGAAATGCGTGATTTGGTGTACCATTTAATTTCTTTGTCAGCCTGTCCAGGTGACTAATCATTGATTGAAGGGCGAAGTCGCTCGGTGGTTTGGTGGACTGCCTTATTCGCGCGTGTCACTGGCTAAGCATGGCCGGCGTGTCGGGAGCACCCGATATTGGCGCTTAGGTGGTGCAAAGTCGTATCTTCTCTCCGTTCCCCCCGTTTACCCACTTAATGCTAAAAACTCCGATTTCCGTCACTGCTGTTTTGAAGACCCAACCAGCCTTTTTGACTGCACTGCTGTTTTGAAAACTCAATCAAAAACTGTTTTGAAGCTCCGCCCCAATCCAGCCGCAAACAGCCCCCCCCCCGACGAGGCATCACCTTTACGTGGTGAGGGGATTGCGTGCCTCCAGGATCCGGTGGGCAGACCACCAGGCGGCCGGGGAGAGGTCAGACTAAGAGTGCCTCACTCATCCTTCCAGCCACACTGGAAGCTCCCAAGCTCCCATTCCAATGCCCATCTCATCCCAAATCCATGTCCTTCACCTGGCCCTACAACATCAACTATCACAGCTATGAGCAGGCAGGGCAACTTCCCCGGTCCTGCCCGCCAGATCAGTTTTATCGGGGTAGCCGCGCCCCCTCGGCCCGTCCCCCGGGGTTGACGGACTCCTGAAGGTTGAGGTCCCCCGTCGCACGGTGCTAGTTGTGACGGGGGACTAACACACCTTGGTCCCGATATCCCGGAGGGGCGGGCGGGCCCGTGGTGCCTCACGCGGGTCAAGTGGCTGGTCGCCTCGGACCGGGGGCCTGGGACACTTTCCGGTGCCCGCCGGCCTGGCCGGCCGGGGTCAAGGGGTGGGCGGCGCTGGATCCCGGTCGGGGTGGTGAGTCTCTCTCCCGGCCGTGCGAAGGTGCCGCCTGCCCCGTATAGCTCCTCGGGCGCCTGGCGACCTCCCGTCCGCGGGACCCAGGCGTCCTCCCAGTATGGCCCCTAAGCGGAGAGGCGCTCGAGGAGCCGAAACAAAGCACAGAACACGTGGCATTCACTAACCAAAAACACTCCTGGTCCCTCTCGTAGGGACCAGACAAACAGTTCTGCTCCCCGCATTCTTATCTTTAGAGGTCAGACGAAATGCCTCGCTTCATTGTCGCCCTTCCAAAGGCTGGACGGGTGCGATCGACTCGGTAAGATCTTGCGCTGTGAAAAGTTGAGGGACGGGTCTTTGGAAGTGGAGTTCGTGTTGGCGGGTAAGATAAAGAATTCATCTCGAGGCGTGACAAATTGCTTTGATCTGCGAGATGTGCCCGAGGAGGAGATTGTCGATGGACTGTCCGAGATTGGTGTGACTGGAGCTAGGAAAATGAAGGTGAGGAGAGGAGCGGAATTGAACTTAACGAACAATATCATCTTAACATTTAACACCACAGATCTCCCCCCTGAAATCAGGGTTGGCTACGTCAGAGTCAAGGTCAGAGTATTTCTTTCTAATCCGATGAGATGTTTTAAGTGTCAGAGATTTGGCCACACGACCCAGTATTGTAGAAATCGTCCTGTATGTGATATATGTGCCTCCTACGACCATGGTAGTGAGTGCTGAACTTGGGAAACGACATTCTGCACCAACTGTGGCAGGGGACAAGATCCCCACACTTCATAAGACCGAACATGTCCATGCTACCTGAGAGAAAAGGAGATAATATCAAATAAAGTACACCCGAAGGATGACATTTCGAGAAGTCAGAGATATTTATGACCAAGCGCACCGGAAAATCTCATATGCAGCAAAAGTCGCAAACTCTAATTCAACCCCACAACACACCGACATCAGAGCGAGTGACCTCATGGACCAACTGAGGACTTTTATCCGGAAATTTGGTCTGCCTGTCTCTTCGCCAACAAAGTAAATGGCACCATCTCGATCCCTACAAGCCGGTGACGTTGAGCCACTGTTATCCGAAGCCCACGGGAACAGACAAGGAGCTCTCCCTGAGCAGGCTCCCACAGCCCCGGGCAAGAAACAAGCACCGCCGAGTGCTGACTCGCCATCCACAGCGCTCCTGGGGCAGGAGGGGGGGGGGGTGAGTGGCGTGAAGTGCAGAGGAGGAAGCGTCCCACAAAGTCACCGGTGACTACATCATCGCCTCCCACCAACACCAGAGCGTCATACCCGACTTCAACATCCAAGCCGGCCACGCGCTCTCTCCCCCATGCATCTGGACACCCCTTGGCAGTTAAGCCAAGCGTCCCACGGGTTGCAGTGCGCCCCGGAGCCCCGGACTTGGGGGACCGTGGACGTACAGCCTGACGGCTACCTGTTTCTCCGAACCCGGAACCCGCGGGTCATCAACCTGCAGTGACGCCTCCACCTTCGGGGGGTACACCTTCCCCACGCAGGCGAGTCGAGGGCCCGACTGGGCCGCCTAGATCGATGGGTCCGCCACCACCGCCGCCTCGCTTGAACCCCCCACCGGCGACTGGGCCGAGCGGCATGGCGCGCGCTGAGAAGCGCGTGTTTCCCTGCCCGGCGTCACTCCCTGAGGGGGCTACAGTACGATCGCGCCCAAGGACATCCTCGCTCGGTGCATATCAGGACACCCACTCGAAACAGTGTGCAGACGGTAATCGCTGAACCTCATTTTAGACATCCTAGTCATGTCGCTCACTTTCAACATGTCGCTGGGTTTGTGATATACACTAGTCATCTTATTTAATTTCTCTCCCTCTTCAACGCACATGTTTTACTGTATTAACTTACCCATATAGTAGTTTTATAGTGGAACTAGGGGAATCAAATCCAGCTTCAGTGACCTCCAGCATCTTTTAAGTTCCCTTACGCCATCGGTAGTATGTATCCAGGAAACAAAACTGGCTCCAGGTGCTCAGTTTCATCTAAAATTTACAAAAGTTTCATCTAAAACAGTTTCATCTAAAATAATAAAATTACACCGTTTTACGAAAAGATGTATCGTCTAGCACTGTGTCACATGGCGGTGTGTTCATTGCTGTGCACAACTCTGTCCCATTCACACATGTTCCTCTCTCTTCAAATATTCAGTGCATTGCTGGTCGTGTAGTAATAAATCACCGTGCCGTTTCTATATGTAGCATATACCAACCACCGGGCAGACTGTTTCCACTTTCTGATCTTTCTGAAACTGTGGCTCAACTCACACCACCGGTGATGCTGTGTGGCGATTTTAATGCGCACCACTCTCTTTGGGGCTCAACAAAGATTACTAACCGCGGGCGTGCAATGGAACGTTTTATAAGCGATTTCTCTTTCTGCATTCTTAACACGTGAACACCAACACATATTACACTACCGACTGGCCAGACGTCCGTGCTGGACCTCACTCTCTGCAGTCCAGAAATTGCACCTGTCCTAGAATGGTCGGTTGATAGCGACCCACACAACACCGACCACTTTCCTGTTCACTCCCATTTCATTAATCGAGTTACGGTTAGCCGACGACCTTCAAAGTGGATATTTCCCCAGCCGACTGGGAAGCTTTCTAAGGTCACCTTGAAAGCACGCTCCGCGACCACTCCGATGAATTCGTTATCTCCATAGAAACATTCACTTCGGCAACTGTGCAGAGTGCCCAGCGCCACATCCCTAGATCTAGGGGACGTCAATTCGAGCACCAGTCCCATGGTGGTCCGATAAGTGTCTGGAGGCTATCCGTGCTAGGAAGATGGCATTCCGTACATCTAACAATAGGGGCATTCCACGACAGATCGACAAATAAAATTTCGATTTTGCACCCCCACATCTCAGATTTTGATGCAAATGAGTATATAGGGTTATCAGCAGCCCTAAACACGCCTGTGACATTTTCAGGCCTCTCCGACTTCCGGTTTTCGAGCTACAGTCTGCGACATTTTTACATTCGATGCATACATGGCTTTGTTTGGCAGGATTTTTCCCTGCTACATTGAATGATAAGTAGGTGAGTTTGTACATCAAAATGATTGCAATCCCATGCAGAATGAACGTTTATCACTATCGAAACCATAGCAATTAAATATATGTCAAATATAACACTTTAAAAAATTCCAAGTTCTCTTGAGCAATTTTCCCCTTCGATATTGTGATTTTGGATATTTTTTTAATGAAAGAGCGTTGATTATTACCTATATTTCATCAATAAAAAAAGTGGTTATCGGCTTATAAATATTTTAAACTTAATTTCAAACACCAACCGCCCGGCCTCATTTTACCCAATACGGCGTCGTTCAGCAACGGCCGCGGCCAGCTGCTGCCAACGGGATATAGGGGTGCTGGCGGCTGTCGTCCGCGGCCCCGTGGGATTGAGAGGACACTATGCAGATTATTTATAAACACCAGGCAGGACGTTTTAGCACTTCATTTATTTTTCACACAAATAACAAGCCGGAAAGTACATGTACATTTGCGAATGCTAACGAGATGGTACAATGAGCCTTATCAGAGGTACAAAATGCATAACTTAACATTAGCTCACTTCACATTGTAATTCGCACATAAACAAACGGAAATCAGCTGCCGATGTAGGTCACGCTAACCATTCAACCTAAATCCTGTAGCAAATCAGGCCACCATCACCTCTCTTCCTTCACTTATGGCAAGTTCTCGCACAACGACAATGTTTGCCTTCACTGGAGTTACCCTGTGTATTTTTAGAGTCCCTTTGACAGTTTTTGCCATTGACAGTCTATCGCCAAGCTCATGCCGTGTACGACTAACCTCTTCTTTCGCTACAAAGCAGCACTCGGTATGCAAATTACCCTTGTCCTGTAGCACTTTACATAGCTTTTCCGCAGTAAGAATGTGGTCCGAGTGTGTCCGCGAAAGACTGGCGCTAGCTGCAACCCTTTTCAGTGTACCCCCAACACCGTCGCACGAATTTTTCCCATGCGACGTTGCAAAAAAATTCCAATCGCACTGGACTCCGAAATCCTCATCATGACAACTCACATTCACGAAATTAAACTTATTCTTGTACTGGGCAGCTGACCCATCCAAAAAATAATGAATCTTTTTCAAGTTCGGGACTATGCCTTTCACTTTCGGTACAATGTGCTGCAAGAATGTGTGCACAGCGACGGTGCCATGCTTCAGTTCGTTTGATAACACGCAAAAACTGTGGCATTCAATCTTTCCAGCCTCTCGCCAATAAACAACAAACGGATAAACGGTACACTGTGGTGCGTTCCAGTGATATGACTGAATTTCGTCTTGAACTACAAAAGTGTAGTTTTCTGAAAAATATAATATGATCAGTGCTTCATGCTCAGGTAGCTGCTTTTTTAGATCGTCGAAATATTTGCTTTGATGCTGACTCGTGAAATGATGCCGAGTAAGTGTCACAATGGCGTCAGACAGTTTGTCAAGAAACTCGTCCATAAGAAGAACAATTTCGGTCAAAGTGCAACGATCCGTGCTTAGCCACTGACTAAATCTGACTTCGTCCACCAAGTCTGAGATTTCCCCTGCCTGCGCATTTAAAGTGTCGATCAAATATGACCTGACACTGTCCTGACCTGGACAGTTTTCACACTTTTGCAGCATACAGGCTTCCCTCCCGACATCACAAACCGCGTGCTTCAACAGGTCCTTGTAGGTAATGTCTTTTAAGCCCAGAGACGCTAACATTAGCTTCACGTTCTGGTGATAGCAACATACACAAACCGTATGAGTGCCGTTGCTTCCCAACAGGACACAGTGTTTGGGGCGGAGGCTGGCGAACTTCGAAAACCCAATGCGCGGGTTGCTACCGTTCTCTTTATGAAGTTGGTAAATTTCCTGCAAATTACCTCAAATCAAACGTTTCTGCTTCTTTACTTTAACCCCATTCTCATCTCTTACCGTCACATAGTCTTTTTTCCAGGACATTTTCTACTCACTTCGGGGCCAGGGGGAGGTGGCAGTCACGTCTCCCATATCATCCTCCCGGGACGCGCGTCTCCTTTGTTGACATCCCACGCTCGGCTCCCCCTTCCCCTCCCCCTCCCCCCGGCAGGCGTATCGCGAGGCAGCGGCAGCGCGCGCGCCGGTCCGGTGAGCGCAGCGCCCGCATTCACCGCATTTGATTCGTCTTTCCAAGTCGATAACCACTTTTTTATTTATGTTTCTAGGGTAAAAAACTACGCTCTTTCATATGAAAGTGAGAAAAAATACGATATCGGAGGGGAAAAATGTTTTTATTTCTTTTCAATTTTTTATTTGGCTAGAGTCGGCAAAAATTACGTAATGAAAGTTTAAATGGAGGCATAGTGATATTCTTCAATGTTTTGTCTTCATTTTGACGTATAAATTTGTTCAGTTACTGAAAAATGACTCGGAGAAAATTAGCACCAAAGATAGTCATGTCAGTGCAAAATGTAAAAATTATATAGTTCATAACTAGAAAACGGTAAACCTAAGAGACTTCAAAATGGCACAGGCGTGTTCAGCGATGCTGATAACCCTATAGAACCATTTTCATCAAAATCTGAGGTGTGAGGGTGCAGGTCACATGTCGATTTGTCGTGGAATGCCCCAATAATAGCTGCACGTACAATTTAATAGCTTTCCGCAAAGCACGAGCGCTCGCGTGACGTATTCTTGCCGAGGCGAAACGGGACTCGTGGACATCGTATGTAAGCACGTTAAATCGTTCCACGTCACTGTCTACCGTATGGTCCAGTATTAAGCGTTTCTCTGGGAAACACGCCCCAGTTCCTCTCCCAGTCTTGCACATGGCAGGACAGGACATCATCGATCCAGAAGAAGTGGCTGACAAGATAGGGTGTCCCTTGTCCGCACGCTCGGAAAACACATATAACGAGCAATTTTTTAGACACAAGGATCGGTGCGAGGCACGTCCTCTTGATTTTCCCACTACAGACGTCTTCCAGTATGACATACCATTCTCCATTTCTGAATTAACTGCAGCGATCGGCACACTCAAGAGCGTGGCAGGGGGCCCCGACACTGCATAATGATATCATAAAACGTTTACCAGCTGCTGCTTTAGAAACACTTTTGGAAGCACTAAATGTAATGCGGACATCCGGCACATTTCCACCTTTATGGCGGGAGGCAATTACAGTGCCCATACGTAAACCAAGTAAATCAGGCACGGATCCATTACATTACCGTCACATCTCACTGACCTGCTCCCTGTGTAGGTTGTTTGAAAAAATGGTGAATGTCCGATTGATGTGGTTTTTAGAACATAACAATCTCCTTACTGTGATACAGAGTGGATTCCGAAAACACCGTAGCACACTTGACCACATTTTAACACTCGACTCGGTTGTGCGCTCTGGGTTTATGAAACGTCACCATATAGCAGTAATATTTTTTTTACATCGGCGGCGCATATGATACGGCGTGGCGTCATGGGATCCTGATGAAGCTCCACAATATGGGAATCAGAAGTCTCATGGGTGTCTTCTTGTCCAATTTTCTGTCTTCCAGAACGTTTCGCGTCAGAATAGGAAACTCCCCATCTGGCACTTTTCACAATTTAATGGAGTCCCGCTGGGGAGCGTACTGAGCGTTGCATTGTTGGCTATTTCAATTAATGACGTGGGTACATTGCTGCCAACTTCCGTAGGGAGAGCGCTTTTCGTGGATGATTTCGCCATGTGGTCCTCTTCACGCTCTGTGCACACGGTTGAGAGACAACTCCAGATGGCTGTTCGGAAGGTGCAGGATTGGTGCAACAAAACCGGCTTCGTTATGTCTTCATCGAAAACCATCGCTATCCACTTCTGCCGCAAACGCTCCTGTACTGACCCCGTGATGATGCTCAATGAACGCCATATGCCATTCAAGCCAGCTGCCAAGTTTCTGGGTGTGTGGATGGATCGCCGACTGACATACACCACCCACATCAACGATCTTGCACACAAATGTGCAAAGCGACTACAGGTAATGCGTACAGTCTCTAGATGTTCGTATGGAGCAGATATATATATATATATATATATATATATATATATATATATATATATATATATATATATATATATATATATATATATATATATCTTCCTTCTTATGTATCGTTCGCTCGTGCGTTATAAAATTGACTATGGATGTTATATTTATGACGGAGCGTGTGCCACAACCAAGCGTCGCCTTGATGTGATTCACAATGCAGCTTTTCGCATTTCTACTGGAGCCTTTCGCACCTCACCGGCTGCTAGTGTAATGGTAGAAGTAGACGAGCCACCTCTTGCGCTACGCCGTAAGTTATTGGGCGCGATATATGCATGTAATGTCGCACAAGACCGGAACAATCCAGCCTTTCGGTGGATGTTTTCAGAAACATCAAGAGCACGTCACAGGGCTCAGCGTGCATTACCGTTTTCCACTCGTAACTAATACAGAAGCAACTGCAGCCCGGAGTCGAGAATCGGAGCGCTACATTGGTGGCAGCGGTGGGATGAAGCTGCGCTGCTGCAGCCATCGCCAGTGGTGAGCGTAAGTAGCTGCTGCCGACTGCGGACTCCGGGCTGCACCTCTCGTCTCTGTCGACTGTGGCCGAAGCTCCCGCAGTTCCTGGTGGTTAGCGGGCGCTGAATTGCGGCTGCTGGGAGCACGGACGGTGGTGTTGCCGCAGCACTCAGGATCGAGCGAGCGGCCGTACCTTGTTGTGGCGCAGTGCCGTTCTGGTGGGAAGACGCGGCTGCGCTGGTTCCGGTGGCCACCGGGCTGGTGGCTGGTGCTCTGCAGCCAATCCAGCCGCAATCCAGCAGCAAACAGCTGACTCTCGCCGCAATAAATATAAAACGTTTTTCCACGGTCATAAAATGGCAGTATATTGCGCTCATCCCACGCTTATGCCTTCGTGGTTGGTGTTTGTGCTGTAAGCGTGGCTATTGCTATAGTTGGCCATTGCTGTGGAGAAAGCATTGCATTCAGCAACTGGAAACGAAAGCCACACTGAAGATTTTCCAGCACAAACATGGAGGAAGGGAAGGTAACGTTTCTCTTTTGTACTACGCGATTGTCCAAAATGTTTGCAAAAATACATCGTGTCCATCCAAAACCCATCCATCGGCATCGGGCGGGCCGGTCCATCCACCCGACTCAGATGTCTCCGATACAGTGAAACTGGCAACCTCCAACAAGACGCCCTATCTTCCCGAAGATCGGCGGTTTTCCAAATGGGGCTCGACCGCACCAAAAGCATAACAAATAATCCGGGATCGAAGCCCCAGGGACCCCTGCGACGCAGATGCAAATTCGAGGACGTGACGTGCAAATGCGAGGACCGGGCCTGCACGGCGGACCGCCCTGCCGGGCTCCCTGCCAATGGCTTCCAAACACGCTTCTCGCCGCACTGTCACCCTGTGTTTGTTCCAAACACGCTTCTCGCCGCACTGTCACCCTGCATTTGTTCCAAACATGCTTCTCGCTGGACTCTCACCCTGTATTTGTTCCAAACACGCTTCTCGCTGGACTCTCACCCTGTATTTGTTCCAAACACGCTTCTCGCTGGACTCTCACCCTGTGTTTGTTCCAAACACGCTTCTCGCTGGACTCTCACCCTGTGTTTGTTCCAAACACGCTTCTCGCCGCAATGTCACCCTGCATTTGTTCCAAACACGCTTGTCGCCGGACTCTCACCTTGGATTTTGTATGCATCCCATATATCTATCTGACCAGCAGCTGCGAATGTTCAAGCGGTATAATTGACGCGCAGGCAATAGCGTACCGAAGGGGGGGGAGCAACTGTCCCTAATGTCCCTTAGGGCAGTTTCTCTCCTGCCCCTGAGAGGTTGGGGCCCCCAAGATTCGCTGATGTGATTGGGGAAAATTACAACAGGCCCACCAAGAAAATCCCAGTGGGACCCTACAAAAATGACACCAGGGCCCCGAAAATCTAATTGGGCCCAAAAAGTCCAGCAGTGGACCCATAAAATGGCAATGGGCCCGTACAAATTGCGCCAAGATACATGCAAATGGCATTGGGTGCCACAAAGGTAGCTCCGGGGCCGCTAGGACTGATTCTGGGGGGGGGTTCGAAAAATTTGTCTGGGACCTCTTGAGATGCCGCTAGGGCCCAAAAACATTCACGCAGGGACCCCCGAAAGGTCGCGCTTGGACCTCCCAAGATCACGCTGGGGCCTCAAAAGGTTGAATCATAACATTTCTAAATTATGCTGGGGCCCAAGAAGTCTGGCCAAGGCCCCTGAAAATGAAGCCGTCCCCAACAAATTGTCCAGGTCTCCGAAAATTACGCTGGGGACATCGACAGTTTGCATTTGGACCCCCGAAAATCACGCTGGAAGCTCAAAAGATCAGGCCGGGGCCTGTGAAACTAATGCTCGGTGCCCTCAAAAGTTTGCGCCTGGTTCCCCAAAAATCACGTTGGGGGCGCCCAAAAAGTCGAGACAAGCTTCTTGAAAATCACGACAGGACCCCAAATGGTCGGGCCGGGGCCCCTGAAAATCACGCTGAGTCTGGGGGTAACAGAAAGTCGCACCCGGGCACCTGAAAATCACGCTAAGGACTGGACAGATCGCACCAGGGTCCCGGAAATCTTATCGGAACCACTCAAAAAATTAATCCTAAGCAACATGGAACAGTGCGAACATGGAAAATCACTGGAGTCCCAACAATCGCTCCAAAAGCTCCCAAAAAGTGTTGGCCCCACCAAAACCTAGTGAGCCCACTAAAACTCGCACTGGGGATGTTATGCAATGACGTTGGGGCCCCAAAAATCGCACAAAGGCCCCAAAAAATCGCATCACTGCCATTCAATATCACATTGGAGCCCAGCAAGTCTCGCCCGAGTCCCACAAGTCGCAGCTGGCTTCCCAAACACCAATGCATAGACAAAATGTCACTGCGGCCAAAACGACAATTTTGTCAAAGACACCAAAAAAACGCATTGGGCCCTGAAAAAGAAGCGTGTTGGGGCACTGAAAACAAATGCACCGGTAGCACGTATTGAGCCGAAAAATAAAGAAATAAATAAAGCCCAAAAATACCGCGCGCGGAACTTACAAAAAAATACAACTTCACAACAAGAAATCACAAAGAGACTCCATCGTATGGACCCTACCACTGGAAAATTCATGTCATATTCCGAAAAAAAATTGCAATGAACCAAAGTTCTACTCTGAAGGGTCGCATCGGCTGAAATAAACTCCCCGAGCAGCCGTGGTGGCTTACCAAAGAGCCAATACTCCCCACTCCTGCACGGGTGGGCTGTCAAAAATTGCGCCTGGGTCTACAAAAATCGCTGTGGGCAAGATATATTCGCATAGGGCCCTCATAAATCGCGAAGGGGTCTGAAATAAATGCAGCGAACATCCAAGAACTTGCGCCTGGCGCGACAATTTGCGTCACGGCCCGGGAAATTTGGCTGGGTCCCAGTTAAGCACAATGCCCCCAACAAAATTGCGCCGAGCCCCTTCCCCAAAGATCGCGCTTGGGACCCAAAATTTCCGTCGTTAATTTAAAAGATTCTGGTCCGGTTACTAAAAAATCCCATCGTGACTCCCACAAATTTAAGTCGATGACACCAAACAATCACACCTTCGTCAAAAAAATCCCATCGACATCCGACAAAAATCAAGCTGGAGCCTCCAAATTAAGGGAAGATACCGAAAAGTAAATGCCCCAGTCAGGATAAGTGCTCCAGAGCCTCAAACATACCACCAGATGCTCCAAAATGTTGTACGACCCGAACAACATACCGGAGCTTTAAAAAAATCGCGGAGGGACACAGGTATTTGGCGCCGGGCCCACAGACATCAGGTGGGGACTCGACTTATACAAATTCAAAAGAAGTTGCCAAAAAATACATCGAGCCACGGAAACTAGCGCCAGGTTCCCGGAATCACGCGCCTGGGCCCGACAAATCACGACGTGACCACGAGAAACTATACCAGAGTCACAAAACCCGTGCTTGGGTTCCGCTAATGTGCGTCAGGAGCCCCAAATAGACACAGCAGAACCCTAAGAGCACAACTGGTGATCGAGAATGCACCGGGCCCTTCAAAGCGTACAGAGTCCGACAAAAAGCGGCAGGACTTTACAACATGCGCTCAAGCACTAATAAATAAGCGCTCTGGGAGTTCTAAAAACACAACGGAGGCCCTCAAAGCACATCGGGGCCGTGAGGCCGCATGGGGCAGCAAACACCGTCTGGGCCCTCAAAAAGCGATAGGGACCTAATATTTAGACAAAAAGATCGGAAACTAACTAAACACCCACGATCTTCGAAAACGCGCTGCGACCTAAAAAATTCCGTCAGTGCTAAAAACAAAACAAAACTAAGCCGTACAAGAAGAGCCGGGTTCTCAAATGTGTCGGACCTCTAATAAAAATTGGCTGGAGCCCTAAAATCCATCCACGAAGACAAACACAACGGGTCTGAAAAAAAACGCCAAACCAGGCTGTCGGTTCGGCAGCCAATCTGAGAATATTTAACCAAAGAGATGAGATGCATCGAAGCTCAGCTGGCATCCGGGTTTTTTAACTACCAGAAAATGTGGACAAACAGATTAATTATCAACTTAAGTTGATCAAATTTTCCGAGCGAACCCCCATACGGAACATCCCGCGCGTCAAATATGGCATATGACTATGAAGTGGCGGCAATTAAAAACACGTAGGCCTTCCAGAAACCGGAGAATTGAACGGAGTGTGGGGATTGCGCATGCACGAAATTTGGCGTTTTGGCGAACGAGCGTTATTAACTGGAATGATCGATTGGAAAATTTAACATCTCATTTATTTGTGCAAGTGTAATCTAAACAATGTGGATACCAAAAGAAAAACCTTCGAACATGATGGATGAGCTAGGGTTGAAATCCGGATACTCCGACATGATGCGGATAGATTATGCCGCCTTCACAGGGCCAAATCTACCGCAGTTAGCGTCGGTCACTGAATGTTTGATGAAGAAAACAAAACAGGGTACCTTCAATAAAATAGCTGTCGAATTCCGGGTACATTTTAAAATCGGGATACGTGGCCCCATCCAAATCCGTGTGCGCGCTGGCGCCAATCCTAGGCACGCCACTGCGCGCAGGCACCCGCACGGAAACCATAAACTGAACGCCCGGCTATTACAACAGAAGCGACGGCCATCTCGTCACGTGCGCGGTTCCTGGGAACATAAACAATGAAAGCGCTAGAGGGCACACAAGAATGCCTGGGAAACCCACACCGGCGCCGCCTGTGACCATCAGTAGCCGCCTGTGACCAACTGTAGCCGCCTGTGGCCATCAGTAGCCGCCTGTGACCATCAGTAGCCGCCTGTGGCCATCAGTAGCCACCCGCAGCCGCCTGCAGCCATCAGCAGCCGTCAGTCTGTAGTCGTCAGTAGCCGCCCGTGGCCACGTTTAACCGTCAGTAGCCGCCTGTAGCCGTCAGTAGCCTCTGGAGCCGTCAGTAGCCGCCTACAGCTGTCAGTAGCCCCTGCAGTCGCCAGTAGCCGCCCGTGGCCACGTTTAGCCGTCATGTGGCCGGTACAGCCGTCATGTGGCCGGTACAGCCGTCATGTGGCCGGTACTGCCGTCAGTAGCCCCTATACCCGTCATGTGGCCGGTACAGCCGTCATGTGGCCGGTACAGCCGTCATGTGGCCGGTACAGCTGTCATGTGGCCGGTACAGCCGTCATGTGGCCGGTACAGCTGTCATGTGGCCAGTACTGCCGTCAGTAGCCCCTATGCCCGTCATGTGGCCGGTACAGCCGTCATGTGGCCGGTACAGCCGTCATGTGGCCGGTACAGCCGTCATGTGGCCAGTACAGCCGTCATGTGGCCGGTACTGCCGTCATGTGGCCGGTACAGCTGTCATGTGGCCAGTACTGCCGTCAGTAGCCCCTATACCCGTCATGTGGCCGGTACAGCCGTCATGTGGCCGGTACAGCCGTCACGTGGCCGGTACAGCCGTCATGTGGCCGGTACAGCCGTCATGTGGCCGGTACAGTCTGCTTCCGGCAGCAGTTCTCCGGCCGGCCGCTGTGCACGTGCCGACACAGGTAGCTGAGCAGCATGTCGCACGCCTGGCCGCGCACCGTGGCGCCCACGTGGTTCTCATCCAGACACTCGTGGCGCACGGGATTGGGCTGCATGCGGCCGGTGCGCGCCAGCAGCACGCACACCGAGTGGTAGAAGTGCAGCGTGTCCGCCACGTTGGACGTCCACAGCTGCGTCCGGCCCGCCTGAAACGCGACACGTCGTCAGTAGTCGTCAGTAGTCATCAGTAGTCGTCAGTAGTTGCTGTTAGTCGTCAGTAGTCGCCAGTAGTCGCCAGTAGTCGTCAGTAGCCGTCAGTATTCGCCAGTAGTCGTAAGTAGTCGTCAGTAGTCGCCAGTAGACGCCATTAGTCGTCAGTAGTCGTCAGTAGTCGTCAGTAGTCGCCAGTAGTCATCAGTAGTCGTCAGTAGTCGCTATTAGTCGTCAGTAGTCGCCAGTAGACGCTATTAGTCGTCAGTAAACGCTATTAGTCGTCAGTAGTCGTCAGTAGTCGTCAGTAGCCGCCAGTAGTCGTCAGTAGTCGTCAGTAGTCGTCAGCAGTCGCCAGTAGTCATCAGCATTCGTCGGTAGTCGTCAGTAGTCGTCAGTAGTCAGCACTAGTCGCTAGTAGTCGCCAGTTCGCGCGAGTAATCCCTGTGAAGCCATGTGGAACTAGAAATGTGATATGTGCACAGGGTTAAAATAATGGTTTTTCGTTAGGTGCAAGATGGCGAAACGAGAACGGTAGGATGTCGAAATTTGTCATGGAATTAGCGTCATTTAAAATGCTTTTGATTACTCAGACTCAAATTCGAGCTGATGGTGCAGGCACTTCTTGCTGATTGCGTAGGTTCCAAGGGGCAGGATGTCGGTACTTCTTGGAGAAGGATGTCGATTAAGCGTTCAGAAAGTCATATATTCCGCCATATTTCACGAATAATGTATCACTCTATGTGTATACTGGAACTGTGATACGTACATACTAGAACGGTGATACGTGCATACAAGAATTGCGATATGTGCATACTAGAAAGTTGTGATATGTGTACACAGAACTGTAATATGCGCTTACTGGATATGTGACATGAACATTCTAGAACTGTGATATGTACATACTAGGAACGTGGTATGTGCATACTAGAACTGTGAGATGTGCATACTAGAAAGTTGTGATAAGTTGTGATATGTATTATAACTGAGATATACCTACTACCAATACTGCGATATGTACATACCAGAACCTTCAGATGAACATACCTGAACTGTTAGATGTACATACTAGTACTGTGATACGTACCTACCAGTACTGTGAGATATGAATAGTAGAACTGGTATATGCATATTATAACTGTGATAGGTACATACTAGAACTGTGAGATGTACATACTATAACTTTAATAGCTGCATACTGGGATTGCAACTTTTCGGAACGGCAACACGGCACGGGAACCTGTAAAAGGGCATGCGGCGTATTTATTTTCGCTGTGTTATATCAGCATTTGCTGTGGCAGTGTCGGTTTGTCCTCAATCACGCAATTACAGTATGCCAGTGGATCCAAAATGGCCTTAAAGTTGAATCCAAGGTTCCAAGACAGTAAGTGAAAAAGGATTCAGTAAAGACACATGGAAGGAGGAAGATCCATCGTGACAATGTGCGATTTGCACCATCACCGAAATTTCGCCTCCACGGGTGACGCTCCTACCAATAGGCGCTACGTTTCCGTACATGGGAGCTGATAGTACTGCACATAATGCAACTGTGACATGCGCATACAAGAAAGTTGCGATATGTACATAGCAAGGAAGGCGCGTAGCAAGGAAGGCCACCGGCGAGTCTGGGCGCGGCATGACCGATGCAGTCGATGCGCCCCTAAACTCCAATAACAACACCGGCGAGTCACCACAAGCTCCCCCTCGCTCAGTCCACTCACCCGTCTGAGCACATCGAACGCCAGGCTGTTGATGGTGAGGATGACGCCGCCGACGCGGGACTTGCTGCCCTGGCTCTCGGTCATCTCGGGTCCGTCCAGTCTGTAGACGAGCTTCACATGCTCCGCCAGCCGCCGGACGTGCTCGGCCAGCCGCACCGCCTGCTGCCGCATCCTCAGCACGCGCTCCTGCAGCGGCAGGAGGTGCGCGCGCGCGAACGGCTTGGCGTACCACATGCCCACCTGCAGCACCACCAGGTCAGGACAGGCGCCGCGCCGGCACGCCAGCGTCAGCTCGTCGACGGTGCGCGTGAAGTTGTCGTCGATGTGCGTGCGCCAGACGAACTCGGCGCGCAGCAGCTCGCTGGAGGCGGCCAGGCTGCACGCCACTTTCTGCAGCCGGCCGGTCGCCTCGCTGTGGATCTCCACCGCCTCCGTGCAGAACGGCGAACTCCCGATGTACAGCGAGCTGACGTTCGGCAGGTGCGGGAAGGCGTCGCTCAGCGGGACGCCCTCGGGCCGCAGCTGGAGGTCGTGCAGCAGCGTCTCGTACAGTCCCCGCAGGCGCGAGTCGCCGACGAAGACGACGCGCGCGGCGCGGCGCCGCCTCTCGCGCAGCCGCGTCAGACACTGGCGCGTCTGGGCCGAGGTCAGCGCAGAGGTGCGACACCGGTCGCCGCCGGCCGCCGCGTCCCAGAACGGACGGTGCTCGGAGAGGCTGAACACCCGGCCGCACGAGCTGTCCGCTGGCTGTCGCTGGCGCGAGGCGCCCTGGCGCACTGAGAAGAACACTGGCAGATCTGCGGCTGGAAAAGGTCGTCACAACTCAGCAAATCTGCCACCGGGGGCCACAGACGCAGCAGGATGGTCGGAACATTATAGCTCACTGGTCAGAGCACTACAGCACACTGGTCAGAGCACTACAGCACACTGGTCAGAACACTACAGCACACTGGTCAGAGCACTACTGCAGACTGGTAAGAGCACTACAGCAGATCGGTCAGAGCACAACAACAGGTTGGTCAGAGCGCTACTGCACTCAAACGTTCCACACGTGCATCTTTTCTGGAAGGAGAAACGCCTCTCTCCTCTCTCAAACGCCTCTCTCCAGTTAGAGGGTGTCGCCTAAAAGTGCGGGTTGGGCACTAGTCTCTCCTGTCCCCTGCCAACTACTGCCATGTTTATATTCACGCAATGTGCATGAATAGCCCGCCTCGAAACATCAAGCACATGCCACGTAACGCTGAACATGTGCCACGAAGAAAGTTCTCTGTTCGACGAGCATCCGACCCAAAGCTTGGACGCAGCAAGCTGTGCCCATAGGTATGTGCGTGTGGGGAGGGGCTAGCCGGTGCCAGGGCAGCGCTACGTGCGTGAGGGGAGGGGCTAGCCGGTGCCAGGGCAGCGCTACGTGCGTGTGGGGAGGGGCTAGCCGGTGCCAAGGCAGCGCTACATGCGTGTGGGGAGGGGCTAGCCGGTGCCAGGGCAGCGCTACGTGCGTGAGGGAGGGGCTAGCCGGTGCCAGGGCAGCGCTACGTGCGTGTGGGGAGGGGCTAGCCGGTGCCAGGGCAGCGCTACGTGCGTGTGGGGATGGCATTGCGGTGCCACGGCGGGGGTGCGGGTGGAGTAGCTCTCCGAGGCTTTTCGGCGACTACGTGGCTGCGAGTGCAAAAAACTGCGAGAAGACACCACTGGCACGCGTAATAACTACGAGTGTCGGAGATCCAGGGGTGGGGGGTGCGATAACGGTGACATGCCACCCCTCTCTGAAGCGACAGATTTCTGCAGACATTTTGCACCAGGATTACCTTTTCCTTCGAAATCCGAGGATATTTTATTGCATGGACATAGCATAGACAAAAACCCGACGAAGTCTTGGAAATTGGAGGAACTTCCTTCGAAGTCGTTTCCCCAAGCCAGGCCTCTCGGTCCACCCTTGACTACGACTGCAAATTTGCGACGCGAAGTCACTGCTGCAAAAAATTATAAACTGACAATTAAATACGACACGTCACCGCGGCGCGGCATTTCTCCGAATACCAAATCTGCTGTGCGGAATTGCTGGTGCTGCAACATCTTCAGCCAATCATAACGTGAAGCGACGTTTCCACGATCGCAGAACATGCTACGGGACATCAACAGCGGAGCCGGCGACCTAATTGGCTCCAGGAGGTTACTATGTGAGCAAGTAAGGCTGCGCTCTTTATGGTGAGTAGTTTTGCACGTGTACACCTGACACTTTACCGATGCCATTATGATGAGAGGAGTTCTGTAAATATACACGGGATGCCTCACCGGAGCGTGTTCTTCTACCGCTTGTTGTGGCAGTTGTTAGTATGCATGTGTCGGCAGCTGGCTCCTCTATCGACCTTGGGATTCCAACAAAAATTAAAATCCTTTACCATGTAACATCGTCCTAACATATTTCTTCGCATTCGAAAATTGTATTTTCATCGTGGGGGCGTCGGTAGCTCAGTGGTTAAGCTGAGCGTCTGGCAAGCAAGAGGCACGGGGTTCGATTCCCCGCGGTGCCCGCCCTTCCTGCCAGGGTGGCAGGCGACGCGGTGTGGCCTCGCTGCTGAGTGCGTCGTAAAGTCACAATCCAATCGGTCGCTTTGGCAGAGCGGAGGGGAGGTCGGACTCCAGACGCGAGAACGAGAGGTCACGCTGGTGCGGTGCACTGTCCGGCTGCGGCCGGCCGGGACAGACGCCATGATGGCATAGCCAATACAGAAGCAACTGCAGCCCGGAGTGGGAATGTTCTTTACTCGATCCATTCGCTTAACGCCGGTGGTTTCGAACCCGGACGGTGTTTGGTTAGCACCAGTCAGAAGGTGCAACAGTAGCTCACGAGCGTTCCGATACGCGTCCAGGTCCCCACGTCGCCAACACCTCCAGTCACCAGGTACGCGTCCAGGTCCCCACGTCGCCAACACCTCCAGTCACCAGGTACGCGACCAGGTTCCCACGTCGCCAACACCTTCAGTCACCGAGTGCACATCCAGGTCCCCAATAATCCAAGTGACTGGAATGCATTCTTCCCCGCTGAATGGATTTTCAGCGAGACACCCTTCGAACACAAAAAGACGCCCTTCTGAGATAAAAAGTTATGTCCTGGAGCATCTTCAGTGGGCTCGAGTGCGCCCCTCCCTCTCTCAACGAATTTTCAGCGCTGAAGGCGCCCCTCCAAGTACTTCCACAGTCGCGCCCTTCCGAAAAGAAATGACCCTCCTGACAAGTGAGCGCCGTGGCAATTCCTGGATCTGCCACTGCTCAAGTATGAGTACACCGCAGACACATCGCACTTGCCTCGCTGTCCTCTTTTGTAGACAAAAAATTCCACTTACCTCGCTGTACTTTTCTATGGAGAAGAATTACGCAGCAGGTTCACATGCCTGGCTATCCTCCTCTGCGCAGAATAATGGTGCAGGAAGTCCCCTTACCTGGCTATCATCCTCTGCAGAAAAGAATGATGCAGAAAGTCCACTTACCCCTCTGTCCTCTTTCGTAGAGAAGAATGCCACCGATAACCGCGGAACTTATCAGTAAAAGTATTCGCAGATGTAAGCGCATTTCTTCATTTGTGCATGATAATGCCTGAAAATGAGATAAAAAGTAGATGTCACAGCATGCTCTTGTTGGCAATGACCCGACACACTTATGAGGTTTACCAGATCATACAAAAGGTCCGATTGACACACATAATCGCGGTTGAAACCTAGTCCGTTCCATTCCCTTTTATGTTTTAAGGTCACGAAAGTATTATAAGTGTAACAATAGGACTGAAATCCACAGAATATCCCTTCAAATAATTTTCTCCTCGCGTTCTTGCAGCACAGAGCACAAGGGACACAGTTTGGTTCAGGAAACGTCAACAAATGGAGTGAAGGACTATTCAGCAAGATTGGGTGGTTGGTTGGTTATTGGCTTTACGACACATCGACCGTCGAGTCATAAAACGTCGCCAATCTCTTACGCCGATTGGTCGCGGGCAAAGAGTAGCGGCAGGTGAGACTCGAACCCACAGCCTTTCAATTGTGAGAAGAGCAACTTGCCCATAGACTACTCGTCCCCAGCAAGAGTGGGTGAATGAGCGCCAGGCAGAGGAATGACAGCTAAACAGTCAGCTAAATGCATAATTCATGCGAGTTTTTTGTGCTTTAACCATAGGTGAATAATTATTGGTCTTGCCAACACATGATTCAACCAAATTTATTTTACGTCGCGGCGTGCACCGAACGCTACACGAGCGCCTAGTCCTCTCGAGTGATTCTGAGATTCTGAGATGCGTTTTCGCACGTGAAGTTTATATAATGCGGTGTGGACTTCATTGTTGTATCTATGCTACCATAATTAATGATGGAAATAAGTGTTTTGCTGTGTTTGATGCCGGTGCGGATGATACCCAGACATCTCATTCAAAACATTGGACCTGTGTGTTTAGGACAACTGTGAAAATCCATTGAAGTGTGGAGTTTTACGTTCCATTCCATACTACAGTCACGCAATGGATCACGTGGAGTCATTTTTATGCCTCATCAGTTGTGCCGCAGCGGCCTGGACCCATATCTGCAGGAGCTGGAGCAGGAGGAGCTGGAGTAGGAGGAGCTGGCAGGAGCTGCGCTGCAACACTGTGATGCACAGCTAGCTGGACACCCCCATGTGCAACTGTGTCAGCAGGCAGAACATCGTTCCGACTGATAGAGTATCCCTTAATTATAGGTGCAGGAACGGGGGGCCAAGGGCCCATGGCCCTCCCGCTTTTCAAAGTGTGGGAGAGGGCAGCAATGGTAGCTAGCCATCTCACTTTTGAGACATTTAAACTTCCCGTAAAGCAGCATGTACCAGTGTTAAACCAATGGTTTTTCTTGAGGTCTGGGGTGTCGAAACGAGCACAATAGAACGTCGAAATTTGTCAGGGAAGCATGCCAATTAAAAATAGTTTCGGTCCTACAAACTCAATTTTCATCCAATTGTGTACTCGCAAGTTCACGTTCTTCATTTCATTTGAAAGTAATTTAAATCAGGAAAACCCATGCTAATAATTGCAACACCATGCTATCAACAGATGACATTGCTTATTAAATCACATGACAGGAAATCACTGCAATTGGAACTGTACTATGAGATTCTTGTCTATAGCAATCCATTATGGTGAGCATAAGCATGCTATTTTACACGAAATACTCTTCGAAACGTGTCGTGAAGACTTCATAAGCACACAACAAGCACGATGCGGATACTTTTTTGGAAAGGATGTGTATTCTTTGCCAAGAAAGTGGTATATTTCACCCTTTTTCGCGAGTAATTCATCACTTGCATGCCCGCATTATAATTCGATAAAAACTCCCTGCAATCTATAACTAAATAAAAGCTCCACATAGGGACTATCGTAGTACTTCATATTTAACTAATGCTCACATGGACAAGCCCTTACAACAACGCAACTGCTTCAGGAGTTCGTGTAATGCAGCAGTTGTACGGATATTCAAACCATATAATATGTCATGAAAGGCTATAAACCATATAATATGCCAGTCAGTGCCAAAATAGATTCATACTAGAATTTCACGGTGGTTCTTTGACTGCTAACATATTTAACATCGATCTGATTAATATTGCCTACAGTATAAAATTATATAGGCTGAAGGCAGCAGCGTAACACAATCAAGGTAAGACACGCAATTCGCCAGTGCAGGTGATTCCTCGCATTTATTTTGAATTACCATGTATTATATATGACCTTGGTCCTAGTTGTTCAGGTCCTGTATTTTATCATTGCTGATGTTCACACTGTCCGTGTAAACATCAACCGCCGCACATTAACAATTGTTTCATTATACGTGCCACGGGGGATGCCTTCCCCTCGGCACAGCTCAGCCCCTTAACACGAGCCCCGGAGGACCTCTTAAAATTACACACAATGGAGGGATGGGGCAGGGGCGGATTTCGCCTCCCCTAAGATCTCGGCTACTATTACGGCTAGGGTAAGGAAATTCTCATGGTGGACGGGTACGGCAATGAACGCTATTGTCAGGTAGTTAATGTCCTGGCCGTGGGTAGTCTAGGAATGGACCTGCGCGTTTATGATACACCCCAGGCTTCGGTAAAGAACAGCTCGCAATTTAGCCACGTCGGCTCAGCAGCCCCGAAAACGAAACAGCTGTGGGAGTCGGCCACTAATTTCCTGACTCAAGCTGTCGGCACAATCGACCGATGCGACCGGGCGTTACCCCAGTACAGTGCAAAGACCAGCATCCGTCTCTGTGCGTCTCCTGGGACCCTCTCTCCTTCCTTTATTTTCACTCAAACACCGGTATATATACGACACAGCCTAGACTATACAGCATTTCTAACAAGCAGCGTTCTGATTGGTGAACTCGCGCGGCACAGTAGGCTATATTGTATGCCGGACCATGATTGGTCAGTCGAGACAGCGGCCATTGCTCGGGGGGGGCGTAACGGGGTCAAAAGGTGCCAAGTGCTTGCACCAGGCAGGCGACGGCACAGGCTTCCGTGCAGACGAGAGTTGTGGGGGGGGGGGGGCGTGGCGGCTAGCGGCATAGCAACCCGCCAGGTTACGGAGCCCTTCCGGCCTGAGGCGGTCGTCTGGGTATGTGGGGAATGCCACGTTTTGATAGGGCCACATTCTCCGACGAGTCCACAGATAGGCCAGTTCCGGCGTGTACGGTACGCTTATCGGCCGGATGCGCGATGGGCATTCCTGAGATTCCGAACCCTGCTACACTATTGTGTGGAAATTTCAT
This sequence comes from Imbricaverruca yamaguchii, assembly GCA_034440575.1. Classification (NCBI taxonomy): domain Eukaryota; kingdom Metazoa; phylum Arthropoda; class Thecostraca; family Neoverrucidae; genus Imbricaverruca; species Imbricaverruca yamaguchii. The sequence continues at coordinate 1,044,925 of JAOTOL010001625.1, forward strand.
GACTTAAGGTCATTAAGGTCAAATGAGGTTACATGCCACAATTTGCTCGTTTTGTGTGGCTTGGCTTGTCATTGTAATGAATCCCTATGATTGTGTTAAATGCTCAAAAATGGGCATCAATGATGTTTTGGACGTAATTAATAATCCAGTACAGATACTAGACCCGGCATTTGACCTCAAGCTACCTATATAACAACACTTCATCAGGTAAGTTACCTGTTCAAGTTACCGGAGCCGCGCCACACGCCCGACTGCTCCGTCGGGTGGCTCAGCACAATCGGCTTCGCGAAGAAAGGAGTGAAGGATGTGAATGAAGTATGGAAACGCTTAGGTACACAATGACACAAATAGTAGTTTTCAGGATGTGTAGGGAGTAACATGCAAACTGACATCAATCGCATGACAGTCATGTGCATTTATGACAGCATTACAGTTGACCAAGTTTGGTTCCATTGACCTGTCATGAACTTGGCCTTACTTGACCTCGGTGACCTAATGTCCTTGAAGCTATATGGCATAGCAATATATAACAAACAACAAACAATATATAACAATCAACAAACAATATATAACAAACAACAAACAATATATAACAAACAACAAACAATATATAACAAACAAACAAGTAACAATATACAACAAACAATATTCCCTTTTGCAGAAATACTATGCTAATCAGCACCGATTTTTATGGTCTGGCGCTACGACTTAATATTGACTAACGGTCTCTAACTCGAATTGTTTTCAGCAAATTTCTGCTATTCCTGCTTTAAACAACGCGCCAAACATTTGTATGCTGGTAGCAAAAGAATGGTGTATATCGACCTGGGAAATTATTTACAGGAGTTATATACGAGAAACCGAAGGGGTGGGCGAATTACCCACTAGAACCCACTCTACCTAGGCTTTTCTCTCTGACCTGCGCTGGAAAAGGGTTGTTCTTTGTTGAATTGCTCCCTTTTGTCCTCACCACGCTACTCCGCATAACAGTTAAGAAACAAAACAAATGCGAGACTATTCTGAGAGGACTCGAATAATAGGTAGACAACGGCCGGACGTGAACTGGCCATTAATGACATGTCCAATTCAGCCCGACATACATTGATATTCTCGGGCAGAATGTCGGCCGAGACCGACCCGATGTCGGCCGACATTGTTGCCGCTTACGAGATGCCGAGCTCGCCCCGACACATGCGGACAGCGGGCCGACGTCGACATTTTTACTGGGTGCAAATTTAGACACTCGGAAAACGAAGTTTCTGAAGGTAGTGTCTGTCTAGTTTACTGCTGATTTACATGAAAAGTTGATAATTTGGTCACGCCGCGACAGAGTGCCGTCATCGGTGGGAAGATGCACATTCTCTAATTAAATTTTCGCGCAATCCAGCCCTATCGCATTCACTCCACATCATTACTTATGAATTTGCAATGTCTTCCTTGGCCCGCACATCGCCTGCGTCGCCGTTTTGGAAGAAATCGCAAAGGCGGGTCCGGGCAGCTTTTTACAGTGCGCGTGTTCTCCGAGGGATCCACGAGATCTGGCCGCGGAATTCGTGATGAATAGTAAACAAATGACGACACGTGACGTCAGAGTCCACGGAATTCGTGGACGGAACGCGACAGAGAACGCCTTTGTGGCGTGCGCTCTCGAAGGAGACTGGATAAGTTAAGCATCTGAACTGAAGTTAAGATAAGCTAAGATAAGACTAGCAGTGATACCGAGTAGTGTGGGAGTAGTCTAAGAGGGCGGCACAGTGCAGGTCACGTTGCATGTCAGAGGGTGGGCCATGCAGTCCGTACAGTGTGAGCGGCGCCATTAGCCGTGAATGTGCATAAAGTGTGTCGTGAACCAACCAATAAACCAACCATGCAGTCCGTACTCCGAACGTCCACCTAGTTGGATTTGTCCTCACCGGTGCTGGAGACAACACGGTGGACTACCGTGTTTTCTGCAGCGCTTCGAAAACTGTTGCATCCCGCGCCAAAAACGTCATCACGTTTCACCGGCACCGACAACGGCTCGGCGAATCTGCGTGTCTGTCATTGGCGTTGCTATCACTCGTAGGCACGTGCTCACTCCCCGACGCGAGCGACATGATACGGGACCGTGTTTGGGTGGGATTGTAGACAGCGGAGTTCAAAATTGGCCCTGGCGAAGCGAACGGAGCTGCCGATGCGCTCTCGGAGGAAGTCGCGGGTCGTGACCGGCACGTGAGGGAGGTCGCCGTCGTGGCCGTCGTGGCCCAAAGTCGGCCGACAGTGTGGTGTTTGAGTTATTTGAGATTAAGGACGCATCTACTGCGTCGGTCATGCAGCACACAGTGTACCGCAGGCGTGCGAATTCTGCACAGTGTGGTGCATCCATTGGCTCGTTCCGACTGTGCGGCCTGGTCTTCTCAGAACGTGGTGTCCGGGAGTGAATGGAAGGAGGCCAGCCACTTTGAGGGCAGTGAACCGTGGCGCCGTGCATGAATGCCGGCGCCTGCGCTGTCCGGCCGTGCTAACTTCGGCCCGTGTCATGAGCCCTGTTCACAGGGCTTGCGGCAGTCGCTGCTGCTCTGGCGGTCAAAGCGGTCGAGCTTAGCCGTGACCAATCAGCAGTGAGCAGGATGACGTCACATTGTTTGCGGCCGCCGCGATTCCTGTGGTCGCCGTATCACCGACCGTACGGCGTGAATTAGCGGCCAGAATTAGCGGCCGCAACAATACAGGCTCATCTTGGCGGAATGGTGCGTAATTACGCGCTGTTGAAAGATGGGTTCAGTAGTTCGCTGTGATATGCATGATTTCGTGCCGGGCACTAATTCATAGCTTTTTATGGTGTCATGTAATTTTTTTAGATGGTGCCTTTTCCACGGTATTGTGGTCCTTAGGTGCTGCTTTCCATGCTGTAGGCGCCAATATTGATTTTGTGAAAGCTAGGTATTGTTCATCCACTTCTATATGTGGCACTGAAGCACCAACTGTTATTGAAACTTTACCCACGGAGCAGGGTTAGGATTAGTAAAACAACTGTTTCTGCATATTTGGCATCCATAATATTATATCAAGAAAGTGAATACGTTGAAGCACAATACTACCCACCATTTAGCATACAAATGAAAAAAGTGAAGGAATATCTTCTTTCCTCACAAACTACCTAACCATAAGGGATGAGTAGTCTAGAGGTACGTCACCCGTCTCACAATCGAAAGAGTGTGGGCTTGAGTTTTAACCTGTCGTTACTCTTCACCTGAAGCCAATTGGCGTGATAGATTGGTGACCTACATGACTGAACGGTCGACGTGTCGTAAAACCAATAACAAACTAACTACCTAACCATAAAGAAAAAACTTTGCCATATTTTTCCAAAAAGAGAAGCATATCCAAATTACAAACCAGAACTCAATTGTACTGCTAGCTAACCAACCAATTAGCAAGCATCCTTGCTTTATGGAAGTAAAATGTGTATACAATGTGTCTTGTGAATACCCTAAATATAGCAAAATAATATCACTTAAGCTAGGCTTGCTTAGGATCGAGTCAGTTTTTAGGCCCAAACAGTGGAAAGAAATAACTTGTCCAAATTATCGGTTTTTCATAAAAGCGATGTTTGGTTATGCTATGTTACAGTTTACCCCTTTTGGTGTGCTATGTAATACCCAATTCGTAGCTTCCTTTTGGTATCTTTTTGCTTGCCTACTGAAAACTCAGCACTTACAAAGGAAATGATCACAATGGTCACATAATCTTAATTGCGTTCATAAATGTCGCATTGGAAAAATTGTCAAGAATTAAAAAATGCCCTCGAGCACAACTGCACTATGATGCTTGATAATTAATTGCTCTGTGACAGTGCTCAAAATTTGTTGGAAAGTCTACACTAAACTCATGATGTTGAGGGTTTGAATACAAATTACAAATTACCATCCATGTTTGATTCCAAATCATTTGCATCTCAACTACCATAATCAGAAAGTAGGGCACTGATATCTCAGCACAAATGAGAAATAATTTGGACCAGACTTGCTGAAGCTGACCTAGCAGGTTACGTGGACAGCCGGCGCCATTATTTCCGCCAAGCGTCTCCCGCCGGCAGGGTCGTCGCCACCGGGGGGGGGGGGGGGGGGGCAGCGGGGGCAATTGCCCCCTGCCGTGAGACTGGAGGCACCGCCCCTGAAATTTGAAGAGGCCCCCAGAATGGAAAGGAGGCTCCCAGGACGAAAAGGAGGCCCCAATGACGAAAAGGAGGCCCTCCAGGACGAAAAGTAGGCCCTCCAGGACGAAAAGGTGGCTCTCCAGGACGAAAAGGAGGCCCCAGGACGAAAAGGAGGCCCTCCAGGACGAAAAGGATGCCATCGAGACGGGCAAGAAGCCACCCAGGGTTACACGAGAAGGCTTCCGATGGGTGGAAAGATATTATTAATTTGGAAAACGAGGCCCACAAGGTGGAAGAGAAGGACCCTACAATAGTGCATAATGACAAGAGATATTCATCCGGACGCAAGAGGGGCCCCAAATGGGTAAGAAGGTCCCCCTAGGAATGAGAGAAGGCCACTGAGACCAGCCAGATGAGGCCACATTTTAGAAGACGAGAACCCTAGAAGAGAAGATTTGAGACTAGGATGCAAAAGCAACCTGCTAAGAGAATAATGAGGCTCCAAGGCCTCCAAGACATGAAAGGAGCCCCATAATTTTAAAAAGGAGTCACCTAAGAGAGTGTAGGAGGCCCCAGAAATCAAGAGAGTGCCAAAAATTGGCGCGGAGGCTCCCATAACGGGAAAGGGGGGCCCAGAAAGTGAGAGGAGGCCCTAAGACGGAAACGGAAGCCAGTGGATATGATATGAGGTTTCGGAGACGCAAAAATAGGCACCAAAACGAGCAAGGTTCCACCAAAATAGGAAAGGATGATCCATAGACATGGCAGGAGGCACCTAATTCGGAAGAGGACGACACAAGGTTGGAAATAAGACCCCATGATCAACAAAGAGGCCATAAAATTGGAGAGAAAGGCCATTGGATAAGAGAGATAGCTCCCAGGCGGAAAAGAAGGCTCGCAGATGTCCAAAAAGGTCCCCGGGAAATAACAAGGCCACTGAGATAAAAATGGTTATGTATAATTTAGTAGAGGAGGAACCTGGGAGAGAAGAGAAGTCCACCAGGAGATAGGATACCACCCTTTAGATGGGCGAAGTTCGAATCAAAACGCAGAGCAAGAGGTCCCCAAGACGTGAGAGTAGGCCCCTAATTTGAAAAAGGACTCTAGAAGAGAAATGAGGGCCCTGCCGGTCTCAAGAGGAGTCCCCCAAAAAGGAGTAGGTCTTCAGGACTGAATTAGGCCCTGAAAACCAGAAAGAATTCCAAGAAAATGAGAGGAGGCCCTTAAGCTGGGAGCGGTAACAGGTAAGAAGGGGTGTGAGGTTTCCAAAATTGAAGATTCCCTCAAGACTGGTGAGGATTTGCCAGGATAAAGGAGGAAGCCCACGAAGCGTAGGAAGTACCAAAAATTTACCACCGGACCATGACAATCCATATAGTGGAATGATTGGTCGTACCATTCCACAGCAGTCTCATTGGAACCAAAACAAATAAAGCCAGAGCAACAAAAGCACTCCAGACATGGGTCCAACTCTGAAAAACACTCACAAAAAAACACACAAAAAACAAAAACATTCCAACTCTGGGGCCCAACAATGACCCCCAAAAATATAAAACGTTTTAGACCCAAAAAAGTGTCGAGGCAGCTAAGGCTCGCGCTATGGATCCAAGCAAATGACGTCAGGGCCAAAAGATCACATTGGACTATATATAAAAAATCGCGTCGCAGCCCTTGAAAATCACCCTGGAGGCCCAGAAGAACGTGCCGGGCCCCAAAAGTTGCAGCTGCTCCGAAAATCAATTCCTAACCGAAATGTCACTCTGGGACAAAATATACTCCGTCAGTGGCCGTGGTAGCATATCAAAGGGGCAAATGCCCCCTCTATCCTGAGAGGCCTAAGCTCCCAATAATCGTGCCAGGGCTTCAAAACTTGCGCCAGGGCCATCAAAATTCGCGTCGGTCAACCAGAATTCGCGCAGGGGTCTCCAAATAAGTACTTCGGGCCCCCGAAAACTCGTTCCGAGGCTCGAAAACTTGCAATAAAAACCGCCAAAATCACGTTGGGGCAACAGCCAGGTACAACGCTTCCCTCAAACTCAAATCTGTCCCCCAAAATTTCGCACTCGGGACCCACAATTCCCATCGGTAATCCCGTCGAAGCTCCACAAAATTGGCGTATAGGCCCACAAGTAAGAACAGTGTAACCACAAAAACTAAATCGGTATCCGAAAAAAAATCAAGCTGGAGCCTTCCAAAATAAGAATATATTTAACAAAACAAATGTCCTGCTCAAGAACATGGCTCTGGAGCGCCAAACATGCGAACAGATGCATTCACAAATTGCGTATGGCATTGAAAACATACCGTAACGATAAAAAAACGAGGTGAGATGCTAAAACGTGGCGCCAGGGACTGGAAAAGTCAGGCCGAGATTCGGAATTTGCATCAACAAAAAGAATCCGCAAAAATATCGTTGAGCCCAGAAAACTGGCGTTGGGTCCCCGGAACCACGCGCCTGGGCCCGATAAATCGCGCTGGGACTAAGAAGCACCACACCGAAGCCACAACTTCGTACTGGAGCACCACAAATGTGCGTCAGAAGCCCCCAAAAACACAACAGGAACCTAAGAGCATAACGGGGGCCGACAATACAACTGGCCCTCCAAAACGCACATAGTCTCCCAAAAAGCGACAGGGCCTTAACATACCTGGACCTCTAAAACATGCATAAGAAGCTCTTATGGCACACAGAGGTCATAAGGACGCACCAGGGCCTGAAAAGAGGCTGGGGACGCAAATGGCAACATGGTTCCAAAACGAACAAAAACACCGGGCGTTACATGAAGACATCGGGATCTTCGAAAACGCCCTGACACATAAAATAAATCATCGGTGCCGAAAAAAGCAACAACACACTGAAACGAGGACGGGTTTCGAAAATGGATTAGGCCGCTGCGCAGAAAGACGCAGCGGGTCCAACAAAGAACACTGAGGAAGGGCCTCGGTTCGATAGCCATTCTGAGAGGATAGCAGCCAAGATATCAGATGCGTCAAAGCTGAACGGAATCTGCATTTTATAACTAACAGAAAATGTGGGAGGTAGGAAATTAATGATCGGATTTAATTACTCGACTTTTCGCAGCGAGCGTCCATACTAAGCATTGCAGCACGTCAAATATGGCGCAAGTTTATCAGGTGATAGTAATTAGCAAAAGACAGAAGGCTAAGCAGAAACCGTAGCATCGCACGAAGTGTTGCGAATGCGCCGAATGCGCGCACGTGCACGGACGTTGGCGTCGTGGCGACCGGATGATATGAACCGGATGATATGCCGGATGATATGCCTGAAATTAGGAAATTTTACATTTTAAAGAGATGGGTAATCTATTTTTAATTCAAGTTAGGGGTCTAATACATTTTCTAAACTCCTGCTCGTTTTAGGGTTTCGTTCCTTTTTATGCACCGAGGATGTTTTTACGTGTCGGGGCGTTTCCGAAAATCCCGATGTGCTTCTTTAACCCCTGGTCCTTTTGTTCGATTTGGAGCCATTTTTAATTTTGTGATTCCAGGCACTTTTTCAGACCATTGTGCGTTAGCATGGTCCCTGCGTGCCTTGAGAGCTTTCAGTGTATTTGTTTAGAGCTCCATGTATGTATACTTATGGGTGCAACGCATGTTTTGAGGCCTTGTCGCTTTTTGGGAGATTGTGTGCTTCAAATGTCAGTTGTATTTTCGGCCCTCGTTGTGCTCTTGGGGTCCTGCTGTGTTTATTTGGGGCTTCTAACCCACATTTGTGGGCGTTCGGTTTTGGGGCTTCGGTGTGATTTTTCTGTGTCCCAGCCATATCTTATCGCTCCCAGGCGCGTGGTTCCGATTACCCAACGCCAGTTTTCTGGGCTCAATGCTATTTTTGTGGACATTTTCTGACTTTTTTACTCTCAAAAGTCCGAATTCCGGCACATCTCGAGACCCTGGCGCCATGTATTTGTATCCCATCTCGATTTTTCGAGATTCGTTTTTTTTTGTTCGGCGGCGTACACAATTTGTGAAGGCATCTGGTAATATGTTCTGTGCTCCAAAGCCATTTTACCGACCCGGACATTCATATTTTTGGGAATCCCTCCTTTTTTGGAGTGCTCCAGATTGACATTTTCGGATGCCGATCCGGTTGTTTTCGGACGCCGGTTGATGAGACAGAGGCGAATTGACCTTCCCCATAATATTCCGAAGCATTTTTGTTTGTGAAATACCAACTGAAAATGTTGGTTCGCACCGGCCGCTTGCACTAGATACAAGGAGAATCCAATGGGATTTGGTTACAATTTGTGCTGGCGGGTTGACATTGGATGTCCAGCGGGATCTGGTTGCAATTTATCTCCACCTTCGGATCGGCATAACAGGAATCAGTGCGAGCGCAATTGCCGACATTATATCAGCGTGAGGCAGATATCGAATGTTTGCTTTCAATTAATCATCAAGAAGGGATGCCCTAGTTCACCAGGACCGATACTAAACCTGTGCCACAAGCTGCGGGTGCCAAACCATTCCGAATATCATACACGGGAGATTGTACATGTGGTGTGTTCTAGTATCAGCACTGACTTATCATCCAACGTTGATTGGCCTCCAGAAATACCTCCGGGTGAGCACCGGGGGTATATTGCACAACACCAGGCCGTACCACTGTTGCAGAGCTCACACCACACGCACCATCCTCACTGCACTGAGCCCTGTTCGACAAACATGTTTCAAACTGATGACGTTTCGGTGTTAGGCGGAGCCTATTTTGACCGCAAAGCTGCAGCGGCCGGCTTTGCAGATTCCGGAAACAGGACCCTGGCCGGCGCATTATTTCTGCCAATTACCTCCCGCCGGGTATCCTGGTATCCGTCAGCCGCCTGCAGCAGCCAGGCTTTCGGCGTCACCCTACCCACCTCCTCCGCCAAGTGAAGTACCTAGGAATTGCGTCAGGGGAGGGGTCGAAAGGATTTGGGGGGATCCCGTCCCCACCGTAAAATAATTAATGGCGTCATTTCCTGTGTGCCCCAGCCTGCCTCCATTGCTTCTAAGTTACTAGATTTTTGTTCTTGTTTACCATAACGTTCACGTCGCGTTCAACGTCTTGTACCACGTCAACGTTCGTGCACGTGTACACACTGGCCGATCCGATTTGGTCAACTCCTGCTGTAAGCAGAACTTGGAAAGCAGAAAGCAGAATTTGCTGTAAGCAGAAACAAGAAGTGTATCGCATTCACCACACTTCTTGCGATTATACGGTTTCTGGTGAACCTACTTTTTATAATTGCTACCACAACATATTCTTGCGCCATATTTGACGTGACAGAATGCTTCGTGTAGCCATTCGCAAGGAAAATTGGACGAATTCAATTCGATGAGTTCTCTCCTCACATTTTCTGGTGGTTAATGAATCCATATACCCGCTGAGCTTTGATGCACCTCTCTGGCTACATATGCTCCCAGATTGACTACGGAACCCAGGCCCTGGCCGAGTGTTATTTTTTGTTTAACCCGTCGCGTTTTCTTCGCGTACGAATGTTTTAGGGGTCCAGCCCATTTTTTTTTTGTTGGGGGCCCGGGTCATTTTTTATATCCAGACTCTTCTTATGGTTTGTTGATTAATGTGCTCGAACGATCTTTTTTTTGTATCCCGGCACGTTTTCGAAAACTCCGATGTGCCTATGTAGTGCCCGGTCTTTTCGTTGTTTTGTTTAGGACCGTGTTGCTTTTTGTAGGCCCCACCCTGTTTTTGAGGCCCTCATGGGCCTCATGGAACCTGTGTGTTTTCAGGTTCTCTACTATGCTTCTTTATGTATAATTATCACTGTGTTTAGGGCTGCAACGCAGTTTTACGTCCCTGCCACATATTGCGAGATTCGGTCCCCCTTGGAAAGCCAGGTCCCATTGCGCTCTTACGATCCTATTGTGCTTATTTGCGATTCTTGGCGTACATTTGTGGGGACCCAGCTCGATTTTGCTATCTCCGGTGCGATTTCTCTGGATCCCGGCGGACTTCTCGGGCTTAGGTTCCCCGCACAGTTTTACTGTGCTTCCGAAAATTTTTGGGGATCATGCCTAATTTTTTTTTAAAGTCTGAATCCTGTGGCCTGATTTTTGTAGTCCCCAGGTGCGTATGTTTTGGTCCCGCGTCGATCTTTTGAGCTCTGGTACGCTTTTTTTTTTTTGGGGGGCAGTGGCGTTTTTCAACACATCTGGTACTATGCTTGGGGCTCCAGAGCGATTTTTCTGACCCAGACATATATTTTGCAGAATCCGACCGAACTTGGAGGTCTCCAGCTTGATGTATTGGGTTCCGGTGTAATTTTCGCTTCCATGCGGTACATATCGGAGACTTTCGACGCCACTTTTTGGGAGCCCCGAAGGAAATTTGCATTCTCAGCAGCGCGCCGGAAGCTGTCTATATTTCGTCACATTTCTTGGGTCACCCTTAGGACAACCCTGGCTGCCTCACTGCTCGTCACGTGGGTTCATGGACCAAGCGACCAAGGCATTAACCAAAGCGGCACACGAACCTCGTACGACAATAACGATCCTGTATGGCGCATTTTTTCCTTTAGAACGCGGCGTCTCTTCTTCACCGCCTGGTGACCGCGTCTACCATAACGCATAGCGCCATATTGGTCTGATTATGTACGAACAAGAAATCGCACCGAGCACAAATCCTCAGAGGATGCCCTGATGTAGTGTACCTACATACCTGTCCTACTCATGCATACCGGTGTACGACACCAGAGGTTTGGTGGAGTGGGGCACATCAATAAAGCAATATTCACATATTTAGTTCAAGTTCAACATTTTCATGCGCGCAAAATGCGGTATGGCAGGTATGGACATGTCCACGCCAACTCCAACATTGATGTGGCACCACCACACCAACTTTCTGTGACAGCCTATATTTTTAGAAGACAATTAAAACAATTTACCGGCTAAAAGGTGAAGCTTAAACTATGGCCAGGATAGGAACGTAGCCAAAGAGGCGGCCGAACTACCACTACGATTTTGATGTCCCGGACGTCGGTACCTACATTTCGAAGACACAATCTGCTGATTCCTGGACAAATGACGCTTTTATGCTCATAAGGGCCCGGATTATCGGACCACCTCCCTCATCAAATTGTAAGTAAGCATAATACTGTCATAGACCAGGAATGCAGACCAACATGCATCTAGATGCAGGATGTCCAAACTCCATTGGGAAAAAAACTCGATCCAGTCTTCTGTAAAGCATGAATAAACACGTGTAAGGGCTAATAAACTTTCGCAAGAACCTGTACGCATTAGTAATGACTTGCACCCATTCTTAAGCGCCCATAACCGTTCATAATCACTCGTGGACGTTTGTAAGGCCCCGCAGACGTTCACAAGGACCAGAAGACGTTCGTAGCGGCTCGTGCACTCTTATAAGGGCCCGTAAGCCTGGTGACGGCCTGCATACGTTCGTAAGAGTTCCTAGGCGTTCTCAGCGGTCCAATAGCAGCCAGCGTAAGTGTGGTTCGCCTTCCTTTGTCTGCCATGGCGATCCAGTAAATAACTATATGCAGGCCCCTGGCGCAACCCTTCGGGTAGAGTTAGGGGCTCGTGGGAGCCTAAGGCGGCCCTAGCTCCTTGGCCACGTCCCTATGACGGGGCATCGACTTGTGTTAACCTGGAGGCCACTGATGATGTCAGGTCAGGTCAAGCACAGCATGTTTGGGTCTCAGGCAGCCCGCATTATATTCCCGAAGCTATCAAATACAATGATGTATCACCGGATAATATGTAATGCTTCAGAAGCTCAGCTTAGAATATTCTGAACACAAAGTTATGCAAGGTCAAGTGAGAATATGAGAGGTCAAATGCTGTCATACCCTGTGCGCGTCAAGTGATACACGACTATGAAAAAATAGCATATGCAGCACGACATTGCAGCTTAAATAATTCCATGTATCATTGCTAGCTAACGTATTCGCTACTTATTTTGCTAAATGAGTAATGAATTCCATCGAATTAGTATTTTCCCAGTATGACCATAGTCTGTTGGCATCACTATGGTAACTCAGGTACTTTGGATAAACCATCTGTAGCGAAGAGCAAATTAATTCAATGTCAATGTCGAAAATACATGGATGACATAGTCGGTGACATTACAAGAATCTCGCGATCCTCCAGTCATATGTTTCTGTGACATCATTTGATCTAATATAGCCTTACCTGGTTGTAAAAATGTAAACATATCTGATGAAGCAGCCTTAGATAATGTCGCCACGTTTCACATCTATAGCTTTAGTGGTTCCACCAGTAACACCGTTATGCCAATGGCGCCAAAACGCACGAAAATGGCATCGCATGATAGTTGCCCTCATTTGATCCATAATGAATGGACGTAAGATCACGAAATTCGAACACAAGTGTTTTCTAACAGCCCTCCAGCCACCTCGTAGAATTGACTTTGCGTGATAAGATCATATTTGTAGTGATTCTTTGCATTCTATAGCATACCCATCCCACTTGAGCAGTTTACGAACATCGCTTAGATTGATGCTGGATTTAGCTTGCGCACTGCCTGACACTTCAGAATTAATCTGTGGCTCTGGAGGTTCGTCGCATTGGCACTTCCGTTTGCACAGGTTTGTGCAAGCAGAAGCGTTTGTCCATTTTGTGCTTTATAGCTCCTTGACACAGCTAGCGATCCATTACGAGGCGAAACGAAGAATTCAAACCCTCACAAAATGAGTCAAAGTGTATTTTATTACAAATTCCTACGTTATACATCAGGGTGTCGCGTGTTTGTGGACTTTATTATTTGATTTCGTGCGACTTTATTTTGTCTTCAGGTAGCATGGACAAAAACGGGCAGGTATATTTTCGTACCCCGTCTCAGTTGACCCAGCAAGCCTGGGCTTCTTAACTGTATCACAGGCGGTGAGGATGAAGCTTGGCGTTCCGCAAGCCCCAAGGATGGGACGGGCAGGGATTTTGTGGGTCTCCCTACATGAACTCTGGCACCGCATCGACGTACTTGTGATCCTTGACGACCTGTGGGGTGGCTGCTGATTGCAAGTTTCATCATGCAAGCCCCGTTAGTTGTTGTTGGGTGAGTTTGGTTGATTATTGTTTTTTACGACACATCGACCGTTGAGTCATGTAGCGTCGCCAATCTCTCACGCCGAATGGTCGAGGGCGAAGAGTAGCGACAGGTGAGACTCGAACCCACAACCTTTCGATTGTGAAACGAGCAACTTACCCCTAGACCACTCGTCCCCCTTGGCTGAGTTTGACCAGCCTGCCACAAGTGCGGTGATATTGGCTGTTTATGAAGTTTGCAGTCTTGGAGAGGTGGTTAACAGTTTGTAGCGGAGAGGTGAACAAATTTTGATAAGTTGAGTCGAAGTAGTGGTCCGAACGATGCCGGAGTAGGGTAGGTGGTGTAGAATGATGGGGGTCGAGACGTCGTAGTCCAAACTAGCAATGGAAACAGGCATACACTGTCATGGACTTGTTTTTGGTTCGCTTAGTTTTTACGTCCTTCCCTTCCTTGGTTGTTTTGACCTTTTCTGTTTGTTCTTTTATACGTCAATCTCGGCTAACAGTGAAAACACTCATACTCCTTCCCTGGGAATGTTTGATTGCCTTGGCTCTTTCTTGTCCGCCATTAGCAAAGTAACCTGTTAGGGGTTATTTATTGTCTGTTGGTTTTGACACGGGTGGATGGCTTGTTGTTGGCGGAGGTGATGTTTGCTTTGTAAGTTGAGCGTGTTGTAAGTTCATTTGGTGTGGAAGAGGTGCCGTCCGAAGTATCGTAGTCGTTGTCTGAGAGGTCTGAGGAGTCTGAACCTGTCATTGGTCCATATCGGGCGTGTTGGTGTTTGCGTGGTGGGTGTGGTTGTCATGGGGATTCTTTCGGGCTTGGTGGAACTGATGGTGTGCGTGCTCCGCCCTGTGGTATTGGGGGCGGAGCGGGTGCGTGTGTTGCGTCGTGACTGCTTCAGTTTGACTCTTGTGCAGTGTGTCTGAGATGGATGGCGTGGGAGTCGCTGAAGCGTTCTGGTGAGAGTTGCGGTATTTGATGTTGCAGGTTTTTCGTGTTGACAGTTTTTGTCACAGTGATTCACCTGTCGGTGTCGAGCCTGTCCAGGTCGTGTCGGCGCCCCGTGCAGTCCTTGGTGGCTGAGCCGTACACTCGGCGTGCGTTTGAGGTGCTCGTGTGGACGACTGCCCGCGACGTGTGGCCGTGGTGGCTGCTGGTCGTCGACCACGACCTTGCCCCGGGCAGGACACAGCCTTGGCGGTGGACGAGCCGGAGTGTTTCTCTTTCCGCTTCCCGCCCAGGGTAGGGCCCGTTCCAGGAGGCGCAGTCTTGGCCGCGTCCGACGCCGCGCCGCACGTCGCCCGTGCATGTCTCGGTGCGGTGTGTGGCGGAACAGTTGCCACGCGTGTCATGGCACCCCCCCCCCCCACCCGTCCTCGAGCGGCCGCAGCGCTGGCTTAATTTGTACCGTCGAGGGAGGGGTTCTCGTGGTGCGCACTTAAGGTAACCGGCTTACCGGCCTTAACGTGAGTCGGCGATTTTCTTGTGTTGAGTGTCAGTATGAGCATGTGTGTGTGTACCGTTGGTGTGGTGGGGCGGGGGAGGAGATCCCCGACTCGCAATCTTGAGAGTCGGGGGTCCTCTTCCGTCATCCAGGCCAACTCCCTGGCATGGACGGTGCCCATGCCAGGGCATAGACCGGCCGTAGATGGCGTCAGGTGGTGAGATGTGTGGCTGGCGTGATGGTGATTGGCGTATTTTTGATCAGTTCGATGGTAAGTAAGGCTGCCAAGACGCCGACGTCCGTGCCGTGGCGGTCCCGAACAAGGAGCGTCCCCGATCGGACAGGTCGTGCTCGCAGAGCTGCTCCTGTGCAGGCGGACTGCCGCCGGCTATTCATAACTGCGCGGCTCGACGGCGGCGGACCGGAGGTCACGTCTAACGTCACCGCCGCCGCCAGAGTGGAGCGGCACAGCACCCGACTCTACTGCGACCGGCGTGTCAGCGGAACACGACCCCAGGACCACGTCCGACGTTACCGCCGCCGCCAGAGTGGAGCGGCACAGCACCCGACTCTACTGCGACCGGTGTGTCAGCGGAACACGACCCCAGGACCACGTCCGACGTTACCGCCGCCGCCAGAGTGGAGCGGCACAGCACCCGACTCTGCCGCGACCGGCGTGTCAGCGGAACACGACCCCAGGACCACGTCCAACGTTACCGCCGCCGCCAGAGTGGAGCGGCACAGCACCCGACTCTGCCGCGACCGGCGTGTCAGCGGAACACGACCCCAGGACCACGTCCAACGTTACCGCCGCCGCCAGAGTGGAGCGGCACAGCACCCGACTCTGCCGCGACCGGCGTGTCAGCGGAACACGACCCCAGGACCACGTCTAACGTCACCACCGCCGCCAGAGTGGAGCGGCACAGCACCCGACTCTGCCGCGACCGGCGTGTCAGCGGAACACGACCCCAGGACCACGTCTAACGTCACCACCGCCGCCAGAGTGGAGCGGCACAACACCCGACTCTGCCGCGACCGGCGTGTCAGCGGAACACGACCCCAGGACCACGTCCAACGTTACCGCCACCAGCATGGAGCGGCACAACACCCGACAGGCCCACACTGGTGCGACCGGCAGTGTCAACGGAACACGACCCTAGGATTACGTCCGACGGTACCGCCACCAACATGGAGCGGCACAGCACCCGACTCTGCCGCGACCGGCGTGTCAGCGGAACACGACCCCAGGACCACGTCTAACGTCACCACCACCACCAGCATGGAGCGGCACAGCGCCCGACTCTGCCGCGACCGGCGTGTCAGCAGAACACGACCCCAGGACCACGTCCGATGTTACCGCCACCAGCATGGAGCGGCACGGCGCCCGACTCTGCCGCGACCGGCGTGTCAGCGGAACACGACCCCAGGACGACTCCGGATCACAGCCACAAAAAACAACACCCTCACTAGAAGACGAGCATGAAGCATGGACGGCCGACCAACCCGCCCGCCGCCCCACGTTGGCGCTCAACGTGTCACGACAGACGGGAGGGACGGCCGACCAACCCGCCCGCCGCCCCACGTTGGCGCTCAACGTGTCACGACAGACGGGAGGGACGGCCGACCAACCCACCCGCCGCCCCACGTTGACGCTCAACGTGTCACGACAGACGGGAGGGGCGGCCGACCAACCCACCCGCCGTGGCACGACAGACACCACAACTCCCCCAGGCCCTGACCAGGCCGGCTACAAGACAGACAAAACTCCAAGGCAGACCGAAACTCCGAAGACAATGAAGAAAAGACAACACAGCGATGGAGCGACTAATAGACTTGAAAAAGAATGAACTACTTCGTCCAGGACCCGGACGTTCTACATTGCTGTGTCTGCTATATACTATATGTATACTATGCTGCTATGCTAAGTTCTCTTTCCGCCGGGATAGGACCGGCGTTGCCCCGGAGGCTAAGCATTTGTCTCCAAACTATTATTTGGTCTCCACACCGAACGGATTTTAAAAAGTTACCGGATTTCGACACTTTTTCAACAGGTCCCATTATTACTTTGAAATAAAACAATTGGTGACCAACTAAATTGTCCTGTGGAGGGGGTCCAATCTACCGCTCTGCCTTGCGCATTCAGCGCATTGGCCACACTTTGTGAGATTCTCCAGTTTCTGCCAGTCCTCCTACGCTTTGCCAATTGTTGTCACATGATAGTCTTGTGCCGCATTTCACATGTGGAATACTTCATATGGTATTCCGCTGATTTTTTTTTTTGATTAACTCAGTACATTGATAGGTCTCTTCTTCCCACATTTACTGGTAGCTAAGAAATACGAAGACCCGCTGAGCTCTGATGCACCTCATCTCTTTCGTCAAATTTTCTCACAGATTGGCTACTGAACCGAAGCTCTAGCTAGGTTTTCTTGTTTTGGACTCGTTGCGGTTTCTTCGCGTCCGAAT
This sequence comes from Imbricaverruca yamaguchii, assembly GCA_034440575.1. NCBI lineage: Eukaryota > Metazoa > Arthropoda > Thecostraca > Neoverrucidae > Imbricaverruca > Imbricaverruca yamaguchii. Next base: position 1,062,019 of record JAOTOL010001625.1, read on the forward strand.
GTGCCTGATGGCTTCAGCCAACTTTTGCTAGGGGCCCGGCACATTTTTGGGACCCATGTTCTCTTTCTTTTATAGTTTTGTTACTTTTCTTGTGCAGGGACGACATTTTTTAGGAATCGGCGCTGTTTCGAAAACCCCGATGTGTTTATTTAGTGCCTGGTCCTTTTGTTCCTTCATTAGGACCCGATCGCCTTTTGAGAGTCCCATGCTTTTTTTAAGACCACCATGCGGTCCCATGGCCCCGGTGTACTTTGAGAGCCTTTGCTGTGTGTTCTTTTATGAGCTCCCGGTGTGTGTGTATTTATAACTGCAACGCATCTCTTAAGACCAAGCGACTATTTTTACGAGAATCGATACGCTTTGGATAGCGAATTTTGGAGAATTTTCGGCCTCCCGATGTGCTCTCAGAGTCCCGCTTTGTATATTAGGGGCTCCCGATCGCACATTTGTGGACCCCAGCACGATTTTGTGGGCTTCGGTATAATTTATCGAATTCCAGGCTCGATTTTTTTCGGGATCAGGCGCATGGTTTCGGAGAAGGGGGCGGCCCCTATGATCTTCATGGACCCTGGCGCCCAGCTATATTTTTAGGGTGGTTTAGGGCTCAGCTGCATTTTTAGGGAACATAGTGCAATTTTTACTGAAGCCCAGCGCGATTCTTTGGGCCCCACAACCTCTCAGGAGGGAGGGGGAGCTGTTCCCAATGTCTCCTTCGGTACGCCACTGCTCACATCGCTGTTCAGCAATCTGTTAACTGCGGAATTCTTCCGATGTGTAACATATTTATTCCGGTTCCTCTGATGGGCGTAATAATATGTTTCTTCTTCACTCCATTAGTCTAAAAACATAATCATATAGCTAACTCCCTGTGGCACAAATTAAAGATATAAAGACAAAAGATATAAAGACATGAAGACAACTATGAGCCAGAAAAATTGGAGTAACCGCTGATCTTTCATGTACCTCATCTGGTTAAATGGGCTCCCAGATTACCTAACGAACCGAGGCAATGGCTCGGTGTTCTTTTTTTAGACTCATTGCGTCTCTTTTCGTCTGCGAGTGTGTTCCAGGGCTCCAGCCAATTTTTGCGACTACATCCCCCTAGGCAATTTTGGGGTTCTCATTTTCATGGCCCGGGTGCGATTTCTGGGGGTCCAGCGAAGTTTTTCAGGAGGCCCGTCACAGTTTTATTGAGCCCCGGCGCGATTCTTAGTGACCTGTGACTATGACCCGAGTTTAAATATGAATGGAGTAAATAAGCCTTGACGAGTTGGCGATCTTATGCACTGTATTATTTTCATGTTTTCACGCCAATATTCCCTAACATTGAGCTGTGCAAGTGCATATGCTCATAGATGAATGCGCACGTGCTTGGCAGCAAGGACATGCTTCAAAGCCGATGTTGAGTGTTAATGTGCACACTTGCCACCATATCCATCTGTTCTTTCAAAACTATGTCAGATGTTACGTCTAAATGTGCCATGAGTTTACCATAGTAAAGCACTAGAGTAGTTGGGTCGTTTTCACGACGAATTGTTTGTTTGTCATTTGGGCTTTAGGGCGCCTCGATCAGAATTGATCATTCGCGCCCCATGTCATCGGTTGATCCCTTGTTCATCAACCGATGACCAAGGGAGGGTGGGTACCCCGTGGAAAAAACTGAAACTTATGCAAAACGTGGTACCCCTGGCAAAAATTGTCATCAGTGCACGGTGCGGGGCGAGTGACTCTGCGCAGCCGGCGGTACCTAAGACGTGCCTGGTGTTGCTCGTGCCCTTAGACGTGCCTAAGACGTGCCTACCCAGGTGTTGCTCGTGCCAACCGCCGCCAGCCTCCCCCACAGTCGCCGCAGGCCGCCCAGGGTACGGGCCCAGCCGCGGTGTCGACGGTCCGCCTGCGCCCAGTCACGTGCCGACCGTTACGGCCGCGCCGCCCGCCGCGCGCGGAAGCGCGCGTCACGACGACGCCGCGGAAGCGCACGGTCGTGACGCCCAGAACGGCGCTGCGAGAGGCCCCTCCCCACGCCGCCGGCAGCCGCCGGCGCACCGTCACCGCAACACTGCGGTCGCACCAGCAGCCCGCGCGCGCGTCCGCGCCCACGAGGCCCTGGCAAAAACGGGGGCCATCGGCCTACCTGAAGGTCTTCGTGACAGAGCCGCCCACCGATCGGTGCGGAGCTGGTCGGCGGCGGCGACCGGTTTGGTAAATCATAGGCGCCGCGAACGGCGCTGGGGAGCTTAAGGTGGTCCTTGGTAGCCCATGCGCGAGGTGCGGACGTGCTCGGTTCGTAGCGGAGTTTTCGAGTTGAAAACTGGGGAGGATGTCGAGACTGACCTGTCATGCGCATTCTAGCGCGCGCCCTGGAGGGGGGGGGGGCAAAATCCGCCCACCCGTCCGGTTTTTCGTAGATAGCTCCAGATTTTACCGGCCGATATACGCCATTGTTTGTGTACCTACCAACAAATGACCGGCGCGTTGTTTAAAGTAAGAAAATTGAAAATCGATCGAAAATTTTTCGAGTTAGGGGTCGCTAAAGTCACAAAATTTCCTCAGCGCCAGACCACAAATATCGGCGCTGATGCGCTTCCCGTATATTAGCAAAAAGGAGGTGTTCTTGGCAAAACTACCGACTTGTTTGATGTACATTGCCATGCTACATTGTTTCAAAGTCACGTCAAGTCACCGAGGTCAAGTCAGGTCAAGTTCATGACAGGCTAACACACGCCCTGGAGGGGGATGGCAAAATCCGCCAGCCCTTACGATTTTTCATACCTAACTTCATATTGTACCGGCCGATATACGCCATTTTTGCGTACCTGCTTAGAAATGACAGGCGCATTGTTTAAAGCAAGACAAATGAAAATCGACCGAAAAGTTTTAATGTTAGGGGCCGTTAAAGTAAAAACAATTCGCAGCGCCAGACCACAAAAAACGGCGCTGATGCGCTTCCCGTCTATTGGCAAAAGGGAAGTGTTCTTGACAACACTAGCGACTTGTTTGATGCATATTGTTATGCTATATAATTTAAAGGTCATGTTAGGTCGCCAAGGCCAAGGCAGGTCAAGTTCATGGCAGGCTACTGGAATCAAACTTGGTGAACTGGAATGTGTTATAAATGCAAATGACCGTCATGCGATTGATGTCACTTTGCATGTTGCTCCCTGCACATCCAGAAATCTACTGTTTGTCATTGTATGCCTAAGCGTTTTCATACTTTATTCATGCATTTCACTCCTTTCTTTGCGAAGTCGATTGTGCCGAGCCGCCCAACGGAGCAGTCGGGTTGGGAGCCCGGTTCCGGTAACTTGATTAGGCAATGACCTAATAAAGTGCTCCTATATAGGTGACCTGAGGTCAAATGGCATATCTTACATCTGTTTTGCATCATTAGGAATGTCCAAAGCATCATTAATGCCAAGTTTGGAGCATTTAAACACAATCACAGCGATCCATAACAATGACAAGCCAAGCCACTGATAACCGGAAAATGTTGCTATTTTGACCTGATTTGACCTTGAAGATATTGACCTAAGGTCATGAACTTTGCACACAATAGAGTTCACTATCGTGCCCATCCACCCTGCGAATTTCGTTGCTCTAGCCTTCATAGGAGCTGAGATCTTGGGGGGAGGGGAGGAATCCGCCCCCCCCCCTCCAGTGCGCGTTATTTTCAGAGGCCCTCCAGGGCGCGTGCTAGGTTTCAGGAGGGCCCCTCTCATGTTCACGCCTTCCAGCCTCCAGGGAGGTCGTCCTTAGGCTTCAGGGTGCGTCTAAATTCGTCTTTCAACACCAGCTGTTGGGTGCGTCTACATTTTTCCTCCGTTAAATTTTTCCCCTCAAGGCGGTTGTCTGGAAGACTCCCATCGGACTCCCCTGGGGTTAGGGGTGACCCTTCATCCCTTAGAAACGCCACTGCTTTTTAACAACCTGGACCCTCCATGGGGTTAGAAGCTTTTTCGTAGTACCGGGGCAGTGGCGTTGATATGATTTGGTTCAGGGGAGGTGGGAGGGCAAGCATCTGAGGAGGCCCTATCCTATCTACCGAGCCTCCCTCCACTTTTCTGAAGCTCCTCGCATTTCGGTGATTATGTTTTCGGAGGGCTGCCATGTTGACATATATATATATATATATATATATATATATATATATATATATATATATATATATAGATATATGTATATATATTAGTCAAGCATGGCTATGAACATGGGAGTATATGTCACTAACACTCACACAAATCGCGGTGTGGTGCAATAGGTGATATCGGCGGTACAGGCTTAGTATGGGGGCGGGTTCTATGCCCCTCCCCCTGAAGGCTGGTACCTCCCTCGCGCGCGCGGCTCGACCCAGACGCCACTGAGCGGCGAGGTCGGCAACATGTAGCTGACAGACAGGGTGAGCAGACCGGCAACATGTAGCTGACAGGCAGGGTGAGCAGACCGGCAACATGTAGCTGACAGGCAGGGTGAGCAGACCGGCAACATGTAGCTGACAGACAGGGTGAGCAGACCGGCAACATGCAGCTGACAGACAGGGTGAGCAGACCGGCAACATGTAGCTGACAGACAGGGTGAGCAGACCGGCAACATGCAGCTGACAGACAGGGTGAGCAGACTGCTCCGGCAACATGTAGCTGACAGACAGGGTGAGCAGACCGGCAACATGCAGCTGACAGGCAGGGTGAGCAGACCGGCAACATGTAGCTGACAGACAGGGTGAGCAGACCGGCAACATGCAGCTGACAGACAGGGTGAGCAGACCGGCAACATGTAGCTGACAGACAGGGTGAGCAGACCGGCAACATGTAGCTGACAGACAGGGTGAGCAGACCGGCAACATGTAGCTGACAGACAGGGTGAGCAGACCGGCAACATGTAGCTGACAGGCAGGGTGAGCAGACCGGCAACATGTAGCTGACAGACAGGGTGACCAGACGTGCGGACGTTGAACGGTTCACAGTCCTGATTGCCGGGCGATTTGGAGGCATGTACTTTGATTGATTTTGGCGTCCCTTCTGAAGTGCTGAAACTGTTGCACAAGGCTCGCCTTATTGGTTAATTATCAGCCCGGCATGCATAAAAGAGCATTAACGGGTGATGGTTTTAAATAGCGGCTCTTGGATTTGAGAATAAGCTATCTCGAAGTAAGAATAAGCAAAGACTCTCAGAGACAGAGGCGAAATGAACTTCCCCGCAATATTCCGGAGCATTTTTGTTTGTGAAATACCAACTGAAAATGTTGGTTCGCACCTGCCGATGCCCTAGGATTCTCCCTGTTAGATACAGGGAGAATCCAATGGGATTTGGTTACAATTTGTGCTGGCGGGTTGACATTGGATGTCCAGCGGGATCTGGTTGCAATTTGTCTCCACCTTCGGATCGGCATAACATAATCGGGGGGGGGGGTGCGAGCGCAATTGCCGACATTATATCAGCTTGAGGCAGATATTGAATGTTTGCTTTCCATTAATCATCAAGAAAGGATGCCCTAGTTCACCAGGACCGATACCAAACCTGTGCCACAAGCTGCGGATGCCAAACCGTTCCAAATATCATACACGGGAGATTGTACATGTGGTGTGTTCTAGTATCAGCACTGACTTGTCATCCAACGTTGATTGGCCTCCAGAAATACCTCCGGGTGAGCACCGGGGGTTTATTGCACAACACCAGGCCGTACCACTGTTGCAGAGCTCACACCACATGCAACCTCCTCACTGCACTGAGCCCTGTCCGGCAAACATGCATGCTATTCATTGCGAGCGGGCTGATAGGACAGGACCAATCGGACGCGCCGGCGCTTCGCCTCGGGCGCTTTTTCATGGCGGCACATCTTTGAAGACGGCGCAGCAACAAATTTGCATGATCTCTGGCATTGTTCTTGGAACTGGCGGTGCATGAACCCGCGCCGCCTCGGGGTGGGGGGCGGTTCGTTGATGAACCTCCTAAGGTTTTCTGCGGACAGTGAAAGAGCGGTGCGCGGCAGCGCACCAAAATTTGGCATACTTTTTTCATATCAATTGGACATGTGTCAAAATTTTAAAGTCAGGTCATCTAGGTTCAATAAGTTAGTCAAGGTAAAGTGAGGTAACCTAAACAAAAGTTCAACCAGTCGTCTCGCTTTAACAGATAATGATAGTTTAATAAAGCTTTTAGCGTTTGCTTACATTTAGGGATTTAACAAGATGCACAAGAGGATTTTTTCCGTTTTTGATTACTTAGTAGTTTTGTATATTTTCCCATTAGAGGTCAAATCGAAGATTCTTGCAAAGTAAGCTTTTTTACTGGAGCTAGTTGACTTCGAACAACATTTTTTTCCCGGTCCGATGTACCCATTAGAAAGGAAAATTAAAGAAAACTTGAAAAGTCAACATTTTGAAATTTCCCAAAAATAAAATCTGGATGTTTGTGTGGCGAAACATTTTAGGGACATAGTCAATTTCGCATTCCTTTTCGGAAGACCTAGGCCTCCTTGTGATGTCACGTTTTTTGGGATAAATTTTTGGGAATGGCGTCTGGCCCTACTCGTCGAGCGCTTTCCGATGACACCTATTTCGTTTTCATGCGATGCTTAGTTTGGAGATTAGAGGTGGGTCCCAATTGACCCCCTCCCCCAAGACGGGGTGTGAGGATCTGACGAAACGCATGGACCGGACTCAGTGACACATCGAAGGAGGTGGGGGGTGGGGGGCATTGGGAGCAGTTGTCCGTGTGGCACCCAAGACTCGCCGGGATCTGGAGAAATTGCGTCAGACTCTAAAAAAATCCCGTTGGGGGCCCCCGAAAATCGCACTTGGACTTCTAAAAATCACATCGGGGATCTGAAACGTTGCGCAGGAGCCCCTGCAAATGACGCTGGGCGAACCAAGAATTACAGAAAGGCCTGGACAATCACATTGGAAGCCCCAAAATCCTTCCGTAGTCATATAAAACACGCTGATTGCTCCAACAAGTGGGATCGGGACCCATGATGGCACCAGGTATGTCTGACACCAGGTGCCCGGCACCAGGTGTGCCCGGCACCAGGTGTGTCCGGCACCAGGTGTGTCCGGCACCAGGTGCCCGGCATCAGGTGTGTCCGGCACCAGGTGTGTCCGGCACCAGGTGTGTCCGGCACCAGGTGCCCGGCACCAGGTGTGTCCGGCACCAGGTGTGTCCGGCATCAGGTGTGTTCGGCACCAGGTGTGTCCGGCACCAGGTGTGTCCGGCACCAAGTGTGTCCGGCACCAGGTGTGCCCGGCACCAAGTGTGTCCGGCACCAGGTGTCCGGCACCAGGTGCCCGGCATCAGGTGTGTCCGGCGCCAGGTGTGTCCGGCACCAGGTGTGTCCGGCACCAGGTGTGTCCGGCACCAGGTGTGTCCGGCACCAGGTGTGTCCGGCACCAGGTGTGTCCGGCACCAGGTGTGTCCGGCACCAGTTGTCTGACACCAGGTGTCTGACACCAGATGACCGGCACCAGATGACCAGCACCAGCACCAATCAGGGATGAGTGTCGGCTGTGCAGATGGTGGCGGTCGACGACCGCGGCTGGGAGACCGCGGCGGCCGGCGCTGATGTATGACTTCGATTATGGGCCCGGGCGCTGCACCTGTGGCCGATGGCTTAGCCAGGATCTGCTCCATGGGGAGGGCGAAAACCCGAAGACAACGCCAATATATAAATATATACATAATATATATATATATATATATATATATATATATATATATATATATATATATATATATATATATATATATATATATATATATATATATATATATATATATATATATATACACAGTTTGCCGCCAGGTCTCAATGTGGAAGGAGGTTCGCCGCTGGAGCTCCAGGTTTCCAGATAAGTCGTTGCAGAACTGGGCAGTACTTTAGTCTAAGCTGTGTATAGGTGTTTAGCAATTACTTCTGTGATTATATTTCATTAGTTTTTATCTTATAAGCATTTTCGTAGCACGCAAACCATACTATATTAACCTAGCGACGCCGCCGTGTGCGCCATCTTTGCTTTCGGCGTGTTCTCGAGGCTTCGATTTCTGTAGTAGGAGATATTACAAGTGTGTAGATCTCATAAGTACATTAGACAACATTCATACTATCCTAACATACTTTATTTATTTTTTGGTGTGCATAGGGTGTTTGGTGTTGAAGTTTAAGATAGTTTAATTAGTAGTAAGTTGGGGGTATTCATAAGTGATGTGCGCCATCTTTGCTTTCGGCGTGTTCTCGACGGTTCGATTTCTGTAGTAGGAGACATTACAAGTGTGTATATTTCACAAGTACATTAGACAACATTGATACTATCCTAACATACTTTATTTATTTTTTGGTGTGCATAGTGTGTTTGGTGTTGAAGTTTAAGATAATTTAATTAGCAGTAAGTTGGGGGTATTCATAAGTGCTGTGTGACTGTTCATTTTTCTGTCTAGCCATAAGTCATACTTGTGTTGAAGAAAATTAGATTAGACATCTTGTGTATCTATTTAATTAAAAAAAACAAAAAAAAACAAACAATTGTTTAATAGTTTCTCCTTTTCTTGAGGCACTCAGATAATAAACTGACAGTATAGGAGGTAGCGATTTATAGTGAATGATAGTTAGCTTGTTTGTCGGTTGTTTAGCGAGTTAATTTGAATCTAAATCTAAGGCATAAGCTGCAGCGTTTAGGATGGTTTCGACCAGGATGCAGGCACTAGAGGAAGAAATTAGGGCCCTTAAGGCAGAGGTTTGCAATCTCAAGGCAGCCCTTGATGCACAGGGTAGGCAAGATAAAGCAACAAGGGGTCACTCCGTAGCAGGGACGTCATATGCCCAGGTGGTCGCAGGCCACCAGGTAGCTGAGGCTTCCCCTACTGTGGAGGTGGCTGGGATCTCTCAGGAGGGGAGTTTTAATAGTGAACAGAGGAGGGGTAGTTCTGGTAGGTCACAGGAGGGGAAGTGGCATGAGGTCAGGGGGTGGAGGATTTGGAGACACGAACCTAAGGAAAAGGTTAGTGAGTGGCAGGTGGCAGGTGGTAGGAGCGGGAGGAAGTCTAGCCAACCGACCCAGCGGGCAGGTATAGTAACAACAAATATGTTCCAGGCATTGGATGACTGCCCCCAGGATAGCAGTAGTAAGGAGTCAGTGCTGGTCATAGGAGACTCTCGTGTGCGATATTTAGAGCGGGTATTTTGTAAAGGTAGGAGGGACAGGAGGTGCATCACCAGGCCTGGTGCCAAGGTGAAGGACCTGGTACCTGCGGTGGCACAGGTCACCAGTGATCACCAGTTTAACACAGTCATAGTGCATGTAGGGGTAAATAACATAGGGCAGACTAGGAGTGAGGAGCTTCTGCGGGAGTACAGGGCCCTTCTGGCCACCCTCAAGGGTCCCAATAGAGTCATTATAACAGGAATTTTGCCTAGGGCTAGAGCCTCCCCTGAGTGGAGCTCTAGGGCACTGGCAGCTAACGCCAGGGTAGGAAAGCTCTGCCATGAGCTAGGTTTTACATTTGTAGACGAGTGGAGCAGGTTCTATGCATCGTGGGACCTCTATCAGAGGGATGGCCTGCACTTTTCTGAGAAGGGGGTCCATGTGTTAGGCAAAGTATACGAGCATGTCCTTCAGGGAAACTAGGAAAGGGGGTGGGGAGGGATCACATTGCATTGCCAACTCAGGAATATTCCAATAGTGTCAGCCAAGGCAATAGAACCTCAAAGTCTGCAAATAGGGACAGCAGTAGTTCAAGGAGACAGAGTTATAGTTCATCTAGTGATAAAAGAACTCCTCAATATGAAAAAGCTAAAGGTGGTTATGGAGCATTCGTTAAGTGTATGATGTTTAATGCTCAGAGTATCCGTTCCAAATTTGATGAGTTCAAGTGTTATGTTGCTGAGGAGGAACCGGATTTTGTTTGCATTACGGAGGCATGGGTCAGTGAAGGGTATTTTGGAGATAACTTACAGGACTATGAGATCCAGGGATACAATATGTTTTCGTGCAGTAAGGGTCCAGCAATGAAAGGGGGTGGTGTAATGCTCTATATAAATAGCTTATTCAGTTCTCAAAAAGTAGCAGGTGGGAATAAAAATGTGTCTGTGGAGTCCATTTGGCTTGATGTCACTGTGGGAAAAGGCAACAGCAATACTCTTAGGATAGGAGCTTTCTACCGATCAGGAACCCTGCCAAATTCTCAGCAACTGGAGCTTGACAAGGTGATTTGTGAGGAAATCAGTAGAAACTTTAAGAGGAAGTGCCTTATTCTCGGTGACTTTAATCTAAAAGGTTATGAAAATGCTGGTGTTGGCACCCCATCATGCAAAATGTTTAGGAAATGCCTTGAAGAGGACCTGTTCTTACACCAGTTTGTATCGGAACCTACCAGGCATGGTTCATTCTTGGACCTTGTATTCTCGGATTTAAGTGACTTGGTTCAAGACTTGACTGTAGGCGAAACTCTGGGAAAAAGTGACCATAACATAGTTAGATTCAAGGCACATGTACGGGAAATTATCAAGGATAATTTGGTAAAGGTTCCAAATTTCAACAGAGCAGACTTTAACGGCATGAGAGCGGCTTTAAGTGCCATCAGATGGGAAGAAGAATTCTCCAATTTAAATGCCTGTGAAATGTGGGAAAAGTTCAAATCTTACTTGAAGGAAACTCAGATTAGACATGTCCCCCAAAAGCAAAGACGCAAAAGAAGGGTAGGAAAGCCAGCATGGCTTACACCAGACGTCATAAAAACAATTAAGGCTAAGAAAACTGCATTTAGAGTTTTTAAAGAAGCCTCAAATGTCGTTAATCTAAAGGCGTATCGAAAAGCTAGAGACACTGTGAAGCAAAAAACCAGAGCAGCAAAGCGAGCAAAAGAACTGGATTTAGCTAGAAACTGTAATGGGGACAGTAAAAAGTTCTTTAGTTTCTACAAGCTGAGTAAAGTTTCTAGCACAATTGGTCCACTGGAAGTAAACGGGACTACATTGGGTGAGGATAGTGAGATGGTTGAGGAGCTGAGCAAGCAGTTCAAATCAGTGTTTACATTGGAAGATATGACCAATCTGCCGACCATACACCATAGTTCAGTGACATGGGATCTGACAAATGATGTTGATTTCATTGATAGTGATGTTGTTTACAATCATATCAGGAAAATAAAGCAAAATAAGGCAGCAGGACCTGATGAAATTTATGCTAGGGTGTTGCGGGAAACTGAAAAGGAACTGGCATTTCCACTTAGTATAATATTTTGTAGATCAGTTTCACATAATGAAATTCCAACCGATTGGAAAAGGGCAAATGTAGTTCCTATTTTCAAGAAAGGAGAAAGAGGGAAAGTTGAGAACTATAGGCCAATAAGTCTCACATCCCTAGTATGCAAGGTACTCGAATCAATTATCAAGGATAGAATAGTTAGTTATCTGGAAGGTAGCAGATTGATTCAAAATACTCAACATGGGTTTAGAAAAGGACGATCGTGTCTCACAAACCTCTTGGACTTTTCGAACTTCGCCACAGAACAATTTGATCAGGGAAATCAGGTTGATGTAGCATATCTTGACTTTAGTAAGGCCTTTGACAAGGTACCCCATAAACGGTTAATGATACAGCTTCAGTCCCATGGTATTGCAGGTAGCATCTTAAAATGGATAGAGTTGTGGCTTTCAGATAGACAGCAAAGAGTGATGCTAAATGGTACAAAGTCATCATGGCAAAATGTTCTTAGTGGAGTCCCCCAGGGGTCAGTACTAGGGCCATTACTGTTGAAATTTGTGGATGATTTGAAGGTCTTTAGAGCAATAACAGGTCAGGATGAGCATATCTCGCTGCAAAAAGACTTAGACGAACTTGTGAAGTGGTCCGAAGAATGGCAAATGAAATTTAACTTTGATAAGTGCAAAATCATGCATGTAGGTAAGCAGCATATGAAGGCTCCATACTTGATGGGTGGCCAAGTGCTATCAGTGACTCAACAGGAGAAGGATTTAGGTGTTATTCTAAACACAAAACTGGGGGCATCAGAACAGACCAAGGAAGCCAGGAAGAAGGCACTGAGAATGCTCGGGGCAATAAATAGGAATGTATCATACAGAAGTGAGGAAGTGATCAGGAAGCTTTACTGTGCATACGTCAGGCCACATTTGGAATACTGCATCCAAGCTTGGTCTCCTAGCTATGAAAAAAAAAAAAAAAAAAAATATATATATATATATATATATATATATATATATATATAAATATATATATATATATATATATATAAATATATATATATATATATATATATATATATATATATATATATATATATATATATATATATATTTATATATATATATACATTTTTATATATATATATATATATATATATATATATATATATATATAGTATATATATATATATATATATATATATATATATATATATATATATATATATATATATATATATATATATATATATAGTGTGTGTGTGTGTGTATATAGCATAGATAGATAAATATACGGTTAGATATATAAATACACGAACCTGGTTACATCCGTGGGGACCTATGGTACACCACGCTTCGGTGGCTAATGCGAGACCTGCAATAAATGCCCAACAGTCCCGTAATGACCGGAAAACCAACCCGTCTTGCTGCCGACAACAACCGACAAAGAGGTTCACCCATTACCGAAAACAACTGAACATTAACACATGTCTAACACATATCATATCTAATCATACAAAAGTGAGGAAGTCATCATGCAGCTTTACTGTGCATATGTCGGGCCACATTTGGAATACTGCATCCAAGCTTGGTCTCCTAGCTATGAAAAAGATTGTTGGCTTTTAGAGAGAGTACAAAGGATGGCTACAAAAATGGTTAATGGCATAAGCAATCTGCTACGAGTATATAAGGAAAGACTGAATAAATTTAATATATTTTCACTTAGATATAGAATGCTGAGAGGAGATCTCATCGAGGTCTTTAAACTTGTACATGGCCTGGAGAAGGGACATCTTGGGGACATGTTCGAATTTAACAAAACTGATGCAATTAGAGGTCATCAATACAAAATTAAAGTTAGCCACAGCAGGACAAGATTAAGACATTTTTTCACCAACAGTGTAGTAGAACGCTGGAACCAGCTTCCAGAAACTATTGTCAGTAGCAGCACATTGAACATCTTTAAAAACAGCATAGACAATCATTATATGAATAGCAGGCTTGCTTTTCAATATTCCATGGAGGGCTGATCAACGGATTTGGTGGGCATCTGGTTGAATGTCCAGAGTGCAATCAAGAAGGGCCCCTATGGCTCATAGTTGCACTAATATTGTACGCCTTTATGTCTTTATGTCTAAGGCATGAGTATTACTTACTTTGGTAAATACTGGGGTCCATGTTTAAATCGCATCCATGGGCACCATTGCAGATTGCATGTTGCATATTGCATCCATGGGCACGACTACATGTTTAAATCCCGAGGCCCTCTTTCAACAACTTGGACCCCTCCATAAGACCAGGGGCCCTTGAAGGGCGTGGGCCTGGTCCGTTTGCCCAAGCCCTACAAGAGCCAGAGTGTCTTGCACGGCCCAAGTGTCCCTGCGGTCCATAGAAGGCAGTCGCCTGCAGGTACCTCGGACTCTTCATGGGACACCCGTTACCTTTACACCACATTTTTGGGGCAGGGATGACCGAGTGGTTAAGGTGTCGGGCTGGTGTACCAAGGGTCCCGGGTTCGACTCTAGCGCCACTCAGGACATTTCCCAATCCCGCGGCCCACCGGCGAAACAGTGTGGGCGGCGCCATTAGCCGTGAATGTGCATAAAGTGTGTCGTGAACCAACCAATAAACAAACAAACAAACACCACATTTTTGGCTCCAACACTGCCGGCGGCCACACAACCCGACAGAAGCCCGGGCGTGACGGCGACCAGCACACTCGAACCCAGCAGCGACAACGGCAGCAGCAGACATCTGAGGCCGACAGCGGCGGCAGCCACCTGCGGTCGGCAGCGGCGGCCACCTGAGGCCGGCAGCGGCGGCCACCTGAGGCCGGCAGCGGCGGCAGCCACCTGAGGCCGGCGGCGGCAAGCCACCTGAGGCCGGCGGCGGCAAGCCACCTGAGGCCGGCGGCGGAAGACATCTGAGGCCGGCAGCGGTGGCCACCTGAGGCCGGCGGCGGTGGCCACCTGAGGCCGGCAGCGGCAGCCACCTGAGGCCGGCAGCGGCGGCCACCTGAGGCCGGCAGCGGTGGCCACCTGAGGCCGGCGGCGGTGGCCACCTGAGGCCGGCAGCGGCAGCCACCTGAGGCCGGCAGCGGCAGCCACCTGAGGCCGGCGGCGGTGGCCACCTGAGGCCGGCAGCGGCAGCCACCTGAGGCCGGCAGCGGCGGCCACCTGAGGCCGGCAGCGGTGGCCACCTGAGGCCGGCGGCGGTGGCCACCTGAGGCCGGCAGCGGCAGCCACCTGAGGCCGGCAGCGGCAGCCACCTGAGGCCGGCGGCGGTGGCCACCTGAGGCCGGCAGCGGCAGCCACCTGAGGCCGGCAGCGGCAGCCACCTGAGGCCGGCAGCGGCGGCAGCCACCTGCGGCCGGCAGCGGCGGCCACCTGAGGCCGGCAGCGGTGGCCACCTGAGGCCAGCAGCGGCGGCCACCTGAGGCCGGCGGCGGCAGCCACCTGAGGCCGGCAGCGGAAGACACCTGAGGCCGGCAGCGGCAGCCACCTGAGGCCGGCAGCGGTGGCCACCTGAGGCCGGCAGCGGCGGCCACCTGAGGCCGACGCGGCGCCGCGACAACCGCCACCGACCACGGCGCGATGAGCAGCGGCGCGAGGCCGGAGGGAGGCGCAGCGCGACGGACCGGGCGGTCGCCACATGGTCGAACGTTCGTTCTGCAGGCGGCCGGCCGCCCACTGCCGGCTGACGCTCGACTACAAGGCGGCGGCCGGCGCGCACACGGGTGCGTGGCGGCTGGCCGCCACTGGCAGGGGTCGGCGACCTCCAACGGTCCGCCGGGCCGCGGCCGTCAGCTAGCTGCTATTTCTGCCTCGACCGCCGACCTGCGAGGCGGGCGACATGCAGAGGCAGGGGTCGGCGACCCACAATGGTCGGCCAGACTGCGGCCGACGGCGGCCGTCTCAGCCTGGACAGGTGGCCAGCAGCCTGGACAGGCGGCCACCAGCCTGGACAGGCGGCCACCAGCCTGGACAGGCGGCCACCAGCCTGGACAGGGGGCCACCAGCCTGGACAGGCGGCCACCAGCCTGGACAGGTGGCCACCAGCCTGGACAGGTGGCCAGCAGCCTGGACAGGCGGCCAGCAGCCTGGACAGGTGGCCAGCAGCCTGGACAGGTGGCCAGCAGCCTGGACAGGTGGCCAGCAGCCTGGACAGGTGACCAGCAGCCTGGACAGGCGGCCACCAGCCTGGACAGGCGGCCACCAGCCTGGACAGGCGACCACCAGCCTGGACAGGCGGCCACCAGCCTGGACGGCGGTATAGATGCTCGACTTGATGCTCTACTCGCTGAATTTAAGTTGGTTAATCGATGCGCGGCTTCGTGGGTAGGGCATGCAACTTTTAACACACAGTATTGGCTATTTTGCCGGAAAGAACGAAACTAACAACCGGGAAATTCCATAACCATTGGTGAAGAGAGCTTAAAAAAATGTTAAAGTTTAGAGTTAGCTAAAAAGTAGATGTGACAATATGAAAACCCTTGCTTGTTAGCGAATGACACGTTTTTGAATAGCAACAAAAGGTGCAAGGGTAGACCCATAACTTGTATTTCATATATGGTTCATAATCCCATACATAAACACAATCGGTGCTAGAAAAAAATTATCTACTTTTGGTACCCTTACGTCAGAATTATCTGCATTTTGTCTTCCAGAGCGGCCGTAATGCCTGTACACAGAATGCTATAAGTATATCTCAGTGACCTGAATTAACATTGACTTGAAACATGAATCATTATTAGCCGACATAATATGCACTCGAACGGAACGAAACCGCAATGGAAAGGGAAAGGAAGGTGGGAAGCACTAGGATACGATGCCCACTTCAATCTGAACATTTAGAGTTGACTCTCTGGCTTTGACTGGAAAGTACCGACTCAAACACTGTTCCGGCTGGCGTCCCTAAATCCCAATATCCGGCCACGTACGGACATAAACAGGCCTGCCAATAGAGCCCCGGCACCGGCCGCACCCCCCACCCAGTGCTAGCTGTACGGCTGGGTGGAGCCACAGCACAAGTGCCAGTGTATCAGGGGGTGCACCGATTTGTGAATCTCACAGCTGATCTTGCCGACGGCCTAATGCTCCGGCTGGCAGCTGGCATGAGGCCGGGTGGAGTTCTGGTCACGGGCGAGCTCCCATTATCGACACAGCAGGCGTGTCATCCCTACCTCATGCATCGCGTCACGCTTGACTGCCTAGTCCCGAATTACTTGATCAAGGCCACATATAGCATAACGCGCTAGTGCATTACACGCACACCGTTCCTCTCCCCCAAAGAAAAAGAAAGAAAAAACAATGAGCCTGGCAGAAAACACGGATTCGATAGGAAGACATCTGTGTAATAAAAAAAAACGCGGTAACTTGTCAATTACCCTCTATCATTTTAGGTGGTCCAATCGAGGAGTGGGTGAGATCTAATCACCGTTTGTTGCGCTCCAGTGCTCCGCAATCAGTTTCATCTGGGTGGACAGAATTGATTCAGAGGTAAGAGAAGCTAGATCAACAGATATCTAGCTGAGCAGGTACCAAATATTCCGAGGCCCACCGGTGACCATGCTAACTTACATGGAATATAACGCATGGCCGATGCCCGTAGGTGTCTGCTCGATGTGTAAAACTACATTCTCTCCCGGGCAGAATATGACGAGATCGACCAGGAGGCTGGCTGTGAGTTTGAGACCGCTCCACTTTGCCAGGCGCCACCTCACACTAGCTCTGCCCAACAAGTACATGAAGGTGCCTGCAGCACTTGTCTCTCTGTCTCGAGTCGCCGGAGATGGGCAGCTACGGAAGCGTCACACCATTCTCGAGTCTCCGGAGATCGGCATCGGTGGTAAAGTCACACCATCCTCGAGTCCCCGGAGATCGGCATCGGTGGCAATGTCACACCATCCTCGAGTCTCCGGAGATCGGCATCGGTGGCAATGTCACACCATCCTCGAGTCGCCGTAGATAGGCAGCTACGGAAGCGTCACACCATTCTCGAGTCTCCAGAGATCGGCATCGGTGGTAGTCACACCATCCTCGAGTCGCCGGAGATAGGCAGCTACGGAAGCGTCACACCATTCTCGAGTCTCCGGAGATCGGCATCGGTGGTAGTCACACCATCCTCGAGTCGCCAAAGATCGGCATCGGTGGTAAAGTCACACCATCCTCGAGTCCCCGGAGATCGGCATCGGTGGCAATGTCACACCATCCTCGAGTCTCCGGAGATCGGCATCGGTGGCAATGTCACACCATCCTCGAGTCGCCGGAGATAGGCAGCTACGGAAGCGTCACACCATCTTCGAGTCCCCGGAGATCGGCATCGGTGGTAGTCACACCATCCTCGAGTCGCCGGAGATAGGCAGCTACGGAAGCGTCACACCATCCTCGAGTCGCCGGAGATCGGCATCGGTGGTAAAGTCACACCATCCTCGAGTCCCCGGAGATCGGCATCGGTGGCAATGTCACACCATCCTCGAGTCTCCGGAGATAGGCAGCTACGGAAGCGTCACACCATCCTCGAGTCTCCGGAGATCGGCATCGGTGGCAATGTCACACCATCCTCGAGTCGCCGGAGATCGGCATCGGTGGTAAAGTCACACCATCCTCGAGTCGCCGGAGATCGGAAGTTGTGGTAACGCCACACCATCCTCGAGTCGCCGGAGATCGGCAGCGGCGGCAACGCCACACAATCTAGCCTGCAGTGCCCGGTCAGAGCGCAAAGCTATCAGGAACTGCGCCTGCGTGACCTGTCCGAGACTGAGGAGTGTGACGGTGCGTGCGCGAGCTATAAACCCTGCCACCGAGCGGCACCGTCTCGCTCCTGCCGCCGCGCCGGTGAAACGATCGACTGCTAGAAGTGCTGCCGCTGCCGCCGCTGGTGCCCCTTCGAATCACGGCTGACGGCTCTCTGGGACAGCCGTCAGTCGGCCCGCACTGGCCCGAGGCGGCGCGGCAACGACCGGGGGCGGTTATTACGACGCTGTGATGGACGCCTGGGTGCCATCCACCGCAAAACTGCAACTGGTAGGCTCGTCGCCGACCGAGCATCCGCTCGTAACGAGGTGCAGTGCTATTTATGCATGCCGTCGTCGGGTGTGAGTGCCAGTTCCAGCCAAGCAGCTGCTCTTGATTAAGGCCACGAGCTGAACACCAAGCGAACTAAGTTAGGTCACGCCCATTGGAGTAAGTAAATGTTCGATGTGGAAAAAGAAAGGCCTCACAGAAGGTAGGGAGGATGACAACGAAGCCGAAAATTCACGTGTCTCGTCCTTCTTCTCACCGTCTCCGACCTACGCAGGATAAAACGACTGCCACACTAGTTACCGCCGCTACGGTGGTGCGACTGCCACACTAGTTACCGCCGCTGCTAGGGCGTGCCGTACAGTGAGTGTACATCTGCGTGGCGTACAAGGAGACCTGGTGGTTGAACTTCGCCGCGTCGATCGTGCTGCCACCTGCACCGCCCGCAGCGACCTCTACGTATTCAGGGAGAGCGAAAGCAGACAGCGAACTCTAACTCTCCTTTCTCTCGGTCGCTGTTTCTCTGGCCCTCCGTGTCTCTTTGGTAGGGTAGATTACATTGAACTTTGCTCTTTTATAACGCGCGCATCATTTTTTACGGTTGCGGCGTGCATATGATGTGGGATGTGATACATATTCCATGCGGTGATTATTCATGGGCTTAACATGCACCCAGCAGGGCCTCCTGACAATTATATGGGGAGGGGATCGGATTCCGCCCTGAAAACTGGATTCTATCCTTCTTTTCATTTGCCACAGAAACTTTGTGACGTACTTTGTGCCTTTGATGTGCCAAGTTTATCTCAAATTTTAGTATAGGACCCAATGGGATGTGCCTCACGCAATCCATCCCCCCCCATTACCTCCATTAATTGTACCCTCCCCAGTAATTTTCATGAATCAACGACAGTGCCTACTGGAATTCGGAATTCCTCCGATTTATCCGGGTTGTTTCTAAGCTTTAAAACAAAATTGCAGTGTTTGTCATAACTGATTGGTCTCTTACTTTGTGCGATAACCACCTTGGCTTTGTTCTACCGTATAGGTACACTTTTAGGCACACCAACTTAACACGGGCACTTGGGCTTGGTCAAAGGCTTGAGCAGGGAGTGTACGGGGTCAGACAAGATCAGGGGCTTTGTCAGGGAGTGTATGGGGATGCAAGGTCAGGGGCTTGGGCAGGGAGTACACGGGGGAGATTAGGTCACGGGGTTGGACAGCGAGCGTACCGATGCATCGGTATTAATGTGTCATCGCGATGACACATTAATCGGCGGCAACATTTGGGATGTGACTTATGCTATTTGGTGTGCGCATAATCAGCTGGTATGCTATGTGGGAGAAATTGGAGACTGCCTGAACACGCAGAACCAGAGCCACCTACCGTCCCGATGCTGGGTGGCCCCTAACTCCAGCAGGAGCCTCCCAGCATGCGACCGCTGACGAGCGAGAGTACACAAAATCAGGGATGTCCTGGTGGACGGCTTGCAACGACAGTGGGGATGTGTGGTAGAATACAGGCGTGCGATGTTCACACGTTGGATGAAATTGTTGAATTGCGCATATAGGTTATCGGGATACACTGTCGGTTGAGATATGTTAGGGCATGGGCGTGTATATTATGGACGATTTCATTATTATTGTATGCACACTGCAAAGCTCTCGATTTGCATCCGTGACCCCTAGCTGTGGTTCATTCCTTATGCCATTTATGCTCTGTGTGTTCTGTGTGCATTCGCTGGGCATAGGATATCGTTAGGCGCCAAGGACAGACATTGGACTGCTGGAGCCGCGGTGCGGGCGGAGTAAATACATCGGAGAACATTAAATATAAAGCATTTTATTCTATTTAAAAAAAACTGTCCAGTTATGAGATAGTAGATACGTCTGCCTCTTACATAAGATTTTCGCATATTTTTCGATAGCAATGTTTGGCATTGCAAGTAATCGTTTAAATTGACGTCCGTTACTATTTCAAGCTAGCATGGAATAAATCAGACTAGTTGGCTGCATCAACGTAACTTTTATCCCACCCCATTACCAAACAAATATTACACACCCGTGATGGATTTAGAACTACTTCTCTGGGAGCCTACATGACATCCTGTGGACCGAGCAGTCGACCGGTGGCCGACCACACCGTCCCACCGCCTTCTGAGTAGCGACTTCAGCACCAGCGACCACCACTGCGTTCCGCTGTGTGTACAACATGGACGACGTGTTCGAAAACCAGACCGTGAGTCACGCGCAGGCGACCGCACATTGCACTACCTCACTTCAGCGATGACGTAAGATGCGGCATCTCCAGCCGCCGTGTCGAACGTCGTGTGGCTATCGCACTGCTGTCGGTGCCACGAGCGAGATGTGGCGACACAGCAGTGTCGATCGCATTATCCATAGAGCATGATCAGCGCAATCCACTTACCGAGGCGCAGCGGTGTTAATTGCGTGATTCAAAGAGTACGCCGTCCCATGTTCACCAGTGCAGGACCTACAATTTGAGACAGTGCCACACAGAGACGCCTCACTCACCGATAAGGGCACAATCAAAAGGTCACCACAAAGAGTCCCCCCACGCCATTTCATGACGTCACTACACGCAATATCGCCTCACGGACATAGGTGACGGTGTAACTGTGCCACTAATATGCTACCGGGTTCACAGTACGCTGCTGACACCGGAAGGTTATGGAGGTTACAGTGCCCAATATTGCAGACACAACAATCACACAACAATCACACAACTCCACGAAATACACCCAAAACACGAACTCTGGCACACCATCAACCAAAACACTAGACAAAAGGGACGCATACTAACACGATTACGGCTAGGGCACACTGCAATCACACACTCCTATCTTTTACAACAACTCCCACGACCACAATGCACAACATGTCAACGAACACTCACAATTAAACGCATACTCATACACTGCACCAAATACAAAACAGAAAGACAACCCATCACAAATTACTGCAACATGAACAACATCCCACTAAACATCACACACTTCTCAACGATGAACATCCAACACTACACGAGCACCTCTTCCACTTTCTCTCTATTACACGCCTGATCCAAGAACTATGATAAAAAAGAAAAAAAGAAAAAGAAAGAAAGATATGTTAAAAAAGACAAAGGAAAATCAACAAAATGGGAAAAAAAGAAGAAGAAAAATGAAAAGATATGTTAAAAAAGAAAAACAGAAAATGAAAAAAAAGAAAAAAGAAACAAAAAACTAACCCCACGTGACACTTCCTAACACTAACTGTTCTTGCAATGCTATTCAATACTGGCGATGACCCGACCCCAACCCCCCAACTACACCCCACCCCATGGCACCGACCGGACTGGCAAACTCTACACTTCTGCACCAGCTCAGCTTCGACTCCTACTTCATCTGCCTGCAAGACGTCTCAACTTCTACTACCTCTACGCGCCATTCTTCAAGTCACCTCAACGGTCTCACAACTCGCCTCTACAAGACAAGTATAATCTTCTTCGCTTCCTCTCATCCGCACCACATTACTCCTCATACCCTTTCACCCTTAACAAACAGCACCAAAATACTGCCAACACAAACGCCCTCCGGAAACAGCCGACATCACCACACGGTGGCAGGCTGGCCAAACACAAAGACACACACACACAATATTGCAGACGCTACGCACTACCTGCTACGCCAACGCAATCAGCTTATCTTTCCTCAATACATTTCAAGTTCGTGGCGTCGACACCGTGTGATCTTTGCAGAGGTGGAAGTTGTGTCTTGCGTTGACGATCGATACTTTTGTGAACCAAGGAGTAGCACATACGTTTTAGCAGTGCAGCACTTTGCAGGCTGGCGAGGCTTCACGCGAACTAAAAATGTGACAGCCCTATCCATCGGGCCGGACTCATGGAAGTCGTGGGGAGAGGGGAGAACAACTATCCACACAAGTGTTCTAGGTTTTTCACTTCATCTCTGATACCTCAAAGAGGGCAGAGCTATGTTTCCCATGTGCGTCATGCGTGATCAGACGGTGAGATGGCGAATGATCATGAATATGTATACATATATATGGGGTATGTACAACATCCTCACCAATATGAACTATCATCCGGAATTCGAAACCTCACTGATAAATTCTAGAGACATAGTTCTTATCTTCCACATCAGGAATAATTATACGTACAGGGCTTAGGTATTACTCTGAACACAAAATTGGGGGCATCAGAGCAGAAAGAAGCCAGGAAGAAGGCACCGAAAATATGTTTGGGGCAATAAATAGGAATGTATCATACAGAAGTGTGGAAGTCATCAGGAAGCTTTACTGTGCATATGACCGACCACATTTGGAATACTGCGTCCAAGCTTGGTCTCCCAGTTATGAACAAGATTGTTGGCTTTTATAAAGATAGTGCAAAAGGGGGATTTTAGCCCTCTTTTGCGGCTGATCCTATTGGAATATCTCTGAGATGGCAATGCAACTTCATCCCTCCCCACCCCATTTCCTAGTTTCCCTGAAGGACATGCTGATACACTTTGTCTAACACATGCACTCCCTTCTCGAAGAAGTGCAGGCCATCCTTCTGATAGAGATCCCATTTCCGAGTTACATTTCATGGAAAACGGATTACCACAGGGAAGCTGTTTATCACAATCTTATTCAACATCACCATCAACGATATTTCCACCGACATGCCACCTCAGATATCATACTCCCTTTTTGCAGATGACAGCGCAATTTGGTGCACATAAAAATGAAGCACACTGCTTATTTGGACTTCAAAATGCACTTGACAGGTTACGCCAATGGTCCATCAAATGCGGTTTCACATGTTCAGCCCAAAAATATGTCACAATGATATTCAGCAAATCAACTCCGTGCCCAAATCCAGAAATACTGACATACGTTTTGTAGATTCGTTCAAATTTCTTGGT
This sequence comes from Imbricaverruca yamaguchii, assembly GCA_034440575.1. NCBI lineage: Eukaryota > Metazoa > Arthropoda > Thecostraca > Neoverrucidae > Imbricaverruca > Imbricaverruca yamaguchii. The sequence goes on from JAOTOL010001625.1 coordinate 1,085,157, forward strand.
GTTAATTTCCATCGCAAGCTTTCTGTGCACCAGCACGTCAAACACATTCAAACCAAATGTTTTCACAGACCCAATTTAATTCGCTGTATTACGTCTTCCTAATTTAGATCCGAACGTCACATGCTATTACAATTATACAAATCCTTGGTTCTTCCCATCATGGAATATAGCTCCGTAGTTTACGCAAGTGGCAGTACCTCCGCTTCGAAACTTTTGTACACGTTACAAAAATGCATTTATTTGCATAGCACTCGGTGCAGTGGCCAAGTCTCGCATCACCTCTTTACAAATCGAATCAGAAATTCCACTATAAGCTCTCCGAAGAATTGAACAAACACTCAGGTATGCCGCAAAATTCAACCCCACACACGCATCTTTACAAATTCTCCCAAATCCACACCACGAATATTTAGGTCCCGGCGAAAAGCGAACCGCCTTTACCATAGCTTCACGCATTAAAACATTTTCTACACAACTCTAATACAGCATTCCACGTTTTATTGCTGTTTCTCCATAAACTACACTCCAAAACTACCGAGGTCGAGGCCTGAGATGACCGAAAGACATATTTTCTATCTCATCACCACTAAGAAATCACAGCTTTGTCCAGAATACGCCAAACAAAAATTCCACCAGTTTCGTTCTCGTTATCGCCATGTTTCTTTTGTTTTCACCGACAGATCCAAAGACGCAAATCGCACAGGAATTGCCACTGCTTGCGGTACATACACACAGCAACATCGCCTACCAAACGGGACCTACATTTTCATCGTCGAATTGCACGCCAATCTCCTTGCCCTTCACTATGTCCGCAACCGTTCAATTTGTCACCCCATGCGCCATGTCTTCATTTGTTCCCACTCGAAATTCGTTCTTCAATCTATTTCTTCACCTTCTTTTTCGTACCATTGTCATAGTTCCATTTATGACACACTTGAAACACTTCATCTGATGGGCATGGAGGTCCGTTTCCTGTGGGTGCCCAGTCACTGTGGCATCCCAGGAAACGAGGAAGGAGATCATTTTGCAAAGCAATCATTACAATTACCACACATCACAGAAATCCCATCAAATTTTTACGCCATCAAATTAACAATACGACAAAACATTATACATTTTTGGAACTAACAATGGACCGAAACCACAAACCACAAGCAATTATGTCTCATCAAACACGTCATCGAAAATTGGACCACATCTTATAAAAAGAAAACAGAGGAGGAAAAAAGTTACATCGCGGTTCCGCATAGGTCACACTTTTCTCACCCATCGATACATTTACACCGCTTCACCTCGACTTTCATGCCCATCATGCAGCACTCATCTTATAGTTTCACATATTCTCCTTCACTGTCAACGTTACCGTGAACATCGAAAAACAATTACCAACTAGTGCTGTGCACACAACACCACTTTTCTTCGCCCCACTTTGAGGAGATACATACCATTTTCTCCTCAATGTCTTTTTAATTTTTCTCAGAAAAAAACAGCTTATTTCAAGGACCTGCAAATTGACTTTAAGAACATGGTATTGTGTTCTCTCTATTTATATTCACGGCATGAAATGGCCTGAGTAGGCCGAAGTGCCTAACATAATAAAATAAATATAGCCCTGAACCATCATCAGGAATTCGAAACCTCACTGACAGATCCTAGAAACATAGTTTTTATCTACCACATCAGGAATAGTGACACGTACAGGGCTTAGGTGTTACTCTGAACACAGAATTGGGGGCATCAGAACAGAAGGAACCCAGGAAGCAGGTACTGATAATGATCGGGGCAATAAATAGGAGTGTATCAAACAGAAGTGTGCAAGTCATCAGGAAGCTTTATTGTGCATATGACAGGCCACATTTGGAATACTGCATCCAAGCTTGGTCTCCTAGTTATGAACAAGATTGTTGGCTTTTGGATAGAGAGTACAAAAGATGGCTACATAAATTGTTAATGGCATAAGCAACCTGCCATATCAGGAATGATTGAAGAAAATGAATATATTTTGACTTAAATATAGAAGGCTGAGAGGAGATCTCATCGAGTTCTTTAAATTTTTGCATGGTAATGAGAAGGCACACCTCAGAGAAGTTCTTGAACGAAACAGAAATGATGCATTAGAGGTCATCAATTAAAAATTAAAGTTAACCGCAGCAGGACAAGGTTAAGACAGTCTTTCTTCACCGACAGGGTAATAGAACATTTGAACCAGCTGCCAGAAACCATTGTCAGTAGCAGCACATTGAGCATCTCGCATTGAGCACATGGGCTGATCGATAGATTTGGTGGGCAACTGGTTGAGTGTCCAGAGTGCAACCAAGAAGGGCTCTTGCTTTGCGTAAAAAGAGATTATCACAGATTATGTTGCACTTAGATCATCACTCAATTATGTGGATGCTGAGTAAGCACGAGGCCGAAATTTCCGGTTCCCTCCACCTGGTGGCGATGTGGACCATCCAACGGGTTTGATGGACGTAATTATGGACGTAAGTAATTATCCGCGTACGTAATTATGAACGTACGAAGGCACGCCGCATCATTCGCGAAGTTCATCGCCGTTCATGGTCATTATATTTACAGCAACTCACCTCTCAAACAACTTTATGGAAAATCTGGCAGTTAATCCGCCGATTATCTGGACGCACTCCATTTAAATCACTCCCGGCCCTCAAAATTCAAAAGACCACAATTACAGACCCACAAACAATAGCAAATACAATAGCGGACACTATGGCTCACAATAGCTTTGACAGCAACTACAGACCGGAATTTTAACGAAATACACAACACACATTTCACACCGATTTGGCACAATTCGATTCGGGCAACACTGAAACATACAGTATCCCTTTTAAAGTTTCAGAACTGGATATTGCAACTTCCTCCGCCGATAATTATTCTGTAGGTCCTGACAATTTACATTATTCCTTTTTCAGACTTTTATCCAACGACACAAAATATTGCATCTTACAAGCGTTTCATGCATTATGGTCTGGCCGCACTTTCTCCGAATCCTGGAAGGAAGTGCGTATACCATCATTCATATACCAAAACCCGACAAAAACAACAGCAACCCCAACAATTTTCGACCCATCGCTCACACCAGTTGCCTAGGAAATATTTCCGGACGTATGATTGTAAAAAGACTGACCGGGTGCTTAGAAACAAATTATCTTTTATCTCCAATTCAATGCTGTTTTCGTAATGGCAACAGTACAATAGATCATCTCACTCGATTAGAAACTGACGTCCGCCTTGGTTATTAAAAAAAGACATGAACACACCATCGCAGTATTTTTAGACATTAGCAAAGCGTATGATATGGTATACAAACCGGCATTAATTTCCAAACTTCTTCACTTCGGCGTAAAAAGAAATTTTCCTCATTATTTTATATTATTTTATCTGGTTCCCGTCATTATCATCATTCGGTGCAGGTCAGCAATTTAAGACATAAAAACATAAAGACACAAATGATTAGTGCAACTATGAGCCACAAGGGCCCTTCTTGGCTGCACTCTGTACACTCAACCAGTTGCCCACACAACTCGTCGATCAGCCCTCCCTGGAATACTGAAAAGCAACCCTCTGTTCTTATAATGATTGTCTATGTTGTTTTTAAACATGTTCAATGTGCTGCTACTGACAATGGTTTCTGGCAGCTGGTTCCAGTGTACTACAACCCTGTTGGTGAAGAAGGACTGTCTTAACCTTGTTCTGCTGTGGACATGTCTAATCTGAATTTCCTTCAAATAAGATTTGGCGTGAAACAGCGAAGTAAATTGAGCTTGTCTTCATCATTTGGATCCGACCGTCACATGCTATTACAATTATACAAATCCTTGGTTCCTCCCATCATGGAATATGGCTCCGTAGTTTACGCAAGTGACAGTACCTCCGCTTCGAAACTTATGTATACGTTACAATGCTCACTTTTCAGCGCACCCGTCACCTCCTCCCTGGTCAGCTGCGCCTAACTTTTATCATGGTGGACTGGTCTGGCCTGTATGAGGCCAACACAGTTGACGACAAGTGGGACGCATGGTTGAACATCTGGAAATGCGTCATGGATGCTCACTGCCCTACCGTCACGAAGCCGCTCAGTGCCACCCTGGATCGATGAGAATGCTGACCTCCGCGCCCTGACCCTCCGACGTGACTGGGCTCACAGCCAAGCGGACCGATCCGGGAGTGACGAGGATTGGCGACTCTACCATGAGCTAAATCAACGGACCTCCACTGAGCTCGTGGTCGCCAAAAGCCGTTTCTTCGATCGGACTTTGAAAGACAATGACAACGTCTGGCCGCACGTTCGACGTCATCTCTTTCAGAAGAAGACAACTCCAGCATCAACTGAACCATCACGTTCCAACCAAGATAAAGGGTTGTTCGCTGACGACCAAAACCGGCATTTTCTTCAACTGGCAAGCGCGTGGCTGCTGCTTTGCATTCTTTAGGGGATTTAGGCCCAAATACAGTGCATCAACCTCGCCCTCCGCGCGTTGTTAGCTCGGCATCAAGCTGAAGCCCGCCACTCTTCCCGAACTCTCTCATGCCCTGCGTGATTTAAATCCTACCAGTGCTCGTGGTACCGACAATGTGTCCCTGAAATTGCTCAACATATCGTTTCCTTCGGTGTGTGTTCATATTTTGCACATAATCAGCTTCAGTTTATCGTCATGTACTTTTCCGGAACTACGGAAGTTGGCTGAAATCGTACCAATCTTCAAGAAAGGCTGCCCTGACGATCCCAAGTGTTATAGGCCCATTTCGATCTTGAGTAACGTGTCAAAACTGTGCGAGAAGATAGTAGTCAACCAGCTCACTGCGTATCTCCACCGAAATTGTTTTCTTAACAACTCGCAACATGCCTATCGACCACTTCACTCTACTGAAACTGCCCTTGTTCATGTAGTAGCTTACATCACAAATTGCATCGAAGGGCGCCGCGTTTGTCTGCTCGCATCAGTAGATTTGTCTAGTGCCTTCGACCGCGTGTCTCATAGCCGACTCTTAATCAAATTAGAGTGGTACGGCATCGACAGCTCTTGGTTTATATCTTACCTTTCAAATCGCAGACAGGTAGTTAGGCCCGGAAAACTTGTATGCAACGTATCCTGTGGTGTTCCACAAGGAAGTTTGTGCGGTCCAGGTTTGTTTTTGTTGTACACAAATGATCTTCTTTCGCACATAGGTGATGTCTTTTGCCTAGGGCTAGAGCCTCCCCTGAGTGGAGCTCTAGGGCACTGGCAGCTAACGCCAGGGTAGGAAAGCTCTGCCATGAGCTAGGTTTTACATTTGAAGACGAGTGGAGCAGGTTTTATGCATCGTGGGACCTCTATCAGAGGGATGGCTTGCACTTTTCTGAGAAGGGGGTCCATGTGTTAGGCAAAGTATACGAGCATGCCCTTCAGGGAAACTAGGAAATGGGGTGGGGAGGGATGAAATTGCATTGCCAACTCAGGAATATTCCAATAGTGTCAGCCAAGGCAATATAACGTCAAAGTCTGCAAATAGGGACAGCAGCAACTCAAGGGGACAGAGTTATAGTTCATCTAGTGATAAAAGAACTCCTCAATATGAAAAAGCCAAAGGTGGTTATGGAGTATTTGTTAAGTGTATGATGTTTAATGCTCAGAGTATCCGTTCCAAATTTGATGAGTTCAAGTGTTATGTTGCTGAGGAGGAACCAGATTTTGTCTGCATTACGGAGGCATGGGTCAGTGAAGGGTATTTTGGAGATAACTTACAGGACTATGAGATCCAGGGATACAATATGTTTTCGTGCAATAGGGGTCCAGCAATGAAAGGGGGTGGTGTAATGCTCTATATGAATAGCTTATTCAGTTCTCAAAAAGTAGCAGGTGGGGATAAAAATGTGTCTGTGGAGTCCATTTGGCTTGATGTCACTGTGGGAAAAGGCAACAGCAATACTCTTAGGATAGGAGCTTTCTACCGATCAGGAACCCTGCCACATTCTCAGCAACTGGAGCTTGACAAGGTGATTTGTGAGGAAATCAGTAGAAACTTTAAGAGGAAGTGCCTTGTTCTCGGTGACTTCAATCTAAAAGGTTATGAAAATGCTGGTGTTGGCTCCCCGTCATGCAAAATGTTTAGGAAATGCCTTGAAGAGGACCTGTTCTTACACCAGTTTGTATCGGAACCCACCAGGCATGGTTCATTCTTGGACCTTGTATTCTCGGATTTAAGTGACTTGGTTCAAGACTTGACTGTAGGCGAAACTCTGGGAAAAAGTGACCATAACATAGTTAGATTCAAGGCACATGTAGGGGAAATTATCAAGGATAATTTGGTAAAGGTTCCAAATTTCAACAGAGCAGACTTTAACGGCATGAGAGCGGCTTTAAGTGCCATCAGATGGGAAGAAGAATTATCCAATTTAAATGCCTGTCAAATGTGGGAAAAGTTCAAATCTTACTTAAAATTAGACATGTCCCCCAAAAGCAAAGACGCAAAAGAAGGGTAGGAAAGCCAGCATGGCCTACACCAGACGTGATAAAAGCAATTAAGGCTAAGAAAAGTGCATTTAGAGATTTTAAAGAAGCCTCAAATGTCATTAATCTAAAGGCGTATCGAATAGCTAGAGACACTGTGAAGCAAAAAAACCAGAGCAGCAAAGCGAGCAAAGGAACTGGATTTAGCTAGAAACTGTAATGGGGACAGTAAAAAGTTCTTTAGTTTCTACAAGCTGAGTAAAGTTTCTAGCACAATTGGTCCACTGGAAGTAAACGGGACTACATTGGGTGAGGATAGTGAGATGGTTGAGGAGCTGAGCAAGCAGTTCAAATCAGTGTTTACATTGGAAGATATGACCAATCTGCCGACCGTACACCATAGTTCAGTTACATGGGATCTGACAAATGATGTTGATTTCATTGATAGTGATGTTGTTTACAATCATATCAGGAAAATAAAGCCAAATAAGGCAGCAGGACCTGATGATATTTATGCTAGGGTGTTGCGGGAAACTGAAAAGGAACTGGCATTTCCACTTAGTATAATATTTTGTAGATCAGTTTCACATAATGAAATTCCAACCGATTGGAAAAGGGCAAATGTAGTTCCTATTTTCAAGAAAGGAGAAAGAGGGAAAGTTGAAAACAATAGGCCAATAAGTCTCACATCCCTAGTCTGCAAGGTACTCGAATCAATTATCAAGGATAGAATAGTTAGTTATCTGGAAGGTAGCAGATTGATTCAAGATACTCAACATGGGTTTAGAAAAGGACGATCGTGTCTCACAAACCTCTTGGACTTTTTGAACTTCGCCGCAGAACAATTTGATCAGGGAAATCAGGTTGATGTAGCATATCTTGACTTTAGTAAGGCCTTTGACAAGGTACCCCATAAACGGTTAATGATACAGCTTCAGTCCCATGGTATTGCAGGCAGGATCTTAAAATGGATAGAGTTGTGGCTTTCAGAGAGACAGCAAAGAGTGATGCTAAATGGTACGAAGTCATCATGGCAAAATGTTCTTAGTGGAGTCCCCCAGGGATCAGTACTAGGGCCATTACTGTTCGTTATATTTGTAAAGAACATTGAAAGTGGCCTAAGCAGTAAAGTTTTGAAATTTGCGGATGATTTGAAGGTCTTTAGGGCAATAACAGGTCAGGATGAGCATATCTCGCTGCAAAAAGACTTAGACGAACTTGCGAAGTGGTCCGAAGAATGGCAAATGAAATTTAATTTTGATAAGTGCAAAATCATGCATGTAGGTAAGCAGCATATGAAGGATCCATACTTGATGGATGGCCAAGTGCTATCAGTGACTCAACAGGAGAAGGATTTAGGTGTTATTCTAAACACAAAACGGGGGGCATCAGAACAGACCAAGGAAGCCAGGAAGAAGGCACTGAGAATGCTCGGGGCAATAAATAGGAATGTATCATACAGAAGTGAGGAAGTGATGAGGAAGCTTTACTGTGCATACGTCAGGCCACATTTGGAATACTGCATCCAAGCTTGGTCTCCTAGCTATGAAAAAGATTGTTGGCTTTTAGAGAGAGTGCAAAAGAGGGCTACAAAAATGGTTAATGGCATGAGCAACCTGGCATATGAGGAAAGATTGAAGAAATTGAATATGTTTTCACTCAGATATAGAAGGCTGAGAGGAGATCTCATCGAGGTCTTTAAATTTGTCATTGGTCTGGAGAGGGGATACCTTGGGGAAATCTTTGAATTTAACAGAAATGTTGCAATTAGAGGCCATAAATTCAAAATTAAAGTTAACCACAGCAGAACAAGGTTAAGGCAAACTTTCTTCACCAACAGGGTAGTGGAACACTGGAACCAGCTGCCAGAAAATATCGTCAGTAGCAGCACATTGAACATCTTTAAAAACAGCATAGACAATCATTATTAGAATAGAGGGCTTTCTTTTCAGTATTACAGGGAGGGCTGATTGACAGATTTGGTGGGCAACTGGTTCAGTGTACAGAGTGCAACCAAGAAGGGCCCTTGTGGCTCATAGTTGCACTAATCTTTTATGTCTTTTATGTCTTTATGTCTTTAAAGTCGTTGCTTACGCTGACGACACACAGTCGATGTTGTCATCGAAATTGGAGGACATAATGTATGCAAAACATCGTCTCGAATCGTGCTTGGAAACTATGAGCTCGTGCTACCGTGTAAATCTTCTCAAGCTCAACCCATCTAAAACGCAATTTGTGATTTTTGGCTCTCGCCAGATGATCGCGCGACTACCTAGCATGCGCCTCTTTGTTCTTTGATCGGATATTTCACGTGTCTCATCTATCAAGAACCTGGGTGTGACCACGGACGAATCGTTAACATGGAATGAACAATTTGGCGATATTGCTAAGAAATGCAACCGCATTATCTTTCCTCTAGCCAAGCATGTACGTTCTCTTACTGAAGAAACGCTGTCGAAGTTAGTGCTTGCACTGGTTTTCCCCCATAATGTACTGTTGCTCAATCTGGTCTGCTGCATGTGACACCGAACGCGTGGGAATCCAAAAAGTCATAATGAGGGCGGCTAGGATCATAACTAGGACCTCTCGCTATGGCCATATATCGCATGTTATCGAGCGGTTAGGCTGGCCTAGCTTTCAACGTTTGTCGACATTAAGGATTGCTCACTGGTTCATCTTGCAGTGCATCACTCGGGAGCACCTAAAACCCTGCGTGATCTTGTGACATTGAGAAGTGATGTCAGCTCTCGATCTACGCGATCAACACCGTTTTCAGTAGAGCGCCCACGCCTGAAAACTTCTTTTGCGCAACGCTCTTTCATGTACCGTGCTGCGCTTCTTTGGAACAGTCTCCCCGAGGAAGTTAGGGCCGAGAATATGCGACGGGCTTTTAAGTTTAAGCTGTAAGAGGCGCTGAGAAGAGCTGTACGTGATAATGTTTGAGTATTGTATGCGTGTGTTTCTTAATGTTTCAGTAGCCTCCTGTCCCACCCCCCTTTTTAAAAGCGTTTTTGACATTTCATGCCGGGTGTCTCTTGGTACCAATACAAAGAATACAATACAATGCAAAAATACATTTATTCGCATAGCACTCGGTGCAATGACCACGTCTCGCATCACCTCTTTACAAATCTAATCAGAAATTCCACCATACGCTCTCCGAAGAATTGAACAAACACTCGGGTATGCCGCAAAAATTCAATTTAGAGAACACCACCCCACGCATCTTTAAAAATTATCCCAAATCCACACCACGAATCTTAGGTCCCGGCGAAAAGCGAACCGCCCTTACCATAGCTTCACGCATTAAAACATTTTCTACACAACTCCAATACAACCTTCCACGTATTATTGCTCTTTCTCTACTAACTACACCACCGTGGCAGATGACCGAAAGACATATTTTATATCTCATCACCACTCAAAAATCGCAGTTTTGTCCAGAATACGCCAAACCAAAATTCCACTCTTTCGTTTTCGTTATCCCAAGGTTCCTTTTGTTTTCAAAGACGGATCCAAAGATGCAAATTGCACAGGAAATGCCATTGTTTCCGGTACATACACAAAACAACATCGCTTGCCAAACGGCACCTACATTTTCATCGCCGAATTGCACGCCATTCTCACTGCCCTTCACTATGTGCGCAACCGTTCAATTTGTCACCCCATTCGCCATGTCGTCATTTGTTCCCACTCAAAATCCGTTCTTCAATCCATTTCTTCACCTTCCTTTTCGCACCATTGCCATAGTTCCATTTATGACACACTTGAAACACTTCATCTGATGGGCATGGAGGTCCGTTTCCTGTGGGTGCCCAGTCACTGTGGCATCCCAGGAAACGGGGAAGGAGATCATTTGCAAAGCAATCATTACAATTACCACACATCACAGAAATCCCATCAAATTTTTACGCCATGAAATCAACAATACGACAAAACATTATACATTTTTGGAACTAACAATGGACCGAAACCACAAACCACAAGCAATTATGTCTCATCAAACACGTCATCGAAAATTGGACCACATCTTATAAAAAGAATACAGAGGAGGAAAAAGTTACATCGCGGCTCCGCATAGGTCACACTTTTCTCACCCATCGATATATTTACACCGCTTCACCTCGACTTTCATGCCCATCATGCAACACTCATCTTATATTTTCACATATTCTCCTTCACTGTCAACGTTACCACGAACATCGAACAACACTTACCAACTAGTGCCGTGCACACAACACCACCTTTTCTTTGCCCACACTCTGAGGAGATACACACCGTTTTCTCATCAATCTCGTTTTAATTTTTATCCGAAAAAAACCAGCTTACTTCAGGACTTGTAAATTTACTTTTAGAACATGATATTGTGTTCTCTCTATTTCTATTCACGGCATGAAATGGCCTGAGTAGGCCGAAGTGCCTTACATAATACAATCAAATCAAACAGGCGAGTTTGTTATAACGACATCGTATAAAGAGCCTGTGGGGGATGTAGGGCGCTTCACTGTCATGGTAAGATAACAGTTGCTAATGAACTCAAGCAGGTGTGTTTTGCTGAAGCTATGAACGGTATCGAGGAGGTTGCAGTTTATATCACTTGTGAGGTAGAAAGTGCCGGTAAAGTTCAGTGCCGCCAATTGAACCTGGAAGAGTGTCGCGTGGAGGCAAATGGACTGCCGTCAGAATGAAGTACTGTACTGCCTTCCGCTTTTCCCTTTGACTTTAGTTCAGAGTGATTCTAGTTTGGAGCTCGAGTTTGGTGGCGTACAAATTTTCAATATTTATTGAGACCATCCACAATTGACTTGTGGCTCATACGACATCGCATCAAATACATAAAACAACACAGCACAAAAGGTAAAAACGAGGGTCAAAATCACAGAATAAAAATAAAAATAAATAAATTACAACAAATCGAGCAGTCAATCAGTCCGTCACGGGCGGTACGTCAAATAGGTACTCCCGTAGGTGGCGACCAAAGATCGACACGGGAAGTCGCGTCAGCACAGGTGGCAGTGAGTTGTACATATGTGGCGCTCTGGAACTAAAATGTATCTTCCCTATCTCGGTGCGGGACCGAGGGACATGCAAGTTGTGCCCACAGCGATAGGCCGCTTGAAGGTCGGACAGGACAACACATGAATAGTACTCACTGACTTCAATGAAGCATACCGCTCTAAGGGTTGTATAAGGCTCTAAGGCGACCGGAGATTGTATGTGTGGTGTGTTCTAGTATCAGCACTCACTTGTCATCCAGCGTTGATTGGCCTGCAGAAATACCGCCAGGTGAACACCGGGGATATATTGCACAACACCAGGCCGTACCACTGTCGTGGAGCTCACACCACACGCACCCTCCTCACTGCACTAATCGCCCCCAATCTCCACCAGCCACACCACACCCAGGCGGCCAGTCAGAACGGGGAAGCGTCCTCGTCACGAAAACAACGCCGACAACAACACGCCGGGGCAGGCCCGGTGCCAGGGGGGGAAGGGCAGAAGACGCGGATCGCGGGTCGGAACAAGCTACGTGACGACTGAGCAGCGCAAAGGGCAGCTTCACCTGGGACCCATCAATGCTCTGTCTATGAAACCTAAGCTACTTCAGGCACAACCTAAAGTCAAAGGGAAAAGCGAACTAAAGTCAAAGGGAAAAGCGGAAGGCAGTACAGTATTTCATTCTGACGGCAGTCCATTTGCCTCCACGCGACACTCTTCCTGCCTTAAATGATTACTTCGCTGAGCTCGAAAGACAGGTTCAATTGGCGGCACTGAACTTTACCGGCACTTTCTACCTCACAAGTGATATAAACTGCAACTTCCTCGATACCGTTCATAGCTTCAGCAAAACACACCTGCTTGAGTTCATTAGCAACTGTTATCTTACCATGACAGTGAAGCGCCCTACATCCCCCACAGGCTCTTTATACGATGTCGTTATAACAAACTCGCCTGTTTGATTTGATTGTATTATGTAAGGCACTTCGGCCTACTCAGGCCATTTCATGCCGTGAATAGAAATAGAGAGAACACAATATCATGTTCTAAAAGTAAATTTACAAGTCCTGAAGTAAGCTGGTTTTTTCGGAGAAAAATTAAAACGAGATTGATGAGAAAACGGTGTGTATCTCCTCAGAGTGTGGGCAAAGAAAAGGTGGTGTTGTGTGCACGGCACTAGTTGGTAAGTGTTGTTCGATGTTCGTGGTAACGTTGACAGTGAAGGAGAATATGTGAAACTATAAGATGAGTGTTGCATGATGGGCATGAAAGTCGGGTGAAGCGGTGTAAATGTATCGGTGGGTGAGAAAAGTGTGACCTATGCGGAGCCGCGATGTAACTTTTTCCTCCTCTGTATTCTTTTTATATGATGTGGTCCAGTTTTCGATGACGGGCTTGATGAGACATAATTGCTTGTGGTTTGTGGTTTCGGTCCATTGTTAGTTCCAAAAATGTATAATGTTTTGTCGTATTGTTGATTTGATGGCGTAAAAATTTGATGGGATTTCTGTGATGTGTGGTAATTGTAATGATTGCTTTGCAAAATGATCTCCTTCCCCGTTTCCTGGGATGCCACAGTGACTGGGCACCCACAGGAAACGGACCTCCATGCCCATCAGATGAAGTGTTTCAAGTGTGTCATAAATGGAACTATGACAATGGTACGAAAAAGAAGGTGAAGAAATAGATTGAAGAACGAATTTCGAGTGGGAACAAATGAAGACATGGCGCATGGGGTGACAAATTGAACGGTTGCGGACATAGTGAAGGGCAAGGAGATTGGCGTGCAATTCGACGATGAAAATGTAGGTCCCGTTTGGTAGGCGATTTTGCTGTGTGTATGTACCGCAAGCAGTGGCAATTCCTGTGCAATTTGCGTCTTTGGATCCGTCGGTGAAAACAAAAGAAACATGGCGATAACGAGAACGAAACTGGTGGAATTTTTGTTTGGCGTATTCTGGACAAAGCTGTGATTTCTTAGTGGTGATGAGATAGAAAATATGTCTTTCGGTCATCTGCCACGGTGGTGTAGTTTGTGGAGAAACAGCAATAAAACGTGGAATGCTGTATTAGAGTTGTGTAGAAAATGTTTTAATGCGTGAAGCTATGGTAAAGGCGGTTCGCTTTTCGCCGGGACCTAAATATTCGTGGTGTGGATTTGGGAGAATTTGTAAAGATGCGTGTGTGGGGTTGAACTTTTGCGGCATACCTGAGTGTTTGTTCAATTCTTCGGAGAGCTTATAGTGGAATTTCTGATTCGATTTGTAAAGAGGTGATGCGAGACTTGGCCACTGCACCGAGTGCTATGCAAATAAATGCATTTTTGTAACGTGTACAAAATTTTCGAAGCGGAGGTACTGCCACTTGCGTAAACTACGGAGCCATATTCCATGATGGGAAGAACCAAGGATTTGTATAATTGTAATAGCATGCGATGTTCGGATCTAAATTAGGAAGACGTAATACAGCGAATTAAATTGGGTCTGTGAAAACATTTGGTTTGAATGTGTTTGACGTGCTGGTGCACAGAAAGCTTGCGATGGAAATTAACACCAAGAAATTTGAACGAATCTACAAAACGTATGTCAGTATTTCTGGATTTGGGCACGGAGTTGATTTGCTGAATATCATTGTGGCATATTTTTGAGCTGAACATGTGAAACCGCATTTGATGGACCATTGGCGTATCCGGTCAAGTGCATTTTGAAGTCCAAATTAGCAGTGTGCTTCATTTTTATGTGCACCAAATTGCGCTGTCATCTGCAAAAAGTGAGTATGATATCTGAAGTGGCATGTCGGTGGAAATATCGTTGATGGTGATGTTGAATAAGATTGTGATAAACAGCTTCCCTGTGGTAATCCGTTTTCCATGAAATGTAACTCGGAAATGGGATCTCTATCAGAAGGATGGCCTGCACTTCTTCGAGAAGGGAGTGCATGTGTTAGACAAAGTGTATCAGCATGTCCTTCAGGGAAACTAGGAAATGGGGTTGGGAGGGATGAAGTTGCATTGCCATCTCAGAGATATTCCAATAGGATCAGCCGCAAAAGAGGGCTAAAATCCCCCTTTTGCACTATCTTTCTAAAAGCCAACAATCTTGTTCATAACTGGGAGACCAAGCTTGGACGCAGTATTCCAAATGTGGTCGGTCATATGCACAGTAAAGCTTCCTGATGACTTCCACACTTCTGTATGATACATTCCTATTTATTGCCCCAAACATATTTTCGGTGCCTTCTTCCTGACTTCTTTCTGCTCTGATGCCCCCAATTTTGTGTTCAGAATAATACCTAAGCCCTGTATGTATAATTATTCCTGATGTGGAAGATAAGAACTATGTCTCTATAATTTATCAGTGAGGTTTCGAATTCCTGATGATAGTTCATATTGGTGAGGATGTTGTACATACCCCATATATATGTATACATATTCATGATCATTCGCCATCCTACGGTCTGATCACGTATGACGCACATGGGAAACAGCTCTGCCCTCTTTGAGGTATCAGAGATAAAGTGAAAAACCTAGAACACTTGTGTGGATAGTTGTTCTTCCCTCTCCCCACGACTCTCACGAGTCCGGCCCGATGGATAGGGCTGTCACATTTTTAGTTCGCGTGAAGCCTCGCCAGCCTGCAAAGTGATGCACTGCTAAAACGTATGTGCTACTCCTTGGTTCACAAAAGTCTCGATCGTCAACGCAAGACACAACTTCCACCTATGCAAAGATCACACGGTGTCGACGCCACGAACTTGAAATGTATTGAGGAAAGACAAGCTGATTGCGTTGGCGTAGCAGGTAGTGCGTAGCGTCTGCAATATTGTGTGTGTGTGTCTTTGTGTTTGGCCAGCCTGCCACCGTGTGGTGATGTCGGCTGTTTCCGGAGGGCGTTTGTGTTGGCAGTATTTTGGTGCTGTTTGTTAAGGGTGAAAGGGTATGAGGAGTAATGTGGTGCGGATGAGAGGAAGCGAAGAAGATTATAGTTGTCTTGTAGAGGCGAGTTGTGAGACCGTTGAGGTGACTTGAAGAATGGCGCGTAGAGGTAGTAGAAGTTGAGACGTCTTGCAGGCAGATGAAGTAGGAGTCGAAGCTGAGCTGGCGCAGAAGTGTAGAGCTTGCCAGTCCGGTCGGTGCCATGGGGTGGGGTGTAGTTGGGGGGTTTGGGTCGGGTCATCGCCAGTATTGAATAGCATTGCAAGAACAGTTAGTGTTAGGAAGTGTCACGTGGGGTTAGCTTTTTGTTTCTTTTTTCTTTTTTTTCTTCATTTTCTGTTTTTCTTTTTTAACATATCTTGTCATTTTTTTCTTCTTTTCCCCCATTTTGTTGATTTTTCTTTTTCTTTTTTAACATATCTTTCTTCTTCTTTTTTTTTTTTTTAATCATAGTTCTTGGATCAGGCGTGTGATAGAGAGAAAGTGGAAGAGGTGCTCGTGAAGTGTTGGATGTTCATCGTTGAGAATTGTCGTGATGTTTAGTGGGATATTGTTCATGTTGCAGTAATTTGTGATGGGTTGTTTTTCTGTGTTGTATTTGGTGCAGTGTATGAGTATGTGTTTAATTGTGAGTGTTCGTTGACATGTTGTGCATTGTGGTCGTGGGAGTTGTTGTAAAAGATAGGAGTGTGTGATTGCAGTGTGCCCTAGCCGTAATCGTGTTAGTATGCGTTCCTTTTGTCTAGTGTTTTGGTTGATGGTGTGCCGGAGTTCGTGTTTTGGGTGTATTTCGTGGAGTTGTGTGATTGTTGTGTGATTGTTGTGTCTGCAATATTGGGCACTGTGACCTCCATAACCTTCCGGTGTCAGCAGCGTACTGTGACCCCGGTAGCATATTAGTGGCACAGTTGCACCGTCACCTATGTCCGTGAGGCGATATTGCGTGTGGTGACGTCATGAAATGGCGTGGGGGGACTCTTTGTGGTGACCTTTTGATTGTGCCCTTATCGGTGAGTGAGGCGTCTCTGTGTGGCACTGTCTCAAATTGTAGGACCTGCACTGGTGAACATGGGACGGCGTACTCTTTGAATCACGCAATTAACACCGCTGCGCCTCGGTAAGTGGATTGCGCTGATCATGCTCTATGGATAATGCGATCGACACTGCTGTGTCGCCACATCTCGCTCGTGGCACCGACAGCAGTGCGATAGCGACACGACGTTCGACACGGCGGCTGGAGATGCCGCATCTTACGTCATCGCTGAAGTGAGGTAGTGCAATGTGCGGTCGCCTGCGCGTGACTCACGGTCTGGTTTTCGAACACGTCGTCCATGTTGTACACACAGCGGAACGCAGTGGTGGTCGCTGGTGCTGAAGTCGCTACTGAGAAGGTGGTGGGACGGTGTGGTCGGCCACCGGTCGACTGCTCGGTCCACAGGATGTCATGTCGGCTCCCAGAGAAGTAGTTGGAAATCTATCACGGGTGTGTAGTATTTGTTTGGTAATGGGGTGGGATAAAAGTTACGTTGATGCAGCCAACTAGTCTGATGTATTCCATGCCAGCTTGAAATGGTGACGGTCGTCAATTTCAACGCTTACTTGCAATCCCGAACATTGCTATCGGAAAATATACAAAAATCTGATATCAGAGACAGACGTATCTACTATTTCATTACTGGATGGTTTTTAAAATAAAATAAAAAGCTTTATATTTAATGTTCTCCGATGTATTTACTCCGCCCGCACCGCGGCTCCAGCAGTCCAATGTCTGTCCTTGGCGCCTAACGATATCCTATGCCCAGCGAATGCACACAGAACATACAGAGCATAAATGGCATCAGGAATGAACCACGGCTAGGGGTCACGGATGCAAGTCGGGAGCTTCGCAGTGTGCATACAATAATAATGAAATCGTCCATAATATACACGCCTATGCCCTAACATATCTCAACCGACAGTGTATCCCGATAACCTATATGCGCAATTCAACAATTTCATCCAACGTGCGAACATCGCACGCCTGTATTCTACCACACATCCCCACTGTCGTTGCAAGCCATCCACCAGGACATCCCTGATTTTGTGTACTCTCGCCCGTCAGCGGTCGCATGCTGGGAGGCTCCTGCTGGAGTTAGGGGCCACCCAGCATCGGGACGGTAGGTGGCTCTGGTTCTGCGTGTTCAGGCAGTCTCCAATTTCTCCCACATAGCACACCAGCTGATTATGCGCACACCAAATAGCATAAGTCACATCCCAAATGTTGCCGCCGATTAATGTGTCATCAGTACGCTCGCTGTCCAAGCCCGTGACCTAGTCTCCTCCGTACACTCCCTGCCCAAGCCCCTGACCTTGTATCCCCATGCACTCCCTGCCAAAGCCCATGATCTTGTCTGACCCCGTACCCTCCCTGCCCAAGCCTTTGACCAAGCCCAAGTGCGCGTGCTAAGTTGGTGTGCCTAAAAGTGTACCTATACGGTAGAACAAAGCCAAGGTGGTTATCGCACAAAGTAAGAGACCATTCAGTTATGAGAAACACCGCAATTTGGTTTTCAAGATTAGAAACAACCCGGATAGATCGGAGGATTTCCGAATTCTAGTAGACACTGTCGTTGATTCATGAAAATGACTAGGGAGGGTACAATGAATGGAGGTAATGGGGGGGGGGGGGGATGGATCGAGTGAGGCACATTCCACATCCATTGGGTCCTATACTAAAAGTTGAGATAAACTTGGCACATCAAAGGCACAAAGTATGTCACAAAGTTTCCGTGGCAAATAAAAAGAAGTATAGAATCCAGTTTTCAGGGCGGAATCCGATCCACTCCCCCTATAATTGTCAGGAGGCCTGGGTGCATGTTAAGCCCATGAATAATCACCGCATGGAATATGTATCACATCCCACATCATATGCACGCCGCAACCGTCAAAAATGATACGCGCGTTATAAAAGAGCAAAGTTCAATGTAATCTACCCTACCAAAGAGAAACGGAGGGCCAGAAGAAACAGCGACCGGGAGAGAGGAGAGATAGAGTTCGCTGTCTGCTTTCGCTCTCCCTGAATACGTAGAGGTCGCTGCGGGCGGTGCAGGTGGCAGCACGATCGACGCGGCGAAGTTCAACCACCAGGTCTCCTTGTACGCCACGCAGATGTACACTCACTGTACGGCCCGCCCTAGCAGCTGCAACTAGTGTGGCAATCGCACCACCGTAGCGGCGGTAACTAGTGTGGCAGTCGTTTTATCCTGCGTAAGCCGGAGACGGTGAGAAGAAGGGCGAGCCGCGTGAATTCTCGGCTTCGTTGTCATCCTCCCTACCTTCTGTGTGGCTTTTCTTTTTCCACATCGAACATTTACTTACTCCAATGGGCGTGACCTAACTTAGTTCGCTTGGTGTTCAGCTCGTGGCCTTAATCAAGAGCAGCTGCTTGGTTGGAACTGGCACTTTCACACCTGACGACGGCATGCACAAATAGCACTGCACCTCGTTACGAGCGGATGCTCGGTCGGCGACGAGCCTACCAGTTGCAGTTTTGCGGTGGATGGCACCTAGGCGTCCATCACAGCGCCGTAATAGCCGCCGCCGGTCGTTGTCGCGCCGCCTCGGGCCAGTGCGGGCCGACTGACGGCTGTCCCAGAGAGCCGTCAGCCGTGATTCGAAGGGGCACCAGCGGCGGCAGCGGCAGCGCTTCTAGCAGTCGATCGTTTCACCGGCGCGGCGGTAGGAGCGAGACGGTGCCGCTCGGTGGCAGGGTTCATAGCTCGCGCACGCACCGTCACACTCCTCAGTCTCGGACAGGTCACGCAGGCGCAGTTCCTGAGAGGTTTGCGCTCGGACCGGGCACCGCAGGCTAGATTGTGTGGCGTTGCCGCCGCTGCCGATCTACGGCGACTCGAGGATGGTGTGGCGTTGCCACCGATGCCCATCTACGGCGACTCGAGGATGGTGTGACTTTACTACCGATGCCGATCTCCGGAGACTCGAGGATGGTGTGACGCTTCCGTCGCTACCTATCTCCGGCGACTCGAGGCAGTGAGACAAGTGCTGCAGGCACCTTCATGTACTTGTTGGGCAGAGCTAGTGTGAGCCTGGCAAAGTGGAGCGGTCTCAGACTCACAACCAGCCTCCTGGCCGATCTCGTCATACTCTGCCCGGGAAAGAATGTAGTTTTACGCATCGAGCAGGCACCTACGGGCATCGGCCATGCGTTATATTCCATGTAAGTTAGAATGTTCACCGGTGGCCTTCCGAACATTGGGTACCCGCTCAGCTAGATATCTGCTGATCTAGCTTCTCATATCTCTGAACCAATTCTGCCCACCTAGATGAAGCGGATGGCGGAGAGCTGGAGCGCAACAAACGGTGATCAGACCCACTCCTCGATTGGACCACCTAAAATGATAGTGGGCAATCGACAAGTTGCCGCTTTTTTTATTGCACGACTGACTTGCTACTGAACAACTCTTTCCTGACGGGCTCAATGCATTTTTGTGTTCTTTGGGGAGAGGAATGATGTGCGTACTTATGCTATATGTGGCCTTGATCAACGAATTCGGGACTAAGCAGTCAAGCGCGACGCGACGCATGAAGTTGGGACACCACGCCCGTGGCCAGAACTCCACCCGGCCCCGTGCCAGGCGCCAGGCGGAACATTAGGCCGCCGGCAAGATCAGCTGTGAGAATCGCAAATCGGTGTGCACCCTCGATACACCGGCACTTGTGCTGTGGCTGCATCCAGCGGTGCAGCTGTAACATAGTTTCTAAAAATGTACTGTTTTAGCCGTAAAATATGTATACTGGCATAGTACCATAATGCTGGTCTGTAACTGTAAATGCTGTCACCACGTAAGGCAGCCGACATGTAATCCCGTAAATGTAACTAATGAACTTGAGCCGGCCGGTGGCTCGCCGACGGCCCGCGCCGCGACAGCGGCCGAAGTCCAAAGTCCAAACCTCGAACAATGGCCGGGTGCGCTACCAGTTCGCCTGCGGGGCAGGGAAATGTCACCTGACTGTTCGTCACCAGGTGGCCTCGCCCGGGTTACATGGGCAGGACAATGTCATTTGACTACCAATTGGAATCGGGGCTCAAAGTACGTCACCATTAAGTAGCCAGTCAAAAAGTGACGAATCGTCTTGAGCTGTGTGTCGAGAGTCAGGGCGGTGTTCCAGACCCCCGCTGGGAGAGCGCTCCAGACTGCCAAACCGTGCGGGTCTTTCGGTCGGACGCATCTGTAAATTGAATATCTGTCTTTCGGCCCCTAAATTTAGAACGTATAACATTTACTGTCGGCGGTGTCACC
This sequence comes from Imbricaverruca yamaguchii, assembly GCA_034440575.1. NCBI lineage: Eukaryota > Metazoa > Arthropoda > Thecostraca > Neoverrucidae > Imbricaverruca > Imbricaverruca yamaguchii. The sequence continues at coordinate 1,105,841 of JAOTOL010001625.1, forward strand.
GAATCATTTTTCAAACGTCCCTTTGAAGTGTACGAATTGCCGTTTATATTGCCTTCAACCGCACAATACATCAAATGCAGCATCATTGAACTGTCGTGAGTCGTCGCGACGCGCGGTTCTACCAGACTACATCACGTGCCTACAAGAAGACACCTTTTCTACACCGCCAGCACTGGCTGGCGGGTGCGAACAGCGCCGTGGCTCCATTGGCAGGCCTGGTTCTGTCCGTACGTGGCCGGAAGTGGGGATTTAGGGACGCCACCCGGAACAGTGTTTGAGTCGGTACTTTCCAGTCAAAGGCAGAGAGTCAACTCTAAATGTTCAGATTGAAGTGGGCATCGTATCCTAGTGCTTCCCACCTTCCTCTCCCTTTCCATCGCGGTTTCGTTCCGTTCGAGTGCATATTATGTCCGCTAATAATGATTCATGTTTCAAGTCAATGTCAATTCAGGTCATTGCGTGAGACGAAATGTACGACCCTCAATATACCAGGAGGTGCCAGGTGCCATCGTCAGGAGTGACGATGGCCCCTGGCCGAAACGTTATATAGCATAATCCCTAACGTTACTTTTGATGTAAACTCAGCACCTCCTGGTGTATTGAGGGTCGTACATTTCGTCTCACGCAATGTCTAAAACCCAGGAGCACTTAAGAGCCATTCTTCGTTGTATTAATCAATTCAGGTCACTGAGATATACTTATAGTATTCTCTGTACAGGCATTACGGCCGCTCTGTAAGGCAAAATGCAGACAATTCTGACGTAAGGGTACCAAAAGTGGATTTTTTCGCGCCGATTGTGTTTATTTATGTGATTATGAACCATATATGAAATGCAAGTTATGGGTTTACCCTTGCACCTCTTGTTGCTATTCAAAAACGTGTCATTCGCTAACTAGCAAAGGGTTTTCCACTGACCCACACATCTACTTTCTAAGGGTCACATACTTGCGTACTTCCCTGACATAATAATACGTCAAGTCTTGTCGATTCTGCATGACTTCATTTTTCCCTTCAGCCACCCCCACTCAGGAGTAATTTTGTATTCTGCGAAGTAAGTCGTTACATCACAAGCACGCAACATTTTCAAAAAGCTCCTAGGTCAAACGCGGGAACTTGGATACCCTACCACAGGATTGCAAAATGTGTGGAATTATGTATTTTTGTCGATGACCTATTTCATAGAATAATACGAAAGCGGTATAATGTTAATACTAATACAGGTCTCTTACAATGACTCCGTCTCTGTGCGCTTCGAATATAAGGTACACGATACAACGTTGCAGCGTGAGATTGTGATGCAAGACCTGGGTGTGCACCTGAGGATTATTGATATATTTTATTGATATACACCTGTTGATATACACCTGATTATTGATATACACCTGAGGATATATATGACATTCGCACAGCATGTGGCGAAAACTGTGTCACCTGCGAACCGAGCTATGGACTGTTTATCGGATGAATGCAAGCAGGAGTACCTGGAAGCAAATTCCCTAAAATTGCTCTGGTGGCGGCATATAACGCAAACATTAGGTATCGCCTTCAGTGTTGCTCCGTCATCTGGGCAGGCGCAGCCACAACACATCTGTCCTGGATTGATAGGGTAGAACATGCATTTCCAATGTGGCTAGCTCAACACTGTAGTGACACACATCGACCGGAATCTCTGCAATATCAGGAACTTCTTCGGTTTTATAACACGACGTCTGTGTCTATTCGTCTCGTACAGACCGACATCATGTTCCCACGAAACGCTTTGTATGGTAGGACGCACTCATCAGTGTTATTGTAGAACTTTTGAGCATATGTCCCAGTCAGGAGAAATAGGCAATCTGTTCGATTTCATGTATCGTATGCACGTGTGGAAACTGCTAGGTGTGGCTTATTTGGCAGGTTATTAAGAGAAACGAACACGTTTTTCACGAACTTGATGAACCCATTTAACACGTAGATAGTTACATACTGTGCTGCGTCACACACTCACATCTGAGTCGCGTAGTCATCGGGCATTGGTGTAGTTTTTACAGCCTTTTACCCGTTTGAACTGAAAACTGTTCACCTGCTCTGTTTACGCTTCTTAACTGATGAGTTCTCCTGTAAAGGGCTCAAGATGCTGTTGGAGTTTGTGGGCAACAAACAAGAAAACAAATCGCGGGTGAAAACACCTCACCTCACGAAATCTACAGAAGTACAAAAACACACAGAAACACGGAGAACGCAGGCATGATAAGGGACAATGGCGCGGTGTGACGGCTGCCACGCCACTGGAAACGAAATATGAAAAGATAGACAGCGATGGGTGTCGTGCCGAAGTAAAAAATATAAAACTGCGAAATCAGCAGACAATCAGGCTGAATTAGATAAGCGACCTTTGGTAGCAGGCGGTACACTGCAGTAGTACTGTAACTCTATGAGTGCACACTCCAGGAGTGTAAGTAGTACTAAGCACTTCACCCGACTGCTGACCAGCGACTACTTAATTGTTCCCGCTCGTTCGCAGCCAGAAATATTGGCAGAGTCGGTTCAACGTGGGAAGACCAGGAATATATTTTTTAAATTTTCCTACCCATGAATAGGAAGGCAGGAGTGCTCTTCCATACCCGTGTGACCTAATTACATTAAATTCCAAAGGTGAGAGGTAGGTCGTAGTAAGCAAACCAAGGCAGGTCACATTACTCCCCGCTCCTGTTTCTTGCTGGACAGATCCCGCCACCAGATATTAGTAAAAGATGTCCCTGAAGGCCTCTCAGACAATTAGCAATGCTAGTAACGTATTCGAGGGCTCCAGGAAAATAACTGCTATAGGTGTTAATGGGGAAATAATACAAAATCATAATCTTGCACATGCATTTCCTAAACTACTACTACACTAAGGAGAAAGGACGAACCAAGTATGAAGAAGAAGAAAGAAAAGAAAACATGATTCTTAAACGAAAATGTCTGAATGATACCAGATCACCATGCATAACACATTACCATTACCAACATTCACTGAAAAAGTTCATATTTTCTAATAATGTATTGTCTGATGTGTTTCTTCAAGATAATTTTACTCCTAGGTACATCGTCAATCCTGTGGAAGTGAGAGCAGATCATTTTATTCCAGGCTTTCATTGTGTGAAAAAAAATGTATGACCTTGAATATACCAGGAGGTGCTGAGTTTGCATCAAAAGTAACGTTAAGGATAACTCCTGACGATGGCTCCTGGCCGAAACGTTGAGTATTACAGTATAATTCTTAACGTTACTTTTGGTGGAAACTCAGCACTTCCTGGTATATTTAAGGTCGTATAATTCTTCTCACACAATGTCTAAAACCCAGGAGCATCTAAGAGCCATTCTTCGTTGTATTAAACAGGAATCCCTTTCGACAACTACCAGCGTTTCATGCAGTGGTAAAGCTCTGCATTCAAGAGCACCTAGCCAAGAAATCACTACAACTTGTCACCACTGCAAACTGAAAATGCCCTGAACCTCGAATAACCAACCGGCTCCGCAAGCTAAAATGAATAATTATCCTAAGTTGATGTGATTGGTTATTCGGGCCGTCTAGGGGGGTTCCACCCCATTAGGTATTCCGCGGATATTGAAATATGACGCGCTGTAGCGCGCCTAAATTTTACCTATCTTTTCACATATCAATTTGACATGCTGTGTGAAAATTTTCAGGTCCGGTCATCCACGATCTCCGAGCTGGTCAAGGTAAAATGAGGTCACCTCCAATTTCGTGCAATCAGTCGTCACGCTTTAGCGAGGAACGATATTTAAATAATACTCTCAGACACCATCTACTTATCTTTATGGTCCTAGCAAAACGCACGGGAGACAGTCTTGAATTTTTGCGTGTTTGGTGACTTATTTGTTTCGCATATTTGTTCATTAGGACTAAAATCGAAGACTATGGCTAAAGTAAGCAATTATTACCAGGCTAAGCTTACTTATAGCAACGTGTCTCGGTGTGCTCTACCCATTATAAAAATGAAATTACCACAAATCGAAAACGCAAATTTTGTAACTTAATAAAATTGGTGGTCGGCAAACATTTTGAGACAATGGTCGACTTCGTACTAATTTTCTGATTACCAAAAAAATGTTCTTTAAGATCTTCCACAAAATGAACTCTCCAGAGCAAAACAGAAGCCTGACATCAGTCGTGACCTCATAACCCCCTAGTGAGGTCATTTTTCAGACCGAACATGTTCCGGTGGTTTTTGGCCCTACTCATCGAGGGCTTCACAGTGACACCTGTTCTGTTTTCTTCCGAAGCTTAGTTTGGAGATTATATGGGTAGGGGTTGCTACAGGATGCAAATACTCACGGGACATCCCAGCACGGGCCACTGTAGAATGCAAATACACGCGGAACTTCCCAGCGCAGGCGCCTGCGGGCGACCGGCATGCCACTCCGACAGCAGGTATGGAACAGACACAGCAGCAGCAGCAGCTGGATACGAAAGACACGCTTATCGCACGGCAGAGTCACTGCTGGAGACGATGGAAAGGTCCATGCCGACGAGCTGGATGGGGCTGCGGAAGCGGCGGACGAGCTCGCACGCGATGGCCAGCTGCCGCGGACGTTGCGCCTCAGACGTGCCAGCCGGCTGCAGCGTTTATCGGAAAGGTTGACCGAAGATGGACTCGCCCACGCGTGCCTTCTGTAACTGTGATCGAAGATGGACTCACCCACGCGTGCCTTCTGTAATTGTGTCGAAGATGGACTCACCCACGCATTACTTCTCAAACTGTGATTGCAGCGGGTCAGCGTGATATCTTCGGTGGTGCTAAAGTTGAGCGGAGTTTTAAATTGAGTACTGCGTATCGCGCCAGCGGAGAAACTTCGCGAGGGCAACAGACTGAAGCGTGACGAAGTTTATGCCATGCAATCTGGGCTGTCAGATAAGAGTATTTTATGAATTCCTTGAATCATATCTTCCTCGCACACTTGTTCATGAAGCAAGGGGCAAGTGAAGCTGATGCTGTCAACCATAGATCACCGCAGGATGCATCTTCAAAAGCATAATCTTCTGCCCGCAGCTTGCGTCCGATACAGGAAAACCCAATTTCGACGCAAGTGCAAGGCTGAAATTCTTCATCTTCAGGCGAGTGGGAACATTTGCATGCTTGTGTACGTCGTCTCCCTGACGGGAGACCGCCCATTGCCGTGACACTGCAGTCACGTGAGCTCAGTGCTGGCTCGGATCGCACGTGACGGCGGTTCATACCGCACCACTGTCACGCAGATGAGTGGCACCGCATCGCCACGTGCAATTCGGTCTGGTGCCCCGGACACTGCCGAACATGACAAGTGTGCCATCTTAACTTGCGACGATTTCGACTGACGACTGCCTGACGAGTTCGCTGGTGAGTGACGACATCTGGCACTGTGGTGTTGACGATGAGTGGTGCTTGACGAACTCGCTGGTGTGTGGCGACATCTGGCACTGTGGTGTTGACGATGAGTGGTGCTTGACGAGCTCGCTGGTGTGTGGCGACATCTGGCACTGTGGTGTTGACGATGAGTGGTGCTTGACGAGCTCGCTGGTGTGTGGCGACATCTGGCACTGTGCTGTTGACGATGAGTGGTGCTTGACGAGCTCGCTGGTGTGTGGCGACATCTGGCACTGTGGTGTTGACGATGAGTGGTGCCTGACGAGCTCGCTGGTGTGTGGCGACATCTGGCACTGTGGTGCTGACGATGAGTGGTGCCTGACGAGCTCGCTGGTGTGTGGCGACATCTGGCACTGTGCTGTTGACGATGAGTGGTGCTTGACGAGCTCGCTGGTGTGTGGCGACATCTGGCACTGTGGTGTTGACGATGAGTGGTGCCTGACGAGCTCGCTGGTGTGTGGCGACATCTGGCGGTGTGGTGTTGACGATGGGTGGTGCTTGACGAGCTCGCTGGTGAGTGACGACATCTGGCACAGTGGTGCTGACGATGAGTGGTGCCTGACGAGCTCGCTGGTGTGTGGCGACATCTGGCACAGTGGTGCTGACGATGAGTGGTGCCTGACGAGCTCGCTGGTATGTGGCGACATCTGGCGGTGTGGTGTTGACGATGAGTGGTGCTTGACGAGCTCGCTGGTGTGTGACGACATCTGGCACTGTGGTGTTGACGATGAGTGGTGCCTGACGAGCTCGCTGGTGAGTGACGACATCTGGCACAGTGGTGCTGACGATGAGTGGTGCCTGACGAGCTCGCTGGTGTGTGGTGACATCTGGCACTGTGGTGTTGACGATGAGTGGTGCCTGACGAGCTCGCTGGTGTGTGACGACATCTGGCACTGTGGTGCTGACGATGAGTGGTGCTTGACGAGCTCGCTGGTGTGTGACGACATCTGGCACTGTGGTGTTGACGATGAGTGGTGCTTGACGAGCTCGCTGGTGTGTGACGACATCTGGCACTGTGGTGTTGACGATGGGTGGTGCCTGACGAGCTCGCTGGTGAGTGACGACATCTGGCACTGTGGTGTTGACGATGAGTGGTGCCTGACGAGCTCGCTGGTGTGTGACGACATCTGGCACTGTGGTGTTGACGATGAGTGGTGCTTGACGAGCTCGCTGGTGTGTGGCGACATCTGGCACTGTGGTGTTGACGATGAGTGGTGCCTGACGAGCTCGCTGGTGTGTGGCGACATCTGGCACTGTGGTGTTGACGATGAGTGGTGTTTCACGTGGCTCCCGTGGTGTTGACGATGAGTGGTGTTTCACGTGGCTCCCGTGGTGTTGACGATGAGTGGTGTTTCACGTGGCTCCCGTGGTGTTGACGATGAGTGGTGTTTCACGTGGCTCCCGTGGTGTGTGACGACATCTGGCACAGTGGTGCTGACGATGAGTGGTGTTTCACGTGGCTCCCGTGGTGTAGACAACATTCGGTCCCCGTTCAGATGTGCTACTGTTCGCCACCGAGGAAATGCATCTGAGGAACAAAAAGGCAGAGCTATGCTGTGGTCTGGAGTGAGATGAATTGAGCAGGGTGAGAGGCTCACTCTCAAGAGAGGCACACTCCCAAGAGAGGCCCACTTCGGTGTGTGCTCCCAAAGAATTTCTCAGAAAAACATCAATACTCTGCAGCCAACAGATGGACAACTAATTTAAAAAACAGACATATAGAATATTGTAAAACAATGTCTAATAAAATATATGAATCGAAATATAAAATAGGTAATAGCTATCGAAGAATCGACCATTATCTGACTTCCACCAATTTTCCAAATGAACCGAAATGAAAAAAGTCTTACGATGGATGGTACGATGGTCATTACAAATGAGGTCTGTCTGCATGCGCTTAACGGGATGATGACTTACAATGCTCCTTGGGTTTCTTGGCATTGGCATATTTTTTTTCCTTTCTCCTGGCCAGACCCGAGGAATATGATAGTAGATTACATAAATGAACCAAAAGGGGGAGGAATGTTTTTCGTGTCACAGAGATGTGGTATGATAGCATTGATACCGAAGAAGGTGATCAAAAACTTAATAATAAAATGAGGGCTATTGGTTTATAGGAATTAGTTTACATAGTAGTGGTTATGGTCTTGTCCAATATATTTATGCGTGTCATGAAAATTATACTAGCCTGTGATCAAACAGACAGGATCGATTAGCGGCAGATGTTTTTGTTAGAACCTGTGAACATTAGCGGATGTTAATGACACTAATAACATTGAACATTGAACTTAATGACATTGGATAAATATTAGCATCTTTGGATTTTAGAACGCTTTTCATACAGGCTGTTCTGAATATGGATATGAATGATCGACATGCTATAACTTTGGTTTTATCATTATCGGTTAGGTTAGGCTAGTGCATACAGACTTCGAGCATTCGATCATAAACAATTATTTCACATCAGATTAGTTCATAAAAGATTAGTGCAACTCTGAGCCACAAGGGCCCTTCTTGGTTGCACTCTGTACACTGAACCAGTTGCCCACCAAATCTGCCAATCAGCCCTCCCTGTAATACTGAAAAGCAAGCCCTCTATTCTTATAATGATTGTCTATGCTGTTTTTAAAGATGTTCAATGTGCTGCTACTGACGATGTTTTCTGGCAGCTGGTTCCAGTGTTCCACTACCCTGTTGGTGAAGAAAGTTTGCCTTAACCTTGTTCTGCTGTGGTTAATTTTAATTTTGAATTTATGACCTCTAATTGCATCATTTCTGTTAAATTCAAACATTTCCCCAAGGTATCCCCTCTCCAGACCATTGACAAATTTAAAGACCTCGATGAGATCTCCTCTCAGCCTTCTATATCTAAGTGAAAACATATTCAATTTCTTCAATCTTTCCTCATATGCCAGGTTGCTTATGCCATTAACCATTTTTGTAGCCCTCTTTTGTACTCTCTCTAAAAGCCAACAATCTTTTTCATAGCTAGGAGACCAAGCTTGGATGCAGTATTCCAAATGTGGCCTGACGTATGCACAGTAAAGCTTCCTGATCACTTCCTCACTTCTGTATGATACATTCCTATTTATTGCCCCGAGCATCCTCAGTGCCTTCTTCCTGGCTTCCTTGGTCTGTTCTGATGCCCCCAATTTTGTGTTTAGAATAACACCTAAATCCTTCTCCTGTTGAGTCACTGATAGCACTTGGCCACCCATCAAGTATGGAGCCTTCATATGCTGCTTACCTACATGCATGATTTTGCACTTATCAAAGTTAAATTTCATTTGCCATTCTTCGGACCACTTCACAAGTTCGTCTAAGTCTTTTTGCAGCGAGATATGCTCATCCTGACCTGTTATTGCCCTAAAGGCCTTCAAATCATCTGCAAATTTCAAAACTTTACTGCTTAGGCCACTTTCAATGTTATTTACAAATATAATGAACAGTAATGGCCCTAGTACTGACCCCTGGGGGACTCCACTAACAACATTTTGCCATGATGACTTTGTACCATTTAGCATCACTCTTTGCTGTCTATCTGAAAGCCACAACTCTATCCATTTTAAGATGCTACCTGCAATACCATGGGACTGAAGCTGTATCATTAACCGTTTATGGGGTGCCTTGTCAAAGGCCTTACTAAAGTCAAGATATGCTACATCAACCTGATTTCCCTGATCAAATTGTTCTGTGGCGAAGTTCAAAAAGTCCAAGAGGTTTGTGAGACACGATCGTCCTTTTCTAAATCCATGTTGAGTATCTTGAATCAATCTGCTACCTTCCAGATAACTAACTATTCTATCCTTGATAATTGATTCGAGTACCTTGCAGACTAGGGATGTGAGACTTATTGGCCTATAGTTTTCAACTTTCCCTCTTTCTCCTTTCTTGAAAATAGGAACTACATTTGCCCTTTTCCAATCGGTTGGAATTTCATTATGTGAAACTGATCCACAAAATATTATACTAAGTGGAAATGCCAGTTCCTTTTCAGTTTCCCGCAACACCCTAGCATAAATATCATCAGGTCCTGCTGCCTTATTTGGCTTTATTTTCCTGATATGATTGTAAACAACATCACTACCAATGAAATCAACATCATTTGTCAGATCCCATGTAACTGAACTATGGTGTACGGTCGGCAGATTGGTCATATCTTCCAATGTAAACACTGATTTGAACTGCTTGCTCAGCTCCTCAACCATCTCACTATCCTCACCCAATGTAGTCCCGTTTACTTCCAGTGGACCAATTGTGCTAGAAACTTTACTCAGCTTGTAGAAACTAAAGAACTTTTTACTGTCCCCATTACAGTTTCTAGCTAAATCCAGTTCCTTTGCTCGCTTTGCTGCTCTGGTTTTTTGCTTCACAGTGTCTCTAGCTTTTCGATACGCCTTTAGATTAATGACATTTGAGGCTTCTTTAAAAACTCTAAACGCAGTTTTCTTAGCCCTAATTGCTTTTATCACGTCTGGTGTAAGCCATGCTGGCTTTCCTACCCTTCTTTTGCGTCTTTGCTTTTGGGGGACATGTCTAATCTGAGTTTCCTTTAAGTAAGATTTGAACTTTTCCCACATTTCACAGGCATTTAAATTGGAGAATTCTTCTTCCCATCTGATGGCACTTAAAGCCGCTCTCATGCCGTTAAAGTCTGCTCTGTTGAAATTTGGAACCTTTACCAAATTATCCTTGATAATTTCCCCTACATGTGCCTTGAATCTAATTATGTTATGGTCACTTTTTCCCAGAGTTTCGCCTACAGTCAAGTCTTGAACCAAGTCACTTAAATCCGAGAATACAAGGTCCAAGAATGAACCATGCCTGGTAGGTTCCGATACAAACTGGTGTAAGAACAGGTCCTCTTCAAGGCATTTCCTGAACATTTTGCATGATGGGGAGCCAACACCAGCATTTTCATAACCTTTTAGATTAAAGTCACCGAGAATAAGGCACTTCCTCTTAAAGTTTCTACTGATTTCCTCACAAATCACCTTGTCAAGCTCCAGTTGCTGAGAATGTGGCAGGGTTCCTGATCGGTAGAAAGCTCCTATCCTAAGAGGATTGCTGTTGCCTTTTCCCACAGTGACATCAAGCCAAATGGACTCCACAGACGCACGCAATGGACATCAGTTCAGGCCGTACGCACTCTTCAGCTAGGATTGGATGCGCCACTGTTCACGATTCCAGTTGAAACACTTGCGTTAGAGGTCAGGAAAACTGGAAATGCGCATATAACCCATGTTCATTTTTTGGATATTGATTCAGCACTTCCAGTGATTCACTGCAGCCTCTTCTCTTACTTTTGTCAGTCAACATCACCTCGCTGGAAAACCTGTGCCTCTTGTTGAGGTGTGAGTTCACCTCATTCATTTCTTCCAACTGATGGCTCTGCGCCGGGAGCTGGCTCCAGGCTCACCAGTCGAAAGCTCGCTACATTGAAGTTCCTCGGCCTGCCATTCCTCTGCTAGGACATTGATAAGATGGCGCATTTGCTAACATGATTCAGGGTCTTACAGCCTCGCCTTTTGGAATCATAATTTCAACATCATTGCATTTTCCGTCGATGATGAATTAGACAGGTGTTTTCTCTATCCGAACTGGAGACTTGCATGGAGACAATGATCCGACAAAATGTGTATCGAAAATGGGAGAAGATATGCCTTTTTTGCGTTATTCAGCTGCACCAGTAACAATTTTTGCCATCCAGCTATTGCTTCCATGTTCCGAAGTGTGCCTGTATTTCCATGAGGCGTATTTATTTGACCCAGGAAGACATATAGATTCTAAGTAAATGGCATCCAGATGGGTGTCTTTACTATTGTTCCCAAGAGAGTCGCCAGAGTTCCCCAAGATGGTGCCCCAATTTGCACTAGGGGTGCTAACTGTCTGAAACGGCACCTTTGACTTCAACAGGGGCATTACTTGGCCCAGAGAAGCGGCGGACTGCTAAGAGAGCACCGGCCGGCCAAGGAGGGCGCCTACATTCTCAAAGCATCCAACTGCCCAGAAAGACGATTTCTCGGCCGATGAGGAACACATGTTGCCAGTAAGTAGTGTTCCGTATATTACCCGAACGGCCCGGGAGGGTGCCTGCATTGTCAAGTCACGCAGCTGACCGGAAAAGCACCGGTGTTGGCAATATAGACTCCTGGCCGTCACGGACGGGTTTCTTGTTCTCCATCTTTCACATTATTTTGCAAACCCCAGCCAGGTGGGCAAGTTCAACTGATTTGATGGCCAGATGATTCCACTGGAAGGGCACTTGCCCGCCTAGCGACATGCTACCATATGCCATGCTTCCTCTTAGCGATGGTAGAATCCATGTATTGGGCCAACGGTGCGCCCATTGCCGACGGCGTCATAGCACTGAGGAGATGTACATCGATGACGCGCCGAAGGCCAGTTGATCATCCTGTGGCGAAACAAGCGCTCTTCTAGCCAAGGTTGGAGTTTCTCTCGAGACAGACACTCTTGTGGTTTGCTCACTTGGCATCCCCTGAACTGGCCTGACACACCTCCCATGCGAGACCGATGGCATTCGTCTCATCTAGGCTTTCTTTGGGAATTTTATATTATGCCACTTGAATGTCACGACGTGCGGACACAATTATGCTCAATTGTGCCACTTATATTATGCCACTTGAAGACATGAATCTACGTGCAGGGAGGCTCCAGTATTGTGTCGAAGGGCGAAAACACGGAGGGAGGGAGAGAGCAAGTAATCTCAGTGCTTGTCTTTCCCATACGGAAAGGACGGAACCCAGGACACCCACTGGCTCCTGCCACCGTCCGTGTGTGGCAACAGGGGACTCGCGCCTCCCAGACTATCTTCGAGGTCAATATTTCCCCAGATCATCGAGCACGGGTACAGGATGTGCCGTTGGGGTCATCCTTTACCAACACTGCGATGAAAAATGTAAGGCATCGTGTCACGCCACTGATCTGTGACGCGAAAGAGGGATCATCTCTGATCAAAACAGCCGAAATCATCCACACTGTGGGAGGCTGCTAAAGCTGGACAACAACAACTTTGATCACATTTCCCCGGCAAATTGCGGTTATCGATAATTCATCGAATTACTTGCTCCGAGGCTGTTCAGCACAGTACCATCCATCGGACTGACACCAGCCACGCAGTTGCCGGGCCTCGGGGAAATCAAGTCGCGTGTCATGATTACATGACAACGTGATCGGCGGCTAGCCTAAATCGGTGCTAGCGGGATCGGCACAGGTAAAGTTTTTCATGATTTTTTTTCTGGACACAAAAATATGCGTGCACACCAAGGAAAGACTATTACGGATAAAACTGCTGCATAAATAAAAATACATTAGCCAGTCAACTTATTAGTGACGTTACCTGGACTTGAATTGGAATACTGCAACAAAGGGGTTATTAAGGATTCAAAGGCAGCATGCTTGGGTTCCGCCATTGCTGGCAAAAAGCGTGATCATAAGTCAACTCGGCGGGAGATCAAAGGCGAACCAGCCGAGGAATAGTTCCAAGATGATCGGATTAAAAGTAACAAGTTGGGGCTTGCCATTTTTCTTCCGTCCCAGCTACATTTTACCGACCAGGTATGTAGGACGCCGGGTTGAACGACTTATTCACGTTCGATGTATTTTTGGGATCGGAGAGGCTGTCGGTTCAGCCGCAGAACTTGGTCGATTGCCAGCACTCTTCCGCCCCCGTGAGCTGGCTGGCTTTATCTCCTCCTTGAGTATACCTGACTTGAGTGGATATTGCTGAATCTGTGAACCCCGCGGAATATATGCTCCATCTACCTCCCACAGATCGGACAAAATCTGCCAAGAAGAAGCAAGTGCCGCAGGATGGTGCAGCCTACCGGCGGGCGATCGGTCGGCCGAGATCGACTCCAGAAGGGCACAGCCAGCTGCTGCGATCAAGAAGAAGGGGAAGAGTAGTCTAGGGGCATGTTGCCCGTCTCACTATCGAAAGATTGCGCGCTCGAGCCTCACCTGTCGCTACTCTTCGGTCGCGGCCAATCGGCGCGAGAGATTGGCGACGCTACATTACTCAACGGTCGATGTGTCGCAAAACCAGTAACCAACGATCGAGAAGCTGACACTCACTAAGCAGGCGATGCAGTCCAGGCCGTATTTGGGCACCAACTAAGAGGCGTAGCAGCCTTTAAGCCTAAGACATAGCAGAATAACATAGCTGTCCTTAACTAAGACATATATGACAGACATCGACCTTAGCATATAGATCTTAACTAAGCGATACAGCAGTCTCTGTGAGACACAGATTTTCGTTAGCGATTTCATACGCGGGTGCACTCGATCAGTCAATACGATTGTTCCGATAACTGAAATAGCCAAGCGTATTGAATATAATACGTATCATGTACTATATGTTACGGCATTGCATATAGAACACGTACCGTGCACTATATGTCAGGTCTTCGCGAACAAAATACTTACTAGACTTGGCAGGTATATACTACCTGTAGTGCATTTCACGTCACCATGCATCGTTTCATCTGGCTTACTTTACCTGTACCTTCAAGTCAGCACAACCGGTACAAAATGGCATGAAAAACGGCAAAAAATGACAACAATAACACAATGGCAAAATGACATCGCAATATCGCAATATCACAATACGGCAAATGCCTGATTTGCGAAAACCGAAAAAACTTCTTCACTAGCGTTGCAGAGCGAAGTTTTAGGAAGAAAACACAGAAAGCTTTACGTGTCCACTAATTATTCACATTATCACCACATACGGAGCCAAGTACTATTGCACGAAGGGCCACCCGAGCGAGAATGCGGTCAGCTGCGGTGAAGCTCTCACATGGATAAGGAGGTACCCCGCGACACACGCGTTCATCCGACTGGCCGCATGTCCTACGACCCCGCACGTGCGGAAGCATTTCGGTACTTCCTCGCCCGTGGAGCCTGACACAGTGCCAGGTAACAATGCGCGACATGGTCTGACGCTTGAGGCACTGGCACACCGCCTCGCCTCTGGACGGAGTGAAAGATGAAACTATTACACGTGAAGACGTGATTGTGACGGGATGAAAAATAGCTCGGAACGTTTCATGACATATTATGATTGCACGAAGAACGAATGTTGCAAGACGAATGTATTCACCGGCTTTCGAATCTCGCAAGCATAGCCAACATTGGCATCACAAGGTTTCACGAAAGAGACCACCGATTTGTGGTTTGCGCTTGGAAAAAGACCAATAATAATTGCTTATTGTTGTTGTTGATGAGTTTGACAGCCTACCACAAGTATGCTAATATCGGCCGATTCCGATATTTGTTGTTTGACGACTTGACCTTTATTAGTCAAACCGGGTGTCAGACCGGGTGTCAGGCAGACCGGGTGTCAGACCGGGTGTCAGACCGGGTGTCAGACCGGGTGTCAGACCGGGTGTCAGACCGGGTATCAGACTGGGTGTCAGACCGGGTGTCAGACCGGGTGTCAGACCGGGTGTCAGACCGGGTGTCAGACCGGGTGTCGGAATTGACAGAGAATCCTTAAATCAGCTCATGGTTGTGCGTTGTGTTTTCGCCCAACCGAGTCATTACAGCATTAGAGAGAACTTGAGAATTTTAGAAAATCATTATAATCATTAGAGAATTTGTGCACATATAGCTGTCGTTGAAGATTTAAAGTGTCAATCAATTGTGAGTTCTTAGGAGAGGAGTGGCTTACGCCTCTCAGTTATCGCTTTGGAGTACATTTGCATGTTCGTATGGCATATGACACTATGTCACTCAATATCCCTCAGGAATAGACTGCCGAGCAGAAATCCGCACCAAAGCCATTATTCTTCATTATGAGAATGTATGCAAATCAGCTTTATTTCTGATCGTGCCGTGTTCTGGATTCGTTCCTGGGACCGAGTTGGCTGGGCATTTCCCGCAAACTTGATGGAGTCCCAGGAAGTTCCCACGTGATTATTCAGTTTGTTGAGAAATGACATTTCCGTGATAGAGTTCGCGATAGAGTAGTCAAACTTAAGCAGAAATCAAGAATAAGGCTGGCCTTAAAAAGTAGAAATGGAGTACACATAACACTGTATTTATGACCTGAGCTTTCACTTCTAGGCCCTCGTCAGGAATGGCATTCCTGACATCGTGCTGCTACACGAGAACACATTTCACTCAGCGTTTTTCGAACAATTCAAATGCAATAAATATACACGATTTCAGTTCCTTCAGTGCTTACTGAATGTGAGGCATGGCTGCTTTCTAGCGACAGCTGAACTTTTAAAATGTATCATTATTCATTTACATTTCAAGAATTGCATTCATCCGGTGACCTCAAACGAAAAAGTCTTCTACACACATGGCAGGCAGGGGATGTAAAACGTTCAACGAACTTGATGTGCAGTTTGATTTATCCGTGCATTAATGGAAAGAAACTGACCCCAGATTTGCGAAAATGACTATCAATAAATTACACCTTGTATGTGATATGTGCTGCGTAGGAAGTCTGTAGTGTGTGGTAAGCTTGTAGTTTGTAGCTAGCTTGTAGTGTGTGGTAAGTCTGTATTGTGTAGTTAGTTTGTAGTGTATAGTTAGTTTGCAGTATGCAGTAGTAGCTTGTAGTAGCTTGTAGGCTGTAGTTAGCCCGCATTGTGTAGCTGGTTTGTAGTGTGCATTCAGTCTGTATTGTGTAGTTAGTTTGTGGTGTGTAGTTAGCTTGTAATATGTAGTTAGTTTGATTGTGTGATTGGGTCGTAACGTGTAGTTAGTCTGCAGTATGTAGTAGCCCGCAATGTGCAGTTAGCCGGTATTGCGATGTTTGTTTGTAGTGTGTAGTTAGTTGCATTGTGTGGTTAGCTTGTAGTGTGCACTTAGTCTGCATTGTGTAGTTAGTTTGTGGCGTGAAGTTACTTTGCAGTGTGCAGTTGGTTTGTAGTGTGTAGTTAGTTTATAGTGTGTAGTTAGTTTGTATTGTGTGGTTAGGTCGTAGTGTATAGTTAGTTTGTAGTGTGCAATCAACAAACTACACAATACATACGTACTGTATAGTTGGTTTGTAGTGTGCAGTTAGTTTATAGTATGCAGTTAGTTTGCAATGTGTAGTTAGTTTATAGTGTGTAGTGAGTTGGCAGTGTGCAGTTAGTCTATAGTGTGTAGTTATTTTGTAGTGTGTAGGTATTTTGTAGTGTGCATTCAGTCAATGTTGTGTAGTTAGTTTGTAGTGAGTAGTCAGTTTGTAGTATGTAACCAGTTTGCATTGTGTGATTAGCTCGTAGCGTGTTGTTATTCTGTGATGTGCAGTGCAGGCTGTATTATGTGGTAGCCTGTAATGTGCAGTGCAGTCTGTGTTGTATTGTGTTATTTGTCTGTAGTGTGTATTTGGTGTGCAGTGGTGGTTAGTTTGTAGTGTGTAGTTAAGCTGTATTGTACATAGTCCATAGTGCGTCATTGCAACCGAGCACATTAATAGTTTGATCATGGGATGAAGGGATATTGTCTGCCTACCCGACCCATAATTTAACACTGACACGACTGATGATTTTATCACTACGTGGAACACAGTGCTGCATATACACGCTTGGTATGTCGTTTATTCAGCTATGAATTCACGCACACACACACACACACACACACACACACAAATACACACACACACACACACACACACACACACACACACACATATATATATATATATATATATATATATGCATACATGTGTTTGGGAACTTATAAGAATATCAATGAGGATTTCGCTGCGCTTCGGTTCCAATCTGTTCACTTACTGCGGCTGCGCATTTTATCTGCTGGCTCCAATCATCGCATGGCTGGAAAGACACCCAAAAAAGCAATGCTTCCAGCGGGGCACAGTGTCACTGCATCGAGCAAAAACATCACTAGGATATTACTGGAGAACCCTGACATCTTTTCTTGCGTGAAGATAATGGTTCGGCAGGTTTCTAAAAGGTCGTGCGGCAACAGAACCTCGCTGCAGAACAACGTACGGCTGCCAGGTGTATGCGGTCCGAGTGGTCTTCAAAACACCCTGTCGTGTTTCGTCAAATGCTCCGAAGTAACACGAGAAGCAAATACCATCTGGCTGTCAGTCGGGCCCTGTTTGTATTCTGTGTATACGAAAGATGGCAGAGCAATGCGGAAGCACTCATCGCAATACTGCTCCACTGTACGACTTCGAATGTGAATTTTGGATGAACTGACAGAAGAAAATGACTCTCGACGCTCTTATTTCCATGAGATGTGTCTGTTGTCCTCCACGCTGCACAGGTCAATCGGGTATTGTCCTGGCACGTACTGGGAAATGGTGTCGCTAAACTGCCGAGGGCGTCAAATGACGTTCAGGAATCCCAGATGCGCGTCAATATCACATCACTCGCACAACCTCAGTCACACATTCGCCACACCACCGCTACACCACCACCACACCACCGCCACACCACCAGCACACCACCGTCACACCACCGCCACACCACCACCACACCACCACCACACCACCGCTACACCACCGCCACACCACAGCCACACCACTGCCACACCACCGCCACACCACCGCCACACCACCGCCACACCACCGCCACACCGCAGCCACACCACCGCCACACCACCACCACACCACCACCACACCACCACCACACCACCACCACACCACCGCCACACCACCGCCACACCACCGCTACACCACCACCACACCACCACCACACCACCGCCACACCACCGCAACACCACTGCCACACCACCACCACACTACCGCCACACCACCGCCATACCACCACCACACCACCACCACACCACCACAACACCACTGCCACACCACCACCACACCACCGCCATACCACCACCACACCACCACCACACCACCACCACACCACCACCACACCACCACCACACCACTGCCAATCCACCGCCACACCACCACCACACCACCACCACACCACCACCACACCACCTCCACACCACCGCTACACCACAGCCACACCACCTACACACCACCGCTACACCACCGCCACACTACCACCACACCACCACCACACCACCGCCACACCACCGCCACACCACCGCCACACCACCACCACACCACCGCCACACCACTGCCACACCACCACCACAACACTGTCACACCAGCGCGAGCGGCACCATCAATAGTACAACTTTGCACTGAACTTCACCTGCCGGCACAGTATGTGCGACTTGGATTGCTTTTGCGGTAGTTTAGCGAGGAATGTGTGCCTTGCAGTCGATACAACTCAGCTCGACTTCCCGTCGCAGACACTCTCCTGTTGACTTTCAGGTAATGCAATCAGCTCAGCTGACAGCTGAGCTGTCAGCTGAGCTGTCAGCTGAGATGTCAGCTGACAGCTCAGCTCGACGGCCACTTGCGTTCATCAGATGGCGACGTTCAGAGCAACTTACAACCGACTTCAGTTCAGTGTTTGGCAAGTTCTTCAATTGGATTTCGCAAATTAAAAGCTGAATGGGAATGTCACATTTATTGTCCTCTGCGGGGCGAATTTTTTTAAAATATATTTTATTATTATAATTTTTTTTTTTTAAATCATTTATTCTGGCAGGTGCGAAACGGGTGCAAGATACATCGGTAGAGGAAGTGAGCCAGGTGCTCTGTTTTCTGTTGCCGTCGATCAGCGTAGACATAAAATACGGTACTGACATGATTACTGATTAGCTACTCAGTGAGTAGCTGAGTGGGAGCTGCCTCGCTCATCTTACGACTATAACAGCTCTCTTTGGTAGATAGCGTGTTCTTGTGGAGAAGTGCTTTGTCTTTGCATCATAAGTGCTTATGTCTTGATGCATGCTTAATGGAACTTTGTGCTAGCATTTTAACCTGCAAGTCGATCAACATGAATTGACCTACACACCCATTCGCTCAGCAATTAACATCTGCCCTTCGGAAGGATAGCAGCACTGAAATCTGCTTCCATCCTATAATAGGTGACATCCAGCAAACTATCGTTTCTAGTATGAACAGCTCCTCTGGATCCGGGTCAAATCTGGAGGCAGCGAGCCGGTGGAGACGTGTGCTGCGCGAGCTCCAGCTTTCACCGCTGATCCCAGCACGGAGTACTCGGCAGGCGACTACAGAGCCACCCACGGCGACAAATCTGCAAGCATCGCCAGAATGCAGGAATCCGACACAACTGCGCGCTGCGACCAGCAATGCACGGGTACAGCTCCAAGCCAGCATTGGGCGCCTGGAGCGCAGCACGTTGGGGACGGGTGGTCTAGGGTAAGTTGCTCGTCTCACATTCGAAAGGTTGTGGGTTCGAGTCTCACCTGTCGCTACTCTTCGCCCACGACCAATCGGCGTGAGATATTAGCGACGCTACATGACTCAACGGTCGATGTGTCGTAAAACCAATAACCAACCATCCGAGCGCAGCACGCTAATCACACCGTTACGAAGAAGTCAGACTCAGTGACGGGCTCAGAGCTGGCCGTGCATAGCCAACACAACAAACACTGTGGTGGTGGAGGTTGTGAATCTTCGATGCACAACCTCCACCACGATAGAGCATGACGTAATCTTACCATATACTCATTACGTACCTATCTGTATAATTATACGCATGTGTACATGTATATGTAAATGCAAATGTACATGTATTTTTGGGCTTGGGGCGCACGTCAGGTATATAAACTCTGCATAACCATACTGTTGGTTAGTTATAGCGTTACGACGCACTCAGCAGCTGAGGCCGTATGGTCTCACCTGTCCGTCACTCTGACAGGAAGGGCGGGCACCGCGGGGAATCGAACCCCGTACCTCTACGGCTTGCCAAACTCCCAACACTGGAGCAAGCCTTGTTAGCAATGGAGGTTCGCCTTGTCAGTACGGCAAGCTTGTCTGATCGATATTGACGGCTTGTCTGGCTAACATTGGAGGTTTGTCTTGTCAACGTTGGAGGCTTGTTTGGCCAACATTGGAGGCTTGTCTGGTCGACATTGGAGGCTTGTCTAGTCGGTATTGGAGGCTTGTCTGGTCGGTATTGGAGGCTTGTCTGGTCAACATTGGAGGCTTTTGGTCACATTGGGTTTGTCTGGTAACATTGGAGGCTTGTCTGGTCGGTATTGGAGGCTTGTCTGGTCAACATTGGAGGCTTGGTTGGTCAACATTGGAGTCTTGTCTGGTGAACATTGGAGGCTTGTCTGGTCGATGTTGGAGGCTTGTCTGGTCGGTATTGGAGGCTTGTCTGGTCATTGGAGGCTTGTCGTGTCGGTATTGTTCGTATGCTCCGCTCTCCGCCGTGAATCAGTAGCCGCCTGATGTACATTGGTCATGCATGTGAAACTTAGAATAATGATGACGAGACATACAACCGAAGGGGGCCGAGGGCCCGTCCTCATCCGACGGGAATTTTAGTTTTAAAGAAATGTAAATATTGGACAATTTGTCCACCACTGGGTTTGTCTTAAAATAACAATCGGAACCCCGGTAAGGCGATTTCTGAAGTTGTTTTCCATGGAGCTTTCGCAAAGCCTTCAGCTCTCAATGAATAGGCTCCTTAGAGCAACAGAGGACCATGAAACAAAGGAGTCGGCCTCTGAACCAGCTAAAAAGCCAGCTATCCCATAGAGAAACTTCTGCCACTGTGTAGAGAACCTTTGGTTATCGTCGTCTTTAATGGGATATTAGGAGCGCCTGTAGGGCCCCCGTTCCATCAGAATGCCATCTGGGAAGGGAAACGTAAAGCAAACGAGAGGACGCATTTGAAAGGTAATAATCCAGGGTCCAAGTCCAAGATCGAGTCAAAGTCCACGAAATGTGAATCCTTTGATAACTATTTCACACGTCCATAAATCGGCACAAAGCCGTATTTGAAAACCATGGATGTCCAGAATCCAATGTGAAGGAAATGGTGCATGGTTCTATCATCTGAAGAGTGCACCACCTTAACAGTTGAACGTATTTTTTAAAGCCCAAAGCACCGTTTTGACAGGAAATTGCGACCCTGTAAGACGAAAAAGTGCCCTTTCAGTGTGCTCCAGTGCACCCCCCCTCTCCACCGCGCAGTCGACTCGCCAATGACGCCACTCCGAGGAGATGTGACCCTCCCCTCATGAAAATTCCAGGGTGCGGTCCTTCATGTAACTAGGCACGCATCTACTGACTGTCAAGGCAGCCGCCAGTCCAGTGTGCGACATCTCGTCCCATGCGTGCAGTGTCCTCTCTCACCGCTCGCCCAGAGGCCCCAGGGGCTCCCGGCGTTGGCCACCACAGACCATCGTTGGCCACCACAGACCATCGTTGGCCACCACAGACCATCGTTGGCCACCACAGACCATCGTTGGCCACCACAGACCATCGTTGGCCACCACAGACCATCGTTGGCCACCACAGACTACTGTAGGCCACCACAGACCATCGTTGGCCACCGTAGACCACAGTAGGCCAAAGTAGGCCACCGTTCGCCACCGTAGACACCGTAGGCCACCGTAGGTCACCATAGACCACCGTAGGCCACCGTAAGCAACCATAAACCACCGTAGGCACCTGTAGGCCACTGTATGACACTGTAGGTCATGGTAGGCTACAGTGGGCCACCGTAGACAACAGTAGACCACCGTAGACCACCGTAGGCCACCGTAGACCACAGTAGGCCACAGCAGGCCACCGTAAACCAACTTAGGCCGCCGTAGGACACTGTAGACCATAGTAGGTCACAGTAGGCCACCGTTCGCCACCGTAGACACCGTAGCCCACCGTAGGTCACCGTAAGCAACCATAAACCACCGTAGGCACCCGTAGGCCACTGTATGACACTGTAGGTCATGGTAGGTTACAGTAGGCCACCGTAGACTACAGTAGGCCACCGTAAACCATCGTAAGCCACAGTAGGCTACCGTAGACCACCGTAGACCACCGTAGACCACAGAAGGCTACGGTAGACCACCGTAGGCCACCATAGGCAACTATAAACCACCATAGACCATTGTAGACCACCGTAGGCCACCGTGAACCCCCGTAAGCCATCATGGGCCACCGTAGGCCACCGTGGGCCACCGTACACCACCGTAGGCCACCGTAGTCCACCGTAGGCCACCGTACACAACTGTAGGCACAACCGTAGGCCACCGAGACACTTCGTGTGAATCATCATCGAGCGTTGGCAGCGGACGTCGGCGGCAAAAAGCCGCTCCTGGCCCGTGTGGCCAGCTTTCACCGGTCGCCCGATCTGGACCGGCGATCTGACCCGACCTGACGTCGCCATGTGCTCCAGGTATGACGGCTGCCCGGAGCGGTAGGTGATCGGCCGGCACACTCGGTCCGACCCTGGCCGGGGGCTCCGTGTGGGTGTGTGGAGGTGGCTCGGTGTGGGTGTGTGGAGGTGGCTCGGTGTGGGTGTGTGGAGGAGGCTCGGTGTGGGTGTGTGGAGGAGGCTCGGTGTGGGTGTGGATGTGTAGAGGAGGCTCTGTGTGTGGGTGTGTGGAGGCGGCTCGGTGTGGGTGTGTGGAGGTGGCTCGGTGTGGGTGTGTGGAGGTGGCTCGGTGTAGGTGTGTGGAGGTGGCTCGGTGTGGGTGTGTGGAGGAGGCTCGATGTGGGTGTGGATGTGTAGAGGAGGCTCTGTGTGTGGGTGTGTGGAGGCGGCTCGGTGTGGGTGTGTGGAGGCGGCTCGGTGTGGGTGTGTAGAGGTGGCTCGGTGTGGGTGTGTGGAGGCGGCTCGGTGTGGGTGTGTAGAGGCGGCTCGGTGTGGGTGTGTGGAGGTGGCTCGGTGTAGGTGTGTGGAGGTGGTTCGGTGTGGGTGTGTGGAGGAGGCTCGGTGTGGGTGTGGGTGTGTAGAGGAGGCTCTGTGTGTAGGTGTGTGGAGGCGGCTCGGTGTGGGTGTGTAGAGGCGGCTCGGTGTGGGTGTGTGGAGGCGGCTCGGTGTGGGTGTGTGGAGGCGGCTCGGTGTGGGTGTGTGGAGGCGGCTCGGTGTGGGTGTGTGGAGGCGGCTCGGTGTGGGTGTGTGGAGGTGGCTCGGTGTGGGTGTGTGGAGGCGGCTCGGTGTGGGTGTGTGGAGGCGGCTCGGTGTGGGTGTGTAGAGGCGGCTCGGTGTGGGTGTGTGGAGGTGGCTCGGTGTGGGTGTGTGGAGGTGGCTCGGTGTGGGTGTGTGGAGGCGGCTCGGTGTGGGTGTGTGGAGGTGGCTGGGTGTGGGTGTGGGTGTGTGGAGGCGGTTCGGTGTGGGTGTGTGGAGGCGGCTCGGTGTGGGTGTGTGGAGGTGGCTCGGTGTGGGTGTGGGTGTGTGGAAGTGGTTCGGTGTGTGTGTGTGGAGGTGGCTCGGTGTGGGTGTGGGTGTGTGGAAGTGGCTCGGTGTGGGTGTGTGGAGGTGGCTTGGTGTGGGTGGGTGGAGGTGGCTCGGTGTGGGTGTGGGTGTGTAGAGGCGGCTCGGTGTGGGTGTGTGGAGGCGGCTCGGTGTGGGTGTGTGGAGGTGGCTCGGTGTGGGTGTGTAGAGGCGGCTCGGTGTGGGTGTGTGGAGGCGGCTCGGTGTGGGTGTGTGGAGGCGGCTCGGTGTGGGTGTGTGGAGGTGGCTCGGTGTGGGTGTGTGGAGGCGGCTCTCAGTGTGGGTGTGTAGAGACGGCTCGGTGTGGGTGTGTGGAGGCGGCTCGGTGTGGGTGTGTGGAGGTGGCTCGGTGTGGGTGTGTGGAGGCGGCTCGGTGTGGGTGTGTGGAGGCGGCTCGGTGTGGGTGTGTGGAGGCGGCTCGGTGTGGGTGTGTGGAGGTGGCTCGGTGTGGGTGTGTGGAGGCGGCTCTCAGTGTGGGTGTGTAGAGACGGCTCGGTGTGGGTGTGTGGAGGCGGCTCGGTGTGGGTGTACAGAGGTGGCTCGGTGTGGGTGTGTGGAGGTGGCTCGGTGTGGGTGTGTGGAGGTGGCTCGGTGTGGGTGTGGGTGTGTGGAGGTGGCTCGGTGTGGGTGTGTGGAGGCGGCTCGGTGTGGGTGTGTGGAGGTGACTCGGTGTGGGTGTGTGGAGGCGGCTCGGTGTGGGTGTGTGGAGGTGGCTCGGTGTAGGTGTGTGGCCACCGTCACATTTTCACGATCGCCTCGTGCGATATCCGCTCACCGTGGTTCACTGTGACCTACTTTACTGACTTATCCACTGGCTCCTTGTCCACAGCCCGTCGCCTGATCTCGCCGTTCTTATAATTATAACAACCGCTCCACTGGCATCGTGTGTGACACAAAGATAATGGGATGATGAAGCAACAACGTACTGTCTATTGTTAATAAACAGCTCCGAGACATCTCATTAGGAGAGAAGTGACGACTACATCTGTTCTTTCCACACCCAGATCCGTCGATGCGACCCAGACTCTTGAGAGCGGTTAGGTCCTTGAACACCACCTGAGGAAGCGGAATACACTATCGGTGGATAGGCAACAGGGCCAGAGGAAGTCCGCAAGCCGCCAGTATATCACGACACGGGCCCAGACGATGTCGGTGTATTGGCAGCAAGACAACAGCACGTCCATGAGCCCCGCCAGTATATCACGACACGGGCCCAGACAATGTCGGTGTATTGGCAGCAAGACAACAGCACGTCCATGCGCCGGCAGCATGACGTGGCACTGGCCCAAAGTAAACTCGTACTTGCAATAATGCCGTGCAATAATGCCACACCTCCCGATTTTTTTTCGAAAAAAACTTCCCCACACCCATAAATACACAGAAGAATGGCTGCGTGGGAACCGAACATGACTACAGTACCCGTCCGCAGTATGGCGACCAGCTGGTCGATCGGCTGGCTGGCCGGCGGCTCCCGTGCCCTACTGTCGTGGGCTGGCCAGCCGGCGGCTCCCGTGCCCTACTGTCGTGGGCTGGCCAGCCGGCGGCTCCCGTGCCCTACTGTCGTGGGCTGGCCAGCCGGCGGCTCCCGTGCCCTACTGTCGTGGGCTGGCCAGCCGGCGGCTCCCGTGCCCTACTGTCGTGGGCTGGCCGGCCGGCGGCTCCCGTGCCCTACTGTCGTGGGCTGGCGCCGGCGGCTGGTGGGCTGGCCGGCCGGCGGCTCCCGTGCCCTACTGTCGTGGGCTGGTCGGCCGGCGGCTCCCGTGCCCTACTGTCGTGGGCTGGCCAGCCGGCGGCTCCGTGCCCTACTGTCGTGGGCTGGCCAGCCGGCGGCTCCCGTGCCCTACTGTCGTGGGCTGGTCAGCCGGCGGCTCCCGTGCCCTACTGTCGTGGGCTGGCCAGCCGGCGGCTCCCGTGCCCTACTGTCGTGGGCTGGCCGGCCGGCGGCTCCCGTGCCCTACTGTCGTGGGCTGGCCAGCCGGCGGCTCCCGTGCCCTACTGTCGTGGGCTGGCCAGTCGGCGGCTCCCGTGCCCTACTGTCGTGGGCTGGTCGGCCGGCGGCTCCCGTGCCCTACTGTCGTGGACTGGCCAGCCGGCGGCTCCCGTGCCCTACTGTCGTGAGCTGGCCAGCCGGCGGCTCCCGTGCCCTACTGTCGTGGGCTGGCCAGCCGGCGGCTCCCGTGCCCTACTGTCGTGGGCTAGCCAGTCGGCGGCTCCCGTGCCCTACTGTCGTGGGCTAGCCAGCCGGCGGCTCTCGCGCCCTACTGTCGTGGGCTGGCCAGCCGGCGGCTCCCGTGCCCTACTGTCGTGGGCTGGCCAGCCGGCGGCTCCCGTGCCCTACTGTCGTGGGCTGGCCAGCCGGCGGCTCCCGTGCCCTACTGTCGTGGGCTGGCCAGCCGGCGGCTCCCGTGTCATACTGTCGTGGGCTGGTCGGCCGGCGGCTCCCGTGCCCTACTGTCGTGCGCTGGCCAGCCGGCGGCTCCCGTGCCCTACTGTCGTGGGCTGGCCAGCCGGCGGCTCCCGTGCCCTACTGTCGTGGGTTGGCCAGCCAGCGGCTCCCGTGCCCTACTGTCGTGGGATGGCCAGCCGGCGGCTCCCGTGCCCTACTGTCGTGGGCTGGCCAGCCGGCGGCTCCCGTGCCCTACTGTCGTGGGCTGGCCAGCCGGCGGCTCCCGTGCCCTACTGTCGTGGGCTGGCCAGTCGGCGGCTCCCGTGCCCTACTGTCGTGGCGGATGCGTCACGGCCGCCGGCTGCATTGTCTCAGCGCGTAACGGTACCCGGAACAAACCACAGTCACAGCACGTGACGCCCGAGAAGACCCGGCCCGGTGGTGTCAGGAGCGTCACGGTCTTCGGGCGTACGTGACATCCCTTCACCCGCACCTGCTTCATCGGCGGTGTACGTTACATCCCTTCACCCGCACCTGCTTCATCGGTGGCGAAGGGGTCTGGAGCTTTCCATCTCTCAAAATGCTGATCATCCCTTCGTCGTCTGCTGAATCGTCCGTCCGTCTGCCCATCTGTCGTCTGTCCGTCCATCTGTCTATCTGTCCGCATATCTCTCTCCCTCTCTCTCTCTCTCTCTCTCTCTCTCTCTCTCTCTCTCTCTCTCTCTCTCTCTCTCTCTCTCTCTCTCTCTCTCTCTCTCTCTTTCTCCCACTCGAAGTTGTTTGGACAACTGTGGTCACAACATCTCGTGCGTCCCGCGTACCTGATTTCATCTCTCCATATCCTCCTTTCCCTGAATCGCCCTCCCCTTGTATGAAACAAACACCATGTACTCTGTCGCTCTACCTTCGCTTCTCTATTTCTGTATATCTCTTTCACCTCTCCCTCTGATCTCTCTTCCTCCCTCATCCTCTCTCCTCCCTCTCTCTCTTTTCATCTCCCTTCCGCTCTCTCCTCTCCCTCTCTCCTCTCTCTCACTCCTCTTTCCATATATTTCTCCCCTCCCTCCCTGTCCCCTCCTCCCATCTCCCACCCTCCCCTCCCTATATCCATCTTCCTTTCCATCCCCTCCCCTCCCTGTCTCCCCTCTAGCTCCCCTCTCCATCTCTCTCCCTTCCCCTCCCCCTGTTTCTCCCTCTTCCGATCTCTCTCTCTCCGGCCGCGGCTGTGTCGGGTCGGGCCGGCCCCTGTCTCCCCTCTCCCTCCCCCCATCTCTCTCTCTCCGGCCGTGGCTGTGTCGGGTCGGGCCGGCCCCTGTCTCCCCTCTCCCTTCCCCGATCTCTCTCTCTCCGGGCGTGGCTGTGTCGAGTCGGGCCGGCCCCTGTCTCCCCTCTCCCTTCCCCGATCTCTCTCTCCGGCCGCGGCTGTGTCGGGTCGGGCCGGCCCCTGTCTCCCCTCCCCCCTCCGATCTCTCTCTCCGGCCGTGGCTGTGTCGGGTCGGGCCGGCCCCTGTCTCCCCTCTCCTTCCGCCAATCTCTCTCTCTCCGGCCGTGGCTGTGTCGGGTCGGGCCGACCCCTGTCTCCCCTCCCCCCTCCGATCTCTCTCTCCGGCCGCGGCTGTGTCGGGTCGGGCCGGCCCCTGTCTCCCCTCACCCTCCCCGATCTCTCTCTCTCCGGCCGCGGCTGTGTCGGGTCGGGCCGGCCCCCTGGCGGCGGCGGCCGGCCGGCGGCGGACCGGCGGGTTCGGCGGCTCGCCGGACGTGACAGCCGGACGTCGAGACGGTGCGGCCACACGTGTCGACGAGGTGCTGCGTCGAGCTGCCGCCGGCCGGCTGCTGTCTCCCACTCTGGCCGGACGGCTCGGTCACGGGCGTGCGACAGTGCGGTGCGACAGCGGTGCGACAGCGGTGCGACAGCGGTGCGACAGCGGTGCGACAGCGGTGCGACACGCGTGCGACGGAGGGCCACGCCGGGGCGCCCCAACTCGCCAGCCGACGCTGCAGTGGCCGAGGACGCAGGAGGACACAGAAAGACACAGGAGGACGCAGGAGGACACAGGAGGACACAGGAGGACACAGGAGGACGCAGGAGGACGCAGGAGGACACAGAAGGACGTAGGAGGACGCAGGAGGGCACAGGAGGACACAGGAGGACATAAGAGGACGCAGGAGGACGGTGACACTATGGCCCCGTGGGCTGTGGTGCTGCTGTTGCTGACGGTGAGTCGCTGCTGCTGATGCTGGTGTCGATCCCCACCGTCGCAAGTGTCGGTGGGGGCTGTGAAACAATTACATGCTGTTGGAGGCTGGACGTTCATGGCGCTGCGAGGTCCAGCTCAGTTGCTGTGTTATCGTGCTCTCGTAAAGGTGAGGAAATCACAGGCCGTGACAGAACGCGCCCGTTGATCTATTAGAAAGGAAGGTGGCGACACAGAGAAAAACGCCAGCGACCGAACGAAAAAGGGCATCTGGCGAACAGAATGACGCTGCCAGGCGCAAGCCTGACTGGCGAAGCAAAACAAGAGGGGTGGTGAAGGGTGCAGGGCGACAGGGAGAAACAGTCGCAGAGGCAGGTAGCACTGCATGTAGGAGAGAAGAGTACTTTCTGGACCGGTGACAGCGCCACACCTAGGGCATGCGGTATGGTCCGACGCCAGTACTCAGGTCAGGGCACATAGTTCCTCAGCAGAAAACCACATGGCCTCGTTGCCACTAGCCAAACTTTATTTTTCTTCGCTCCCTCTTATCCTCACCGCCATACTCCTCATACCCGTTCACCCCCACCAAAACCAGCACAAATCACTAACACCACAAACGCCCACCCGGAAACAGCCGACATCACCACACGATGGCAGGATGGTAAATACATAGACACACACACACACACTGTCACTAGCCACATCTGTGTGCCCAGGTGAATGCTACCCTGGCAGCACTACCAAGCTGATCCAGTCCTACATCATCCACCAGCTGATCCAGTGTTGCAGCATTCGCTACCATTTTCAATGCTATATTACCGGCTAGCTGATCCAGTATTGCAGCATTCACCACCATATTCAGTGCTATGTCACCCGCCAGCTGATCCAGTTGTGCAGCACCTAATGATCTAGTGGTGGAACACCAGTACCACATGATCCAGTGGTGCGGCACCAGCATCAGGTGATCCAGTGGTGCAGCACCAGCACCAGGTGATCCTGTGGTGCAGTACCAGGTGATCCGGTGGTGCAACACCAGTACCATATGATCCAGTGTTGCAGCATCAGCACCAGATGATCCAGTGGTGCAGCACCAACATCAGGGGATCCAGTGGTGCAACATCAGCACCAGATGATCCAGTGGTGCGGCACCAGCATCAGGTGATCCAGTGGTGCGGCACCAGCACCAGGTGATCCAGTGGTGCAGCACCAGCACCAGGTGATCCTGTGGTGCAGCACCAGGTGATCCGGTGGTGCAACACCAGTACCATATGATCCAGTGTTGCAGCATCAGCACCAGATGATCCAGTGGTGCAGCACCAACATCAGGGGATCCAGTGGTGCAACATCAGCACCAGATGATCCAGTGGTGCGGCACCAGCATCAGGTGATCCAGTGATGCGGCACCAGCACCAGGTGATCCAGTGGTGCAGTATCAACATCAGGTGATCCAGTGTTGCAGCACCAACATCAGGTGATCCTGTGGTGCGGCATCAGCACCAGGTGATTAGTGCTGCAGCACCAGGATCAGGTGATCCGGTGGTGCAACACCAGTACCATATGATCCAGTGTTGCAGCATCAGCACCATATGATCCAGTGGTGCAGCACCAACATCAGGGGATCCAGTGGTGCAACATCAGCACCAGATGATCCAGTGGTGCGGCACCAGCATCAGGTGATCCAGTGGTGCAGCACCAGCACCAGGTGATCCTGTGGTGCAGCACCAGGTGATCCGGTGGTGCAACACCAGTACCATATGATCCAGTGTTGCAGCATCGGCACCAGATGATCCAGTGTTGCAGCACCAACATCAGGTGATCCTGTGATGCGGCATCAGCACCAGGTGATTAGTGCTGCAGCACCAGGATCAGGTGATCGAGTGGTGCGGCACCAGCACCAGGCCGGCGATGCCTGACGCGTGTGGAGCGCGGACGTGGCGAATGAGGCCGCGGCAACTGTGCCGCGCGCGGCATGCCTGGCGCAGCGGCGCGGCGCGCGCGACCGACTTGCGGCGGGCGACCGGGCCACCGTGAGACACCTGGAGACGGCCGGCACACTATGAGACGGCTGGGACACCGTGAGACACCTGGAGACGGCCGGTACACCGTGAGACGGCCGGCACACTATGAGACGGCCGGTACACCGTGAGACACCGTGAGACGGCCGGCACACTATGAGACGGCTGGGACACCGTGAGACACCTGGAGACGGCCGGCACACCGTGAGACGGCCGGCACACTATGAGACGGCCAACACACTGTGAGACGGCTGGCACACTGTGAGACGGCTGACACACTGTGAGACGGCCGGCACACCGTGAGACGGCCGGCACACCGTGAGACGGCCGGCACACTATGAGACGGCCGGCACACTGTGAGACGGCTGGCACACTGTGAGACGGCTGACACACTGTGAGACGGCCGGGACACCGTGAGACGGCCGGCACACTATGAGACGGCTGACACACTGTGAGACGGCTGACACACTGTGAGACGGCCGGCACACCGTGAGACGGCCAACACACCGTGAGACGGCCGGCACACTGTGAGACAGCCGGCACACTGTGAGACGGCCGGCACACTATGAGACGGCCGGCACACTGTGAGACGGCCGGCACACCGTGAGACGGCCGGCACACTGTGAGACGGCCGACACACCGTGAGACGGCCGGCACACTGAGACGGCCGGCACACCGTGAGACGGCCGGAACACCGTGAGACGGCCGACACACCATGAGACGGCCGGCACACTATGAGACAGCCGGAACACCGTGAGACGGCCGGCACACTATGAGACAGCCGGCACACCGTGAGACGGCCGGCACACCGTGAGACGGCCGGCACACTGTGAGACGGCCGGCACACTATGAGACGGCCGGACACCGTGAGACGGCCGCACACTTGAGACGCCCAAAAAACACAAAAAACAAGACGCCGGACACCCCAAAACACACCCACTTAGACGCCGGCACACCGTGAGACGGCCGGCACACGTGAGACGGCCGCACACCGTGAGACGGCCGGCACACTATAACGCCGCCCCACCTCCACACACCCCACCTGACGACACCACACCAACCGTGAGACGGCCGACACACCGTGAGACGGCCGGCACACTATGAGACAGCCGGAACACCGTGAGACGGCCGGCACACTATGAGACAGCCGGCACACCGTGAGACGGCCGACACACCGTGAGACGGCCGGCACACTGTGAGACAGCCGGCACACTATGAGACAGCCGGAACACCGTGAGACGGCCGACACACTGTGAGACAGCCGGCACACTATGAGACAGCCGGAACACCGTGAGACGGCCGACACACTGTGAGACAGCCGGCACACCGTGAGACGGCCGACACACTGTGAGACGGCCGGCACACCGTGAGACGGCCGGCACACCGTGAGACGGCCGGCACACCGTGAGACGGCCGGCACACCGTGAGACGGCCGGCACACCGTGAGACGGCCGGAACACCGTGAGACGGCCGACACACCATGAGACGGCCGGCACACTATGAGACAGCCGGAACACCGTGAGACGGCCGGAACACCGTGAGACGGCCGGCACACTATGAGACAGCCGGCACACCGTGAGACGGCCGGCACACCGTGAGACGGCCGGCACACTATGAGACAGCCGGCACACCGTGAGACGGCCGGCACACCGTGAGACGGCTGACACACTGTGAGACGGCCGGCACACCATGAGACGGCCGACACACTGTGAGACGGCCGGCACACTATGAGACAGCCGGCACACCGTGAGACGGCCGGCACACCGTGAGACGGCCGGAACACCGTGAGACGGCCGGCACACTATGAGACGGCCGGCACACCGTGAGACACCGTGAGACGGCCGGCACACCGTGAGACGGCCGACACATCGTGAGACGGCCGGCACACTATGAGACAGCCGGAACACCGTGAGACGACCGGAACACCGTGAGACGGCCGGCACACTATGAGACAGCCGGCACACCGTGAGACGGCCGGCACACCGTGAGACGGCCGGAACACCGTGAGACGGCCGGCACACTATGAGACGGCCGGCACACCGTGAGACACCGTGAGACGGCCGGCACACTGTGAGACGGCCGGCACACTGTGAGACGTACAATGGGTCGTGCCGCGACCTATTGCTGCTTCACAATCGGCCGAGAGCACTGCAGGTCACTGCCGCGCGGCTTGTCCGACTTCGGGATGGTCAGTAGCCGGTCACAGGGAAGGAGCCGGTCGGGCCGGCCTGCCAGGGTCACGTCTGGAGGGGAGGGAGGACCAAGTCAGGTCGGACGGCCCGGGTCATGTGTTGGAGGGGAGGGAGGAGCAGGTCTGGTCGGACGGCCCGGGTCATGTCTGGAGGGGAGGGAGGAGCAGGTGAGGTCGGAGGGCCAGGGTCACGTCTGGAGGGGAGGGAGGGCCAAGTCAGGTCGGCCTGCCCGAGTCACGTCTGGAGGGGAGGGAGGACCAGGTCAGGTCGGAGGGCCCGGATCACGTCTGGAGGGGAAGGAGGACCAAGTCAGGTAGGAGGGCTCGGATCACGTCTGGAGGGGAGGGAGGACCAGGTCAGGTCGGAGGGCCCGGATCACGTCTGGAGAGGAGGGAGGACCAGGTCAGGTCGGAGGGCCCGGGTCACGTCTGGAGGGGAGGGAGGAGCAGGTCTGGTCGGTCGGCCCGGGTCACGTCTGGCAGGAAGGTAAGGTCGGGTCGGACTGCCCGAGTCACGTCTGAAGAGGAGGGAGGAGCAGGTCAGGTCGGAGGGCCCGGGTCACGTCTGGAGGGGAGGGAGGAGCAGGTCTGGTCGGTCGGCCCGGGTCACGTCTGGCAGGAAGGTCAGGTAGGGTCGGACGGCCGGACACTGGTGTTGATGCATGCGGCGGACGACTGCTTTGTCTGGCAGGGAATTCACATCACAGAGGTGGCTACTGCAAGGATGACTGATTAGAAACCTGCGAAGAAATTCATTTTCTCATACTAAAAAGGGAACACTTCCCCAGGGAACGGAGCTGAATTGTTCAACTGCTTTCCTTCTGATCGGATGTAAAAGGGACTGTATTTGCATTTTGCAAACAGAAGCGTACACAGGTAAGAAGGGAATGGTGTACTTTAAATTGCGCGAAATAATACAATGTATATAATTTCACTTGAACTGCACTTCGATTCTCTTTATACCCAGGCTTAAAGTCTTGCAAAATTGAAACCCTGGGAAGCAACTTGCCAAATTAGAAATGAAGTAATAATGGAGTACACCTATTTATGTTCGGTTTGCAATTGGGGGAGGGGGAGCGGTGAGAGCAACAGATCATCATATTAAACGCTTGTGTTATGTTCGACAAATCGCTCGCCTTAGACTCCCACAGCCACTCCCGCCACCGCTCACGCCAGCTGTAACAATGCCACATGCAGTCAGACGTGTAGCGGTGCGATCACCCCGGTCAAGTTGCACGATCATTGCACGATTTCGCGATCACACACCTGGCTCGGTGTCGCTGTCGTGGCGATCTCCCCTGCCACATGTGGAGTCAGCTGTCGTCTGGCTGGATCTGGCTCCGACCCGCCTCACAGAGGCGCTGGGTTCAGAAAACGATAAACTTTGACGCTCACCTTATCTTCAGCCAACGGAAATTTGGCGGAATTGAGAAGACTGTAAACTTTGGCGCTCGTCCTATCTTCAACCAACGGAAATTTGGCGGAATTGTCCATGCCAGACGGAGGCCGGTACACTGGCCGTTATTTGTACGAGGAGTGTCCAGGTCACGGGGTCAGTTGTACGAGGCATGTTCAGGTCACACTCTGCACACCAGCCGTATCAGCAGGGGCAGGCCGGTCGTCAGTTGTACGAGGCGTGTTCAGGTCACAGTTTGTACAACAGTTGTATCAGTATGGAGAGAAAATGTAAACTGTGAACACCCTAAGCCACTCTGGGGTTAGTAACTTTGATTGGATATTGGACATATTTATTTTGCATTTCTCCTTCGTTGTCATAGCATGCTGTGCTTTATTCTTTGATTAATAGCGTCAAATATTGTGACATGGAATATCTTCACGCACCTTAACACGTGCCCTAGAGGGCCTCGGAAAATTACTCGCACTGGGGGGGGGGGGCGGATCCCGCCCCCTAAGATTTCGGCTCCTGCTGAGGCTAGAGCAACGAAATTCTCAGAGTCGATGGGCATGACAGTGAACTCTATTGTGTGCAAAGTTCATAACCTTATGTCAATATCTTCAAGGTCAAATGAGGTCAAAGTAACAAATTTGTCTAGCTTTGCGTGGATTGGCTTGTCAATGTTGTGGATCGCTGTGATTGCGTTTAAATACTCCAAAACTGGCATTAATGACGTTTTGGACATTACTAATGATGCAATGCAGATGCCAGATTCGCCATTTGACCTCAGGTCACCTATATAGGAGCACTTTAGCAGGTCATTACCTGCTCCAGTTACCGGAACCGAGCTGCCCACCCGACTGCTCCGTTTGGTGGTTAGGTACAATCGGCTTCGCAAAGAAAGGAGGGAAATACATGAATAAAGTATGGAAACGCTTTGGTACACAATGGCAAACAGTAGATTTCGGGATGTGTAGGGAGCAACATGTAAAGTGACATCAATCGCATGATATTCATTTGCATTTTTGACAACATTCCAGTTGACCAAGTTTGGTTCTATTAACCTGTCATGAACTTGACCTGACTTGACCTCGGCGACATAACATGACATTTATATTATATAGCATAATAGAATGCGTAAAACAAGTCGCCATTGTTGTCAAGAACAGTTCCCTTTTGCCAATATACAGGAAGCGCATCAGCTCCGATTTTTGTGGTCTGGCGCTGCGAATTGCTTTCATTTTAACGGCCCCTAACCTGAAAAGTTCCCAGCCGATTTTCATTTTACCTACTTTAACCAATGCGCCGATCATTTCAAAGTAGGTAGGGTACAATATGGTGTTATGTAAGAAAAATTGGAGGGGTGGTCGGATTTCGCATTCCCCCTCCAGGGCGTGTGTTAACCTGTCATAAACTTGACCTGATTTGACCTCGGTGACCTGACATGAATTTGAAACAATATAGCATGACAATGTACACCGACCAAGTCGTTAGTTTTGCCAAGAACACTTCCTTTTTGCCAATATACGGGATGTTCTTCAGCGCCGATATTTGTGGTCTGGCGCTGGTCATTTTGTTTTAATTTAGTGAACCCGAACTCGAAAAAAATGTTCGGTCGATTTCGATTTTTCTTACTTTACGCAGCGTGCCCGTCATTTATAAGCAGATACACAAACAATGGCGCATATCGGCCGGTAACATCTAGAGCTATCTACGAAAAACCGGATGGGTGTGCGGATTTCGCCCCCCACCCCCCCTCCACGGTGCGTGTTACTACTAGTTTAAAGTTGTTTTAATTGATACGCCATAGCCTAAAAATTTCGTATAAAAAATAACTATGGGAAGCCCGCGTGGGGGTCCTGTTCTCTATTGGCTGGGCGTGCGGAAGGGGTTCGCGTCTCTGCAATGATGTATCCAATTCTGCAATATGTTCGGGTCACTGCACCCTATGAGGTTATGCCAATCAATGCTTTTTTTGCTCTTCAGGGAACCGATCTTGACACTATTAACTTCCTCCAGTAAATATCATTTTTGAAGCTTTGCCGGTGGCACGAGGTGAGACTACTGAGCACTCCCAACCGCCTAGCACAAAAAAGTGCATTCCGATTTGTGCAATTGTAGTACCGTTTCGTTGAATTGCTTAGGTTAAGAGTATTTCATCGCATTTAAGATAAATGTTTCCTCATATTGAAAGCAGATATTTTGCTGTCGATGTATGGAGTTGTTGCATCACGTGCTATGACGTGCAAGCGATGCAAATAAACAGACCAGAAGCATATTTGTCTCAACATGCATGGGCTTGAAGTAGTGCATCAGCACCGACCAGCTGGTATCCCTCGCAGATGTTATCAATAAACTGGACGTTCATTGCAATGTGAACGAGTGCACCCAATCTACGCAAGAATAAATAGCCAATTACATGGGACATTATGCACGAGGACATACTACAACACACAATGACGTAGGAGCCGAAAAGGCGGATTGATAAGCAAAGTGAGACTGACCCCGAACTGTCCAAACATCGCATGAGCTTCAACATCAACCTGAGGGATGTGGCATGGAAGGACACGACACCTGGATGTGTTTTTCTCCCATCACTCACCCGAATCGTGTTGGTGCCCACCCTTGTCATGGCAAATTGCTGAGACATTGCAGCGATTTGGATACAGCGTTGTACGAGGTCCTTCACTACCATCTCCAACTGAACGATTAACTGAGGCTCGCATCGCAACACGCTCACCAGGGCCTGGGACCAGAAGCTGAAGTCCTGACCGGAGAGGTCTCAACTGCGGGGAGATCGGTGCTGCCCACTGCTGGGGGAGATGATCCTCTCACCAAACCTGCAGAGCAGGAACTCCGTGACTGGTTCAGTCGCGTGAGGTGTTGCGCCGTCTTGTTGGAACAGTACTGACGACGAGTTGATCAATTCCGTAACGCTGGCTACACCATGGTCTTCAGCATCTTCAAGTATGCTGAAGCGTCCGCGGATCATTCAAACCGGCACACTGAGAAACACTTCCCATCCAGGATCGCAACTCATCACTCACGTGGAATGCATTTCACTTCCAGCGGGCTTCTTGGAATAGGCCGTGAAATGTGCCAGCCTTTGATGCATCTCCGGGATTGCTAGAGAAGAAGTGAAGACGGATGAGCCCCGCGAGGTCCAAGCCTTTCAGCTCGACGCACGGGAAGGCATTCCAACTGAACTGCTCCTTGGCGAATAGGCAGTTGCGCTTGAAACGCCGACGAAGCCTTCAGGAGGAGATCATAGGGACTTGCAAAAATGGAGATGCCAATCAAATCGGGATAAAAGACGAAGTGCCCGAATACTGTCTGCACATCGCGGCCTGAAGATGTTCACCTACTTTTAGTTTTCGTGCTCACCTGACATCGACCCATTTTTAACCTTCCACATGGCTACCATGCACAAGGCTCAGCCAAGAGCCAGCACACGAGCTGCACGAATGAGTGCGTCTCAGCCGGCGGCGGTCCACGGAAATGTAGCGCGTCCGGCGCAGCGCGCACCGGGCCAGGCCAGGCCGGGCCAGGCCGGGGCGGGCCAGGCCGGGGCGGGCCAGGCCGGGGCGGCGGCTGCGGCTGACATACTGTGCTGCCCCGGGACCAGACCAGGGCGGGGCGGGGCGGGGCGGGCCGGGGCGGGGCGGGGCGGGGCGGGCCGGGGCGGGGCGGGCGGGGCAGGGCGGGGCGGCGGCTGCGGCTGACATACTGTGCTGCCCGGGGACCAGACCAGGGCGGGGCGGGGCGGGGCGGGCCGGGGCGGGCGGGCCGGCTGCGGCTGACATACTGTGCAGCCTGCGGACCAGGCCGGGGCGGGGCGGACCAGACCGGGGCGGGGCGGACCAGGCCGGGCCAGGCCGGGGCGGCGGCTGCGGCTGGCATACTGTGCGGCCCGCAGACCAAGGCGGGGCGGGGCGGGGCGGGGCAGGCCGGGGCGGAGCGGCTGACATACTGTGCGGCCCGCGGACCAGGGCGAGGCGGGGCGGGACGGGGCGGGGAGGCTGCGGCTGACATACTGTGCGGCCTGCGGACCAGGGCGGGGCGGGCCAGACGGGGCGGGGCGGGGCAGGGCGGGAGGACTATGGCGGGGCGGCTGCGGCTGACATACTGTGCGGCCTGCGGACCAGGGCGGGTTGGGGCTGGGCGAGGCGGGGCAGGGCGGGGCGGGCCGGGGCGGGGCGGCTGACATACTGTGCGGCCTGTGGACCAGAGCGGAGCAGGGCGGGCCGGGACGGAGCAGGCCGGGGCGGGCGGGGCAGGGCGGGGCGGCTGACATACTGTGCGGCCTGCGGACCAGGGCGGGTTGGGGCTGGGCGAGGCGGGGCAGGGCGGGGCGGGCCGGGGCGGGGCGGCTGACATACTGTGCGGCCTGTGGACCAGAGCGGAGCAGGGCGGGCCGGGACGGAGCGGGCCGGGGCGGGGCGGGGCGGGGCGGGGCGGGGCGGGGCGGGCCGGGGCGGGCGGGGCGGGGCGGGGCGGCTGACATACTATGCGGCCGTGCCGCCCGCTCAGTGTAGGCGCCGCCGGCCGGCCACAAGTGGCCATTATGTGGGTAACGGGTGGCTAACGGTATCATGGTGTGCGTCACAGTGCAGGCCCTGTCTGGGCTGCACTACAGTGTGGGTCCTGCCTGAACTGCATCACAGTGTGGGCCCTGTCTGAACTGCGTCACAGTGTGGGTCCTGTCTGAATTGCGTCACAATGTGGGCCCTGTCTGAACTGCGTCACAGTGTGGGTCCTGTATTAACTGTGTCACAGTGTGGGCCCTGTCTGAACTGCATCACAGTGTGAGTCCTGTATTAACTGTGTCACAGTGTGGGTCCTGTCTGAACTGCGTCACAGTGTGGGCCCTGTCTGAACTGCATCACAGTGTGGGTCCTGTCTGAACTGCATCACAGTGTGAGTCCTGTATTAACTGTGTCACAGTGTGGGTCCCGTCTGAACTGCATCACAGTGTGGGTCCTGTCTGAACTGCGTCACAGTGTGGGTCCCGTCTGAACTGCATCACAGTGTGGGTCCTGTCTGAACTGCGTCACAGTGTGGGTCCTGTCTGAACTGCGTCACAGTGTGGGCCCTGCCCGGGCTGTAGCGCTGTAGCACTGTGCTCTATTCCCGCCACTGAATATTCGCCAACAGTTCAATAGATGCATTAGCATTCAACTGACACCCGCCGGAAAAGGAATCAGTCGCGCTCAGCCAAGCTTCATCAGACTCGTAATGAGCGAACGTCAACACCCGAGCTACGGGTGGGTACCCGCCAGAGGGTCAATGCTCCAAATAGTCCAGATGTTTGCATACCGGGGATCTGCACGAAACAAAACTGCGGTAGTGTATGCACATGCGGTACATACACAACCATGCGGTGGTGTATGCACATACAATGTACTATTGGCGCCACAAAAGCTCGGCAG
The DNA here is from genome assembly GCA_034440575.1 of Imbricaverruca yamaguchii. Lineage (NCBI taxonomy): Eukaryota > Metazoa > Arthropoda > Thecostraca > Neoverrucidae > Imbricaverruca > Imbricaverruca yamaguchii. Next base: position 1,145,107 of record JAOTOL010001625.1, read on the forward strand.
TCAGGCTGGGCACAATCGAAAGATTGCATGCTTGAGTCTCACTTGTCGCTACTCTGCGCCCGCGACCAATCGACATGAGAGATTGGCGACCCTACATGACTCAACGGTCGATGTGTCGTAAAGCCACCAACCAACTGGCATCTGAATGCCCTGCTCAGGTATAGGTGTGATAGATGTGGTCAAAAAAGTATGTCCATGCGGGATATTCAGTTCCCAGGACGCCCAGGATATTCAGGCTAACTGCCGATCAATCTGTGACGCTAATCACATTATTTCACCCCGTCTCGCCTGCCACCACGTGTTGCTGACTTGTGTGTGTGTGACTTGTGACTTGTGTGTGTGTGACTTGCTGACTTGTGTGACAGCTGCGTGCGCAGCGGCGTTGTCGACTTGTCGCCCGATGTCGCCCTGCAGACGTGCCTGCTGTCGCCGGTGACGCCGACGAAGAAGAACTCGCCGCCCGACGGCTACTACCTCTTCGACGTGGCGCCCTTCAAGACGCCTCCGAAGGTGCGCAAGCCGCCCTACCTGCGCACCAGCCGGCCGTGTCCAGGTGTGTGCCACAGCCGGCCGGCCGCGTGCAGTGCACCCTGGCGACGAGGGCCCGCACTACCGGCACCGGGCGGACAAAAGCCCACGCTTTGCCTCCCACTCACGGCACTTCCGCTGTTGCTATGCTAATGTGTTCAAAAATTCACCGTACGGTTTGATTTGTTTTCACGGATTCAGAAATGCGCCTTTCCATTTGATTTCAAGTCGCAGAGTTGTGGCTCATCAAGGCAATTAGAAGACTTTTGTCGTGGCTGGCACTTTGACCTGTTCTAAAATGTTTATACCTAGTGCATAGCGATACTACCTGTATAAAAAATGCTTCGATAAATGATCCACAGGAGTATACAGATGCATAAAGAATACAGAAATAATACAGACAGGTCAAGTCGACAAATCCAACGAGGCTTTCCTACCTCAGTAATTTTACACGCAAAGTCACCTCTGTAAATAAGAACTAAAAACTAGATGACACATATAGGTTCGATGTCATTATGTAACATGTATGTTCTTGGAACATATATGCTCCGCGCCTCTGTGTGATGTGCACTATGCGACATGACTTAGATGCCCCGCTGGAAGTGACCATGTGGCTGGCCATGACCAATTGTACACCACACGAAAACTCCTGTGAATCCTCTTAGGCGTGATAAAGGCAAACTTCTAGTCATTTTCTGCCCAAGAGGTGTTCTTAGGCAACCGAAGGTGTCTTATCAAAATGCACCCCTTTAAAAAGCAGAGCCTTCGAGTCCAGTGACAAGGTTCAGAACCTCAGAGCACCATATCCAGAATTGGACCACCCACGTTTGTATGCCGAGCACCGGGTTTGTATCGAATACTGCATCCACAGCTGGTTGTGCTTGTTGGCGAACGGTTGTTCAGGAATCTCATTCCGATGACACCTGATCCCCACTACTCCTCAACGATTGCCCTTGGCTGCGACAAGGGGTGGCCAGAAGGTGTTGAACGTCATCGCGATTCCGCTGCCGCAATGTTCGGCTGCGGTTCGGTCGCCATGGTGATCTGTTGACCTGACACTGTGGCTGTGGAGCTGCAACCAGCCGCGTCTGCCTCTTCCCCCGTCTGCCACTCACACATTCATATCTCTCTTCCTCTCCTCTCCCCTTGCTTCTCTCTATCTCTATCTTTATCTCTATCACTACCTCTATCTCTATTTCCATCTCTATCTCTCTATCTATCTATCTTTCACACACATTCTCTCTCCCGCTATCTCTCTCATCCTCCCTATTTATCTATCCCTCTATCTCTCTCCCTTTCTCTCTCTCTCTCTCTCTCTCTCTCTCTCTCTCTCTCTCTCTCTCTCTCTCTCTCTCTCTCTCTTTCTCACTTTCGATACGTCTGTGTTTTGATCTGGTCCCTCAGCACCTTCCCTGCCATTGTCAGCCTTCTCCTCCCGAGGCTTGCAATTACCTCTTCTTCCCGCCATCAGCCGTGCGGCTGGCGGGTTTTTGTGCCTGAGGCGTATCCGCTGTGCACTGTCCAGAGCCTCCCCTCATGCACGCCCAACTAGAACGCATCGCACCCAGCTACAGTATAGTGTGCGCATCAGTCACAGCACCGCCGAGTCTTGCAGTTCTGGAGGTAGGTCAAAATGTCGTCCCATAGTTACAGCGTTGGACACCTACTGTCCTTATGTATTTCGAGTCATATGTGATACATATGTATATTTATATATATACACATATATATATATATTTATGCTATATATATATGTATATATATATATATATATATATATATATATATGCTGTACATATATACATGTATATATAATGTATATATATATATATATATATATATATATATATATATATATATATATATATATATATATATTTATGTATTTATCAGTTTGGCGATTATTAAGCCTCCCCGTACAGCCATAGGCTACAATTCGTAGTGCCACAGTACAGCACCAACAAACCTCAATCAGAGCTACATTAAAGGACCCAGATTGCAGAAAAAGTGAGTTGCACGCATACATACCTTGACCGCCTCCTAATGCCACACAGAAATACTGGTGTCGCACAACTGATACCAAGTTGCAATATTGGGCTTATGCTACGTAGAAGCACTGGTGTGGTACATCTGACACCAATTTGCAGCATTGGGGCACGTGCTACATAGAAACGTCTGTGTTGCACAACTGACAAGTCGCAATATTGGGGCATATGCTATATATAAACACCCGTGTGGCACAACTGGCACGAAGCTGCAATATTGAGGCGAGTAAGCAGCTGGTACATGCCACAGACCGGAGCTACATTTCGAGTAACGTCGGCGGAGCGTACTGCACAACTTGAGATTGGATAACACGTTCTCGCTTCGACCTCTCGGAACGCCAGGCACCAAGGAAAAGGTGTGGGGCGATTACCGAACTTTGCGCGGTTTAACCGATGTTACGCCAAATTTTTCCGTGCGTGTAAACTCGATGTTATTGCCAAAGTTTAATTTGAATTCCTAACCAGAGATATGCAGGCACAGCTCCCTCTCCCTGCGCCTGCAGAACCTGGCTGATGTGCCGCCAGTTGGAACCCACGTGTACTGGAATAGAGCATTTCACAGGAGAGGACGTCATATCCTAGTCACTACAGCACACTGCAGCGCCAATAAAGTTGATAATTTCACAGATGGACTATGATATTTAATTGTGAAAAAAAAGTTTTAAGCCATATTTGTTCGCCACATTCACATAGAAAGTATGCGGAAAATGGTAAAAACTAGTGCAGTGTAGTGCAATTGTCATATACCGGCAAATTGTAGTGTCGTCACATTTCACGGAAACCATCGCAGAAAGTTCCAGCTCTATAGCAGGAGGTCAGACACGAGGTTTCCACCAGGTGTTTGCTCCAACTTCAGTTCGGGACTTCCAAGACGCAGTGTGGCGAACCGAACATGCGGGAAATGACCACTTTGCAACTCCCAACTTGCGTGGCAAGTCGACCAGCGCGAGGTGTACAACTCGTGGCTGTGACGCAGCATTGGCGAGGTGCCGGCCTCGGCTCGCCGCACAATACATCGCAACTACTACTACGAACAACTCCTACCATGTGAATTAAACATACGCTTGGCGATCAGCGTGGAAAATGTAATCTCTCTCCCTCCCCTCTCCCTCTTTCTCTCTCTCTCTTTCTCTATCTCTCTTTCTCTCTCCATCTATCTCTCTCTCTATCTCTTCCTTTCTTTTCAACCACATCAAACGTGCTCTCTCCCTCTCCCCCTCTCTCCCTCTCTCTCTCTCTTTCTCTCTCTCTCTCTCTCTCTCTCTCTCCCTTTCTCTCTCTTTCTCTCTCCACCTTTATCTTTATATCTCTTCCTTTCTTTCCAACCACATCAAACGTCTCTCTCTCTCTCTCTCTCTCTCTCTCTCTCTCTCTCTCTCTCTCTCTCTCTCTCTCTCTCTCTCTCTCTCTCTCTCTCACCACATAAAAAGACTTCGTGACCGAGACCACTCCACAGGGTGGCGTTAAGAGCACGGTAGTGCCGAGATGCCTACCCAGCGAAGGTTGCTGAACAGATCATATCGTTCATTTATACCCCTCGTCTACACCTCATGATCTGAACATTCAATAATATGAGGAAAAAAACTATTGGCTTCGAGCCTTTGAAGAAGAATGACAACACTTAGAACCTGACAATGGAATTGCGCGTTTTCAACGACTCGGATAAACACGCTATAATAGTACGACTTCCTGCACTATTTATGGGCACGGGGGCTGGCATATCAGAGATGAAGTACTGTTTTCGAAAGCTGGGAACATTTTGCGGACAATCTACCGTAAGACTATCTAGTTTTGACGAACTTCGAAATTCGTGAAAGTATCACTTTTTGAGCCATTCTGGCCCATAGTGCGGTGCCGAGACGTCCACCCCTGTGCCGCAGTGTGGACCCGCCGGCATCAGTCACCTTCCGTCGGCAGCGACAGCGGCAGTCGACGCCATGGTCGGCCGGCCACCGACATCGCCGCCCGTGTATGGCGTCGGCGGCTGTCGGACGGCGGCCGAACGGAAGATTTACGGCTCGTGAATGGGCTCGTGAAACTCGTTTCGCTTTCAGCCGCTTCCGGCTGTTACGACTGAAGTCTAGGGTAGACTGTTGGCTACTGGGAATTACAGAAGCAATTAAGCTGGCTCACACGAGACTATCTGGACAGATCTGCCGCGTTTCGGTGGGAACGCGACGCCGTCGTGGCCCAGTTTTTAGGAAGAAAAGCCGCGGCCCGGTCGCTTCCCGGAAGTTCAAGATGCCGGAAACCGCCCGGAAGCGCGAGATGGGTTTTCGTCGTCCATTCTACACTTTCCGGACCAACAATCCCGTTGGGCCACCATTTCCAATCGAGACCCAATCTGTGTCCCGAGTGGCCGTGGAAATGAAACCATCCGTTGCACGGAACTTCTGGCATTCTGTGCCAATGTGGTACACATCACGCGGGCTCGTCCTGTTTGGAACTGTGTCTACCGAAATAATGTGAAGCTGCTGTGATGCACCACTGCGTCTTCGGGCACAGCTGAAACCTAATAAAGTCAAATTAGATAATGGGAATGAAACAAGTATTCATCAAGTAGGAGCTAGGCCACTCTCGCGCGCGGGTGAGGAGAAGTTGTTTTATCAAACACATTAAAAAGCCAAGTCTGCCGGAGAGGTACGGATGATTCCTGGACTACTTCACCATATCTCCGCCCGAGACAAGCACCTCGTATGCCATTTCCAGACCGCCTGAGCTTTGAATCTGGCAATTCTTTCCCAACTATCATCTTAGCATATTCTGCCGAGAGGAATAAACCTAGATTAACCAGTGCCGGCTGCATCGGATATTTGAGAGCATTTTCTGCCGTTCTTCCACTTTCTGTCGAGTCACTCTACGCCAGGTTATTGATGTAGCTGTTCTGGACTTACACTAAGCAGTGGTGCCTTGTCAGGTAGGCAATGGCCCTATTTACACCATTAATAAGTCAATCAGCGCGCTTAGTCATGAACGCCATTATCTGCGGTATCGCAAGTGACTGAAGCACATGGAAGAACGGATGACCGACGGTCTCTCTGACGTCATAGTCTCTCTGACGTCATACAGGCGCCGCCCGCTACACCGCACGCACCGGCCCGCCAGTATTTTGCTGTTTGCACACTGCTCGAGTTGAGGTCCTTGTATTCATAAATGACATCACGGTGAAATCTATCTGACATCGATAATCGATGTTTGAAGAAAATCGAGACGGATTGTTCTTGACAAATCGAAATTTTATTCAAACCTTGTGCGATAATTGTGTTTCGAAAATATTGCAATATGCATTGGTACATTTGCTTTAAGCATTGTATATTGTCACTGCATAACAGGCTTCGGATGTTAGGAATCTTTCTCTGTTCCTGAAATACATCAACTTACTACGATGAGTTTGTGGAAGTAAGTCATTTTTTACGTCACCGTACGGGGAAAACTGCTGGTCAGACAAACACAAAACTCTCATAATCACGTTCAAGGACTACGCTAACTCCATAGGCAACTTTAAAATAACATCAGAGGGGTGAGGTGTTGCCGGTCAGTTCAGTTGGCCTGGGACAAACCTTGTATCACGCATACTTACCATTTGGGAAGCAGGGGATGGACGATCCGGGCTTCCAATTAAGAGTGGAAGAATACATGTTGTACAAAATTATGAAAAACTACCATTTTTAAGCAGAGTGGCAGGAAATCTATCGCGTCGAAGAAGGAAAAATTGGAAGAGTTTCGGCCGCTACATGTGTTGAAATATTGTGATCGCCGGCGGTTTCAGGGAGCATTTTGCAGAAGGGCATTGCTGGTCAGAATGCTGCGCTGAGTGCTCTATGTTTCTGGGAATAGCAGTGTCCGAGATTGTATGGGCGGGCCGAATCTGCCCGCCTCCCCAGTAGGCATGGTTCTCGGACTCCCTCTGGCTCTGCAGTATGGTCACCCTGACGTAGAATGTCTGAAAGTGTCCTCATTGTCAACCCCGATATATGTGAGCTGGTTGGTAGCACCGTGATCATAGTGATTCTCCTGTAACAGAGACGTGCCTAAGCTCAGCTCGTTCTGACTACTTCACGTTGTGGCGCTTCCGGAACAATCTGGCGTGGGGGGATAGAGCCTATGCAGCTAAATGCATCAGACGATATGTCCTCACTCTATCAAAATCGGCATTGATAAGCGCCTTTTGTCTCTCCGAAGTCGGAAAACTTTACGTGATAGTGATCGCTCAATGGGCTCATTTAAACAACTTGGTTCGACGACAACGAGACGGCAAACTTTAAGCCGATAAACGATTTTAAATCCCCCTAGGGAGACAAATTGCATTTAAAGTACCTTCCACACATTTTGCGTAGTCGAGTGATCCCATGATAACCTCTAGCCGAAACAACGAACACATATAAGCGCCAGGATACAATATTTATAAAAAAAACAGATACAATATTATTAAAAAAACAGATCACACGTGAGAAAAGCTGAACAGATCCTGCCGGATTTTCAAATTCAGAGATGTACAACCTCCAGCATGGAACACAGAGACCACACTGAAGCCACTCACAAGCTGCAGAGAGTAAGCTGGAACTTCAATAAACGCCAAAATCAGATGTATTTTCCCCGACGGGTTTATAGTTAAGGTCACTCAGTGATGCTAATATCCTACGCCGATAGAGAGACGCTAGGCGGTTTGCATACTTTTGACAGTCGGGTTAATTATACGAGGGGGTGCCGACCAGCTGTTGTGTTCCGGCTTGGAGTGTTCTCCTATTCTCACGTGCGGTGTCTGATATCCAGGGCGCACTGCTCAGGTTTGAAGTGTTCACCACGGGCGCACTGTTCACGTTTGAAGTGTTCTCAAATGGGCGAGTCTCACTGTGCTATCTGGCATCCAGGTGGCGCTGGTGAAAACGTGACCCACCACATCGGCCACATATCGCTTATTAATTTCTTTAGGCGTTTATTGCTGAGACATGCTTTGAGCACATATTGCCAAGTGTTCTAGAAAAAATGAGCGACCCAGACATAAATGCAACTGGTTTTTATCGCTGAATTACTCATTTTTCACACATGTAGACCAGGATACCATCGCAACTATCATCTCGCAAAACCTCGCACCATGTCCTTCCTTTCCATCCTATTGATCATCTTGTTTAGTCACACTTCCACTGCTCTCTATTTGCTCTCGCAAGTAAATGTTCTGATGCATTCACTGCCACCCGCGCCCAATTTGCCAATTGTTTATGCTCTCCCTCCTCGTACACATCTTGTAAACATGCACTCCCGTATATAGTGTTGACGAGGCGACACATGTTTTGAGATAGTCTTCACGTGCGGTAGTGTGACCGAGTCCCACTTCCCGGCCTGTTGTTTGTCTCTTACGGCGAGCCTGATCCAAGTTCCGAGTTGTCAACGCGTCTTTGTCGGTTCCCATTGTGCTCTTGTTTTCGCATCACTGTGGTCTTTGCAAATGTATTTTTTTATTCACGCACTCGCTAATTACAACTTTTATGGACTTACATGGCTTTCTACGGACACTGGCGTCTGGAGGCTTGCATAATCCGTAGATCCACACGTACGAAACGTGTCGCTATCCATACTCAGTCCGTGTGCTTGATGGCTTCATGCCTGGTGTTCAAACAGCATTAGCAAATCAGCTATCGTGCCGTTTCCTTACAGCCAAACCATTAGCTTGTCGTCTTCACAGGCTGGCTACGACTTGGGTTTTAACCGTACTGGTTCGAAAATGATCAAACCTGGCGCACGGATTCAGTGGAGACTGAGCCAGAGTGGCGGCGAAGGCGGCGGATTACCGGGACAGAGTACCGACGGCATCAAGAATCTTTAATTACGACGTTAGCGTCACTCATAGGAGTGTGAAATATAAACGATGGATGGAGACCGGCGAGCGGAGCTAGACAAGCTGGGGAAGATTGCTTCTTTACAACTTGGAACAAATCAGTGATTAGGGTGTCTCATCTTATATTTTTCCTAGTCTTATGCTACCTTCCCCTTTTAGGCTGAGCCCCTATGGCTCGAACTGAGCCCCAACAATTTATTTATTGTTTAATAGCGTCCAAGGGGTCAATGGGGGCAGACTAGCGACAACGTCTGGTGGGGGACTGGCGGAAATTATGGTCGACGTGTGGTGGATCACTGGGGGAGACTATGGATGACGTTTGCTGGGACAATGAGGGGGGGGGGGGAGACTATGAACGAAGTTTGGTGGGCAACTGGGGGCAGATTATGGACGACGTTTGGCGGGGCACTGGGGGCAGATTATGGACGACGTTTGGCGGGGCACTGGGGGCAGATTATGGACGACGTTTGGCGGGGCACTGGGGGCAAACTATGGACGACGTTTGGCGGGGCACTGGGGGCAGAGTATGGATGAAGTCCGCGAAGCGAGAGGGTCTTCGCTTGTTGGATTATTATTTTATGATTTTTTTTTGTGACAGGAATAGAGTAAGGAATGACTATGGCATGACCGCCAAAGTTTTTGAAATGGGAACAAAACAAAGTAACTTGAACAAAAACCGAGAGTGACCGCAAACACATCTTACCAATAACACTTAAAAAGTGTTGAGATAAAGAAGGAACAAGAGCGGTTCCGACCTTCGCTCCTGATTACGTATTCCACGGAAACATAGCAAGGAATATCCAGCAACGAGCGCCATTGTTAGCGGATGTGCCAAGTTCAGCGTTTGTCGGTGATATCTAATAACTCTAGCATGAATGCAGACTGATTGATATATTTTCTCAATTCTTCTCCTAATTAGGATATGACAATAAATACCTCACGTTGCTGTCACGTTTCATGTCTTATTTTCCAGCTAAGGATAGTGTTTGTCAGAAGAGCTTCCAAGATCAGGGATCTCCCCGAACATATAATGAAAAGCGTATAATGCTGTGCTCACTACTACAGGTATCTCCTATATTCACGTTTTGCGCACAATTTTCCCCATTTGTAAGTACCAAATTTGACATTTCATTTCCCCTGTAGGTTAATAGACCATTTGAATGAAAACATTTCCTGGGAACAAGCCATGCAACTTGTTCCTGATTTGCTTAGTTGTCTAGTTCTGTCTTCCATCCATGTCTTCCATTGAAGTTCCCCAACAATATAATTATCACATGCCCAATTAGATTAAGCTTCAGATGTAGATAAGTTAAAACGCTAATAATGTGTTCGCATTCGCTGGCATTGGTTGGCAATGCCAGCGGCAAAAGAAATATAATCCTTACTTACCAGAATGCAACATAAAATATATTTTGCATTCGAAGTTGGCATCTTCAAGCGAGAGGTTTTCGACCTCTCGTTTGAAGATTTTGAACTTCTCATGTGAAGTATGATTAATCTTGTATGCTGATCGTTAAAGCTTGTATATATCCTTTGTGGTTTGGAAGTTGCGGTAAAAATTATTTCAAATACGGATAAAACAATGTTGCTTCCCGTGCCTCCCATGCGTGACCTTTACTTCGCATTTAGGTAACACCATGCTGTTCACTAGAAGCTCTGCTAGATATTTATGCCAAGTGTTACTCCAAGATGTCACTTGGTTAGTGGTCGGAAGTCCAAAATCGTCGAGATAGAAATGAGAATGAATTTACGAACACATTGGCTAAAAATTGTTTTTGAAATTCAATTTCCACTGCCTCTCGAACACCGCACTTCTTGGGTTCTGTGCCACTGTTGTAATGCGGTGGATTTATGCTCCTACTGCACTGGTAGAAGTGCACTGCTGTAGTCGTCTTCTCCGTACTACCATGTTTTTATATCTGCGCATCATAATTTAATCCAACATGTTTTGGTTGCCTCCCGCCGATGTCGTCCTTGTCGTATTTAGCTGTTATGTGATTTATTACGCTGCATCGCATATCTGCTGGTAATGGGCTGTTGCCACCGACCAACATATTGTGCGCGATGCGAGTTAAGTTAGGAATTTATTGACATAAATTCCTGTATGTATCAGACAAGTTTTATGTTGTGCAATTTCTCATCCCTGAAATGAGAAAATCCCGCGAACTTGTCGTATTTACTGTTACATCGCATAGTTGGCATAGTTTGGCAGTCGCCACGAGTTATTAATGTAGGCAACATTTGGCTTTTACCAAAGTTTTCTCTTGATGTCAGAGAAGCCTACGAATTCCTATATTATCTTATGTGAGGAAAAGCAACGGCAGTGCTCGTACCAAATGACACTTTATGCGATACGTCTTGCTTACACTATAGAAGTGTCGAGTAGTCGTGGGTTCGCAAGGCAATGTGTATTCTGCTTCCTCGTTGTGAGCAATGCAATTAATACCGTTGTCCCGACAATCCAGTATTCTGTGCGGCATTACTTGCCACAGGCTCTGTTGTACGTACTGTGTGTCCGTCTGTGGCAGCTTGTGTTGGCTCGCATGACGCGGCAACCAATCACACGAACGCGTGATTGTTGTACGACAAACCAAGCCTGGCGCCCGGTGTTTGGTTTGACATTGTAAAGATCACCTCGGCATCTCCAACTCCGGAGATCCACACCCCGGTGCTTGGTTTGGCATTGCGCAGATCACCTGGGCATCTCCCGATCCGGAGATCCACGCACCGTGCCGCCTCTGCCCGCCCGCTTGACAAGCTCCGTTGGCAGGTTTCGGCTCGGCCAAGGACGAGATGCGGCTCAGTGAGAACCTGTGCGGCGACCTGCAGGCGGGAGAGATCCCCAGCAGTCCCGTCAGCCCCAGCCTGCTGGACGCAGAGCCGTACCCATTGTGAGTGCTCTGCTGCGCCAGCCCCCTCCGTCGGTGTAGCCAAACAGGCGAAGCATGTCGGGTTCTTAACGGCAATTCGGGTGGATGACCAATCGTAAAACGTCCGGGTGGGGCGCCAGCCCCTCCCCCCCCAGGAGAACCCGACACACAATGAAGCTATAGCAAATAAATGAATAGGGTAGATGGCATCCCAAGTGAACTATCATGTATGTAAGTCGGAAATTGTCAGATGATTTGCAAGGTGTAGCGAAGTGAAGCACACCGAAGCTGTGATATTCGCTGTGGCTCGCTTGGTGTTTGTTGCTTACTCAATATCTATCAGAGATAACACTAACACTGGCTCACACACGCTGGGTAGACAATGACGTCATACGCTTGACAGATGCATGTTGACAGCTGGTGCCGTCCACCATATCTCGAACACAAATTTTCAAAATTAACACCCTCATATCTCAGATTTTGATGAAAATGGGCATGCATGGCCCTGAAACGATTGCTGATCGTTGCAGCTCAATCGGAGCAGCGATTCACGAATTATAACCTACGGTTCACGAATTATAGCCTGTGGTATATAAGTTCGCACTGAAGGTCAAACTTCGAGATCCGATATTTTATAAGAATCTAGATATAAATTATACACCCTCTACATCGTTGGAATCGGAATGAGCTCCTGATTCCTGATGTCAGTTTTTGGTTTTGTGGACATTTTGAAGATATGATCCTGTGATCTCGGATAAAGTGACCTGTGGTGACCCCAAATACAACGATATTGATATGATTATTAATATAAAATGAAAGCCCCATTATTTGTGTTTCAGATGAAGAAATACAAATCATGTATATTAGACGCCTAATACCAGTTTCTGCAACAAATATTGGGTGACCTACGCGAAAAAGACGCCTAAATTGGCTGGCTATTCAGTAAGCTTTGTCTCGCCGGTGCCTCTGAAGCGTACAATACCGTATGGTACCGAGACATTTTGCATATGCTGCTTAGTCACTTGCTTTTCATAACCAGCGCAGACTTATTTTGACTAAGTATGGCTGATATAGCCAACAGCAAACCTCGCTTAAAGATATTACGCATGGAGGATGAATGGTTGCCATTTTCCTAAGTTTGTGTCCGCTTCAGAATGCTAGACATGAACAGTATGACCGCAAATTCGCTGCATAAACGCAAGACAGATCAAATCTTGATGCTGTATTCTGGGTTAATAGTTTGGCGAAACAACGAGGAGATGCCGTTTTTGCAAATCATCAGATTGGCTACCTAATTAAATCAAACACAAACATGCTCATTCCTTGCATAGTTCACTCAGCAGAACTATATTTCACAAACATATTGAGACATGTGAACTTGTCACACGTTGTACATGCTATGCAACCACCAAAAAGCTACATAATTCCTAGGACAATGGCATTGTGACGTACTAGTCTATTTCGTTTATTAATAGCATAAAAACCACAGGCAGAGACGCCCAATTACGCCTGTAGTCCTAATACCTTTCCCTGCTCACACACGCACACACATATGTTAGCAAATGAGCGATTTTGTAATTAGTTACACAGTGCATGCGTCTGCACCATTGCACATGTACGGTCCAGAGATAGCGCTCTCTCATAGCACTTCACTAATTGCTCACCCTCACGACACGTCCCGGTTCACTGGAGAGTTCGTGAGGTCTGAGGGCGAGAATCCGTGGAACCGCTGTGTACCTTTCACCGTAACTGCACTCGAGAATCGCTGTCGGAGATAAGACGCTGCTTCTTTCACTTCCTGAGAGCTGACAAAAACGAACTTGACAGAACTGACATACTTCACATCATACCTATACCACTCTATATTCCAAAGAGGTACAGAAGTTGATGTATTTTCACTTAATCATCTGACCACCAATTATTAATTAATGCACACAACAAGGAGGTATATTATATATATATATATATATATATATATATATATATATATATATATATATATATATATATATATATATAGCCACTTGTCCTCAACGACGATACGCGTAGGACGGGTAAGGTCACGTTGGCATTAAGATGGCGTGCTACATGGTCGGTTTCATCCGAAGGTGCGTAATTCTCGCCAGGCACAGGACTTGACGCATTTCCGCTGGAAGTTTGGCTGCTGGAGTGATTTCTGAACCGGCGATACCTCTTGCATTGGGATATTTTATGATCCTTAAGCAACCTTCCAATGCAGTTCGTGTACAGGAAAACGTCCTTCTGAATTCGACTGCCATTCACCAGTTCGACCAGTTGCTCAGATGGCGGCCTCACACCTTTAGTTGTCATATTTATGGCACTTATACTGGATCAGAACAGCACCGCTGTACCATTGCTCCGGCTTTGCGAAATACCAGGATAAGCCAGCACCGTTTCACTTTGTTAAGAACCATACCTCTTCACCTCGTGCCTGGCGTCGACTGAGCACACCATTCCGATTCCACATTCACGGTTTCATGAGGTGGTCACTTATCTTATCGCTCCGCTCGAGTCAGCTTGGTCGGTTTACGCGGCGTAACCAGACCCCTCTCCCCCTAGACAGCAAGGATAAACGACAGGGCAGCGTAAACTGGGATCAAAGTTTACAGATAACGCTATCCCGTTTCATACCAACTGGGGTCTGCGTGGATGTCGACTGCCGAACGTCCACTGTCCTCTGAAGCCCGTGTGTACTTACCGGTGTGCATCAGGTAATGTTGTATCCCAGCCTGGTCTAAATGTGAGTTTAGTGTTGAAAATAAGATAAAGAGGCTTAGCAAAATTTGCCAAACACATCCGTTGCACGGTACGATGTTGCACTCTTTCGAAGAACCGGAAAACAAAGCTTACTGAACAGCATGCCTATTTATGCGGCATTTTTTCATAAGTCAGGCAATATTTGTTACAGAAACTAGTATTTGTCGCGTAACATACATGGTTTTACTTTTTCATCCGAAAGATAAATGATAGGCTTTCGTTCTACATCAATTATTATTTCAACATCATTGTACTAGGGGTCACCACACGTCACGTTACCCGAGGCCACGGGGTCATATTTTCCAACTTTACACAAATAAAAAACTGACTGTAGGAATCGGAAGATGAACCCATTGCGATTCCAACAATATATAATTTTCATAATTTATATCTACATAGCACTAAGATATTAGCTCTGAAAACTTGACCTGCAGTGCGAACTCAGAAAAACGCCGCAGGCAATACCTCGTGAACTGCTGCTCCGATAGTGGTAAAAAGCTCAGAAATCGTTTCAGGGCCTCAGATATGCAAATTTTTCCAAAATCTGTGACATGAAGGTGTTAGGCCATGTTCGTGATATGGTGGACGGCACCAACTGACGAATAACTTTTTGTTGTTGCTTTTTTAGTAAGTCCAACTACAGCATATGCTGTAGTTCCTCACACTCATGTGAATTTATGTAGTTTAATTGTTTATGCACTATGTCTCGCATTGTTTTCTACAATAAAAAATCGATTGCTTTATAGGCTCATGGGTACATTTTGGCGCTTTATCCGAAAGCACCAACAAGCTTTCTTCCTATATTTTATTTTGCTTGACTCAGTGAGATTATTCAAGGTCATACGAGATCATCTCGGGGCAGTGACCGTAGATGATCTTGATGGAATTGTATCTGTGGCAACACATAGGCCGTCATCTAAACATATCAGTTCGTACCATTCTGGTTCGAATAAATCCTTTCAACATTACAAATGGCATTGTCATGACTTTGACTCTTGTAGACTCAACATACTACATGCATACAACATACCTCAACATACAGCTTGTGCCACATCAAGATGGTTTGAACTTATAGTGACCTGAAGGTTTGCGCACTGATCGAGGACATTGTGGTCCATCACATTGTCCAGTGTTTGTTACCTGAGATATTAGTTTTAAAAATGTAAACCAAACTGTAACTTCGACGTTTTAGCCCCGGCCTGACCTCATTACCCAACAAACATCAGGCCATGTTTTCATATTTCCTTCTCATCATTGATGAATGGTGCATATGAACATTAGGAGTGATGTTTGAGGAATCTTGAATGTTGTCCTGAAAACGACACTTTTCAAAACTGATCAAATGACTTTGACGTCGCCTAGCTCGATGGCCACTGATGCCTTTGGACAAAGTGATACCCAACAGTTCAATTCTCCACAGTGAAGGTAATTTTGCGGTGCGTCCAGCCACGACTTTTTCATCACCTTTCAAAAACTTCATAGGGGCAGTATAACTCACCGCCCCCACCCAAGCATGCATTAACATGTAAGCAAGTGTTGCTACCTGTTGCTACGTGGTCTTACACGTGTGCCAAGTAGCACAAGTTGTGACGTGGTTAAATGTGTGACGACTGTGGCAATGTGCCACCCACTACCGCTCCATGTTGTACACAACTCGTGTGTGCCAGTTTGCGCTTGACTGATTCCGTGCATTTCGCACCTTTCATCGTTTGCCTCATTTGGTGTCTTGCATCGCCACTTTGTCCACAGTCGTGTTTGCTAACTCCGGACGAACTCTCTTCCAGTGACTTGATTAAAAACAAGTCTCTCGAGTTCTTCGGATCGACGCTGCCCATTCTGAAGGGGGACCCGACTCTGCCAAAAGTTGCGCGTTTTCAGAAGCAGGGCAAGATAAAGCAGCAACCGTAAGTGTTGGTGACACTGGGACGCAAACCCCTTTGACCTCTACATATATTGTGGTATATATATATGCCTTCAACGTAGAATGCAGTTCAAAGCAGCCACTCCAGTTGCTGCGCATTTTCTACCCTGCCTTCTGGCGTTTTTCCTTGAGAGTTTTGAGTTGAACCTTCAGCCGGAAATATATGCATCGCGAGATTGCATTATTGCATTTCGCTTATTTGCGTTGCGAGAATCGAGAGTGAAAGTGTGGTCTGAAAGCTGGATGATGCAGTGACGAGTGGAATATTATGACATATGGCGAAAGACCGTATAGGACGCCACTTTTGAATCTTGTCAGGCGCGAAGCAGACTCTTCTGTCGAGCGGTAGCAGAGGACCACCGCACACTTTTCCCGGGGTGTTCATTTTATAGAAGTGTGCATGGCTATGGCACATATATATGTAACTCGGAGCATAGGCATTTGGATCAGCAGCATTGGATCCATATATATTTACTCAGATATCATCAAATGTCGTATGTTTCAGTTCGAAACGTACCTGATCCTCGTGTGCTTCCATAATTAATGGTGGTGCTATATATTGATTATGTTCATTGGCTTCAATCTGATGTAGGTGGAATGATTGTCCGATCGTTCCAGCTATCCTTAATTCACAGCTCCCTTCCCATTCAGCCAATTACGGTTGCTAGAGGTACCAGTCACTGTCCACTTCCCAAGCCCTACACTCACACACTATGTGGTGGTAGTGATGTCGTGGTCGTCATGTATGATGTCGTGGTCGTCGTGTGATGTCGTGGTCGCCGTGTGATGTCGTGGTCGCCGTGTGATGTCGTGGTCGCCGTGTGATGTAGTGGTCGCCATGTGATGTCGTGGTAATCATTTGTGACGTCATCATGATCGTTGTTTACCGGTCAGTGTACCGGCGTTCGTCTGCAGGCTAGGAGGGTGCTCTCGAGAGCACCTATTCCTGGAAGTCTGTCGGGAGAAAAGTGACACAACGTGCACCAGTCTACTCGGGCGGCAGTTGTTGGAGTTGAGCAGCGAACATCAGCATGCCGCACCAACAAGCTCAATAAACATAATACTCTTCAGCTGGGACTGCCATCGGTCGCACACTACACGCACCACATGCTGATCAGCCAGCTGCTGATGAAAAGGGGCTATGCCGACTCCACCACACAGCCGCCCACCCAGAGTACAGGAGGCCAGACGTTGAGCCCGTCTCAGTCCAACATGGTCGTGGCTACACACCGCGAGAGGCGACGGCGAGCTGCGACGTTGTACGGCACCCGCCTGGCCTCCGGTCTGACCCGGCACAGTCGGGAGCACCCTGGCGCACCAGAGGTCACCGGTGTCAGCCGAACTGCGACCTGGGACCGCTAGCCGGGCGACAAACATGGCTGCAACCGCTGATACTAATCCGACGAGGGGGAGAGAGGGAGGAGAGAGAGAGGGAGGGGAAGAGAGGGAGATGTGAGAGAGAGGGAGATGTGAGAGAGAGGGAGATGTGAGAGAGAGAGGGAGAGAGAGAGAGAGAGAGAGAGAGAGAGATGAGAGAGATATATATATATATATATATATATATATATATATATATATATATATATATATATATATATATATATATATATTATATATATATATATATATATATATATATATATATATATATATATATATATATATATATATATATATATATATATATATATATATATATATATATATATATATATATATATATATATATATATATATATATATATATATATATATATATATATATATATATATATATATATATATATATATATATATATATATATATATATATATATATATATATATATATATATATATATATATATATATATATATATATATATATATATAGAGAGAGAGAGAGAGAGAGAGAGAGAGAGAGAGAGAGAGAGAGAGAGAGAGAGAGAGAGAGAGAGAGAGAGAGAGGGGGAGTGAGAGGGAGATGTGAGAGGGAGATGTGAGAGGGAGATGTGAGAGGGGGAGAGAGAGGGGAGTGAGAGGGGGAGTGAGAGAGAGAGAGAGGGAGAGAGAAAGGGAGACGGATGGTCTATTCCTGTGTGATCACTTTCTGCAGATTCGGAGGGACGAGGGGGAGGGGTGGAAGTATGCTTAGAGACGTGCCTGACTGTATGGGTCATTTGGTCCGTCATTAAAGCTAGTGGGATTTGCAAGCGAAGCCACAGCGAGTGTACAGCATTTACGTTAAAGGAGCCTTACGTTATAGTACATGTGACGTTATGTTGGTGAAGGTGGATGACTGTATGGGTGGGAGCCGTCGGCCAGGTGGATTGGACGGTTTCGAGATCAAGCTTAGCTTTCTTCACTCCTTTACTCCTCCACAAGATATTCGGTCTTTGGGGTGCGGGGATGAGTGGCGAGTAAGCTGATTTTGCCGGGATGCTGACATCAGCCTGCTCTTGTCGAAAAGCACCGAGGCATCTTTATCGTGAGCGCGGGGACATTTTCCAGGCCGCGACAGTCGTCTTTCACCCCGGCTGTCGCGTGTTGGCAGTTAGTAGCAGTCAGAGGAATGCATTCATCCAGGGCTGTGTGTGGCGCTTGTAATTCAGGACCGTGCACTGGGGCATGCAATTCGGCCCATTTACGTCCGATGGAGCCTCTTTTAACTTCTGGCTTATAAGTTGTGCTAATTTGTCGAGCACGTGGGCTCATTTACGTCCGACGGCGCCGCTAGGCCAGCCTTCCGCTAGATATTATTTCGAGTGATAAAAGGAGCTGGCTCATACACGTCCGGTACGAGTCGTGGGTGGCTATTTTTGTTCGTGCTATGAGTCGTTGCGTAGACATGCAGTGCTTGTTGGGATGCGTGCCGTGGTGTCTACAATACTCCTGCTAGCTTGGTGGCGTAAATATATCCGTATAGTATTTGAAGAAGGTCCGAGCGTTTGTCACCCAGAAGCCATCAAATCCAGACGGTGATGCCATCTTATTGGCAGCAGAAGTCGTTAGCTGGTTGTCTTTCAGCATCAAAGCTACTACAGCCAAGCAGGATGTGGCCAATGCTTGATGTGATGGTGCAGGCGTTGCAGTGTGGTGTCGCAAAGTGGTCATTCTCTAGTTGAGGCTGTTTAAGTTTTGTACAACCAGTTCTAAGTGGGATGACTGCCTTTTGGCCGTGTGATTGCTTTGATGTCTTACTTGTGCCTGACGTCGGTTTGGTGTTGGAGGTGTGGTTGGAGAGACGAGGTACAGAGCTCTGTTGTGTCCATATGTGCTAGTACTACTTACGTACGTGGCGCTGAAGGGGGTTGTGTAGTCGTCTACCGCATATTCCATGTTGGGATGAGTGGTCAATGGTAAAGCTGGCTTTGCCAGCCAGTCTTCTCGCGTATGCTCTGAATTATTGGCGCGGTCCGGAATCCAGAGGAAGGAAGTGTTGTTCAAGATGTGGGCCATGGCTTGCGGGATTCGATCAAGGACTGGATGTAAGCGCTCGTGGGTGCTGCTAATTGACTGATGGACTGATTTTGGTCATGAACAAATTACTACGTTCCTCGTTTTGCGTTTTTTTAGTATGGTGATAGCGACCAGTAGCTCCACTGCTGCATCGCTGATGATTGAAAGATCACCCTGTAGAAGTTTTGAAACCCTAAGGCATTGTCCAGAGATGCCGATGTCTACCTCGATCTCGTGCATTGACCCATCCTTGAATATGAGTGCTTTGTGGTTATTGATATCGGTATATCATGTTATATATAATATATTATATATTATCGGTATATTGTGTAGTTATTGATATCGGTCTACTCGACCTTCGCTGACTGTGGACCAAGAATGGCCTGGTGGGTGGTCGAGCTGCGGTGGTTGGCATCGTGGGGTTGTGAGTTGAAATAACCGTGGCAATTTGAACATTAGTGGTGGGAGTATGCGACCACATCGGCTCCTGTATCAGTCAGGCCGAGATCATCGCAGTGCAGGCCGGTTTCAGTGGGTTTTATTTTGATGTAGTGCCAGGGCAGTTGTGTCCTGAAATGAATATCTGAGTCAGTTAGAAGCCTAACAATGGATGTGCTGCTGAGGTCTCATGTGGCTGCTCTGATGCAGCCGTTCTGAATGACTTCCAATATTTTTTCTTTTCTTTTTTAAATTCCCTACGCATTAATAGGTAGGCAGGAGTGCCCTTCCATACCCGCGCGACCTAATTACGTTAAATTCCAAGGGTGAGAGGTAGGTCGTGGTAAGCAAATCAAGGCAGGTCACACCACTCCCCGCTCCTGTTTCTTGCTGGACAGATCCCGCCACCAGATATTAGTAAAAGATGTTCCTTAAGCCCTCTCAGACAATTAGCAATGCTAGTAACGTCTTCGAGGGCTCCAGGAAAATAACTGATATAGGTGTTAATGGGGAAATAATACAAAATCATAATCTTGCACATGCATTTCCTAAACTACTACTACACTAAGGAGAAAGGACGAACCAAGTGTGAAGAAGAAGAGAGAGAGAAGAAAACATGATTCTTAAACGAAAATGTCCGAATGATTACCAGATCACCATGCATAGCACATTACCATTACCAACATTTATTGAAAAAGTTCATATTTTCTAATAATGTATTGTCTGATGTGCTTCTTCAAGATGATTTTACTCCTAGGTACATCGTCAATCCTGTGGAAGTGAGAGCAGATTATTTTATTCCAGGCTTTTGGTGCAATAAAGGGTAATGAAAACATTCTATAATTGATATCAGAAAAGGGTATTTGAAAGTGTTGTCTAACTCTGAGGCCACCTTGTTCATAAAGTTGAAACATATTAGAAAGAGGTGCTGGTAATGATTGATTTAGAAAACCTAGCATGATGTAAATACATTGCTCATCAACTATGTCCAGAAACTTTAGAACTCTATGTTTAATAAACAATTCATTTGTATGGTATAAGTACGGTTTCTTATCAACAATCCTAATAACACGCTTCTGCAACTTAATAATCTTGTCGAGCTTAGAGTGGTACGTACTTCCCCAGACAACAGCACAGTAATTTAAATATGGCAATATTAAAGAAATATACAGAAGAAGCAATTCACAAGTTGATAAAAAGTACCTAGACTTGCCTATAATTCCAATATTCCTGCTAAGTTTTGAAGAGATGGCATTTATATGGCTTTTCCATGTCATGTCTTCATCAATAAATACACCTAAATATTTTATGCAGCTATGCCTTGTAATATTGGAAGTATTTATTTTGACATGAAGGTCATCACATGGTTTCCTGGAAAAAAATTTGATATCCAGTCTTCTCAGCATTAATAGATAATCTGTTGGTATGAAACCATGCAATTATTTTGGGTATTACCTCATTTACTTTACTTTGTAATTCAGAATGATCATTAGCTGTAATAGTTACGGCAGTGTCGTCTGCAAATAGGTAAAAGCTAGCCAAATTGGAAACATTGCAGAGATCGTTAATGTATAGAGTAAATAGCAGAGGTCCAAGAATCGAACCTTGAGGAACACCTTTTGTGATATGTAATGGTTGGGAGATGATGTCATGTATCTTGGTTCTTTGAGATCTATTTGATAGGTATGAGGTTAACAGTTTATATATATTTCCTCTAAAGCCAATAAAGTTCAATTTTTGTAACAAAATGCTGATGCTGACGGTGTCAAAAGCTTTTTTGAAAATCAAGATACAGAGTACAAACTAATTTATTATTTACAAGGGATTTAGTTACTTCGTTATGCATCAGAGCAATTGGCATGTATGCGCTGTGTTTTTTTTCTGAAGCCAAATTGCAATGGGTGCATGATATTATTTTCATTTAGAAATGATGATACCCAAAAGTGTATTAATCTTTCCAGTACTTTCGAAAATATTGGTAGCAAAGAGATTGGCCTATAATTAGTAAATTTATTATTTTCCCCTGATTTATATACAGGAATTATAACTGCAGATTTTAATGTATCAGGGAATATTGCAGTGTTCAGACAAAGATTAAAGAAATATGTTAGATGTTGCAAAATACTTCTATATGTTCCAATCAAAATTTTTGTACTAATTTTATCCATACCTCCACCAACAGGGTTTAAAGACTTAATAATGTCTTCAATTTGAGCATCATTAACAGAAGGAATATTGTTAATGCTTGCATAATTAGGCTGTGTAAGATAATATAATGGACTGATGTGTGTCGCAGGTATTTTTGTTTCCAACTCACTACCTATCGTTGAAAAAAATGTATTAAATTTATCAGGTATTTGTTCATTTACACAGGTAGCCCCAGAGTTATCAACAAAGCACATTGGAGGAACTGTTTGCAATTCATTCTTGTTTATAATTTCATTCAAATACTTCCATGTTTTTTTACCATCACCTTTACTATCCTGGAATGCCCTCTTGTAATATAATCGTTTCGCATCCCTAAGCACATTGCAAAGCATGTTCCTATACATTTTGTATTTATTTTCATTCAGTAAAATTATATTCCTAATATATTTTGCATATAGTTTATTTTTTGTATTTATTGAACACAGAAGTGCAGGGGTTACCCATGGTTTAATTGGATTCTTTCTTCTACTGGGTGTAAAAGTTTTAGATAATTTTTTAATACCTGTTTCATATGCCTTAATAAGTTTGTTACATGCTTGATTAGCATCAGTCTCATCTTGAAAGGCTTCCAAGGTACTAATGAGGTGATCATTTAATTCACTGATTTTATTCTTATCAAAGACTGTCACTGAATGTCTTGTTATAATTGTGCTTTGAATTAATGACAGATTAAGAAAAACTGGAAAATGATCTGATAAATCATGAAGTAGAATTCCTGAATTGTTCAAGACAGTAACATCATTTATAAATATATTATCCAAAAGGGCATCATAATTATTAGAAATCTGGGTCGCTTTCGAGATGGTTGGGAAAAATCCAAAGGAATTTAACATATTCATAAAACTAAGTGTGGGTTTATCAGAGTGATATTTCAAAAGATTGTAATGGAAGCTCACTGCTATGACACATGTACACTTAGTGTTTTCCAATGAATCAAGTATTTTTTCCAAGTAGTCCATAAATAAATATTGTGCTCAGTGTCAGTGGAATGGTGGCGAAGATGATGCTGCTGTATTCTGGAATGGACCGTGGTATTGCCATGTAGAGTCTCAGTGGTGATTTCCTGTATCCGCCCCAGTATGCGTTTGCTAGTGCACGGGATAGGTTGATGCGTTTCGCGCAGCTCTTCGAGATGTTTGTGATATGTGTGTTAGAACTTGGGTACTAATCCCAATGTATTCGTAAGAACTTGAACTGTTTCACCTGCTCGATTGCCTCGCGTCGATGTGAAGTGATTCACATTAAAGCTGTCATGATTAAATCAGTGAAAAATCTTTTTCCCACCTCAGGTCATCGGAAAGTCTGTTCGCGAAGCTAGGTCGTGGCCGTCGGTCGGCCGAGCCACCCGGCCCCGGACATCTCAAGGTCAACGGCCCAGCGCAGCTCAAGGTCAACGGTCAGGGTCAGATGCACATGGACGGCGGCGAGCATGACCCGGCTCGGAACGGAAGAGGATTCTGCGACACCAACTGGGGAGTGTAAGTATGTTTGGTGATGTGTGGTGTGAATTAGACGAGAGAATGAAAGTGAGAGTCTGAGTGTCGATGACGAAAAGCTCATTGAGATCGACAGTAGGCGAGCGTTTCTAATTGATAATCATGTTTGGCAATTTCTCGTATCGTTACAATCGCTACCTCAATCTAATGACCATCGATTATACCTTATCGACTTGTCTTCCAACCCACCTGTCATGACATCCATGTCATCACCAACTCCCACCTCAAGTACCACGTCGATCCTCCCCCATCACCAAACCAGCATCGTAATTATCGACTAGGGGTGATAGATGTAAGAACCGAAAGCCCGGTCAAGACCAGTGTTGGATTTTCACTTCTCGGTCTTGGATTCGGAGTGTATAATTTTTTGGCTTGCCAAAGTATGGAGTGTGTAATCTTGAGAAGCACTATGTTATGGGATGTATAATTTCCCAGTTTGCCAAATTATGGGGTGTATATTGAAGCACCAAGTAACGGAGTATGTACATTTTATAAATAACAGTGCATACATTTTGAAAAATGCAGTGATGTTTCCTGGAATGAAGAATAAATGCCCGGGGGCCTCGGTAGCTTAGATGGTGGAGCGGGGGACTCGAATCTCGCGGTCGGCGGCATTTGCAGAGTCCACCCACGACCAATCGGTGTGATAGGTTGGCGACGCTATACAACATTGCGGTTCAATGCGTCGTAAAATAACCCGATAATTCTTCTTCTTCAAGAATAAAACGCCTTCAAGTCATTTGTTAGGTTCCTACCCTAGTGTCTCACAGACAACCAGATGGGTCCACCACACATCGTCGTCTGAAGTCATCCACGTTATGTGAATGACTTATAAGGCAACTTCCTGAGCAATGGTAGAGAAAATGATCACAAAAGTATACTTAATCGATGTCAACCAAGTTTATATATCAATGCCTGCCACTCCAGACATACCAACACCGCACATCTAATACAAATTCACAACACACCTTGAAAGCAGGACGTTCGTGCACCGACTGGGTCTAAAATGGAAGGGTCTAAAATGTTACTTCGGGATATGGGTTTCGGAATATATAATGGTTAAGGAAAGTTATACTAAAACAATCCGTCCAAAATCTTGTATTCTCTTGACCATGAAGTTTTCTTCCTTCAAATGAGAAAGGTGGGAAAAAAATATTGAAGTCAATTCTTATTAATATTAAATGTATTTCAATGCACATTTTAGTTCATGTCTGGAATGTTTAGTTGAAGCAAGGAATGACTTGGAAGGATGAAAAGCGACTAGACGGGCGGGCAAATTGCCGCTGTAAAACAGACTATCGTCATGGACGAGCGGGAAATTAGCATCTCATTTCGCACCAGGATTGCTATGAAATACCAAAAAATGAAAATAAGTTAGAGAAAATTGCCAAGAGAATTACAGGGAACTTTTTCTCAATAAATAATAATCAGGATTATGGAAAGAAATTAATCATTTGATCAGAATGAGGCTTATAAGAGTGTAGAAGATTAGGTCAACACACGTAAATCTGAATTTGTCCGGAGTGGGGAAACCTCGCGGTCGGAGTGGCATGAATACAACTATTCCCGCTTGTTCATGAAATTCGAATATAAGTCATGAAATCGAAAGAAGGTGAAATTTCTGGTTCTATGGATCTTCATTTTGAAGCAAAGTGTTAGCAGGTTTTAGGAACGTTTTGGTACCATTCAGGCAATTTTCATGGGGAAAATCCTTCCGATATCTTTTATGTATATCGCTCCTGACTGCTTAATAATATAAATATGAATGTTTTTATCCATCCCATTTGATGCAGAACATATCATTATCCAAGGAAGCAAGAAGAATTGCATTATCCATGGCTTTTCGTGGCAATGGTTTAAATAGCTCTGGCCTGAGTGGGAAATGGAGAGCGGTGAATTCATTGAATCCAAGAACGAACCTTCCAACGCGGACGGGCTGGTAAAGGTGAATTTCTATATTTGGTTAGCGGAACGTAGTGATTTTTATATTCAACGAAGGATTTTCTTTAAAGCTCTTCGCTGCTATCCGGATGGAATTAACTGCGTGATTGGCTCGAGGTATGAGAGTTGATACTATTATCTGACTATGTAGGTACCTACTCACCTACATCAAATATCTTCGCGGTTATTCGAGTTATTGATTTTGATAAACCAAAGCTGTAAGCTTGTGTTGTGTGACGGGATATCTTCAGATAATACAAGGAGCAGGACATGATAATATTGATTGCTGCCATGTTTTGCAGACAAGCGTAGTAATGAACAAAACTGATTGCATTGCTTTTGTCTGGAAAATCCTGTTTTCACTTCCCACATTTTGAAGCGTGAATGTTTTTCTTTCGAAATGGGGGCAGGGCCTCTTCAGTGCACATTGACTGCATATATTTAGATATGCATGCATTCAAGCATTATTTGTGAATTCATGCAATGTTCAGGGAATTGTTGGGTGCATCCTGTCCCCATTCTCCATTGAATACCATTATACTTTTAACATTTCTGGTCTCTGACTTTCTGAATGGACACATTTGGAGTTTAAGGTGATTTGATTTCTTGAAATTTATTTGTTGTGCAATGATTATGAATGTCTTCATATTGTAGGTACTTACATGATGTGACCACACAATTTTTTGGAAGTGCAGTTGGGTAGCAAAATGACACCAAAAATGTGGCTCAGGTTTGGTTGGGAAATATGCTATGAAATGTAATGTTCAAAATGAAGAAAAAAGCTGCAGCCTAACTGGATGCAAGAAAGCCTTTTTTAATGGAAATTTTCTAAGCAATTTTTTCCTTTAAAATATTAAAAGTTAATGGCCTATCCTAACCAAACAGCCTATGCTAGCCTGAGTGTTTTTTTTTAATTCAAGAACGTTTTTATAATCCTGAATGATCCCCAAAGGAATTTGATAAATGTCTAACTTACCAAAAAACTAATATAGCATAACTTAGCCAAACCTAATACCTTTATATGCTTCATGGAGGTAAAATGTGTGTAAAACGTGTCTGGAAAAGTAATAGTGCCCATGAAAATGTTTTTGCTGTGGCAAAACATGGCTCATATCCACCAGTACTTTGGGGATTTGGGGAAGTGCTACACATTGTGGCTTACCAGTTGTGTGGATGCCACTCTAGCTCTTGGTGTTCATCCATGCATTCTTCTGGGCACATCTGCTCTCTGTTCTCAGGGTTTTGTTTCCACAAATGGAGAACATACACATGAAAGTATTGGTGGCTGTTTATTAAGTCACCTGCACTTCACCAGAAATCACACATGCACAAATGGAATGTTTTGGAATGACATGGAAGATGGAATGTTATGAAATATGGAATGTTTAGTGGCATTAAGATCATATTCAGACTGCAGTGATCCATATTTTGCCATCTGTTAACATCTGTTGTACTTGTGCATGCTAGCAAGCTGATATTCTTCCAATCTGGCTAGCATCTCATTTTCAGCTTCACTCCTGCCCCCTCTTGGAATGTGCCTACAGATGACCTGAAATAACAAATGTGTATTATCCTCAATTATACAGGGAACTTTATGTGGTAGAGGACCCAGTATGACTGAATCTTCCTCTCCACCCAAGTTATCACTATTGTATAATGACATCTAACTGTCTTGCTAGTTATGCAGCATGTCTTCATCCAGCAATGCAAGGAGTGTATTTTTTTCTGGAGTGTATAATTCTTTGGATGGCAAAAGTTCCAAAAAAGGGCCACTTTTCCAACACTGGTCAAGACCGGTTGACTTTTTGACCGGTATTTAAGATGTGTACTTGGCCATCAAGTCGGTCTTCTGTAGATTCATGGTCATGAATCGAAAAGGTAATTTTTGGCACTGATACATCCTTAAAACGCAATGAATGGATTCGGAGATTCATTTCAACATTCCACACCGCAGTTTTGCCCTACATATTCAACAACCCATAAATAGTTGCTCAACATCTTGCCTGATATTTGCTAAGCACAACAGATCCTCACATATGTTGGTTAGTAGTTCCAACATGTCACTGACACACATTGCTCGAAGACAATATTTGCAATCACGATCACCGCACGGTATGCTTTAAAGGATTTCACCACATATCGAGGAAGTAGAAAATGACTGAGGCTATAAAAATATCCAATTCACAGTTAAAATTCAATGGACTATTATTGGATCTCATGGTTGATGAAGATTTCGCAGTGCCAGGGTTTAACTCTGTTGATGGTCCTACGTGAAATCTACATATT
This sequence comes from Imbricaverruca yamaguchii, assembly GCA_034440575.1. Taxonomy (NCBI): domain Eukaryota; kingdom Metazoa; phylum Arthropoda; class Thecostraca; family Neoverrucidae; genus Imbricaverruca; species Imbricaverruca yamaguchii. The sequence goes on from JAOTOL010001625.1 coordinate 1,172,892, forward strand.
GAAAATATGTTGACAAAAATGCAAGCAACAGCAAGCTTTCTATTGGAAAGTAATTCATCCTGTATTGGTAGCCACCAATACTTAATAGCAGTATTCTAAAATAGAACCTTAACGTAAATTGCTGGATTTAATATTCGCCTTCCTCATCCAATGAAAACCGTGGAATTGTGGCCGAGAACAAAGTTTCGTTTCTTTATCTTTGAATGATATGTAGAATGCCGCATTAGGGAAAGCCAGTATGAAAGAGACTAAATTAGGCGTGGTGATGGACTCACGTGACATAATAGTTGCCAAGATCAAGATACTATCGGCTAAATTGAGACAATAGACGACCACGCTCTCTTCGGCCGATGTTAGGTGGATCTAGTATGCACATTTTATACCTTTAATGTGCTATAACATTAGTTGCTTAGCCTCTTTCAATTATTGAATCTAACGAGGCGACAGTCCATCGAATTGACAACGAAGCCAACGATCCAATGTCACTTTGTGAAATTGATTGGGGGGGGGGGGAGGGGATTGATGCTTTGATGGGATTTTCTCCAGAGAGTAATTCTCGGAAATAGGACATGCACTCGAGCGTTCTGGAGGGCGCCTCCAGAGGCTTAGTGATTAAGCTTCCGTCTGGGGGATTAATACTTGGGGAGGGGAGCAGCTTCCCCTTAGGGCATAGAATGTCACAGCAAGGCAACGAGGAATGGCACAACTAGTGCACGAGCAGTTAAAAACAGTCAACAGTTCCCCTGATATTGGCGGTAAAATGATGTCGCAGAGGAAAGCTGGCACTGTATATCACCGACGGCGGTGGTGTACCCTGCCGATACTGCCCTGTAGATGTCCGCCCTGTAGATGTCCGCCCTGTAGATGTCCGCCCTGTAGATGTCCGCCCCGTCGATACCGCACTGTCAATACCACGCCCTGGCGATAGACCGTGCTCGTGATCCGGAGCCGCCGACGGGCCGGTGTCGTGACCTCGGCCGGCAGCAAAAGGTCGGCGATCAGGACCCCTCCCCCGTGATAGGTGGGTCACGCCATCACATCATTCACACGTGGCCGTACGGCAGGCCCGTTGCCACCATCAGTGGGGCCGGCCGACCGCTGCGTGCCAGTGTCTGCCCACGGCTGTAAACGTAGCCACGACAGTACTGCCAGTGTAGCCACGACAGTACTGCCAGTGTAGCCACGACAGTACTGTCAGTGTAGCCACGACAGTACTGCCAGTGTAGCCACGACAGTAGTGTCAGCGTAGCCACGACAGTACTGTCAGCTTAGCCACGACAGTACTGCCAGCGTAGCCACGACAGTACTGTCAGTGTAGCCACGACAGTACTGCCAGTGTAGCCACGACAGTACTGCCAGTGTAGCCACGACAGTACTGCCAGCGTAGCCACGACAGTACTGCCAGCGTAGCCACGACAGTACTGTCAGTGTAGCCACGACAGTACTGCCAGTATAGCCACGACAGTACTGCCAGTATAGCCACGACAGTACTGTCAGTGTAGCCACGACAGTACTGCCAGTATAGCCACGACAGTACTGTCAGTGTAGCCACGACAGTACTGCCAGTATAGCCACGACAGTACTGCCAGTATAGCCACGACAGTACTGCCAGTATAGCCACGACAGTAGTGTCAGCGTAGCCACGACAGTACTGTCAGCTTAGCCACGACAGTACTGCCAGTATAGCCACGACAGTACTGTCAGTGTAGCCACGACAGTACTGCCAGTATAGCCACGACAGTACTGTCAGTGTAGCCACGACAGTACTGCCAGTATAGCCACGACAGTACTGTCAGTGTAGCCACGACAGTACTGCCAGTATAGCCACGACAGTACTGCCAGTATAGCCACGACAGTACTGTCAGTGTAGCCACGACAGTACTGCCAGTATAGCCACGACAGTGCTGTCAGTGTAGCCACGACATTACTGCCAGTATAGCCACGACAGTACTGCCAGTATAGCCACGACAGTAGTGTCAGCGTAGCCACGACAGTACTGTCAGCTTAGCCACGACAGTACTGCCAGCGTAGCCACGACAGTACTGCCAGTGTAGCCACGACAGTACTGCCAGTGTAGCCACAGTACTGCTAGTGCAGTCACTACAGTATCCAAGCTCACCGACCCACCGGTCACGTGGTCAGGGCCCTCGACCCACCAGTCACGTGGTCAGGGCCTCGACCCACCAGTGACATGGTCGCGGGCCTGACCCGCCCATCGACAGAGCCCAGTGGCATGATGCAGGTGCGCCATGAATGATACGACGTTAACTTTCATCGATCGATCACTTACTGATGCAAATATAGCCACCGTTGCAAGATTTACGATAATGGTTTTGTAGGGGCACAGCAGGCATTGATTTCTGCCTGCTGATGCGCTTACTGCACAAATGGTATCGATAAATGTCAGCATTCAAAGCCGTACATCGTTAGGAGCAATGCAGGCTTTAAATAAAGCCGTTTTTCCAAGTTGATCTATACAATGCTGTGGAAATCTCACTTTGCTTATCGTAGCAATGGCGCGCGTCACGCTCACGTCACGCTCACGTCACGCTCACGTCACGCTCACGTCACGCTCACGTCACGCTCACGTCACGCTCACGTCACGCTCACGTCACGCTCACGTCACGCTCACGTCACGCTCACGTCACGCTCACGTCACGCTCACGTCACGCTCACGTCACGCTCACGTCACGCTCACGTCACGCTCACGTCACGCTCACGTCACGCTCACGTCACGCTCACGTCACGCTCACGTCACGCTCACGTCACGCTCACGTCACGCTCACGTCACGCTCACGTCACGCTCACGTCACGCTCACGTCACGCTCACGTCACGCTCACGTCACGCTCACGTCACGCTCACGTCACGCTCACGTCACGCTCACGTCACGCTCACGTCACGCTCACGTCACGCTCACGTCACGCTCACGTCACGCTCACGTCACGTCACGCTCACGTCACGCTCACGTCACGCTCACGTCACGCTCACGTCACGCTCACGTCACGCTCACGTCACGCTCACGTCACGCTCACGTCACGCTCACGTCACGCTCACGTCACGCTCACGTCACGCTCACGTCACGCTCACGTCACGCTCACGTCACGCTCGGACTGGCTGGCGGCGCCCCGAGCACACAATTTCCTCTAAAGTATACGCAAACAAGCGCACGTGTTTAGTGATGAGCACAACCACTGACGAGGCTCGTGGTTGTTGTTGTTGTTGCTTGTTGTTGTTGCTTGTTGTTGATACATCGGAGCTCAAGCTTCTGGACTTGCATGAGCCAAGTCCATCTTGCACTTGAGCACTTGGCTGACGAGTGAGACAGTATGGTGGGAAGTGGGTCTTCGATCCGGACAATTTTCTTCAACAAGATTGCAACCTCGAAATTCCATGTCGAAATTAATCATCTCGCGATATTAAGACCTCACGCTAGATCCTGGGACAGCTTTGGTTCTATCGTATCTATCGTGCATCCAGCGGGAGCCCAACATCATTTCCCATACAAATTCAGTTGGAATTTTACCTCATTAAAATGCATTCAATTCACATCATTCACTTTTGTAAATATTTTCCTTCCAGTACATCTACAAATAATAATAGAACACCTTGGTACATACCGAAAATAAGAAGTATCTGATAAGATTTGTCTGCATCTTTACACTTTTGCAATCACAAGAAATCGACCGCGTCAGAGCAATATTAGCCTGATTACCAGCGAGGGGGAAGGAGCACCAGTGGCCTAATAACCGGCGAGGGCGAAGCGAGTGACAGTTTGCTGTGGTGTGGTGACCCGCCCAAATCTATAAGTCTCGCGATAATAGCCGGACTGGATAAAACAGGTGTTTCAATGGCGCACCGCATCATCTTTATACGATAACTTTTCCTTATATAGCGAGGTGCGTATTTAATATCTGTACAGAGGGGTGGGCTCCAAGGCTTGTGAAGTCTGCTTGGAAAGACTAGGCAAGTGATTGTGAAACTTTAACAAAGTGTGTAGTATGGCAAGAGCCATGGGCCATTTACGTATGAGAGAGGATCCCTGCCTTACTATGTGTGCATTTCGGGTGTTTTATGTGTTTATGTATGGCTGCGTCATGAGCCATACACACACACATGCAACAGTCGCCATACTGAAATATTCTATGAAAACGCAACGTTACCGAAGCCGCTGCTCCCAGAGTTGACATTTCAGATTGCAGGTTACGTGGGTTCATGACCCCGTTGGGCGATATTAGCCTCTGTTAAAGTCGCACGGTACATTAACTTTGCAGCTTATATTCCCAGAACCTACTTCAGGGAGAGCTTTTGACGGCGTGCTGCACGGGCTAATTTCCGCAATGGCTGTCGAAACCCGCGACCTGTCGGGGCTTGGTTCCAGCACTGGGATGACATTGACGTGGTCTCAGACCGATACTACACAATACTACTGAGCACGACTGTGGCGGCGGTGGTGGGATGACTCGACATTGATGTGGTCTCAGACCTGTACCACACAATACTACTGAGCACGACTGTGGCGGCGGTGTATGGCTCAGCTCTCTGTGGCGTGCGCCAGTAATACCCCTGATACGTCCGATACCCCTGATACCCCTGATACCCCTGATACCTCTGACGACAGAGCTTCATGTCCGGCAGGTTTTGCGCCCTGTTTAAGGGCTGGTCCGGCACCGGCGACGACGCAGAAGACGCGTTCAGCGAGAGGTCAGACTCGGACGCGCCCGCGGCGAGCCCGCCCGACCTGCCGCTGACCCCGTGCCCCTCGGTGGTCGACTACGTCACGCCTGTGTTCGCGAGGAACTACGAGGGCGTCTGGCGATACGTGGTGCAGATCCCCCACGAGGGCTACTTCACCCAGACGGTGGAGGTCACCAACTGTGTGTAAGTGCCGGCCTCCGAGTGATCTCACAGAGCGCGGCTGTGCACACCAACGAATGCATGCTAGCAATAGCCACTGGTGCCTTGTTTAGGAACCAAACACCTGGTTTAATGCAGATTTGTGGAATGTCCTAATGTGGTGCATGAGGAAAAAACTGGACTACTATTTCACAAACTTAGTTCTAAAGCGCTATCATTTGCCACGGATGAAATGTGGTATATAATTCTGAATATAGAGCGGTTAGGACATAAAAACAAGCAACAAGCGAATGTATTAGATATTACTTTATTGTATTATGCACAGCAGGCCAAAACTGAATATCAAAATGTATTCGGGTTGACTTCCTAATTTGTGGACCATCAGCCAAGGGAAGCCCAAAATTGAAGAGCCCTCTGATAGCCAATCTGCGCAGCTAATATGACTGGTCAGCAAACCAGATGTAGGATCGACAGCTTCAGAAATGAAAAACACAACTTACAGTTCAACTTGTCTCTCACGGTTATCAATAACTGATATTACTCGACAACTGTCACATAATTATCGGAAATGCTCAAGACTGGTTCGACGTGAAACTCCATCGTGGCTCCATGAAGGTCGTGGAGGTCATAGAAGTCACGGAAGTCATGGAGGTCATGAAGGCCATGGATGTCATGAGGCTCGTGGTTTATTACTTCCGTATCGGGCATAGCTGTCCACCTGTGCGAATTGCATCAGCTGCCGCTGCACGGATTGTCAGCCACATCTGCGGATGTCGTTAGCAATCATTGCCGACGCAAAGTGGACACGTATGTGGGCGCAGATTATCATTCAGATCTACAAATAGCACTGCTCTCCGGAAGATGTCATGCTACAAAGCTGCGAATTGATTCTACGTGTCTACAGATGTCATTAGACTCATCTGCGCAAGTCGCAAGACTCTTCTACATTTGCCGTTATATTCCCCTACGGATGTCACTAAACCCCTCTGCAGATGTCATAAAACTCCTTCGCAGATGACTTTAGACCTTCTGCAGATGACATTAGATTCTTTTGCGCATGCCATTAGACTCTTCTAGACTAGACTCAGGTGTCATTATACTCCCCTACAGATGTCATTAAACCCCTTTGCAGATGTCATTAAGCTCCTTCGCAGATGACATTAAACTCTTCTACAGATGTCATTAGACTCTTCTGCGCATGCCATTAGACATTAGAATATGCCATTAGAGGACATATTCCATTGTATTCCCCTGCAGATGTCATTAAAGCCTCTACAGATGCCATTAGACTTATCTGCAGGTGCCATTAGTCTCATTCGTGGTCATGAGATTCATCTGTGGATGTCATAAGACGCCTGTGCACATATGTGCACCTCCACTAATCGCCATGTTGTGTGCAATTGCTCAATGCTGACAAAAAAAAGGTCACTCACCTTCTTAGGTATTGTTGCGAATCTCCTAAGTGACTATTGCGAATGTCTTAGCGAATCTTCTAAGTCGCATCATCACACCACCACCTCTCCACATCATCACACACACACATATACACACACACACACGCACATATATATGTATACACACGCAAACATACACACACACACACACACACACACACACACACACACACACACACACACACACACACACACACACACACACACACACACACACACACACACACACACACACACACACACACACACACACACAACACACACACACACACACACACACACACACACACACACACACACACACACACACACACCAAACACACGCCGCACACATACACATACACACACACACACACACACACACACACACACACACACACACACACACACACACACACACACACACACACACACACACACACACACACACACACACACACACACACACACACACACACATACACACACACATACACACACACACACACACACACACACACACACACACATACACACACACACACACACACACACATCACACACACACACACACACACACACACACACACACATACACACACACACACACACACATACACACACACACACACACATCACACACACACACACACACACACACACACACACATCACACACACACACACACACACACACACATACACACACACACACACACACACATACACACACACATACACACACACACACACACACACACACACACACACACACACACACACACACACACACACACACACACACACACACATACACACACACACACACACACACACACACACACACACACACACACACACACACACACACACACACACACACACACACACACACACACACACACACACACACACACACACACACACACACACACACACCAAACACACGCCGCACACACACACATCATACCGCATCACATTGCCGTCATTAGTGGTCACTTATTATGGTCTCTACGTATGGTACTAGCGGTCTCCGCAGCCGTCCGTATAGCGATGGCCGCAGGCGTCATTAGCAGCCCCAGCACGCGCTCAGGCGCAGGACTGTGTGGGATCTGTACCGAGCCGGGATCGGTCTGGCCCTGGGAGGACGCCACTCTTGGACCCTCAGTGGCGTTGTTTGTGCCGAGCTATGCCAAAGCGCATGTCAAGAAGGGCGATTTTAGCGTGCCGTCCCTGCCAGTCGTCCGCCCGATAATGTCGCCGCCGTTTCTCAGAGCAGTTCGCTTGGAGGCGGACGACGTATGCAAAGGCTGACTAATTAGGAGTGGGATGTATGGGATGCTCGCCAGATGAACTTCGGCAGCACTGATCCTCTCTCGTATCGTCCTGTTGTGGTCATTGTGTACTTCGTCTTGGCGATTGTGGCAGTAGAGTACTACTACTACAGTCGTGACACAATCGTGTGCGATGGCGGTGCCGACTCGTGGCAAATTCAGTGACGCTCCACTTCCAGAAGAATATTTAATCGTTGCTCCGCTGTTTTGCTGCTTATCACTTCATCGTAATCGGTCGGCTGATACTGACCTGTAAAGATGAAGTGATGTGATTGGTCGGATGGTACCGACTTGCACAGATGAAATAATGTGATTGGTTGGATGGTGCCAACCGGTGACGATAAAGTGATGTGATTGGTTGGCTGGTGCCGATCGGTGACATCTGATGTCAGCTTTAAGTTAACTTTGCGGCTGCGGCGAATGGATCGTTTCTTTAGGTGCGGTATAATTTCCAGCTTATTTGGCAGCTGTAAGCAATACATTTTCTGACAGTATGAAATACATAGAGGCAACGGAAGGACTACATCTTTCAGTATTGTTGACTGACCTGATCTTGTCTCTATATGAGCGCACGCGCTACAAAGCGAAACCGAAGTTTTGTCGTGTGAGTTTATGCAAGCATGCAGAACGCTGCAATGCACCTGCTCAAACCCCGGGACACCGGTGGCAGCCTGTTATCGTCAAAGTCCCAGTTTCTTGCGATATGAAATCATGGCATGCCTTCTGAAATCCACGCTTGAAGGTGATCATTCTTTTGTGTGCAAAATCATACAATTATCACATACAACAGTTAAGAAAGGCAAGAAAGACTAAATAACCTATTGACATTGATGAGAGGACAGCAGGGGATTGTGCCGGAAACGGGGGCATGCGAAAATTGACGACTTGCCCCCAAAAATAATTGCCTGGAGCTGCTCCTAGGAAAGCCAAAATTTTGGAAGAATTGACAAAATATGCGCGTAGAATATTTCCGTAGAGTAACACAATTTCAAGAACTTACCTCTACAGGTTAGAGGACAGCATTATAGAAACTAATTGGGCGATTCGGCCTCCCAATAAACGGGAATAATGTCAAGTGTCACGGTTGGAGTATGTGGGAGATGAATCGCAACAGTCGAGGAAGGCATACGCTACCATCCAGCAGGAAAGCAATGGCGGCGAACTCGCTACATCTCACGGCACAGGAATTGACAGTAAAATGCCGCCCACAAAGTCCTCATCATTCTATTCTTATAATGATTGTCTATGCCGTCTTTAAAGATGTTCAATATGCTGCTACTGACAAGGGTTTCTGGCAGCTGATTCCAGTGTTCTATTACCCTGTTGGTGAAGAAAGTCTGTAGGAAGAAGTACACTGACTAAATTCAGCAAATTGAGATGTGCAACTTGTATAGGATCTGTGCAACTTGCATAGGGTCTGTGCAACTTGCATGGGGTCTGCCACACAGCTTGTCAGTCCGTGCTTATTCCGTGATAAATATTGTATGTTATTGGGAAGTTAGCCTTCACCCACCCGTGCACGGAGTTAATGGAGTCCCCAAAGGGTTTCCCGAGACAGCGAAAAAAGTCGCGCAGTCGAGCACTGCCCCGCCGCTTGATCTAGCTGATCGGACATCCCTTGTTGTGCGACCTTGTTGTGACCTTGTTGTGCGAATAGTTTGAAGATGTCTTGTCTCGTCACTAACTTGGCACCACAAACTGAATCCAGGCCAGGCCAGGCCAGGCCGCTTCCCCAAACCGTGAATTATATGCAATTTGTCTCCCCTGTTGCCCCCAAATGGCCAACGACGGACGTGATAGGATGACGAGCTACTCAGCTGACGTGGCTATGCAGGTCATCGACCTTCCAAAGCAATTCGAGGCTATTGATCTTACTCGATCTCAGATGACCTTTCCGGTTTGATTCTGATCTACTCCGGAGTCAATGTGGACGTTGAGGCTGGATTCCGAGTCTGTATCAACCTTTCGATGCGAGGAACTATTGTTCTCGGTGACTATTTTTGAAGTTCTAAAGATGAGGTCACACGCCAGCCTTGTCTGACCTTTGATCAATATGATCTGGGCTGACCATTACTCAGTATGGCCTTGGCTCAAAGGTAACATATCGCACATTGCTGGTGTTCCATTATACTGAAGAATGCCGTGTTGAACATACCAAACGTGTGTCCGTTAGTGATTTTACACACGGAGAGATTCAAAGTGAACAGTCGTTACTTTTGCCTTGAAAACATATGTTGAAACCGCCATGGAGGGTTGACGATGTCAATCGCAGGGTTGCGTCACGAGCAACAAGCTGGTTTTCTTTGTTTCGTGTCGCCACTTCTCTCCGTTTGTAAACGCCAGGGGAGTATTGCAACCCCTCTGCATCGCTCAAGCTGGCAAACAAATCGTGCGCGGACGGGGGCTGAGCCTCTCAAAACCGGCATTTCGGACTGGCCGACCGAGTTGATTGCTGCCAATAGAAGAAAGACCAGATGCTTCACTGACCGCCGGCCACTTGACACTTGACCGCTGGCTTCGCTGCATGACCGACGCAGTCGATGCGCCCTTAAACTCCAATAACTAACTAACTGACCGCTGGCTTCATTCGTGGTAAGCACTATCAACCGTACTTTATCGCAGATGAATCCGTCGCACGACGCGTGACGTGCGTCACTTATGCCGACATCGCGCTTAGTCTCTATCCCAAGAAATGTCGTCGAGGAAGACGGTGTTGCACTCAGTCGATAAGTTCCGTACAGCGGCATCGACTTGGTACCTGACGGTACGGCTGCAGTACGGAGCACCTGCGTCTTTCTCCCGCTCCACTGGCTCCCCTGAGGTCTCCCTATGCTAGTGTTGTGATAGCTGGGCAATGTTCGAACACGTTCTCGCGTTGGGATGGTGCGTTGCACGACAACGCTCCAATCGAACAGCCATCTTACCGTGCTGAACTAATGGCCAGGTGATATTGTCGTGTCGGTGTATTAGCCGATAGCCTGATCATGTGGAGGAAATCACTGGGAGTCTCGTTGCGTCTGGCGGTGAGCAGGCCACGTGGTCGGACCTCAGTCTGGGTCTGGTCTGGTCTGGTCTGGTCTGGTCGGGTCTGAGTTTGGTCTGGTCTGGTCGGGTCTGATCGAGTCCTGGCCTGGTCTGATTCCTGGTCTGGTCTGAGTCTTGGTCTGGTCTGAGTCCTGGTCTAGTCTGAGTCCTGGTATGGTCTGAGTCCTGATCTGACTCCTGGTCTGGTCTGAGTCCTGGTATGGTCTGAGTTCTGGTCTGGTCTGGTCTGAGTCCCGGCCTGATCGGGTCGGATCTGAGTCCTCGTCTGGTCTGGGTCGTGGTCTGGTCTGGCCTGAGTCCTGGTCTGGTTTGCGTCCTGGTCTGGTCTGCGTCCTGGTCTGGTCTGGTCAGAGTCGGGTCTGAGTCCTGGTCTGGTCTGCGTCCTGGTCTGGTCTGCGTCCTGGTCTGGTCTGGTCTGAGTCGGGTCTGAGTCCTGGTCTGAGTGACGAATGATGCGCGCCGTCTGCTGGGCGGCAGAGCAGAGATCGATTGGTGGACTCGTCTGAGGAGCACGAGCACCTGTTGTGACTGTAAATCACAGCCCGGAGATGGGCCGATGTCACGCTCGGGTGACCTCGCTCGGCGGCTGCCACGACGAGGCTGCTCCGTTCCAAGTTGGTGTAACACCTGACCGGGGGCTCGGAGTTAACCTCGATAAGTGAGTTGGTCGTGATCCTCGATGGGTTTCGTCCTGGCTGGGCCAGCCGACAAATCCGCCTTCGTCCCACAACGGGTTCTCGAAATAGCTGCCCTACTCACGCCTACCTATGTAAGCTGGGCTGAAATGTCGAACACCGTTAGAAAGACCCGCTGGTGTACAGCTCGAAGCATATTCTAAATTTGGACTTTGACTGCTCATGATGTTACCAGAGGTCATGTTATGTCCACCTGCGGACCTTTACTTCAACCCATGCAAATAAGCAAACAATAGCAGCGCCTGTTTCCTTCCGGCATTCTCTCAAGAACTAGCATAACTGAATGTGATCGTGTTGATAGTAAAGAATGGTCAGGGGAGCATAGGTCAGGTCGGGTCAGAGTCAAGCTTGAAAGCCAAGTTCAAAATAGTCCCGCGTTCTCCCACGTCCTGCCGGTGACCACCACCCAACTATATCAGCATTTATTCTCAGACAGTGGTAGGGCAGATGGGACCGCTTGGAGTTCAACAAACTAAAGCAAATTATGCCACACTTTATGCTGTGGCCCTCGTCTTTCAGCCAGACTATAAGGCAGTGGCGCATCGGAGGGGGGGGGGGGCAGGGGCCCGGGCCCCCATGAGACCAAAGTGCCCTTTTAGCCAAAAGTGCCCTCTTGGCCGGAATGTCCCAAATTTAGCCCAAAAGTCACCCGGCTCATGTGCCCGTCTGTGCCAAAGGTGCCCTTTGGGCCCAAAACTGCCCTTTTGGCCCAAAAATGGCATTCCCCTGTGCCCTTTCCTGTTCTATGCGGCATGGAAAATTCACGCACCCTCCCCCCCCCCGGTCAACAAACCTCCCAGTGCGCCCCGGGCCGCAAAGTGCCCTTTTGGAGCCGGTCAAGTGCCCCTTTGGAGCCGCCCAAGTGCCCTTTTCGACCCGGGCCCCCCATGGAAAACTCCTGGGTGCGCACATGCTAGAAGGGATGAGGTGGCCCTCTGTCGTCTCATAATTGGTCAAACACCAGCTACAGGTAGGTATTTATTGTGTGAGACGACAGACCCAAATGCGTAAGGTGTGATGCCACACTGGCAGCGCGGCACGTTTGGTAACGTACCCAGAATATGCGGAAGGACGCAGAATCCATTTCAGATGTGATGCGAATACTCTGAGGTTGGTGAACTTACTGGGAAATTATTTCCGGTATATGCACAATAAAGCGGTCGCATGCTTCCTTGCGGAAATAGGATTGTATGTAACATATGCAACTGCCTAGCTGATAAAGTGCTTCCCCAGGCATCTCCTATTTGAATGTGATAATCTGACGCGTGCTGAAGCAAGCTTGGTATGGGTGCAATATAACCCACTTGGGCTGGCGCGTCGGTTGCATGTTGTTATTGTATTTGGCTCATGGGTGTTAATGCAAAATGTTGGAATAACCAAAAAATGTAAATTTCAGTTTTGCCTCCATGCACACGGTATCCGACACGTGCTTCAGCAAATACCTGAACCGAAACGATTGGACAGTCATTACTTTACAAAAGCACGTACATTTTGTTAGCATCGGACATGGGATTGCCGAGTTGGCGACGTTAAAGCGAGTGCACATTTCGGCATTTTTGCGTTTAACCGAATTTTCGACTTCCTATGTATTCAACCAAGAGGCTTAAAATCGATTTTCAACTTGTTTTCCAGAACGGGTTACGGTGCTCATCATTTGTCCCACACGACAGCCGATATCACCACACGGTGGCAGGCTGGCAAAATTACCCCCCCCCCATACACACACGACACTACCCAGTGTGTGTGTGGGGGGGGGGGGTGAGTTTGGGCAGCCTGCCACCGTGTGGTGATGTCGGCTGGTGCACCACCCAGGACGTCCTTGGACACTTAACCACGTGTCGTGGTGAAAATGTCACCGCTTAGTCCGCAGCTGCTGAACCTTGGTTCGATCTAACTAAGCGTCAAAATCTTCCACGTCATCACGATGACGTCATAGCTAAGACTGTTCTGATTGGCTTGCTTCCGCATTGGCTAATTGGATCCCGCCAATGATAGCACAGACGGCACATGCGCATAACCACCCCAGGCCAATAGGGCAGTACAGGACTTTTTACGATGTGGTGTGCGGGCTGCATGTCGGGCAGTCACAAGTCAGACGTGAACTGAAACATCATGCAAAGCTGGACATGTTGATCCCATGCCAGTGGCAGCTTAAATTTAGACTACTGTCAGAGTTCTGTTCATGGTAGTACGGAACGCACGGTTTTAACGAGGGGCATCAATAGTAGCCATGATACACTATGGGTCATGAAGGAAAACAACTGACGGCCTCACTGAAGTATGCAGGATACAATTCCTGATCAATTGATCACAGGGCGGTAGAAATATGTCAACAATAATTTTCAGACTTATTGGCATGCCTAATGTCAATAAGTCTGTGCGCTAATCACATTTGCTGTGAAACAGTCTGCGTGATGTTACATGCGAGGGCGCCGAGAATAACCGAGTACTACTTATCACTACTACCAACTAGGCACTACTTGGTATGATACGGTTTAAAGCAGGGAATGCGGAGCCCGACCCGACACTTCTCGCAATACGAATGGAGCTTGCCGGTGCATCCAGGTCCTTGGCACCGCCGCTGTTTGTCGGCCATGTCGATGAAGTGGCCCACCTGGTCGTACCGCATGTCCGGGATAGCCCTGGATGACGATAGCGCGCGCACAGGTCCGAATCCGGACACCCTCAGGTAAACGACAGCGATTTGCCTCAGGAATTCCAGCAGGCTCAGAGGGCTGCCCACTGCATGGCGGTGCAGGATCCATGCATACACCACCCCCATGTCCAGCATCCACGTGAAAAGCACCACTTCTTCCCACGGATGCTGGTGCTGTACTTGCTGCATGGCCAGTCGTGCTCGTCGACGTCACCAATGAACTTGGTGTAGTCATGTACCATGCGTGGTTGATTCACAAACGTGTGTGCTCGTTGGGATCTTTCCGGCCGTTTGACGCGTGCGAAGGGTTTGCCACCGTCGGAGTTCGATATCAGGGTGACGTAGAGGTTGTCGTTCCACCTGGTCATCATCACCTCGCTCGTGTCTAACCACGCGGTTATACGAGGCACCATTCTTCTTCGACACCACTTTGCTGTCGAGAACGGGGCAGTGCGACGTTCGGTTTTCTCGTACAGTGTTGGTTGCTCTGTATCCGTTCTTGGCGAGCGTGATAGGCATCAGCTGGCAAGATGTAAAGAGGTTGTGAAAGTAGACGTTGTGGTCACTTAATGCGTCAACGACTTCAAGCATGTCCATGGCCACTCTGGTGTGCAGTGGAAGTATAGTTGCTGTCCTCATATGAGGACACTGGGCGTTAATGGGTTAAGCTGATGTGCATTGGGTCACTTCAGGACCTCTTAATGTCGGTGTCGAGGTGTTCGGTTCAGCACCTCTTGATCTTTGGGTCGACGTGGTCAGTCCAGTCACTTACCGCTGCCGTTTCCGTGCAACATTTCCTGTCTCCGTACTCGCGGTGTATCTGAGGAAACGGTTTGGCTAATCAGGTGGTAGATAGGCAAACTTCCAATCTTAGGCACACATCCCGAATTTCCCGATGGCCAGTCAGCTACCTTGTCCACAGCGTATCATAACCTCCACAGCTCATAACCTCCGCAACTCATAACCTCCACTTGTCATTGCCACCCACCAACACCCTCCCCACCCACCCATCCCCGCCTCATCCCCACCAATATCACCCCATCCCCACCCACCCCACCCCATCCGCCTGGCTGTCTTGGCGCCCACGCAGTGCTACACGCCCCCGGATGTGTACGGCCGTCCGCCACTTCCGGGCCGGCCCCGCCTCGGCCGGCTCTGCGGCGGCAATCTGCACCGGCCCGCTGTTGGCCCCGACCAGACGCGCCTCGGCGCGCTCTCTCGAGAGCAGCTCTGACCCGGCTCTCGGCCACTTTACGACCGGTCTCGGCCGGACCGTGCTCGCACTCTGGGGAGCAGTTGGCAGGCTGCCAGATCTGGCTGCCGGACGACACAGATTTCACAATGGATCTCACGCTGATCCGCCGGGCGAAATTCGGGTAGGTCGGCTTAGTGTCGGCGGGAAGCGTGGTCTGTAGCGGGTTTGCTCTTGGCGCGCCGGTGGGTGATAGGGAATTGCGTGTGGGTGGATGGGGTGGGTTTGCTTCTCTTGGGACCCTGACGTCCATTCAGGTGGTCCAGACGGTGTTCGGTAGTAGGTAGACGCTGTAGCTGAGGAAGCCCGGCAATTTCGGTGTTTTGGGTTACGTTGTTCTCGATCGGTGTTTCTCGACTTGTTTCTTCACGATGGGGTATCGACTTCTGTCGGAAGCTGAACATCAACCGGGGGTTTAATAAACTATGCATTTCTTGGGGGTTACCTTCAAGAAAGGGATGAACAGGAACGGCTTGCCTTGTGCAGCTGTAGCTGATAGTTCAAGCACGTAGGCTAGCACAAGCCTTCCTTACGGAGATTCATCAGCGTATAAATTCGTTAGGCTGGTTCCTCAACTCTCGTCATTTACTGTGAAATAGAAATACATATTGGTGACAAAATTGCGCCTTGGGTATCGCACGATATAGGCAATGCCCTATGTTCTATTTGTAATAGTTCGTCAACAAATTAATCTCTAAGGCAGTTGGAAAGTTAGAATTCCCCGAAACGTCGGATATCGCCTGCAGCCGCGTCTCGGGTGGAATATATTTTAGACCCATAGCATAAACACGAGAGAAAACTCACCAAAGATAAGTAAGGTAAAGTCATAAATTTTCAATCGTTGATTTGAGCTCATTTGGCTGACAGACCAGGTGAGGTGAAATATCGTTTGATTTGAGCTCACTTGGCTGGCAGACCAGGTCAGGTCAAACATCCGCAGTCTGCACGAGCTACACACACGGCCGTGGCGTTGCGCCGGCTTCCGGTAAAACAACAAAGTCGTCTTACGAGGAACAAAATAGTCGCCAAGTTTGGATCATGTTGCATTGTATTCCATGACTTTTGTCGAGGTCGTCCGAGGCCAACCAAAAAGTGACCTCGCTTCACCTTGGGAGGTCACCGGTGGGATGACCGTCAGTGTCAGCGGCAGGTGACGCCAATAAGTGACCTCGCTTCACCTTGAGAAGGTCACCGGTGGGATGACCGTCAGTGTCAGCGGCAGGTTATGACGTCAATGGGTGACCTCGCTTCACCTTGAGAAGGTCACCGATGGGACGACAGTCAATGTCAGCGGCAGGTGATGACGTCAATGAGTGACCTCGCTTCACCTTGAGAAGGTCACCGATGGGACGACCGTCAGTGTCAGCGGCAGGTGATGACGTCAATGAGTGACCTCGCTTCACCTTGAGAAGGTCACCTGTGGGATGACCGTCAGCGGCAGGTGACGACGTCAATGAGTGACCTCGCTTCCCCTTAAGAAGGTCACCGATGGGACGACCGTCAGTGTCAGCGGCAGGTGATGACGTAAATCACTTGATCGCATTAAATGCAGCACAGCAGCAGAACCATGATGTCAGCAACATTGCACCTATGTGTGCGTCCAGAAGTGACACGACTGACTGGTTCGCCGTTACTTCACTTGTCGCCCGGTTGGGTGTTCCGAGCATTGAGTTCCACCGAGTCTGTCAGCAAATAGATCAAACCATCCATAAGATAGTGTGTTCCAGGCCGATCGTTGGCAGATTGTGAGGTGCTGTTACGATTGTAAGGTGCGCACCGCCATTCCGCTGCCCCAGCTCGCTGCCTTGTAAAGCCTGGCCAGGACGGGTCGTTACTGAGATGTTGACGTTCTGCGTCGATATTTTTGTCGCGCCTTGTCAGCATTATCTCATTCAAGATACGCAAGCATGCGTTGAGTGAATATTCTTTCCGTGAATGTCCAATCATTCGCCGTGGCTCCTACCGGGTGTTTTATGTGCAGCAGATAGCTGACTGGAATTGCAATTGAAGAAGGTTGCGACTGCTCACTGCTACATTGGATTGTCGGAAATTGCAATTTATAACGATGGTGTTTGTAGTTGCCGTAATTAAATTGGTACTGTGAGAGCATGCGGAACCGATTTGTTCTTTGTTGCGACAGATGCGACGCATTCTCGAAGAAGCCAGAAACTTAGTGCGACCTCCCAATTATCTTAAACAAACAAAAAACCTAGAATGAATGCAAACCTTTTCTTTAAAAATGGTTCGCCAAATATATATGCGTATATATACATATATATATATATATATATATATATATATATATATATATATATATATATATATATATATATATATATATATATATATATATATATATATATATATATATATATATATATATATATATATACGATTTAGCATCACTTTATGTTGTCGATCTGAAAGCCACAACTCTATCCATTTTAAGATGCTACTTGCAATACCATGGGCCTGAAGCTGAATCATTAACCGTGTATGGTGTACCTTGTCAAAGGCCTTACTAAAGTCAAGATATGCTACATCAACCTGATTTCCGTGATCAAATTGTTCTGGGGCGAAGTTAAAAAAGTCCAAGAGATTTGTGAGGCATGATCGCCCTTTCCTAAACCCATGTTAAGTATCTTGAATCAATCTGTTTCCTTCCAGATAACTAACTATTCTATTGTTGATAATTGATTCGAGTACCTTGCAGACTAGAGATGTGAGACTTACTGGCCTATAGTTTTCAACTTTCCCTCTTTGTCCTTTCTTGCAAATAGAAACTACATTTGCCCTTTTCCAATCTGTTGGAATTTCATTTTGTGAAACAGATCTACAAAATATTATACTAAGTGGTAATGCCAGTTACTCTTCAGCTTCCCGCAATACCCTAGCATAAATTTCATCAGGTCCTGCTGTCTTGTTTGGCTTTATTTTCCTGATATGATTGAAAACAACATTACTATCAATGAAATCAACATCATTTATCCGATCACATGTCACTGAACTATGGTGTACGGTCGGCAGATTGGTCATACCTTCCAATGTAAACACTGATTTAAACTGCTTGGCTCAGCTCCTCAACCATCTCAATATCCTCACCCAATATAGCCCCATTTACTTCCAGCGGCCCAATTGTGCTAGAAACATTACTCAGCTTGTAGAAACTGAAAAACTTTCTGCTGTCCCCATTACAGTTCCTAGCTAAATCCAGTTCGTTTGCTCGCTTTGCTACTCTGGGTTTTGCTTCACAGTGTTCCTAGCTTTTCGATACGCTTTTAGATTTACGATATTTGAGGCTTCCTTAAGCACTCTAAATGCAGCTTTCTTAGCCTTAATTGCTTTTATCACGTCTGGTGTAAGCCATGCTGACTTTCCTATCCTTCTTTTGCGTCTTTGCTTTTGGGGGACATGTCTAATCTGAATTTCCTTCAAGTAAGATTTGAACTTTTCCCACATTTCATAGGCATTTAAATTGGAGAATTCTTCTTCCCATCTTATGGCACTTAAAGCCGCTCTCATGGAGTCAAAGTCTGCTCTGTTGAAATTTGGAACCTTTACCAAATTATCCTGAATAATTTCCACTACATATACCTTGAATCTAACTATGTTATGGTCACTTCTTCCCAGAGTTTCTCCTACAGTCAAGTCTTGAACCAAGTCACTTAAATCCGAGAATGCAAGGTCCAAGAATGAGCCATGCCTGTTAGGTTCCGTTACAAATTGGTGTAAGAACAGGTCCTCTTCAAGGCATTTCCTAAACATTTTGCATGATGGGGAGCCAACACCAACATTTTCATATCCTTTTAGATTGAAGTCACCAAGAAGAAGGCACTTTCTTGGAAAGTTCCTGCTGATTTCCTCACAAATCACCTTATCAAGCTCCAGTTGCTGAGAATGTGGCAGGGTTCCTGACCGGTAGAAAGCTCATCAGTTTATCAGTTATCCTCAGTTTATTGCTGATGCCTCTTCCCAAGCGACATCAAGCCAAATGGATTCAACAGACACATTTTTATATCTACCTGCTACTTTTTGAGAACTGAATAAACTATTCACATAGAGCATTACACCACCCCTTTCACGCTGGACCCCTATTGCATGAAAACGTATTGTATCCCTGGATCTCATAGTCCTGCAAGTTATCTCCAAAATACCCCTCATTGACCCATGCCTCCGTAATGCAAACAAAGTCTGGTTCCTCCTCAGCAACATACCACTTGATCTCATCAAATTTGGATCGGATACTCTGAGCATTAAGCATCATACACTTAACATATGCTCCATAACCACCTTAGGCTTTTTCATATATATATATATATATATATATATATATATATATATATATATATATATATATATATACATGCACAACTTTATATATAGGCAGATGAAAATGTGTACAAATATATTATGCATTTTATCCACACATACACTTGGGATTTGCCCAACATTTTCAACCATTCCAAATCTATGGATCGAAAAATCAATGCTACCAGGTGACATTCCAATTGCAAACATCAAAGGATGTTCCTTGCGTTTACCTGTGCATACCCGACACCACAGCGACTTACATAGTGCTGTTTTCCCGCGAGATATCGCCAATCATGAAGGAGCGGCTAGTGCCCCAGTCACCGGCTTTATGTGACGTCACCAAACTTCTGAAATTAATCCCTCACTTTTCCCGTCCTGTGAACATCATTCGAGTCGTTTGGTGGTCAGTGAACATCATACGAGTCGTTTGATGGCCAGTGATCAAACGATATATCCACAAGCATGAAATGTTCCGCTTCCACTTCCATAGAGCTGCATCAGTGATTGAGTTATAGCGACGCCCCGACCGTGAATAGCGCTGAAGCAGGAGAAACGTTTTTTCCGATGCGGAGTGCGCTTGAGAAAGTAACGCCTTCCCTTTGCACATCGGTAGGATTTTCAGGAATCAGTGCTTGCGGTAAGATTGGCTCAGCTGTTCAAATGAACTTCCGATGCGAAGAAAAGCGACTATGCCGTTATCGCCATCAGAGCACTCATCCACAATTTACCTTTGAGCAGTCGAGACCGGAGAAGGACAACTTCAGTACGCTACCGCAAACGAGAGGTCTGGAAGAGGGATATAGGGCGTCAACGTATTTTCCTGCTTCTTCGCCAACCCATGATCTCTTAACAATGGCGTGTACACCGAAGGAATCAATTGATAGAAGCGCTTTCTCTGTGCCTGCTTTTTTACACCAACACCACACAACACACACTGTCACATGTCATTCGGAGGATGGTGTCGGTCGGTGATGCAGATCGTGCGGTCAACCTTCCACTGTTGGCTGTTCCCCTCACGTAGTCATACTGCACATCGTATTGTGCTCGGGGGCGCCTGCCTGACCTGCCTGGTGTGCTCAGGTCATCGCGGTGCCACCTGCCCGAGGGTGCCTGTCTGACCTGTCTGACCTGTCTGTCCTGTCTGACCTGTCTGACCTGTCTGACCTGTCTGACCTGTCTGACCTGTCTGACCTGTCTGACCTGTCTGACCTGTCTGACCTGTCTGACCTGTCTGACCCGTCTGTCCTGTCTGACCCGTCTGACCTGTCTGACCTGTCTGACCTGTCTGACCTGTCTGACCTGTCTGACCTGTCTGGTGTGCTCAGGTCGTCGCGGTGCCACCCGCCCAGGTCACCTGTCTGTCCTGTCTGACCTGTCTGACCTGTCTGACCTGTCTGACCTGTCTGACCTGTCTGACCTGTCTGACCTGTCTGTCCTGTCTGACCCGTCTGACCTGTCTGACCTGTCTGACCTGTCTGACCTGTCTGACCTGTCTGACCTGTCTGACCTGTCTGTCCTGTCTGGTGTGCTCAGGTCCTCTCGGTGCCACCTGCTCGAGGGCGCCTGTCTGACCTGTCTGACCTGTCTGACCTGTCTGACCTGTCTGACCTGTGTGACTTGTCTGGCCTGTCTGATCTGTCTGACCTGTCTGACCTGTCTGACCTGTCTGACCTGTCTGGTGTGCTCAGGTCCTCTCGGTGCCACCTGCTCGAGGGCGCCTGTCTGACCTGCCTGACCTGCCTGACCTGTCTGGTGTACCCAGGTCCTCTCGGTGCCACCTGCTCGAGGGCGCCTGCCTGACGTCACCACGGTGGCTGTCGCTGCTGGTGGCCGAGATGTTCTACCCGCACCAGACGTTCCCGCTGCCGTCGGCGGCGTCCGTGCGCCGGGCGCCGGTGGCGGCGCCGCCGCCCCCCTCGGAGGCGGCCGACCCCTACGTGCAGAACAGGGCGGGGGAGCCGGCCGGCGAGCCAGAGCTGCAGGGCGAGGAGTACTGCGACGGCACCGACCAGCTTGGGTGTTACCAGGTGAGACAGAGGGAGAGCGAGGTGTGTGTCAGGGTAGAGAGAGTGGGAGAGGGAGAGTGAGAGGGATGGAGAGAGAGGGTGAGAGGGAGAGAAGGAAGGGAGGAAGAGAGAGAGAGGGAGGGAGAGGGAGAGGGAGAGGGAGAGAGAGCGTGGGTGAGAGAGGCAGAGGGAAACTTTTTAATGCGGAACAGATTCGGTATTTGGTTGATGCAAAGTTACTCCACTCATAAATGTTCCGGGTCACTCCCTGGCTTATAAAGGCCAATTAGGTTCCTAAATTTAATTAACAGGAGCCGACAGTTATGTGCCAGGTAGTTCAAGGTAAAGTAAGCTTATCATCGAAAGTTTATTCCCTGGGATCCATTTGGTGGGCTGCCTATTAATGATCATTAGCAGACCTATGTTGGGTGAGTGATAATCTGATTCATGCCATGAAGAACAAGATCGAAATTGTTTGTAGGTGGATCTGATGGATAAACGGAAGATCAGCAGCGTTGCAGCATCGAAAGAAAGGCGCACCGAATAGTGTTGGTGAGCGGGCGGGCGATTCGTCCTCTTATCGGCGAAAAGAGCACCTTTTCAATATAATTGATTCAATTTTTCACAAGGAAGTATTGCATGATGACACTTGGAAACTCTCTCCCCCCTCCATTCCCAAGCCAAATCCCTGGATGCGCCTCTGCTGTTAAATGGCACGTGCCGGGCCTAATCTGACCGAAGGCCTATCGAGACAGGTTGAACAATAGCGTCAGCTGCTGGGGTGTCGTTTAGCTGCATATATGACGCTTGTGGCGATTGTGATCGATATCAGTTTTTATCTGTGCGCGCCAACTTAAACAATTACAGTGCAGCATTTTTGAAACAATAGCTGGAATAGGCTTCGTCGAAGAGACTTCGTATATGCATCGATCGATCGCAGGGATTGTTCCTGCCAACTTCGCAGGCTGAAAATTATGCAGGCGCATATGTTTCTACGCTTACCAAGCTCATATCAGAGTGGTTTGATACATGCGTTAAAATTCAGCTGTATTGTATACCGTAGTAAGTATCGTCAATCTTATAATAATTGGTGTGGATGAAATTGTATGAAAGTATGCTGAAAAACCTCGGAAAACACCCATCAAATTCGAATTAAATCATGACTGCTTCATACCACGAGATGATACATTTAGGCTTGTGGTTGGAGGTGGTGCGGTTGAACGTGGTGCGGTTGGCGGCGGTGCGGTTGGAGGCATTGACAACATTCGAAACTTGTTCACAAATTCGAAAACTATGCACAGTGCGTTGAAGAACATTCTATACGCCTTTTATCCATGATGAAAAGCTAGGCAAGACACGTGTCTGCACCCTTTGTCGCGTTTCGAGCCCAGCAGGATGATTAGTTCAGCAGACATCGCCGATACCAACATATTACCTGGTACTTTCAGTGTGCATGCACTTTATGCACGCATTATGCTGCCAGCTACTTTACGTAGTGGCCAGCCGGCCATGCAAACATTCCAGACCTAGTGTGTTCAGACTGGTCGAAACTTGCAAAGAAAGGTCAGCGCAAGGCGCAACATATAAATACCATTGACGTGAAAGAGATTCCAGCTGTTCGTAGAGTTATGCGATGTAGCGAAGTGCAAGTGCAGCGATATTCGAAGCTGTTTCGGCTCCTGGGCTAAGCGTGTACCCCACCTAGAGGTCGACTTTCTTCTCCATCAGCCCGATGGGCGCAAGGTGCGGATGTCCGATCCGGATCAGCGAGAGACCGAACGGCGACAGAAACGTGAGGAGCAAAAACAGCAGATCAGAAGTCGTCTCGGACCGCAGTTCCGCTCCAAGCCTGATCCGTGTCGCTCACCGAGCCCGGTGCGCCCGAACTTCCGAGCCACTCAGAATCGGACTGGCTCAAACCTTTGGGGGGCTCGAACCTTAGTCTTCCGCAACATCACCGTCCAGGTCAAACCTAAGTGGCGGTGACTTCGGTCTGCGGACGCCAGGAGGCAGGTGCAACGAAAAACCAGTGTAAAGACATAAAGACATAAAGACATAACAGATTAGTGCAACTATGAGCCACAGAGTGCAACTTTCTGGTTGCACTCTGTACACTGAACCAGTTGCCCACCAAATCTGTCAATCAGCCCTCCCTGTAATACTGAAAAGCAAGCCCTCTATTTAAGCAAGCCCTCTCTATAAACGGCCATGGCAGCTCAGAGATACAACCAAGTAATATGTGACCGAGTGATCGATAGACACATAGTGAAACGGAGCTTGCGCAGCTTCAGTAATACATGTATACCAAGTCGGCACAGGGCGCCTAAAACCTGGCGATGATCCAAATGTGGTCAACAGCATGAATATGTGGCGGGCAAGCATCACTGAGTGATAGGCACGCGCTGTTGAACTAACAGGACTGCACTTGGAGCATAGCTCTCGGTGAATCGTTCTCCAAAACGAGGGAAGAATCGTGGCAGAGATATCAGAACCAGGAGGTGTATTTGTGACACAGGAGGGTGTACTTGTGCCAGTGGCAAATGTCACAGTTGGGTGTCCTGTGCCAGGCAAAGTTGAGGCGATTGGCAGTGACGTGTTGGCACAGCTCAGCCAGGATCAGATGATGTTGCATCAGCTGGCAAGGGGGGGGGGTGCAGTCTGACCATGTCCCAGCAGGTGTGACAAGTGAAAGTCCTGCCATGCAGCTATGCATGTCGTGCACGCCACCATCGGAGAAACTAGTGTCCCCGGTTCAATTCATCGTCGGACATTATGCAGGGATGTGTTTTACATCAAGCGGATCTGGACTTGTCGGCACGGTGCCTGTGCATAAGCGTTGGGCTCCTAGCTAAACCCCATGCGCGCCTGGAAAAGCAGGTGAGCCCAGCGCTGTATCGTAATAACTTCCGGGACACTGCTTCCTGCGACGTTGTCGGACGAGAGGTTGGGGCGGGGATGGCCGAGTGGTTAAGGTGTCGGGCTATGGGTACCAAAGGTCCCGGGTTCGACTCTAGCGCCACTCAGGACGTTTCCCAATCCCGCGGCCCACCGGCGAAACAGTGTGGGCGGCGCCATTAGCCGTGAATGTGCATAAAGTGTGTCGTGAACCAACCAATAAACAAACAAACGGACGAGAGGGTGACAACTCGTGAAAGGTGGCATCTGCAGTGCTGCTATGCCAGTTCAGGGACGAGACACCGAGCCAAGTCGGTCCGCTCCTCCTCCCCGCCGTCCAGAGGGAACCAGCGAACCTCTGAAGGGCAGGGTCCAGTTGCTCGCTGGACCTCTGAGTCGTCACAGAGATCGCCACAGAAATCATCGAGCAGTAGAACGAGATGACCTCCGAGCCTCCGATCGCTCTCACCGTGTCGGACGATCACACCAGAAGCATGGTCCGTACTCCCCTCAGCACTCCAGCGTGCCCCGTGCAAACGCCGGCAGTTGAGAGAGCGGCTCAGCTGACCACAGGCTCAGCTGGCCGCCGGCTCAGCTGACCGCCGGCTCAGCTGGCCACCGGCTCAGCTGACCACCGGACGTCTCAAGAGGTGATTAGCGTGTACGCCAGAGACGTCTACATAAGTGCGACGCTATGACACAGGAGTGACTTTCCGAGTCCGTTCCGCAAGGGTAACCACCAGCTGGGCCGTGCATCAGACCTTGCTGCTGATGGTGTGGGCAATCGGCACCAGAACTTGCCGCTGATAGTGTGGACAAGTGGCACCAGACCTTCCCGCCGATGGTGTGGACAATTGGCACCAGAACTTGCCGCTGATGGTGTGGACAAGTGGCACCAGACCTTCCCGCTGATGGTGTGGACAAGTGGCACCAGACCTTCCCGCTGATGGTGCGGACAAGTGGCACCAGACCTTCCCGCTGATGGTGTGGACAATCGGCACCAGACCTTCCCGCTGATGGTGTGGACAAGTGGCACCAGACCTTCCCGCTGATGGTGTGGACAATCGGCACCAGACCTTCCCGCTGATGGTGTGGACAAGTGGCACCAGACCTTCCCGCTGATGGTGTGGACAAGTGGCACCAGACCTTCCCGCTGATGGTGCGGACAAGTGGCACCAGACCTTCCCGCTGATGGTGTGGACAATTGGCACCAGACCTTCCCGCTGATGGTGTGGACAATTGGCACCAGACCTTCCCGCTGATGGTGTGAACAAGTGGCACCAGACCTTCCCGCTGATGGTGCGGTCAAGTGGCACCAGACCTTCCCGATGATGGTGTGGACAATCAGCACCAGACCTTCCCGCTGATGGTGTGGACAATTGGCATCAGACGTGCGACGTGTCCCATTGTTATACGATTCCAACGTGCCGTATTTCAGTGTGTAACTCCAACAGTGTGGAATGGAGGTTCATAATGAGTAGTGCCGCTGCAAGCATGAACCGAATATAGCGTTGGCATGTTAGTTAGTTATTTGGGTTTTAGGGCGCATCAACTGCAGTGGTTATACAGCGCCCATTTCATGCGTTGGCATGAAATGCATAGTTGGCATATGACGATGAACTGGGGTTTAGGCGTGCATAGTTTGCATAGTTAGCATAGCGAAGCTATTTGTGACCAGCTTCATTTCCCCGTTACCAACATCTGGTACGAGTAGGTGTAGTGAGCTGGAGCTGTCCAACCAGTCAACACAATGTCAAGCAGTACATACTGAGACAAACACTAAAACTATTATGTCATTCAAGTTAGTAATATAAGCTGACATTTAAGTTAACGTGCGACGAGGGTAACGGTCTTCTTCTCATAATACTATTCTTCTCTTCCTCTCGCAGTAATGGATCTTTTCCCGTTTCATAATACTTGCGTACATATTTTCCTCTGAAGAGGGAAACTACACAGGACATGAAACGTGCAGGTATATACTGCAACTTGTGTGCATGTTTTGACTACGTTTATTCTTTGATAAGACTTTTTGGTGTTTTGCTCTGAGGTAATTTTCGCAACTTCGAACGACAGTCATATTGCGAAATATAATCAGAATGATTGTCCGAATCGTTCTTCGTGTAATCGTTTGGCTCGGGTGTGGCCTGAGGAAAGAATGAGTTGTGAGAGGTAACTAGCCTTGTTTGACCTCAGAAAGGCCTGTCAAATATTCTTTAAACACCGGGACTGACTGATGGGCCGTTTTCTTATGACTCTGGAGCAATGAACAGAAAAGGGTGGGAACCACTCAGATGCCAGCGCTCATTCAATGGAATCAGCCATGTGTGTCTCACTAGCACGTCGATTGTGCACGTAGTATCAGCAAAAGGTAATGAGTGTCATGCTGTTGAAAAACATACGCAGTTTAATGTACTGTTTCAAATAATACTTGTCAATTTCGGTAGCATTTTTTAAATTTAATTTTACCATTAGATTGGCAGTGCTCCCGACCCTCCACCTATAAATCGGCCTTGCGCCGATAAATATAGTAGGAATGAGTTAGTTAGCATTTACTGGATACTTTTCGGGATTTTTGATCACGCTCCGCAAATTTCACCCACGATTTATTAAATTCAGAAAACAAAACTCTTCAGCGGTGCACCCTAAGAACACAGCTGCGTTCGATGAAAGCTATTTGTGCATTTGTCACAAACAATTTGCACTTCAATTTGTTAACCTGACGCGCGCGCAAATATCGATCTGATTAATCTGATATCGATCACAATCGCCGCACGTGTAGTGCAGTAGGCAGCTAAGCAACACCCCACCAGATGATTGTTGTTGTCCAGACCTGATCAAGCCAAGCCCACCCTTACGCAACCTAACCACGTACCGAGGAAGGGTCTGTTTCATTCCCCCACGGTATCCATCCGATCGGCGAGAATGAGATCGTCAAGTTAAAGGTCACGGGGTGACCAGATTATGAGATGACAGAACACGGCCGTACATCAAATGAGCCATCGCTGAGCAGGAAATACGGCTTCCTGCGCAGTAATGGTGGTGGGAGCGATGGCAGGGAGATTATGGGCAACGACCGTTCTGCCACATGCCCTCAGCTACCGTTTGCTAAAGTATTGCATCAGAGCACCCTACCCCCCAAAAAAAAAAAAAAAACTATTGAATGCGAGTAGTGGCATGGAGCGCCGTTGCCTGGAGGCTCAGATATCCTCCCGGCCGTGCAGATGCCATCACTCCAGTGATCTGGTCGTATCCATGGCAACGCCTGCGGCTGGCCACGCGGCCAGCCGACGGGACATCCTCCCACATGGCCGCACACATGGCGACACATCTGACTGGCCACACATCTCACATGGCCGCACATCTCACATGGCCGCATATCTCACATGGCCGCATATCTCACATGGCCACACATCTCACATGGTCACACATCTCACATGGTCACATATCTCACATGGTCACACATCTCACATGGCCACACATCTCACATGGCCGCGAATCTCACATGGCCGCATATCTCACATGGCCGCGAATCTCACATGGCCGCATATCTCACATGGCCGCAGATCTCATATGGCCGCACATCTCACATGGCCGTACATCCCACATGGCCGCACATCTCACATGGCCGCACATCTCACATGGCCGCACATCTCACATGGTCACACATCTCACATGGTCACATATCTCACATGGTCACACATCTCACATGGCCACACATCCCACATGGCCGCACATCTCACATGGCCGCACATCCCGTCGGTAGATGTCGGCCCAGTACAGTGTGTGTCGGGTCTGACATGTGGGAGTCGGCCCAGTACAGTGTGTGTTGGATCTGACCTGCGGGAGTCGACCCGGTACAGTGTGTGTCGGGTCTGACCTGTGGGAGTCGGCCCAGTACAGTGTGTCTGGTCTGACCTGTGGGATTCGGCAGATCAGAGGAAATGATCGACGCCTCAGCTTTTCGCGCAACACCTCGCCACAAATCGAGGCTGTTTGACACTAGGTCATCAAATAGACGAGGTGGACGCACTCGGAATACGTTCAATTTGTTTCGAGCATGCCCCGGCGGCAATATTCTGACATTGAGTGCGGATTTCATGGGGTTCACTAAGTCCATGAGTAGACGATGGACACCAGGAGAGATGCCTCGAGCCTGCTGGTTTCGCTAGTTGTCTGCCGGCTCTTGGGCTCGGCTGTTGTTCTGAGTGGCTTAACATATGACTGAGAACCTACACAAGAGAACGTGACCATGAGCTGGCTTCGTCAGCGTCTCCGCTCTTAACGCTACCCCGGACACGGGGTGCAGTCATCTTTATCGGACATTGGCAGCAGCTCTGAGTGTAGCTACCTGCCTCCCGTGCTCCATTGTTGGTAACGGTGGATGCATTACCACGTATACGTCCTGCGTCTGCGGGGACCGCGGGAGGAGTCGACACCGGTCGTCTTCTGCGGGGACCGCGACAGTAGTCAACATCGTCTGTGGGGACCGCGGGAGTAGTCGACATCGTCTGTGGGGACCGCGGGAGTAACTGACACCGGTCGCCGTCTATGGGGACCACGGGAGTAACTGACACCGGTCGCCGTCTGTGGGGACCGCGGGGACGGTGCGTCTGTGGGAAGGGTAACTGAACCGGGTGGGGACAGTGTACATGTGTACACGCGTTGTGGGGCGGGGTACTACACCGGCCGTTGTGGGGCCGCGGGGACGCACCGTCGCCGTTGTGGGGACCGCGGGGTAACTGACACCGGTCGCCGTCTGTGGGGACCGCGGAGTAACTGACACCGGTCGCCGTCTGTGGGGACCGCGGGGTAACTGACACCGGTGCCGTCTGTGGGGACCACGGGGTAACTGACACCGGTCGCCGTCTTGGGGACCACGGGAGTAACTGACACCGGCCGCCGTCTGTGGGGACCACGGGAGTAACTGACACCGGTCGCCGTCTGTGGGGACCACGGGAGTAACTGACACCGGTCGCCGTCTGTGGGGACCACGGGAGTAACTGACACCGGTCGCCGTCTATGTGGACCACGGGAGTAACTGACACCGGTCGCCGTCTGTGGGGACCGCGGGAGTAACTGACACCGGCCGCCGTCTGTGGGGACCACGGGAGTAACTGACACCGGTCGCCGTCTATGGGGACCGCGGGAGTAACTGACACCGGTCGCCGTCTGTGGGGACCGCGGGAGTAACTGACACCGGCCGCCGTCTGTGGGGACCGCGGGAGTAACTGACACCGGTCGCCGTCTGTGGGGACCACGGGAGTAACTGACACCGGTCGCCGTCTGTGGGGACCACGGGAGTAGTCGACACCGGTCGTCGTCTGTGGGGACCGCGGGAGTAACTGACACCGGTCGCCGTCTGTGGGGACCACGGGAGTAACTGACACCGGTCGCCGTCTGTGGGGACCGCGGGAGTAACTGACACCGGTCGCCGTCTGTGGGGACCGCGGGAGTAACTGACACCGGTCGCCGTCTGTGGGGACCGCGGGAGTAACTGACACCGGTCGCCGTCTGTGGGGACCGCGGGAGTAACTGACACCGGCCGCCGTCTGTGGGGACCACGGGAGTAACTGACACCGGTCGCCGTCTGTGGGGACCGCGGGAGTAACTGACACCGGTCGCCGTCTGTGGGGACCGCGGGAGTAACTGACACCGGTCGCCGTCTATGGGGACCACGGGAGTAACTGACACCGGTCGCCGTCTGTGGGGACCGCGGGAGTAACTGACACCGGTCGCCGTCTGTGGGGACCGCGGGAGTAACTGACACCGGTCGCCGTCTGTGGGGACCGCGGGAGTAACTGACACCGGCCGCCGTCTGTGGGGACCGCGGGAGTAACTGACACCGGTCGCCGTCTGTGGGGACCGCGGGAGTAACTGACACCGGTCGCCGTCTGTGGGGACCGCGGGAGTAACTGACACCGGTCGCCGTCTGTGGGGACCGCGGGAGTAACTGACACCGGTCGCCGTCTGTGGGGACCACGGGAGTAACTGACACCGGTCGCTGTCTGTGGGGACCGCGGGAGTAACTGACACCGGTCGCCGTCTGTGGGGACCGCGGGAGTAACTGACACCGGTCGCCGTCTGTGGGGACCGCGGGAGTAACTGACACCGGTCGCCGTCTGTGGGGACCACGGGAGTAACTGACACCGGTCGCCGTCTGTGGGGACCGCGGGAGTAACTGACACCGGTCGCCGTCTGTGGGGACCGCGGGAGTAACTGACACCGGTCGCCGTCTATGGGGACCACGGGAGTAACTGACACCGGTCGCCGTCTGTGGGGACCGCGGGAGTAACTGACACCGGTCGCCGTCTGTGGGGACCACGGGAGTAACTGACACCGGTCGCCGTCTGTGGGGACCGCGGGAGTAACTGACACCGGTCGCCGTCTCCGTCGGCAGGTTCGCCTCTACTACGACTGGTTCCTGGTGCCCGGCAGCTGCAAGTGCTGGAAGGACGACGTGTTCGCCAGCTACCGCGCCGCCTCCCGCACGCCGAAGAGCGCCGGTCCCTGAGACGAGGCGGTGCGCGAGGCTACAACACGCCAGGCGGTGTTTGTCGGCACACTCGCGTTCGATAAGGCAGTTTGCGGAGAACCTTCCAGCAGAAGAACGTGCTGGTGGAAGCGCGTGTAGTCGGACCGTAAACGCGGGATCATGATACGCTGACCCTAAACGCTGGATCATGTTAAACGGACCGTAAACGCCGGATCATGATAAGCGTACCGTACACGCCGGCTTTTGATAAGCGGACCGTAAGTGCCGGATCATGATAAGCGGACCCCAAACGTCGGGTCATGTTAAACGGACCGAAAGCGCGGTTTATGAAAAGCGGACCCTAAACGTCGGATCATGATTAGCTGTAAATAGCTGTGAATAGCGGACTGTAAAAGCTGTATCCTAAGATGGTCGTAAAAACGGACTGTAATAGGGGTAACAAACCGTACCGTAATAGCCGGCTGCAAGAAGCACACAACAGCAGGACTGTTATGAACGAGAGACGAATTCACTACTCACTGTGTACACACCGCTGCGAAGTTCAGGCTATGATGTGTGTATGTCAAAACTGAGGTTTGCGAGATCACATGTGATCCGCTGGACACCATGAAGCTTTAGGGAGTGGGTATTTGTGACAGGCTCTTTGCGACAGGTGATGCTATCCGGTTCGTGTCACTAGACAGCTACGCCGGACGCTCCAAGTAGCCCTCCTTAGGCGATAATGCTTCTTCGACTTTGCAGTGCACTATCATACCGATATGCCACAGGTACAATCATCAATTCAGTTCACCTTGGATGTGTGGGGTGGGGTTGCGATATTGGCCACCTCCTGCGAAATCATCTCGGGAATGAGGTGGTGCAGTGCGCTGCTATTCCTTGCTTTGAACTATGGTAGAGTGCACTGCCAAACGAAGGATTTTCAGAGCCAGAGAGCACTGCTAAACGAATTATAATCTGGAAAATCCACTAAGGTTGTTATGCTGTAGCAAGCCTTAGATGCTACCGTTTCTCGATAGAAAGAGTGGGTCAGACAACCTATGGTTTAGTCCAGCCGCATTTTGCCTCGCATCAAACTCAAGCTCACTGCGCGCTGATTTTGCGACATCACGCCGGCTGTGATATGGACGATGTCGCTCCATGTCAAGTGAGGCGAACTCGACCGGCTAACTGGGTACTGAAGCCAGGCTCAGCACGATTGAGCTCATGAAAAATGCATTGCCTGTAAGGTTGCTGGTCCCATGCGGCGAAGCTCCCGCCAAATCCAGCCGAAGACGTCCTCAAATCTGAAGAGATTCGATTGCTTTAGGAGTGCCTTTCTCCGTGCGAGTCCCTAGTAGAAGATTTCGCTTCAAAATGAACTTTGCGCTCGCCTGAAGCGATTGGTTGATGTTCCGAACTTCCGAACCGGTTCCCTGGCAACGACACCAAGGGCACATGTCACGGTACATCAGTTCCCCTGGACAACGACACCAGGGTCACATGTCACGGTACATCAGTTCCCCTGGACAACGACACCAGGGTCACATGTCACGGTACATCAGTTCCCCTGGACAACGACACCAGGGCCACATGTCACGGTACATCAGTTCCCCTGGACAACGACACCAGGGTCACATGTCACGGTACATCAGTTCCCCTGGACAACGACACCAGGGTCACATGTTTCAGGCGGCGGCATGCTCACTAGCTCCACACGCCACGTAATAGTCGTAAATATGTCTTCACAAACAAGCCGCTGACAGCGAGCTTCACGTTTCGTGAAGCGATGCGCTGCCGATTCTCTTGTACCGGCTGCCTGACGACGCCGGCACGGCTGCTGCTGCCGACCATGTGTGCCGGGCGTACCGACCATGTGTACGTGTGTACCGACCATGTGTACCATGTGTACCGACCATGTGTACCATGTGTACCGACCGTGTGTACCGACCATGTGTACCGTGTGTACCATGTGCACCAACCATGTATACCGTGTGTACCGACCGTGTGTACCAACCATGTGTACCGACCATGTGTACCGCGAACACCAGCCATGTGTATCAGGCGTACCGACCATGTGCACCAGCCACGTGTACCATGTGTACCGACCGTGTGCACCGACTATGTGTGCCGGGCGCACCGACCCTGTGCACCGGATGTACCGACCATGTGTACCAACCATGTGTACCGCTGCCACTTCTCAACTGCCGATGCTTATTGAAGGCTCCATATGTCGGGGAATGAAGTGGTGGTGATTTGTTTTGATAAGGTTGTGGATGATTGTACTCGCACACTTAGTACCCGTCTGGTCGCTGTCGGGACTGTTTTTATTATCTGCGGAGTGGTGGTGCGCGGTGTAAATAGTCGTGGACGTGTCGAGTTGTGAGTGCATTGGCATGTTTTTTGTTTGTTTGTTTGAAACTCGCGTTTATTTGTGGAAGTGGTGTTTCAGTCATGTTTATAGCATGCTTTTATTGTTATGCCCTGGAACCCGTACAGTACGTGGTCAATCGAAGTTTAATAATACACAAGTGTCTGTATGTTGCGTATTCTTTGTTGCTTTTCTCTACAAAGGAACATGTGAATGAATTCCGGTTTCAGTTTGTGCGACGTGTAGACTAGAACGGGCACCACTACGGTGAAACCAGTCTCTGCTGAACTGCCAACACTTCTAACGGCGCATTTTGTACGATGATCTTGCCGGCAGTTTTGGATTCGATTTTGATTTTGAAGGACCAAAATTACGTGCGCTAGCAACGCATGCACATTAATGGTCTTTCCCTCTGAGCTTGGCTTTGGTG
This sequence comes from Imbricaverruca yamaguchii, assembly GCA_034440575.1. Lineage (NCBI taxonomy): Eukaryota > Metazoa > Arthropoda > Thecostraca > Neoverrucidae > Imbricaverruca > Imbricaverruca yamaguchii. Next base: position 1,206,643 of record JAOTOL010001625.1, read on the forward strand.
ACCAGTACGACCAGCGAGCCGAGCCGAGCCGGGCCGAGCCGAGCCGAACCAGCTGTGTCGGCGGCCGGTGGTCACCTCTCAATCGATCTCGGACCGTGTGACTCTGCACAGGTCGCCGGACAGTGCAGACTGGCTCAGCCGAGCATACTGACGGGCGGGCTCAGCCGAGCATACTGACGGGCGGGCTCAGCCGGGCATACTGACGGGCGGGCTCAGCCGAGCATACTGACGGGCGGGCTCAGCCGAGCATACTGACGGGCGGGCTCAGCCGAGCATACTGACGGGCGGGCTCAGCCGAGCATACTGACGGGCGGGCTCAGCCGAGCATACTGACGGGCGGGCTCAGCCGAGCATACTGACGGGCGGGCTCAGCCGAGCATACTGACGGGCGGGCTCAGCCGAGCATACTGACGGGCGGGCTCAGCCGAGCATACTGACGGGCGGGCTCAGCCGAGCATACTGACGGGCGGGCTCAGCCGAGCATACTGACGGGCGGGCTCAGCCGAGCATACTGACGGGCGGGCTCAGCCGAGCATACTGACGGGCGGGCTCAGCCGAGCATACTGACGGGCGGGCTCAGCCGAGCATACTGACGGGCGGGCTCAGCCGAGCATACTGACGGGCGGGCTCAGCCGAGCATACTGACGGGCGGGCTCAGCCGAGCATACTGACGGGCGGGCTCAGCCGAGCATACTGACGGGCAGGCTCAGCCGAGCATACTGACGGGCGGGCTCAGCCGAGCATACTGACGGGCGGGCTCAGCCGAGCATACTGACGGGCGGGCTCAGCCGAGCATACTGACGGGCGGGCTCAGCCGAGCATACTGACGGGCGGGCTCAGCCGAGCATACTGACGGGCGGGCTCAGCCGAGCATACTGACGGGCGGGCTCAGCCGAGCATACTGACGGGCGGGCTCAGCCGAGCATACTGACGGGCGGGCTCAGCCGAGCATACTGACGGGCGGGCTCAGCCGAGCATACTGACGGGCGGGCTCAGCCGAGCATACTGACGGGCGGGCTCAGCCGAGCATACTGACGGGCGGGCTCAGCCGAGCATACTGACGGGCGGGCTCAGCCGAGCATACTGACGGGCGGGCTCAGCCGAGCATACTGACGGGCGGGCTCAGCCGAGCATACTGACGGGCGGGCTCAGCCGAGCATACTGACGGGCGGGCTCAGCCGAGCATACTGACGGGCGGGCTCAGCCGAGCATACTGACGGGCGGGCTCAGCCGAGCATACTGACGGGCGGGCTCAGCCGAGCATACTGACGGGCGGGCTCAGCCGAGCATACTGACGGGCGGGCTCAGCCGAGCATACTGACGGGCGGGCTCAGCCGAGCATACTGACGGGCGGGCTCAGCCGAGCATACTGACGGGCGGGCTCAGCCGAGCATACTGGCGGGCGGGCTCAGCCGAGCATACTGACGGGCGGGCTCAGCCGAGCATACTGACGGGCGGGCTCAGCCGAGCACACTGGTAGGCGGGCTCAGCCGAGCACACTGGACGGGCGGGCTCAGCCGAGCACACTGACGGGCGGGCTCAGCCGAGCATGACTACTGACGGGTACTACAGCCGCCACCTCAGCCGTCAGCAGTGGGGCCGTGCTGGTGACTACTAACTACTAAGCCGCCACCTCAGCCGTCAGCAGTGGGGCCGTGCTGGTGACTACTAACTACTACAGCCGCCCACCTCAGCCGTCAGCAGTGGGGCCGTGCTGGTGACTACTGACTACTACAGCCGCCCACCTCAGCCGTCAGCAGTGGGGCCGTGCTGGTGACTACTGACTACTACAGCCGCCCACCTCAGCCGTAGCAGTGGGGCCGTGCTGGTGACTACTGACTACTACAGCCGCCCACCTCAGCCGTCAGCAGTGGGGCCGTGCTGGTGACTACTGACTACTACAGCCGCCCACCTCAGCCGTCAGCAGCTGGTGGGCTCAGCCGTAGCATGGGGCCGTGCTGGTGACTACTGACTACTACAGCCGCCCACATAGCTGTCAGCAGTGGGGCCGTGCTGGTGACTACTGACTACTACGCCTCCCACTGGCCTAGCAGTGGGCCGCACTGTGACTACGATACTACAGCCGCCCACTCAGCCGTCAGATGGGGCCGGCTGTGACTACTGACTACTACAGCCGCCCACCTGCGTAGCATGGGCCGGCTGGTGACTACAACTACTGCAGCGCCCACCTCGGCCGTCAGCAGTGGGGCCGCACTGGTGACTACTGACTACTACAGCCGCCCACCTCAGCCGTCAGCAGTGGGGCCGTGCTGGTGACTACTAACTACTACAGCCGCCCACCTCAGCCGTCAGCAGTGGGGCCGTGCTGGTGACTACTGACTACTACAGCCGCCCACCTCAGCCGTCAGCAGTGGGGCCGTGCTGGTGACTACTGACTACTACAGCCGCCCACCTCAGCCGTCAGCAGTGGGGCCGTGCTGGTGACTACTAACTACTACAGCCGCCCACCTCAGCTGTCAGCAGTGGGGCCGTGCTGGTGACTACTAACTACTACAGCCGCCCACCTCAGCCGTCAGCAGTGGGGCCGTGCTGGTGACTACTAACTACTACAGCCGCCCACCTCAGCCGTCAGCAGTGGGGCCGTGCTGGTGACTACTAACTACTACAGCCGCCCACCTCAGCCGTCAGCAGTGGGGCCGTGCTGGTGACTACTAACTACTACAGCCGCCCACCTCGGCCGTCAGCAGTGGGGCCGTGCTGGTGACTACTGACTACTACAGCCGCCCACCTCAGCCGTCAGCAGTGGGGCCGTGCTGGTGACTACTGACTACTACAGCCGCCCACTTCGGCCGTCAGCAGTGGGGCCGCACTGGTGACTACTAACTACTACAGCCGTCCACCTCAGCCGTCAGCAGTGGGGCCGTGCTGGTGACTACTGACTACTACAGCCGCCCACCTCAGCCGTCAGCAGTGGGGCCGTGCTGGTGACTACTGACTACTACAGCCTCCCACCTCAGCCGTCAGCAGTGGGGCCGTGGTGGTGACACATAGGAAGCTCAGATCAAAATTAGGTGAAGTCAATTGTTGGTGCGCAAAATATGAAAGATTCTCGCATTTCTTTCGCTTCTTGAAAATGAAATTTTCTTCAAAATGTCCATTTCTTAGAAGGACAATTATGATATATTTAGATACAGCGCTACAAATTACGCTAGGGCACATTTAATCTCCAAAATGGGTCAGAAGCCTGACCTTGGTTGACCCAGGACGATTGACAACGACCTTCCTGACCCAAATTGGAGACATACGTTGCTGATAATTTGTTGTGTCGCTGAAGTCAGAAGCAGTGTCCATGTTCCTCCAAATGTAAAATAAAAATGAGTACTTGTGGGGATAAAATGTGATAATATGACATTCTTGAGTGTTAACGCGATAAACTTGTCTCATCTTGACCTAAACTTTTCAGTGTATCACATAAGGCAGCATTAAACTCAGAGACGTCGAAAGAAAAGTTCCGAATAAGAAATAGCACACTCCATGACTATATTTTGGATCATCAGCCACCTCCAGGTGGCGGGTCAAATGTGTGACTAATCTAACCTGTGAGCTAGGTTGTGATCTGAAACAAGAAACATTTGGCATCATTGAACCGCTAGATTCAGTGCTATCCATTGTCGTCAAAGTCATTTCAGTTGGTTGAGTGGTTCCTAAGATTCCCGCACAAGTACACGCACAGAGCATGTACTCATTGAGTACAGGGTATACGTAGGACACGAATGTGCAGCTTTAAAAAAAACAATTAGGTGGGCAGGTCATTCGTAACAAAGGGGAAAAACAATGTCAAATTCCGAATTGCTGGATAACCCACTGACCCATACCCAACCCTCACATCATCCTCCAGCATATAATACAATTGCGAGCAATTTTCAAACCGCTCATGCGGTTTCTTGTCCGACCTGGTTAGCAAGAATGCGCTTTAGACTTACCGCCGGAAAATGTTCTCACATATTGGCTTCGATAAATGGCCGGACACAAGACTCAAATTATCAGATAGTTCGCTACGAATGCGCCGTATACGGGCAAAACGTTGGCATTGGGGGTGAGGGAGGTCTGCTGTGGATGTAAAGCGGTAGCGTTTCAGTAGTGAAAATGACTATGTAGCGGGAAGGGCCTCTGAGCTCGGGTTAAAAGCCCTTTGCACTGAATACGAGAGCCAAGGCCAACGTAGTGTCACCGGTCCAGACATATGCCTCCTGCATATCAAGTCTTCGATCTGCCCTGTCCACCTTAACTCCAACGTTGCCTCTCTAGTGTTAATCAGGTTTTCTGAACTTTAGTATCTTGGGGCATGCATCTGGAATACCTTGAAATGTTGGCAAAACGACAATGCAAGTTAGGCACCAAGCATACAAATGCAACATTTTGCAAGGGGTTGCAACCTTTATACCTGCTCATCATGAGCCCAGCATCATTTTACATTGCTTGCTACCAAAATACATCCAGAACAGAACTATAATGAGAGCAGGTGGCACTCGGATCTTTTTCCATATACCGCCTCTCGGCTGCCCCACTAGCCGGGAACGGACCGGGTAGGGCGTGGAGCGTGCGGCGAGTGGCGGGTCGGCCATGTAATTAGTAGTAGTGGGGTCAGCCGGGAACGGCCTGGGTAGGGCGTGGAGGGTGTGGCGGTGGCGGGTCGGCCATGTAATTAGTAGTGGGGTCAGCCGGGAACGGCCTGGGTAGGGCGTGGAGCGTGCGGCGGACGGCGGGTCGGCCGTGTAATTAGTAGTAGTGGGGTCAGCCGGGAACGGCCTGGGTAGGGCGTGGAGCGTGCGGCGGACGGCGGGTCGGCCGTGTAATTAGTAGTAGAGGTCAGCCGGGAACGGCCCGGGAAGGGCGTGGAGCGTGCGGCGGACGGCGGGTCGGCCATGTAATTAGTAGTAGTGGGGTCAGCCGGGAACGGCCTGGGTAGGGCGTGGAGCGTGCGGCGAACGGCGGGTCGACCGTCTAGTTATCAGTTAGCGTAAATGCGTTCGCTAGTCTTAGCCTAACGGGGATAGACAACCGTGAGCATACCTTCATCGAAGGCTTGCACACGCTTGGGTTATGTGCTGGTGTCAGAAGAACAACTCCACGCTTCTTGGTGCGGTTGCAGGTGGTTGAGAATGTTTTGTGCGCATTCTCGCCTACCTTCAGGCAGGTAAGACTATCTCTATACATCTATGTACATAAGAAGCATCGGAGGTCACTCGATGGCAATTATTGCAAGTTACCTCGATAAAGTCGATGTAGTTACGTCGTGGTCTGAAGGCGTCCAATGATAGGAAAGGTCAATGTGTGTTGACCTTGCGGTCGCCGCGCCCTTAAGCCCAAATAATCAATCGATCAATCAGTCAAGGTGTGTCATATACTTACCACAATGAAGGTCGCAAAAACAACGTTTACAAAACAAAATGCACAAACGAAACCCAAAAAGTACCTGGTGTCTTAGCATCACTTAAACACATTCTATTAAAGTCAAAGTCAAAGTCATATATTAGGGTGTTTCCACGTAATGGCCTTTCTGCACATTTTACATTTCACCAGAGATTTGTACCAATGTGTCCATTTGCACAGGATGCAATTTATTAAACAAAACCGCACTTTAGGACATTTCGCGGTCCTAACTGAGCTCAGCAACCGTGTTCACGTCACGACTAAGTAGTCGTAAGTGCAGCGATCCCCAGCCATTGTGGCCAGATTGTACTCCTCCCTAGTTCAACTGCTAGAGTTTCTCCCTCCTGGTGGCTGATGATGCATCCTACCAGACAAAATAGAAAGCAATTTCACTAGACTCGTGCAAACATGCCCTTCGTTCTGATGCTTATTTCGTGGCCCTGTTTTGAGCCACGAAATAAGCCCCGTCCGGTTGCAACTGTCAATATTGGACTTGTCCGGGAACTTTGGCACTTAGCACGCCCCATGGGATGGCCGGCCGGCCGGAAATCTGCACACTGTGCGCCGATGTGCTGAATCTGCGCCACGCAACACATGGGCGTTTTTTTTGCCGTGGGGCTCTGTGGTAATTAGGGCGCAGGTTCGCCCGGCGGCGCTTCTCTGGAACTAAGCACTAAGTGCGGACTAAGTACGCCCGCCAGGCAACGGATCAACTTGTTTGTTTTGTACGAGCCGATCGGATGAGGGTTCTTTGTACGAGCCGATTCCGATGGGGGTTGTTTGCATAAGCCGGTCCCGAGGAAGGTTCTTTGCACGAGACGGTCCTTATGAGGGTTCTTCCTACAAGCCGTTCCAATAGGGCCTCTTTGCACAAGCCGATCCGTTGGGGTTTCGTTTTACCTCAGAGGGAAAGCAAAGCATGTGGGATGAACTGAAAGACGGCGGTGGGAACAGCGGAAATTGTAGCGCATGAGCAATGCATTCCTACCATGCAAAAATGCTGCCCAGCACAACGAATCTGGTACCGATAATTCATCCCCACGTTCGCCTGTAAACTGTGTCTACACCTCTCGCAGCGCCTTGTGGCACGCGGACACGGCCGCGTCTTCAGGCGCTGATTCCACGCATTCCCAGTCCGAGCTCAGCACGTCGACATCGGCTCCCGCTGCCCGACGCGGCTCCGTCGGCACCGCTGGACGTCCAGATCGATATTTCCACTGTCCGCCGGCCGGCCGCCCGCCGCCGACCGGCCGTGCGACCCGAGGTCAGGTCGGCGCCGGCAGACTGCGCGCCGCCGCCGCCGCGTCGAAGCCGACGGCGGTCGGCGGACCGACGCCGCCGCCTCCGACGAGGCGCAGCGGGCGCGCCGAGCAGACGTACTCCAGGGCAGTGTCGTGGGCCCGCCGATAAAGCGTGCGTGTGTGTGAGCAGTGCGGCGCGGTGGCGGCGACTGTGCGGCGGCGGCACGAGCCGCGCCGCCGTAACCTCGGCACCAATCGATGGTCGGACCACTGAGCTGCTGAGCCAGCTCGTATCGAGCCAGGTGGGCTGGCCACCGGCGCCGGAGCGGGGCCTACCGGCCGACTTGCCAGCTGTGTATGATTGGCTTAGTAGTGCGTGAAGTGTAGAGCAGTGTACTGAAGTTAAGTTTAAACACAGCTCGTGGTACCGGATCAAGTGGGCTGCACTGCTGAAGTAAATATCCGATATGAAATGCAACACCATGCTTAGTATTGGTTCACGCAATGCATACGAAGTATCAGTTACAACAGACTTAAATACATCTTACCCACTGGGTTTGTTCAATTCTGACACACACATAGCATAAGCAATTGGAAAATGGGATCATCGTAATTAAAATTCAGTAGCGCATGCTTCGTGTCCCACAGATCCAGACATGGTGTGATGCATGCGTGTATATATATATGTGTGGGTTTGTGTGTGTGTATACATTGTGTGTGTATATACATGTGTATGTGTGTGTGTATGTGTGTATACATGTGTGTGTATGCATGCGCATGTGTGTATGTGTGTATTTATGAATGTGTGTGTGTATGCATGTGTGTGTGTGTGTGTGTGAGCGTGTGTGCGTGTGTGAGTGTAACTCCATTGGTGCAGTGGAGGAGGTGGAAAAGACCATCCCAAGACAGCAAGTTGAGATGAATTAATTGCAAAGTCGAACTCAAGCCAGTCTGAGGGCATTTTGGAATCCTTCGATGTTGAAATCTTACTCACGAATATGCCTAGCACCGAAGCCATATACATTCAAGATATATACCAAAATCAGGACTTGCGCCCACCAATACTAGCCAAGAACGTCCTCAAAGAAATGCTTTTCGCGTGCGCTGGAAGACCGCCATTCCACTCCCCGACGGTTATCTGCTAAACACAGATGAATGGTGTGGCTATCGATTCACCATTGGGTGTCACGTTTGTCAATACATACATGTGCTATGCCCTCTCACAGGTGATCAGTATATGTCACCTTGGTTATGCCAAAAGCGAAGCCCTGCGGTGAAGTGAAAAAACTTCACCTTTACAAACGTTACGTTGGCGACATTCTTGTGAATATGGAAGACTAGGATTCCGTGAAAGCATCGCATCATAATCTGGCTCAGAACGCAGACAGACGATTCGCGCATCAAGTCAGTGGTAAGGGTACACTACCATTCTTAGACGTGCTGCGTGTTTCATAAGGAAAACACGAAATTCCAATCCACGAGAGAGCTACAAATGGCGGGACGTACCTGAGTCTAAGTAGTGAGTGCTGTGCGCTCTCCAAAATAGAATCTGCTGCATGACCAACGCAGTCGACGCGCCCCTAAATTCCAATACAAAACAGGGTCTAACGGTGCTTACCTCCGACGATCCATGAACACGTGTACATCTTTACAATGCTGGCATCACGAAATCCCGGACCATAAACAGATGCTCATAAACATGCTTTCACGGAGCAAATTGACCAGAACATAGATTGCTCCCTATACAACATGATGATTACAAGGAAGTAAGTAAAGAAAACCAATGATAAACAGTTTCAAGCACCGCTTACAAGAAGGACGAAGCAGTTATAAATGACATGGCCACAATATACATATAATTAGCCACAATGTCTCTCCGAACAAAACGCCCAAGAAGATTATGATATATCAAAAGAATGGGATACAAATTCGCAGGATAATTTAAAACCATCCGAAACAAGCCACGCTAAAAAGTAACAAATGTAGTTTGCAAATATGCATGCCAATATGAAGATTGCAAACTTAAGAAGAGCGTAGTCTACATTGGTCATGTCACCACCAGCCTAGGGTGGCTGATTCAAATATATAGTGGGTGGTGAATGGCACTGCTTCTGGCCTTTATACACTCTTCAACACTCTTCTGCTACTTCTGGCCTTTATACGACCTCCCTTTCCATTTTCTGTGCATTTGATACGGTAGTATTGTCGCGGATTTTACGCGACCATGATTACAAGTTCCTGCCCTTTGATATCAGAGATGCCTTTTTGGAACTGATATAAATGCTAAGTGTTCCGTAGATGAATGTTGAAAGCAAAATATTGAAGGCGCAACATATCGAACGCCAGAATTATCGCAAACGTAAAATACCGAATCACAGATTGTTGGACGGGTAACATACCGAACGCGCAAAATTTCGAATCGCAGAATTTCAAACACACAGAATGTGGAATCGCAACATATCTACTGCCCAACACATCGATCTAGAGCAGGCAAAATATATATATGAAAAACGTTCCGCCACCCAGCCCGGCCCCTCACAACGCGACATCTGCCGTGCTTACATCCTTCCTCTCCATTCAGCTGGTTGAAAGGCCAGCGTTTGCTTACTGCACTATGCAGCTTTAAGGATAGTTGTATACTTGAAAATTCACTAAATAGTAGTGAAACCCATCCGTATTGCCAATATAATGTGTTCATGACTTTAGCACAATATGTGGGGACGGATTGCATGATTCATGTTTCAATCTGTTTTATTTGGCGCCCTTTCCGACATGCTGCGAAGTTCTACCCATGGTATTAGGACTCCCTTCGTAGCTAACATTATTTAGAAGAAAATAATCATTTAATTGAACCCTGCATGGTGAGCCGAACCCATCATCTTCCCTATTTATTCACGTCCTCACTCAATTTGTGTCTTGTCCCTGTGTCATTTGTCCTTGTCCCCATTTGTGTCTTGTCCTGTCTCCTCCTCTTGAGGACATCACGGCTACGCCCACGGAATAGTCCCTGGGCTCCGCCAATCGACTGCATGGAACGACACGCTGGTCTACAGTGGCGGGGGGTCGCTTAAGTCTGAGAGGGGCCGTCTCCGTCGACGGTCTGTAACGAACTCCACAGGAAAATGCTGGGCAGCGGCGTCCCTCACAACGGCACGGTGACGGCGACATTTCATATAGCAATGGGACGGACTGTAGACGGAGTCTAACTAACAAGCTCGTCTTGCCATCTGCGCAAAAACAGGCATGATGGGAAATGAGAAACCGAGAAGAGGATCATTCTGCTCGGCTCTGGCCATTTGATGTCGTATATCAGTATTCATATTTTGCGCACGCAATGTCTCCGCCGTGAAACGATGCGCCTTAGGCATTCCAGCATATGGTGAACAGATGCCAGCATTTTCCGTGTGTATGTACTTAATGTGCGTGTTGCATGTCCCTCGCACATGCATTGCACTACATACCTCTGTATTTGAGTTATGTCAATAATTTCATAAAACGACGCCCTTCCCATGAGCTCAGTTTCGAAATTTATGTCCATGTCAGAATTAATTTGGTTCGTCACATTCGGCATACAGCCCTTCACCCCATCAGGATTATGCATATCCGTACACTAAAATATCGAATTAAAGGTTGTTGTGGGATTTTTTTTCAACTGGCAAATGGTGGCTAACTTTACAAAATTGGAGCTGAACTTCAAAACGTCGGAAGGTTAGGTTATGTTAGGCTCGGTTAGGTTCCTATCCGGGCTACTTCGGGCGTTCGGTTCCAATTTTGGAAGTTAACTTTCACGTTGTGAAAATTACCTTCCATTTTGGAAACTATCGTCCAATTTAGAAGTTAACTTTCAAGTTGATGGACTTCGGAAAATATGAACACTTACTATTCCGGATATTTTGGAAGTGAACTTCCAATTTCGAAATTTCGAAATGGAAATGAACGTTAGAATTTGTGAACTTTGGAAAATATAATGCGCTGCCTTCTGGATAGCTTGCGCTAGAGCTCTCTATTCTGTTGCTTTTCCTGAATAGGTCTATGTACAACTTATCGAAAGTACTCGGTGCTAGTCCACATACGAGCTGTACATAGAGAGATTCCGGGGGACATGCTCTGCCAGACGCAGGGTGATTATTCATGATGGGCGTTTGTAAACAACTAACCAGCGCTCGCTCTGCCGGCATCGGAATCCATCTTCTCCGATTGGGAGAATATTTGAATACGCCTCTCCCCAGACGAGCGAAGGGAGCGTGAAATAGCCGCGAGGAATTTTGATTAAGTGGTGTTGAGTTGAGTGGAGGGAGAGATAGTGTGCAGTGAACTGTGACGCACGAAACCTGTTGGACAGGGACACGGGAAAGAGCGCTCTGGGACGGCCAGAGTGACTCTGGGTACGTCCCGCCGCCTGTTGTTGGCGGCCAAGGTGACTCTGGACACGTCCCGCCGCCTGGTGTTGACGGCCAAGGTGACTCTGGATAAGTCCCGCCCCCTGTTGCTGTCGGCCAAGGTGACTCTGGACACGTCCCGCCGCCTGGTGTTGACGGCCAAGGTGACTCTGGATAAGTCCCGCCCCCTGTTGTTGGCGGCCAAGGTGACTCTGAATACGTCCCGCCGCCTGTTGTTGGCGGCCAAGGTGACTCTGGATACGTCCCGCCGCCTGTTGTTGGCGGCCAAGGTGACTCCGGATACGTCCCGCCGCCTGTTGCTCGCGGCCAAGGTGACTCTGGATACGTCCCGCCGCCTGTTGTTGGCGGCCAAGGTGACTCTGGATACGTCCCGCCGCTTGATGTTCGCGGCCAGATAGGTGACTCTGAATACGATTCCCGCAACGGGCTTGTGTAGGGGTATGGCGGCCAAGGTGAATGCTCATGTACACCGAGATAGACGTCCCGCCGCCTGTTGTTGGACCCGGCCAGAGGTGACTCTGAATACGTACGGCCAGTTCGCGGCCAGGCTATGTCGCCGCCTGATTTGGTCGGCCTTAAGGTGACTCTGGATACGTCCCGCCGCCTGGTGTTGGTGGCGAGACAGCTACGGCCACCTGAAGCCACCACGAGTCTCCAGCCGTCTCTCAGCTGTTAGTGACTTAAGTATTCAATATGATTTAATATAATTAAGTAAATACAAATTGTTAACTTAAATATAATTAGATAAGATTACCAAAAAGTGTATTTACACCAGATTCGGTGTAAATACACCGCTTGTGATGATAGTGAAATTGACCTCTGATAACAACACGTCATACTGATAACGACACGTCATACTGATAACGACACGTCATACTGACAACGACACGTCATGTTTATAGCGACACGTCATACTGATGAAGACACGTCATGTTGATAACAACGCGTCATACTGATAACGGCACGTCGTACTGATAACGACACATCATACTGATAACGACACGTCATGCTGATGCTAACACTTCATACTGATAACAACACTTCATACTGATAACAACACTTCATACTGATAACAACACTTCATACTGATAGCAACACGTCATACTGATACCGACACGTCATACTGATAACGGAACGTCATACTGATAACGACACGTCATGCTGATACCGACACTTCATACTGATAATAACACTTCATACTGATAACACGTCATACTCATAACGACACGTCATGCTGATAACGACACGTTATATTCATAACGACACGTTATATTCATAACGTCACGTCATACTGATAAGGGCACATCACGGCAGCACGGCCCAATGGAAATCCAATCACGATCAAACTGCAGTGTGACCAAATCTGTGCGCTTATTTGCGTCTCCATAATGTTGTTTACTCGGAGACTTCAAAGCTTAATGTCATTACGGCAAAACACACCGGCGGCCAGAAGTCGTGCTCAGGCCACGCCCGCTTGGGGACCGCCACTTTGTGCCGACACCGGCGCCGCCCGTCTCGTTATTGCTTCCGAACCACCGCTAATGAGGAGACGAAGAACTTCAAGTGCATCACTGAGGAATCGCGTGACAACAGTCTATCCACAAATAATCATAGCGCATGTCGAAGTGACGTAATAAAAGGCAACATGGGACACATTCTCATGATTGATGTGCGACGGCAATTAAGTGCGATGTAAATGGCATGAGCTGTGTGCTTGGGGTTGGATATGCTGCACAGCATATTACTGCGGTATATGAACCCTGCATTGAACCCTCGCAGTGCTGGAGCATTTTGTATACCACGCGGTTTGAAAGGGGACCAACTTGGCCCCCCTTACTGACATTCTGAGCGGGATAGAGGGATGTGGTAAGCGGTATGACGTAGCTGCATTAGTGAAGCTGTAGGATTACTGGACACATTTGTCTCTATCTCTTTTCGTTGACATCGCTGACCAGCTAAAAGAGGTCAATGGCGGCGCGCACCCGTGTTCGCCGTGTTTTCAGGACCCTGGTCGTGAACGCAATTGTGATTACGAGCAACGACTTGCTCGTTTAGTTCTGGAACTTGATGAAGTTCTCAATTGTACCAAAACCACCACAAGTGTAGTTTCGTTTCATCTGCATCAGCTTCTTAGCAAGCTCAGATAACTGCTTATTGCAAGTGACTGGTGCTTCACTTCCAACAGGACGCTGCAATAGCTTCACGAGATTAGCATGCTTGCCGCCGATGCACGTTTAATTGTCATCCACTCCTCTCAGTTCCACCGATCTTCACCCACTCACTCACTCACTCACCCACTTACTCACTCACTCACCCACTCACCCACATGTACCGATGCAAATATGGAGGGGGGATGCGCAGCTAACCGAATGCGACGCGCATGCCAACGAATGTCGCATGTGGAGGCAAGTTCGGTATGCCTGGCAGTGATGATCCAAGGTTTGTCCGCTCCGCGCCAACTGGTCCGAAAAAATTCCAACTGGCTCTCAAAAACCGCCGACCGTCACTGCGTTGTATTGATCGGGCTGACAGCTAACCAAACGACGACCATTTGAACAACAGCCTCGACGGCTCCCGCAATCCAGCAGAAGCAAACACCAGCGAGATTATGCCCTCAGGTTTCCACAGTCCTTAGCGACGGACAACACCTAACGGTTTGCTCGACAATGTCTCTCGCCTTCACCCGCTCGAACGCGTCTGACCTCTTCGGTTAATGTGACGACTGCCCGACCAGGGCCAGTCGCGCACCACTAGGCCACACTGACACGGGTGTCACAATGGTGACACGGCGCAACGACTTCCAACTGTGTCATTGCGCGACGACACGGCCACCCCGGTAGCTCAGTTTGTTGGAGCGCTGGCCTGCACTGGCCTTCGCTGATCTGGCAAGATATGGGTCGAATCGCTTCGCGCGCTCGCATTTGGCCCCCGGGTGGGTGGGTCAGCTGGCAACTGGCCCAATAAAGGCCAGGGGACGAGCTACCGGGGAGGCCGTGTCGGTGCATTGGCGATACGTTAACACGCGCCCTGGAGGGGGGGCGAAATCCGCCCACCCCTCCGATGTTTTGTACATAACTCCATATTGTACCGGCAGATATACGATATGTTTTGCATACTTACTTAGAAATAACTGGCACATTGTTTAAAGTAAGAAAAATGAAAATCGGCCGACAAGTTTTAAAGTTAGGGGCCGTTAATGTAAACAAATTTCGCAGCGCCAGATCACAAAAATCGGCGCTGATGCGCTTCCCGTATACTGACAAAAGGGAAGTGTTCTTGACAACACTAACGACTTGTTTCATGCATATTGTTGTGCTGCATAACTTAAAAGTCATGTTAGGTCGCCAAGGTCAAGTCAGATCAAGTTCATGACAGGCTAATGGAACCAAACTTGGTTAGCTAAAATGTTGTCATAAATGTAAATGACTGTCATGCGATTGATGTCGCCTTGCATGGTACTCTGTACACATCCGGAAATATACTGTTGCTCATTGTGTATCTAAGCGTTTCCATACATTTTTCATGTATTTCACTCTTTTCTTTGCGAAGCCGATTGTGCCGAACTGCCAAACGAAGCAGTCGGGTGGGAAGCCCGGTTCCAGCAACTAGAGCAGGTAATGACCTAATAAAGTGCTCCTATATAGGTGACCTGAGATCAAATGAAGGATCTGGCATCTATATTGCATCGTTAGTAATGCCCAAAACATCATTAATGGTAATTCTGGAGCATTTAAACAAAATCACAGCGATCCATAACAATGACAAGCCAAGCCACGCACAACCAGAAAATTTTGCTCTTTTGACCCCATTTGACCTTAAAGACATTGACCTATGGTCACGAAATTTGCACACAATAGGGTTCACTATCGTGCCCATCAACCCTGCGAATTTCGTTGCTCTAGCCTAAACAGGAGTCGAGATCTTAGGGGGGGGGGGGAAATCCGCCCCCCCCCCCTCCAGTGCCCGTAATTTTCAAAGGCCATCCAGGGCGCGTGTTAACCTTCCGGTCAAAGTTCCGCCGTTGAACTGGAATTCATTGATTGTGTGGCGGGGCCAGGGTTCATGCAACAGCCTCTGCTTAGCAATATAAACCTGGTTCATAAAGTCACCCCAGCAAGAATTGAGACCACTTTGTATTTTTATAAATGACAGGATCCGCCGACACGGCTGTGTCACCGGTGAGAACGGAAGCTAAGTTGGCATAACACCCCCAGCCATAGCCGAAAATCGAGGCGACACGTGCCGATATCAGCGCCGACAGACAGGCGACGTGTTCCGCTCTGAGCGCTCTCGACTGAACTCGACGAGTCCAGTCACGTGGGAGCCAAACACATTCCGAAAGACAGGTCCGAAGTTTATTTATTTATTTATTCCGAAGTTGACTTTATTACACATGCTTCACGCGCCACCGAATGCGGCACGTATGGCAACGCATCGCCTTGGCTCAGAGGCATAGTCTCGCTGGTGCTTGCTTCTGTTGGGTTGGAGGAATTGTTCAAGCTGTTGTTCAAGTGGTGGCCGTTTGGTTAACCATCAGCCCGGTCAATACAAGGGCAGTAACGGCTGGTGGTTTTGGAGAACCCGTTTAACTTTTCGAACCGAATGCGACACACATCAGCGAAATTTGCCCTATGCGTGGCGTTCTGGGACATCGTAATGCCAATTAGTGCCGTGACCAGAGGAGCTGACCTTGCAAGGACACACCTGGCAGGCGAACTAAGAGGCCAGTTAACCAGAGAACATCGTGACCGTGCCCTCACCCATGCTGCAGGCAATTTGGCCGAAGTCGGTGAGCCGTCCACAGACCGTATTTTGCTCGTTCACAATCGCACCAATGTCAGAGGAGTCTCTGAAGGTGACGTTTGCATCAGGGTGTGCACTTCCCACTTTCCCAGCCCAGCCCACTGCCACTGGCCTTGGGAGCGCCATCAGCAGAGGGGCACGTGTTCAAACTTGCGATGTTAGGATGTTCTACATTTTATTTGGAGTACTTGAAAATTGCGTTCGTCCGGTGTGCCCGATGGAAGACAACACTCGTACCAGCTGTCTTTGCGGACGTCATCACATGTTTGTCTTCCAGGGCGGTTGGGTTCATCAGCGTTGTATGCGAAGCTGCTTACGTCCGAGTCTTTTGGCGCTGGTGGCATTGTCGAACAAGTTATCCAGTGAGAACTTTGTCCCGGTGCTAAGTGAATAATTTGTTCGCTGTTTGCCCTTGAAGAAGACATAACACCGAGAGGACGGGTATTGTTTTTATCAAATTGTGTTATAGCCTTATTATTTAGACCAATGCACCAAGATGTCATATTGCACCAATTTGGACTGTCTATCATTCAACAATTGTTCACCGTAGCTGAAGTCGTCCGCGAATTACGACTATCTTGAAAAGTTAGACAGGCCCTACCCAATGTAATCAGTTCGAACATGGATGCCAGAGGTCTAAACAAGTCCGCTTCATCCACTTGTTCCGGATCACGAGAGACAGACAGTTCCAACAGAACAATACGGGCGAGCGATGACTGTCACCGCTGAATAACATCTGCTCTCTTGTTCGAACGCCAGCCAAATAACCACTCGAAGTAGCACAACAATAACGAATACGGAAAGAGTTCTGGTGGCTTCTGATCTTGGCGCTCTTCGCTAGAGCCCCCAGCTCACAGATCAGCTGAGGACAGCTGCCCAGATCAGCTGAAGACAAATCCCCAGATCAGCTGAAGACAGCTCCCCAGATCGGCTGAGGACAAATCCCAAGATGAGCTGAGGATAGCTGCCTAGACTAGCTGAAGACAGTTCCCAGTTCAGCTGAAGACAGTTCCCAGTTCAGCTGAAGACAACTCCCCGGTTTAGCTGAAGACAGCTCCCCAGATCAGCTGAAGACAGTTCTCCAGATCGGCTGAAGCGTAATATTCCAGGGAAAAACGACAACCCTTTTCGATAAATTCGATTAATATATGCTGGATAGCCAGGCTACTAATACACGGCGATCATAGTTTAACAGTCAAATATTTTCAGCCAGGTCTGAAGGAGCGTCCATGGAATGGGGCAGGGCGATTCTCCCCGTGCTGCGGATGGTCAAGTGGGATATGAAAGTGTGGCCCCCTTGTTCGTGCACCTATTTTTCAAGCTATCTGCAAATCGCACTGCCAGCAGATCAATGTCAGCAGGTCCAATGTCAGCAGGTCCAACGCCAGCAGGTCCAATGTCAGCAGGTCCAATTTCAGCAGGTTCAATTTCAGCAGATCTCGTTGACCGGCCTCTGTCATGATTAACCCCACCACGTCTGCACATCGCAACTATTCCGACCTCGCAGCCTGCACTTTATGCATGTCGTGGTCATCTGCCCACAAACCACCAGCAGACCGCCAGCAAACCACCAGCAGACCATCAGCAGACCGCCAGCAAACCACCAGCAGACCACCAGCAGACCGCCAGCAGACTGCCAGCAGGCCACCAGCGGACCACCAGCAGACCGCCAGCAAACCACCAGCAGACCACCGGCAGACTACCAGCAGGCCACCAGCGGACCACCAGCAGACCGCCAGCAGACTGCCAGCAGCCCACCAGCGGACCACCAGCAGACCGCCAGCAAACCACCAGCAGACCACCGGCAGACTACCAGCAGGCCACCAGCGGACCACCAGCAGACCACCAGCAGACCACCAGCAGACCGCCAGCAGACCACCAGCAGACCGCCAGCAGACCACCAGCAGACCATCCCAGAGAGTGCGTTTGACAGCTGGCGCGGCAAAATCGACCGGTACCTCTCGCGGTGGTCTGGACACCGTGGATGGGAGCGTTTGCCCAGACACTTATCCCGATTACATGAGCAGCCGTAAACGGAAATTTCCGATCCGGTCGAGTCGCATAAGTTCTGATCGCGCGGCCAGTTTACAGGAGCAAGGCAGCCACGTAATCGGAATTTTGCGATTTCACTGCTGACGTAACGTGATGAAAAGTTCCGAATTTTTAGCGCATCTTTCGGCTTCTGACGCATCTGCTTCGAGCAACGGCGTATACAGGCACTAGATATCATCAATAACCACATAGTTAGAGTTTGTTGGGCAGATAAATAGGGAATCTGCGATTTCGAAGGATTCACGTAGCGACAACACGTTATTGATGACAACATAGTCCTTTCTTCTTCGTAAATCCATTCGTGCATTGTTTCCAGGCCAGACTATGCTCCACAGTATAGGTTCCAGACCATGTAATGGTGCATTGTTCCGGACTGCCTTGTTCCAGACTGTGCAATAGTCAAATAATCAGAGTGCATCAGGTTCACTACAGAAACCAAGAGATAAATCAGTAACACACGAACGCTGTCACAAATCCGCAAGTTGACCCCTCCGCCACATCGCAAAACTTACAGTTGGGGCACGCACCCCAATATAAACGTGATGTCGCAGCGCCGCTCTCAGCTGCTACGTGTCTGATTTTTGTGTTTCATCACTATGTTTGCAATTATAATTAAAAACAAGACGTTTATATTTCGTAGCTACTCTAAATTTACTCAAAACTAAACAGAAGATGGCTTCAAGAAGTGTCATGACCCTTGCAGCCGTACCGTTATTTATTCATGGCTGGCGCTAATCGCAAACTTCCATTTACTGAAGCGTAAATGTGCTTTAAGCTTTGTGCATGTTTGCTGTGCACAAGCTCGTTTACGAGAGCATTAATTTCGCACATTTCCCTAATCGCATCGCATTCGAAAGTTGTGCTGCTCATGTAAACGGGGTAACTGACCAATGGCCACCCCCGCGGTCCACAGGTAACGTAGCGTGCTCGGAGACAGCCCAATGGCCACCCCCGCGGTCCACAGGTAACGTAGTGCGCCCGGAAACAGCCCAGTGGCCACCCCGCGGTCCACAGGTAGCGTTCGGCAACAAATGCCCTGTCTCCGTTTTGGGTCATGAAAACAACTGCCGTCCATTAAGAGCCAGGGTTAGGTGCACGCGAATTTCCTCCCGCGCAAACACCAGGACAGGTCATTTGAGCGTTTGGCCTTTGACCGGCTCGATAGCACGAATTTTAGAACCTTGATTACTTTGCTTTTTTGTTTCTGTGATTCAAGTCCTCATTCATTTATCCACAGTAAGGGCTACACTGTTCACTTTGAATTGAGCGGCATTCATCACAGTATTTCTTTTGAACTAAATGCACACCATCCCCACCGCCATGTTTACGTAAAATCGTAAAAGCACCTGAATGCATAGTTTACACATTTACCGTGGAGATTGCCCCCAACTCATCCGAGCTGATTTGAAACGAGGTAACCCAACATTAGCTACTGTATATTAACCTGACCTGACCTAGCCAAACCTAACCTGCCCTACTCCAACATGTCCTGACCTAAGCAGACCTCATTTGATCGGACCTAACCTGCCCTTTCCAAACTTAATTTCCACACACGCAATAACAAAGCTGTTCTGACATGCGTACGAGTACACCATAAGTTATATTCACCTAAAAAGTCCTTCGCACCGTTGTTTGTCTGGGTGGCATTACGGGTCACCCGTATAATTTGAATCATTCGTATTTTTCGATCACGGTTAAGTACTTGGCGGATCTACTGTTCCTACTCACACTGCTCACTAACCACCCGAGTCGGCTGACAGCCCCGTGATTACGTCACGTCACGTGACTTGCATGCCCCGGGGCTGACGGCGGTCCGTCTCGGCTGTATTGTGTCACGTGATACCGTGCTGAATAGGCTTGCGTGTGTGCGTGTGTTGTGTGTTGTGTGTTGTATGTTGTGTATTGTGTATTGTGTATTGTGTATTGTGTATTGTGTATTGTGTATTGTGTATTGTGTATTGTGTATTGTGTATTGTGTATTGTGTATTATGTATTGTGTATTGTGTATTGTGTATTGTGTATTGTGTATTGTGTATTGTGTATTGTGTATTGTGTATTGTGTATTGTGTATTGTGTATTGTGTATTGTGTATTGTGTATTGTGTATTGTGTATTGTGTATTGTGTATTGTGTATTGTGTATTGTGTATTGTGTATTGTGTATTGTGTATTGTGTATTGTGTATTGTGTATTTTTTGTGTATTTGTATTTGTATTGTGTATTGTGTATTGTATTGTGTATTTGTATTTGTATTGTGTATTGTGTATTGTTTTTTTTTTTGTTATTTTATTTTTTTTATTGTGTATTGTGTATTGTGTATTGTGTATTGTGTATTGTGTATTGTGTATTGTGTATTGTGTATTGTGTGTTGTGTGTTGTGTATTGTGTATTGTGTGTTGTGTGTAGTGTGTTGTGTGCGCGCGTGTGCGTGTGGTGTGCGTGCGCGTGTGAAAGAGCGGGACAGATGTGAGCTGTGAGACAAGAAGACTGACAGATCGTGCCGCGACTAACGTGTGCTGTTTCGCGCCATTTCGGCGTAGCGCGTTTAAGTGAGATGCGTACACAATATTTTGCAGCGAAGTCCAATTTCTGGTGGATTGAATGTAATTTCCCTGCAGCAAATTTACAATGCTCGTATGGAAAATTGCAGCATATAGTTATCAAATTTGGCTTCTATATCATCCATTGGCGCACGAATCCCCAATTGGGGTTCTTTATCCAATATGGTGCAGGTGTCCCAAACGTGTCATTCAATGTCGCCAATTTCCGAAATCGTGCATTCATGTATCGGAAGTGCTGTAGCCCTCTTCGGAATTGGACGCGATCAGATTATATTACCTCTCTCTCTCACTCTCTCTCTCTCTCTCTCTCTCTCTCTCTCTCTCTCTCTCTCTCTCGGAGTGTCTCTGTCCAGAGAGAGAGAGAGAGAGAAAGATAGAGAGAGAGAGCACAGCTGCACTGTATTCGCACATGCTCTGCCCTATGTGCTCCTTGACCTCCTGTCCGCAGTTCTGATTTTTATAACCATCCCCTGCAATTGATCATTGTCGAAACGGCAAAATTGTATACATTGGGATTCTTAGCTGAACGTCCTCCCCCATCCTCGTGGGCGTTCTGTGAACTTTTGACGATGTAAAATAGGTAGAAGTCTGAAAACAACGTGGAACGTACACGGGATGGTCGTCGCAAGCTCCCACTACCGCTTGTCCCTCCTAGTCACGGGTCGTCACCATAGCTCCCCTCGCCTCAGGTCGCTGACCATGTCCCTTGTGACCTCAGGTCGTTGACCATGTCTCCCCTTACTCCAGGTCGCCGACCATGTCGGCTCGGCGCAGCGAGCGGACCATGTCTCCCTTGACAGGTCGCTGACCATATCCTTCCTGACCACAGGTCGCTGACCATGTCTCCTCTGACCTCAGGTCGCTGACCACATCTTCCCTGACCTCAGGTCGCCGACCGTATCTCCCTTGACCCCAGGTCGCTGACCATGTCCCCTTAGCCACAGGTCGCTGACCATATCTCCCCTGACCCCAGGTCACTGACCATGTCTCCCATGGCCATGTCTCCCCTGACCTCAGGTCGCCGACCATATCCATCCTAACTTCAGGTCGCTGACCATGTCCCTCCTGACCTCAAGTCGCCGACCATGTTTCCCCTGACCACAGGTCGCTGACCATGTCTCCCTTGACCTCAGGTCGCTGACCATGTCCCCCTAGCCACAGGTCGCTGAACATATCTTCCCTGTCCCCAGGTCCCTGACCATGTTTCCCCTGACCACAGGTCGCTGACCATGTCCCTCCTGACCTCAGGTCGCTGACCATGTCCCCCTGACCTTAGGTTGCTGACCATGTCTCCCCTGACCTCAGGTCGCCAACCATGTCAGTGCGGCGCAGCGAGCGGACTACCCGGACGGAGCGGCGGGTCGACTTCCGGCTACAGTCGGCGCCGCCGGCCGGCCAGCGCGGCGAGCTGGTGCCGCTGCTGACCGTGTCGCCGTCGCCGCAGCTGCCGCCGCAGCCGGCCGGCAGCGCGGCCAGCTCGCCCGGCTCCGCGTCTCCCGTCTTCACGTCTCCCGGCTCGTCGTCGGCCGGCTCGCCGCGGCAGGCGGCGCCGGCGCGCCCCTGCTCGTCGCCGGTCGGCATGTACCGAGCCGCCGACCTGCTGCGCGGCTGCGCCGACCTGCCCGGTCCCGACTCGGGTACGTGGCGGCCCCTGCGGCGCAGGCGAGAGGGGGCCACTGGTAACACCGCATGGTGTGTGTGTGTGTGTGTGACTGTGGCGAGAGCGGCCTGCTGTGTGTGACTGTGACGAGAGCGGTCTGCTATGTGTGACTGTGACGAGAGCGGCCTGCTGTGTGTGACTGTGACGAGAGCAGCCTGCTGTGTGTGTGTGTGACTGTGACGAGAGCGGCCTGCTGTGTGTGACTGTGACGAGGGCCGCCTGGATTGTGGTCGGTGCCTATCTGTAGACAGGCCAGTGCCGCTCCGCCAGTGTTGGTTCAACGGTGTGCTGTGACAGTCTCGCCTGCTGCGACCGCAACATATTGCTTCTCCGCTGGCCTTCGAAGCATCTGCCTGCAAGCTATTGTAGTTCCATTTTCAGTTGCATATCCACAGGGCTGGCTCAGACTGACTTTAATGCCGCAGAGGTAGGATTGGCATAATTTATGCTAATGTTGCTCTGCGTGCTTTCGGTCGCTATGGCAACGGCAGGTTGCTCGGAGTGCACTTACTGCGATAATATTATTGAAATACAAACCACAATCATCCTGATTAGGTGCAACTGCAGACAAAGAATATTTGGCTGGCCTCATCATAGTCAGCTATTGATCCATGGAGCACTCTCTCGCCGTATTATGCTCCAGGCACCAGCATCGTTGATAGTCACTAGGACCGCAGACTGCGCCGCTTCACAGCTATTATTGGCAGGGTTGCCTTACCTTTCGGCCTTCCGTGACAGTCTACAAGGATCTCCACCTATAAGTGTTCAAGGCGAGGAGGTTACGATTGTGGCTTCCACGTAACCATTTGCCTTGCAGCCATGAAGTGATAGAGACGCAGTGCGCTGCATTCTTCAGTTGGACAGATAACAATGACAGTCATCTGCAGTCCTCAGTTGGGCAGGCAGCATTAACAGTCAGCTGTATTCCTCAGTTAAACAAACAACATTGAGAGTCAGCTGCATTCATCAGTTGGACAGACAACATTTGCAGTCAGCTGCATTCCTCAATTCGACAGAGAACATTGACAGTCAGCTGCATTCCTCAGTTGGGCAGACACATTGATAATCAGTAAGAGGGCTACCACTTGTCTACTGCTAACAGGGAATACTTCATTATTTTGTAGATTTCATACTTCTTTAGCACAGATTGGCCTCGAGCGGTTGAATGTCGCATGGTTGCCAGGGATGAAGCGAAGTGCCGGGATCACTGGAGAGACATAGTGGTTACAATTATCGAGTGATGAACTCCTATAGCGATTCATTTAAATGCAAATGTATATCTTGAAATGAAATTTAAAGATATTTACTGGC
Source organism: Imbricaverruca yamaguchii (assembly GCA_034440575.1). Classification (NCBI taxonomy): domain Eukaryota; kingdom Metazoa; phylum Arthropoda; class Thecostraca; family Neoverrucidae; genus Imbricaverruca; species Imbricaverruca yamaguchii. Next base: position 1,230,063 of record JAOTOL010001625.1, read on the forward strand.
GATTCGACTATGTTGCTTTCAATAGGGAAGCGGCTTGAAGCATGTGACTGATGCATGGTTAACATGGTTAGCATGGTTAACCATGTTCATAAAATGGTTAACATGGTTCAAGACATATGAAACCGCACACGTCTGGAGCTCTTTCTCCGATAAGATCAGTACAGACAAAGCATCTATAAATATCCTTTCATTTCGCGGTCAAGAAATAATTACCCATTTAGCTGGTCTGACCTGAAAGTTTATCATTTCACTATTGTGACCTCACTATTGATGCCGCACTTATGATTTCACTATTGAAAAGGGAGGACCTCTCTATAGCGACCTCACTACTGCGATGGGAGGATCTCACTATTGTGCATCCATTATGATTTCACTCTTGGGAAAGGAGGTTCATCATGTTCATCCCTCCCTCTCTCCTTCTGAAGTAATTTACGTTTCATACATTATACTTGTGCCATTAATTTATAAATCCGAGTGGTTGAGCGTACCATGCATATTTCATTGTAATTATTGGTACATTATTGTATGAGTGTGTATCATTCACTGCGTGGCCTACGAGACGACCTTATTGCTGTGCACCTGAATATGTTGCCTTCTTGCTTATCGCAACAAGCTGGATGCAATCTTATCAAAACTAAGACTGCCCAACCTGCCCTGACATTCAAGGCCTTAAATTAAAATCGCTTCAAACAAATATAGCCAACAAACTTTCATTAATCGTTGAAACCCCATTCAATGGTGCAATGTGGAGCACTACTTAGTTTTCTGCTGCGGCTTTTAAATTCGGCTACATGCAACAGAAGTAATACCACACAGAGGCGGAGAAATTCAATTTGCAGGACTGGGATCCTTCTGAAATTTTCGCCTCACACGAAGTTCACTGTGAGAGGCCGATGTGCGACTGAGGGTCTCATAGTTCGGTTCGGCCCAAAAGCCGGTGTGGGTTTTGCGACATGCCGGACCTCTGAGAGCGGTCTGGATGAACGATGAGCCAATTTGCGTTGGCCGAGACCGTTTCCTAGAGCCAATAACATCAATTTATTAGCGGACAGCAAACATTTCAGAATGCACACAGTTGCACCACTAGACTCTGCTTGCGACAGCATTCCTCGGGCTTGAGCCTGCTGACTCTGGGCATAGCTGCTCTTTGAATAGTTTCACATTTTTCCAACAGGGTTAGACAGGCGCGGAAATAGCAACCTTTCAATGGAGGAATTCCATACAAGCTTGAGACACGCTGGGCACATGCATATCCTCTGCCGAAGCATCCGTATTACGTGAGCCCATTAGAGTACGATGCTGAAACGCGAGCTTTATATCATGTGACACTACGATACGACATGAGACGAAATTGCTTTCCTTCCAGTCTCCATGGTTCGGCTAAGAAGTAGTGGACACAAATATATAAAAATTTCGAGGCTGAACGCATCGATTGCATTGATTGAATCGCATTGAAAACATAGACGTTCCTGGGATGCAGTGACCCTTTATGCACTCCTTCAGTGACTCTTAATCATCATCATTCCATCATGGTTCATACGAATGAAGTGGGAGGTACGTTGTATTCAGAAATAGTGCATAGGTGTTTTATATTTTCCATCATTAGGCAACAAGAAAGCCACGAACTGAATCCATTCAAATTGCATTCCATGCTATTGATTTCATTCCACACTCTGAACTGTTTTGTGACTTTGCTACTGTTTCCTTCCTTCATCAATCAACATCTTACCCTCCTCTTAAAATGAATGCCAGCCCCCCCCCCCATAGGGCCTAACACGACACGACTTCCCTGTTCGGCTGTCAGATGGTGACCCTGACACGACCCGGATGGTCTGATCCCTATCGAGGTGACGCTGGCAGTAGGGGTGACATGGTGACATGAGTTGGGTGCACCCCCGTTGCCAATCATGACCTTCTTGGCCAGCTCCCAGCTCCTCCCCACCTTCCTGGCCAGCTCCTCTCTCAACCGAGTTAGCTGGGTGACTGAGGGTATGAGTGCTTAACAAATACATTGATGAGATGGTGCTCTTACACAAGACACATTGAGTGGCTGTGCTCTCCTGAGTCTGTGGCTGTGCTTTACTGAGTCTGTGGCTGTGCTCTGAGTTTGGCTGTGTTCCTGGTTGTGGCTGTGTCCTGAGTCTGTGGCTGTGCTTTACTGAGTCTGTGGCTGTGCTCTCCTGGGTCTGTGGCTGTACTTTACTGAGTCTGTGGCTGTGCTCTCCTGAGTCTGTGGCTGTGCTCTCCTGAGTCTGTGGCTGTGCTCTCCTGAGTCTGTGGCTGTGCTCCCCTGAGTCTGTGGCTGTGCTTTACTGAGTCTGTGGCTGTGCTCTCCTGGGTCTGTGGCTGTACTTTACTGAGTCTGTGGCTGTGCTCTCCTGAGTCTGTGGCTGTGCTCTCCTGAGTCTGTGGCTGTGCTCTCCTGAGTCTGTGGCTGTGCTCTCCTGAGTCTGTGGCTGTGCTTTACTGAGTCTATGGCTGTGCTTTACTGAGTCTATGGCTTGTCCTGAGTCCGTGGCTGTGCTTTACTGAGTTTGGCTTTCTTGAGTCTGTGGCTGTGCCCTGGTCTGTGGATGTGTCTCCTGAGTCTGTGGCTGTGCTCTCCTGGTCTGTGGTGTGTTTACTGGTCTGTGGCTGTGCTCTCCTGGGTCTGTGGCTGTGTTCCTGAGTCTTGGCTGTGCTTTACTGAGTTGTGGATGTGCTTTACTGGTCTGTTGCTGTGCTCTCCTGAGTCTGTAGCTGTGCTCTCCTGGGTCTGTGGCTGTGCTCTCCTGAGTCTGTGGCTGTGCTCTCCTGAGTCTGTGGCTGTGCTCTCCTGAGTCTGTGGCTGTGCTCTCCTGAGTCTGTGGCTGTGCTCTCCTGAGTCTGTGGCTGTGCTCTCCTGAGTCTGTGGCTGTGCTTTACTGAGTCTATGGCTGTGCTCTCCTGAGTCTGTGGCTGTGCTTTACTGAGTCTATGGCTGTGCTCTCCTGAGTCTGTGGCTGTGCTCTCCTGAGTCTGTGGATGTGCTCTCCTGGGTCTGTGGGTGTGCTCTCCTGGGTCTGTGGATGTGCTCTCCTGGGTCTGTGGGTGTGCTCTCCTGAGTCTGTGGCTGTGCTCTCCTGAGTCTGTGGCTGTGCTTTACTGAGTCTATGGCTGTGCTTTACTGAGTCTATGGCTGTGCCGCCTGCTTCACGTCCTGAATGGACACCTGTTCATCACAGGATCAAATATCTGGGAGTTCTATCACAATCTCTGGGCGATCTATGATGCAAGTTTTATACTAATTCCCTTGAATCATGTCGACGTTATTTAAATCTGCAGTCCATTGGAGCGCACCACGCCCTGAACGTTGGAGTTGTAACCTGCATACCGAGCGCATTTACAGTATATTGGATCATATCTTCTCCCCGAAATTCAACACCGTAGCGTGCATACCGAGCGCATTTACGGTATATTGGATCATATCTTCTCCCACCGTAGCGTGCATACCGAGCGCATTTACGGTATATTGGATCATATCTTCTCCCATCGTAGCGTGCATACCGAGCGCATTTACGGTATATTGGATCATATCTTCTCCCCGAAATTCAACACCGTAGCGTGCATACCGAGCGCATTTACGGTATATTAGGACATATCTTCTCCCGAAACATCAGCACCATACAGTTACATGACTCAATGCAAATCCAACGTCGCTTGACTCTGACAAATCCGCTCAACCAACGAACCTCCAGGGCAGGTCAGAGGTCAAAGTGTCCCGAAGCGTCGATGTCTCCAACTTGAGTCGGACTATATATGCACGAAATGTAACTGCACTGATGCACTGATGCACCGTGGGTGAGTCAGTGCACTCGAGAAGCGGCGGGGTGAACACCATCTGACAACATGTCACGCTTGCCGTCTGACCACAATAACCGCGACCAAGCAAGAACAAACTGGACCTTTGAGAACGAGTAGCCTAGGGGTAAGTTGCTCGTCTCACAATCGAAAGGTTGTGGGTTCGAGTCTCACCTCTCGCTACTCTTCGCCCGCGACCAATCGGCGTGAGAGAGTGGCGACGCTGCATGACTCAACGGCCGATGTGTCGTAAAAACCAATAACCAATCAAAAACTGGAGCTTTAGCAAACATCCATCGGGCATGCCTCCACACTCGTCGTCTTGGTCGATCTGTGTACACTGGCTCACTCTCCCTGGTCAATGCATGACCATCGATTCGATGCGACCATTGCGAGTGCGACGCTTCTCGTAGAGTATCGTCGGAAGTTTCCTGATTAGATGGCTAGTTTCCCTCGCGCTCAGATCCATAAGCGATGCTTCATCAATCCGGCGGATCGACCGACACCACGGGAGGATCGACCTGCACGGCGGCAGGGGAAGGGGGAGGGGGCACTCATCAGCTGCAGCTTGTCAGGAGACAGCTGTTCAGGAGTCAGCTGCTCAGGAGACGGCTGCTCAGGAGACAGCTGCTCAAGAGACAGCTGCTCAGGAGACAACTGCTCAGGAGACAGCTGCTCAGGAGAAAGCTGCTCAGGAGAAAGCTGCTCAGGAGTCAGCTGCTCAGGAGACAGCTGTTCAGGAGACAGCTGCTCAGGAGTCAGCTGCTCAGGAGACAGCTGCTCAGGAGACAGCTGCTCAGGAGACAGCTGCTCAGGAGACAGCTGCTCAGGAGACAGCTGCTCAGGAGACAGCTGCTCAGGAGACAGCTGCTCAGGAGGCAGCTGCTCAGGAGAAAGCTGCTCAGGAGTCAGCTGCTCAGGAGACAGCTGTTCAGGAGACAGCTGCTCAGGAGACAGCTGCTCAGGAGACAGCTGTTCAGGAGACAGCTGCTCAGGAGACAGCTGTTCAGGAGACAGCTGCTCAGGAGACAGCTGCTCAGGAGAAAGCTGCTCAGGTCACTTCATCCCCCTCCCTCCTTCGGATGTCAACTGTCGTGCTGCATGAGCTGCCGGTATACGCTACTAGTCATATATTCGATGTTAATGCGTCGAATGACTTACCTGCCCAAGGAATTCCGATGACTTAGGATATATGCGTCAATTACTGAAGGATCTTCCAGGATCTGGCATCAAACATCACTTCTCGTTATCTAGAATCTAAATGGTGCTTGCAAGAGAACATCCTGGCTTCCAAAACACAGCGAAACTTTTATGTAGTATACTTTATGATCTAGGTTTTAATTACACCAGTATCCAGAAATATTTCTGGTTGCTGCAATCTGCAGATGTAAACTCAGCATAGTTTCACTGACAATCCCATGCTCCCATACATGCGTCATGTACCTGAGCAGAAGAAAGTGATACCGGATTGTATGCGCACCACACGTTCAAGTAACGCGAGCAATTAAGAGACGGTTGCACCAGCGCGAAAAGAGCCTCATGTATTGGACATATGGCACGAAGCAAACCCCTTCGTTCTGGGAGTGAGCAGTGCCCGATGTCAGACGATAATAGTCACCACCGAATGGTGCGGACGGGTCACAGAATGACCTTCACGATGCTAGAACTGGTGCACAGCCGGTAAGCCTGTCCAGCCAGAAAACTATTCCGAGTGTCACCTGGTGGACAAGCTGATTATTCAGCCCGTAGCCACGCCCACGCGTCAGCTGCTGGACTGTTGCCGACAACAGCTGAAATACAGCCCACGCGTCAGCTGCTGGACTGTTGCCGACAACAGCTGAAATACAGCCTACGCGTCAGCTACTGGAGTGTTGTCGACAACAGCTGAAATACAGCCCACACGTCAGCTGCCGGACTGTTGACGACAACAGCTGAAATACAGCCCTCACGTCAGCTGCTGGACTGTTGCCGACAACAGCTGAAATACAGCCCTCACGTCAACTGCTGGACTTTTGCCGACAACAGCTGAAATGCAGCCCACACGTCAGCTGCTGGACTGTTGCCAACAGCAATTGAAGTATGCAGAGCCGCCCCGCCAGCTGGTGACAAATGATCAACGCAGGATGCCGGTGGCTTTGTCTCGGCTTTGTGATAGCCACGAGGCTGACTTGCAGTGTTGGCATAGGCTGACGTGCGGTGTTGTACAGGCTGACGTGCGATGTTGTACAGGCAGACGTGCGGTGTTTGCAAGCTGACGTGCGGTGTTGTACAGGCTGACGTGCGATGCTGTACAAGCTGACGTGTGGTGTTGTACATGCTGACGTGCGGTGTTGTACAGGCTGACGTGCGGTGTTGTACAGGCTGACGTGCGGTGTTGTACAGGCTGACGTGCGGTGTTGTACAGGCTGGTGTGCGGTGTTGTACAGGCTGACGTGCGGTGTTGTACAGGCTGGTGTGCGGTGTTGTACAGGCTGACGTGCGATACTGTACAGACTGACGTGCGGTGTTGTACAGGCTGACGTGCGGTGTTGTACAGGCTGACGTGCGGTGTTGTACAGGCTGGTGTGCGGTGTTGTACAGGCTGGTGTGCGGTGTTGTACAGGCTGACGTGCGGTGTTGTACAGGCTGACGTGCGGTGTTGTACAGGCTGACGTGCGGTGTTGTACAGGCTGACGTGCGGTGTTGTACAGGCTGGTGTGCGGTGTTGTACAGGCTGACGTGCGGTGTTGTACAGGCTGACGTGCGGTGTTGTACAGGCTGACGTGTGGTGTTGTACAGGCTGACGTGCGTTGTTGTACAGGCTGACGTGCGTTGTTGTATAGGCTGACGTGCGTTGTTGTACAGGCTGACGTGCGTTGTTGTACAGGCTGACGTGCGGTGTTGTACAGGCTGACGTGCGGTGTTGTACAGGCTGGTGTGCGATGTTGTACAGGCTGACGTGTGGTGTTGTGCAAGTTGACGTGCGATACTGTACAGACTGACGTGCGGTGTTGTACAGGCTGACGTGCGGTGTTGTACAGACTGACCTGTGGTGTTGTACAGGCTGACGTGCGGTGTTGTACAGGCTGACGTGCGGTGTTGTACAGGCTGGTGTGCGGTGTTGTACAGGCTGACGTGCGGTGTTGTACAGGCTGGTGTGCGGTGTTGTACAGGCTGACGTGCGGTGTTATGCAGGCTGACCTGTGGTGTTGTACAGGCTGACGTGCGGTGTTGTACAGGCTGACGTGCGGTGTTGTACAGGCTGACGTGCGGTGTTGTACAGGCTGACGTGCGGTGTTGTACAGGCTGACGTGCGATGCTGTACAGGCTGACGTGTGGTGTTGTGCAAGTTGACGTACGATACTGTACAGACTGACGTGCGGTGTTGGCATAGGCTGACGTGCGGTGTTGTACAGGCTGACGTGCGGTGTTGTACAGGCTGGTGTGCGGTGTTGTACAGGCTGACGTGCGGTGTTGTACAGGCTGGTGTGCGGTGTTGTACAGGCTGACGTGCGGTGTTATGCAGGCTGACCTGTGGTGTTGTACAGGCTGACGTGCGGTGTTGTACAGGCTGGTGTGCGGTGTTGTACAGGCTGACGTGCGGTGTTGTACAGGCTGACGTGCGGTGTTGTACAGGCTGACGTGCGGTGTTGTATAGGCTGACGTGCGGTGTTATGCAGGCTGACCTGTGGTGTTGTACAGGCTGACGTGTGGTGTTATACAGGCTGACGTGCGGTGTTATACAGGCTGACGTGCGGTATTATGCAGGCTGACCTGTGGTGTTGTACAGGCTGACGTGTGGTGTTATGCAGGCTGACGTGCGGTGTTGTACAGGCTGACGTGCGACGTGGCATTTCAGCCAACGACTCGGTGACCCCTGACGACCTCACGCTGGAGCTGGAGCGGGCCAAGCTGCGGAACGACCCGGGCCTGCTGGCCGTCGCCAACCGACTGGTGCAGGATGTGCTGCGGAAGGCGAGGAAGGAAGCCACCCGCCGGCTCAGTCAGGACAGGCGAGACAAGGGGCAGGTACGTGCTGCGGACAGGCGAGACAAGGGCCAGGTACGTGCCACGCGGCGGGACGTGCCACGGACAGGCGAGACAAGGGCCAGGTACGTGCCGCGGACAGGCGAGACAAGGGGCAGGTACGTGCCGCGCGGCGGAACGTGCTGCGGAAGATCGAGCGAGGGCGGAGCGGCACGTCTCATTTGTCATCAGCGGATGTCCAGCTATTGTACTCGGGCATGAAGATGAATGGAGAGAAGAGTAATGATGTCGATTGGGGAACCCCCAGCAATGCTGTAAATACAGGCAGCTCACCATGGGAACGGAGGCCACATGGCTGACCACATCATCGATTAGCACTTATCGTCGTGTATTGTGTTTCTGCTGTTAAGGATTGATGCTAGGAAGCACTGGGAACTGGGTCACTGTGGGGGGGGGGGTATACACCCCTTGAAAAGGTAGCGCCCTTTCTGCCGGAAAATGCGCCCGTTTAGGAAGGCTCGATTGCAACCCTCCCCCTACCCGTTGAGGGAATTGTTCCGCCGCCGGTGGAACACTCAGTGGTGAGGTGCCCCTCCCCGCTGATAATTCCCCGATTCGCTGCCGACTGCTGCTGCTGTCGCCCACTGTCCTGCCTCACCGTTATACCGCCCAGGTCGGGCAGCTGGCGTCGCTTACTGTCCTGCCTCACCGTTACACCACCCAGGTCGGGCAGCTGCTGCTGCTGTCGCCCACTGTCCTGCCTCACCGTTACACTGCCCAGGCTGTGCAGCTGCTGTCGCCCACTGTCCTGCCTCACCGTTACACCGCCCAGTTCGGGCAGCTGCTGCTGCTGTCGCTCACTGCCCTGCCTCACCGTTACACCGCCCAGGTCGGGTAGCTGTTGTCGCTGTCGCTCACTGTCCTGCCTCACCGTTACACCGCCCAGGTCGGGCAGCTGCTGTCGCCCACTGCCCTGCTTCACCGTTACACTGCCCAGACCGGGCAGCTGCTGTCGCTCACTGTCCTACCTCACCGTTACACCGCCCAGGTCGGGCAGCTGCTGTCGCCCACTGCCCTGCTTCACCGTTACACTGCCCAGACCGGGCAGCTGCTGTCGCTCACTGTCCTACCTCACCGTTACACCACCCAGGCCGGGCAGCTGCTGTCGCTGTCGCCCACTGTCCTGCCTCACCGTTACACTGCCCAGGCTGTGCAGCTGCTGTCGCCCACTGTCCTGCCTCACCGTTACACCGCCCAGTTCGGGCAGCTGCTGCTGCTGTCGCTCACTGCCCTGCCTCACCGTTACACCGCCCAGGTCGGGTAGCTGTTGTCGCTGTCGCTCACTGTCCTGCCTCACCGTTACACCGCCCAGGTCGGGCAGCTGCTGTCGCCCACTGCCCTGCTTCACCGTTACACTGCCCAGACCGGGCAGCTGCTGTCGCTCACTGTCCTACCTCACCGTTACACCACCCAGGCCGGGCAGCTGCTGTCGCTGTCGCCCACCGTCCTACCTCACCGTTACACCGCCCAGGTCGGGCAGCTGCTGCCGAAAACACTGCCATGGCGAACCGCCCGGGGAATGTCTGACTCGGGTAGAGCGGCGACGGACCAAACACTACTGCAGATAGTGCTGGCTGAACACGGCCGTCCACTGTCCGTGGTGTAATTGGACGGTGCTGGCGCTGTAGCTGAATGCACAACGTACATGGAATCTCGCTGGGATGATGGGTGGGGAGGCGAGGGAAGAGGCGCGCAGGACTCGCCATCCATACTCGACATCGCAGATCACGGCCACCGACACTGGCGACATCCCGGAGCGCCTCGGCTGTCTATCCCGCAGTCTCAACTCACGCCGGGCGGGAACACGCCAGGGAGTGCTCTGTACGTGCACGAAGTTTCTGCGTGCGTGTACAAAGCAGAACCCTGGCGGGTGGGGAAGGCGCAGAGGTGCCGATATCACTTTGCAAGATCAGAATATTATCTTGCCGCTGTCCTGCTGAGCCTAGCCATGGCGTGGAAGTCTACCAGCATGGCCAATAACCTAATCGCCCGCTTTTGTCACGGTCAATATCTGCGCTAGCTTTGGATCAGCACGGTGATACATTGAGTTTCGTCAGTGACGCTACGCCCTCGGGTGTGGGCTAATGCCAGAAATGATGACGCGTTATGTCGGAGCAGCTACCAAGGAAGCCTGTTGTATTCCCCCTCTCTCTCTCTCTCTCTTTGTATCTCTGTTTTTTCTCATTCTCTTTCTCATTCTCACTCTTTTTCTCTCTCTCTATTTCGCTCTCTCTCACCGTCTCTCTCCCCTGCCTCTCCCTACCTTTCCCTGCTTCACTCTATCCCTCACCCTCGTTATCCTCCTTTCTCTTTCGCTCTCCCATTTATGTCTCCATCTCCATCTCCACCTCCATCTCCATCTCCATCTCCATCTCCATCTCCATCTCCATCTCCATCTCCATCTCCATCTCCATCTCCATCTCCATCTCCATCTCCATCTCCATCTCCATCTCCATCTCCATCTCCATCTCCATTTACATCTCCATTTACATCTCCATCTCCATCTCCATCTCCATCTTCGGGATGGGTCAAACCCCCAAAAAAGAACAGCCGACGTGGGACGATGAGGTGCCAACTGTGATGACCAAGCCTATGACCAAAAGGTCAAGGAGTCACAATCGACCCAGCATTGTCACACGTTTGTGGGCTGTGTTATTCTTGGAGGTTGGGCTTGGCCTTTGCTGCGGTGAGAAAGGTTGCCGAATTTGAATGTAATGCCAAATGCCACCCGAGAAGTCAATTACCTGCAAAATGATCTCCCATGGAACTCGGTGTCACTTAGGTGATTAACTTCGATTTATTCAAGTCTGATTCGCATCATTTGGGAACTATCTGGCTGAAAAGGAGCATCGAAGTCGAATTTGACGCAAACATACCCAGGGGTCAAGTACGACAAACATAGGCAAACGTAGACCACATCAGAACATTGACCTGGGAGGAGCCATGTTATGTTCCTATAAGTTGGAATCGATTTCGGTATAGAAAACTACCGAGTTCGAATTCAGCGTCAAAATATATCCTCGTGATAATTGCTGCTTTCCATAAAATAGGGTAAAATAGGTCACGCCAGGTCACGCAGGTCTTCAGAATCGCATTGGCAAGCAAGTGAACCGATAAGTGCCGCCCAACGTCCACACGACGATTTGGCACTGTGGGTAAGAGAGAGATCGCTATGCATTTCTGGTCATCTGATCACCCGTGACATGACCTGATGTTGAACTGAAACTTGGCAAATGCATGGAAGGCATTGTGGTCTGTTCCATACATTCTGAGATAACGCTCGCCCAATTAGGCTTGAACTGCTGAAGCTAAAACAGCAAGTTATTACCTTCACCTCATCTGAGGATCCCACTCGAGATCATTTCTTGTTTGCATTTTTGTACTAAATACATAATACATTTGTAATACATTTGTAACAGGGGCTCTGACAACGAGCCGAATATCCATCCCGAGCGCATTCACCGCCACAGCGCGTGACACACTAACAGGTGGCTGTCGTTCTGTCCGGCAGACGGCCGCCCGGGCGGCGGAGGCACACCCGACCCCGCACCCGGCCAGCGGCCGGCGAGCGCGCCGCGCCAACTGGGAGCGCCGGCTGCGCGGCGTGTTCTACACCTTCGTCTCGTGCCTGGGCCTCCGGCGCGCCTCCTACTAGCGGAGCCGGCGCGCGGCCGCCGCCGCCCACGCCGGCCGGCGCGACGCTCGCGCGTCACGGGCGCGTCACGGGCGCGTCACGGCCGCGCCCGCCGTCACGGCGGCGTCACGACGGAAGGTGGGCGCGCGCCACTCCACGTGTGGCGCAGCCGGGCGCCGCTCGTCGGCGGGCGGTTCGGCGAGCCGTGGAGACGAGAACCGCCGGGACGACGCCGTTCTGAAGCTGCGCCCGGGAAGACCCGGCCGGTCGCGGCTGACGTGTCCCGGCGCCTCCAGTGACGTGTCCCGGCGCCTCCAGTGACTGTCCCGGCGCCTCCAGTGACTGTCCCGGCGCCTCCAGTGACTGTCCCGGCGCCTCCAGTGACTGTCCCGGCGCCTCCATTGACATGTCCCGGCGCCTCAAGTGACGTCTCCCGGCGCCTCCAGTGACTGTCCCGGCGCCTCAAGTGACGTCTCCCGGCGCCTCCAGTGACTGTCCCGGCGCCTCAAGTGACGTCTCCCGGCGCCTCCAGTGACTGTCCCGGCGCCTCCAGTGAAGTGTCTCGGCGCCTCCAGTGACATAGTTCGGAGGACCGGTCGCACCCTGCACCTCCTTCTAAAAGTGGCGGTCGTGTGCGGAGGTCCGGCCGACCGTAGCTGTTGGCCAACTGTTGACCAGCTGTTGGCCAGCTGTTGACCAGCTGTTGACCAGCTGTTAACCAGCTGTTGGTCAACTGTTGACCAGCTGCTGACCAGCTGTTGACTAGCTGCGGCTGACCAGCTGTTGACCACCACGCCGCCGCATCGATCCATCGGACAAACAATCCGGCTGCCGACTGGGGAACCGTCATGTGCTGCTCCCGCGCCGTCTCTGTGCTGTTTCTGTGATGTGCGCTACCGCCTAAGAGCTAGGCGTGCGTGCCGACCGCTGGCCAGGGGCTCGTCTCAAAGTAGGTTCGTGAGGTCGGCTGGCGCTCTTGTCCCTCAACGTGGGGTCATGTAGTAGAACGTGATACTTCGGGGTAGGGGGATACCACGGTGGACTACATAGGGAGCTCTGACGACATGCGACGGGAAACTCTATATGACGAAATGAGCGTAAATAACCCGGCAGGTAAAAATCTCCTCATACCATTACATTTATGTAGGTGAAAAGTCGCGACTTTCGAAAGACAAATTGTTTCTGAAGACTGCAGAAGAACAGTTGGGGGATCACAGGCGACTGCTCTCTCTTTCTCTCTCTCTCTCTCTCTCTATCTATCTATATCTATTTTCCTATCTCTTTGTCTCTCTCCCTCTCTCTCTCTCTCCCTTGCTCTCTCTCCCTCGCTCTATCTCTCCATCTCTCTCTCTCTCTCTCTCTCTCTCTCTCTCTCTCTCTCTCTCTCTCTCTCTCTCTCTCTCTCTCTCTCTCTCTCTCTCTCTCTCTCTCTCTCTCTCTCTCTGCCTCGCTGTCTCTCTGTCTCTCTCTCCATCTCTCTATCTCTCTATCTCTCTATCTCTCTCTGTCTCTCTCTCCCCCTCTCTCTCTCTCCCTCTATCTCCCTCTCCCCCTTTATCTCTATATCTCTCCCATGCTAAGACGCAAGGCTATATGCAGGAAAGTTGGATCAGATTCGGTATCATGGTCATCAGCGACAATGATAGTCTGGGGTTTGTCTCGCCCAGCAACAACTGGCTCGCAAGCCCAGTAGGCGCAACACGTAAACAGTAGGCAACAACACGTCCCTGCATTGATTGGGCCGGCGATTGGCAAAACTGCAACAGTTTAGCGTGCAAGAAAACCAACAGGTGAGTCGGAGAACTGCAGATAGACACCAACACGTGTCTTTAAGTAGTTCGTGACCTGATAGGTCTGCTGGCGTCCCACGACTCAGAAGTCTTCTCGGCACTTGGACCGTTCACTGTCCAGTCCGGCTGTCCGCACACCTCCGCCTCTCAGCCGAGTCTGCCGGGCTGCATCTCACCACGTCGACGGCTCGTCTCTGTCTGGCCGGGTCGCGCGCCTGTGACGAGTACATCCGCTCATGGGGAGGGGCCTGGCCCGGCGGCGCCCTGGCTGTCACAGGCCGGCAGCACCCATCGCACCACACCGCGAAGGGACCCCGATGGTTGGTTTATGTAATGAGGTGTCCAACGCCCTGACCTACACGTGCAATGGTGATTCCCCATATGATGCGGAATTTCACCATATGCGTCATACGTCACGTCACACAATAGGAGACGGTCGGTTGGCCGCTGCCGCGTACCCGATAATAGCTGACCAGGAATAACATTCGTGGCAGCCGTGGCTCGAGGCATGAACTGCACCATCAGTATGAGCCGTCCGACCGACGATGGTTCTGATCGGTCTGGACAAGCGGGAGCATCCGTGATTAGGCTATCAAACGCATTCGAAAGAGTAGTCCGATGATGACTTTGCTGCATATCGTCTATCGAAAGAGAATGGAAGCATTGGAGGCATGGGTCCTTGCTAATCAGGCCTTGTGAAGACTGGAGAACAGTTGGCGAACCGTAGTGACTACTCAATCTGCGACGTCGTGCATCGGAAGATAATAGTAGCATTGGAGGCGTGTATCCTTGCCAATCAGGCCCGAGTTCACTGGAGCAAGGAAATGGTAGGCCGGATCATCTGTTCTAAAGTAATTCAATTCTCCCAATGCTTCAAGTTATCCGGCATCATGATGACTACCTTCGCCTAACAGCGCAATCGCATTGTTCGACGAAAAAAGTTCGCATTGAACGAACCCAGCTCTTCCAATAGCTCAGTTGTGCTTTAGAGAGTCGACGCCCAGCTTTAGAATGCAGCTCGCTCAAATCCACGGACGCCAGCGGAAATGGATGGTAGTTGCGTGGCCCTCAAACAGACGGCCAGTGTCTGCCGTTTGAGACACCTTGGCAGTACGGCGTCTTGACTTTCACCCGCGTCACTTTCATTGACGATCACAAACGTTGACGAAGTTTCCACATCACTAGATAGTTGATCAGCTTCTCGGAGAGAGGTGGACATACACGGAAGAAAACGAAAAGGTGGGCATAACGGAATAATTGCTATTACCGATAAAGCCCTACTAGTAGCTATCACCACGATTCCCTTCTCAATGTATTCAACAAGGTGGCCAACTCCTGGCTTATTTTACCTAGAGAAAAATACATGCAATGTACTAATCAACCATATAGATGCTTCATGTAACGCTGATTCTTCATCGTTTGAAAGGAACTTGAACTGCTCACGAAGCCCGCGCACTACCCGATGATGCTGGGCTGATGCCTTCTTTTGATGCTTTCTGGAGTGACGCCTGTCTTTGGCCTTTGGTAAGAGTAACACGTTTGACATTTGCGCATAGGAAGTGGTTGCCACTCGTGTGTCCAGGTATTTTCAACGGAATGAAGGACCTCTGACTGCTAATCACCACAGCTGGATGACCTTGCCGGGTGCGGTTCGTCTAACCATGACGTCATCAAACCGTAGATGTTGGGCAGCTATTGCGCTCGTCGCCCGCGGCGAGCTGTCTCCGAACACGGGCTGTCCGTCGTCACGGGACTGGACGGCGGGCGTCGGTGTTAGCCGTTCACCGATTTTGTGTTGTTCTATTCGGTGTTGCCTGGTATGGTCCATGAGGCCAGTTGCATTGCGACATCTGATGTTTACGAGCTCGTGGAGTACCGTATCTGAACGCCAGCGATGGGCTGCCATATCTGTGACCGTGTGTGTGTGTGCGTAATTTGTCGTGTCCAACACGTGCGCGGGCGGTGGGACTGCCATGGCGGGCTCACGGGCTGATGCGGCATCCGATGTGAGCCCTGACGGTGGGGGCACCATACGGGGCGCTTGGGGTGGTGATGGGTGGGCGCTCGGATAACCACCGGCAGTTCACGCGCCGACAAGCCCAATAATCAATCAGGGGTGGTGACGGTTCGCCCAGTGTGGGCCAGCTGAGCTCACGGCCGGCAGTGATTACCGGTATTGAGCGCTGCCTGTCGGTCACCTGCCAACGTCGGGTCGAGTGCGTCAAACGCGATACGTACGCTCGCCGGCGCTTCACATCTAGCCGAGAGATGCTGATGGGAGCGTCGCACCTGCTCGAGAGGTGCCGATGGGCGAGTCGCACCTGCTCGAGAGGTACCGATGGGCGAGTCACACCTGCTCGAGAGGTGCCGATGGGCGAGTCACACCTGTTCGAGAGGTGCCGATGGGCGAGTCACACCTGCTCGAGAGGTGCCGATGGGCGAGTCACACCTGCTCGAGAGGTATAGATGGGCGAGTCACACCTGCTCAAGAGGTGCTGATGGGCGCGTCGCACTTGCTCGAGAGGTACCGATGGGCATATTGCATCAGATGGCGTGCAGCCGTTGCGTCGGAGGTGTGATGGTGCTAATGTGATGTGGCGACCGTGTACGGTTCACCGCTGAGGAAGGGGCGGCGTTTAGTGCTTGCATACGCGAGGCACTGTGCGAATGGTGGGTGTTGTTCACGTTTCGAAATGCAGATCTCTATGTGATGGCATGCTTTTTCAGACTGAATCTTGTTGTTACGCTACTTGGTTTAACCCAAGGGGCAGATATTCCGTGTGAAAGATGCCCTGCAATTCTGGGTTAAGTGATGTCATAGAAATAGCGTTGCATCATCGAAATAATATTTATGAAGAGCAGCAACACATCAAATATCTGGCCAATGAAAAATCTTGCTCGAAGACCAGAAACATTAGCGAACATTTCAAGCAACACTTTTTCCCATACGACCCGCTCTGACCCAAAATATGTGGCGCTTTGACACAACATCGGGGCATGCCTATATTTTCGACACCTAAAAATTTCGCAATTGGTGTAGAAATAGCTCCAGGTCAAACGTTGCTCACTAAGCCGAAGTCCTGAGAAAGGTTTTGTGTACATTTTGATCTTGGCTGGCAACAATCTAAACGCTCCGGTCCACCATGCCGAGCTTGGTCTTGCCAATCAGGGTTATGCATGGCAATGATATATCGACACGTGGAACCGACAGGCGGCGAAGGTAACAACGGGGACACGGACAGTGGTGACGGGGCCGCGACCATAGACAATGGGAGAGGTGACACGTAGGCGAAACGCCGCGACCATAAACAATGGGAGAAGTGGCACGTAGGTGAAACATCGCGAACATAAACAATGGTAGAAGTGGCACGCAGGCGAAAACCCGCGACCATAAACAATGGGAGTAGTGACACGCAGGCGAAAACCCGCGACCATAAACAATGGGATGAGTGACATGTAGGCGAAACACCCCGACCATAAACAATAGGAGAAGTGGCACGTAGGCGAAACACATCGACCGTAGACAATCGGAGAGGTAGCACGTAGGCGAAACGCCGTGACCACAAACAAAGGAGAGAAGTCACGCATAGTCGAAACAAGTCTGGCGTGTTCGACGCGAAATGAGTTCATGAATTGATGGATATAGAAACCGAGGTGATAAAGTGCTTGAAATGTTGTGTGACCGATTTTTTTATCCAAGTCTATGTAGGAGTTTCTGGAAAAGAAGACAAAACTAGCGAAATAAAAGAGGAAACATGCAGTAGGATGGTGTGATAATGAGATAACGAACAGTAATGCGACAAGGCGCAGAGAATGGCTGCAAGCAGCTGAAAAGGAGGAGTCGAGATTCGCCAAAACGTGACGTCACAGCCAAGCAACCAGTATGGACGAGAAATTGAGGTATGTGCAAAATAATAATTTCTACAAAGTTCGAAAAGTTACTTTTTCCCGTAAAAGAGAGCTCAATGACCGGTACCCTTTTCGGGGCCTTACTGATGGGCCACCTTAGATGGACTTCTGAGGGGTCGCATACCTATTAAGAGCATCAAGGGTCCCTTAAGGAGAGCTCATGTGAATATTCGCACGAAGTTGCCTAAAGGTCTGAGTGACCCATTCGGGCCGCTCAGATATCCTTGGGCGGCTTCTCGTTCGTCTCCTCCCATTTGGGAACATGTCCAAATAGGCCTGCCCCGACTTGACCTAGCCACCTGACCCAACTTAAGCTAACGAAGCCATCTAAGCCAGAGGTTTCTTGATATTTCAAGCAATTTAGTTCGATATGGCGTCGGCAGTGACAACACCGCTAACTATTCATTATTGTTTGCTGCCAAGGCTGCACGGCAGCTTTTGCGGCACAGTGAGGGGGTGAGGGGAACTGGTTGACGTATCTTTACTACCGGTATCACTGGGACGGCTTGCTCATAATCCAGTCGCGTGAACTCCTGGTCCATTTAAAAAGGCTAGTCGCGATAGTTGGAACGGCTGCAGACATTTTTCACATGGAATATCGGGAATGTCCTGAATTTAGTGTCATTAATGACATTAAACGTGATGGCGGGATGTCAAATGACGAAATATCAACACTTTCGACGGTAATAAATAAACCAGTAATACATTCGGATGTCGTCGCCGTAAGCCTGGCTGTCTCTACTCTGCGTCCTTGTACTGAGGAGCCGGAACAGCACCACCTTGCAGCAGCTCGTTGGCTGTAGCTTCACACTCGTGATTTGCACATCAAAATGTCGTCAGCTGTCGCCTCCTACTCGTGCTTTGCGCATCAAAATGTCGCCAGCTGTAGCCTCACACTCGTGATTTGCGCATCAAAATGTCGTCAGCTGTGGCCTCGTACTCGAGCTTTGCGCATCAAAATCAGGAGAATTTATTGGCGTTAGTAGGCGTTTGGCTGGCGCGCGAGGATATGCCGCCATAGCAGAAGGTGTGTCTTCAGACCTGCCGGTCCGCCGGAACAAATGCCCTCGCTCTCGGTAACCAGAGGTCACGCGAGGTCAATTTGTGGACGGCCGGTTTTCCGGCGTCTGCTGTTTTGTGCTTGCGAGTTTTCGAGGGTTCTGCCGCCTGGAGGCGTGCTGTTGCGACTGGCCCTAACTGCGCCCCGCTGAAGGCTGAGGAATCGCAGTCGCTCGCCGGCTGAAAAGCGCCCAGTCAGTCACTTGTGTGAAGGATGGCAGGATACGTTGCACGTGCGTGGTCCGTTTCCGTCTCCATGGTGACGACTCTGGCTCGATATTGACAGACACTTGACTGGCTCCCGGTTTTTGATGCTCGATGTTGTTCGGACCGTGTGATCTGAAGTGCAGGGGAAGCCTTGCGCACGTGGACATCCTATGAAAGACTTTTTTTCAATATCAGCTGCGCTCACAGCTGAGGTTCGTTGGGCAACAAAGCACGTGTGCATTTGAGAGTCAGTAACAAGTGTGTTCATCTTTGATAGGGTAGTGCTAGTAGGTTGTGCACGGTGCAGCCAAAGAACATATTGCTAGCCATTACATCTACATATCCATCAAAATGTTGAATCCATTAGCACCGGTGTGACATAAATAGGACAGGTTTCACAAAAACGTGCATTGGCATAAACGTCTTGTACACTGGCATATGCGTTTTATAGTCTGGTATACACGTCTAGTACACTGGCATGAACGTCTAGTATACTGGCATGAAAGTCCAGTACACTGACGTATACGTCTGGCAAACTGGTATTTACGTCTAGCACACTGTCATATACGTCTGGTAGTCTGACATATGCATCTAGCACAATGGCATATACGTCTAGTACAATGGTATGCACGCCTAGTACACTGACGTATATGTTTGGTAGCCTGGCACATGCATCAATACACTGACATATACGTCTAGTACACTGGCACATACGTCGAATACAGTGGCATATCCGCATAGTCTTCTGAAGTGCTTCCGCGACGCCGAAGCACATGTGGTGGAGTTTTGTCGTAGAGAACAAAATTATAAAGTTTGACATAATCTAAAGTTGATTGGCGAACATGAACTGTGTGGTTACCGCTGCTCGTTTCCGCACACTCAACTGCAATAATCCCTGCCACCAAGTACACCACAACAAATTCAGCCCCTATTGAAGTCGAAAAGTAGTCCACATTGTAGGCTGTTATTGGTGCGTTGCATCCGTATGTACATTTGCAGCCGATATTGATGAGCAATTTTCGACAGGAAAATGTAACAATTGTACTATCCCAAACGCTCGACAGGGCTGTGGAAATTGAGCAGCCTTGCACCCACATTTCCGACCCATAGCTGCGACGAAGTTGATTGGTCAATCGCCGTACGATCACGCCCAAGCTACAATAAATTACCTCAATTTGGCTTCTTGATGAGCTGTGGCCCATCCGACGGGGTCGGCAGCGGGTCCTCTCGGACGGATGCCGGGTCAGTCGGTGAACTTCATCTCACAAGATGTTGACTCACCCAGACCCAGCGAGGTTTTTCATACCGCGCGCTGTCGCTTGGAATAGGCTGCCGCCCGTCACCAGGCAAGCACCGAGTCGGTCTGCATTCGTAAGTGCTTTGGCGCAGAGTCGCTAGCTTTACTACAGCGATGTAAGTCTTTATACACTTTATGTTCTTGAGAGATGTTTACGATGCAATTTTCTCTACCCGATGTGCTTACGCAACATTGTCTGGGGGCAGAACAGCCATCACGTGGAAGTACCCCAATACATGACTTTGACTTTGACACAGACCCGACCATCACGCTCCCCCGTCGGAGGGATTACGCGGTCCAACTCCACCATCACGCTCCCCCCGTCGGAGGGATTACGCGGTCCGACTCCACCATCACGCTCCCCACCGCCGGGGAACGGGTCATCATCACGCTCCCCCCGTCGGAGGGATTACGCGGTCCGACTCCACCTCACTTTCGCCTCGAGGGTTAGGTACTCCACCATCACTCTCCCCACCGTCGGAGGGATTACGGCGCTCCCCACCGTCGGAGGGATTACGCCACGTCCGACTCCCCTCCCCGTCGGAGGGTACGCGGTCCGACTCCACCGTCACGCTCCCCCGTCGGAGGGATTACGCGGTCCGACTCCACCATCACGCTCCCCCCGTCGGAGGGATTACGCGGTCCGACTCCACCATCACGCTCCCCACCGCCGGAGGGATTATGCGGTCCAACTCCACCATCACGCTCCCCACCCCCCGTCGGAGGGATTACGCGGTCCGACTCCACCATCACACTCCCCGCCGTCGGAGGGATTACGCGGTCCGACCCACCATCACGCTCCCCGCCGTCGGAGGGAGTATGCGTAACGTAATCCTCGCATTACGAGATTGGTGGGTAAGTTGGCGCGCATCTCCGCTTTGAAGGGATCTGGGACCATAGTGCGCAAGTCGGCTCGAAACTAAGGTTCGTTTGCATTCAAGCGTAATACAGCTAGGGGGTCCATTATATTCGTGCTGTTCTGTCCTCGCGTTTTTATAATCTTTTTGTTCATGACCATCAGTAAGGTGCTCACAATTATCTCACGTCCCCAGTACTACATGTTATTGCTACGACACCCTGAGTACCGCTGTATTCTGTTAATTACAGGTAGCCTTCAGTCCAAGGCACCGCGTCTCTCTTCTACGACCTCGCGTCACCATGATTGTCCCCCCAGTCGTGCCGTTTTGTCAACCCAGGGTGTTATTTATACATTTGCAGCTACCGGCATTCAGAGAGTGCTCGCTTTTGATGACCTGTCGAACTAGCTACCTGCCGAACTAGCTCAGAGCTACCCTGAGCACATGCTACTTCAGCACGGTTCATTTTCAGTATGGCTCTTGCATCGCAGTTTAGATGACGTGCGTTGCATTTGACCACGGAGGATTTAACTATTCATTTGTTTATTTCACGATGCATGCCCTCCACGTCTAGTGGCTATTATGAACGGTCTGAACACCCAGACCTGTACTGTAATGACAGGATTTCAATACCAGGTAGCAAGCATATATCAAGATATTTCCCTCAAAACGTATTTCGGATGTATAATTGCACCTTCGGACTCCCAATCGATGGCTATGTACAACGGGACCATGTGGTGGCACAGCTACCACCATAAAGCTGTCAAGTCACCAGCTTGATGTTTTAGCTTTCGGGCGTTTCGACCGAAATGTAATCACTCAGCCTGTCAGTCAGTTACAGGCACTTACTGTCACCTTCGTCAATCTGAAAAGTTGCTCCTCGAAGTGTCGGCAGGCGAGCACGCACCGAGCAGCGTCGCCAAGCTTGTTGCCAGAGTGCCCCGCACGAAGTCTCGCCTGCGCCTCCTCTTGCTTCGCCTCCCGCTCCCGGGCCGCGTCTGTCGGATCCGTTTCCCTGGTGTCGAAGCAATGCTAGACGGCACTGTTGCGCAATGAACAGTGTTGCTGCTGCTTCTGATCGGGCTCAGTCCGGGTCCCGATGCCGAGCGGGGGCACGTGTTCGTCCGCATCTCAAGGATTCCGTGGACTGGCGTTCGTGTCTTCGCGTCGGGTTTGTCGTAACTTCTGTCGGTCTCTGTCCTTTGGATGGAAGTCGGCATCACCGTGCAGTGAGTGCACTCATAGTCGTTAGCCCCGACTCCCCAACCACCACAAGACCCCGGCCATCTCCCATGTGGGTATCACCATGCAGTGGGTCGACTCACAGCTGTGAGTCCCCCACCCACCCCACCCCCACCCCACCCCACACCTACCCACAGGAAGCCCGTCCATCTCCCGTGCTTCCATTTCGTCTACTTCTGTCGAGTTATCCGGGATGCGGGCGTCGTAAGCGGACTCTAGCCGCCTGCCGACGCCGTTGGATGCACCGCACTGCACCATTGCACTCTATTGCACTGCACTATGCACTACTGCAGTATGTCAGAAAGCTCCAGTAATCTGGACTTGATGCCTTGGATGTCGATTACCCCGATGGTGAGTCCTGAACTGAGAGCACAGGCAGTGGTGCCCACCACTCCAGGCATTAGTCGCACTCAGTGGCACCGAATCCAGAAACTACGGCAACCTCATGGCGGGCCCGTTTCGTTTCCCGGCCGTCTCGTGGCTCCCTGGGGCACCCGACGGATCGAGGGCTCAGGTTCGCCCAGGCTGTGGAGACTTCGCTGATTGTCCTGATTGCATTAGCTGCCGAGTTCCGCTTGACGTCCGCCGTCTTGACGTC